>CM072872.1:18547500-19922500 GCA_036937835.1 Pampus argenteus | reverse complement strand
GGTATCCTGAAACACAGGGTCATTAGATACATGTGCTCAGTAAATCCCACAAAAGCTGCCTGTTGGGTTTTGATATATCTTATGTACAAATGGAAATTGTGTAGGTAGGGTTAGTAAAAGGTCATCTGCTTCATTTACACCTGGTATTAACACATGATTTGTAACTGGATACATTATCTGAATAATGACATCTGATCCATGGGTCTTTGCATGCCAACATGGCATGGTGCATCTCAGGTCAAGAGAGGCACAGCCATGAAGGGACATCATTCATCACTTTGTGCAAGGGAAGACTTATAGCTTTCTTCCAGCCTGTGCCCCGACTTTGGGCATAGGCCGCCAACAAAGACTCTTCAGGCATCTCAGGCCTGGGCCAATTTCTCCAGCTGTCCCCACGGATGTCCAGTTCTCTTCTCATCTGCCACCAGGTCATGGTGCCAGGTGTTTTAGTATGTCTCTTTTCCTTTTCACTTGCGGATTCCAAAGGAGGGCATGTCCGTGATCAATCCATCTCCAGCGAGTTCTTCCTCTGCAGGCTGCTGTCTTGTTTCTGGTCATCTGGCCAGAAGATTGGTAGGATTCTTCTGAGGCAGGTGTTGGTAAATGACTGGATTCTAAGACTTGTAGCTACTCAAACTATTTGAAGTTTTTGCAGGGCTTGCTAAATTTTTATTTAATATATTGTATTGTATTGTATTGCATTTACACCTGCCTGGGATGTTAGACCACCTACAATGTAGTCTGTCCAATCAACATTGCGACCACAATGTGTTCTGAGTGTATAGTATGTACACCTTTCTTTAAGATGTATTTTTCTTCATTCAGATAAAGTATCCAGATACAGATCTGTTTTCTTGCCAGTTGTAAATGAGATTACCAGTATTATTGGGATACCTGAGGAGGAAATTATCAAAATCAAATCAAGCTGAATTCCATTGTACATGCCAAAGGGCAGATAATAAATAAAGATCTTCCCACCAACATACTGACTAAAATACAACCTTCAGGGATGACCTGTATTCTTCAAGAAAGTGAAACACTAGGGGTGTGACGAGACACTCAGTTCATGAGACGAGACGAGACACGAGATTGGGTTCACGAGATCGAGACGAGACGAGATTTTAAGAAAACTCAATTACAAATATGAATGCCTGGACAACAGACTTTTATTTAACTTTGTTTTTTTGTTTTCCGACGTCATTCGGCTGCTTGTTGGATCACAATTTAAAAGTGGCGGGGGGCGTCGCAAATAGTTATGCATGCGTTTTCCGGCTGCTTGTTGGACAACAAATCTCGCGAGACCGATTTCCAACCCGACGAGAAATCTCGCAAATGTTCGTCACACCCCTATGAAACACTATATGTAACACTGGACACTCCTCAGTTGAGTGAAGAAAGAAAGATAAGAGGATTTTGTTGGGAAGGGGAAGTAGACTGGACTTACACAGATACTTCCAATGTCCATGCCTACGGACAGTTTCCTGGTCTCTGGGTTAAAGGACATACAGGAGCACGATGCTGGAAAAATAAAGAATTTTTAATGGTATGATACTTTCTTTTTCATTTTGCTTTTTATGTTCTGCTGCAGTAAATGTAAATAGGAATTATTATTAATACATATTATTATACATAGACACACGCACACATATTTTGAGGTAATGAAAGCATACAACTCAACAAAATATATAACATGGTCGAGTTTTTTGTCATTTTAACTGCACCTCACAGTCTCCCTCAGTGTTTGCTCAGCTGACCAAAGTTAACTTAGGTCATGTGATATATATATATATATATGTACACATACATACACACACACACACACACACACCGTTGAACCGCTTTGGACAACAGTGTGCTGTCACAATTTCCTGAATGTGTCGAGTGTCACAGACATGAAGATAGAAAAGTGAAACGATCATACACAAGCTCAGACACAAGTCTGTGATTAATCATGATGAGCAGAGACGCTCCCACAAAATGAAGGCAAACACAGGAAAAGTGAACAGAAACAGAAATTAACAACACTCCTGTTTCAAGACATACAGTATGTGCTACCCGGATGCACTCATACTCAGTTTGTTTGTACACAGACAGACAAACAAATCAACTGTATGTCTGCTGTTGCAAAACAAATGCAATGAATCAAACAGTTTCAAACAGCAAATACAAAAAAAAAGCAAGAATACTTACATGACATTGTGTGATAGACACTGGGCCAGTACTGGCCGCTGTCTCTCTTCAGCCATACCCGAATCGTCCTGTGGAATGAATGAATGAATCAATCAATCAATCAATCAATCAATCAATCAATCACATTTTAGCCTCTGCATTACCAACAGCCCACATGGCTTTACAGTAGTAACCCTGAATGAATGATGTGTGGCATTCTCCAGTCTCTATGGGTTTTGCAGTAACTAGCAATTTAATCAACACAGGAAACCAGTTAACGCATCCAACTTCACACACACTGGGTAAATCATATGCCACTAGATTAAACAACCTGGTTACAACATAAACTAGTAAACATAGAGGAGTGTAAAAAAGAAGATAAAAATGGATACAGTAACTGACGTTGAGGGCACCAAATGAGGGTGGCAATAAGTAGGATGTTTTTGGCATATTTTTTCAAGTTTTTCACTTATTCACTTACATGGGTTTTAATCTGGTTTGTTTTTCAAGGCTTTACTGGTCAGTCGGTTTTTGCCCAACAGCAACCAAACTTCATGTGCTACCTCAGACCATGCCACCAAACACTTACTGAATTGCACCTTCACTTGTCTTTTTGTCTGGACGCTTTTGTCTGGCATTAGAGGTGCCATAGTTGCACTTTATTTTTGGGAGAGTTCATTTTTTTAAGTTCAAGGACTGGAGGTATTTTGAATATATTTTGAAGGCCCCAATCTGAAATCTCACATAGGCCCTGCATGCCTTATAACCGTTGTGCATGCAGAAGCACACAGCCATCCTCAAACACTAACAGATGTACACATATTTAATAGACTGGACAGACGCGCGCGCGCGCACACACACACACGTTAAAAACAGAGAGAGTAAGGGCTCGAATTACACAAATTAGCTAATAAGAAAAAACTATATTAGGCAAAACCGGTTTCACTTGACATGCTTATTCCAAACAGTACTATATTTATGTAGCCTATTATTCTTACTTATTTCTGAATTTTAGTAAGTAATTAGCTTAAATTGGCCATTAATAAAATTAACATAACCTAGGGGTTTTACTGACGTTATTTGGTCAGTGGTACCCTGAGCATTTGTGAATAAGCACACTATCGTTAGCATGTACGGTGCTCAAATGACTGTCAGCTGAGCGTTTATAAAAGTGCTAATCCGTTGGACTGTTTCTATATAAAATTCATTTCATTCATTTTTTAAATAATAAAACCAGACAATGAGCTGCAGGAACGAGGACATTACCGGAGGCAAAAACAAGGTGACGCTTGTAAATCAGGATTTGATGGTTAATTTGAGGCCAGCACACATTAGCTTACCTGTCTTCAGACACGCTGATAACACCATCCTCCTTTGGAATGATGACCGCCGAGCTAACAACATCTTGGAAAGCCTCAATTTTGCTCAGCAGACATGGTTTCCTAGCCTGCGGCTGGGGCTGAATTTCGGCCGCCATGTGTTGGTGGTGCACAAGCCTCCGTTTCCGGCTCTGACTCCGGGACACATAACCCAGCCCTGTGCGACAGGAGAGTGTTCAGCGGGCAGTTGCTAGCTTGCTGTCATTTACGAAGCGCTCGGTGTTGTGGCGACTGTCAGGGACGCTGCCAGTCAGGTGACAACACACCTGATATACACCCGACTACATTACGCACTTCCTCTCACCAAAACAATACTTCCTGTTGAAATTCTGCTCTTGTATTTTCAGAATAAACGCGTTATTTCTCAAACTCAACACTTTTTAAAACAAATCTTTATATTCAGTCATTTGATGGTAATACAAATATACTACAGCGGAAGCCAATATCCTGACTTTTAGTTTCTACATGTACAGCCTCCAAAAACACAAATCCTTCATTTACCTGTCAACATCAATTATAACCAATTATTAAGAGCAACTTTCTGAGTTTTTAGGTTCTGTGAAATCCTCCTCCAACAAGATACTTGATTTGTCTTTTTAGCCAGCTGTTTGGTTAAATTGGAAAAACACTCAAATTGACTCTTCACTGAAAGTGGGTAATAACTTACAAACATGAGAATGACTGAATTATTACAAAATAGAAACTATTTACCAAAGCTTTGAATAAAATAGGAGTCTTTTAAGAAAGAATATGAGCTTCCCAAACTTGAAAAATGTCTTACATGTTAAATGTAAATGTCAGATCTAAAGATAGGCAAACTATATAACTATAATATATATTAGCACTAAAATACAGTCCCAAGTGTACTGTATTTAAAGTAATGAATACCATATGTCGCCTTTAAGTTTAGGTGCTTCCTATGATGAAGGGTTTAAAAAGTTGTTGGTTTTTATGGTTTTTTCTTTTTAGCTCCACACATTTAACTTATTATAACATCGTTAACCAAGCTACTTACTACTACTTACAAAGCATCCATCATCCGGTCACGACTTTCATAATAAAACTATTACTGACTATCGCATATGTTTTGGTGGAGAGGAATAGCTATACAAATGTCACATGACATAAAACAAGTAAAATTTGAAAAACATAAATAATAATTGTGCTGCGTGTAAAAGAGGAAAATGAAAAAAAAAAAAGAAAACAAAATAGTAGTGACAGTAGAGATGCTGCTGGATCGTCAGGACCCAGTAACTATACATGGCCAGATCATCGACCAGGTGAAAAGTGTGTAAGTGTAAAGTATCTGGGAGTACAGGTAGACAGTGACCTTAGTTGACGCACTCAGGTGGCCAATGTCTGCGCTAGACTCCACCAGCGCCTTCATTTTTTGCGCAGACTCAGAGTTTTTGGAGTCGGTAAAAACATTATGCTCATCTTTTACAGAGCAACGATTGAATCAGTCCTTCGTTATGGTATCACCTGCTGGTTTGGCAATCTCACAGTAAAATCTAAAACTGAGATTTTGAGCCGAGTCAAAACTGCAGGTAAGATTATGGGTGTGATGCCCCCCCTTAACCCACAGGATCTTTTTAAACAGGCAACTATCAGACATGCAAAAGCCATTTTATCAGATAGTTCTCATGTGCTGAATGGGAAATATGTCCTTCTTAAGTCCGGGAAGAGATACAGGCTTCCCCTGTGCAAGCACAATCGCTTCAAGCACTCTTTTATTCCTTTATCTACTAAATTAATTAATGACCAGAAATGAACACAGTTGTTTTTGGATGGATTCTTAACTTTTTTATAAAGGTTATAAAGTTAGTGTATGTGTGTTGGTGTGGAAATGGATGGGTGGCTGAGATATACTTATAGCAGGATAAATATTACTAGTATATGTATTGTGAATATCCATCTTTTTATCTTTTTATTCCATGTCATGCTGGTATGTGTATATCGTAGGCTGCTACGTCAGTACTGTCTGCGGTATGTTGCTATGTGTTTTATGGTGCTGTAACCTTCCCTATCTCCAAGACAAATTTCTCCCTGGTGGAGACAAATAAAGAAAACCTAACCTAACCTAATCTAGTGGAATCCTTCTCCAATGGATTGGATGTAGCGTTGTAAATGTTTATTCCAATTAGGGTGAAGCTCTGCAGTCATGGAAGAAAATACATCTTAATGAATAAAAGTTATGCCACAGTGTAAAAAATACAATAACAAGTAAAAGTATGTCTTTTTTTTAGCTTTTAAAAATACAAACGTATTATCCGCAAAATATGTTCGCAATATCAACTTGCTGCTGAAATATGGTCGCAATATCAATTTGCTGATCTGCAATATCAATTGCAGAATGATCATTTTATCATCATATTGAATCAGTATTTTTTAGTGATGCATTAAGGTGTAGCAGAATTTATCAATCGAGCTATTTTAAGTTAATTGTTGTGGAGTAAATATTTATCTCTGAAATATAGTGGACTATAAGTAAGTAGCACAAAATGGAAAAGCTCATTGCCTCTTTTTATGCTCTCTTTAAAAATACTTAATTCCACAACTGACGCTACTGGTTCACACAGACATTAAAAGTCAATACAAATGCACCCCAATTTCCTCTCCAAGATCCAATGTCACTATCCACCTAAGAAATTTTATTCTGAAAAGTCTGTCATCGACACACAGGAAGATGATATGTTGTATGTGCGTGCGCTGCTCCAGAGATCTCTGTCAAGAGACAAGAGACCTTCCTCCTCTTCGCTACCGGCAGCCACGGGATGGTTTCCTCTTATTTGTGCGGAAGTGATGATATTTTCAAAGGATCTATGTTATGCAAATTTTATTGCACAATCCCGCGACTTGTTGAGTGTCATGTGGCACTAGTCAGGGTGATGTGTAGCTTGTTGGGAGATCAGTTGAAATAATTATCAAGTGTAGTAAATTAATAGAGACAGATAATATTTGTGTAATACCCAGAAGTACTCCCCAGATAGACATCAATGTTATGAGGAATGTGCCTCACTACTTTTATAATACTCACTTATTATTATTGTTTAATCAAAAATGATTAATGCACACATAGGAAAGAAAGACAAAGTAAAGCCATCTTGCACAGAGCTACAGGGTGTGTGCGTGCGTGCGCGTTCATGTCAATCCCTTGTAGCGACTATTCAGTTAAACCCGTTTTCCTTCAGGTCGTTTCGCAGAAAAGGCTGTCTTTATTTAGTCACCATGTTAAAACCGAGGCCATGTCCGCTAATAGTTCCTGAGTACCACGGGTATAACCCTAGGTTAATATTTCACAGTTTTTGTTTGATATTGTCTATCTTTGTCTTCAGTTTTCTCTTATAGTCTTGAAGGGTTGTAGCCCACGCCCGTGCATAGGATGAAGTAAATGTTGATTATGTAATCAGCTGCTCCCAGTGCAGACACAGGCTCAAACCCAAACAATATCGTCTGCTCACACATTTGCAGCAATGGTAACAAAAAACTGCGTGGTTACACATGTGTTGTTCTTTAACACATCATGTATGTGCAAAATATTCCTCATTACATTCCTGCCTGTGAGGTAAGCAAGCATGCGCATGAGACGCTTTAGCTTTGCCCCTTATTTGGATATGTTAATAAGCGGCTACAGACAGCCAATGAGCAAATCGATCATTTCGCACGTGACGACGAAAGCTCGCTTGGGGGCGTGGCCAGGCGCGGGGCTGAGGTTAAAAGCTGTGGACAGGACACAGCGCACTCAGTGCAGGCAGAAACAGGGGCTGTCAGTGAGGGGAACTTTGTGACTATGAAACTTAGGAATAATTGCAAAATATTGTAAAAAATTACCAATATCCCTCGTGAATCAATAACCTGCCCCTTGGGTTTGAGGTTTTTAGTTTAGTTTGCCCGGAAAGGGCTTCTACACTCACTATTCTTATACTTTTTTTTGAAAGAATGTGTGAGCCAGACAGTTAGCCAGCTAGCTAGCTAGCTGAGAGGTGATACAGGCGGCAGGAGAACAAAAGATTTTTTTTGCGTTTTGGCCGCTTGTACTGACACCAAGTCCATGCAGAACGTGTCATTACCATCACAATGCCCGTTTTACTTTTTCTGATAGACACGTCCGCTTCAATGAACCAGCGCACCCATCTGGGCACTACCTATCTGGACGTAGCAAAAGGCGCTGTTGAGACTTTTATGAAGGTACTGTAACCACGGGACACATTCAGATCATCGTTGTGCTGCTGCAAGCTCGCCTGTCAACATTTGATCTCTCTCGGTAACCGTGAATAATTGTCTCCTATCTCCGCAGCTCAGAGGCAGGGATCCGGCAAGCCGAGGGGACCGGTACATGTTGGTAAATTTTGAAGACGTTCCGCTCGGGATAAAGGTTAGAGTTTGTTTTCGGGTTCATATCCAGCTTTAACATTGCGCTGATAGATTGACTGACTGTCCTTCCATCGCTCCGCCACGCTTGTGATCACTACATCAATTGTGTCGAGAAAAAAATCTTCAGGAGGAGCTTTCATACCCCTTTTAAAACATGGCCGACATTTTGTTTCAATGTGAGCAGCAAGGAACTCTGGGTGTTATTTATACAGCGAGGCGATATCTAGGAGGGGGAGGAGTGTGTGTGTGTGGGTGGTGGTGGTGGTGGTGTGTGTGTGGGTGTGTGTGTGGGGGGGGGGGGTAGCCTACTTTACTTGTTTAGACTAAATTTCTACTTTAGTCATGCTACACATTGCTTCTTTGTAATTTATGATCCCAGGCCTGTCAAACCATCCTGCGAGAAACAGATAAACACCTGAGCTGCAGTGCTGTCATCTTATTTTTGTAAGCAGTGGGAATGACCTATACTGATAGATGTTTATCAGCTCAGATGTGTAAAGTTAACCACTGACATCCGTAGAAGATGTTATTAACCATATGTTTTGTTTTGCTTTCCTCAAAGGCTGGATGGAAGGAGAGCCATGCCACTTTCATGACTGAGCTAAGGAACCTCCAAGCAACCGGACTCACAGCTATTGGCCAGTCCTTGAGGACCGCTTTTGATTTACTCAATCTCAATAGATTAGTGACTGGGATAGACAACTATGGACAGGTATGTAGTAACTGAAGAGGCAGATAGGAAATAAGGTTTCTGAAGTGCTATGACAAGGTGTTATACCCCCCACAGTCCCCCAGCCCCACTCCCCTTTCGCTATCCCCAGTCTTACAAGCATCAACCACTTGCATACTGTGACCCCCATACACCTTCAGAGTTATGTGCTCTTGACACAAACATAAGTTACAAAAAAAAAATCAGAACAACTTATTTTTTCATCCAAGTTACTGTTATGGATTTCACCATTGATTTGGTGACTTTTATTTGTGTTGCATACTGCCACTGTGCGCTTAGATCATGCATATCTTCATGCTAATAATTTTAGCTGCATAGAGATTAGAGCTGTAAATTAGCTTTCAAGCACAAAGGTCAATAGGGCATGATATGTTTAAGCAGTTAAGGAAGTCTGCACAGATCTGCACTCACACATGTCTATTATTTGGTACACCTAGCTAAAAACAAATGTTTTCTAATACAACACGCCTGCACTAAATTCTGCCTTCCTAAAAGTCATAATGTTTAGTTCTGTTTTAGGGAGGTATTGATTAAAAATATTATTTTGGAAGTGCTGTTAAATTATATTACATTATCATGAGGTGGTTCTAATCCTCAATCAAATTAATATAAATGGGTGGGCAAAATATATATTTAAAAAACTAGATGTCCTTTTCATCTTAATAAGCATATTCTCAAGATGTTTTACATTTTCCAAGATATTTGTATATGGGAGTAATTTTACTTTTGAATAATTGTGTTCTGTTCACAAATGTTGAGATATTTAAAAAAAGGCTTTACAATGTGAGAGTGATTGTGCAGGTTAAAGGAGTATGTGCTTTAAACCACAAGTCACAGATGTTATTTCTATTGTATTGCGCAGCTCAGTTTTAGCTCAAAAGTCTCTCCTCCTGCTGTGATGTTCAGCAGAGTAGGTCTGATTCACCACTAATTTGGATGGAATATAGCAGCCAAATATTCAAACCCACAAAGTCTGTAACTAATTTAGTTTTACCAGCTCAAAAATATGCTGCCCAACACCAGTTCCTCTTGGTGCTTTAGGAAGATAAATAATGGAAGTAAAGCCAGGAGAGAAGGGGGTTTGATAGAAATTTAGATTGTGTGCAGTTTGACTGTTTGTCTCATGCCAGCTTGTCATATGATAAATCCTTTATTCATTGTGCTACTTACCTTCCAGTGTTTCACTAAATGATCAGACTTCGTCTCATAGACATAGAAATCAGTTTGACAGCTCATGTTAGCTGTAACATACCACCATGTTGGATTTTTTTTGTGTCTGAAAATGAGATGATGATTTATGCACCAGAGCAACAACATAGTCGTTATTAATGCAACTGAGAAGTGTAGTCCATTACCAGTGGTCTAATTGCTAGGTCGGTGTGCACACTTGTGATTGTTTGAATCAGGATGTCCGTTTTCCAGTGTGGAGGTAAGTTGGGAGGCTTAAAACAATAATGAATGTTTAACTACCATTTCCTGAGTAACAAATGGAAGATCTTTACCATCTAGAGTAAATGTGTACATACAGCATGCATAATGCATGTCAGATGCACTCAGTTTGAATGTCAAATACCAGTCACACTGGCAGAAGCAATATCCACATGAACACACATGTGAACATAAACCTGCTGAAGTCAAGGTTATTTTGACCTGCCCTGGTCACTGGTGACCTTTGTCTGCTCACACCTTGGATTTTACAGTAATAATAGTTTAATGAAAGAGTCTTCTCTCGCTTGTCTTTTAACTGCAAGCAGATCAGTACCAGCATAGATGGCACACTCCAATCGTGACTCTGACATCATAACTCATGTTATACCCAAGAGTAACCAGTCATTTTCTCATTGTGCGCTTTACAAAAGAGTCATTGTAGGTTTCCAACTAACACGTGTTACTGATTAATTGATTCTTTTAGAATGTTATAATATTGACGACATATATATTTTTTAATTGCTTGTTTTGTTCGATCAACTGCTATACAGCAGCAAAGTAGCAAATTCTCACATCTGAAAAGTTGGAAACATGGTATTTCTCATTTTTACTCTTTAAATTACACTCTGGGTATTACATCTCCTGTGAGCTGTTTTTTGTTGCAATATTTTATTTCCTTTTTTTTGGTGTTTTCTTTTACGTGAAGCTTTTGAAGACTGTTGGCAAGCAAGAGTCCCATTTATATTAGTACTGATCTGATTAAAGCAGGGCAGGGATTGCATATGTTTATGACAAACCCCATTTCCCTGAAACCGTTATGTCAAGTTTCAGACCAGGAGACACCAGACTGAAGCTTCTGACTTACATACACTTAGATGATGATTTTTCCATGTGTTTCAGTCTTGATTTGCTTCAGCAGCAGTAAATCAAAGCCAAACTGAAGTGATGCAATGGCTGGTGTTTGACTGGCATTCTGTTTGAATGCTCTATGAATAATTCAATATCCTCTGCTTTTTTCCAATTAAATTCATAAAGAAAATTCTACTTTGATTTATCATCCTCATGTTCAAAAGTGCCCAAGGTGGCGTTCAGTGGGATAGAGAGCCAGTCAGGGATAAGACAAAGTGGAGTAAGTCGGGAGTTAATATTGCTCTGGAGTGATTTTCGCTACAGTAACAAAGAGCCATCCAGGTTGCCAGGCATCTGAGATGACTATCTCCTGGGGGATGAAGAGGACTATGGAGGTAGTAGGGGAGCCAGCCGGCGGGTAATCCCAACTTTGATCACTGTTTCATTATTAGAGCAATGAAAGCATAGGACAGGATGAGGAATTGATATGACTGGTGATGTTTGGTTGTAAGTTAACAAGCCAGGTTGAAAAACACGGCTCTGATGGTCTCCATCACTCTACTGTTATCAGACCAGCGATCCTGCTGATAATACACTCACAGGTCGTCTGACTATAGTGGACATAGAATATTATCCTAAAATCAATTTTTATAGCTGAATTGAACCTTTTTTATCCCCTTTATGACTAACACCTAATTGCATAGCAACAGTCAAAACTAAGTGAGCTGATATGACACAGATGAAATCATCTCTCATCTGGCAAGTTGGGTTCATCACTAACTCATTAGCATGCCAAAAAAGCACCCATAAAGGGAGTTGTGGTTGGGGGGTGCATTTTCTAGGTTGTCATGGATACAGGACTGTGGATCTTGGTAGTATCCTGCTCTGTGTACTTCGGGCTGTTTGTGTAACTGGACAGATCCATCATTCAGCAGAAACCACAGCCTACAGGTAGAGTCCAAACCAAGTGGGTCCATGTCCATTAATAACTGCCCTGCTGTCAGAACAGGCCGGCCTTTATGAATGTGTACCGCTCTGCAGAGAAAGTCCAGCCTGCTAATAGGACATGGCTGCATTGGGATTTTCATACTGTTAACTCACCATCTTATTCTATGGCGTTGGAGATCCCACAGGGCTGATGCATAGTGATAAATGCAGTGCTGTTCCAGATTCAGTTTATCAGCGTGAAGTGCTGATGTCATGAAATACTGTGTTTGTGGGGAAGGGACTAGCAGAAAAAAAACGTATAGATCCTCAGGTAATGTACCCTGCCATTATGTGGTGCACAGTGAACATTTACTGCAGATCCACACAAAAATGACTGTACAGTTACTGTTTCTGTTTATTATTCCCTCGATACGTTCTCTCTCTCGTTAACACACCCACTCTCTTAAAATAGATTCCTTGTAAGTTATCTACATTATGATACATTAGCTGCTCTCATTTATACATCACACTTTCAAGCTGCTTATGTATGCAGGTACCAAATCCCAAAATGAATTTTTCTTCCAGCTTCAGTAAATGCTCTTAACTAACACTTTATGTTATTTGACACATTGATGTGCGTCAGTGTGTGTCTTAAATGATTACCATTCATGTGTCTGTTTCTCTTTTCACAGGGAAGGAACCCCTTTTTCCTCGAACCTGCCATCATAATTGCCATCACCGATGGCAACAAGTTGACCGGCAGCAGTGGAGTCCAAGATGAGGTCAGCCACCATCTCCACGGAGACGTTGTGTCCCAGCCAATCAGGATTGCTTCCTGGTTGGCTGCATGACAACTCCTAGAGTCTGTCTGATTATACAACCATGCAGACAATGTTCACTTTAACACAAGCATCCATTACATCAAATACTTTCCTGTTATCTGTCACTATGGAGGCTGGGATTTCATTAACAGAACAGCGGCTATTACAAAGTCCTTCTATACAGCATCATATCTATATAAGTTGTCACTAACTTGCGTACCTAAGAAGAATGATAGAAACTGTAATTCTCTTCAGTTTTAATATGCATCATTGTGATTAGGCCTGCAACTAACAATTATTTTTTCAATAAATCAATTGATCTATAAAACTGTTGGAAACTAGAAAAAAATGCCCCTCACAGTTTCCCAAAGCCAGAGTTCACATATTCAAACAAGCTTGTAATGACCGACCAGTAGTCCAAAACCCAAAGAACTTTCATTTGCTATCATAAAAGACTAAGAAAACCAGTAAATATTCATAATGAATTAATATCCTATAAATGTTATGTTGATGTGAAGAGGCCCATCACAATTTTCTGGAGCCCAATGTGGTTTTTCAAATGATCAAAACCAGTAAAACCATGAGACTGTACAGGGTGATTGTTCAGTGGTCTGCTAGTCAAAGTACAGTACAGTACAAAGTACTCCTTGTAACTCTTATCTTGAATTATTTATTTCTGTCTCTCATTCTGTAAATTATCATTCCCTCTGCATCTACCATCCATGTTGGAACATTTCTGCTGCTGCTCCTTGTCAGATAACCCATGAGTACTCTGTTATGGCATGAAGTAGTTTGAGCAGGCCATACACATATAATACAATTACTGCTGTAATCTGTGATTCTGCAGTCACAGTCTTAATTTATGGCTTCTGTGATAATTCCAGACTGGGCACAGGTTACCAAGTGAGGTTCAGTAGGGAAGCTGGAATTTAATGGCAGCTCTCCTAACAGTGATTTAAACATATTTGGGCTTCCTAGAAAAGTGTAAAAAGAAAATTTACAAGAACATCTGAATCTGTAGTCTGTTACTGTGAAGCAACACTATGAATTTTTAAAGAACTCATGCTAGTGGAAAGCAATATTAGTAAATCTTTTTATGATGATATATATAATTTTATATTCTCATAGCAATATGTTTCATGTATCGTACATATTCTGAAAGTTCAGTTGATAACCAGTCAGTAGATAAAAGTACTGAATGAGGAAGTCTGCTTTTGGAAAATGCAGAGCGCTAAATGTCTGATCAAGGTTCTTCAATACATTATTTGTTCCCATAATCTGGTGATTTACTGAATTGCCTATCATTACTCAAATATTGTCTCCAGTTATGATTAATGGTTCTTCTGTCATTCACACACAACACTACTTCTCCATCCTCCAGCTCCATCTGCCTCTGACCACCCCACTGCCAGGTAGCGAGCTGACCAAGGAGCCTTTCCGCTGGGACCAACGTCTGTTTGCTCTGGTGTTGCGCATCCCCGGCAACGCTTCGGTAGAGCCTGAACCCCTTGGAGGCGTCCCGCCTGACGATTCACCCATCACCCCCATGTGTGAGGTCACTGGAGGTAGGCAGACTGAGTGCGAGGCAGTGTTTGGTAAAGGCAAAATATGTGACTGAAGTGTGCGTTGCTGAAATATTGTTGGTATGTTTCAAATGATCCCTTTCTTTAGTGTCTTGAAACAAAGAGGAACATTAACATTTTTGTATTATTGTGTCATGCATATAAAGCCAATATAAGCTAGATCCAGTATTTAGTGCAAACTATATATATTTCAAATGATACTGAAAACCAATCCACACAATCAGAAATCCAGGCATTCATGTCTGCAACAGAATGTGTAAAATTAAAACAAATTGTAAAAACTGTAACCTGCAAAAGAAATCAATATTCTGACTAAATTCTAACAAGCAACTTGTGATCATCTGCGCACCAGAATATCTGTTACTTATAAAATAGCACAATGAGTTTTGTTTTGTACAGCCAGGTATTTGCAAATAGATGTCATTATAATCTTATTTGAGAAAACAACATGGATGTAATCCTCTTGTGGATGACACAAGCCTAATTTCTACAGCAGAGCCCAGTGGAACATGCTGGGGCAAGCTCAAAGTATTTATAACACCAGATCAAAATAGCTGTTTGGTAAATGCATTCCGTAGCCCAGCTGATGAAGCATCTGTGTCAATACAAAGAAAGAAGGGAATAATAGGTCTGTGGGGTTTTTTGAAGGGGAAAATGTAGATACAGATAAAATAGATTAGACTGTTTTTTCACTTCAGCGGGGGAACATCCCTGCGCTGTCTCATCACTGTCTTGCTCAATATTCAGAGTTACTTGTGTTTACATGTTTGTCAGTGGTAGCTGAACCACCCAGCACAAACACAGTGTGCCCTTGTTTTAACCACTGTGCAGCTCCACTGGAGCTGTTGAGGACAGGTTAAGTGCTTTGCTCAAGAGAACTCCAGCAGTAATTGTTGATTTATAGTTAGAAAGCTCAGATTTACCCTCCTACTCCAGAATTAGAACTATCTTTTTCCCATTCACAGGCCCATTAGGGTACTTTCAGGCCAATGGTTTTGATCTGTAAATCCCTCAGGTGTAGAATAAGACAAACTTTGGCTGCATACTGACCAGTTTTACGTAACATCCACTTAGAGAAGATCCCTCTGTCTCCTGTCCTCACGCTGTCTGTCTGTAGAAGAAGCTGGCAGGAGGAACAGACTAGAACGATGCTGATGGAAGGCTAAGATTAACACGTAAACAGAGGGAACATCAAAGCTCTCTGTAGCAGTCAGTGGTGCTGAATGCAGAACATGACACAGCTCTATTGTCAGTACAGGTCTACAGTACATGCTGCCTGACCATTACTGCTGATGGCAGACCTGACACAAAGCCACAATCTATTGAAACAAGTGAGTGAATGGGTACATGGCAAGGTCACAAGAGGTGAAGTTGAAGGCAATTAATGACCCTGAAAGCTGAATTAAACCAGTCAGTTGTAGTTTTGTCTGATTCATGGTCCTTTACCCATATGACCTTTCCTGCTCTGTGACTTGTTCTGTGATGAATAAACTAAAGCAGAGTCCAAGCTTTGAAGGTATACATTTCATACAAAAGAACCTTTTGCACATTAACGGCCAGTATGTGTAAAGGACTGATACGACCTCATAATAATGAGCACAGTGTGAAATGGAGAGCACTTGAGAATACACTGTACCTACAGTCAGGCACTGCAGGGTTTTTAGTGCCGGTACCATTTTATATCTGTCTCCAAGTCAGTAGAATATCTGGACTTCTTCTAATGTTTCATCTCTTCTCTCAAAAAAAAACACAATATGTTCTGATATTGGCACGAATCTCCCAATTTTAATTGAGTTTTGAGTCATAAGGCTAATTATTCATGAAGATTCTGTTACATAAGATACTGTAAATACCAATTTTCATAAATATGAAAGTGCCTTTTATTCCATAAGCAAGCAGCTATCATATATGTTACATTCTTAATTAAATGAATACTAATCTTTTTGTGTACATTGTAAAACCTTAAATAACACCAATATCATCACTATCATGCAGCCTTCACAGCATGTTTCTATCAAGTAACCCAATTCTAGCAAGCACTGTCAACTGTCTCTACTGCCCCCAAGTGGCCAAAAGTTATTACAGCTTTTCAATTGCCAAGAAGCTAAATCTACTGTTCAGTGAATATGTGTAAAGGATTCAGATTCGATAAGCAGAGTTCAATACCAATTAGAATTCATTTTTAAAAAGCTATTAAGTCCACCCCTAAAACATAACATAACACAGTATTCAAATGTCCAGGTCATGTCCTGCATTACATACATGTGTGTCTGTGTGTTGCAGGTCGCTCATACAGCGTGTTCTCTCAGCGTATGTTGAATCAGTGTTTGGAGTCTCTGGTGCAGAAAATCCAGAGCGGAGTGGTAATAAACTTTGAGAAGACAGGTCCTGACCCTCCTCCACTTGAGGGTAAGATGGTTTGTTTCAGTGTATGTTTTATTACTGGCTGTTTCTTAAATACATTTTTGTCAACTGCTGCGCAATGTCTGCAGTGATTTGTAGACTGGCTCCTTGCTCTCTCTCCCACTCATAATCCTCTGAGCTTTTATTTACTATTGTTGGTTAGAAACCTCCACCTTCATTTATTGATTCTGCCTACACACTGTTAGTTTGTTGTGTTTTTGTACCTCACACACCTTCTTGACAGCTTCCTATTTACTGTATGTGTTTTTGCAGACGCTCCAGCTGAGACATTGAAGTCTGGTTTGCAGCCTTGGCATTGCTGTCACAAGCTGATCTATGTACGACCCAATCCTAAAACTGGTGTTCCCATCGGTCACTGGCCCATCCCAGAAGCCTTCTGGCCGGACCAGAACTCCCCCACACTGGTAAGAAATACTTGAAAGAATCAAGAACAAGAGAACATTTGTATGGATTGATCCTGCACCTATTAAATATCTTTCATTCAGATCTTCCTAAAGTTCTACAAAACGTTACAAAGATTTCTAAACTGTACAAAGAATGGAAAGAAAATATGTTTCCCTGACAAAGTCACACAGGAAAAGCCTAAATGTAAACAAACCTGCAATAATAATGTTGCAAAAGGGATGTAGTGATGGTCATAAAGCAGAAGTGCCTAATCTGTTGCACAGTGAAACAGATAAAGCTTCAGCATGTGAATGTGTTAGATTGCAGATCAAATATAAACGTTAAATATCAAGATCAACTACAAATATATAAAAGTTTGCAGACAAAAATAGTGTTGCTTCATGTCATCACAAAATGACACGATTATCTATCAGAGATACCATTTTTACCAGGTGCAGAATGTTATTTTATATTAATATATTAATAGTGTTTGTAATATGTCCCCTGTGTCCACACAGCCCCCCCGCTCAGCCCATCCTCACGTACGTTTCTCCTGTCTGGACGCGGAGCCCATGGTGATAGACAAGGTGCCCTTTGACAAGTATGAGCTGGAGCCCTCGCCTCTCACACAGTACATTTTAGAGAGGAAGTCTCCGCACACCTGCTGGCAGGTAACAGCCCCATCACACACATTATAACATACACACTGAGTCGAAGCTGAAATCCATAATGTTTAACCTTTTTTTCTGGTGGTTTGCTGATTATTTAATTCTGGCACATATCTAGATGCACACAGTTATGTAATGAATAGATAGATAGATAGATAGATAGATAGATAGATAGATAGATACTTTATTAATCCCAAAAACTAGGAAATTAGATAGATGTTAATATTCACATGTTTTTAAAGTGCATGTTAACTTAGCTAATTCAAGGTACGCTAAGACAAGCATGCTATTGTAAAGAATTCAGTTCAATGGACATGCGTAAAAGCTGAGGATGAGAACGTCCAGTCCAAGCAGATGAAAAAGGATAAATCTTTTCCTTGGCTGTCACCGTCACACCAAACGTTATCTTTACCTCCTAGTGGTAAGGATTGTAAGGATCTAGGAAGACTAACTGCCATGCTAGTAACTGTAACTGTAAGGATGTACTTGGTCACACCAGGGCTCAGAGCTAAATGCTATCATTGCTGATGTTAAGCAAATAATCTTCACCATTTTAATTTAGCATGTTGGGAATGGGAATGCTATTAGGTTTCTGATATTTGGTCAATAGAATTGGACAAATTAAAATTTTGACCTGATGGCAGCGCTGCATGAAAAGTCAGGTCATATATATATATATATATATATATATATATATATGACCAGAATTGAACAGCAGCTTATGGGCCAGATAACAAAAAAAAGATCTCTGTATGTCCTATGTTTTATGTTTTTCGCTGATTGAATAGTTCTAATGTCATTATGCATGTATCCACTGATTTTCTCTTTTCTTTTAGGTGTTTGTGTGTAATAGTGCCAAGTACAGTGACCTGGGCCAACCCTTTGGCTACCTGAAGGCCAGCACAGCTCTGAACTGTGTCAACTTGTTTGTTATGCCCTACAACTACCCTGTGCTTCTGCCACTTCTGGGTAAATCCATAATCATGTTTGGGATTATCTCTTATTTTTAGTCTGTCTGTATGTGGTTCTTTAACAATATTTCAGAAAGTTGTCTCTTTTTTTTATTTGTGAAGTACGCCTTGGCACCTTCCTTTTTGTACTAATGAGTTCTGGGCCAGTGACGCTCTGATCTTTTTTGTGTTTGTGCTTTTGCTTGCTTATCACAGACGACTTGATTAAAGTGCACAAGTTCAAGCCCACCATCAAATGGCGGCAGTCCTTCGAAAACTACCTGAAGACCATGCCTCCGTATTATATTGGGGTTAGTTTTTCATCAATCACACGTTTTGTCTCATTTGATTAACATACATAAAATATATTCATTGACTGCATTTGTTTTTTGTTTTATATCTTGTTTTGTTTTGTTTTTCCCACAGTCCCTGAGGAAGGCTCTGAGAATCATGGGAGCACCAAATCTGCTGGCGGATAACATGGAGTATGGCCTAAGTTACAGCGTGGTCTCCTACTTGAAGAAGCTCAGCCAGCAGGTTAGACATTAAGCACATATCATAGAAAAGCAACAAAAGTAACATTAGCGTGTCTGTTATTTGTATTGTCTTATACATAACTAACAGGCTAAATATAACAGAAATCATTGCACTGCATTGACAATGCCTTTTTAATTTGCTCACATTTTCAGACAAAAATCGAATATGACCGCCTGATTGCCTCGATTGGTAAGAAGCCGGCACCAGAGGCTGGCATCAAGGTGCGTTGGCGGGGTGGAGGCATATCTTTGGCCCAGCGCAAAGACTTCATCCAGCAGCTGCAGAGTCTCACAGGAGAGGCTCCAAATCTGCCCCTGGAGCTCAACCCCAAAGAGTTTCAAGGCTTTCACCTGGCGCTACTCAACAAGGTCAGATATTATCATTATTATAATTATGAACCTTCACTCTACAAAGGTTATGTTTGTTGGAGTTTGATGTTGAGGTCAATAGCAGTTGCTTGCTCAACTTTTTCCTCCTCTTCCTTCATGCTGAAAGAGGAGAAAGTGCCACTCATTCATTTTCTGCCTAGACTTGTTCACCTGACAATCCACCTGGTTGTTTTATGTAGCTTGTTTCTAAACCTGGAAGGTAGGCTGAATTCAAGATCATATCACAGCATCTTGTACAAGACTAAAGTTTATATTCTCCTCTTCTTTTTCCTGTACTCCTCAGGGCCTGAAGCCACAGAGCTTCAGAAATCCCTACGACATCCCTCGCAGCCACCTACTGGACCAGCTCAGCCGTATGAGAAGGAACCTGCTCAACACCGGCGTCTGTAATCTCAGAGGACAGGACTCGGGTAGGACACTGTTCAAGTCTGCTGTGCTCTGTTCCACCTGTAAACACACCCAAAAATGATCTCAGGGTGAGAACTTAAAAATGTCTTCCTCCATGTTGATGGATGTGTTTTGTCTTTGGTCCAGACCAGCTCCATAGTGTACCAATAGCCCAGATGGGCAACTACCAGGATTTTCTCAAAGCTGCCCCTCAGCCTCTTCGAGATGCAGATCCTGAACAGCCCAAGCGCCTGCACACATTCGGCAACCCCTTCAAACTAGACAAGAAGGTAAGTCCCACCCCCTCACATCTCCTAATCCTAGCTCAGCCATAGAAAGGTTACCGTATTAGTAAAGAAACATGAACATTGAGCTTTTATACCAGCTCAATAAGAGTCTTCCTCATTCTTCTCTCAAGGGTATGATGATTGACGAGGCGGATGAGTTTGTGACTGGCCCTCAGAACAAGGGCAAGAGACCGGGAGACAGCAGTAACATGCCGGGCGGAGGGCCCAAGAGACGCCGCTGCATGTCGCCTCTGCTGCGCCTGGGTCGGGCCTACACCCCACCAGTTACCCCTCCCGTCAGCCCTCGACCCACAGCAGGTGTGATTTTTATCCACACTGGGACACACATACACACAGAACACACACTGAAACGGTTTTACTCCTCAGTTCTGGTTGCCTGTGGGTCATTCCAGAATTAGAGGACATTTGGGCATCAAAATTCTTGAAAAATAAACCTTCACTTTTGTGATTTTCTGCTAAATATTTATCGATAATGGGTAATAAACCATCAAAGGCTTGATTAGCTCAGCAATCAATGGTGCAATTTTTATTTGTACCAACACTGAGCAACCTGAAAAAAGTACTTAATTCATTTCTGATATATAATTCCTTTTCCATTAAGTAAATAGACTAACATTCTCTCTGAATAACCATTTATCACATATGACTTGATTTAAATTAATTTGAACAACTTTACTTCTGTCTCACCCAACTTTTCAATAATGGCATGTTTCACTTTAACAATTTCAGTATTTATTGTACAATATTTACTTTAACACATTTTGCATATGATTGCATAAACTCTTTTAAGGAAAATGTGTTAAACCCTTTTGAGGCGAGAAAGTAATTTAGGATTATTTTCATTTAAAATGGTATGGTAACAGGGTTGAAATTAGGGTAACAGGGTGGCATAAAGTAAGATGGATAACTAGCTACATTATTTTTGATTATAGGTCATCATATAAAAGTGACAAATAAATGCCCAAGACACCAAAGCATTGTTTAAATAACTTTTAATAGCTCCTGTTGCACTTTTCCTCAAATAACACCCCATAAAAATAGAAGAAATAATAATTAAAGAAACTTTGCTGAAACTTGCCCTTTGGTTCAGAACATTGCTTTTAAACCTTTGATGGCTGGCTTCCCTAGCCTATTAACATACTAACAGTGAGCTAAAAACATTTCATTTAACACTTAACTTAACACTTAGGTAAAAACTTGTCATCTGCTTTAGAACATCGGTCTTCTAATATTCCACTTTACTCTTCATGGCTGACCAGAGTGTTCCATTGGTCTTCTGCAAAGGCCAGATGGCGTGAGGTAACATTTTGTGGCGATGGAATAATAGTCAGCATATCCTCAAAGGGATACCAATGCACATCCTCCCTCAACGGCCAGAAAAAGCATTTTTTTCCCGACTCTGTGCATACATTTCAACAGGTAGTGGGTCTCATTCACCCTGGGTCGATGTGGCCCTCATACAGCAGGGCACACCATTTACCCACAACCTCTGGAGTATGCCACTGCTCTTCTTCTGGTGTGCTGTGTGTTAGGTCTGTGTGGCTATCTGTAGAATTAAAGCTGAAGCTTTTAGTTTTTTGGTAATTTCATTCCATATTCCCCTTTGCAGAACATATGCAGCTGATGTTGCAGTAGAGTATTTTTCTAGGTGAAAGAGTAATCACCTGGGAAGGCAAGATCAGTTATACACAAGTTAGTTCAAAGTGCTTTAACTACGGTAAATAGGAATCATGGAGAAATAGTGAAGTGAATACCTGGTGAAGCCTCATTGTGGATGGTACCGCTGAAAGGTCAGCTGGCAATTTCCTTCACTGCATCATCTACATCTTGCTCCTGGATGTAAAACAATTTCACCTTTGACTGACCATCATTCAGAGCTTGGTAAAGGGACATTGCTGTGGGAATATCAACTCCTTGGCTGATAAGCCTGTCAGCCCTCCTCTTCAGTGTGCTACCTATGCCATCTGGGGCTCCTTTGCCATGACTGGTTTCAAAGTAATTCCAGGTTCCCAGGTACCAAAATGAACAGACTGCACTTCTGCACTATATTTGCAAGTTGAGTTGTCTGTGACTCTCTCTCTTAAATTTTTTTTGTACTTTGTACACACTTCCTCAGCTATTGCTGTATGGAACAACAGGGTTATTCCTAGGGATGTGTGCGAGGCTTCCCTGAGTATTTTGTTGACTTTGACTCTTGGAGATGGACGAGCCATTTTCAATCGTCGATGCCATTTCCTGTATTTTTCTGTTTTCTGTTCTGCTCTTCTCAACTTTTCTTCTAGTTCCTCTTGCTTCCTTCTTGTTTTTTGTTTTTTGGGCAGCCCATTTTCTTCTCCTCCCAGCATCACTTTTCCTAAAAGAAACATATAAGAATTAATTTTGTTCCATAACAATTTCACCTGCAGCAAAATATACTTAAGCAGCCATTTTGTGCTTACACTAACTTACATTACTCAATAACCTTACTGTATGTTTACCTTGAAGTCCCAGGTTGAGAGCTGGAGCTAAATTCTGGATATTGTTCCATAAAAGGGATTTCTGGTGTGACTGGAGGTTCAGGGGTGACTGGACGGGTTATTAACCCTTCAAGTACCTTTCTCCTGGCTTTACTCCTTTTATGAGCGTCTCTCCACTTTTTTTGTGGGGCTCGCTGTCCTCTTTCACTGTGGTCTTTTTGAAGCAACTTCTTTTCGGTTTCTACATCTTTTTTCCATTTCTCTCTTTCTTTGAGTAAGTACTGTTGTCTTCTTTGTACATCAGCGTCACACTTGGCTCGGTAGCGTCTCTGCTTTTCAGCAGCACTCAATGGTGGGCCACACTGTATGAAAAATAATTCATCTAACTTAATTTAATGTCTCCTATCAGTTTTATTTATATAAAGTTAATCATCCCATCAAGGTAGTTGCTGGAACCATAATCTATTTGAACTACCATTAGGAAATGAAAGGAAACAATTCACTATGTAAAATTCAGAAATGTGTTTACAATACGTAGAGTAACTAAATTATATCTCAGATAATGTAAATTGTTGAACTGAATTACAAATAATAGTTTCTAAAGTCTGAGTAAAGTGGAGGAAGTCCAACCATGTTAATGTAGTAACAGTGTTGCAGGTAACAGGGTTGCAAATCGATGCTAATGTTAGCTTTTTTTCTCAGGAATAGAAGCTAGCTGTTCAGCTAGATGTTACTGCTAACCAAGAGGACAAACCTACTTATGTAAATAAGTAAAGAAAAATTATTCTGATCATATACATAACAGGGTTGCACAAGGTAAAGTGAGACTATGGTAACAGGGTTGCGTGCGTGTTATGGGACACACGTTCTATGAATAATAATTATTATTTAAAATATTATGTTTATTTAAACTAATATTCCCACAGTTAGAAGAGACAACAATGTAACAAGTAATACCAAGAAAATCAAATTTAAATTTCATTTTAACGGTTTTATTTGAGATTCAATTTGGTCATTACAAGAGACAAGAGAAAAATGGCATTTTAGGGGGTACTCCAGACTTATTTGGTATTGTTAAAACTCCTTTCAAGCTTTCTTTTTTACTCTTAGTTTTTTAGAGTTGGTCTCTGGACAAGTAAATTTACTCAAACTACATGTTTTAGTATTTTGTATGTGCATTATTCAAAATTTGATGGGTGGGACGTAAAATGTCCTCCAATTTTGGAATGACCCTTGAACAGTCCTGCTGATGCAGTTCTTCTAAATCACCCTGGATTTTATGATTAGGGTACCAGCTTACACTGTTACATATTTTTATTGTTATACCTGATGTTCGAAGGTTTTCTAACGGCATGTAAATTCTAACTTTATTTAAATACAGTGAAAGCAATGTTGAGTCACTGCAAAAATAAAGAGCGGCAGATGAATTTAATACTTTCTGACTTGGGGATAAGCTGATTTTCTCATTTCATATAATGGTGGATAATTTTATAGCTGTAGCAAGAAATTGTATTTTTTATTTAGTTTGTATAATGTTGCTGAAAATTTATTTGCAATCTTTTTTTATTATTTTGTTTGTTTATTATATTTGCGTACTACAACTAACTACAGCGATTTTAATATTGTTTCTCCGTAAAGTTGGGGGACTTGTGAGAGATGGGTAAAAAAAAGGATTATGAAGTGAAGCAGCAGACAGATATCCTGATGCACTCAGGTCAACATCCCAGTCATAACTATGCCTGGGAAACATTTCTGAAAGCTGTGATATATCTAACCTGTCACAAATATTGCAACGTGGCTGAAAACCTAAACAAACCTGAATGTCTGAAAGTCAGCCAAAGTGGTTATTAAACACCCCAAATGTACAACTCTGCAGTTAAACTAGTCTGGAGTTGTCAGATGATCAGTGTATTCATTCATTATATTTATTCATTCATTCATTCTCTGACCCTTACAGACATGAACGAGGGAGCACTTGAACCAGACCTAATTATCAATCACCTGAATCAGAACCACTACACCCCAGATGGGAGCTCAGACTTAGAGGCGGATAATCCCTCAGGGCCCACCGGCCATCAGGAAAACCACATGGCCATGGAGCCACAGGACCTCCAACACAGGGATGAGGAAGAGAACGGGCAGCCCCAGGTTAGCGAGCTGCCGCCAGGCATAGAGGGAGGAGCGGAGATGGTGATGGTGGATGACCAGCTGCCTCGATACCTGTCACCTGCTGCTCTGAAGAAGCACATTCACAACGAGACGGTGAAGGTCAACAATGAGCTGAGGGCGCTCATCACCAAGGAGATCAGGAAACCCGGCAGACGTATGTAGCTAAACACTGTTTATGGGCTGTGGAACAAATAAAGGAATGGCTTTCATGTAAGACTTTGTATTGTTACAAATTACTTATTTATAGTTTCTGTACCAATACAAAAGATATTCTTTTCTTGATACCTTTGAGAAATATAAACATGTAACAGAAGAAGCCAAAGAACTTTGTCTGAATACAACAGTCTAAAAACTATCAAGGTTATAATTTATATCTGTACATATCTGATTAAAGAATATGTAAACAAGATTATAAATTCAATCAGAAATTTGATACCACCCTAGTACCTGAGGGGTTTTAGTCCAGCCCTACTAATATTTAAGAACAATAACACCTTCAACTCAAAAATAAGCGTTGATTATGATCATTGACCACAAAAACTCCATATTTTTCGGGCTATAAAGCGCACAGGATTATAAAGCGCAGTATCAATTAACATGTGAATTGCTGTCATTGCCACACATAAGGCGTTTTGGATTATAAGGCGCATCTGATTATAAGGCACAATAAGCAAAAACAAAACGTGTCGAAGTTTATTCAACTAATTTACAATAACTCAGTTGTAGGCTAACCCAAAAATACAAGTTTAAATGGGTGATTTCTGCATCAAACATGCCCGGATCCCTCTCAACATTGTTCAGTTTTAAGTAGGGGTGTGACGAGATCTCGTGTGATGAAATCTCTTTTTTTCTCGTCTGGTTGGAAATCGGTCTCGCGAGATTTGTTGTCCAACAAGCAGCCGGAAAACACATGCATAACTATTTGCGACGCCCCCGCCACTTTTAAATTGTGATCCAACAAGCAGCCGAATGACGTCGGAAAATACAGGTATTGAAACTGAAGATGCCCCCACCACTTTCAAATATTTTGTCTGGCAGCATTTTAGTTTTCTAAAAATCTCGTCTCGATCTCGTGAACCCAATCTCTCGTCTCGTCTCGTGAACTGAGTGTCTCGTCACACCCCTAGTTTTAACACAAAAATACAAAACCTGTGTTCAAAGTTCAACAGTTGGGTGATTTTAGGATCCAGTATGCCCGGATCCCTCTCGTCATTATCCGAGTCAGTCTCGTTGCTGTCACCGGGCTGTTCAGTGATAATTCCAGACTCGTGACTCGCGGAGTAATACGTTATTAGCCGTAATGTGTACATCATAAAATTGGTTCAAGGTTAGTAAACACAACCAAAGGTCATACATAAGGCGCCTTATAGTCCGAAAAATACGGTAACATATGTACCAAGAAAGTAATGTACCAAGTGCTCTCTGGTGAACAAACTACTTTACAGAAACACTGTTTCTAAATGATATCAAACATAATAATAATTACTTTGTGTTGCAGTTTCTTATAAGATAAGATTGGTCAAACTGTAGACGACAGACATAAATAATAAAGAGATTAATCCAGTTCTGCTTTTTCTGTTTCAGACTATGAGAAGATCTTCTACTTCCTGAAGCAGATCCAAGGCACTCTGGACACCCGGCTCATCTTCCTCCAAAACATCATCAAAGAAGCGGCCAGGTACGAAGCTCGAACCTTGTCTCACCTGCCAGCCTGCTGTGTCAAATAAGCTGTGAACAGAGACGTGTCGAGTTGTTGTTTTGAAACAAATCACCTGTGTTTCACTTATAGATCCTGTATCGCTCAACTATCTTTGCCTAGGCCCTCTCTTCACAACTTAAAGTAAAGAGCTATTCTCTATCCTAGGGCTGTGATCACCTGCAACAACATCCACATTTTGTTCATTAAATTAAAAAAAGATGATTATAGAAGCATCCAAAATGTTGTTTTTTAATGAACTTGGTTTCTATAGAATGTGTTTTCAAAGTTAAACAGTAACTTGAGTGTTTTTTGTTTTTGTTTTGTTTATTCTTCTGTAAAGGTTCAAGAAGCGTGTTCTCATCGAGCAGCTGGAAAACTTCCTAGAAGAGATCCACAACAGATCCATTAACATGAATCACATGAATACGCTCTGAGAACAGCTCATTCCCAAAAATCCAAACTGAACTAACTGATGTTGAACCCAACAACCCTCCATCCCTCTACCCTTCCTCCTCTTCTTCCTGCACTGGGCCCTGCTGGGACGAGACAAGACAACATCCAGCTCTCAAACACTTTTTTTCAGTGGACTCTACACAGTCTCATCATTAACAATACTGATATTGGTTTACACAGCATCTTTACAAGCTAACAGCAGTGTTGACCCTGGATGATACTTAAGTTGAAGCATTTTGTCTTGCTACAGGTGAATGTCTCACCTATGCAATGAGATTGTTGCCCTGTAGAACATTTGCGTGCAGTTCCTTACCGAGCTCTGAAACTACTACACTCATTATTCTCCTCTCCATCAGATTTTTTTTAAGCAAGAAACAAGTGTGTAATCTCTCAAACGGTGGAGATTCATTAAATGAAGGATTGCAGGACTTTCTAGAGAGGAAACGAATGACGCCTGGATGTGATGTTGGGGTCATGTTTTATCTGTGACGGTGTGACAGTGTAGGCAGGGTTCAGTTGTGTGCGTGTTTCAGCCAACTCAGGGTCACACAGGCTCCATCGGAAAAGCTCATGAAGCAGTTTTCTTTCCACATGCCTTTTCATGCAGTCACTTTTCCCTTCATGTCTTCAGTTAGGTTTTTGTCATTTTGTTTTGTGGGAGGATGAGCCTGTAGTTTTTGTTTTTGACTTTTGATATTTACTTTCTACACTCCACTAACAAAAGCACTCTACTGCTGTGCTTGTAAATGAGACTCAAATATTGAATTTGTCAATTTATGGTTTACCTAAGAGAATAACAATTGGTATAATTGAGCAGTCACTCAAAAGTAAAAAAAATATTTGTTCCCTCTGCGGGGAAAAAAAACAAACTGGCGATTTTTCATCTTGTTTTGTTTTTTCTTTTTTGCAATGCAGATTTTTAGAGAGATCAATACAAAGTAAAATCATTTTGAATGATGCAACATCATTGGCTACAAATGTTGAAATACAGGGACAAAAAAAGCTCAGGAACTGACACTAATGCATTGTGATCAGCAATAACATTGGAGCCACTTTTACTCCTTTTTTTTTCATTTTAAGCAACATAAGTTGTTGTCCCCTGGAGTGCTGATGAACTGAGGTCCGAACGTGCTGGTCGCTGCCAAATAACTTACCCCCCCCTAAACTCCTCCCCGCCATGAATCTCAGACCAACTCCTTGTCACTTAATGCACTTGTGTAAATTTGAGAACTCTTATTTAATGTAACTTAAAAGTAGACCTACCTTGCTGCATTTTTTTTTTTTTTGGCTAACAGTCCTTATCCTTTTGGTCAGACCTATTCAATTTTCTCAAATATACACAAATAATCTGAATTAATGTCTAGAGGTCAAGAGTTGATTTCTGATTCAGGGGGCAGCCCTCTTCCGTTCCCTCCCTCCTTGGACAGGGACCAAAATCTGCCATACTTGTCTTTGTTTGAAGAGGCCGCTACCAAAAGAGTATTTTGAATACACTGTAAAGTTGTAAATAACCCTAGAGTACTATTTAAAGAGAATGTTCAGTGGAAAATGGCCTTTTTGTAAGTATTTCCATGAATAAAGTTTCTATTTTACACTGTGAAGGGCCATGTAAATAAAGTGTTCTGTAAAGATGTGACTCTTTAAGTGTTTTTGTCCTGAGTTTGTTCGTAATTCTATTTATTTGGGCAGGAAGGAAAAAGGTTCGTCTTACATTCTTCTGAACTGCAGGAAAAAATGACCCAAACACCCAGAGTGTAAAAACATGTATTAAAATTTTATTTTATTTACAGATATGTACAAAAATATTGTCTCTCCAGGACCCTCCTGTTGGTCCACAAATAAATACTGGTAGTGAAACGGGGCTTAATGAAGGTGTGCATATGTGTGTGAGGTTTTGTTTATTTATTTTTTGGGTTTGTTTTTTTTTTCTCCTTACAGTCAATCTCAAGATGCTTGATAAGATGGGTTCATAACTCTGCCCATGAACAAGATGGATCCTGAAATGGAGAATACAGCAAACATAAGCAAAGCTACAATCATTTGTGTTCAAGTGTTCTATATATTTAATATTCATGATTTAGTGAGCAAGAATCAGTTAAAGTTCAGAAAAAACACGTCCTTAATTATATTTTATTAAAAGAAAAGCACAAATAAAACTGAAACACTGCAGCAAAATTATGTAAGCTACTGTATATATGATTGGTTGTAAATGAGGTAATAGCCACTGGTGGTATTGTTTTAGCAGCAACTTCCCTTCAGACTGGTGTTTGAAACAGTATCGGTATCTGCAGTATAAAATAAATACCTGTGTTACTCTGTCGCAGAAGAAATAAGAACGGCCGGTCCGCCTTGAAAACAGGAGCACGGGAGCGTTTGAGTAGCACCATAGCTGCAAGATTAACAAATTATTATTTTAACAACTTAATTACATACATGATTCATTCTATTAAAAAGAAATTGCTGTGGGAATGTAGAATGTTTTAAAAACATATCTATATAAGTGTTTTTATTAATATTCTAGACACTCCTCACCTGTAGCAGCAGCTGCCTTTGTCCCATCTTCTGTGACTTCTATTCTCACTTCATGGAAAGCATCAGACACATAAAGACCCTCCTCCACTGCAGAAAGAAATTAATTGACTGTTGTTTATGCTGTTTGTAATTTGGGGAATGTTTAAAGCAAAACTGCACACTAAAGTGCTTTGTGTAGGTGTCTGATTTAAAGAACTGTAATCAAAACAATACTTTGAAGTTTCAAATGAACTGATGTATGGACCTGATATTCCTGTGAAGTCAGCCGCTGTCGGGTTGAAGGCGTCACTGATGCCCATAGCAGGGAGCACTGACCTCAAGTTGAACTTATTCTGCATTTTTAACCTGTGAACACCAGACAGACAACAGTTTGAACGTCATCTGATGTTAAATGTCTGACTCTTGAACTCATGCGTAACCCTGTACATGAACTGATGTTAACCTGGGTAGGAAAATGTCCATCTTGGTTCTGCGCAGGCCGGTGTCCCAGGAGGCTAGCTGGCGAGCGGTGAGCTGGGACTCGATGGAGGACAGCGGCGTCTTCCTCTCACTGGGGAGGACAACCTGTAAGCTCAGAGAGCGTCCCAGGTACGGCAGCTCCAACACTGTGTAGCGCTGGTCTGAGGCTGTCCTGAACTGACCTGTTGAGGAGAGCACCAAGTCAAGATCTGCAAATCACAACTTGTACTGCTAAGTTATCTAACAATTTTCTTTTGATTAGTTAGAATCATTACTTGCTACTACTTGCAAAATGTAGTGTTCTGCATGCACACAGTGAAGCCTTGCTTAATCAACAGCCGGAACGTGAAGAGATTCAATAATGATTTTTATTTGTTGTTGTTTGTATGTTGTTTTTAACCTTATTGATGGAAAATGTTAAATACAGAAAAAGCACTATGGTTTCTGTGCATGCCTTGTCCAATTGTGCTTTGCCTATATTTCCATCAATAAAAATACCTTACCAAAGCTGACCTCTGTGGCCTGATACATCATGGGCACTTTGATGGCACTCCCATCAGAGAGGATGAAGGGCAGGTTCTGCGTGTTGGTGAAGAGGAACTGTTTCTGCCAGACACCCTTGAAGGCCACCGTGTTGACCAGGGCCATCTGCAGCCGATGACCCCACCATAGGGCCTCTCCCTGGGCCTCACCTGATCCAGAGAGCTCAGCTCCGCTGCTGCTTCCTGCCTGGAGGGGCCACATCTCATCTGGGAGGTAATGAGGGAAGGTCAAAGATTAATGTAAAGGGCATGTGGTCATAGTAAAAATATAGTAATGACCATGAATGTGAAGTAAATCCCGAACAATGAGCCACAAAACAAGGCTAAAAACCTCTGTAGATATGTAGCATTTGTCACTTTGAATGAAATCTCTTATGTTCATTTTAAAAAAAGATGAGTGAAGCTTCAAACATTTTATAAATCCGTCTTGCTTACCGTAGTTGTGCCCAGCTTGCTCCACTTTGTCATGAGTGTGGTTGGGTTGACTGAAATTGGCTCGAACAACGCTAGTGTTAGACCAGGCAACTGCATGTTGTGTGAACTCAGTCAGGAGTTGGACACCACTCTGGATGAATAATGTGCAGGTCTGCTGCAGCCACATCCTGTGGCTGGTGTCACTCTGTGAGTGCAACAAGAAGTCTTGTACCTGTGCATCTGCGGGATAGGAAGACACAGTGGACGGGTCCGAAATTAATTTGGTAAGAAATGCTGTATGCACAGGATGCATGGGTTCAACTCAGCAACTTTAAGCTTGTTTCAACAGCAACTTAACTGAATTCAAACACAAATAAATGCTTATTTGACTTAATTACTGCATTGCTTAACACGCATGAAAAAATCCAAATTGGAATCAAACTCGTTTAATGAGCACACAGCTGTCATTATGAATAGATAGTACTGTATCATCTTTTCTTTTCTATTTCTTGTTGCTGATATTGGATTTTGTTGGGATTTGATTAGGTGTAGATATGTTGTCTGTTTTCACTATTCTAACTTCCTAATAATTTTGTTTTATCTATAGAAAACTATAGAAAAAAACGTAAGGATGTGCTGGTTTTGTACTCCTGTCAGTACTGTTTTGTTGTCTTTCTTTCACACATCATCTTCTTCTGTTAATTGTTTTCGTTGTATGTATGTGATTACTTTTTTTTAATAAAAGCAGTAATTATACGTTTTCTACCAAAAGGTGGCATCTTTCCTGCAGCAGTGCTGAACTCTGTGACACTAAGGCTGTTTTACTAACCTGCAAATACTTTAACTGAAACAATTAGTCACAATTATAGATTACACAATCAAAAAGACATAAATCAGCAACTATTCTGATAAATGATTCATGGTTTAAGTAATTTATCAAGAAACAGTCCTAAACATTTACTGCTTCCTCTGCTTCATCTAATCTTATGTGGAAATTTGCTGCTTTTACTCTGTTTTATATCACCATAAATCAAATGTCTTTGTGTTTTGGATTGTTGGTCACACAAAACAAGCATTTACAAGATGTAAACTTGAGCTCAAAGAAATTGTTATTTCCTGACATTTTATAGATTAAATAATTAATCAGGGTATAAAACTATAGATAAATCGAGTTATTTGCAATTGCAGTGCTGCATGACTGGTGATGTTTTAGTTCAGGTTAGAGTGAAATAAATGAAAGCAGCTAAAAGTAGTGCCTTGCAAAATTAATTTCCATCCCTGCCAAGATATGTGAGATCACATAGGAAGTAAATGCATCAACAGCTCCAACTCATTAAATTAAACACACTGACCTCTCGACCCCGAGGCCAAGCTGCAAGAGTGGTTAATGAGATTAGAGTTGGTGTGGAGGCAGGTATTATGGCTCCAGACACCACTGTGCTCTGCAGGGCCAACAGCAGCAGCAGCACTGCTCCACACCACCTGGTACCAATAGCACTGAGGGCCACCAACAACTCTGCAACCTTACTCACAGCATGAGGAGCAAGCTAATGCTGCCTGAATACAAGCTTTGCCTTTTCATCCCTGCATGTAAACAACAAAAAAAACGAGGTGAATCTTACCGTTCACATTGTATCCGAGTGTTCCTTCCAGCTGAGCCAGCGTGTTGCCTCGGGCCCCGAGCTGCAGCAGCCCCAGGGACAAGGAAACGCTGACCGGTGACACTATCAGGTTGGAGTTGTTCTCCGTCTTGATGAGCATCTGATAAAGACTGAGGGCAAACCTGGTGTGCAGCTCTCCCATGCTGTCCTGCAGGCTGCCATTGCAGTGGCTTCTCTCCACCAACCAGAAGCAAATGAAGAGGAAAGCCACTGACAGGCGACACATGTCCTCAGTGCTGCAGGAGGTGACAGTGTCCACGAGGTGCAACAGGTGGTCCCAAAATCAAACACCTATGAGACCAGGAAAAAACCTACTGGGGTCAGTAAAGTCAACCAACAAGCAACTTTAGATTATCAGATGAATCCACATTAGTGTTGTCATGATGTAATTAATTGTTTCATTATAATTCATTGTGATTGTACAATATGTGTGTGTTGATTTGTTCTGTACATGTGACATCCATTGCACGTCTGTCCGTCCCGGTAGAGGGATCCCTCCTCTGTGGCTCTTCCTGAGGTTTCTTCCACCTTTTTTCCCTGTTAAAAGGTTTTTTTGGTGGGCAAGTTTTTCCTTATCCAAATCAAGGGTATAAGGGCAGAGGGTGTCTCCCTGTACAGATTGTAAAGCCCTCTGAGTATTAGAATTGCTGTATTATGTATTTTGTGATTTTGGGCTATACAAATAAAATTTGATTCAATTTGATTTAATGATGTGACCATATCGTGGTGTCATTTTTGCAAAAGTTGGAGAAAAAATTATCTAATGCAAACCATTGAAACAGCTCCTTGATATTGGAAAAATGTAATAATACATAATACTGATTTCAACCATGTCACCAAGGACAGGTGCCCAGAACATCATTCATCACCTAAATATTCCCATACAGAGACTTGCCACATGTGTATGTGCATATTCTGTTATTAAAACTAGCAAGAAACCAGCAGGACGGAATCTGGAAAGGCACAGTATCAGACATTTGACTAAACATACAGCAGATACAGTACATTAAAGGATCAATTGTTGTAGCTGTTTTTTTTTGTTTGTTTGTTTGGTTTTTTTTGTAATCAAGCCAATTATGTTCAGGTAAAAAAAGGTACATTGCTGTAATATGCAAATGTGCATATCTGGCAGGAGTAGCACTATATAATGAGTGAGATAATATTGTCAAGTAAGCCTATTAGGTATATTTTTTAACACTATGATATGTATTAATCAATAAAAATAGCATTAAACCAAAGTACTGACACTCTGGCAGACAGCCTGGGAAAGTACTAAAAATGTAGGTAACTGCCAACACTGTATGATAACTTAATGACGCATGAAACTATTGAGATAACTTGTGAGTTACGTATCAGGTCAGGTCCTACCTGCGGACAGGTAGTATCCGTTAATGTGTAGAGCAGCTGTTGTCTCACACCGGCACCAACCATTCAGCCTGTGCAGAGGAGCTGTGTCCTGTTCTGTCTGTCCCCGGCTGTCAGTCTATGTGTCGGTCTCTCACTGAAGCAGCCTGCAGTCATAAGACCGTGTTTAAAGGGGAACGCTCCGCTCCGTGTTTGCGGTCTCCGTCGGCGATGTCCGTACCACTCGTCCGGGATTCCTGCCTCCCCGGGACTATAAGGAGCCAGGCGGAGGGAGGCATGTCACCGACCAGCAAATCCCAAACCAGGCAGAGGAGGGGAAAAAAAAAACACCCCTACACACTCAGCACGGCACGATAGGGCACGCACGCATCTTCGCTCTTTCTCCACGTTATCTTGGCTTCCTCTGTAGGAGCCAATAGGCGAATATGACAACACATTCCCACCAGAAGAAAGAACTGACCTATTATAGAATGAATATATAATAATTATACTCATGATAGGTCTCGTATTTAGAACAAGTAGGTCTAGATACTACAACTCATGACTCATTTACATCTATGCTTCACATGCATTAGTTGTCACATTAGCAGCCAACAGACTAGATTATTCAATATTTCATGCTTTATCATATACTAGTAGGTGATTGTTTTTCTGTTTTTGATGTGATATATCTTAAGATGTAGTAAATAATTGCAATAGTGACTTTAAAGGTTACACATACACTTATACAGATACAATGCAAGTCATTTAGCCTTTTGTTGTGATGATCAAAAGACATTTCTGCTCTGAGTGTCACGCTGCTGCTTTAACATTTCTAATCGGAATGTGGACTCACTCATCATGGACGTGTTTTAGCACCAACATGTGATGCATAGCAACACCCCTGCTATCAAAAAGCATTTTATCAGATACCAGGTAGCCACTGAAATCATTTCCATGTGAATAGGTTAAGAATAATGTATAATTACATTGTATTAATGATGAGGACATCAACCTATTCTCCCTCCCTATCCAGAGCCATGTTATTTTTGCTGTAATACGACTGCTGAACAACCTCGTTCTAGCACCCACACTGATCACTGACTACTTGTCAAAGTGAAGCAGCTGAAGAAGACTGCTTGGTTTGTTTGGTGAGTTAGCCTGTTAGTTAGCATGTAGTTAGCAGATGAGGTTAGCTTACTTCGGAGAGCTGTAAGCCCAACTCACTACTGTGTATATAAATTTTTGTCAAACTGCCAAGTATCTGCTCTTCTTAAAGTTACATCAGGGGTTAAATGGTGTCACCTGTTAGAGGGTCCAATAGACTGATGACAACACAGCCTTATATCTACTGCAGGGCCTAATAGGCCAAGACATCATTTAGCATAAATGGTAATACTTGACCATGTTTATTGACAACTTGTGTGTGCATAAGTATCTACTGTCTGAAATAGAATAAAAAGGTGCAGAAATCCTCAACTTCCCCTTTTACTATACAAGTAAAAACTGCAAGACATCTCTTAAGTCACTGACTAGAATTGGGTCGTATTACATTTTAAATAATTACACTAATTGATCATTATTGAAATCTTTATTGGTTGTTATCCTTTCACATCCTTACATGTACTGACCCTGCAACATGGGGACCTTAACCATAATAGTGTTACAGCACAAAAAAGTAAGACAAAATCCACAGTTAACAATAGTATGCCCAGTAATTCCCCTTGGATCAATCTGCTGTGGAGGTATCTCCCCTAAACTGTCCCTCTTAATTGGGGACATGACAGTCAGCAAAATAAATTGCGGGCATTTTTTCCCATGAAGGACCCAACATGATTGGTAGCCATCAGGTATTTGGCTGCTTTGTCTAACAGGGGATTCCGGTCATTACTGGACTTGACTAATTAGTGGAGCCAGCTTGCCTTCATTAAATGGAGTCGCCACATTCTTTGAAAACCCAACACCCCGAGTCCAACGCTGGAATTTGGAATTTTAAGGACTGTGATGGAGGAGATGAGACGTCATGGTAACTGACCAAAGACAATTGTTGGAAAAGGTGCCATGATAAACAGCAGCTTTTATCTCGACGGTTGTGAGGTCTTTTGAGGTATACAGTGTTAGAGGCTCATACACTATATTGCCAAAAGTATTTGACCACCCATCTAAATGATCAGAATCAGGTGTCCTAATCACTTAGCCTGGCCACAGGTATATCCAATCAAGCACTTAGGCATGGAGACTGTTTCTACAAAAATTTGTGAAAGAATGGGCCGGTCTCAGGAGCTCACTGATTTCCAGCGTGGAATTGTCATAGGATGCCACCTTTGTACCAAATCCAGTCGTGAAATTTCCTTGCTTCTCAATATTTCAAAGTCAACTTTCGGCTTTATTATAAGAAATAGTTTGGAAACAACAGCAACACAACCACGAAGTGGTCACACAGAGAGGGGTCAGCGGATGATACAGAGCTCCAAACTTTATGTGACCTTCTAATTAGCCCGCGTACAGTATGCAAAGAGCTTCATGGAATGTGTTTCCATGGCTGAGCAGCTGCATCTAAGCCATACATCACCAAGTCCAATGCAAAGCGTCAGATGCAGTGGTGTAAAACTCCAGAGCAGTGGCGACACGTTCTCTGGAGTGATGAATCACGCTTTTCCATCTGGCAATCTGATGGACGAGTCTGGGTTTGGAGGTTGCCAGGAGAGCACTACATTTGGGACTGAGTGTGGAATTTGGTGGAAGAGGAATTATGGTGTGGTTGTTTTCAGGAGTTGGGCTTGGCCCCTTAGTTCCAGTGAAGTGAACTTTGAATGCTCCAGGATACCAAAACATTTTGGACAATTTCATGCTCCCAACCTTGTGGGAACAGTTTGGAGCGGGCCCCTCCCCTCCACTTCCAACATGACTGTGCACCAGTGCACAAAGCAAGGTCCATAAAGACATGGATGACAGAGTCTGGTGTGGATGAACTTGACTGGCCTGCACAGAGTCCTGCCCTGAACTTGATAGAACACATTTGGGATGAATTAGGGCGGAGACTGAGAGCCAGGCCTTCTCTACCAACATCAGTGTGTGACCTAACAAATGCGCTTTTGGAAGAATGGTCAAAAATTCCTATAAACACACTCTGCAACCTTGTGGACAGCCTTCCCAGAAGAGTTGAAGCTGTAATAGCTGCAAAAGATGGACCAACATCATATTGAACACTATGGGTTAAGAATGGGATGGCACTTAAGTTCATATGTGAGTCAAGGCAGGTGGCCAAATAATTTTGGCAATATAGTGTATTTGTGAAGTAGAAATAATGATTTGTGCTCTCTGTTTCTGATCCCAACTGCAAAACAAAGCAAGCAAGTCAGCAGTGCTGATGGGAGGCCTCAGTCTGACAGAACCTGCATACTAAAGATAGAGATAGAGATACTTTATTGATCCCAAAGGAAATTAAGGTGTTTAGCAGCATATCCATGTAACACATTACACAAAACCAACATATCAGCACGACAACAGCAACAGTGAAAACGCATAGCACATACACACTTTGCATAAAAACAACACATCCAGCCTATCAGTCATTGCACATGCCCAGCATACATACATACATTCACTTAACTGTCTTCCAAAAACACCAGGTAGTAAAATGTCATAAAAATATAAAAATGTCATACTAGTAAAATACTTGTCATGGATATGAATAAATACATAAATATTAGTGCAAAACAAGGTAATGATTGGGGGTGGGATGTGGTGCACAGTTTTGAGAAAGAGAAAGAGAGGTAAGAGAAGAGAAACACGTTACTTTACTAGTTATTGCCCAGTAATAGTTCAGTTATTGTCCGATGAATTAATATTGCACGTCAGCTATGTAGTCAGTGTGTGTGTAGCACTTTTTGTGAGGCGTTGAAAAGCTGTATGGCCATGGGAACAAAGGACCTACGCAGTCTGTCCGTCCTGCAGGGGAGAGACCGAAGTCTACTGCTAATCAAGCTCCTTTGATTAATGAAAGTGGTGTGTAGGGGGTGCCGGTCATTGTCCATTATAGCCAGCAGCCTGCTCAGTGTCCTTCTCTCTGCGATTGTTGTGTAGCGCCTCCAGCTCCATGCCCACCACAGACCCTGCTTTCCTCACCAGTCTGTCCAGTCGTCCAGTATCTCTCTTCCTAGTGCTACCTCCCCAACATACCACAGCATAGAATAGCACACTGGCCATAACAGACTGGTAGAACATAAGCAGGAGTCTGTTGCAGACATTGAAGGACCTCAGCCTCCTGAGGAAGTAGAGCCTGCTCTGCCCTTTCTTGTAAACTGCATTTGAGTTAGTGGATCAGTCCAGATTATTGTCAAAATGTACTCCCAGGTATTTGTAAGTGCAGACGGTCTCCACAGTCTCCCCACCAATAGTGATGGGCAGCAGTGGAGGTGAGGTTCTCCTGAAATCCACCAAAATTTCCTTGGTTTTGGTGGTGTTCAGCTGCAACTGGTTAGCCCTGCACCACCCAACAAAGTCCTCCACAAGGCTCCGATACTCCATCTCCTCACCATCCTTGACACACCCCACAATTGCAGTGTCGTCAGAAAATTTCTGCTTGTGGCATGACTCTGAGTTGTGCTTGAAGTCAGTGGTGTATAGGGTTAATAGTACAGGGGAGAGCACTGTTCCCTGTGCCGCCCCTGTGCTGCTGACCACCACCTCTGATATTAGGTCCCCCAGTCTGACAAACTGAGGTCGTTCAGTAAGGTAATCCGTGATCCAGGTCACCAGGCCAGGTTCCACACCCATCCGCAGCAGTTTGTCTCTCAATAGGAGTGGCTGGATGGTATTGAAACCACTGGAGAAATCAAAAAAACATTATTCTCACAGCACAGCCTCCTTTGTCCAAGTGAGAGTGCACCCTGTGTAGAATATATAGAATAGCATCCTCCACTCCCACATTCTCCTGGTAGGCAAACTGTAGGGGGTCTAGTACATGGCGAACCTAGGTTTTTTTAGTAGGTTCAGTAACAGCAGACGTTCTAGGGTCTTAATTATGTGTGAGGTGAGGGTAACTGGTCTGTAGTCATTGAGTTCTTTAGGGTGTGGCTTCTTGGGTATTGGTATAAGGCATGGTGTTTTACATAGTGTTGGTACCTTACCCATTTGCAGACTCTTGTTGAAGAGGTTTTGGAGAGGCTCAGCTAGTTCTTTTGCACAGGCTTTAAACAGTGTAGTGCAGACGGTGTCGGGGCCTGCAGCCTTGGGCTTTAGTCATCTCAGTGCTCCTATAACCTGGTCAGCAGTGACAGTAGGTGGGTGTGGAGGGTCCTTAAGCAGAGGTGGGGGTGGGAGTTAGGCTCTACTATACATTCCTCAGGTGGTGGGGTGTGCATGGGGGTGCTGTTCATGCAGTCAGGTAGTAAATGGGGGGGAGGAGGCCAGAGTAGGGTGAGTTAGAAGTCACATTAAGGAAGGGGTGGTATGATGACACAGGTTGTGCAGTCGATGTCAGGGGCTTTGTCCGAGGTGTGTGGGGGAGGTGGTGGTCTGCAGGTGGTTCTTTACCAGGGCAGCCAGTTCGTCTATCTTGTTCGGCAACAAATTTACATTTCCCATCACAATTGCTGGAACAGAAGGCTTGTAGCTCCACTTCTCCTGTCGCCTAGCTCTCACAGCAACTCCAGATCTACAGCCATGGAACACCTCATGCAGAAGCTGTGATTCAGCAGTTTGTTCACTGCAGAGGAAAATGAGGGGGATTCATCATTTAAGGTAAGGGCCAAAGGTTTGTTAGCAGCTGTACTCTCCACTGTTCAAGTAACTATTCTGATCTCCAATTACCTGGTATTGCAAGATAAGCTGAGACCATTCAATGAAAAGGCCTAATAAGTAAATATTTTAAGGTGAGCGTGGTGAGCTATACCTGCACACTGCGTTTTGCATTTTACAACTTGCATTTTAATTTTTAATTTAATTCCTAAAAGCACAGCTGATGTTGCCAATACTAACACTCTTCTTCCATAACTGCACCACCGAATAACATTAGGTATAAAACAATTAGAAATAAAAACTAAAACCTCAGTTTTTTATTAGAAAAGTCACTTTTCCAGGATCATCAAATCAAATCAAATCAAATCAAATCACTTTCTGCTTTCAAGTCTCAAGTAAGTCAAGCCTTCAGTTGACAGTACATAACATTGCAGATTACATCTTCAACATATTTTTAGTGTTCTAATTAAAATGTTACACCTTTGTAATTATGTGCAATATTTTATTTATTACAGGAGTGTTCTTTCAAATGACAAGCATCCTCAAAAATGTGTATGAACACAGTAAATCAAATGTTCCATCCATAAAATCAAAACTTCCACATACATTATGAAATAACAATAAATTCAAAGATTTACCAGACTTCATTTGCATCAGATTGCTAAGACTTTAGCGGATTTTAGCATTACTGGTGGGAGTTTGTGAGATACGCATGTCAGTACAGTGTCCTTAATCATACTATAAATATACTTATCAACAGACAAGGGTATGTGTTGTTTATGACATGACACAGACCAGAAATAACTGAAGTTGAATAAAGTTGAATTAAATTAAAATATAATTATTTATTATTTAATAATATGTGAAAAGATCAATTCCCTTGGGGGCACCAGTGTATGTCTGGCCCAGGGCACCAAAATGAGCAGAAACAGCCTTTTGGCTCTCTCACTCTTATGGGTATTTGGAATTAGAAATGGTTATGTATTGATATAATATCATATCAGAATATATACATATACATATTTATACATACATATACATATTTATTATTGCCCGGAAGCAGGGGATTTGAATATGTGTTTATTTGTTTTTTCCAAATGTGCATCTCTTCTTTAAGTGTGTGCTCCATCTTGGCCCCCTATTCAAAATGAATAAAATAGACGTAACCCTGCTAATATCTAACAGGTGCATATGCCTGTCAGTCTGCGTTTCCAGCAGCTTATAATTATTACATGAGAGTTTTCCTTCCATAACCAAATATGTTCACTAATGTGTGAACACTAGTGTGTGACTCCGCGACACCTCCGCCTTTCACCACACAGCAGCAACTTAATCCCTAACTAGCGGAGACTGTCCCCAGGCTCTCCATTCAGACTCCTCAGCCCAGTCCCCTCTGCCTTTGACCTTTAACCTTGCAGGGATGCTGAATGGAAGAGGAGGAAGAGGAGTTTAAAGTGTAGAATAACAACAAACCACAGACACATTTTGTAGTTTTGTCTCATGTTTTTTCAGCTTCACCTACCAAAAAAGCAGCTGATGAAACCTTTGTCAAAAAAGAGACAAAAGATCAAGAATAACAACAGTAAGAAAAGAAGAGAAAAAAAAAACTCCAGAAGAAGAACAACAATAATAGCAGAATGAGAAAGACAACAAGAAGAAAATAAAAGGGAGAAGAATGAAACAAGCAGAGCAACAAATGAATACAATAAAGATGAACAGTATAAGCACAAGGAGTTTAATATAAATAAATATACAGTACACTTATTTTGAAGCAGCCTCTAAGAAAGAAATTTGCATGAATGAATAGTGGTTTAGTAATAGAGTTGTGAGCAGAGATGCACTGAGCACACTAAGCTGGGCTTGACTTTTTCCAGTTTCACCTCCAGTGCCCTACTTCCCTTCAGACTCCTGGGCCTTTGGGCAGGCAGGCAGGCAGGGATTAGAGGGGCTGCTGGTGTGTGGGGCTGGGCCAGGCTGCAACGCCAGCAGCGCTGTGAGCCGGAATGATCTGCCAGGTACGCCACGGAGGATTAGAGCCACTAGTGCTGGCACTGGGAGAGGGTCCACATGAGGGTACGTATCATACGTAGGCTACACTTAACAGGAACATGGCTCTGGAGAACCATGGGAAAACTGTTGGTGGCTGTTATTTTGAGCACAAGATGGTGAGGGGATGATATGTAGGCATTTGTGAACATGTGGAAAAACATCTAAATATTAGAGACAAACTTTACTGCAGTAAACTATTACAAGGTCTGAGACCATGTTAGTTTTAATGGCGTATCAGCTTTTTAGAATCATTGTTACTGCAAGTAGTTGTAGTAGCCTTTTCAAACTGTTTCGGTTGCACTTTAGCTCCATCTGCTGCCATTTACAACCAAACTGACAACTGCATTCAAGGCACAGTATTGAGCAGGAAGATAAATTAAAGGAAAAATCTGAATTAATGAGTGAAGTGACAATGAATGCAGATGTTTGCACACAGGGTATGAGGGCTTACGAGTATGAAAATTATGTGACTCGTGTAGCAGCCTTCACAGTCACCACATCTCAATCCAACTGAACATCAACGAAAAATATTTTAGAAGAATAGTGTACATCCCTTAATTAGAGCTGAGACTTGCAGCATGCCAAGAAGAGATGAATCTGCACTAGAGGGTCATGGTGGATCAACACCTCACTAAAATACATGTGTCATTCTGCACCTTTTTCACCTTATCTATTGAGTTGGGTTTTTTTTATTTTAGGACATAGCAAACAGCAATTCCAACTCTGCTAATACAATGCTGGTGCCCCCTGCAGGAGATTAGACAACATTCCTGACTTTTTAATCACTTAGATGCACAGCAATGCCAGTCTGTCTGAAAGAGGCTGATATTTGTGAGTGTAATGAAATCTACAAGGCATTCATGTGCCCTAGACTCTAGGTATCCTCTAGGTATCCTCTAGGTATCCTCTAGAGACTCTAGTCTAGAGGATACATTCTAATGACTGTTGAGCCTCTGACCTTTCCCTTTCCTCTAGTTGCACTAGCAGGGCAAAGTTTTCACTTATGGTGTGATATATGCCACCATGAAGCTGACTTATTAGTTCTTTATTGAAATCTGGTGCATCAATTGATGGTCTCCAGAGGATAAAGTGTAGTGATGACACTCTAAAACTGCTTCAGTTGTACTTAGTGTTTAATGCTGCTCATTAGCAAATCTTTGTGTACTAACACGCTAAACCATCATGGTGAACATTAGACCTACTAAACTAGCTAGCGTTATCATTACAAGCTTGTTAGCATGCTGAGCATTTAGGTCAGGTGCAGCTTTACAGAGCTGTAAGCACAGCTGTCAACGTTGCAGCTGCATAAATGCCTCAGAGAGGATATTGGCTATGATTATACTGTATCTGTATCTGTGATTCTCAGCAGCTCACAACACACTTTGTGTCTATATCAGTATGTTACTTTTGAAGAATGCGTCTTTGAAGGATTTAGCACACCTTTTATCCACAAATGTTCATATTAAGGGCTTAAATATAATTTAAACTATTGTACAAAATATGTTAAACTGTTTCAAGGATCTCAATTTGCAGATTGATCTGTTTACCAGACTTCTTCATGGGTAACCTCTGCACTGTGTGATTGGTGGATGATGACATCACCTCTACAGGTCTCAAGGAGACTTCGCCATGACAACCAGTGTGCACTTTAACTGGGTTTCCCTCTTCAGAATGTCTGAAGACCACACATGCAGACTCACACCTGTTAAAGTGCTCACACTGTGGACAGAGGAAGGTTTCAAGAGGTTGTTAAAGATGTTGCCACACACACAGGAGCATTACAGACTTTAAGTGAAACAGTGCTGACATACAATACTAAGTCTTGAAACCCTTGGATTGCCTGCATATATACATTTAGAGATTAGTTTTAAACCAAGACAAAAAAAACACTCCCTAGTGTCAAAATCCTATATGCAAAAAAAAATTGGCCTCAAACTTCAGCACAAGAGGGCAGCATTACATTAAAATACTGTACAGTTTGGTGGAATATTCCAAGATGAGAGATTTCCACATCAGTGAAAACCTCATGTGACTTCTTTGACATAAAAGTCAGATACTCTTTAGTGTCTTGTTAAGTCAGTATTTGCTACGCCCAGTTTTAAGATCCATATTTACTTGTTTGGTATCAATACTTGATTTGTCATATTCTGTCTTTATTACTCTGTGCAGTGTGCCTATGTATTTTCTTGCATTTGCCAATAATGATTACTTTTAATGTCTTAATAATTTTTGATCTAACTGCATTTTAAACGTCTTTGTAAAAGCACTTTTGTGTGCACGTGTGTCAAAATTAAAAAGTCATGGTATTTATTTTAAGCAGTTATATGGGATGTTTGTCTCATTAAAGTGGTGTTGCACGCATGAAAGGGAAATCATTTTATTGAATAGTGTGTCTGTACAGTTAAGTGATTGGCCATTTGATTATGATGTACTTTTATAATCTGACATTTTTAAAGCATATCTATCTTGCATCTACATACAAAAAAGCAACATTGACATTTATATGAGGACATTAAATACAGTTTGTGCTGTGCTCCAGTTCATACTGTTACTGTCACACACCAGGGGACAGAATAGAGCTGCATTAACTCATTACTGGCCTGAGTGAGTCACCTCAGCTTACAATAAGTTGATCAAATGTAGAATTCCTGGTCTTCTTCTTCTTCTTCTTCTATCTTATATGACTCTTCTACTGGTGCAATAATAATGCTGCAAGTATCTGAGTGGTTTATGGAAACGTCGCTCAGTGATGGATGTGACCCACACAAGGTAGTGACTGTGAGACTGTTTGTCTGGCCCAGTGTTGCCGCCTTGTGAGTGCTCTCCAGGATACCAAGAGAGAAGGAGGGGCCGATGTCTTCAGGTGGTGCCGATAGCGGTCGAGAAATCTGCGGCAGACTGGGTTTAATGTATGCAGACACCACTGTCAGATCCACACTGCTGGCTGTATTTACTTTATTCCCTGTGTCCACATCTGTCTCCTCTGCCCCGATCAGAGCATCCACATTGAGTCGGAAAGGAGGGATTTGGGAGGAGTGCCTATTGAGTGAGTGGCTCCTGTGGTGGGGGTTGGGAGGAGGCCTGGGAAAGGAGCAGGTGGAGCGGGAGATGGCTGAGCCCAAGTTGGGGAGAGAGAAGAGGGAGCTGGACCTGTGGCTCCTCCACTGGGCCCTCCAGCTGTCTGTATGGCACTGGTCCGCCCACTGGTCCTGCTCCTCCATATCCTCGCAGGCCAGAGGGAGGGAGCTGTGAGAAGGGTGGCTCTGGACTCGGGGACGGGATGGCGGCCGATGATGATGGCGGCGGTTCCTGCAGGAGGCAGCGCTGCGGGTGAAAGTGTTTGGAGCTGAGGCTGATTCAGTGACAATGGAAGAGGATATGAGTGAGGGATCTTTTCTGTGTTTGAAGTGAGTGCCTTGGACCTGAGCAGGATGAGAAAATAAAACCAGTAAAAAGATTTAGAGACTTTGTAGACTGCAAAAAGGGCTACTTGAGAAAGAAAGTCATATCTTAGTTCATAATAACAAAATCTTCTATCATAAAAAAGCACACCTTGCATTAATTATTAAAGCTATATCAAGGAGACAGGTCTTGATATAATCAATTTTTCAGATGGAGCTGACAATCAGCAAGTCTGAATGTTGTCACACTCATGTCCAGATTAGGAGAAAACTAAATTTGTTGGATACTGAAAAATGTCTTTGCAGGGGATTTTTGCAGTACAAGACATCACAGGATATCTTTTTTTTTGTTGTGTAAATGTAGTGAAATATGAGGTCACAGGGGACACAAATGGAGAGCTGGCATATTGAAAACTATTATCCTCCCTCTGTAGGGCTCTCATGCAACTAAGAGCTCCTCACGCAACGTATGGACAGCAGAGTGAGAAAGGGGTATAAGGGAACCCCAGGGTTCAGTAAAGCCCTTACAAACCCCTCCATTCTCAGCCCCCGGCACTTTATGAATCACACCAGCAGCTGGAGAAATCATCAGAGTCCAGAGGAGCCCCATGTGTATCACACCTCCATTTATGGACCCAAAATATCTCAAAACACAGAGACTGCTGTTAAGAAAATCTGTGCTGTGCCACAAATCTACAACCTGCTTATTATCCACAAAGCAAAGGTCTTGAAACATAAGCAGCAACATGACACAAACGTGGAAATGTTCTTGCTTTTAACATGCAACATGTCAGTTTAGTTTTTCATCTAGGTTTTCCCTCTCTGTAAGTATTAAAATGCACAGCTCCCTCCTCCTCTCGAAGCTGATAGTTTCTCCATGCTGCTGTTCTCATGTCTGCTCTGTCATCCGGCTTTCCAACCAAACAATACAGGAAGAAGCAGTAACTTTCCACATAGCAACCTCAGGACAATTATTTCCAAGAGCACAGGGGGGCGGACAGGAGTTTTCACATTTCCATATGTTCAGGTTCACCAACAATAAATAATAAATAAATCTGTAAGTTTCCTGAGAACAAGAGCTGAACTGTGATTTATCACATCCTCATGACAGACAGGTCAGTGCAGGAAACAACTGACGTCTGTATTTCTGAGATGAATAAATATTCTTGCTTGCTCATATCCAAATATAAAGCATAGAAGCTTCAACTTTAAATCTATTATCCCAAATATTGGAAGTATTAATCGACTGAGAGAAAATTAGAACCATTTTATTTCATAATCATTTAAGTCATCATTTAGTCATTTATCCATCCAAGTATAAAACACTTGCTGGCTCACATGTTACGATTTTCAACTTTTCTCTATTTCTATATTATTAAATATTGAATATAGGCTCTGGGAAATTGTCATAGTTATTTTTCACTGTTGTCTGAAATTCAGGCTGAATAATAAATATATTACTTAAAAAAACAGTTTACCAAATTCTTTACCAAATTTCTAAACCATAAATCATTCATTCATTAGTCATTAATAAATGGCTGATTAATCCTTATTTAAGTTACAGAGAGCAGAGGTTTTTTTTTTACTGCTCTTAGATGTAAATATTGGTCAAATTTGATCTGAAATGTATGTAAGGAGAATATAAGCAGTATATATATATATATATGTATAACCTCATCTGTCATAGTGGAGTAAGACTGTGAAACCTTGCATGTCTGTCTTTTATTTCATTTCTGCAAAGCACAGTTGTATTTTCTTACACTAAAAAAAAAAAAAACCTGTCTCAAATACGAACTACTTGTTGAGCATTGAGACTTATGCTTCAACACATATGTGATATTAAACAAACTAAACCCAGCATTTACTTACTAGCTTTTCCCAGAATTTTTGACCTATTCTCCAGAGAATGGAGAACGGAATGACCACCTGCTGTCACAGCAGTGTACTTAGATCACATGATGACAAATGAGCAATTTCCAAACAAGGTCATGTAACACAGCTAGGGAAAGCTTTAAGTGAATCTTGAATTTAAAAAATGTGTTATAAAGTCAAGAAGTCAAGTCAAGTTATCTATAAGTCATTTGTACTGGAAAATTTGGGAAAATAGCTGCATTGGCAGATTTTATGTTCTTGTTTTAAGAAAAAGTTCTTTTAGGACTTGAAAAGTTGACTTGAAAGTTGAAAGACAAGGCCATGGGACAGCTGATAGTTCTAAGAAAAAGCTAGTAACTGAACCTTAAGTTTATACTATTTTATCATATAAATTTCTTTCAAGTGTGTGTGGAAACAATTATTGTAACAAAGCCCCAGTGTTTCCCTCCCTGCTCAGCATCTCTCCTTACTTGTATTAACTAACTCTCCCCTCTGTTTCTCTTCCTCTCTTTCGTCGACAGTCCACTTCCTTCTGTTTATCCTTCTCTCGCTCTATTCTGCACTTTGTCTTGTCTCTTTCTGGCTCTGTAGCTTTTCTTCATTCTGGTTATCTGGCTGCACACTTACCTCTCCCACACAACAAAGAAGGAGGAACTGAGTTTTGTTGACTAGTGTTGAGGCTGAGCTTTACAGCATAATGACACTTGAGGGAGGTCAAAGAATGACATGTTTGTGTGTGTTGTTATCCCAAAAATGCTGCAGATCATCTGCACTCATTTGTTATTTACTAAAACTACTTCGGTGCATGTTCGTGTGACCCTCTGTGTGCCTCTGTCTGCTAACACAACTTGACAGGATCTGTCCAGTTTTACCTGAGGACAACAAGCTACAATGCTGGGAAAGAGCTGCAGCAGGGGGTGCTGGGTAATGAGGGTGTTGACATGGTGATGATCAGAGCCTTACTGATGTAAGCTTCAGTTATCTTTGGATAAGGCAGGTCAGCCAAAGGTCTGACCTCAGTGAGGCAAAAACATAACAGTGAAGCACAGAAATGTGTGCATGAAGTTAATAAACACAATTCATCAACTGCTTCAGCAGCTCGGATGTGGTGTTGGTTGTTGTTTCAAAAGCTTTGACTCCATTAAAAGGTGAAACAATTGGTTGGTGAATTGACTGACTGAAATTAATCAGCAAATAATTTGATCAAGTAACCATTTTAGTCATTTTTCAAACAAAAATACTTAACACTCTGTTTACAATTACCCAAATCTTCTGCATACAACATGAGCACCAGACTTCCACTGGCCATGTCAGCTAACTTCAAGTTTAGTCCTCCGCTAACTTAAAAGAATACTTTTTGGGCCAATGTGCATCACGAAAGCCAGAGTTGGAGTCAGCACCAATTTCTTCCGTCTGGAGCCAGGACCTTCCAAATAAGGAGTACGGGATGTTGCCTTTCACTCTCTGGAAACACGGCCGGCTATCTAAGACCCAAGCTAACACTACCTCACTGGGAACGTTGATCGGTGCACACTCGGGCTAATGTTACTTTAGCTAAATTGTGCTAACGTATCATAATCAAGTCAAGTAAACTTAGTGAAATAATATAGTCCAACCCAGTATGAGTCCCAAAGCAGATGAGCCAACTGTCAATCATTGCTGTCAATCAAAACTCACACAGCAAGCATCAAAGCTACTATAAGGCTTTAAATCTTATTAATGAAGCAATAATTTCCTGAATGACCACCAGCCCAGTTAAGAGACTGGGACCATAATGACTCAAGTCGACTTAGTATTTCTACAGAGGAGGCTTTTGAATGAGTCAGTTGGAACATCTGGTGGCCGTTGCGACACTTTAAGGTACTTCCATATTCCACAAGCTGTGGGAGTTGCTGCACGGACCTAGTAGTCCGTAGCGTAAATGCAAGGGGTCCGTGAAAATAAAATATCTTAAAAAAAATTGTTTAAATGTGACTTGAGACCTTTATCTAGGTAAACTACAGAGTTGTACAATATATAAAATATAAGATGCAAAATATTTGCAGGAAGCTGATGTGGTAAAACTCATTAAGTTAAAAAAGTAAAGGATATAGTTGAACACATCGTCTTCTGCAAGCCACTACCTGAAAAAAACACGGGTGAGGACATTTTTAATTTGACTGACTGTTTTTTCACAGAGCACGAGTTGGACCGGAAGCCCTGCGCACATGTATGCACAGACGGGTCAGCGTTTATGACAGGTCTGCACCGCGGACTCTCGCATCAGGCAGGTAAACCCCGATATCCAAGGCATGCACTGCATAATCCACAGAGAAGCATTATCTCCCAAACGCATGAGCCCAGAACTGGACACCGTTTTGACAGACGCTGTAAAAGTGATTAACTACATTAAATCACGACCTCTCAATTCAAGACTGTTTCACAAACTGTGCGAGGAAATGGGCAGTGACCATCATTAGCTGCTGCTACATATAGATGTACGTTGGCTATCAAGGGGGAAAACAGTACAGAGACTATTTGAACCGAGAGAGCAGGTGCACGATTTCCTCTCAGAGCATGAACACCCTCTTGCTCAACTTTGGGGGGGGGGGGGGGGGGGCATTGGTGTGGAGGACCTGACTTCAGGCCAGGTGGCAGTTAGGCATCACGCATATGGTCCTTTGTCATGACAGATTAGTTTATTATTTCTCTCAGTGCTGTTCCAATCCCAGTAATGGACTGGTGCTTAATCGGCTTGAATTTTCAGAACTACTTATCTCCCACTGCCTGGACAGATATCCCCTCTGAAACTGATACCCTCCAAACAGGGATCATTGTGTGTATGTGGGGGGTGTCTTTATGTGAGTGTATGTGTTCATTCACACATGCTTTCTAACAGCATGCATATTTGTGTAATTTGTGTCAAGCAGGTAGAGCAACATTTTTACAGTGTAGATGATGGATGACGGATAAATGGATGGGTTAATGGATGAGACTCAATGCTCATTTATCCACAAATACAGGCTGTAGACCTGCAAGCAAAATATTAACCTTTCTGTGGCTATTTTGTTGTGTAGTGTAAAGGCTGCAGGGCTCTGACAGAGAATACAGCTTCACAGATAAAGCTTGTGATTATAATAATGTAAATGATAAATAATGACAGATTTGACTTAATCCGGGGAATCGGGAGAAACAAGTATTTTACTCCTTAACCTGATATTTCAGGAGTTATTAATATAAGTATTTTGCAAAAGTCCACATCGATCAAACTAACAAACAGGTTATTAAAAAACACAAGTAAAAACTGGTAGCAGTTCAAAGCACTCTCACCTGCAGGAGGATCTTATTTCCATCGTAGTCCTCTGTCTGCCAGCGCACCTCACTGATTGGGCTGCAGGGGTGTGGCAGCAGGGGCACCAGTGCCCCCACATCTCGTACCCTCATCTCCATCACTGCTGACTCCAGCGGCACTGGACTTTGACCTCGTGGGAGCCTCTTAAATGAAATCTGGATCTCCATATCCAGGTTGGAATATACCACAAAGAAGCAAAAGTCCTCCTTCTTCTGCGCTATTCTTCGCTGAAGCAGCAACTTGTACAGCCGCACCATGTCAACATAATTTTCATGGCGGCAATAAACAGTAAATCTCACTATTTCTTTCCCATAGTGAACCTGACGCACTGCCCAGAGCGGAGTGCCAGGAGCCAGAGTGAAAAAGTCCTGACTGCATGGTGTCAGTGGTAGCATCCGCTGGACATTGCTGACTTCCTCAGTGTGGTGGTAGTGCCAAGGTGGCCGTTGCAGAGCACGGTGCAGCATCAGTATCTGCTCTTCACCACCGCATGCCTCCTGGAGGAACAAGATGACCGCCAGGGCCGGTTGGCAGGCTGCAGTCTGGCTTCCATTTTGTTGGCGCTTGGGACCGTTCCGCTTGCAGATGGAGGCACGCTCTGAAACTCTGAAGAGTTGCAACTCGGAGTGAACCCACGCCAGGACAGAATCGGCAGCACGCTGCAAGAGCTTGCCCTGGCCGGGGTCAGCGATGAGGTGGACACTGACGAGGAAAGGATCCTGGAGCTCACCCATTGATAACTCACCTCCATATACAACAGCATCAAGATATAACAATAGATGGAGGGAAGGGGAAGAGGAGAAAAGGGATTAGAAAGACATGTTAAAGAAGAGACTAAATTATGATCAGCATGTTGAATCTTGTTGAATTTGATTACGTTTGTACAGGGATAAAATGAAGGTAGACGTTTGTGAATGTTCTTCCGAATCCTCATAGCAAGACAAAACACAGATGTTTGACAATTCCAGAAAACCCCAGATTAAATTAAAAGCAGAAATTACAGATCTTTGATGGGACACACACTCCAGTCCACTGTACAAATGTTAAACATGCTACTCATCCACCACAACACCTTTCTTTTCCTCCTAAATAAAGGATATAGTATTTCTTTTGGCGACACTGAACGTTCATCTGAACATACATTTTGCAGGATTCCAGGCTGTTTTTTTTCTCCAACATATTCTTTTTCTTTCTTTTTGTCTACCTCTTTCTTCAGGTGTTCTCCATTTATCCTCTTCCCTCTATCCACTGAATCTCTCACTCCTGTCCTCCATTGCACCCATCTACATCAACTCAATGTTGCTTCCAATTTCAGTGTTTACCTTTCTCCCCCTCCCTCTTCCCTCCTGTCCACCACATCCATGTGGAGCAGGGCTTCTCTGTGGACGATCATTAATGTCATTAGGGGGTCATTACTGAAGCCTGGAGGAATGTTCCAGACCACAGCGGGAGCGATGCATTTAGGTGTAGCCTCCCTCTGAACCCCTGACCTGGAAAACTTCAGCTCCTGGCACAAGTACCATAAAACTACAACAGAAATGCTGCCAAAGCTGTGATTTTTTTATCCAGCGTCTTCATATTTGCATACTACATGTACACACTTTCACTGTATCTCCCTATCTCCATGCTCTCTCCTACATCCCATGGTCTTTATCTGACTTCTCGAGGGACTTGTCCCATTTTGTTTGTACTTTGAGGCCGCAGGCAGTTTGGAACAGGACACAGTCTTCTTGTCCCTGGCAGAGAAGACTGTGTGGCTGTTGCCAGAATCCCTCCATGTAACAGAGGGGCAAAACAGGGATAAGTTCTGTCTCATGAGTACTGCTGGCCTTTGCAAAAGGACAGTTTCTACTTGACCAAAGGGGTGACATTTTCTAAATGTTAGGAACAAGTCACAAGGAAACATTGTTAAAAGATGTCAATTAGAGGTGTAAGGACACAGTCAGTTCAGGGTACACTTGATATTATTCGCAAATCAGTAATAACAAATAAGTTTGACTTGACTATAAAAAATGTTTCTGACAAATTTAGGTGCAAAATAAAAAGTGTGTTATTATTTTTGTATTGCTAAATATTTTAATCTTCATAACATATTTATTTGTCAAGTAACTGAATGTCAAGTGATACCACTATACCTTTCTTGGCACAAAACAATTGTGAAAAACAATATCATCATATATATCATATATCATTATGTGAAGTAAACCACTCACTATAAGTGAAGTTATAATCGCTAAGATTTCCATTTAGATAAATATCTGTCAGTCACTATCTATCCCTGAATGGCGTTGACACCAAGTAGATTTGGGCAGCTGGATATTTTCTTCGATTTGTTAAGCTAAGTGTCTAAAGGTTCGTTCAGATGAACACAAAGCAAATTTTGCAGTTTAAGTCAACATGGACAGATGCAGAATCATCCTCAGAGGTGCTAACTAAGTCAAAGACTCATCTGCGAGGTGAAAGTTTGTGCATCAAATGGTATGCAGTGCAGCCACCACTCTTAGCAAAAAGCAATGTACAAAACACACTGATCAGTATGTTTATTAGATTTAGTTAAATAGCAAATATATATATATATAATATATATATCCTCTATATTTAGGTATTTCCATGCCGAGTTTTACTTTTAAATATTAAGTCATTTCTTTAATAAAATGTTAAAAGCTAATTTATAATGTAAAAAACTAAACTAAGGATAAGGGACTTGAAAGGATTTGGATTCAATGTACACATTCATCATCCGTCCTAGTGTGGCTTGGATTTTCTGAAGAGATAAAAAGAGCAGGATCCCAGGTCACTCATTAATGCCTGATCCCATTAGAATCAATGTAAAGGGTATTTACTGTACAGCACATTGCACTGTCACACATACAGCTTGATGTGTCTACAGTGACTCAACATATACCGAAGCTCTCTCTGTACAACCCGAATCAGTCCAACAGGAACACAGACCTTGGTTTAAACTGTCCAAGTTGTGCCTCACTAGAGTTAATGATAAACAGAGAACAAAGTAGCAAATTTGGACATAACATCAATCCTGCCTATTCCAACATCTCTGTATGTACCTCTTTCCTTGCAGTCCTTTTTCATCTCATGTCTCCTTATTAGTCAAAATTCTTGGGAGTCAGTAACTACTCTGGGATTAAAGAAGAATCTAAGTTTGGGTCAGGATCACAGACTTACAGACAAGCTCAACACAACTGTTTGTGTTTGCCTGATCGCATTACAATCAACATGAAATCTAGATCTGAAAGTTTGAATGACATGAATGATTTGGATCCTATTGCCTATGTCAAATTCTGGCTTTGTCTGATTCTGTGGCTGGGTTCAGACTTGAATAAGCACTGGTTTAAAAATGCAGCCTCTTCATTAATTTTTACCATTGCAAAGGGCTCTAGACAAAATAATAATAATTTATCAAATTTGCCTATCAAATTTGCAAACACACATATAAGGCAGACTACCTTGCAGCATGTAGCTAGTAACAATGTGGTAATTCTACTGATGAGCTAACAAGATGGAGGAAGAAAAATGATCGCTGCTATGTCATTTTTTCAGGGTTGTAAAATCTTGCCTCAAAGGAGTTTCTTTGTGTTTGATAAGTCTTCAAACTCACCTTCCAGGGGTATGTTTTATATTCCATCCTGTGCCTGAAAAATAAATAAATAGCATTTATATTATTCCTATTTTTTTTATGAAACAGAGAGCGGGTAGTTTGAACTTTAAACTATTATTGTGTTGTGAAATGACCTCCAGCCATAACTGCACTGGCATCTATTAAATGTATGTGACTGTATTTACTAAAATATGTATCTCCACCTCCATCTCTGCTCCATCTGCTGCTGTACTTGACTCCAGACTCAACTGGTTGTGGTATTGTGCATCTTATTCCATCACTTATTCATTCCCTATACAGGCTGTCTGACTTATTTAGGTTAATATAACTGATTATAAAGATTGTAAATTTATACTTTAATAAGTAATAAACACAATTTTTTCTCATGTGGGGTTTATTGTAGTCGGAGCAAACATTGTGAGATCACTATGTTATCATTTATTTTCTAAACTTGATGATGTCACATGAATCCCACTGCTTAGTGTCTAGGATCACTCCGGATGACTCCGGACTCCGGACATTGTCTTCCCTAGTGCTACGCCGCTAGCATGGCTAAAAATTACAACTCAATACTTAGATGCTAGTTGAGACTAGCAATGGTGAACTGGCACGGAGAAGAATAAATTAGAGATTAGGTCACTCCAAATCCTGTGAATGGACTGGAGGGGGTTTGTGTGTAAAGTCTGGAGGAGTGTGTCTCTAAGCTTTTAATCCACGTGAATCTTCAAACTAAAGCTGATATTCTGCCTTGACCGATCACATGCATGCATATACACAGCCATCTACAACACACACATCACTTGTAACATTTATAGACAATAACAATCTTTTCCATTTGTTGAGACTTTTGCAGTCTTTCAGTGTTTCAGTGTTAACCAGCAGCACATACACACAGATGATGATTGAGCCTTCCACTGGCCTCTGCACATATGAGAGTGATTAGCAGCAAAAATTCAACTAAGGCCTCAGAGCGTGTTTATGTGTGTGTGAGAGTGTAAGTACTGCAGTCACAGCTTTAGCAAGCTTGGCCCTCAGTGTAAGTCAAAACAACTGAGGTAGGAAATTCAAGATGGGGGCCTCTTTTGTCGTCTGGTAAAAAGAAAAAAGAGAAAAAAATCATGCAAGTTCCAAAAATCTTACGTCAGTTTGATTGGTGCCAGGTAAATTAAAATGTGAAGTTCCGTCATTATGTTCTGTAAATGCAGTAAAAACCTTTTGTAGGTATCCCACATAAACAAACTGTATGTAGAACATGTTACATACTGTTGCATACAGGATAGGTTTGGTGATATTCTATATGACTTATAGTAAACAAATTTCATGAACACTTTCACAAAATTTATTTATCCTACCAACAAGTAGGTTGTTTTGTGACAACATTGTTGTCCAAAAGATTTTTAAAAAATACATCAATGAGCCACACTGTTGCACCGGGTGACCACAAACTTTACCACAAACACACACACTGGAACTTGTTTTAATTAAATCTAACACAGACCTTCCAACTGCCAGAAATACTCACTGGAGCATCAAATGTGTAATGATTTACATCTTCAGTAGGATCCAATGGAGTCAACATACAATAATGCCAGGCTTATCTGATAAGGATTTATCATATGACACTTGGGGACATTAGCGATAACTGATAGCTTTCAATTATAGCTCTTATCTGATATAAGAGCTATAATTGAAAGCTCCTGTTGGCTTCCCAGAGCCTCTGCTTGTCAGCTGAATCTCACACTAGTCCAATGATGAGAGCAAAACTGCTACTCTGCATTTCTGCATGTAATTAACTTTATCATCTATAAGACACAAAAGGACTCGGCTTGCTATTTTTTACTTGATATGACTCTCGAAAAGAAACATAAGCAGAACCTGAATTAGTGACTTCCTTTCCCAGAGCAAACTATACTACGGGGTTCTGTATCTGCACGCTGCCAACCCTAACGTTTTACAGAAGATAAAAACAAGCCACTATTTTCTGCATTAAAAGAATTAGATAGATTAGATCAGACTGTTGATGGGAAAAATTAGAAGGAGAGGCTTAGTGAGGAGACCAAAGGCAGTCAGCAGTGCTAGTCCAAGTTCATTCATGTCATGTGACTTTCACTGTCCTAACAATGCAGGAACAATGCAGCTTGGCTTCAAGAGTCATACTCAATTTTAACTTCCATCCATACTTATTGAAGAGTATAGGCTTGAATGTCCTCTATTCACAGTCTGACAATTTTTATGACTTTTAGGACAATGTAGCAGGACAGTTCTAAACATATAAATTTTTTTTTTCAACATTTTTTCACTCTATTTTTTTTTATTTACATGCATTTAACCCGGATATACACACACATGCAGTACAACGGCATAGACATGCAATGTGGAGAGAGATGGTGGAGTGATGGGCAGCCAGCCAAACCGGCGCCCAGTGAGCAGTTGGGGGGGGGGGTCGGTGCCTTGCTCAAGGGCCCCTCGGCAGTGCCCAGGAGGTGAACTGGCACCTCTCCAGCTACCAGCCCACCTTCCATATTTTGGTCCATGTGGGACTTAAACTGCCACCCTCCGGTTTTTCAAGCCAAGTCCCTATGGACTGAGCTACTGCCGCCCCAATGCAGGTGTAAATGCACTCAGAACATCTGGAGGTGGTCAGGTTCGGACTGTAATGTTGTTTTAGGCGTAATTGCAATCCGTACAGCGTGACCACATTCATAAGAAAATAATTTTCCCAGTAAATTAAAAAAGGTCACATAGCTCCACCTCTAATGCTAATGCAAACCCTGCAAAAACTAGTAGCAGTAGCTAGAAGTCTTCCCTCGCAAGAAGTGAATGGCATCTGTTTATTGACCTGGGATGTGACATGTTTATTGACCAAGTCCATCTAGATAATTTGCATTTTGAAATCCAACCACAATGCAGGCACAGTTGAGAAATGGGGCCATACTGACACTCAGACCTGAGACCTGCAATACAACATTGAACACGGCCTGACTCAGGTCCAGATTAGGGTCTTGGTTACTAGGACCCCAGTGAATCTATCAACAACCTCATAGTCATCCTTTCATCAAAAACCTCACATTCATTAATTATCTGCATACTTTCGGCAGAGCCCACAATAAGGCCGACACAAAGCACTGTTCCAATTAAACCATTAACAAACAGCTGACTGCAGCATATTCAACTGCGATCACAGCCTCGTGGTTCAAACCTCATTTGGAGGACACACATTTGGTAACACTTAATCCAAGCTGCCTGGATCTCTTAGACCATATTCAACTACTGCAACGAGAAGGCAATGTGTGTGTGTCTGTGTGTGTGTGTGTGTGTTGAGCTGTTACGGGTGGTCCTTGATCCATCAGGTGCTATTCAAACTGACCGTGCTTAAAGTACTTTGGCTGACAACACTATGTGCGGTTTGGCTTATGCTGTAAGAGGATACTCAGCACTCTTTCTAACACAGACAAGTGCGTCATCTTTGAAGAGTGTAAATACAGACAAGCCTGAGCTGAAGAATGGTTAAGAGCTAGTGAACACTTTCTTTAAGCAGTAAAGGTGAAATGCAAGAATACAGTGTTGTAGAGTTTAACTGGTATGTGAGTAAAAAAAACTAATAACATCATTTTGAACACAAAATCCTTTTAACAAAATAACATAACTATTAATTAAATTTTTGCACAGAAGAAGGCGATTGTGGATTTTGCCCTCTGTCACATTGTTAGTGCATTATGAAAGGATCTTCTTATAGCCAGTATAAACAGGAGAAATGATTACAATGCGAAAAAACCTCTTTCAATGTTTATTTGGGCTTGTAACTGTTGTTTTAAGACAGATTTGAAAAATTGTGTACACTTCCTTTAATTTCTCTGTGTATATCTGCCTGCCAGTATTCAAGCTGCTGATATATGTCTGTGTGTGATGTTCAGGGACACTTTATGACAATCAAAACCACAGCCGATTATTATAGAGAAAGGAGCAGAAAAAACCTTGTAGGCTTCTGCATTTTCACCAATCAATATTTAATCCAACTCCTGATATACAACAATATGGATCATATGAGAGTTGAGTTTGATTTGCTTGCACACACATATGTTGTGGTTCTGCTGCCTGTCAGATCTGAAATAACACGGGCAGTCTCTCAGGCATTACTGGATGCGCAGGTAGAACAGAAAAGGAAAGTGTTTTACTTAGTGGTAAACACTTTTCATTTTTCAGCTGATGAGATGAACACACTCTTACAAGCTCTTGAGTCACAGATACATTACCTAGTATAATATGAACTTGTTTTTATGCTGGTGGTGCTGTAATGAATCAATGTATGACCATGAATTGGATTTATAAAAAATATAAGGAAATATTATAATAATTATTATGATGCCAATAAAACAATGATTTTAAACAAGCCTACAAATCAGTTGCAGTGATACATTTACACACGCTAAGTAATATACACAAATATATGCGGCTATATGCGGCACGTTTGTTTCTGTGAGGAAAACATCTGCTGGTGACAGACTGATCCCTGAAAATATAACCCAAATACATCTGCACTATATGTTTTAATTATATAAGTGTGACAAGTGATGTCGTATGTCTTTCACAAGTCTGTTTTCATCTGTATTAGTGTATTTATATGTTACTGCTATGCTCGGCGTCATCATGCTGTTACAGTGTGACAACTCTGCAATCTAAAGCTACCCCCATTTGTCCCAAAAACATTAATTACCCAACAGCCAACCCCCTCTGTCTCACATATATGTACACACACATGCAGAAACCATTTGGAGATTAGGTCACGGGTCACTCAGATTGAATGGACACTGATGTGCTGTGACCAATAAAAAGTGAGGTTTCGTGATTAAGTATTTGGGGTGGGACTCTGTTGAAGCCTCTTGAATCAAAAGCTAAATTCCCTTTTATTGTACACTCAAACATGCCACATGCACCAGCTGCAGACAGCATAAAAGACAGATTACAATTAGTTTTTCACAAACTAATTGTAATCACTCCTGTTGCATGAAATTTCTTGCAGCAACAATTTTTAGATTTCAGCACAGCCAAAGTGAGACCAAAGTGTATAAGTAGCAGCAATACAATATGATGTTAGAAACAGCCAGAGGGTCAATAAAACTACATTTGTAAATAAGATGGATAATCAGTTGTAAAATTTAGTTAGACTTGTCTTAAGGATAAAAGAAAACTTGCTGAATGTCAAAGACTAGTTACGATAAATGTTTTTGTTAAAGATCTAAAAAGCCTTTTCTGTGTATCAACACATGAGATGCATCTTATTTCACTCTGCTTGAGTGAAGGTTAGCCATGTTTTTAGTTTGAAAAAGGTCTCAAAAGAATTAAACATCTTTGTGCAAAAGATTTAGAGGTTTATTTGAAGTCTGACTAATAGTTAGATCCAACCCATAGTCCAAGTCTATCTTTGTGAAACCAGCCTCTACTGTAAATAATCACTAGAAGAGCACCAAATGTGGTGAAATTAATCCCCAACAAATGCACTATTTCAACTTGCTAAAAACAGCAAAGAACTAAGCCTTTTCCAGAAATGAAACTATATACTATATAAAATAAATAATAACAGATAGCATTATCCTTTAAATCTCAGGTAGTAATTTTGGTGGCTACATTTGTATGATGACTTGTTTTTTTGTTTCTTCCAAACAAGCTTCACCAGCACAGATACAGATATACAGCATACAAAAGCTAAAGGTTAATGGAAAAAATATTGTTTGCAAGTAACAACTATTCAGATGGGTCATCCTCAAGTCTTGAAATGGAAGCTATATTAATATGTTTGACTCTAAATTTAACTAACATGTCAAGCCGCTGAGTCTACTGGGGTTGATGGACACTGGTGGTTTAGCATGATATAAGATAAGAGCTGAGGTCAAAGGTCAGGGGTTAAGACCACCTGTACAAACATGAATATGCTCTCTACCAAAATCTAAACATACCTCTGTGGAGGGAGGACAAGGGAGACTGATGCTGCATGCACCTTTACAAATTAACACACCAGTACACACACACACTGTAGACAAAGACATGCAGTCACACACAGCGCTAAGACAGATGAGTTATCTATATTCACCTTTTCACATCTTTGGAAAATCTGTCATCACAGCAGTTTGTGTCCATCTGTCCTGTCTTTGGATGTCTGGATCATCAATGTGATTCTTTCACTTAGGATGTGTGTGTTTTCATAGACTGATAATGAGTCTCATAACTATTAAGACAAACCTCTTGTGATTTGTAATATTTTGAGTAATACATTGAGTAATACATTGCACATATCCCCAAGAGAATCAGCCATATTCTTTGAAGTTAAACTTGTGTATATATGTGCATGGTTTTCAAAGCTCAATATGTGTAACTTATTCCATAAGGGACAATTAAGGGTCCTCGGTAATTTGGAAGTTGTAAATTTTTTTCTTTCTCTTCTAAGTGAAAATGATGGATGCCTCTTTAAAATGTTTGAAATGAATGAGAGCTTTGGAAGCAGATTTAAGGCGCTCATTTAGCTCCTCTGCATGGAGGCCTGCCTGGAGAAGAAGCCAAATCCACCAAAATCCAAAGAATGAGTGAATTGTTAGCTTTATCTTTCAACAGACTCAATACAAACTCTGTGTGGGCAGGTTACAGTTAAGCAAGTGTTACTAGGTTACTTTCAGTGCACCTTGTGTACTTATATAGACTAGTAAACTTTTGGCTATGGTTGAGATGTGTTGTAAAATGGACACGTGCCAGCCAATCAGAAACATGTTTTTTATGGACACATGGTATCAATTATATTGGATTCTAATCACATCCAGAGATGCTGTGTTGCAGTCAGTAAATCTGAGCGAAAGGTAGGAGGTACAAAGTACATCTAATCCAGCATCAATGAGGTTTATATATGTATCTTTCAGAGTGTGATTGAACTTTTCTATGTATTTAAAGTTCAGGTCTTTACTCATTTTTTTCAGCATCAGCTCACTAGGGTTGGGCGTATCGATCTAAATATTGATAGCATCGATACCAAGGTAAGTACCGGTATTCTTATCTGTGCAAACAGTACACCTCTCTCTATCTCTCTCTCTGTATCTCAGACAGAGGCTTTTCAGCCAAAATATCAAGATCATCATCTGCAAAAGCTGAGTTCAGTTGCAAACTGGGGAAACCTTATTCAACTGCCTAATCAGGGCAAACATATAGTATGTACCATCACATATAAAGTGTATAATAAAAAGGGAGATGATAAGAATAAACTAAGCAAAAATCCTCGAAATCTACTACAGGCCTTAGACAGACACACACACACACACACACACACACACACACACACACACACACAAAAAAAATCCTCATCCTTGTGTGGATTTATTTTGTCAGCATGTATAGAGATAACGTCCTGGACCAGCTGTGTGTGCATGTGTATGTGTTATATTTGCTAAAATGATTTATGTGGCCATTGGTTTACTTACTGCTCGTTGAGGACAAGGGACTGTAATCAGACCTGCAGTGGATGACAGAAAGAGAAAACAAGAGCGAAGGTTTTGGAAACACAGCGAGGGAGAAACAAAGAGAGGACAAGAAACAGACAGAGGAGACAGGAGTTTATTTTATGAAGTGCAATTGATATGATTTACAGGATGACACACTCCTCTTTCAAATAAAGTGCTGACATCTGGCTAAATAGTAGGAGACGGCCAACTGGAAAGATCACCAGAAATGCACACACACAATTTCAATGTGGTTTCTATGGAGGGATAAACACAAGGACATTTACTCATGTATTGGTTGTAATACTATTACTGCCACTACACTGTACTCAACTACACTAATATCTGTATGTGAAACATAAGAGATAAACATGCACAGACATAGAACAAGACTAAATGAGGAACCAGCAAATATCCTACAGTTATTATAATTCTGTGAAATGCCCGTGAAACCTCAGCTCACATATATACATAAATGGAGATTATTAGTCCTATGGGAGTCAGGTGACAACCAGAGAACACTGTTCCTCCATGCACACCCTCCTAGTGACTCCCTCTCTAAACTAATAAGGCTTCTGGAGCTGCAGGATAGCAGAAACAAGAGGAAAGGGTCTGTTTCCTGCAGCAGGGGGTTATCAATCTAACTAAAGGGCTTTAGCAGTGTAGAGGAGGGAAAGGATAGGAGTGTGGGAAGAAGGAGAAGTTAGCACAGAAAGGTAAGATAATAAGAAGATAGGGTACTGCAGAGGGGGAAATGCTGGCAAAAGAAAAGATTAATATGAAGAGTAGATTGCAAATGACTAAGGTTCCAGTGAAAGGACACAGACTGAAACTCAGTGTGTGGAAAAAGACAGACAAACTGTCTTTTGAAAGTTTAGAACTCTTTGGAGTAGAGTTGGAGGTAGTGATGTGTACAATATGTGTCAGAAGCTGCAGTTGCGGGTCTCTTTTGATGAGTCCCTTGGGTGTGTGTGTGTGTATTTGGCAGGACTTCCCCAGAAGTGCTGGTTAGAGTCTCGCCTGACGTTCCCAGTCTGGCTGTGCTGCCTTGCTTCATCTCCATCCAAAGACAATAAACACAAAGTGTAGCAAAGACAGATAGCAGCCTGATCATGCATGTGGAGAGCTCGGGGTTCTTTCATTTGATAGGGAGGAGATGCAGGGAGGGATGGTGGAAAGAAAACAGGGGGATGATGAGCACAGATAAGGACAGAAAGAAACATAAAGCATAATAGCATAAAGCAGTAGGTCTTTATACTGGCTTGAAACCTCTACAGTTAAGGTTAGTTTTGGGAAATCTAGTCAAGGTTACAAGAAACAAAAGTGGACTTTTGGTGGGCAGTGGCAGAAGAAGCACACCAATTTTAGCTTCACTCTACTGGCTACCTGTCCATTTTAGGATTCATTTTAAACTTCTTTTATTTGCTTTCAAAGCCTTGAATGGCCTTGCTCCACCTTATCTCTCTGAGCTGCTGCACCCCTACACTCCCAGACGTTCTCTCAGGTCAGCTGACCAGCTCCTCCTGAGAGTGCCCAAAGCTAGGCTTAAGCTCAGAGGCGATCGAGCCTTCGCTGTTGCTGTCCCAAAACTGTGGAATGAACTACCGCTGCATGTCAGACAGGCCTCCTCTCTGGCTCGTTTTAAAACCTTTCTTAAAACCCACCACTATTCCTTGGCTTTTAACTCCTTGTAGAGTGTTGATTCTATTTGATTTTATACTTAGTTTTTTGATTTTATGATATTTCATGTCTTCTTTTTTGTGTATATTTCCATATTTTTATCTTTATTTATTTTATTTTTGTTTTTATGCTATATATGTATTGTGCTTTATTGTACTGTGCAGCACTTTGGTAACCCTGTGTTTATAAAGCGTGCTATACAAATAAAGTGGATTGGATTGGATTTACTTAGTAAGGTATCAATACAGCAATGCAATGGAAAATACTCCTTTGCAAGTAAAGGTCCTGCAGGAAATATCCATCTTAAGTAAAAATACACAAGAATTTAAATATATATATAAAATGTACTTAAAGCATTAAACTCATTTCGTCCCTCTGACTGATATTTTATATGACATCATTAGATTGTTAATACTATAATAATTATATTGTTTTTGTTTTTTTGGACTTCTTCTCTAATCTTTGATTTTTGGTGAAATATTGGATCATTTGAATATTTATTAAAATTAAAGGATATGAGAAGTTTAGAGGGAAAAATCTCTATGTGAAATGTAGTGAAGTATAAAGTAGCATCACATGCAAACACTCATGCTAATAAAATACAAGTACCTCAAAATTTTATTTAAGCACAGTACCTCATCATACTATTGTATAAATATAATCTATTATATTATATTATATTATAAATATAATATAAAAAATTTTGATGAACTGATTCATCTTTTAGTCTATAAAATATCAAAGATGACAGCAGTCCAAAACCTAAATTTACAATCATATAAAGTTGAAATAAAAATTACTTGCATTGAATATTGTTTCTCCTTTATTTTCTGCCAATCAATTATTGTTTCAATGTTCTCCTGCTAAGTATAAAGCTATTATTACTGACAGACACGATGGACAAACACATAAAAAACACCACTCCCATCAGATAAATATATTCACTCTGCAGTGCAGTGCCACAGATACTAGAAGTTAGAATAGTATTGCCAGTAATAACTGCCAACATGAAAGTCTGATTTGTGACTGAAGAAGAGATGGCAGCAGTCTGAGGTGTGGAGACCGACGAAAAGCAGTGGATGTAAGGTGGAGAGGGGTTGGAGAGGTGGATGTGACCTGGTGGAGGGAGCAGATCTCTCTGGTCCCTACTTTTCCTTTCACATTAGCTCTTTCTGCAGGATCTCTGCTGCTGTTTTTACAAAGTTTTCCCATGAAACACATGATTTCACACACGTTAAGTTGTTTAGTTCTAGTTACAGCTAATTAAATAGCATGGTCCCAGGTGTGATACTGATGTCAGATTACGCTGCCCTTCTCACTCACATTCATCACTGGGGGAAGAGAACAAAGCTGGTCTAAGCTCCCTTGAGTTGTCTCTTGTAGTGTTAAGACTACATGTGACTTTATATATTTTATGCTACTTTTTACTTAAAAAAAATAATGAAATGAATACTGTATTCTGATACATATATGTGCTTTAATTGTCTTTTTTTCTGCCTTTTGTCTTTCTTTTTAGTTTTTATTTTTAACTTTTATCATCAACATTGCCCAGGGACAACAGATGAAAAATTACTTTTTGCTTCACTATAATATTAATAAATATGAATAAATAAATCAAATTTTGTATCAAACTTAAAGAGCATTAAAGTACACAGGCTACTGGTACATTACACATTAAGTAGGTTTGTACCACTGAAAGAATTTTCAAAAGACATAGTATAAATATTCTCCTGTATCTAAGATTTTAGACTTTTTGTGTTCCACAATGTCTACTACAGGAAATATGGAGAAAAACAAACAACACTTGTAAACAAACATCTTGGCATGAGAATTGTAAACCTCAACATGGACCCATTAAAATGTCATATTTGAGGTTTTCACCCAGCCATATAGTTCATCCAATGTCCTTGATCATGTGAACTTTGAATATGTCCTATGGTTTTGATGATGTCATAGAGGGGGGTTAAAGGGGTAACAAAGGTGTCTCTCCCTAAAACACAAATCTACACTACAACATCCAGCAGTGACATACCACAGAAGAAACTGAGGCACATCTTTGTCTAACATCTGAAAACAGAGTGGCAGTACATTCATTCAACTACCTCTATATACAGTGGTAGCATGTGGCTTGTACTCTCATTAACAAATGTGCCAGTGATTACGATTGAACTTTCCACTAAAGATTTAGGATTACACCTCCCACACCATATGGTCTCATCAGACAATTACTGGCACTGGGATGAAATCCAAGAGTTTCAGTGCTGTATTGAAATCATGTTTCATGGCTCTTGTCAGGTGACATTAACTATTCAGTTTTATGTAATCCTGCAAACTTTTACACAATATATGTACAATGATTTAGGATTTACATTTGGAGAAGTAACATTTCTGCTTTACTCACCCTCCAGTCTCGGCTCCTGAATCCACGCAGTCATCTTCTGCTGAGGTTTTCTCCATCTCAGTGATGAAGATCAGCAGTATGTCGCATTGTTTTGAAATCCTGAAGTCGATTAAAACAGGGGTTTCAATAACACAGAGTGATTAAGGATAGGGTAGCTGTAGACGAGCTGTGTGACTCCTGACTTACACTGAACCTGAGACAGACTGGAGTGAGCAACAGGCGACTGCGAACTGTTTGTCTGCGTCAGCTGATCTCAGATGATGCCTTGTAGACCTGTAGGAAAGAACTGCAAGTGTAGCGCTCAGGTGCAGGTTAACACAGTCAACAGGTGGAAATTTAGATTTAGGACACGCATCTCTGAGATATACTGGAGTATATTTCTGATGAAGCGAAGTTATTAAAAGATAAAATGAAGCTTTTGGCTCAATAGAAATAACAATAATCCTAGGAAAGTAAGCAACGGATAATTAGGGTTATGTTGTCGGTTTTCACTCTATTAAATAAATATAAAGTACAGGTTTTGTTAGTATAATATCTGCATACATGAAGGTCTAAAGTGTGATTGTGAAAATGATTTAAATGCATTATCTCTAATTTGGACTCGATAATAATTATTCCAAAAACAGATTGGTGAAGACGCCATACTACATAACATTGATTAGGATATATGAACAAACCGCATAAATGTAAGACTAGGATTTGTGTTACCTATAATTTGTAATTTGCAAATATATTCTAATATAATTTAGGGTATTTTTACTAGACACAAGTGTCTCTCTGTAAAACTTAAATTATACGGTTTTTTTTTAAAGTCGAATAAAGATCAGGACTAAACCGAACATATTTGATTTACGCTAGTCAAGATATTGTTAGTGTTGCTTTGTTCGAGCAGCACATGAACGTCACATCTTTATATGCGCCGCTGTGGCTCCATCATCAGGGTTAATGAGGAGCTGCAGCGTGTGTTGTGTCCACCAGAAAAAAATCTATAGTGATAATATTCGCAGTTATAATTATGTTATGGAATATGTACTAGCCTACTTACAGTTTGTTTAAAAATATATGATGAAAGCGCACACTGAAGTGATTGAAATAAAAAAATTGATGGAAATAATGTATGAAATGATATTATTGGTATGTTATAATGAAAAATTAAATAATAGCTGGAGATTACTACAAATTCACTTTATTTTGTTCATCTTTTTACAACTGACAAAGAAAGAAAAAACTCAACTGACAATGTTTTTTGGAATATATTATATATTATATTGTTATTTACTCCGTAATTATTATTATTATTATTATTCATGATGAATACAGCGAAAAAGCAAGCAGCGTGACGTATGGCAACATGACGTCATCTCCACGCGCCTCTGGAAGTCACAGGCGGCGGGACGTTTCTCGTGCACGCTGCTGTTTCTATGAATTAGTCGCAGGCGCTTCATCCCCGCTATCACTCGGACAACTGAGCTCACATCAGACATGTCTGTCACAGAGATGTTCAGTTACATTCAGGGATTCCTGAGCGCCGACCAGGACGTCAGAGAGGTAAGAGCTACTAGCTACTAGCAGCGTTAGCTCCCAGACGCAGTGAGTTAATCGCTGGAGCATCAAACATTTACACCTCTAAAACTGTTCTGTAATGTCTGTAAAGTCCTGATTGACGAAGATGTTCGTCAAACATCATTTTATCCAAGTCGATAAGAAGTCGTAAAGGACGCGTCACCTTTCCTAAAATATAAACCACATGACGCGCAGCAGAGAGAGCGAGAGAGAGAGAGAGGCGCCACACCAAACTTAATTTTTTAATTGGGAATTTTATGGTTTAATGCTAATCAGCCAGATTATAGGACCAGCGGCATGATTTTAATAGAAAAGGGGGTTTGTGCGCTTTGTTGTAGGATATCCGGAAGGTGGTGCAGGTCTTGGAGCAGACTGCCAGAGAAATATTGACTGTACTCCAAAGTGTCCACCAACCATCTGGATTCAAAGAAAGTGAGTGTTTAATACTATGAATTGTTTTAATTGTTTGTTTTTTTTGGCTCTCCATATATAGATGATATAAATGCCTTTTCTTTCCTCTTTTAGTTCCTAATAAATGTACTAAGGCACGGGAGTTGTTCTGCACAGTCAGGACGCATATTGCAGACCTCAAAACAAAATTTCCTGTGGAGCAGTATTACAGGTAGAACACCACACAGAGACACTTTTCACTGTAGCTGCACTTTAAGGTGTGGTTGGAACCCATCATGATCACTCCAGTCACTCTTTGGTGGGATTTCCCCTGTTTGAAAAAACAGGTAAGTTTGATGATGTGCTTTTCTCTGATTATTTTGATCCCAATATAGGTTTCATGAACACTGGCGGTTTGTCCTGCAGCGCTTAGCTTTCTTGGCAGCCTTTGTTGTCTACCTAGAGACTGAAACTCTTGTGACTCGAGAGGAGGTGGCCCAGATACTTGACAGTAGGTACCAGTTCATGTTGGAATGTGCAGTTGTTATTAAGGAAAGCTGCCTCACTCTCCTCATTCTGGCCTACAGTTCAGGTGGTGCGAGAGAAAGGCTTTCACCTGGATGTGGAGGACTACCTGGCAGGTGTGCTCATCATGGCCAGTGAACTGGTGAGTTTGTTGTACATTGCTATGGTCTTAAAATGAGAATAGAATGATGGTGCCTCAGTTGCATGTGCATCAGGGTTTCACACATCCAGGAAAACAGGAAACAGTCATGGCGAAATCCTCAAACAAATGACAATCTGCTCAAGAAAAGTTTTTAATGTGCAACAAACTATTCTTTTGCTCTATTAGTTGTAGAGCTGCCACCATTAGTTTATTAATCATTTAAATTGATTAAAAAATGGCAACTATTATAATAATTTAATTTTTTTTTAAAAACAGAAAAACATTTGATAGTTCCAGGTTCTCCAGTGTGTGTATTTACTGCATTAGATGGTCTTACATTATATAGATTTAAACCTTTTTGAACAAAAGAAGACATTTGATGACGTCACCTTGTGCTGTAGGATGCTGTGTGTGACTCCTATGAGCCTAGGAATCCTGTATTTTGGCTTCAAAGGAACACTCCACTGAGGATCTTGTCTTTTAAAAACCAAACAGTCACCAGCGTTTGGTGTGAAAGGTGACTGAAAGGTTTGTAGGTTGCTCCTCGGTGAAGGATTGAAGCTGTTGTCGGCTTGGATTCACAGCACATTGTCTCCAACTTTCAAAAGTAGGAAGAAGTATTCTTTTAATTCGGGCTGTTTTGTCCTCTCTCAGTCACGGCTGGCAGTAAACAGCGTGACCGCAGGAGACTATAACCGGCCGCTCCGCATCTCCAACTTCATCAACGAGCTGGACTCGGGTTTCCGACTTCTCAACCTGAAGAATGACCCGCTGCGGAAGCGTTACGATGGCCTCAAGTATGACGTGAAGAAGATCGAGGAGGTGGTGTACGACCTGTCCATCCGTGGCTTGGCCAAGGAGTCTGAGACTGGCGGGGACAAATAGAGCTTGGAGGTGATGAGTGATTGGCCACGGGAGATGGTGGAGGGGGTGGTGGCTACCCCGGGCTGGGACCTCTGCACGGCTGCTGCTGCATCGGAGACCATACCCCTACCTGGAACGCAAGACCCAGGGATCTGCCTGAGGCCCCCAGCAGCCTAGGACAGACTGTAAGAGTGTGTGTGTGTGAAAGAAGTGCTCTAGATGAATGGCAGTCTGTCAGAAAAGTGGCAACAGTTGACACCCTTGTTCTGAGGCTTAAGAGTGAAGGTTCAATTTGTTGTGAGTTTTTTTGAAATTTGTGTGTTGTCTACTTTGCTGAATATATGTTTTCATCTTATTATTTTAGCACAGTATATTGATGCTTAATTCATTGAAGAAGAGAGCTGGAGATTGCTCGAAGTGAGGGGTTCCAGCCATGCAGAGCTTATGTCTGTGGTTGTTTGTGTTTGTTTGCAGAAACAAAAACAACCACAAAAAAAAAGAGATGTGAAATGTGTTTTTGTTGTTGATCGCCTATTACTGTACATTTTTTTAGGACTCGCCAGAAAATGGATGCAGCACCCTAATTTATGAACAAAATATTCGATCAGATGGTGGAATCTAGAATAACAATTAAGAAAGTAACAAGAAATAAATAATGTATTTTCATTGGGTGTTGATGATGTTCGAGTCATCTTTAATTAAAAAACAAAAGCTTATCACCATGTACCTGTGCTCACACCAAATTTTATAGATGAGACTTCTGGAGAAGTAGAGCCAAAGAAACAACAAAGGTGCCCTTCACAGGACTACTACTACTGCTTAGTTAGACTCCATTTTTCCATTAGTGCCATGAATATGTCTGTTGAGCCATTTTAATTTTTTTTTTATTGTTAGGTGATAAAAGCTTTCTCTGGAAATCCAATGTTATGTAATGCATGAGATATGTGTACTGTTTTCCTTGTTTTGTTTTTTTCATTTAAGGAAATGTCTTGATGTTTGTTTCTGTCATCTGCATCCATGTTTCAGTTTTCTTCTGTGATGTAGTGCAGCTGGATTTTCGAGAAATAATTCCCTTACGGTCTCTTATGCTTTTGTTTCCAGGAGTGGTAAGTGCATTCCACTTACGTATGTGTGATCCTGTCTGTTCTAAAGATGCTTACTGTAAATATATTTCTACACTCTACGTCTCTCTGTTCATCAAACTTTACAAATCAACATAATACAAAAACCTTGGTTGTGTTTAGAATCTTTTAATATAATTCACAATATATTACATTGGGGGAAGTAATACACCAGGTGTTTCAAATAAATGTGGTAAATGAGGAGTGTTGGTACGGAGATGAGCAGTCCCACCCTCTAAACACAGTGATTTGCTACCTGTTTTAGCAATGCTACTTCATAAACATAAAACGGCATCAGTATTAAATAGTGATTTTGGTTTAATGACTGGATCTACTGTATTGTCTCTACCTGCTGAAATCAGATTTGGTTGATTCCTTTGAATATGGAGAACAGTGAATAAAGAAAGTGTAGCATACTGGGTATTCTACCAGCAGTTATACTGGAGAGTTTTTTTTTTGTTTGTTTTTTTTTTTTAAATCTCTGAACCATAATAAAGTGCATTAAATAAAATAAAGCCTTTATAAATTAAAACAAATTACAGATAAGTTTATCACATGTAAGCAACCAGGGACTGTCAGTGGAATAACTTATATTGCCTGTAATCAATCAATCAAATGCCAACAGGGGGCAGTCTAACCCGAGTCTTCTAAATTGCAAATATTTCAGTTTTCAGCATCACAGTAAACGAGTACCAAGGCACAACAGCTCATTGCTCGGTCACATGATACCACACAGTTAAAACCATGTCATGACAAAATGGATGAGATGTTCTTTTGAGCAGAGTTTCTCAACCTTTACTGGCACAAGACCCCACAATAAATCCCAATAAATTAAAGAGCTGCTGGAATGTTTACAGTAAATCAAAGTCAATAACAATGGGATATTAAAATGTCCTAAATGTTTTATTTTTTTTTTTAAATAAAGATGTTGGGTTTATGTAGAAACTGACATATTTCACCCTTACTCGATTTTGATTATTACAAATGGTTCTTTAAATGCAAGGATTTGCTGTTTATTGGTCAGAAAGACAATTGATTTGAATACGTCAACCTTTTGGTTCTATCTCTAGTTTTTTATAGTATCTACCAAAAAAATCAATAAAAATATTAATAATAAATAATACAAACAATAATTGTAGCCCTGAAAATATATAAAATATATTTAAACTGGTGATAAAATCTCCTGTGGCCCTGGCTGCGAAAAAAGCAACCTTGCATGAGGTGTCGACTCCAAGCTTGAAAAACTCTGCATTATTTTGACATGACGTTAATACAAAGAAGACTAACTGGCCTTCTCACAACCTGCTTTCATGACACTAAAATCATCTTAATCCCATTGACTGACTGGAACACAAAGAATAATTTAGTATTATAAAGCTTTAATAATGCCAACAAACATGAAGTCATTTGAGACTTCAGTGGAATCTGCCTCATGTATAACCCACTGAAAGCAGGAAAAAACGGCCCAATGCCAAAGGAAACCTTGGGAGATTAAATGCATATACAGTAGCTACTTAGTTTGAAACTGACAGATTATTGCTGTTACGTGAGTTTAAACACAGTGATACAGGAGGTCTGTTCACCCTATAAGTGAGGCTCTGCTCAACTGCATCTCTGGCAGTGAAAGTTGCTCTACCACCATCGTACAGTAGAGGGCGGCACTCAGACAGGTGAGGGCAGTGATGAACAGAAACCACTGAATATAAGTTCTTAAACCACAACACCTGTAATATCCAAACACAAATTATTTTTCCCCCAGTGTCTTGTCCATCTTGTATAAAAATGACATTACAATTTTTCATTTTGCAGTCAGTCATGCTTTTCAACAGACATACCTTATTTACTGAAAACACAGCTCTCTTTTTCCAAGAGCAAACAGTCTTTACAATCAAGGCTGAAAAACACAGCCCAATTTTTTTGGTTGTCCGAGAATCTGATCATTTTCTTCATGTATGGACTTAAAATTAAATCTTCATACATAATTATGACAGTATGCTGCACTTGTATCTTTGTAAAAAACAGTGCTATCTTTCTCCCGCCCTTATGAGACTTTGAGAGAAAGAAATCTTTTTTTTGTTCACTGAAATCTGACAAGCTGTAACAGTGGTGTCACTCAGAAATGCTTCTTGTCAGTTTCTTTTTGCAGTAGAAGTATTCAGGTTATTTACAGTGTAACAAAGAAGGTGGGATGGTTAGTCTCAGGAGCGGGTCTGGTTTGTATTGATCATGATGTTGGGCAAAGCGTTGCGTCTTTTCCTCCAAGTGCCCAAGTCTCGAGTGTATCTCTTTATCTGATGGAACCACTGCTGGGTACGAGATTTGTCCGAGGCGCGAAAAACAAAGGACTCCCGCCGAATATCAAGCACCTCAAATGTCTCCTCGCATTCTGGGTCCGTTGACACTACACAGTTCCCCAAACGGATGGGCTCTCTCAGCACTGTGAACTTCCCACTGCTCTTGTCCTTGATTAGAACCAACACTCCATCTCGGATGCTTTCTCCACCACTCTCCACCAGATCGCCCCGGGCCCCCAGTTCGGTGCCCTGTCCCGGGCCTTCACCAACCCGCTGTGTCCTCACCATTAGCAGACTCTGGACATTTTGGAACTTGAGGGCTTTGCTACCCTTTTTCACCCACTGGCCATCTGCTGGCTGGGACAACTGGAGCGGTCCTTCCATGACAAAGCGCGTGTGTTCTCTTGCCCAGCCAACAGTCTTCATTGACACCTCTCGCATCTCGATGTTGATGACCTCTCGGTTCTTGCGGCTGTCACGGCGGAAAGATCGGAGGGACCAGGTGACACCGTTGCCCTCTTGCTTGGTCTTCATGTTGATGTGCTCCAGGTGGGATTCCACACGACTCTTGGCCTCACGGAGACGTATGTAGTCAGGATGACATTCAGGAGTAACCTTGATGATTCGGCTCAACAGAAGAGGGTACTTAGTCACACGCTGGAGGGGCGCCATGAGGAAGGAGCGCAAGTTCATACGACGCAGCGCAGTGTTGTCATTCTGGGAAACATCCAGGAAGATTCTGAAAAGAGAAATGAGAGAAAATGAAGACAGAAACTGATGAGAAAGACAATATCAAAATGTACGCTTCCTGGAATAATGTTCTAAAAAGTTGATTGATGGAAATCACAGAACAGTTAGACTCATGGATGAGCTTTGGTCCTGTCTTAAAATACAAGTCATTGCAGCTGCTCGACTCTCAAAATAGACCACCTTCTGAATTAGTGATAACCCCCTGTCTTTTCCATTAGAATTTACAGAGCAGCTGTGGCAGAAACAAGAGAAAGCTCCCAGAGTAACTTTTCCATCACACAGACCAACAGGAAGAAGACTCCTGTACTGTGTGTACCTGAGCAGTTCTTTCTCCTTCTCCAGCGTGTTAAGCATGTTGACCGAGGTGGACTGCTGCAGGCAGTAGGTCTGGAAGGCAGGCAGCATGTTGACAAATTCCAGAAAGATCTCTCCTATATACACGGTCAGCAGATCCTCATCCCCCTGAGGTCACATCACATGAGGGCAAATGGTTGAGTCAATATAGGCTACAACTGGAAAAAATGATCTCCATCTTAAGTCATTTCTGTTCATTATTGTGTCCCAACAAGAAAAAGAATCAACAGTTACATCAGCAGTTCTGTGAGACTGCATTTAGGCACAGCTGTGCTTTGAGATAAATGCTAACATTAGAATGCTAAACTACTTACAGTGACAATCCTATTTTGCTGATGTTTAGCAAGTAAAATGTTCACTGATGAGAATGGCAATAGTTTTGCAGGTATTTGGTCATGAACTAAATTGTTGTACAAATTAAAAACAAAGAAATTAAAAGGTTATTACACTTTAACCTTAGGGTGATATTAATGTCTGTACCAAATTTCATGGCAATCCATCTTACTACTTGAGACATTTCACTCAAAAGCATGAGTCAAACCCTGAGACATGATTAGTCATTATAATAGGAACTATTATTGTATGTACAATATTTTGTACATTTAGATATTTCACAGGATAAGTGAAAACTTTAACCTGTTGGTGAGACGAAAGGAAAAGTTAGGGGCTCACTAAGGTCTTCAGGGTCACCATGAATGTATTTAGAAAATGAGTAAGGAAGGACGTTAGGAAAAACACATGAGTAAGCCCGGTCTTAAACAATCAGTTTTGTTTTAGGTTTTGTTTGCACACGTCACAAACCTCATTCATTACAAATCCTAATATTGCATTGGCTACTACTACAAGTCAGAGCTAAGGTCATATTCCTGTGTGTGTGTGTGTGTGTGTGTGTGTATGAGAGAGTGGGTCACCTGATCAAATGCCTGGTCGATGCTGTCCTGCAGGTGTTCAGTGAAGCGGTCATTGACATCTATCAGCTCCTGAACGTTACCAAACACCACAGTGAGCTGCTCAGCTGTCAGCAACCCGGCGTTCTGCATGGGGCAGTAAAACTCCTCTTTAATGATCCGCAGGTCCTCCCCGTAGCTCGACTCCGTGTTCAGAAACTCCAGGATTGCTTCCTTGCGCTCAGTGCGCAGCTTGGAGCAGCGTTCACACATGCTCTCTCCTCGCTCCTTGGAGGCCCCGTCTCTCTGACCACAGTCTGGACAGGGTCTCTGCGCCTCCCAGGCCCGGAGGGAGGTGGACGGTCTCTTCCAGGTGCGTGACAGGCCTGGGCCAATGCCACTGTCTACCCTTTCCACTTCAGTTCCTCGGCTGCGGCGGTAATGGCGAGGCTCACTGTCCTCCTCCTCCCGCTCATCACTGAGGCCCACCACACCGCTGTCAGCACTCAGGCTGCTGATGGTGCTCCAGCGATGCTGCCCGGACCGAGTCACACCTAAACCGGCCTGCCGCTCCTCGCCTGGGGGCTCTGAGCGACCACGAATTGCTGCTGGAGCTGAAGAGAGGAAGGTGGACATAGTCAGATTAGTTCTGATGCTGCTAATGGATTCACTCACTATGGACAACAACAGCCTCCACCTAGTTAATCTGATCTAGTCATTACTGGCCATGTCAGAATGAAGAAATTTTTTTATAGATATCATCTTTCACCAATAATCTTTCACCAGCCCTTACTTAACTATTCTCAACATGCTTGTCAATACAATGTGTGTGTGTTCATAAACAGAGACTGTAGCGTGTGTTTCAGGCAAACGTGCAGTTCATTATGCAAATGCTATAATGTTAACTATACATTAATATGAGACCACAGGATGATCAAAATTTTGGGGTACTGAGGATAAAAGTATTTCCAGTTAAAATCTTTGTCATCATTAGTCGTCATGATATATTGACTGACATTCTGTGGCCTGTGTCCAGTGTCAAAGGGCTTCTGTTGACAGGAAAAGCATAGTGTTAGTAGAGGAACTGTGTATGCGGTGGACGCTCAGTGCAATGGCCAAAATATTTAGAAACAGGCATGACACCAAGTTGCATAAGAGATGTTAAACAAAACAAATGTAGCCCTTAATCTTCTAAAATGCAGTGGAGTGTAAAATGCCAGGCTTAGATGAAGGTTCATTCACAATTTAGGGTGATTCACCTTCCCTGATGAGGACATGGAGGTCTGTGAAAGGCCACAATTTTATAAATAGAGCCGAATATTATCTAACAGTGGGAAGAGTGAAGTCATAACTCCTGACACAAAGCCTGTTTTTAGACAGATACATTTATATATTAATCTCAAGGGGTCCATCACATCAGTTGGAGTGTGTGTATGTGTTTTAAGTGTTTTAAATGTGCTCTGTGCCTCATCCAAGCAAATTATCTTTTGGGTCCTGTATACTTGTTATTCTTTTCAATAGCAGGATATCTTAATATAATAATATAATCCTAATAATGTCATAGATAGTGATGTCATCGGGGTCTTATCTCAATTTCAGTTTTTGTCCCGAAGTTGCTTGAATCAAAAATGCAGTGGATTACTTACTAGAAATCAGGTGTAACATAAACACAGTTAGGACAAGTTGTCACATGAGTCAAGAGCTCACCACTGTCTCGGTCTCGGTCTCTGTCTCGGCGATGGCCGTGGAGTCGGGCAGCAGCAGCGATCTTCATCTCCAGTTGTTTGCGCTTGGAGGCGTCGGCTGGCATGGGGTCGCTGTAGTGGGGCCGGAGGCGACACTCGCGCTGCGCCCTCACAGTTTCAGCCAGCTCATAGGCTGCATCCGAGCTGGAGCGCCTGCAGCCCAGACCAGTGTGCTACAGATTGAAAGGACACATGTGTCAATCAAACGGTCATGTTGCTATAGCAACAGATGAGGAAAGGGGTAAACTCTCTGAGGAGATAAGGTGTGAATGATGATAAGAGAGAAATCACAGCTTGTGTATCTCTCTGTGTGTGCGGGGAGTTTTCATGTATGATGTCATGTTCACTGTCATGACATCATTACATAACAAGTCTTACTTATCTCTCTGATCCCAGCATGGAGAACTGACAGGAATCCAAATTTCATACTGAGATGCATCGTCTGCCAAGTCTTGTAACAGACTCTAAACATAACAAGGCCACACATCCTGCTGCACACTGCAGCATTCTACAGGGACAAACACTCCTCATGTGACTTTTAAAATCCTTTTGGGATCTTTCAAGCCCCTGAGACTTGACCCACGGTGGAAAGTTCAAAGGTCACCCCAGAGGCATCAGCCATGTTATTGTATTCATAATTACTTCAAATGCTGACAGTTCTCTGACAACTAACAGCTGCACATGACTGAAGGATGGGGGAAGGTTTTCATCGCTCTATAACAGAAAACAACGTGATGTATGTCTTGCAGCGATCAGGCAACACACGAAAGAGAATAATTTATGCTGCGACTGCTCAATTCGCTGGATTTTCAGATTGCAGTCTCCACTCAAACTCAAATTGCAGTCACTACAGAAAACAGAGGAGGCTCCATTGTCAATTCAAAAAATTTGGAAATGCCTCAAACAAACCTCGACATCTGCTCTCTAAACTATCTAAAGCCTTGTAGTATGCAAACGAGAAGCGACTCCATGTCAGTCCTTCTGTTCTGTTCTGCAGATCCACAGATGAGCATAATGCTAGCCGCAGCCAGCCAGTGGAGAGGAGCCATGCAGACAGCAGCAATGAAGAGCTGAGTTACCAGCATCCAGCTGCTGAAGGGGGTTTAATCCTTTTTTATGCATCCTCAGATGTCGAGTTACTGCTAGAAGATGAAGAAGAGAGTGCTGCAAGCTCGTTCTTGTCTTAACAAATACCTCTGCATCCGTGTGTGTGAGTGATGTGCATATGTGTGTGTGTCGCAGTCCCCTTGCTTGTCCCAGCATCCTTGAATACCAATGGATCTATGTGATTCTGTGCAATATGAAGCAATGGAAAAAGCGGCGAGCAAAGACGTGCTCAGACACAACACATTCTAGATATTCAAAATAAGAAGGAAAATGAAAAAGAATTCTTACGCATTCTCCTGCTTCCTCTCTTCCTCCTTCTCCTCCTCCTGCAGGCGTCTCGTCGCCAGTCTCAGCTCCGCAGGCCGTTGCCGCCGTTGCCATAGCAACGGCGGAGGGCTGACAGTCGGTCGAGGAGGCGGTGATGTCACAGCATCCGTCCCGGTCACCTGACAGCCTGACGGGGGCCTCGGCGGAGATCTCTGCACTGCAGCTGGTGGAAAAGAGCAGGACACAGGGAGAGATGGATGGGGAGCAGGAGGAGGAGAGAAAGGGAAGGGCATGGGGAAGAAGAGATGAAGAGAAAGAGAGAAAGAAAATGCAGGGAACAAAAGAGAGAGGATGGTTGAAATTATAATTCTGGGGGAGCTCCCTTCTGCTTACAGCATCCCTGTCATTCATTGCACCTCATTTCCCCCTCTCCACTTACATTTATATCCATCCCCACCCTCTTCCTTTTCCTCCTCCTCTTCTTCAACCCCTAAAACACCCAAATTAATGCCTCTACTCTCTTCTTACTCCTCCATGCTCAACCCCTTCTCAGGAGGACAGTAAATAAATACTGTGGACATTAACAGCTGTACCCCTGGTCCACAGAAACACTGCCTGCACACACTCTCACACAACAAATAAAATGAAGAAACATACTTTTCCTTCATTCCTTTGTATGATTACAGCCAGCATGTAATCTGAGACAACTCACAAACACATACATTCATGGTACATGGACATAATCCACAAATCATTTATTTTATTTTTACACAGAGAAAGTCTGTAACTATTGGATTATTGTGATTAGACTGTGGGAACCAAGGTCAGCAGGATGATATCAGTTAGAAGGGAGTGAACGGGAGGACTATAATATAATTGTATCAACCCAGGTGCAAAACATTGAAACTGTGAGCTAATGGTAGAAAAAAGGTGGCCGGTATTGCAACTTATTGTAATATAATTGTGGAAAAAGTACCTGGACTTTGGAAGCATAAAATGATGACGTAGATCGATAAGGTTAAAGCTATACCAAAGGTCATAATTGTTATTTTATTTCATGACTTGAACTGATTTCAGGATTTACTGATGTATTCATACTGCAGTAAATCTCTATTTCCGATACTTACTCTGCCAGAAATTTGTGTTTTCTCATTAAACCTTTTTGAATGTTAATTCATTATTTTTTCAGCTATTGAGTTTAAAGTGATGACAGAAACATTTTGGCCCAGCTACAATTTTTTTTTTTTTGTTGTTTTTTTTAAATCGAGCACACTTCAGTAAATGTAAACAGTAAATACAAAACAATGAAAAGATGCTAAAAGCTAATAATTGCCTTTGCCTTCATCACTGCAAGAAACCCCTTTAACATTATATATAGTCATTTAAATTGTGTTAATATATGAGATATTGATTAGTGGAGCTTTAAAATAAAGAAGTATATATATTATTTATATCAGGAACTACCAACTATTTGCAGTGTATTGATTACGTTTGCTAAATACTGTTGAGCTCTACGGTCCAGTAGGTACGAGTGTGAAGCATAATATCACTGCTGTCACAAAACATCATGTAGCAGCAATTTTAGAGATTATTATAATTTTACTGAAATTAATGGGTGCCTGTGGTTGTTTATCAGCTCAGCAGGTTTTATGGGCCCAGAGGTCAAAACCCGTAATAGAGTCTCAACTATGTCTGGCTCTCAGTATTAAAAGAAAGGCTGTAAATAAATAGTGACTTTCTTTTTTAAAATGGCGTATGTAACAAGAGAGGGGGGATGGTTAGTCAGCCAAGCAGGGCAGGTTAATGTTGATTATGGCAAGGCTTCTTGTTCTTTACATAACAGCAGCTAGTTCAGCAGTTCTCTTCATCATTCCTGCAATAATTGAAATATTTTAACCTGTGCTATGACATGCAGTTCTCTTTGGCCTGTTTTGTATCCTCACATTCCCTTGTGGTGACTCTCATTATTCTAATGGTTCTTATGTAACTGTCTTTTCTGTGCTCTGTCCCTCCTAAACCACTTTCTAGACACGTCATAAAAAATGGTTTCTCAATATTCTTCTGATGCACACACATATTTTTCATACTGAATTACAGCAAACCCTTACAACCTGTCAGTTTTGCATCCATTTTGCAGTAATAAACAATGCAAACACAGCAGATAAAAGGAGCCCAAATCACATTGGTGTCAGAGGGGTGAGGAGGCAGATGTAATTAATACAATTTTAAGGATGCAGCTCTAAAGCGTCCAATCGGTTTTCACTTGAACAAACTGTCATTAAAGGCCTTTCCTTCACAGTATTAGCTGTCAGCTCAGATGATGCATGGGAAGTAATAACCTGCAGTTTAATTTATCAGGAAAGTGCTGTGTGTGATAGATCACTGCCCAACGCGGCACAATGTGACACGGAAATTAGCCAGTAGCCAGTCATTTTCAGTGATGCATATATCACTCAATGAATTCAATATATTTTGCGTGCATCTAATAGAGACAAATAAATAGAAAATGTTACATACAGTGGACACACCTCCCTTTTACACTTAACTCAATAGCACTGATTTAGAGCTTCACTCCATTTCTAGTCTATAAAAATCTTCCCAAGTGTAATAATATGAATATTACTGTAATAATGCAGCCAGAGCTATATTATACTCTGTATGCAAGTTCAACTGCATAATACACTTAAACAAAGAGACTTATTGGTGGGAACCAAAAATTCCTCAGGGTGCAGAGATCATACAGAATATTGTCAAGTTAAATTAATAAATCTCCAAGTATTAAAACATTCACAGGGCCTCAAGTTAAAATTAAATCACAGGGGACTGCATAGTGTGTTGGGTGCTCTTTGAACATTACGGATGAATCCACTTGGGAAAAAAAAATGTTGAATGTGAGCTGCTTGAGCTGTCTATGCACTCTGAGAGAGGACTGCAGTAGAGCTGAAATAGTCACTGCAAATTAATTATGAAGTGTCTTTGTCAGAGAAAAAAACATGTAATTTGAGGATGTTGCATTTTGTACTATTTTATTATGTTGATTAATCATAAAAATAACCTTTAGCTGCAGCCCTAGACTGCAGCTCTTCACTTTTACACATTGGAGATAAAGTATACTATATACAAACAGTGCTGCCTTCATGCAGCTGGGCTTCAAACATCTATCATCCCATCACGCAGTGCAGACAATGGAGCGGCAGTCAGTGTGCTGACAGACAGGGAAAGATACCGTATATCTCCCATCTATCACAGCCTGCAGGGAAGGTGGAGTTTCTATTCTTCAACAGGCCTTATCAAGTAGCTCCTCTGCGTTCAGGATCTAATATTTACAGTTCATCGCATGGAAGCTTGGACCCAAATGGCACCACAGTGCTGTAAAACACACTTGTTTGCCCTTGATCGGAATGAACGACAGCCTGCATTTATGTAGCCAACAGCAGACAATGAGAGAAAGAGAGAGACACACACAGCAACAACAAGTCTGAGGGGACGGTGCCAGTCTTCCTGTCTGTCATGTCTGCCTCCCACCCACAGTCTCATCTGCAGAGCCAACCCTGTTAGCTCCGACAGCTGTTATTACAATAACTGAGATAAATCGATAACACAAGAACACACGCAGGCTTAAACGCACACACTCACTGTAACGCTATGGCACTGCGAAATGATAAATACACACACCTCTGCTGCTAAGCTTCTACAGGGCTCAGAGGATGAGTACAACGTCTAATTTTGTTATTAAAGAGGTTAACTGGATTTTAAAGAAACATGCTTATTGGTAAAATTTTCAGGTTTCATTGTAAGTACAATGCAACAATGTACAATGTCCACCTTGAGCTAGTTTGTACTCACTGATGGATTTGAAGACAAAGGGACTTCCACAACTCCACTTGGCAGTGGCAGAAGTATTCAGATTCTTTACATGAGTAATAGCATTACCATAAATAAAGACCTTCAAAGTTACTTTTAAACCTGCTATAACTGATTTGTTTTCACCACTTGGGGGCAGCAGAAACAAGCTGTTTACACACATTTACATATCATCACCTTTTAAGTTGATATGTTGAACTTGTTAGAAACAGCTGCTTATTTCCACATCCAGCAGCTATCAAGCAATATTATCATACATTTGGAGTCGTGTTTCAAATCAAATCAAATTTTATTTATATAGCCCAAAATCACAAAATACATTTGTCTCAGAGGGCTTTACAATCTGTACAGGGAGTGACACCCTCTGCCCTTAGACCCTCGATTCGAGTGAGGAAAAACTTGCCCACCAAAAAACCTTTTAACAGGGAAAAAAGGTGGAAGACCTCAGGAAGAGCCACAGAGGAGGGACCCCCTTTCCCAGGACGGACAGACGTGCAATGGATGTCACATGTACAGAACAAATCAACACACACATATTGTACACTTACAATGAATTATAGTGAATTACAATGGATGATAAGAATAGGTTACAATGAATGATGAATTATTACAGTAACAGTGAAACTTGTGATAGAGATGCAGATACACAGTAGCAAATCATTAACTAACTATAATCTGTAATGGGGATATGGTAACAATGATGACAGTGACAACACACACACAGTGTTTGTGTCCACTTGGTGAATGTAAGTCCAATATTTACTCTTTTAGTTCTGTTTTTGCTTGCTACCTACTCCTGATGGAAACATCTGGCTCTATAGCTGCTAAATGCTCCAATTTGTTCAACAGCTAGTCTATAGCTTACTGTGTCTGTTTTCCATTTGGTACTGAGCAGGTAGTGGGTTGTTTTACAGTGGGTTTTTACAGATTTCTTCTGAACTTAGCTGCCTGCTGTGGCCCAAAACAATGCTATGAAAGTAAACCAAAAGAGTAAAGTTGCAGCCGGACTGCTAAACAACGAGCTGAAACTGCAGATAAAGCTGCAGAGAGGAGCTGCAGAGTCGCTGATTATTCTCTGTAGGTTCATCACTTGACTGACGCCTCTCACATATACTGTGACAATACAACTTTATCATATTTTAAACTCTCCAGTATCAATATTAGTATCTGACTCAACAATCAAGTATCAGGATATGCTTAAAGTATCATTACAATGTTGTACTTAAGTATAAAAAGTAAAAGTACTCCTTATATTATTATAAGTTGGAGCCAATGTGGGGGTGTTTTTTAACATATCTGGGCAGTTGTACTCCAGGCCAGTATGGGGTAACAAATTGTGTATGGTGGTGGCCTTTACTTTCAGCAATTTAATGTACATGTGCACTTGGTTTGTGCATTTGTTCTTAGAACTCAAACATGAATGCAGGGTAAAAGATAATCCATGAAGACTGTGAGTGAGTCTAACTTCAGGTTCACAACAGTTTAAGCCCATCACAAATAGTTTTCTGCGTCAGGTTAGTGCTTCATGTGAAAAACAAGCACAAGCTAATTATTTTTCCACTGACTTGAAAAATATTTGGAGTATTTGTTGCTAAAAAGGTACTATTGATGCATTAATATGTCAGCTTTAGTGTTGTGGCAAGTGGAGATGGAGCTAATTTTCACTACTCAATCATCCTATTTTGTGTAAGTAATAGATCTGAATACTTACAATGATGAACACATACACCCCACTCCTTCCTCACCCCATCCCAGACTAACCTCTTCTTGATGAGGTCCAGTGCAGAGCCAATGAGGCCATCCTTCATCTTATAGATCTTGGCTCCGTAACTGGACAAGTCCGTCCCCTCTAGAAGGAGCGCTGGGCAACAGCTGGAGGGATGTTCCCACTTCTCCCTGGTGGGCGGGAAGGGAACTGACCCAGCTGGTTCCAGACTACTCCTCCTGCGCCTGCTGCTACCCTCATCTCCCCCTACAGCGTGGGCTTTCTCCTGGGCTGAGCCAGCCAAGGGCTGCAGGGGTGGACGTGGAGATGGGCCTGTGCGGATTGGAGAGTATGTGCTTGTAACAGTGGTGGAGGAGGTGGGAGCTGCAGTGCTGTTACAGTGATGTTTGGTCAGCACGCTTTCATCACTGCTGCCTGTCATTTCACCTGTGCTCTTGTCTCCCTCTGCCTCCATCAAGTCTCCTCTCTGTTCTCTGTCTCCTCCACTGAGAACCAGCTGAGAACCTGTCCATTCAATAGGTAACTTCTCTGATGTTCCTGTGTCTTGTGGCAGGTATGCCTGAGGTTTTCCAAATACCACAGAACCTGCTGTGGAGTGCTGATTCTGCTCTTCCCCCTTCTGCCTCATCCTTTTAAACTCCTCGAAGGTAGGGATATATAGGCGTCCTACAGGAGGTCTGTGGCATTCGGATGAAGAATCTGGTCCCCTCCTGTTACTCTCAATGTTGTCTGTTGTGTAGGATGTCTGAACCATATTTGGGCTGGATGGGGAGTTATGGAGAGCCAGGTTGGGGCTGCTGTTCTGCCGTCGGAGTTGCAGACGCCTCAGCACCTCCTGCTTGATCTCCTTGGGGCAGGTGATGCGCATTGTGCACAGCGGCCTGGTCCCAGCACCTATTGAATTCACATGAGGCACCCCTTCCTGTTCAATAGGTGCAGCACCAGGGATGACCTGAGGCCGCAATGGGAGGGGCTTCAAAGGCTCAACTGCTGACCTTGCACTCTGAAGGCGGAGTTTTTCCCTCAGGCCCTTCCTTGCATCCCATTCATTAACACCACCAGGGAATAGCAGCTGAGGGAAGAGTGGTAGATCCTTCCTGGGAAGCCCATGACGAGGGTAGAATGCCAGGCTCTCTGGGTTGGGCACCAGGCCGTGTGTCCCCACCAAAGATCCATCCAGAGGCCCATCATACCAGTGGCTAGTGGAAGTGTAGCGCAAAATAAACTCACTGTCCATGCTCCTGTATGGGGCAGCACTGAATGTGTATAGGCCTGAATCAGCCACAGCGTTCCAGTTCAGGTTCTCCATACTCCTGTAAGGCCGACTGCCGTTGTTTCCTGTTTGGATGCAGGAGCCTGGAGCCAGACTCTGTCCTGGCACCATCCCTGGAGGGCCCTGCCTGCCTGAGCAGTGCCTCAGCCCCAGGTTAGTGAGCAGGGTGCTACTGTTACACCTGGCCATGAGTGGGAATGGAGGCCCCTGAAAGCTGGAGTAGTGGGGGACACTAGGTCTGTGTCGGGGAAAGGAAGACAAGGGGTCCGGGGACAGGGGGAGGTTGGCAATGCAGGGCTCCATATCTATGATGAGGTCGAGGGGGGAGGCACAGCCAGCAGGTGAGCTGGTGGAGGCTGCAGCGGAAAAGGTGGAGGGGTAGTCACATGGCGGTGGAGGCTTTACGTCTGGCATGGTTGCGGGCTCAGCAAGCGGCCCTCAGACGCACAGTCAGCAGGTACGCAGATCTGCAGCCTGCAGGGATGAAGATAAGGTCAGAGAAAAATATCAAACACACACATCCTCTCAACATCGGTATAAACTATTCTTTCAAACTATTGATATGAACCTTGCAAATTGGAGCACATTTTATACAAATCACATATATTGTATTATTACTTCTTTCACCATCCAGGAAGACATTATTTTAAATTACTTTTCATACAGCATTATGTTGTATATTGTGATAATGATGTGAATGTGGGCTATGAAATATGTACGGGCAAATATTAAGTCTGCAATCATTTTTGTGGCATGATTTATATTCCCTCACAACAATAATGTAACCTTGACAAAATGAAACAACTAAGTGTGGGTGGATCTTTATACAGTATACTGTATAATCAAATGGAACCAAAGGAGAAATCATACATTAATACGCATTGGGCAAGATACTTAACCTCAAATTGGTGTGTGAGTGAGACTCATACACACTCATAAACTGACATCAGTTAATGAATGCATATGTGAATGGATATTGAACTGAATTGTAAAGCACTTTGATTAGTCAGAATACTAGAAAAGCGCTTTATAAGTTTAGTAGTTTTAAACTCTGAACTGTAAAAATATGAATCATACACGCTATGACTACATTACAATGTATTGCAAGACACAATATTTCTATGCCTGCTTTAGTAGATCAAGTTGAAGCATTCTAGATTTGTTCACCCATCATTTAATACAAGTTTTCCTCAAATTTAGTCAGACATATTTGTTATCTTAGGTAACTTACCCTATCTTTATTATCTGTGGATTGAAACAAAGACTGACTGCACAACTTGGGTTTATACACACCAGAATAGTTATGAAGTAAATTAAAGTGCATCTAATTCTGATTTTGAAAGTCTGAAACTATAAAGCTAATGTCTTTACGATGAAAAGAAAATCTGTTCTCTAAAGCGCTTATTTAATATTATCATTGACATTTATACTAGTCTATGTTAAACATAGACTACCCTGATATTCAGTGCACCTCTTATACTAATGTCACTGAATCAACAGTTGTTTTGTCCATGTGACTGATATTTATCAGAGGTCTTCAGACATGGAGATGACAACACAGTGGAATATTGTATAACCACAGGACACAGAGACACTGCCTCTGAAACGTAGGCCCTTCACCAGAAAAATCACAATTGTTTTTATATAAATGGCTCCCCCTCTACCCCCTCAGGCTTTTTCTTTTTTTCCTTCTCTGCGGCAAGAATAATAATAGAGGGATTATTGTCCTATTAAAACATGAGATTGCGAGACAGATACATAGAGACAGACAGGGCAGTAGGGAGGAAAAAGAAAGGGAGCTGGTAAAAGAGACAAAGATGAGACAGGGAGAGAGGGAAATGAGTGTGACACTAAGAGAAAGCTGTACGCTTAGGGGACAGTAATGAAGATACCTGCTTAGCTGTCTGCTGGCAGCCCACTCTGCTCTTTCCTTCTGACTAATCAGCCAGCAGTTGTAGATTAGCTAGAAGAGACTGTGTGTACTGCAGCTTTTTATTTCTCACTGTAGTGAGTACAAAAAGCAGCCAACCCAAACGCCCATCATCCGTATCTCACATTCTGTCTACATCACAGTCAGCAGCGCAGGGTTACGGCTGTGATTATGACTGATTATGAAACTGTGCCTCAGAGGGCTCAATCCTGATGCATTAGGTGAATAATAAAACCAAAATCATCTTTAGACTCAAATGCTCCCTGATGTCAAAGCACGAACAGGTCGCTACGCTTCTCTGCACCCTAGCAGTAATCGATGAATCGCCATTCCTCACATGCTAGAGGTAAGCTAGAGTTGATCAGTAACCTCCAACATAATGATTACTGGCGGTTTTCCCTCAAATCTCATTTGTTAGCTGTTTAATAAATGAATGGTGCACCAAGAACAAGAAGCAAGGACAGTAATCTTTCCATCTAAAGTGAATCCTTTCAACTCAATGGAAAGCCAATGGAAGTCATTCACCAGAAAGCTGGCTCTTTTTATAAACAACATTTTTAAAGGATAAAAATATTGATATTTTATGTTTCTTATTGTCAACAAAGATCCAAACCAACAATGACTAACACATATGGTCTGTGTATCTGAAGATTGACCTCTAGTGTTGTCTAAAACTATAAACTAGCATCTTCCTTCATTACCATGAACACACCTCAATCTCACACACACCCTCCTACTGGCAGAAATACTCACTAAATGTGTAGTCATCCACAGCTGAAAATAGTCCCCAATAAATGCATTATTCTTTCATGTTCAAGTCATATTTGCCAGGGAATTACTGAGCCTTTTTTGAGAAAAATTAAACTATATATTTGTGATTAGTGTTTACAGATTTACATCTTAAAAAATGAAGTGCCACAAATGGTGTAGAGAAGAGATACAAGAGAGAATGACTTGTATGGCTAATTTTTTTTTCTCGTACATACTATTTTGGTTCCATGGTTATATCTGCTTGCTTTGTATGTGCTTTATGATTTCCTTGATATTATTTCAATGTATAATTATAATTATTATTTGATGTCAACAAATATTTTGATGAAGTCAGTTTTTGGGATAATCCAAAGAAGAAACTGTTTATGTGGTCAGAGTTTGGTTAAATCGCAATGTAAATAATTCAAGACATTTATGCAACAATACACATTTATGCTCATTGATGTACAACACTGCCATATAGTCTAACACAACCAGAAATGAAGGGCCAGTTAGTACACTATATATATATAAAGTCAGGTTCTCTAAAAGGTGGACACATTTATATTGCCTCATGGTATATACTGTCACGTCACCTTATCTCTACAATGATTGAGACCTTTTATGGTCTATTTAGAAGCTATACCTTTTCTCCTTGTTCTAGCTAATAGTAACTGAATAATGTGTGTCTTTTTTTTATATTCAGGAGCATCATCAAGTTACTCACATTTGCATTATTTTATATATTCTTTCTTTTATATGTGTGTGCATAGCTTTTAATAGAGAAAAAGGTGCTGATATGTGGAATTTGGTTTTAATTAGCACACGCATGTGTGTCTGAATAGCAGGCAGCATGCTGCTCAGCATGTCTGTGCTGCTCTCTACCTCTGCCTTTCTCTGGTTGAATTACTGCCAGTATAAGGACTCTCTGGAGGTCCACACTCTCTGTGCTCCCTCTGTCACCAGAGCTAACTGAGGAATAACTCATCCCTACCAGCGGAACAGTAAATCAGCCACCATGTCCCAGCATGCTTTCTCTAGATATAATGGTAGTGTGTGAAGAGGACTGCATCAAAATGAGGAAATAAATCATTTATGTGATTGGACCTGCTGTCAGAGTGTCTGCATTATTAAACATGCTGAAAAAAATCTACATCATAATAAGTCAGTTTGTATTGTTAAGTTCTAAAATCTTAAATTATATGGCCGTGAGTGTGCGGTCTGGGGCTGTTTTTAATGGTTGTGCTTCTTACTACTAATAAGAGGGAATCTTAATGCTGTTTGACTTTTGTGTTTTTGGTGTGGAAGAACAATAATCTGACCTCAACCCCATCTATCATCTAAAGATCATCTAAAGATGATAGATGGGGTTGAGGATGAACTATAGTTCATCTTTAGGATATACTATAGTTCTGACTGTGTGTCACACCTTATCACCTAACATCACTTCACTAATGCTGGTGTGGCTGAATGGGAACAAATCCCTGCAGCAAAATTCCAAAATCTGGTGAAATGCCTGAAACCAGAGGAGTAGAGGCTGTTATGGCTTATGGATTAATGTCCATCCTGAGATTATTTAACCTCCTGCTAGTACAAATCCATTTTAAGAAGTTTCTATAATTTGTATTGAATAGAGCACAACAATTTCCCTTATGTGTCAAGATAGTGATGCTTTAGAAAAATATCAACAAAAGAACCGGATGACTGTGATTACTTGACTAATTTAATCTGTTCAATATGATTATTTTTTGTAGTAATATAGATTTCCAGTCCACCAGTATAACACCACGAGTGGTCACAATGTTGTCATGTTCATGTATAAAATAAAAAAACAGGACAGTTGTTTCCAACCTTAGGGTTGGGGGACCCCAGGATGAATATGAAGGTTCACAAAGTCATTAAAGGAATATGGAAGAAAAAGAAATCTGTTTTTCTCACTTTTTTCTTCTAAAGGCTTCTAAAACTCTGATAGGAAAACATCACTCTTTGGCTGAAGTACATACAACTCACAGCCTCCACAGCAAAGCCATAAACTGGTAGAGTACACAAGTAGATCTTGCATCGTTTAAAGGTGCCACAAGCAAAAAATGTCAGCAATCATTTGTATAGTGGCACAAAATTCATGCTCTCCAAATCCAAAGATATAGATTATAAATAAAAAACCTTGATGGTAAACTATGACGTCTGAAGTCTCCAACTGCTTCCACTAAGTCACATTTTCTCTTTCATGTATTGCCCCTGTCTGTCCTTATTATTGTGTTTCTATTATTCTGCCAACTGTTAACAAGTGATGAGGGTTTCTGCCCACTTTGTGGCTCTATGAGAGGAGAATGAGAACCAAAGCAGCACTGGTGATGCTGCATTGTTCCTTATGAGGCAGTTTGATCTGTCATCTTTGCTCTATTATCTAAACTTCAGCTTTTCAGTGTAGTTCATTCCCTGAGCACTTTTAATTACAGAATAAAAGCATCCCATTGTAACAAGAGGATGATTTGGGTAAAATATACTTGATTAGGCAGATTTGTGACATAGGACTACATCATAAGCTGCTGGGGATTACTTTATATGTGTGTACATACTAATAATGTGTATTTCTGTATATCAGTGAATGAATCAGTGTTTATCGCTATCAGCTCATCTCTCCTCTCTGACTGGACAGAGGTTACCTAATAACAGCATCATGTTCCATGGATCAGGTTTGGAAACAAATCCTCCTGTTGCAGACAGCAGTTCCTGCAGCTGCAGGCATTGCCCATCTGATCGTCTAAACTTACCCCATTTTAATCAAGCCTCTATGCTGCTTCTCTCCTCCTACAGGTCATTGACGTAGATCACAAAGTGCCCAGCTTCGTCTTTCAGTCAAGCCTCCACCAAGCCAGACAGACGTGGCCCCGAGCTACAGATAAAGAGAGAGAAAAAAAAGAAAAAAAAGGCAAATCAATCAATGACCTGCATTTTTTAAAACATAACAAACTACCACGATAAAGAAGATGGCTCTACCAAGTGCTGCTGCTTTTAACTCCACTAGACAAGAAGAAAAAAGAGCAACAGAGACTGGAGGCTTGAATAGCAGATGTATCCTGATACTGTAAAACAAACTGTGTCCTCCTTTTGCAAATTGAATTAGATGTTAAGTCAATTACATAATTAGTGTTTCTTTGTCAGGAGAGAGTAGCAGATTACACGCATCAAACCAAAAGCCTGCATAGTATGTTTTGTATTGAATCATTTACACCTAGGAAACAGCCCAAGGATGATTATTGTGAATGTTATATTTCTTAGCAACAGCAAAGATTTCTATCAACAATACAGTAGTATAATTATTTAATGTTTTATGTTTAGCTTTAGGTACAAGAAAAAAATTAACTGAAATATTAATAATAGGTAAATACACAAATAATTGTCAAATAAAATATCAAATAAAATAAAATACATTTTATTAAATTAAATTACAAATTGTGTTATTCCTCTGAAATAAAATAGAATAATAATAATACATTATAAATACATTGATTTACTTTAAATAATCTAATAAAATACATAAACAGCAGCAATGTACACCATTTATCTTTCTCTTAAAATATTCAAAATGAAACAAACTAAGAAAGAAAAACAAGAGACACATGGATTGCATTTTACAATCTTCCTAGATATTAAAACAAAGAATAAACACATAACAAGATAAAGGAGGAGACAGAGACAGAGCTTTGCATCATTATCATCAGCAACACAACACTGCTCTGCTGTTGTTGTTTACCAGCTCACAAAAGAAATTAGAAATCATGCCCACCTCATCTGCTCCACAAAAAACTACATCTACCTCGTCAACATCTTCAGCTACACGACGAGAGATGCAACTAAATGCTGTCATTTAAAGCCCAGGTCACATGTCCCCGACCCTCACCCAACGGGATGCTGGGATGGAGAGTGCTGTGGCTGCATCTTTCAAAGCTTTGACAAGTGGCTGTCACCAGTGTCTACATCCCAGGAGTACTGTGTGATTGACATGGCAGTGGATCCTCCCTCTATTCCCATGCAGGCTTCTGATTCTCCTCTGCAAAAACCATCCAACTTATTTCATTTCACAGCTCTGCTGATTTTAAAAAGATTCTAAGACTCTCAGTTATGTATCTTCAGCTCTAATACACACTGGGAGACTTTTCATCTTTCAGCCTTCTTGCTTACTGAATAACCTCACTCTGTCAATCCCTCTGAAACAGATAGGCTTTTTAAAGAGGGGATGAGTAATTGGTTATCAACACTGCCTGAAGTAGCCCATTTATTTATTTTCTTTTTTTATCTGATGAGCATTTAAATTGCTGAGCCAATTCCCTGCCGTTCCAGTCAGTTTCATTCATCATCTCCTCATGGGCTTCAGAACCTCCTAAACTGTGTCTGTATGTGTGTTTGTGTGCAGATCCTATGAAGAGGTAGAAGAGGTGATAATAATGTGCTCTTGGTTTTTGACACCCCCAGTGTTCCCTACAGACATGCAGACTCACGCCTCAGTCTGTCTGGTCCAGCTGTGCAGTGCTCTGTGTGTGTGTGTGTGTGTGTGTGTGTGTGTGTGTCTGTCTGTCTGTCTGTCTGTCTGTCTGCCTCACAGTCTCAGCCACACACACTGCATACCTCAATATTGTTATCATCACTTCATCTTCATTACATGTGTATTATTCCAGACTGTGGTTCTATACAAAAAGATGCAAAATTAAAAATGAATATATATTAAAAGAAGTAAACTAATTATTATCTGCCTTCACAACATTATGCTTACAGGTTGCTGTGATCCACCTATTATAATAGGACAAATAGGGCAAGTTGTATCTTACAATTGAAGACAAACTGCCAACGATAATGCAGCACCAAAGTTACTGTAGCTGACAAATAGACCTTGCAGAAAGAAACACTTTTTAAAAACTTGGTGCCAACAGCGAATCAGAACTCTGTCAGCTATCCCAGTAGTTTGAGTTACCGAAATTTAAAGACCCTTAAAACCACCATGGCATGAGTATGTTCTCCTTCTGCCAAAGTGTGCTGTAGCTCAGCAGGTGTCCGACTCTGAAGCTCTGCTCTAAAGGCTGGCTAACATCGGCACAGCTGGTAGGCACAGCTGGAACGACAGATTTTGCAGAGCTCTCTGTGAGGCCGAGGAGAGGACTAACCGCTTGAATGTCCACCCACTGAGCCAAATTAATTAAAAAACTTCCGTTCATACTAGCCAGTGGTTTTCAACCTCAAAAAGTGAGATTTTCAAAATGTGGGTGAATCTGAAAAAGCCGATTTTGTGTTTTAGTGTGAATGAAGAAAATGGAGGATTTTCACATAGTACTACAAAAAAAGTGTGTTAGTCTGTGCATGTGTTTGAGTGCAAAAGCCTGCTGTGTGTGCCGCTCAGCATGTGGCAGAAAGTGGCAGACTTGCAGTGTTCACACTGCGTCCTGGCATGCAGTCTGGACTCAAACACTGCTCCAACACCGTCGGCCTCTGCGATATTTCACTTTGTACAACAGTGAGCCTGAAGACATGCGCCACCAGCAGACACTGAAATACTGCATTCTCTTTTATGAGCCCCAGAAGCCACAGTGACAACAGCCTCCAACAACAAATGACACTACACTGTGAGATTATAACAGTACAGCAGTCCAGTGAGGTGAGAAGGCTCCACTCAGTCATTAAATGCAAAATGTACACTATCAGTGTCTGTATTTAAATCTCACTGTCTCTCAGGTGTGTGTGTCAGTTAACAAATACTGCAACAAGTACAGATCTAAGTCAACAGTTCACTCATTGGTTTAAAGGAATATACCACACAAAACTATTTTGGACATCAAACATTCTTCTCATGCAGGCAACAAAGATGGCTGTCAAACATTTGTAGTTGGCTTCTTCATTCAGAACAGTACAGACACTTCCATATTTTCACTGCCCATTCATGCACCTTTTTGGTATAAATGACTAAATAAATTAATACAATTAGAGCTTTGAACTCTCCAAAGTGGAACTGGACATATTGAACCATAAATACATCACTTGCACTGCAGGTTAAAATAAAAGCAAACACACCCCATACATTTCACACATATTTGACATACACTCACCGGCCACTTTATTAGGTACACTTTGCTAGTACCATGTTGGACCCCCTTTTGCCTTCAGAACTGCCTTAATCCTTCATGGCATAGATTCAACAAGGTACTGGAAACAGTCCTAATAGAGTTTAGTCTATATTGACATGAAAGCATCACGCAGTTGCTGCAGATTTGTTGGCTGCATATCCATGATGCAAATCTTCTGTTCCACCACATCCCAGAGGTGTTCTGTTAGATTGAGATCTGCTGACTGTGGAGGGCATTTGAGTACAGTGAACTCATTGTCATGTTCAAGAAACCTGTCTGAGATGATTCGAGCTTACGTTCTTAGCTGATAGGAGTGGCATCCGGTGTGGTCTTCTGCTGCTATAGCCCATCTGCCTCATCTGTGGTTATTTGAGTTACTGTTGCCTTTCTATCAGACCTTTGGCATAAACAAGGCATTTTCACCCACAGAACTGTCGCTCACTGGATATTTTCTCTTTTTCGGACCATTCTCTGTAAACCTTTGAGATGATTGTGCATGAAAATCCCAGTAGATCAGCAGTTTTGTGAAATACTCAGGTACCAACAAACATGCCACGTTAAATCACTTTTTTTTCTCATTCTGATTGCTAGGTTTGAACTGCAGCAGATCGTCCTGACCTACGTTCCTAAATGCATTGAGTTCTTGCCATGTGATTAGCTGATAGAAATATAGAATATAGAATATAGAAATTTGCGTTAACAAGCAGTTGGACAGGTGTACCTGATAAAGTGGCCGGTGAGTGTATGTATCTTGCAGTTTTGCATAAGTAACCTGCCAGTGTCCTGTTCACCCACCTCTCTCTGTGTCAGTCTGTTGAATCAACATTCTGCTTCTATATTAAGTCTATCCACATAAAGCCCCAGTTCTTCCAACTCTGGGCCTCAGCATCAGTCTATTGATCGAGATGCTTATCCGCAGTGTCTTACATAGACATGTCTTACAAGAAGTCCTGACCGCCATTATTATTATAGATTCCTGCATACGAGCAGGATTTGTGATGGGAATGCATTTCTCCAGAAAATATACTCCTGCAAAGTAAATATGATGATTGTATTGTAGGATGGCATAAATAAATACAAAAGATGTTTTCAGTTGTTATCAATCTATCTATCTATCTATCTATCTATCTATCTATCTATCTATCTATCTATCTATCTATCTATCTATCTATCTATCTATATCTAACTTGTTACTAACTAAACTTCTTCCCCGGAGTTTCTGTGCTCTCTCGTCCAGCAGGTTCTTGTGGACTGTGCCTGCTGCTGTGGTCCTGCGTGGCGTCTTCTGCATGTGTTGTCACCGTCATCATTGTTACCATATCCCCATTACAGATTATAGTTAGTTAATGATTTGCTGCTGCTGTGCTCTCTATCACAAGTTTCACTGTTACTGTAATAATTCATCATTCATTGTAACCTATTCTTATCATCCATTGTAATTCATTATAATTCATTGTGAGTGTACAATATGTGTGTGTTGATTTGTTCTGTACATGTGACATCATTGCACGTCTGTCCGTCCTGGGAGAGGGATCCCTCCTCTGTGGCTCTTCCTGAGGTTTCTTCCACCTTTTTTCCCTGTTAAAAGTTTTTTGGTGGACAAGTTTTTCCTCACTCGAATCGAGGGTCTAAGGACAGAGGGTGTCACTCCCTGTACAGATTGTAAAGCCCTCTGAGACAAATGTATTTTGTGATTTTGGGCTGTATAAATAAAATTTGATTTGATTTGATTTGAGTATGAGAGGAAAAACCAGGATTAGTGGAGTAGGTGGGTAGAGCAGATGTGTGATCTAAGGGGAGTACATCAACATTTGCACTTTGTTCAGCCTAAAAGTGAAGATCCTCATTGACTTTTGGATATCTGGAGGAGACACTGAACTTGCGAGTTTTATCGGGTAGATAAAATTTATCTCTGAATGGATTGTGTTAAATGTAAAGCTTGTAGTGTAGCTTTAAATGTACTTTATTCAAGTAGGTGTATAAAGAAATAAGAAAACTGAACCTTCTTAATTTAGAGGTTTGGGCTTCCTAGTAAAATTCAGAATCAAAATTGACTTTAGGTCAAATGTAGTCAACAATGTAGTCAACAATGAACAAATATTACTTTAACAAAAGTTTTAAGGAATCTCCATTTTGTAATGGACAATGTTGGTTTAATTGTATAAAGTCTGCTCCTTCCAATCAGGACAGTTCAGTTGAGACATTAAGAAAAGAATTTCTTTTCTTTGTAACATTTCAAGGTTTGATATTCAGTATGGCCTGGTTGAAAATGCATCAGTTATTTAGTTTTGAACCACCAGTTTCCAACTATAAACATATGGAATATTACCAAAAAGACAGTTTATAATACATGATGAACTGGCCAGTCTTACAAGACAAGGGTTTTAAAATCCAAACTGGAGAAAAATGTATTATTGTCAAAAAATGTTTCAGTTGTTTGAGCAGCTAACGTGTCAGTGCTAGACAAAAAAGGTTATAAAATGCAAAAAAAGAAGAAAAAAGAAAATTCATACTTGCATACAAATGCTAAAGAGTCTCTTCAAAGGCAAAATTCAACATTTCCATTTTTTTCCCTCTCAGACATATTCCCATGTGCACACACACCCACCCCGCACCACCAGCCAGTGAAATGTGGGTTAATGAGACACCACCCGGGGGCACTGTCAGCAACACCTCCACTACTGTCTCATCAGAAGGAGGGGAGAGAGAGGGCGGAGGCCTGTGAGACACTAAGCATGGGCAACATCAAAGGTGGAAGTGTGGAAGAGTGCAGTTAATTAGGCAGAATGACTATGGCATGTGTATGAACTACAAGTGTCTGGGGAGATGAATAGAGTTGTACAGACTACAGGTTCACTACAGCAGCTGAGAGCTCTGCAGGGATGTAAAACTGGTTATTTTGAGCTGCAGAGTTTAAAAATAAAAATAAAATGTATGCATTGTTACTACAGACATAAGATGGCTTTTTCATTAAAAAATGGTTGTGTTCAGACCGACATTAGCACTGTGTAACAAAACACAGCTGTCATTCATAGAAATAACACCAGTGTGTTGGCACAGCAGAGGTTCGCCACCACAACTTTTAGCTTTTCTCATAATTTGACACAATGTCATCCAGCAAACACATCTTTTAAGCATTAAAACTCAGCATCTATAAACTGACCTTCCTGATGTATTTCAAATTGCCACTGCTACCTGGAGCAGCCTTTTTTTTCAATGCATTGCCATAAAACACACATAGATCACTTATGGCTGGCATGAAATTTTTCTGCTTCCCATTTACTCACAACCCTTTGAAAATACTTGTCTTTATTGCTTTTGGAAAAAAGCACAAATGTGCTTAAAATGTTCTTCTAAATGCAACAAAGAAAAACATTTTCAGAAAGGATACATTCTACAGTCTTTGCGAGTCCTTGGGAAGCAAAATATATCTACAATATTTGAAAGATGTGTTTTGGACAGTGATGCCCTGAAATATTACTATTTTTTTTGTTACATTGTTATCTAATACCTAATAAGTTTTATTCTTTGTCCTTGTCTCGTGTCTTCTTTCATGCACGGTGCCAACAGATTTCACCTGTTGACAGCATCAGTACAACATTAGAATCACACTGTATGTGATCATGCCTTCAGTATATTGTCTAAAGTAAATGTGGCACCATTCCGTCATTGATTAGGTGACACAGAATCCCGTTTTCCAGAAACATCATCAAATACTCAAATACTGCAGAATGGTTCAGAGAAATGTCAGCTGTGTTGAGTAAGAGCTCCATTAATAAGTTCAGTGCATTACAATTGGTTCAAAACAGTTTTTTAGTAGCGCAGTAAAGAGCATCTGCACTGTTTGTGTCTTTCTGTACTTCCAGGTCAGCTTGGTCTCATTCATATTTCATGTGTTCATGGGCAGTGGAAATGTTGCAGCTAAATTATACAGGCAGCAGATGACCTAAGAGTAAACACCTTGCTTCTTTTGCATGAGCTTTTCCATGAGCGGCACAGAAGATCTGCATAAATTCAAAGAGGACAAAAGAGAGAGTCTTTTCCACTGAGGGGAGACGGTTCAAAGGAGCCAATTCATGCAAATGATGAGCGCAGCTATCATATGATACGAGGGCTTGTAATAAAGTGCTCTGGAAACACTGGTGCTTTGAAGTGATACGAGGAGGGTTGGATATTCCTTTGAGAAGTAAAGGTTGCTGAAACTGGTAGTTATTTTAAATGGAGTGTTCTTCAGGTTCATCATATTATTCGTTTATCTTATTGTCTTCTCTGCTTTGCTGTTTGATTTATAATTCTGCTTTCCTAATAGAAGTATTTTGTATTTTTGCCAGAGTGCTGTTGTAGCTGCATTTTTTTTTTTATTTTAACCTGCTTCACTGAAAATAATGAGAAATACATTTTTTAGTCAACCTTGGAAATCCATCTGGGTACATTTGGAAATGCACACTTTGCCACTTTGCACTTAGTATTACATTAATATTTCTTCTTCAAATCTGCTCATTTTATGCAGTTTTAAGTTTAGTCAAGTTATGAATAATTCTATCATCAGAAGAAAATAATCTGCAACTATGTTGATTGACAGATTGATTTTGATTAATCGTTTCCTGCATTTTAGAGCAAAAAAACAAAAAACAAAAAAACAAGCTCCTCAAGCTCCAGTTGTTAAAAATTATCTGCAGATTAATTGAAAATGAAAGTTGCTGACCTAATTTAATATCAAACCAAAACTCAGTATAAGAGTCAAGTTAAAGGGTGAGGTTGGGGATTTATTATATTTGTCTTATTATTAACAAACATGTATGTGCAGAGGAATACCAACAATGAACCCATCCTACTAACAACTATTGTGCATGTGCAAAGCTTGATATATCTGATTCCTTTGTACTGTAGACTTTCACTGTTCTCCATAAACTACTACAGACACAATAATGAGCCACACTGCTGCACTTGGTAACATGTTATCTCACCCCAAAGGCAATGTTTGTCTAGAAATGGCTTCAAAGAAGAATAATCACATTTGCACATTTACAAAAACACACTTGCTCAGGTTCAGCAGACACCACTGCGCATGTATTATAAAGCTCTGCTAGCTTGTTGTGTTACGTATTACAACCTCCTGACTTTGTATAAATGTGAGACATTTACAATGTAGCACAAATATAGAAAATTGCTAGACGTATCCTTTAAGAGAAAGAAAAAAACACACACACACACACACACACAATATCTGCGGTCAATATTAGACCCAAACACATTCTGCAAGTCAATGGCTCATGATTAATTGATGAAGCAGCAAGATATGTAATTACACAGTGATCATAGAGGAAAACAAGCCTTGATTTAAAAAAAAATAAATCTCAACATTGTGTGTGCGTGTGTTTGTGTATGTGTGTGTGCGTGCGTGTGTGTGTGTGTGAGACACCACCCAATCAGCAGAGAAGCTTTCTGTCACACCACAGCCAGCCTCTCCTATCGACTGATGGAGGCTTGAGGGATCCAACTCAACTTGTGGTGGCTGCATCCGTAACAGCTATGGAACTAACTTTTTAGAACGACAGGTACACACTCAATGACACCCTACAATTTACACAATCAAACCGCAGTACATCATAACTGGCAACATCCACACTGTACCATGTGACAGTTTAAAGTCGTGATCCTCAAATAGAGGATCAAGTTTATGAAGCTGTGTGATTTCCTCTTTTCCTCTGAGGAGTAGAAATGAAGCGCTCCCATTATCACTGCTGCATGACAAATGAATGACTGAGTGACTCATCTCACAAGAAAGATAGGCAGAAACAGAAAGATAAGAGATAAACAGATGTAGACAGGATGTAATAAGATGAATCTCTACATTTATCTTTAAGTAATGCTGCTATCGAGGAGGAGAGCTGGACAAAAACACTGCTGGCATTTAACTGACATAAATAACAAGTTAGTGTTTTCAGGATGAGACCACGCATCTGAGTGCTTCGAAGCACCGTTTAAAATCTCAAAAATCTCAAATCTAAAAAAGTCTTCAATTCTTTGTCTCCTAAAGCTTTTCACTCAGACTCTCAGACCCAAAAAACAGAAGAAACAAAAACAGTTATGCTCCAAACTGTCACTCTGTGTGTTTCTCCTTTCAGTTTTTTTACATTCCCCATTCATTAAGTCTGTTTTAGCATTCATTTTCAGGGTCACATCCTGGGAACTAGAGACCATCTCTCCATGAAGTAGGCAGAAGCAAAGGTTGTGCAGTGCACCGTGGACAGAAAGTGTAGACAATCTAGATTTTTATTCAAAATCATTTATTCAAAACACAAAACTGGTGAGTAAATTCTGACCTCCACAACAGTCCACAGTCCTCCTCAGTTTAATAATAAAGAGTAAGATGCTCATTCCAGATATAATTAAATTCCCATTTCAAAGTTTTCTCAATGTTCATCAACATGGAAACACAGGAGTCTCCTGGATGATCTAACAACACTGTTTATATTATTATGCTATTAATCTTCATAATATCACCTTTGTTCCTAATATGTCATTGGATTTCCATCAGTTTGCTACAGTGAATCACTCTAAATACTACCCTCTAAATACCCATGAGCCTCAGATTGTGGTGCTTTAAGGAAGAAGACAAATGGATCACATATCAGATCGCTTTATTGTTCCAAATGTTAATGATATGCATTTCATTTCAAACTGACCCCGAATCTGACAGTGAACTGATTTTAACTGCTGAATGTTTTAGCAGCAGGGTAACACCGGTTGGGTGTTTTTCTTACTGAGATGTATGTTCTCCTCTCCCTATGTTTTTAAGTACACAGGCTTCTACCTTTGACTGTACAGTGAATAATCAAGATATTTTCTAACACAGTTGTTGTATCTTTTAAACAAATGATTGAACCAGGAATTTATCATGTCCATGAAAGCATTGGTAGTGCTCAAGCTGTCCACCTAAGCAGAAAATGAGCAGGCCTTTTTTGTACGCAACCAGTCAAGACCAAAAATAACTTCTTCCTCTCTGCAACTCTATTTTGGTGCACTGGAGGAAGGATGCACCCTTTCAGTTAATATCATGTCCACAGTGAAATGGTCTGTTTGGTCTTTCATGTGGACTGAAGAACTACCAACTATCTGTTTGAAAAGTTGTACATAAACACATGATGTGATGATTGCTGTCTTCCTTTTGGGTTTGTATATGTTAAAATATTGTTTTGCTATATTTCTGATGTTTAGGAGTATATTCAAGCACTTCCTTTATACTCACAGCAATTGATGCATAATGTCACTTTGTTTATATTCACAGCTGTTCATATTAACTTTGATTGAATGCTTTGATCATGACTATTCAATGCTTGCTAATTTCCACAGTAGAAGGTTCTTTTCAGTTGAAAGATTTTTCATTTACATGACAGATTGTGTGGAGAAAAACCAGATTATGTTGAAAATCATATTTGAGTATATTTGAATTCTAGCATATTCTAACCTTGAAAACATAACGGTTAAAATGAACCACTTTCAAGACTTTGTACAAACCTTGTATATAATATTGAAATACTGGGAATTTTATTAGGCTAGAGAGACTCAGAGATAAATTCTGAAAACGTTGTCTATATTTAAGCGAAGTGAAAACAATGACCCTGAAATGTAAAATGTTTGGGACTGAGGAACAGTTGCCATTGAGATACAGTATGACAGGAGGTTCAATGAAAGGTCTGTGTGTAAACAACACACACATACGTTGGGTTTCCATCTCTTCAGGTGACATTAAATTGACTTACATTCATTCATTGACTTAACTTTAAACCAAGTCTTCACACTAAAAATCAATTATTTACTTAAAGAGGGCTTGCTTTTTGTCCCCATAAAGTGGGCAAGTCCCCACTAAATGACTGTGTAAACAGATTTATGTCCCAACAACGTGAACATACATACACACACACACACCTGCCCTCAGGGTGTTTTCCTGTGTCTGTTGTCATTTCCGCAGGGGATCATAATGATATCAGCATCAGCAACACCTTCATCAACAAAACATCAACAGTCTGCTCACATTCAGATCCATATGATCACACACACACACACACACACACACACACACACACACACATAGATGGTATCTGACCTCATTCCACAATCTGCCTTCTGGGAGAAAAAGGAAGAGAGGGTAGATGAGGAGAGGAGTGTTCGAGGAATAAATGATAGGATAAATGATCCTGACTGGACAGAGGAAGAGGAGGACAGTTTTAGGTGATAGCAGAGAGGAAGCAAAAAAAGAGATGAAGGAGGTAGAAGTATCATTGTCATCCCAGGAGTGGTGTTAATAAACAAAAGCAGCGTAATAAGGGCGAAGAGGATTTGCTGGGCAGCAGATGGCTATGTGAGCCACTACTCCAATCACTGGGAATGAAGGGAGACAGCAAGATAAGCGAGGGTGAGGGTGAACCCAGAGAAGAGGAAGTGAGATTGATGCCAACAGGAAGAGAGAGAAATCATTTATGTATCCCATCAAATGACTTCTGCCTATCTTTAACCATTCTGTCACTTAAGAAAATAATAACTAGACTCTGCTGTGTTTTATTTACCCGCCAGGTCACAAGCAGCTGGGCAGGATAAATTCTGCCAGTCATATATAAAAGTGAAGCAAAAAAGAAAATATTTCAATTACGCCTTATACTTGCAAGGCTTTTTCCCAAAAATATTAGAGCCAGAGAATTAGCGTTGACTTAAAAAGCTATTATTGACTTCTTTTAAATTTAAATTAAGACTCCATTAAATTAAATGGAAAAATATGCAGTTTGGAAAAAATACACGTGCACAGTATATTGCCAGTATGTATATTGTTATTTGGGACTCTCCTAAGGTCCCACAATAAATCAGAAAATGATTAAAGAAATAGAGGTACAGAGGTAGCACTCTTGTCCTGCACTCAACCCTGAAAAAGAATGATTAGGTAATGATGAGTGGGTAAAACATATGACATAATACATATTGAGCAATGTAATAGTCTGTATAATGTCTGTATTGGTTGACTGCGTGACTTAACAGTGGTTGAATAAGAGTGAATTCAGACCTTTGGAGGAAATACTGACTTTTGTGTCTCAGAATACCGTTTTTTTTTTTCTTTTAATATACTATACTTATTATTGCATTTTCAGCTCTGGTCACAACACACATAAAGCACACATATAATATAATACACAGCAATACAACAGTGAACAAAGAGTCAGTTGTCTAGAACAGTGTAAACATGCACGCTCATTCCCAGTTCTCATTCCCAGTGATACAGTTTGACAGTTCAGTTATTTGTTAGCGGCATGTTTCAATTGGTCCACTTTCAACAGTTGTTGTCAAAAATAACACTGGATTCTTTTAACCATGACCATGATTTTCTGTAAAATACCTTGTTTTGTGCCAGCACCTAAACAAAACTAAAAGAAAAACTTGTCAAGTTAAAGGATTTTCTATATATTTCTCTTAGTGTCAACAATGTGTAGAGCCAAACCTACAATAAACTGATCTACTTACAAGTATTGTGTGTGTATCCAAAGTCTGATATATCTTATTCCTCACGTGCCATAGACTGCAATTGTCCAAAAACTATTTAAAACACTGATAAACCACACCACTGCACTGGATGATGTTTTCTTCACCCTGAACGTAATGGCTCCAATAGTTTGTTTAGAAATGGCTCCAAAAACTAATAATTCATGTATGGCAGATGCCACTGAGCATGTGTTATGTATGTGTTACTTTGTACTGAAGTTCTTCGAGAAAAAGCTTCTAGAACCACTATTTTAGATTTCCTTCTTTTAGCCCTTCCTCACTTTGCTCTCAGTGTCAGAGAACAGGTGTTGAGCAATTACTATGGCCAGGGGGCTATTGCTAGCGCCCCCTACAAAACCAACAATTGTCAGACTAAGCCACATGCTCTCATAATCCCCTCCTTTCTTTGGATCAATGCTGCCCCTTGACCTTGCTGAGGGGGAGTCAATGTTTTCCAAAAGCCTTTCATGTCAGCTCATTGGCAGCTTTAACAAGGATCTATCAGACATACATCATGGTCTGACTATCGACCCACTGTCTCCTATTAGGATCTGCTGAAGGCATTTTGGATGTCACCGCGTGACTCACACGTTCTTTAAAGAGGGGGAGAGAAAGAGCAGGAGAGAGAAATAAAAGGAGGTGAAGGAGAGCAGGGAAAAGCCTCACTTCCTTCTCCTCTAGAAGCCAAGGACACGCTGGTAATCGACTTAGGCTGGGAGGAGAGGAGAGGTTTTCAGATGACAGCGGAGACAGAGAAGCGTCAATGCAAAAGGAAATGGAGAGGGCAGGGGATGGAAGAAGAAGGGATGAGCGTAATGAAAGGGTAGAGCTGGAGGGATGTGGCCATTAGCAGCATGGTGGAAGAGGGAGAAGAGGCAACCGGGAATGAGAAGGGGTGGAGACCCCATTGATCACTTGTCACCTCAGTTTACAGGGACCTGACTAACAAGAAGCAACACTTGGCTGTATGTATACTGTATGTGTATGCATGTATACTGTAGATCTAGCATCTAGAATCTTCTAGCAGACATTTTGTTGTAGTTGTTCTTAATTTTTTTTATATTATTATTTTAATGCAAAAAGACCAAGTTTTAATCTCAAAATGTTTGATTAAAGTGAGGAGCTATCTGATCAAATAAGGTAAACAAGATTTTCGGTGCTTTACAATTTATAGTTTTTGACTCTTGGTATTAAGTACACATTGGGTCAGAATGAAAACCTGCCCAGATCTTCTTGAGCAGCATTTATTTATATTTGTAACTGTAGTAAGTTTAAAGCCACAAAGAGTCTGTCTCTAAACTCTCTGAAATCTAGTTACCACCAAGGAGTAAGAAAAAATAAGAAGAATGGGAAGAGAGGCTTTCCCTAATAGTGCCACACACCTCTCACACACTGTCTGTCTGCCTGCTTGGAGCCATCAAAACACTGCAACAATCAAACTTGACATCCCACACTAGGTGCCACTTTATACCAAACAAGATTTTAAAACAGCTAAAATGCTTCAAACAGTTGTTGGAAGAGTTAGGTTTCCTGTTCCATATTTTTGATATAAAAATTCAGAATATTCAGGACAAACTGAAGTGCCATTTAATTAGACACAAAGGTCACTAACAGCGGCTGCTGAGGATCCAGCCACACTGGACTGCATCTTTTTATCAATGGCAGATGGAAATCCCTAATTACTAACCCCAGGAATCCTTTTGGTCATCCTAACTGGTGGGTACAGAGATGATTAGCCTCGCATAACCCTTCTCAGCCGCAAGTCCAAACCTCTCCCCTTCCACTCCACAGCATCAATATAACTATGCAAACCTGCCTGTGTCAACTCAATTTATTTTCCAATTTCCCGCAGGGTGAAAGAGTGCCTCTCACTTTTTTTCCCTGTCTGCCATCTATCACTCTCCAACTTTCTATTTTCTTTTCCTCCTTTCTTTCTCTCCATCCTTCCACATGTGCCCCCCCCCCTTCAGCACCACACATCAGACAGACAACATTAGAGACTAGCTGGTTGAAGAAAGTGGAGCATTAAGCAGCTAAAGAGTCAGATATTTTTTCTCAGGACCCGATGCAGACCAAACTAGAGCTAAAATGAGAGTAAATATAGGACAGAAACAGCTCCAAATAAATGATAATGACGCTCCGTGTCTGCTGGATGTATGAACAGACTGTTTGCTAATACGATAGCCACACTTTATAAAGACGTATTGTCTCAGAGTGCGTTTTTTTCAGGTTATTGTGTAGTTCGTCTTCCTCCAAGTGGCCAGTTAAGTCAGTTAATGCAAGTTATTTATGAACACTTCCCGGTTCTGAAATTAATATAGATGCTAGTTGATTATTTTGAGTTTTAGAGTATTGGTTAGACAAAAAAATCTAACTGAAATCATCACCTTGGATTTTCACACTATGCTTTACTTTATAGGTAATTCTGCATGCATTTGTCATATAGTGATATACATTGATATTGAAAAACATTTTCAATACTATCATCATATTGATTCAAACCTCATCAGCCAGCCCTAGTTGCACCTTTAGTTTATATACCAGGCCACAGATGTGGCTGGTTGATATTCATCCCGCTTTGTGATCATCCCAAAAATCACACACAAGCGCAAACACACAAGGGGCTGGCCGGCTGCAGAGGAAACACACTATCGACCAACGAGGAATTCATCAGCCACAACAATTAATCTTGTGGGGAAGTGGATAGTGACTGTGTGTCTGTGAATCTCTAAGTGTGCCTCTGAGAGAGAAATGGGGCGAGACTACAGAATAATACTAAAAATATCTTTTGTGCCGACCACCCATGATACACAGACAGACCACACACAAAATTTCAAAGGGTGAGAAGAAGCTCCTCACATTCCCTACCGCTGCAGATCACATCACATTTTCTAATCCTCCTTTTCTTCAAACTTTAACCTTTTGAGTTATAACTGAGGGGCAGAGTTGACATACAATGAACAGGCTTTAAAATGATATGATATGCTTTATGGGGATCTCAATAAGCCAAAGCACGTTGTAAACCTGAGCTGCTGTGTCAAAAGAGCCTAAAAGAGATATCTGTGTCTATGCAAAGCATCACATTACACCTGCTGTCATCCCCTGACTTTCCTCAATACAAGGCTGCATGAATTATTGAGAGAACCCTGCTTTTGTCAACTACTACACCTCCGATTCAGAATAAATATTCAACCTACTTTCACTATTCGTAAAATGACAAGACCCATGTTTGGAAAAGGTTTTACACAATCTAGCACAGGGGGGAATAAGAAAATAATATGCTGTTATACAAAAAATGTATAACATGCAGTCTTCTTTATCTAGTTTTTCCTACTGGCAACAACTCCAAACAACCTTTTTTTTATTGCTTTTTCCTTCAAAGCCTCTGATGCTACAAACTCTGCACTGGAGGGAAATAAAAACAAGTTTATGTACTCACCGTTGTAATAAGCAAGCCTGTGTTTCTTGGTCTGTGTGTGTGTTATGAGCTCTGCAGCGCAGCAGGCAGCCTCTCCTCTCCGTCTGGCTCCCACTGCGAGCTAGAGTAGAGTGCGTATGTGAGTGTGAGCCCTCTCACTGGCTATTGTTACAGGGAAGGGAGCCAAACTGAGCATGCTCCAACATTAACAGCCCTTGTGGTTGGCATGGAAACGGGGAAGCGGCTGTTGTGCTCGAGTTGTGAGGTGCTTTCCGTTGCAGCCCACACACACACACGCACACACACACACACACACTAAAGTGCAGGCAGGTGCTGCTGCTGTGTCATCATTCTGGCCACGTTTCGATACTTGATTAATCCTTAATTCTCTGTAGTTTCATTCTCTTCAGTCAGAGTGAAGTGACAGCTGCTCTGTCAGCAGATGACCTGAATCACACACAGCATCCTGGATAAAATTAATCAGTCCAGAGTGAACACCTGACATTTAACCTGGATAGAAGCTAAATGTGACAAATAACATGAGACATCAGAGCTTCCCTTCTATAATCACATCATGCATCGCCTCTCCTGAAACGGATTGTGACAAACATCTCATATGAAAATCTGACCTCACAGCTATTTCCTGAGAACAAATCTTTAATGTATTTTTGGGGCATTTTGGGGCATTAGTCAATAGTTTAACCCCTGAGCCACCAGGTTGTGCCAGTGAGAAGTTTTAATAGAAAATATTTGTGCTGCACAATGTGAAAAAAAACACTAATGCTGCAACATTAAATGAGCATCACCGGCCCTCATCTACAGGGAAGGTATAAGTGTTATTGATTGTGAAGGGCAGCATTATGCACTATAACTCACACTGCAGAATGTCATTAGAAGAAGAAAATGATTGACATCATTCAAAAAGATTTCTAAAATGAGTACTTGAGATATTTCTGTATCACTATGCAGTATTAGTCAGGGTGATTTTAATATGAAGTATGTATGTCAATAAAATCAGCAGGATACTCAACATTTAATCAGATCTTCTGCTCTGTTAGAGAACATGTGTCATTAGATTGGACTATTTTAATAGCCAATGCATCAAATTCAGAGCAAAGTACCCCACAGAGGGATGCTGAGGCTCTGCTTCTAGGGTATCTGCTGTAATGTGTAGTAATGTGCTGGTGTGTGTGTGTGTTTGGTGCATATGGAAATACACCAGAAGCCATCCGACCACAAGTTCCTGACTGAAACTTAAGAGGACTGTCAAATAGAGACAAAACAACAATGCCAAGATGAAAATATGTGTCTCAGATCTTAGTACACCAAATCACACCAAAGCCAACCCCGTCTTTCATTTCTTCCAAGAACACACGGAAACAGAACAATTTTCCTTGTTAAATTCTTGAGAGAAACTTTCCTCATTTAGCATACGAATGTGAAAACATCCCTCCAGTGTCAAATCTTGCACATGCATCACTCTGCACAGTGAAGATCAAAGATTCAAGTGAAGTAACATTAAGTAAAACATATTTTTTAAAAAGCTCTTTCGCCAACTCGCTTATTTTGGAACGCAAAAGGAAGAAAAAGACAGAACAGAAAGATATCTAATGTTGGTGAAGCTATTATGAGTCAACACAACAGCTACATGAGTCGCTGCAGGAGGCGTGTTCACTAAGCATTTGCTGTACACATACAGTCAACAGAAACACGCTAAAAAAACCGCTTCTCCAGTATTTAGCAGCTTCTTCATGCATCGAGCAATCAATACAGCTGCCGCTGAAGGGCAATAATCAGTCAATGGAGTTGAGTCTGTGTCTTTACAGTGAATGACATGAATATACAGTATGTAATCCTCACATTCATTAATGACCAGGCAAGGTGCTGTATGCTATTGAAGAGCATATGTCAATAATGAAAATGATGGAGCAGATGGTGGAGTTGATTTCACAGAAAGCAAAAGTGGCCACAGTTGACTGTGAGGCAAGATAAGGGCTGATAACCATGATCCAAACATCCACAGATAAAGGAAACCCTGACCAGCAATATTTATTCATTATTCATTAATTTTATGTGCCAATTTTACTGCAAAAAAGTGAAGGTTTAACTGCATTAACATTTGCATTTGTTGGCTATTTGGAGTCAGATGAACTTTATAGCTTATTATGTAATTACAGCAGCAGAGATGTATTATCATCCCAATAGAGCTTTGTTTCTCACCACCTAATGGATATAGGCCCTATATGCACTCTGCTTGTAGTTTTTTCCACCAACTCCTGAAGAAAATATCTGGCCCTTCAGCTGCTACATGTTCAGCTTTCTTCACCTGCTAGTCGCTATCGTTATCTACTGTTTGGGACTGGGCAGAAACGGACACAATAGAAACATCTGTCGGAAAACAAGGTTGATGAACCCTGAAGTAAATGTGCCATGAAACCAAAACAATGAGAGTTACTGGCATGAAATCCTATTCATGTGTTTCCTTAGAAGCCATTGAGAAAATTCATTTGCTGCAGAGTGTATGATGTATGAATGTGTGTCCAGGTTGGCCCTGCCCTGTTATCAGCCCTATACAGGGCTCTAGATGGTACTGACACCAAGGGTCAAGATGAGATGGATCCACTGAGCTGCCCTGCTCCGCCAGGCAACGTGCAGTTCGATAATTTATGAGGGCTCCACCATTGGCTCAATAATTCATAAGACCCTCACTCTGCCGTGAGTGAGTCATGAACGAGCCTTTTACTGAGAAAAGAGGTGAGAGAGAGCAAGACACAACCAGAGAGAGACATTTGTAGGGTGCTACACCATTACTTTTCGAAGCTTGCTAAATTTAGCAGAGCTTTCATGACTCAGGGGAAGAGCCGCACAAGAAGATGAAGAACGGTGAGCCAGCTTTTAGAGTCGAGTAAGTAACCCTGGGAGCCCAAAAGCATCCTACTGACGCAGAGGATTTCCCTGTACCAACAAACACAGCAAGAAGTACAGAGAAAGCAGGCTTCAGTCATGTCATTTGTCCATATTAACCACACACACAGGAAGCTTAATAGAGTGTGTGTACAGGCAGTGAATTCACATAACATAGACCTTCCTTTTGTCTGTATCACTGCTGTATAATAGCTGTTACTGTTAGCTCTCCCAGGGAGGAACAATGCATTGTTGTTGACCCCCTTGGCTAGATGGAAATGTTCACATATTAAAAAGAGGGAGGAGTGCTTTAATGCAGAATGTTGTGAAAAAAAATGTCCATACCAATATTTATCTGGAGCTTGATTACTTGGCAACCATAGGGGCATTGTGGGGCACAGACCCTTTGATGAATGATAATCAATAGAGTCATGGGTGGAGGTTCATGGAGAGCACAATGGACAAAGGGACACAGTGACACACATAGAGGGAAGTAGCTACAGGCTCAACACACTGAACTATATTTACACCACTAACTGTGTTCAGCTTGGGTGAACCTGGTGAATAAGAATACGTTCTATGTTCTGTACCATTTAGTTATTATTCCACTCATCACACAGTGGATAGACAACAGCAAAGAATCATTTGGTCTATTAAATGTTAGAAAATAGTGACAAAAATCCATAACAATTTAGTGCCTACCATCTATAAATTGGTGGTTTCCTTCAACCAACAGCTCAATATCCAAATATATTCAGTTTACAACATTATCAAGACTAAAAAAAGCAGCAAATCACCACATTTGAGAAGCTGGAACCAGTAAATATTTGGCCGTTGTTCGATAACCCTAACCCTAACCCATGTTGCATTGGTGCATTTAATTTTTATTATGGTTGTTTTATTTTATTGAAACTAAGAGACACAAAAACAGAAACATAAAAATCCATTCCATCCATTCCAATCCAATCCATCTATTATTACCTATTATTCTATTCTATTCTGTGTTTGTTTTGTGATGTTGAGGGGTAAAACACTTTTTTTGCAGTAGGATACATGTGTGAACATACTTAGACCCAGTTTAAGCTGAAGAGACGTGGAGGCAGCAGCAGACGTGGCCCACATCCCACCACAAAAAACTGCTGCTTTATTTTACCATGAGTCATATGTCCATGTATATATGTGTGTGTTGTTTAATTAATCACAATATATGAGGAAATTGTGAAATGCTGTTTATAATTTCCCCAAAAATCCAACCAAACCCCAAATATATACATTTTACAATAATTTAAAACAGAAAAGATGAAAATCTTCAGATTTTGTCTGGAACAATTAGATGATAAATTACTAAATTGACTGATTGCTTCAGCACTTCTAACTTACAGCATCTATACCTATGACAGGACTCATGTTTCCTGGCTAAACTGTGACTGTGATTCATATTGGGGCTGCGTGCAGCCTCATATCGTGATGATCTGCTCTGCTCAGCAACAACCAATATGGTAGTGGGGTATTGATTGGATCAAGCAGTGGAACAGGTGACCAGCCTGTAAAAGAGGAAATAAATGGAAAACGGGGCCACACATAACTATTGTGACCCATTAGCCTCATTCATTATTTAATTTTCCATCCACTCTTAATAGGTCTGCTAGGAAAAAGGAAGCAACTGCAGGACTCCATTAAACTGCTATTTACGTGTCAATTTTTTACATAAAGGAAAGTCTATGACCCATTTTCCCAGATGTGTTTGTTAAAGAGTATGTTCGTGTACAGTATGTGAGCCCTGTATTGGCTGACTGAAAGCCCAATGTGCAGAAGGGAGTCTGCTATCATAACCTGCATGCCTGCAGCAGCACAGCACACTGAGTGAACCCAGCCCTCCTGATGGGAAACCATGAAATCCAATTTTCCTGTCAATCTTTCTGTCTCCACAGTAGCCTATACCATACAGTCACAAAGCTGCACATCATGTTCACCATCTACAGCCTGCTTTGATTAGTCTCGTCCAGACGACACCACAGATCTGGTTAGCGCAAGTGACGCGCTGCAGGATTATGCAGCCAATGCCTAACATCACTTTCATCCTCATTTTCACCACAACTATGAGCTAAACTGTTCCTTTGCTGAAGTATCACCACAGGGAAATATAAAAGCTGTGGTTTTTGTGTCTGACTGCTCTGCTTTATCTGATAGCAGAACAGTATCAGAGTGTCAAGAGGTACTAGCATGTATTGTAGCAAGTACTGGCCAAACAGGAAATTGCCAGGATAAAACATGACTGAGTTTCATTCATTGAAATGAAGGCATCTCATAATATTCAACCTAAATTAGCCGCCTCAGTAGATACAGTAAACACAGAGTTGTTGACACATCGATGCCTCCGCAGATGGTGCACTGGACTGAATGCTCTGAATCTCCAAAACTGAAGAAGAAACCAGGAGCAATGTTGGCTGGATTACCTCCAAGAGAAGGTTAGAGATGTGATTCCTCTTTTCCAGAGAGGTGTCTGCTTGTGAAGACTGTCCTGCACGGGAGGCAGAATTGAAAGCCCTCAAATTTCAGCTGTGGCAATCTTCACATTAATCTCAGAAACATCAGCATTTACACATCAATAAAGAGGGCTGGCTGAGGCGTAATATAATGGGGAATATTCACACATGAGGCTTTTTGAATTGAAGAGCTGTGAACAATTAGAGGCAGTTATCCTGTTACGTCTGTATCAAACAACATTACGCAACAACAGTGACATGAGGGTCCAAGGAAAGAGCGGGGAGCCAACAAGGTCATTACACTTTGAATAACAGCGTGTGGAAAAGCTATTAGTGGAGACCTTGGGCTATGTCTGGAACTAAAAACCAGTGAAGCTGTTGACATAAAAAAGGAAACAAAGACACTGCAGGAAAAGCAATGTTACATTGTTATATTATAAATAAATAAAAAGTGCCATATATGAAAAGAAAATTAATTTAATGGTTGAATTGAATGAATGAAAAAGGGTGCAATGCTGCGTAAGGAACAAGCTTTTTCTATTTGAGAGCATTATCAAGGATGTCACAGCTGTGTCTAGCATTCTTTTTTAAAAATCGGACTCCACCGTAGCCAGAAAACAATGCAATGTCGTCCGATAACACACTGTTGGCCAATCAAATATGTGCAAGCTCAAATTCCTGGTATATTGCTTTGTAAATATGAAGGGTATGTTATGATAACTGAGATAAGAAAACAATCATTGCTTTGGTAGTTCACATGAATTAACAATGATGGTGTCCGATAAACCTTTAAACTCTGAATCTGTTACTCAAACTTCATGGATTGTATTGCTTTTTTTTTTTTTAACCGTGCTATTTTGGGTCAAATACTAAAATAAACAGTTTATAACCTATAGTGAATATAGCAACATGAGAATTTAGCCAAATCAGAGTATGATTTTTAAAACAAGCAGGTTGATTAAAATTTTTCACCTGTGTTTTATGTCTCTGCACACCCGAAAAAACTAGATCTAGAAAACTTCACATTAACACCTTGACTCGTGTGACTTGAACATGAATGGAGATGCAACCATGCAATTATATTATTGGCACACACAACTAACCAATAAGCAGGGTGGTTTTTAGTGATGCATTTTGGGTTGTTTGATTTTTTTTCCTGTTTAAAAAGAAACAGAACCAACAGGAAAACAAGTTCATCGACTCATCTACTCTTAGTCCTTCTGAATACTCAAAGACATTTAACAGGAAACATGGAAAGATATTTCTATTACCAGAACATTCTCAGTATAGAGCAGCATTATTACCATTTCTGCACCATATTGGGAGAGAGACAGTGGGGGAGAAATATTTTACCAACCAAATCACTAAAGACAAAACACATATAACCATGAACCAGACAGTGTCCCCGAGGATGCTGCCGATCAACTAACCAACCTCTTTACAGAACGCAGGCATGCCAATTCAGCTATTTTCAGGATAATCCTTCCTACTGGTAAAAATGTGCTCTGACCTGAATCCTAATAGGCCAGTGGAAGGTTGTGGACATAAATGTACACACAAACACACAAGCAAAAGCTGTCTTCAGGCTGTCAGGCAGAGCAGCACAAAGGTTTTCAGTCTCATTAACATTCTGCATCTGGCTTGTATATATTTTGTGGATAAAATGCCACTGCCTTTACTATCTAGATGGGAAATCTGAGAGAACAATACATCACATATCCACTCAGTCAGAATACTGCTTTTTGTTTATTTTATTTTTGCAACAGATTAGTTAATTACTTTAGGGCTAGCCATTGGGAGGTCAAAACAGACATTTTTAAAAGTGCTGCTGTCCATCAGTTAAATTGTTGTTTTGCGGTTTCACAGCTGAGAGCAGTCGGGTAAAGATAAAGCTTTCAGATGATAAATAGTTGGATTAGTGTCCCAGTGTGACATCTTAACTGCTTTAGTATGTTATATTATTTGACTAAAATGAAACAATTGGACCTACATACTAATCCACTGAGAAACTGATCCCTAGCATGACTAGAAATTGTTATTTTATGTCTTAGTGTGGTTATGACATCTTGAGGTCTTGTTTTTCCTCCAATTTATATTTTCGGAAAGGTCCCTTCCTGACTCCGAGCACACCTGAACAACCAGCAGTAATCACCAGTGCAGTAACAATGACATGGTCCCTCACTGGCTTTCCACTCATTAGTTCATTTTAACGTAATCAAACCATAGGCAACCTTTAAATCCTTGTCTCCTTGCAATTGTTAATAAAGATGTGCCCCAGCGCCAGATGTAATGGAAAAGAAAGAACATGTGAAGTTTAAGACTGATGTTAATAGGGCAACTGCTTATTTTATCTCCAGTTGTTTCTAGTTCTTTCTCTTTAATAGCGCAAGAGCGAGGTAATGGAAGGTTGGTAGGAACATTAGAGCATGTAGCATAGAGAAAGAAGAGAAACAGGAGGTTGTTAGTGAGGAGAGAGCATAGAGGTAGGATGTGGACAGAGTGTGAACACAGCTACAGTCCTACTTTACTCGTGGTTACAGATGATGGGTGGAAAAGTCACGCATTGAGGCTCTAAGCAAGGCTCCATTTTTGTAAAATGACTGCACTGACAGAAAGCTGCTGCTGCTTGATGAGGTAAGTTTAAGAGCTCACATACTCCATCTTTTGTCTGACAAACGTGTACCACAGTCTCTTAACATGCAGAACTACAAAACACGGTTCCCCAGCAGTGTTAGAGTTATCATGGACAGACATGACATAAAGATTTTTGGTACACATAATAAATATCAAATGATCTAAGTTATAAAACACTGGAGGTCACGTTGTACTTTAAACCTGCCTTTTTATATATTTTGTACTCTTGTATGCTAATGTTATCAGACTAATAAACCTGAATGGATTATGGAGGCTAATCCGGATAATATTATGGGATGAAGGCCACATTAGAAGAGGTTACTGTTCACCTCTCGCAGAACACACAGACATTAGAAATGAATGCTGTAAGCGAGCGAAACACTGCAAATGTCATAATCCATATGTGAAGTGTTGAAATATTGGCTTTTAGACAAACTATTTCAACAGCACAACAGAGAAAATCAGTGTGTGTAGTACAAGAGTTTCAGTCAGGTTTCTTATTTACTGTATTAATTTATCATATGAGCATATAGAATATGTAAAATCCGGTATGTTACACGTGAAATGTCTGAAAACCACGTGCCTGTATGTGACTTAATCTCATGTCAAATATGTGAATGGAACACATGTGAAAAGGTATACCACGTGTAATACACTTGCATGTGCTTCTTTGTACAATTATCTATGAGTTACAATTCACAATTAGGCCTATAAGACATTTCATTGAGAGCAAACAACAATAATCAATGAATATTCAGACAGGGCTTTGGCTGAGCCTCATCTCTTATTGACATGATAATAATAGCAATCTTTTTGTCATGATAGGTACAAAAATTGGGATGGGAAGACTCTGGTTTCACACCAATTAAAAAATACCCACAATGAAAATGGAAATTCAATTTGATTATCAGACTACAGAGCAGTTGAATGTTTACTTAGTCCTTATTTGTTTTATATGTTTAGTTTATTTAGTTTTGTTCAGTTTAGTTTGTCAAAGTTTGTTTCAAATTTGAATTATTTGAATTATGGGAAATTAGCCACTACACTGACCAAAATATTTTAAAAAAATAAATAAATTAGTGCTATTGTTTCAACATTTTTCTCAGATGTGTAGATGTTGCATGTTCAGTTCCCTAATTTGTGTTGAGAACAAGATACTTTTATACTCTAGGCTCAGGAGGAACATGATGATTATATCATCTAAATATTAACATGATGAAATTTCTGCTGTATATCAAGCTGTCACATGAGGTATGTCGTCCCAAAGGTTGAGAGACTCTGGATTAGATTCTGTATTTGTATTAAGGTATCTCTATGTCCTTTACAGAACACTCTGTGTGTGTGTGTGTGTGTGTGTGTGTGTGTGTGTGTGTGTTTTGTTTTTTGAGATCCAACCCGCCCAGCCATCCTCATCAGACTGACAGAGCGTAGATGCTAAGCACTGTATTAGCATTTTATTATATGATCTTTCTGCTCTCAACCTCTTAAAAACTGTTTTCTTTGTGTCTGTAAAGGCAGAATAAGTAGCTCTATGTGATGTAATGTAACTGTGCTGCTAGTTACATTAACTCTGTCCATAAGAGTATTTGTCCATATTTTGAGGTCCAAGTAAAAATGGCATAATTAACTCTTTTATTGCAGTTTATTGTTACCACAGCTGCCTGCTTCTTAATTACTCCATTGGTAATTAGTGCTTGTCCATAATTGTGATAGGGACTCCACACTGTCATCCACCCACAATGCCCTTTTGTTGATTGTCCTGTGTGTTTGGGAAAAGGGGGAGGACTGGTGACACACTCACACATACACACACCGTCAGTCATGCTGCCTTCATGTGGCTGTGCATGCAGCTGTGACTGATGTTCTAACAGGACACAAGGGGGTGTGTTGTAGTTTATCCTGCAGGCAGGACAGAAGAACAAAAGAAGGTTCTCGGGGGACATGAGATTTGATGCTGAGCGGCTACCTAGAACACATTCTCATCATGTTCGTTAGCCGATCTCGTCGTTTTTTCCCTCGAATTCCAAACTATGAATCGGCAAATGAGTTGCCATCAACAACCTCGATCAGACATCTTTTCAAGCGCATTATTTGGGGCACATATCTGAAATTTTCTGTAATATCCTTCATTTTTTATGAAGCTGTAATCCCTGTGCTCTTGAATCAAGGTGGCATTCCTCTCATCAAGGCTGAGTAGACTAAGTGCAAAACAGAGTGTCCTTATCGCCTTTGTACTCACTTAAAATTGTTCATTTCCCTGCATGTAGAATAAAATATAATAAAATAAATGCAGATTGAGATGTGGAACATATTTCTTAAGAAGTCTAATAATGTACTGTACATAGTCTGTGTATAAATTCTGAGCCTTCCTGCTGGTATATCCAGAAGAACTAAGTCAAGGGCAACTGGGCTTGCTTTAGATTCATAAAGATGTTTTCACCCCTAATCAAAAAAGCGTCTTCATAACTAAATCAAAAAATAATCAAAAGCATGTCCAGATGCCCTTGCCTTAGTCCTCCTGGATATAGATGATGTATATCGATTTTTTGATCCAAGACAAGGCTTGTGCCCTCAAAAGACTAAGTTCTATAGTTTTATGCACCTTGCCTGAGAGAATAACAGCTGCTGTTAGTTTGTGTTGAGGAAGATGGTGAGATAAGGATGAAAATATGACAATATGGCAAATGTATGCAGAATCACGTGTATTAAAATACAATTTATGTAAAACTGCTTAAATCTGTTCAATTAAAACTTAAAAAAAATGATTTTTTGCATGTGATACTACTTTACTTTAACCAGTTTATCCTTTATAGTGACAAACTGACATCACTAGTTTGTTTTTGAGAACATTTTCTGAATTATTATGAGAGCTTTTTGATCAGCTTGTTGGACAGCAAAGGCATAAATGTTTATGTGTAGTTAGATTATCAAAGGTGTGGGGCAAGCAGGCAAAGAAATCCATGCAACAGCAATCATATTTACACTGTGGTCATATAAAGTGTGGTCATTTATAGTACTTTGTATAAGCCTGTGAATATTGCTTGTAGTTTGTATGCTGTACAAAAACAGCTCATAACATATGACTTTTATGACTACAGTAATGTAGTATTACTTAGGCTCTAAATAATTGGAAGTCAATGGAGTTAAAAAAAACCAAAAAAAAACCACCTGATCTCAGCCAATAAGTTAATGGAAGGTAATTATACTCTGTCTAGTCAGGCGGATCTTGCTCCAAAACAAAAGCAGTACATCACGATGCCTGTCGCATGTAAACACATTAGTATTACAGTGCCCCGGGTCCTTAGTGTACCTGCCACGCATATCTGCTGGCTTCGCCTGACAGATCGACCTGTCTCATTAAATCTAGTGCTATTGACTCCTCTGTGGCTTTCTATGCTGTGTGTTTGTGTACTTAACAGGAAGCTGTACATGTCCAGCGTGTTCACTGCTTGACCTTTCATCACATCACCTCAACATTGAGCCTCTCTCTGAGTTCAATCTGTGTCACGTTTAGTTACAAAGTCAAAGAAAGTCAAAGTTAATTTTAAATCTGTATATACATTTTTTTATTAACCTCAGACATGCATCATATCCATGTATTAGACACGATTAGCAATCACAGCCATAGCCAGGATTTCTGTATGTTTTTATCACTAAAAGGTTTGTGACTTTTTCTGATTTTTATTTATTTAATACAATACTCACCATAAAATATTTGCTTGTAATTTCTGTTCTCCCTCAGTGAATGTTTAAAGGCTATTTCAAATCTACTCTCCAAGACAAATGTATTTTGTGACTTTGGGCTATACAAATAAAATTTGATTTGATTTGATTTATTTCTTTCAATAAAAATATCTAAACTTAGATATTGAGTCTAAAAACAAATGTGAAAAGCAGCCTTTGAAAATGTAACATGTGTAATTTGTGTGTATTTGTTGTACCCAACTGCTACGGAGTTGGGTACAACAAATCAACTGTAAAGTAAACGTAACTAGTTATAAGTGTTTAGTCGGTAGAATAACTTACTAGTGTAAGAACTAGTTTGTGCTAGTTTCTACTTGACATTTACACTCTTAGTTAATTGAACCAATTACTCTTGTTAGCTTGCTAATGCATGACCCACTTAGAGAGAAGCTATAGAAGAATTGGCAGCTGAGTTAATGTATCTTTTGGGTGCTGCTAATGCTAGTGACATCCTGTTAGCTGACATTGTGTAAGATATTTCTTGAGTTTTAATGGTGCAACATGATTCATTTAGTAAATCACAAGTCTGAAACATGCTCACAAAGAACAAAGACACAAATCTAATGAAGGATTTAGCTGTTGTTCAGATTGTTAATAAAACAATCCAGAGGAACATGACCTTAATATCCTGTAATGGCGGCTACAGGCCTGCTACCAATTCCCAAAAGTCCATGAAAATAAGATGACATGACTTAATATGTTCATTTAAAATAATCCCACCACTTGCTAGCAAAATTAATCCATATATCATGGATTTGATTCCTATTAATGACACAATCATTTCTTCAAGATAAAAAACATGTTTCTCAATTTTCCCTATGTGAGCATTCTGAGACCACCCATGACAATTCAAATGCTTTTCCAGTCATGTGACCCTCATCTTGGAAAAAACTTCAACTAAGTCAGTATTCATCAACTATTTATGTGTAGCAAGGCCGTGCTCTATTATACAGTATTTTTGGTTGCTGGAAAACAAAGAAACTGCTGCTAGTGCAAATAACGCAATTTTACCGTATTCATTAACATTATCTTATTGCAGTCTGGCCATCAGCCAGCTTTCCCGTCAGCCCTAGAGGAATTTCCAGTCATGGCTTGGTCCCCCAAATGATGAACTAAAGGACTCCCAGGAGTACCTGAGAGACTCCAGGGAGTCCCCAAGGGAAATGAGGAATAAGTCGACTGCTATTTCATTTACTAAGTGGCATCACATAGAGAGAAGTAGAAACAGATTTCTATTGCAGCATTGCTTTACACTCTTGCCTCCAATTGATATATACCAACTGAAATCTCCTCAGCAGGGTTTGATTTGAACAAATCTGTTTGTGGTTTCTCAACATTAAAAACACACCAACGACCCCTCTTTGTATCAGGTAATGATGTTAAATTATTTAGTGGAGACGTGAAAAGCATTACTATAGCCTCAGTTTTGATTCGATAATTCGATTAGTTGTAATGTCATCAATGGCAATTTGGACAATCAAATACTCACTTCAGTCTTTGAAGAGGACAAACACTAATATGTGCAAGTCAAATTTCACAAAAATCAATATCTTCAAAGGTTCACCAAATAATCCATAACACAAGATGCATGAGGCTTTCAGTCATATCACATGATTGTTGTGCCTTTGTGATCAAATTACCATGATTGGAAGTTTATTATTCACTACAGAAAACAGTCATCCATTCAGTGGCAACAGAAACAGGCAACGTGTTTTCCATTATTCAAACATCACAAGCATCACAACATGAACTACAACCGTGATAGTCATAGAAACGCCTACTGGGCAGCCCCATATATGATAGTATGAACAGAATACATGAGGGGGAAAAACACAGCCTGCTAAATTCACTGCTGAGGTCCAAAAACATACACAAATACATGAAGCACAAATGCTAAATACTAATCAGCCATCATCTGATTTTTTGTTTTTAGAAAAAAAAAAATCATTTGTGTTCTTGTGTGAGCTACTTACTCAGACTTACTTTCAGAGCGCTGTCACCTCCATCACATCAGAGAAGAAGAATCAGATTCAGACAGCAGGATGAACACTCGCTTCTCCTCAGCTGAAAGATCTAACCGGAGTTAAACACATAGAATCACACACCGCCCGGTCATTCATTCATCCATTTCTTCTCCATCCTTCCCTCGTGCTATTATGACGGATTTTACCGGAGGATTGCGGATTCACGACCTCCTTCCTTTGCGGTTTTCTCCTTGGGAACTGTGCTGCCTTTAGGTGCTGCTCGTAAAAGATCAATTATCCGAACTTTTTATTTGCCTCGTCGAAATATGTCTATCTGTTGTATTCTGTTTTGCCTTTTTTTCTTTTTTTTCTTTCTTTTTGTTTTTGTCATACCTATTTAATGTTTGATTTTTGTTTTAATATTTTGGGAAAGTCAACCAATCAAGGAAATACGCATGATATGTCTTGCCCAGGGTAGCATCCAGAGTCCTATGACAAAACTGAAAATTAATGATTTGGTATTGTGTGGCCCTGGATATACCATCTATCTATTATTTGGTGGAAATCAAACAGTTTACAGCCACTCAGGGCTGCATGCATGACTCTATGAAGAGGATAAACTGCCCTCCTAATATAGAATAAATAAAGATACAAATCATAGCACAGCTTCCATTAATATTATGGTCATCCTACACCTCACGTTAATTTCAGACTTTTGCTGCAGTGTTCACCACTGTGCCAGATTACTCAGGACCCAAGATCAATAAGGCATATTTGCATTTACAGTTGCAACATGGTCTTATATCGTATTATTGCTTATAAAGGCAACATAAAAAGACATAGGCCCAGAATTATCATAAATATTAATAGATCTATACATATCAAATTATGAATACAATTACTTCTTATCACTACAGTTGAGTCGATGTATATACAAGAGGAAATATACAATATATAGACACTGTTAATGTCTTGTGGTGACAGATAGAGTTTTTGTTGCTTGTTCAGAGGACGTTTAAATTGGTATATTGATATTTCCAACAGCACCTGAAGGCAGCGCTAGCCATAAGACAATCGCGCTTCTTATTGGCCCAGATGAAAAAAGCTGGCTGTGGCCGCACTCAGCCCATATGTCCCCCTCCTTGCCCCCTCAGGACTGAAAAGGCAGAGAGCCCAGATCATCTATCTTCATCATTATTGAGTATCAGTCAATATAAACATCATATAAGCAAAAGTAAGAATATTGAAGCGCCTTCTTCAATAAGAGTCTTTAATATAAGGTTTGGGTAAACTGAGAAGCAAATATTGAGGTTCTGTGTCAAGCTGGACAACGATTTTACAACAACACTCCTCATACATATCCACATAAAGTGCAGTGGCTGTAACGTCCTACTGCTACTTGGCATTTTGGGCAGATTTCTGTCAAACTTGGATTCATCCTGTATCTGAACTGGATGGTAGTTTTTCTGGTTCAGTTCCATATGGACACTTCCCACACAAATTGCCATATTCTTACTGATGTTGTTTCATTTATTGTCAGATTAAAGGCATTAGTCAAACGATTCTGAACTACTAACAAGCTTGAATCCAGCACATCATTTTTAAGAGGAGCTGTTTCTACTCTGTTAGTCTCAAGGCTGACGTTTGACGCCGTATTGGATTGTTATTTACACTTCAAGGTTTTTCTACTATGCTTGGTCCTTTTATGTCTATATGTGGTGGACAAAGAGCTTATTTATGATGAATATATATCTATTCATTTGTATTTATTTAACCAATCTCTTAACAAGAACTCTTTTTAAAACTGTTACATTGCAATGAAACTTACCCTATAGTACAGCCGCAAAATGTTAAAACTTAAGACCTCAACTCAAGTCAGATTTAAGTTGTAAAGCTGCAGCACTTGAGACTTGGCATGGACTTGTCTTACTTTAGATACAGATTTGAATCTATTGACTTGAGACTTTAAAGTAAATTCATTTAATTTTGTTAAATTTTGACCTGGAAATCCAAAAAAATAATAACAAAAGGGGACTGTCAGCGTTCAGCATTAAGAGAAATATTTGCTGATGAAGACTTGTTACTTATGGTCTTTCATCACCTGAGACTTGACTTGAGACTGGGAGAGCAGCTTTGAGACAGACTTCCCCCTCTGCATGTCGGGGCCACTACTGGCTCACAACCTCGGAACTCTCTATTGTGACTCGATCACAGTATTGTGAACTTGTGGATAGTTGCTTGGCAACGGTAAACACCACCTCCTACGGTCCAAGGGCAACCCCCAACAGTAACTGATATCACCAGAGGATGGCCACTGTTTACCTCTGTCCATGGAAACAGACCCCTGCTGGTTTCTTTTCACATGGGATACAGTGAAATGGGATTCCAGTCCTTCTGTAACCTCTCTCTGTAGTTTTCCAACAGTGCTGTCATCTTTAGAATAGGATACTCACACAAACAAGAAAAATAAAATTGAGTATTTTTAAAATTAATCTCTTTTGAGACCATCCCTTTATTGTTATACTGCAAGATCTTTCTTGCAGCTGATGAACTTTACTCTGATTCTTACTTAACAGTATAAACTAGAGGTCAAAGGTTATAGCTGCTAATTTAGAGCCACACTGTTTGTTTTATCTTTTAGTTGATTCCTTGCATCCAAAACCGCTTGATTTGGTCTTTGGTCTCCATCATTGACAGCACTTCTTCCCTTTCTCTTTCTCATCACTGTGTATTTATAATACATAACCTAGCTGATGCAATGAGGTTCATACCCGTTCATTTACACACACACACACACACACACACACACACACACACACACACGCACACACACACACACACACACACAGTTCTGTAAAGAACATATGTTCCTCCTATATAAAAGTTTCTATAAAAATTAATCTCATTCTCGACACAAATTAGGGAACTGAACATGCAACATCTACACATCTGAGAAAAATGTTGAAACAATAGCTCTAATTTATTTCTTTTGATATTTTGGTCAGTGTAGTGGCTAATTTTCCATAATTCGAATGTGAAACAAACTTTGACAAGTAAACATTCAACTGCTCTGTAGTCTGATAATCAAATTGAATTTCCATTTTCATCGTAGGTATTTTTTAATTGGTGTGAAACCAGAGTCTTCCCATCACAATTTTGTACCTATCATGACAAAAGAATTGCTATTATTATCATGTCAATAAGAGATGAGGCTCAGTCAGAGCCCTGTCTGAATATTCATTGATTATTGTTGCTTTTTAAAGTAACTCATAGATTTGTACAAAGAAGCACATGCAAGTGTATTACATGTGACACACCTTTTCACATGTGTTCCACACACACATATATCTTCATCTGGTGCAAGTGCAAGAAAACCAAGTTGTGACAAAGTGGTGATAATAAGCTTACGTAATCTCACTATTCTACTTGTCTTAGATGTTGATCCTTTAATGTTTGAAGGCAGCAGAGCATATGGCCTCAGTAAAGTGCAGACAGGGCACGAATTTAAGGCTTAGGAATCGTAAACAGTTTAAAGAAAGGAAAAGAGATTATTTTCACTTCTACAAGATTCATGGAGCTCACACTCTTTGCAGCCTGTAGAGTTTAAGCTGCAGCCAATAACAGTTACTGCAGTAGTTCATTAGTCTCTCATTGCCAGACCTTCAGGACCTCCACACTGTGTTTGAGCTGTTCTATCAGTAATTACGTTTCCAGCTCAGCCCAGTGACACTGTTAATTTTGTGTATATAAGGCAGTGTGTCATGTGTGGGTTGAGCTATATATTCAGCATTATCATGCACAAGGCAAAGCAATGGTACACACGCAGCAATAAATAATACCACAGTCAAATGACAAAAACACACACACACACATATATATATATGTATATATGTATATATAAACATATACATTCATGTGAGATTATTATTACTATTATTACTATGAAATTATTACTATGAGAGATTTCTTATTTTAAGAATTTTAAAAGAGTAAAGACTAATCAAACCATGTGATAACCCTAAAGATGCCCTGTCATTGCAAAATCTTGATTGACAGTCGCTGAATCAATCAGACCGGGGTTCAGTCCATTTGACCAATCACAACGAAGAAGAGGCGGAACTTGGTTATCGGATAAAGCAGTACAGCAGAAAGTTCACAGCTCGTCAAACTCTCAGAATGAATGGTACAGCTTATTCCAACTTTGACAACCAAGAACATGTTCTGAAATTAGGAGAAACCTTTGAGAAACACCCCAAAAGTGGCTACCACACAGTGCGCTGTAAGTGGACCTTTGAATCAGTAACGTTACGCTATGTTTGACTTTTACAGTTGCTAACAGTAGCATGCTAGTAATAGCAGGCAGCTGGTAGTTAGCTATGTAGCGTCAGCCAAGTTAGCCGCCTTGTCAAGTCTATTTGTATCCGCCTGCTGTTGACACGTTGAAGTAGGATGATAATTTTCTGTGTGTCATGTCGTCTTTATTAGTTATTTTACTCTCAATTATTACAAACCACTAATGCTCAAGCTGTCAAAATGTTATCTTACCGTAGCTATACTACAACGTGGACACCACTGCCATCTGCTGGTGCCCGTACACAACTGCAGCAGTAAAAGAATGAAAATGTACAGACACATTCATGTTACTGTTGTTAATATTGAGCATGGAATACACAGACATATTAGACACGCGATATTTGCTTGCTTTTTCACCCATGCAGATGACTTCAAACCAGCCTCCATTGATACAACGTGTGAAGGGGAGCTTGAAGTGGGCAAAGGAGAGCAAGTCACTATTACTTTACCCAATTTAGAGGTTAGTGTTTTCATGCTATTAATGCATGAGAGATTTGACGTTTATCCAATCAGGTTACAGGTTGACAGCCATATGATCCAGAAGGAGCAGCAAAGGACATGATGATTTTTTTTTTTGTCTGAATTTCTGAGCCCCCACAAAATCATGTTTTTCAGATAGATGTACAGTGGTTAGATTTCATAACCATGTATATAAATTATATATTCAGTTGCTCATAAGAATAAAAATAATTACAGCCTTTCTTTCTTTCCACAAGACCTAAAAGCTTTACTATCAGAAATATGTATAGATTTGGGTACAAGTTATTTACAAGGTTTTTTTTAACCATCTGTGTTGCCTGTGTAGGGTTCAAGTGCTCCAGTAACAGTATTCAAGGGATCCAAGAGGCCGTACATGAAAGAGTGCATCCTCATTGTGAACCACGACACAGGAGAGTACAGACTGGAGAAACTCAACAGCAACATAGCTGTGAAAAAGACCAGGTGGGTAAAAAATAAGTAGTGGACATACTTATCTGTCAAAGTCCCAGTTTCAGTCCCAATGCAAACCCTTGTTGTATCTTACCCCATTTATTTTTTATTTATTTTTTTTGAAATGATAGAAATTCACTAAAAATGTGTTGACCCGTCACGTAAATGTGCATTACCAGGGCTGAGGGGAGCAGTAAGATCCATTCCCGCCTGGAGCAGCAGACCAGTCGTCTAGGCCAGCAGATGAAGAGTAACAGCAGCAGCGGCGGCAGTAACAAAACCTCAGCTAGCTCCAAAAGTTCTCCCCCCAAAGAAAAGCATCCAGCATCACCCATGGATGACATTGAGAGAGGTAACATGCGTTCTGGCACAATGTCATCAACTGTATTGACCTTCATGAGCATTTATGTTTTGTATTTGTTGAGATTTTAAGCTAATTTGTATCTTAATGAAATCATCAGAGTTTAGGTCAGTGATTGTGTGCCCATGTCGTTTTATCTATGCTAAACAGTCTTTTATTGACAATTAAAAATAGCTTAAAATGAATATTTAACAGGTGTATAACGTTACACAAAATTCACAGTTCGATTGGTACTTTGGTTGTGCAGTCACCATTCTGTATGTTATCGGCACAGCTGAGAAAACAGCCACATAAAAAAAGATAGATAATAACAATTTGGTACTTTTTACGGTATTCTGAAAAATTTAGACATCCAGCAATGACTCATTGGGCAGAACTATTACCGAACCGGTTTAGTTGTGCTGCAGCGGAAAAGGTTTCTTGCAAGGAGTCGGGACAGTTCTTATGATGTGCATTGTGGGTAGAACTCACACTCGACTAGATTTATTGTTCCGCATGTCGGAGTAAGTGGATTAACTATTTTGACATTAACTGATTGGGGCGTGTTGATTACTGAGCCAATGAGAACCACTTACCAAAGAGCCTATATTCAACAGTTTGGGAAAATTACACTCCTAATATTAAATGATTGATTTGTTACTGACATTGTCTGAACTTATTTACAGCAAAACTAGTTTCTTTTGTTTGTAAGTAAGTAGCAGGAGAGAGCCATTCACCTGCTGCTAATATACTCTCAGATATCAGATACAAGACAGTACATAATTAACAGTGAGTTAAGTACAACCACAAAGCATTTGTCAATCCAAGTGAGCTGCATAGGTGTATTCATGTTTGTTAACACGACCATCTGAAAAATGACTCAACTCTATTGGAAATGTGGCTGCTGAAAAATAGAGACTCTGCTTCTGAAGCTCTTCCAATTGAACTGCAACAGAAATGTGACACAGCCGGGGTTACCTGCCACCACCTGGCACCGAGTGTGTGACTTTGTGTTAATTCACTGTAATGTTTGTAATTGTTAATTATCACACGTTTTCTTGTCGCTCGTGTGCGTCTCTATGCAGAGTTGATGGCAGAGGCACGGGTCATGGATCAGATGAGCAGCGACAGCTCCTCAGACTCCAACAGCTCCTCGTCTTCCAGCAGCGAGGACAGCTCCAGCAGCAGCGACTCTGAAGATGAACGGACTTCTGCACCACCTCTGGCCCCGGCAAACCACAGCATGCCTATCCTCAACACCAGCAGCACCCACAGCCGCTCCCAGGAGAGCGGAGGACTCATGAACACGCTCAGTGAGTAGTCCTCTCAGCTCCATTTCAATGTCTAAACGTATCCTCTTCTTGAGCTCTTCATATTTATTTATCATTAGTTGTAACAGCTGGTTGCTCCTAGGTCATGGATGAGTTAGACCACGTTCAGACCAAATCTGTCGATTCAGCACTACCACGCAGGTGTGGGCATGTCTCACGTTATCACAAGTAGCAATACTAACCAGAAATTTCAACTTGAATCTTTACAGTTTCTCTGTAAACTCTAAAAATGCTATAATACTTATTATTTATTTATTTTTATTTATTTATGTTTTTAGTGAGGCCTATGTGGTCCCCACCCTCGCAGTTTAAACACACTGCCTTATTCAAGTAAATATGAGCACTGCTGTTTGTAATGCATTGCTCGATTTCTGACCTTATACAGTCCTCTAATCTTTAACATTAACATTTTACTAACAGAGGTCAGTTTTCAATAAGATACTACTAACTTATGATATAATATTATCTTCCCTAGTCCTACAGAACATGTTTAAAAAGTGGTTTAAAAAATTATAAGGTTAATGTGACATTACATTTAAAGTTTCTTTACTTTTACATCAAGAAACTTAAAACATAGTGTCTCATTATTTCTTCATGGTTGTGCAAATAAAGTGATGCCTTTTGTTCAGCTGGACATGATTAGGTATAATGCACAAACCACAAGAAAAAAAACGGATGACAATAAATGGCAACTATTTATAGTCAAATAAAATAAAATCAAAGTTTAGTTGTATAGCCCAAAATCACAAAATACATTTGTCTCTTTACAATCGGTACAGGGAGTGACACCTTCAGTCCTTAGACCCTCGATTTGGGTAAGGAAAAACTTGCCCACCAAAAAAAACCTTAGTTAAAAGCATTAAAAGCAACACTCATTGTTATCATCTTGTTTGTATAAAAAAAAAAAAAAAAACAAATAAAATGGTCTAAATAAAGCAGGGTTACACTGCAGGATTCATGAATTGTCTGTGAAAATATACGACACTCCCTCATTTAGTGTGATGAAGCCAAATTGTACAGTAAAATAAAACACAAAATTATACAACCCACTAAAATGAAACCAAGATCAAATACTGATGAAATGGTACAAAGAGGATCCAAGTGTTATTTTGTTTATGCATTTAATATGTAATAATCTTGCTTTTGCCATTTACTTGTGTTGCAGAGAATGACCTCCAGCTGAGTGAGTCAGGCAGTGAAAGTGACTGAGCAGCATGAGGACATCAGTAAAGTAGCCGCAAGCACATCTGTCAGTCTTACTTCCTTATTTATGTGGAACTGTCTTCTCTACATATCCTCAATTCTCCTCAAATATAGTTTGTTTCTTTTATGGCAACAAACTTGAAATTTATTATCACCTTTGCAGCTTCTTGTTTAGTTATATTGTTTGTGCAAAGAGTATGTATGTGAAAGTGATGCTGTAGGTCAGAAAGACATGGTGTGGGTTAGTATGAGAGAAGCAGTAAATTATGAGAAACTTAATGTAATGTTTCATCTCACTGGATGCAGATGTGTGGTTAAAATTATCAAGCATATCGGAGGCAAAATGATCCTAGTGTAGCTGGATGTTTCTGCCCATCAATCTCAAGTCTTAAACCACCACTAGAGTTTCTGCCTTTTAGCCTGGCAACATTAGGAACTTAGGTTGCTTCTTAGGTCAGATGTTAGCTTAATAGCTTCAGAGTTAATTTCTGCAATTTGTATTTGTAGTTGTCTATGTTTTGACAGAAATGATAAAAAAAAGAAAAAGGTTTATGAGACAGACTGCTATGTCAGTCTTCTGATTTTGTCTTAGTTATTGTTCTATTTGCTGTATAGCATTTTGTTTATGGATTACTGATATGCTGCTGCTGGACAACTTTTGAAAGCTGCATTCATTGATTTAATAACATCAGCTATCTACACATTCAGCTGTCATGGAGCAGCATCAGCATTCATCTTGTGTTTTTTTTTTGCCAACCAAATGAATGTAAGTAACTCTCCTTTTTAGCTCTGGTTTGGTCTCCACCAACTCCTGAGAAAAATATCTGCTTCTTTAGTTGCTAAACTCTTGGCTACACAGCTAATTGCTAACTTTGCCAGTATGGAGCAGGGCAGAGTGTTAGCGGAGCTGAGCTAAATTGCAAACTGATAATGATTCTCTGTGGGTTTGTCATACCACACATCATCATGTCATCCATAGTTAATACAGAGATATTGATTATTAGAGTTTTAAGAATGAAGAGGTCTTTTGAAGCATTGTTTATTGTGATATTTCAATATATGAGTGGTCCGTTTTCTGGCAAAGTAGTGCACTAGTACTCAATCGACTCAGCAAGGGTCATGCTTTGTAGCTTTAAACCTGCAATACTTGAATCAAATTAATTATTTATATTTCAAATTATACTAGACCAACAGTGAATTCCTTAATATATTTTATATATTTTAATAGTCAAGCAGTTAGAAGTTAAAGTTAGTATGAAACGCAGTAGCATACCAAGCCAGATGTTTTGATGCTGCACCTCAGTCTTCTAGAACTCCATGTGCCTTTTGTTGTTTGTCCTGGGCCAGTTATAACACGGGGCCTTCCTGTTTGCCACAAACACCATATCACAGCTGAGCTGTCTCAGCGAAGGAAGCTGCTCTTCATGTTCAGCATGTCTTTGGCATCCCTGCTGAGTGAGACACTGAGATGACATCAGATATACGTTTAGCCTTAAGGAAACTGGTGATTTCAGTGCATCACTTGTAAACTATTCAAGAGTCATTTCTTTATAGTAAAATAAAGATTTTAATTGTTTTTTGTGCTTCAGTTTGTTTGCATCACTTTTATTTAATTCTTAAGAAGCATTCATTTAAAGCCACTCTAAGATTTCTGTAATTATCATTCTGATCACATTATTTGTATAAAATGAGACTAAAGTCAGAAAACACACACACACACACACACACACACATACATCTACTGCAGGAATGTGTTACTATGCTTCAGTGGCAAAAAATCTTCACAATTTTATGGGACTATATGGGGTGCCAGATTTGGTTACAATTTTCTAGCTGATATTTTAAATATTTAACTCGCTTGCCCCACATTTGGCATCATTTTCCTCACAGCTGATGAAGAAATTAATGTAAAGCAATATGTTATATGTAATTGTTGATGATATATGTGTTATGTAAAGCATTAAACTGTCTTTGAGGGACATCCTAACTGTCAACTACATAAACCAACTCATTTCACCAAATTCTGTTTCAGAACAAAGTTGACATGAGAAATAAGCAATCCAGTTTCTAAATCTAAACTCATTTTAGATCTACTATATGATCTAATTTAGTTTGTTCTGACTTTACTAGACAAGGCTACTACTCAAGATGCATAGAGCATTTGGTCAGTTTTCAAAATAAAACACCATGGCCTGATTATACACAGTGAATGGTTACGTAATGTATGTATATTACTTAACCTGAACCTGAGCACAGCCTATAATAATTACTCTTTGGTGTCCCCACACATTGGTTGTGATTTATATCTTTACTTATAAAACGTTAAAATGTCTTTGCTGCTAGCATTAGTTAGTTGACCGGACGCTCTGTGCCATTTTTGTATCTGACTTCTTGCTCTCTGCAGTTTGAGAATGGGTTTGCCTCAGATTAAGCCTAGCCTTTGTTCAGAACCAGAGTTTGGTGGACTGTTAAGGTAAAAGAAAGTGTATATGCCGGTGGCATCTGCCACCTGTTTGAGGCTGTATGTATATATATATATATATATATATATATGTCAGCTGATGCAGTGGTAGCATGTGACGTCATCAGCTCCACGCTGAATAAACTGTTTACCATCATGGACAATGATCAGCACCCTCTCCATCACACAGTGGACAGACAGCGGAGCACTTTCTCCCACAGGCTGCTCCAGGTGTCGTAGGGAAAGATACAGTAAATCTTTCCTGCCACAGGCCATCAGCGTGTTAAAATCCGGTCATATATTATTATATTTTATTTTACTTATTCTTATTTAATTATTATCTTAATTTCTTATTCTTATTTAATTATTAATTATTATCTTAATTGTTGGTTGTTCTTTTTATTTCATTGTGTTGTATTTGTGTTATGCTGCTGCTACACTCTAATTTCCCAGTTTTTGGGATTAATAAAGTCTGTCTGTCTGTCTGTCTGTCTGTCTGTCTGTCTGTCTGTCTGTCTCTCTATCTATCTATCTATCTATCTATCTATCTATCTATCTATCTATCTATCTATCTATCTATCTATCTATCTATCTATCTATCTATCTATCTATCTATCTATCTATCTGCAAACATCATAGTCCATGGAGGTTCCTGTCTATCCTTGTCTGTCAGCCTTCAATCATCACAGCAAACAAGAAAGGGCTCAGAACTGATCCCTGATGCAGTCCCACCTCCACCTTGCACACCTCACCACTGTCTTACAGCCCTTGTGTCCTGCACTGTTCTAACATACTTCTCTGCCACTCCATACTTCCTCATACAGTACCACAGTTCCTCTCTGGGCACCCTGTCATAAGCTTTCTCCAGATCTACAAAGACACAGTGCAGTTCCCTCTGACCTTCTCTGTATTTCTCTATCAACATCCTCAAAGCAAATACTGCATCTTTAGTACTCTTTTTTGGCATGAAACCGTACTGTTGTTCACTTCTGCCCTTAGTCTAGATTCAACTACTCTTTCCCATAACTTCATTGTATGGTTCATCAGCTTTTTTCTTTTGTAGTTGCCACAAATTTGCACATCTCCCTTGTTCTTAAAAATGGGCACCATCACACTTCTCCATTCCTTTGGGAATCTTCTCATTATCCAGGATCCTGTTGAACAACCCAACTCTACTGCCTATCCTAGACATTTCCATACCTCCGCAGGTATATTATCAGGACCGAGTGCCTTCCCACTCTTCATTCTCTTTAATGTCCTCCTCATATCATCCTTACTAACTACTTCCTGGTCCACAATAGTCACCTCTTCTACTCTTCGTTCTCTCTCATTTTCCTCATTCATCAACTCTTCAAAGTACTCCTTCCATCTTCCCATCACACTGCTGGCACCTGCCAATACACTTCCATCCCTATACTTAATCACCCTGACCTGCTGTACATCCTTCCATCTCTGTCTCTCTGTTTTGCCAACCTGTATAGATCAGTCTCTCCCATTGTAAACCTCCCATTGTCATTGTAAACCTCATGTTTAGCCTTTGCCATCTCTACTTTCACCTTACGCTCCTATTTACTCTCACCTGTCCTACATCCTTTTAGCTAATCTCTTTCTTCCCATACACTCCTGCAACTCCTCATTCCACCACCAAGTCTCCTTAACTACTTCCTTCCAGATGATCACACCAAGTACACTCCTACCTGATCAGATTAGCTGTAGTTATATTAATAGTTATAGTTACATATGGTTCACTAGAGTAGAGGCTTTTAATGCCTTTCCTGCTTTTCCTTCGTCCGGTTGCATTATGGTCTCTTTATATTCTTTGTAAATTAATCTTGTGGTAGCAAAGTCCACTGAGGTTGGTTTGCGTCACTGCAAACAAGGATTCATTATTTACAGTCGCCACATCTGTCCAGAACCGTGACACTTGTTTGGGCTTCAGACATCGCAGAAACGGAGGATTTATTCGGTTAAAATGCTCAGAAAATCTCTGGCAAACATCAGACTGCGAGTGAACCGTCAACAAAATAAAGGAATTCAGGCAGTAACGGCTGGATGGAATCCACAAGATTATGGAGACATTCACCGCCGCTACGCAGCGTCCACCTCCACTGTAATGGGAGACAACACCAAACTGAAATCTATGGAAGATTTGGGTGGACCAGGTTTCATGACAACCTTATACTGGCTTTTTGTGAAGGGTTATTTTAAAACGACGCAACAAATGCAAGTAAGTGGGATTAGGAGGTGCGGGGGTTTATCCGGATGAGGGTTGAAACGTACTGTCACGTCTTGTGTTTGGGTTTCATTTGAACTATAGTGCACCCGTTCACGGTGCTCTACTTATACTTCATTTCTCTGGCTACAAAATGGAACAGTAGTTCACTAAAAATAAATAAATAAATAAATAAATACATAAGTAAATAAATAAAAAATAAAAGCTATATCTAAAAAATCTCAGCTGCTGGATTTTTTATGTAGGCAACTTGAATTCCCCTCAACACCTCTACAAGAATGTTGAGTTCAGACTTGTACTCGTTTGAATATGGCAAGTTCAACTCAGGGCTACAAATTTCTGAGGCTGGAAAAAAAACAACAGAACAATTAGTCTGTACCTGGAATAGCAGTGTTGCTGTTTTTTAGCTGACTGCACAGTGACAAAGTAATCTCTGTTCCAAGCTCCACTAACACTTGGAACTGACCACATATTGGAAAACTAAATGGTTACTTTGTCATCTGAAAACATTTAATGGTATAGTCTTACAGAAAAAAATAACAACAGCTTAATCTCTGACATCACTACTGGTTGGTGAAAAATGCATTCTGGGAGACTTGGCCGTTCCACATTTTAAACAAGCAATGGTCAGCTACACTCACTCAGTTAGTCAGTCAGTGACATACATGACTGTCCTTACTAGTCTACCAGTCCCTCCTGGAACCTTTCTACCAGTGTTTGGATGGTTGTACAGAGTAGAAACATGGCGAACAAACAGAGACATTGCTGTGTTTGTCTGAAATTGTCGCAGAAATTATCAATCGTTAATTAGAACATTTTTTGGATGGTCAAAAAATCTGCAATGTCCTTGCTGTCCTAATTCTTTAAAGTCTAAGACAAAATGATCAGCCTTTGTTTCCAATAGGCAAAATATTATATTGCACTTCAATTCATTTATAAAACCGAACAGAAAACCAATAAATTCAATTCGATTCAAATTCAATTTGCGTTTGCAATTTCCACACTTGTTTTCACCTCTTTAACACACTGATCATCTAAAAACAATTCACACTGTCTGCTAGATAGAGCACAGCAAGATCTACGGTCCTCTGTGGGTGTCCAAATATGGCCCTCTGGTCGTGGTGAACGTGGCCAGCGCTGAACTGATAGAGCAGGTGTTGAGGCAGGAGGGGAGACACCCAGTCCGGACAGACATGCCGCACTGGAGGAGCTACAGAGAGCTCAGAAACCAGGCCCACGGACCCCTGACAGAGTGAGTGAAACCTCCTCTACACATCCCTCAGTCTTATAGCCACCACTCAGACTCAGAGGAAGAACTCTTACATATGTACCTCCTCATGGACACACTATGTCACAGCAAAGCCCTATGGATCCCTGAAAACTTAAGGTTTACTGCATCAATGGTCAATATGAGCTGAAATATTAAGATGCATGTAATAAATGAGTATTTAATATAGTTACTACAAGTCAATTGTCATACAGCAAACCTGGGGACAGGAGTACTTTGTTTTCTAGAGTTTAATGCTGCTATAATCAATGTTTTTATATTAACACTGGATCACATGACTAATTAACAAACTTTGAGTCAAACAGCAATATAAAATGTATTTATGTATTTAACAGGCCCCTCAGCTCAGCTAGAGCTAATTGATGTTAATTCTGTAACATTACTGTGCGACCATGGGTGGGAGTGTGTGTAACTGTAGTTCAACATGCTGGAGACTCTTCATTAACGAAATGATCAGCTGATCACCTCACATCAGTGTAAGAAACTCCAAATTATTTGAATGACTGGAATCTGAATCTGAAGTAGTTATACTTTAAAGCATGAATTAAAGATAAAAATTATAAATTGTCCACTTTGAGAATATATGTGATTTCAGTCAATTGCAGGTCAATTTTACTCTCATTTTATCTTATCTCTAAGTTAATATGAAACTTGTTTCCTTCTGACAGTGTAGGTCATTTCCTCCCATTAAATGCTTTGTTATTTGTAGGATGGGGGCAAAGTGGCAGCGCATACGCAGCATCCTGAATCCTCGGATGCTGAAGCCCAAACATGTCTCCTCCTACACCAACACCATCAACGAGGTGGTGACGGACTTCATCGACAGAGTGGCCTGGCTGAGGCAAACCAGCGGGAGGGGAGTGATGGTTAACGACCTGACAAAAGAACTCTACAAATTTGCTTTTGAAGGTCAGCAGAATACAGAAATATTATCATTTAATCAGTCATGAAAACACAAATCTTTGTTTTAGATACGTGAAAAAAACCCATCTGTAGTGGGTGCTTGAATAAGGAAATACACCTTAACCTAAAGTACACTTTCTATTCTATATATTATGGTGCAGCAGTGTTAGTCATTGAGGATGTTAACTTTGACACAGTCACTCACCCTTTTGGCCTTGACAGCTGATTAGATACCAAGAGATAAACTGTGAGTTTGAGCCTAGTTGTCTACTTTAGAGTATATATGAGCAAGTTTAGGTACATGGTATAACCTTTAATCAGGGTCCCTTTCAAAGTTTTTACACATAGGGTTGGAGTTTGCGTCACATTTTAAGACTTCTTGTGCTTTCATCTAGGCAACTTTAACATTAAAGAAGCAGGTGGGTAAATATTGTCTGGCTCCTCCGTTGTTAAACACCAACAACATAATTTCAACTATTTATTTAAGGAGAAAAAAAAGAGAAAAAGAAGAAAGACAAGTCATTTCTCTCTGCAGCCCGTCAAAAAGTCCTGTTTATTCAGCAACTCATGATCTTTGTTCCAGAAATATTCAGTAGTTTTTAATTATGAAGCAGTGTCACCACCTCGCCCTGTTGTATCACAGGTTGTTTAGAAAAAGCCAAGCAGTCTTGATCATTTTCAAATCATTTTATTTTTAAATGCAGGGATCTGTTCGGTGTTGTTTGAGACTCGTATGGGCTGCATGAACGAGATGATCCCCGAGGAAACACAAAAGTTCATCTTCTCCGTAGGAGAAATGTTCAGGCTCTCCTCCATCATCGTCCTCTTCCCCAAGTCCGTCTGGCCCTACACGCCTTTCTGGAAGCAGTTTGTGGCGGCCTGGGATCATCTCTTCAAAGTTGGTGAGCAACATACGTTTGAAACAGTGAATCAATGTGTGTAGTGTGTTTTATCTGATACTTGAAGCAAGTGTTGTTCATAGTTATCAGTAACAGATAAAACTGATTGTTGTATATGATTCCAATTCTTTTGCCAGTGTCTTGGTAAGGAGTATGAAGGCTATTTGATACTTAAATAATGAAATATTTAAACCGATTACACTGAGCCTGTGAATATTCTCATTCATCCAGGTCATAGTTATCTCAAGGAAATTAAATCGAACGCAACTGGACTTGGTTATTTGTCTTGAAGACGTTTTACCTCTCATCCAAGAGGCTTCATCAGTTCATGCTAGCTTGACTAGGCTGGGACTAGTCCAACTAGCTGGTGTAGAAACCCAGGTATTTAACCTCTGTGGAGGCAGTCACATGGCCAGTGATGTCATTGGCTCATTAACACTCCATGTGCTCTATTGTGTTATAACGACAGTCGTTAGAGTTAACATGGGGCCTTTTGTGAATGGCTGTTGTTCTTAGAGGCCAAGTTGCTGAATCTCCTGGGAAGAGATGAAAGGGCAGCATTGTAAATTGGAGATAGATGGTGTCTCAGACCTCCTCCTCTGTTTAGGGATGGTTTTTCTAATTTCACATAGATGGCTTCTTTTACCCTTCTTTCAAACCATCTATCCTCTCTGTCCAGGATGTGAACATTGTTGTCCTCAAAGGAGTGAGCTTTCTCCTTGAGGTGTAAGTAGACAGCAGAGTCTAGGCCTGAGGAGTTGGGCATCCTGTGTTGGTACATGCGCTTGTGCAAAGGTTGCTTAGTTTCCCCAATGTAGAGGTCTTTGCATTCCTCATTGCACTGTACTGCATACACCAGATTGTTTTTCTGAGTGTGTGGTGTTCTGTCTTTGGGGTGAACCAGTCTCTGTCTGAGTGTGTTGCTGGGTTTTCACAAAAGCCCAATTGGGATAACCACAAATTTTGAGGGCATCCCTCAGGTGTTCATGTTCTTCCCCTTGTGCCTGTGAGCTGGTGGGTACATTATCAGCCCTGTGTTGCAGGGTTCTGATAACACCAAGCTTGTGTTCCAGTGGGTGGTGTGAGTTGAAAAGGAGATATTGGTCTGTGTGTGTGGGTTTCCTGTATACCCCAATGTGGAGGCTCCTGTCTTTTTCAATATGGACGTCACAGTCTAAGAAGGGCATACTGTTGTCCTTAACATCTTCTCTGGTGAACTTGATGTTTCTGTCCACTGAGTTGATGTGTTCAGTAAAGGCTTGCACTTTTTGGGTTTTGATCTTGACCCATGTGTCATCCACATATCTGAACCAGTGAGCTCAGGGCCCTGCGTTCCATCTCCTCCATGTACAGATTGGCCACAATGGGGGATACTGGCGAACCCATGGCACATGTTTCTGTCTGTAAAATTTGCCATTAAACTGGAAATATGTGGTGTTAAGGCATACATCCAGAAATAGGCATATCTGTTCTGGTCTGAGTTTTCTGACATCTGACATGACATCACTGGCCATGTGAATGCCTCCACAGAGGTTAAATACCTGGGTTTCTACATCAGCTAGTTGGACTAGTCCCAGCCTAGTCAAGCTAGCATGAACTGATGAAGCCTCTTGGATGAGAGGTAAAACGTCTTCAAAGACAAATAACCAAGTCCAGTTGCGTTCGATTTAATTTCCTTGAGATAACCGATTACACTGTTTTCCTATCAAAAATGTAAATTCTACATGATTCTGTAGTTATGAAGCTATAACCTGCAACAGTTCTTTCCTTTCAGTACACTGTCAATTTTTATATTTTTTAAATAATTTTGAATTCATATATTTAATATCCACAAACACAAATTTTCTAAATCGGTTTGTTGCCTTTCCTTTCCTTCCAGAAATTAAAAGTCTCTTGCATTCTTTAGGCCTCACTACTGTCTCGACTATCAGAAGTCACTGATGTAAACATGTAATATTTCTTGCTTTTTATTTATTTACTTGGTTATTGTATTCAGTTCTCTTCTTGTTTTTTTTTTCTATTCCTGTGCCAGCATCTAGTAGCCATCAGTGGCTTTGCACTTTTAGAGACTAAGGGAAAATCCATTCTGTGTGTGACTGTCAGCTTTTTTGTCATTTAGCTGAGGTGCTCGTGCAGAAAAAAATGGAGGAGATCCAGGAGAAGGTGCACCTGGACCAGAACGTGGAGGGAGCATACCTCACACACCTGCTGCTCAGTGATCAGATGACTATCACTGAGATTCTGGGCAGCATCACTGAACTCTTGCTGGCAGGAGTCGACACAGTAAGCAGATGCTGTGATGGATTCTAGGCATAAAACATTGATTTTTACGTCAGCGATGTTGCTGAAACAATGTCACTTTTCAGTGGATTTTAGCCCGTTTTGAACATTTTACCTTCAAATGAGTGCTCATTGGGAGGGTACAAAACTGACACCTCAACAGAAGATAACAGTGTGCGTGTGTCTGTGTGTGTGTGTCACTCTGTTGCAGACCTCCAACACTATCTCATGGTCTCTATACCATTTGGCAAAGGAGCCAGAGATCCAAAAACAGTTATACCAGGAAGTGATAAGTGTTTGCCCTGGAGACAAAGTGCCAACCAGCGAGGACATTGCTAACATGCCGTATCTGAAGGCCATCATCAGGGAGACACTACGGTTAGAGGGTGTCTTTAATTTTTATCAATACATTTCATCAACGGGAGGAGTTTGTTTGGTTGTGTTGAAGTAGGTTTGTTTTTTACTCAAAAGGGCAGAACCTGATAATCACATAAGGCCCAAAATATGAACATTTATTAATACTAAGACAAATAAAATATGGAATCTAATCGTTCACATTCAGGTGGCACTTAAAAAGAATAGTTAGTCATTTTGGAAAATATGCTTATTTACTTTCTTGCTGAGATTTAGATGAGAAGATTGGTACCACTCACATATCTACCTGTTCAATATGAAGCTACAGCCAGGAGACAGTTAGCTTAGCTTAGCACAAAGACAAAGGTAACAAAATCCACTTACCAACACCTGTAATTAAAGGGATAGTTCAGATTTTTTCTTCTGAAGTGGGGGTCGTATGAGGTACTTGAGGTACTGTATGAGGTATAAGCTGAACGATGTCCTGCTGTGGACAGGGACAAAAGCAAAATGTATTTTATCCTCTAAAAAAAATATACTTTAAGTGTATGCTATATGAACAAAAATCTGTTGTTTGTTTAATGTAGCATGTTAATACAGTGCAAAAACATCAAGTTGCAGTTTTAGGGGACGTAATGTGGAGGACTGTTTCTTGGCCGGGAGCAATGACTTGCTGGTGTCCAGTGGTTGACTCCATCTAACTTCTTGGTTTCTGTTAGCTGTTGTATTTATGTTATTTGAAATCACTTAATAAGTCTAGTGAAACACATAAAGTCCACTCAGAAGCATATTTACCTGTTGCTCACCTGTTCTTTAATCTGAATGCTAAAAAACCATTGAAAAGTGTCCTTGCATAGTTCATCTCATTGTACTGTGTGTTTTGCAAATAGAGACAGGCTAAAACTCAGTGTTCTACTTCTAATAAATAATAGTTACTTTTCAAACAGATGGCTGTTTTGTTGACTCCTCGCTGCTTTCTTTGGTCACCAGGCTGTATCCAGTGGTACCAGGAAATGCCCGTCTCACTGTTGAAAAAGAGATTGTGGTGGGAGATCATCTCTTCCCCAAAAGGGTGAGATACATGTCAGATACTCCCTGTTACATTAACCTTTTACCAGTAAAGAAATTTAAGATCAGACATGACAAAGTGCTTCAAACAGAAAAGACAAAAGCAAGAAGTAACACACAATAAAAGAGTAATAAATAAAAGAGTAATAAATGGCCTTTGTGTAAACATGTCCTATGTAACTGAAACCTTAAAAAACATGGTGTAAATGTAATAGGTGCAGGTGAAGATTTGATGTCCAAATCCATGTGTATAATTTAGTTTGCACATCATATCCTGATGTTCATTCTTCCTGTCACAGACGCTGTTCCACCTCTGTCACTACGCTGTGTCCTATGATGAGAATATTTTCCCTGAGCCTCACACCTTCCTGCCGCAGCGTTGGCTCCGAGGAGAGGAGAAGTCTAAGCAGCACCCATTCGGGTCAGTGCCGTTCGGTTTTGGTATTCGGGCGTGCCTGGGTCGTCGGGTGGCTGAGCTGGAGATGTATCTCCTCCTGTCCAGGGTAAGAACATATCAATGCTGCTACTACCACAACCATAGATCCACTTTACACTGTCATAGCTGATACCATTCATTCAAAACACTGTCTGAAATAGCTCAGTTATCTTCCCTTATGAATGTTGCCTTCATTGATGTGGTTTTCATTTACATTTTGAATCATCCAACACAGTAGCTTATATTGAAAAATGATATACAGTATGCAAATGATATGCTAATAAACGCAAAAACATGCCAAACAGGTCTGATCTTGATGAACTTGGTGGCTCTGTGAACTATGTGAACTGTGTCGCTGCTCACAGTGTTTTTCAATTTCACAAAAATTTGGTTTTTAAAAATACCACACAAGCAGCATTCACTTTAATTTCAGCCAGGATTCAGTCTCACAACTTTAGCACACATTTGTATTTTAAAATGTCATCCATCACCTTCTGTCTTTTTATGCACTAGTTAAGATTAGAGTGCACAGTTTGCTGGAAACCTAAAAAGTTAGTCTTTATGTACGTTTATCTTAATTGTAATCAAATTTTGTGCAGGAATCAAGTTGCCATCCTGAATTTTTTTTTCAACTTTCAATGAAATGTCATATTTCCAGGGACTGAGCAGGCCTGATTGTAGCACCTGTGTGTGTTGAGGAATATTATCTTTCTAGTAACTTCAGTTGTTTTAATATTTCATTGAGTTAACATTAGAATCATGTCTTTTTTACATCAGTGACTCTGGACTCTTGCAGCATACAAACCAACACATTACAAGTGTTGCGACTGAGCAAGTTCAATCCTATTCTCTATTTTCCCTCCTTGGAAATGTGTTGATTTGTAGCTACATTCAGAGAGCAGCATTGACCTGTAGTAACAGTCCAACTGCAGCTCAGAGGTCCGGCTGCTCTTCTTTTGTTAGTCTTGGCATTGAGATTGATACAAACCATCAATTAGTCGTCTGACTTTGGACTGAATCATGTGAGCCAAAAACCACAGTAATACTTCATTTAACCTGCGAACAGTTGACAATCATTAACCGGTATGTGGACTGTGTCTGTTAATAAATAACCCTAACATTAACCCAAATATTTATTCATGTCTCTCTTTTGTTTTCAAGTTGATAAAGCACTATGAGGTGAGGCGGGATCCTGCTGGAACCACAGTGGAGCCGATCACCAGAACCCTGCTTTGCCCTGGTAAACCAATCAACCTGCAGTTCCTGGACAGAGGAGTCTAGCAGGAGGAGCCGAGAGCAGCGGCAGGAGGAGGAGTTTCTCTGTGAGCTGTTTTAGCATTCATACTGCATTCTCTTCCTGTCAACAAGCACATCATGAGGACTGGCTGGAACACTGTGTGGCATAAAATACAAGCTGAAGTAGTAACAGCATAGAGTGCAATGCAGTATATGTATAGTTCTTTTCTTTCTTGTAAAAATCAATACTTTAACCTGCAAAGACTGATTTTCTCTGAGGAATTTTTTTTCCATGAGGAGGAACTGACTGGATCCTTTCGGTGTGGAGTCTGCATGTTTCCACATGTTTGAGTTTCCTTTAGGTTCCCAAAATCAAAAGAAATACTAGTGTGCTCTCATCGTTGCCCTTACAGGAAAAGACCAGTTTCATTTTTAAATGCATTCATTAAAAATGATAAATGCTAAAACATCACTGTAGTTTTTACGTACTGTTACTCAAAGCAGGAGTAAAGAATGTGTGTGTTGTGGACTATGTTCAGCAGTGTTTTTGCAGACTCAGCCACTATGAGATGGATACCCACACATTCATGTTCCTCACAGGAATTGTAATCATTTTCGTAATCCAGACTTTTCATCGGATCAAAACTAGTAATATTCCCATCAGCTTTAGCTGTAATTGGTCTTTGTTTGCAAATGTACTAAACAAATATATTGAACATGTTAAACGTGGAACCTGCTTAATATCAGCATGTTAGCCTTGTCATAGTTAGGCACAGCAGTACTAAAACAATACTCCCAGTCTGATCCTTTAAGCAAAGTCACTTCTATTCAGTTTATATATGCTTCCTCTAGGGAACATTATTAGGAATCATTCAATTAACTTTCACTGTTATGCAGACGACACCCAATTATATTTATCGATCAAGCCTGATGAAACCAATCACTTAACTAAACTCCAAGCATGCATTAAGGACATAAAAAATTGGATGACCCACAATTTACTGATGCTAAATTCAGATTAAACTGAAGTTCTCGTAATTGGACCCAAACACCTCAGAAATTATCATTCCAGAGATTTAGTTGCCTTAGATGGGATCACCCTGGCCTCCAGCTCCACCGTAAAAAATCTTAGAGTTGTCTTTGACCAGGATTTGTCTTTTAATGACTATATAAAACAACTTTCGAGGACTGCATTCTTCCACTTACGTAACATTGCCAAAATCATTTTCAGGCTGCTCTAATAAGTCTCTTAAGAGTTTGCAGCTGATTCAGAATGCTGCTGCACGTGTTCTGACAGGAAATAAGATCAGAGATCACATCTCTCTCATTTTGGCTTCCCTGCACTGGCTACCCGTTAAATCTAGAATGGAATTTAAAATTCTTCTACTAACATACAAAGCTCTTCATGGTCAGGCACTATCATATCTAAAAGAGCTCATAGTACCTTACTACCCCTCTAGAACACTGTGTTCTCAGGATGCTGGGTTCCTTGTGGTTCCTATAGTGTCTAAAAGTAGATTGGCTTTCAGCTATCAAGCTCCTTTTCTGTGAAATAAACTACCACTCTGTGTTCGGGAGGCAGACACGGTCAACACCTTTAAGAGTAGACTCAAGACTTTCCTTTTTGATAAAGCTTATAGTTACGGCTGGCTCAGGTCATCCCTTAGTTATGCTGCCATAGGACTAGACTGCTGGGGAACTCACACTCACTCTCTCTCTCCTTATCTATCTATCTATCTATCTATCTATCTATCTATCTATCTATCATGTTACTAACTAAACTTCTTCCCCGGAGTTTCTGTGCTCTCTCGTCCAGCAGGTTCTTGTGAACTGTGCCTGCTGCTGTGGTCCTGCGTGGCGCCTCTGTGGCTCTTCCTGAGGTTTCTTTCACTTGTTAAAAGGTTTTTTGGTGGGCAAGTTTTTCCTCACTCGAATCGAGGGTCTAAGAACAGAGGGTGTCACTCCCTGTACAGATTGTAAAGCCCTCTGAGACAAATGTATTTTGTGATTTTGGGCTATATAAATAAAATTTGATTTGATTTGATTGTCCTTAAAAGCTGGACTCACTGCTGCTCAGTGTTGGTAAAGATAAAATGTAGAGTTCACATTGTAACTTTCACCTGCAAAAACTGCATCACTGATTTAGGTGCTTTCATTTCATTTTATTACCAAGTCATTTACCACTAATATTTGTACTGCATATGTTAGAAATCTCCAGACGTACAGTGTTGAGGAAATTAAAGAAAAAAAAAAAGAGAACACAATTAGTGGGAATTGTAACATAAATACAGGCTTTTCATTTTTCAGACAATATATTTGCAGCTACATAGTATACTATAGTGTTTCTTATGCATGCAGATAAATGTAGTTTTAAATTTTAATGTTTACAATTGTGATTTTGACATTAAAAATATCTAACTTGGGTCGTCAATTCATATATTGTCTCTCAGTGCGTTTACAGTTTTTCTCCATTGGTTTGGCTCATTTCTTGAAACTGAGATGACATTCTCATAACTATAAAGCAATTTGGCCAAACAGACTTGCAGTTCTGCACAACACTTCAGATAACCAGCAAAATGTAATTTGTCTCCCAAAACTACTCATACATGCTTCAAAATGAAATCCCTTTCCCATGTAAATAGTCAGTACCATAAAAATAGCATGGATCCTTCTCAATTGCTTTGGCACATTTTGATTCATTCAGTACTTCTGTCAAAATAACTTGGATGGTACTGCACAACTACATGGATCACCTGGCAATGTTTGTACAGCTCCCAAAACAGTTTACCCTTCAGTCAAAACTACATTCCCTTCTCATATAACTAGTCAGTGCCTCCAAAATGCATTGTCCCTTTGGTATTGTGTAAGTACTGCAAGTCAAAATGCTTAGACGCTTTGTCATGACATATTTCTAACTATAGGCATAACATTTTCACACCACACACACACACACACTGCACTCATTCTGCCGAATTTTCAACTAACGTAAATTGTACACATTACAGTAGGTAGGGAACTGTAAAAAGGAAAATATACTGTGTATACAAAAACCCACAAAAAAGAAAAAAAATCAACAAATCAGCACTGTAAATACAAAGAGACACAAATGAAGACATTTTGTTTAGTCACGGTCACTCCCCTCTCTCTCCTGGTCACCATCCTCATCTTCCTGGCCATCCATTCTCTGTGCTCTGTTCGGCCACAGATTCTTATCCACATCGCATCTGATGTTGTCTCTTGAGATACAGCGTGGGAAGAAGCGTTGTGCATGCCTGAGCCATCCTCTACACTGATCCCCTGTTATGTCCTCACAGGCAGCGTCCATTGCAGTCATGAGAGCTCTCTGGTTTTCTGCATGGTGTTCATACACTCTCCATCTCCAAGCAGAGAAAAACTCCTCGATAGGATTGAGGAATGGAGAGTATGGTGGTAAGAACACATTGTGCATTCTTGGATGGATGTTGAACCATCCCTGGATGCGTGGACCCCGGTGGAAACTAACGTTGTCCCATATAATTACAAACTGGGGTAGGTGGGGCCCTTCGAGACCCCTCTCATTTTCTGGGACCAGATCAAGATACAGTTGATCCAGGAAACGGAGGAGTATATCTGTGTTTTATGGGCCCAAACTTGCATTGTGGGTGGCCACACCATTTTCTGAGATGGCCGCGCACATGGTTATATTTCCCCCACGCTGGCCTGGGACATCCACTGTGGCCCGCTGTCCAACAATGTTTCGGCCACGCCTGCGGCCCTTGGCCAGGTTGAAGCCTGCCTCGTCAACAAACACTAGGAGGTGAGGTGTTTCACTCCCCTCCAGTGCCAGGATTCTCTGGAAAAGAGACAAGAGTAAAAAAAATCATGTAGATGGGTCATTTGGTCACGGCAATGCTACACAATATGTTCTTCTCATAGTCAATATAACCCACAGTGGTTCCAATCTTAGAGTGCAGGCATATGCAGATTTGGGGTAGTTTTTGATACAAAGAGAACAGAGGCATACTGTTGACAGTGTTCTGTTACAGTTCAGCAAAATGCTGTGGTCATATATTGTAAAGCTGGATTCCAAAAGTAAAGAGGAGGATACTGAAACCCTCAGAAATTGGAACCTCTGCACAGTGTTGACAATGAATCAGCTGAATCACAAATGATAGACAATGAATAATTGACTTACCTGCACATACTGGTACCGCAGTTCTTTCACTCTGTCAGTGTTCCGATCAAATGGTACTCTGTATATTTGCTTCATGGTGATAAGATTCTTCTTCAGAACCCGGTCTATTGTTTAATTGCTGATGGAGTTGATGCTTTGGAAGACGTCATTGTTTTGGAGGACTGCATCCCGGATCTGTGACAGTGTTATGGCATTATTTGCTATCACCATGTCACAGATCTCCTGTTCTTGATAATCATTTAGGAGTTTTCGTCTTCCACCTTTATGAGGTTGTCGGCCAATCCTGCACATAGGCACAGAAAACATGACTATTTGTTGTTCTTGTCTCATGTGTTTGTTACAGATTATCAATCACTGCACAGTAATGACTGCATTGCTTACTGTGTCACACCACTTTACTGTATGGCTACTGTACTTACAATTGCACTTCAATTCTATTATGAACTCTTGCTGTATTTTGTCCAATTTACAACAGTATTTCCTTTGTTATTCTACAGATATGAGCTGAATGCATGCAATACTGTGACTTCACATTGAGATACTGTAAGATTTTACTGTAGGACATGCACATGCACACACAGTCAAATAGTTGTCATTGCCTGAGTGCATACCTGTTTTCCCACCGAAAGATTTGAACGATGGAGGAAACTGTGGAGCGTGGCACATTAGGCTGCACTCTGCGACCTGCCTCTGCCATTGTGAGCCCATGGTTGATGACATGGTCAATAATGGTGGCCCGAATTTCATCAGGGACAATATGATGTCTGCGAACTCCTCTTCCTGCTATTCCACCGCCACGGACCCTCACTCCTCCTCCTCTTCCCTCTCCTCTACCTCCACGCGCTCTTACTCCTCTTCCTCCTCCTCTCCCTCCACGCACCCTCAATCCTCCTCCTCCTCTTCCTCCTCTTCCTCCTCTTCCTCCTCGTCCTCCTCTTCCTCTTGCTCTTCCTCTACCCCTTCCTCCAGGTGGAAGTTGCTCTTGTTGAATTCCATGCTGTCTCTCCATGTTGACATAGGGAAAAAGTACTAGCACCAGGCCAAGCTGTATAAATACCGCAATGCCAGCACTCCAGAAGATAGGCAACACCTGTCAGGTAACTCAACAAACAGATGGATTGGTCACCTACATTGTGGGACACGCCTCCTTCGTTAGTCAAAAACTTATTTCACCTAACCTGATTATCCTAAATTTACTATAACATTTCCAAAATATGTACTGTATTCTATTCCAGTTTCCTAACACTATTTTGACAATTGAGCAGACTATTCTGCATATGATGACTTATACGATGAAAATGTGCTGACATGTTTTGAGGACAATAACCATGACACTGAAAACCAACCAATTGGGATAGATCAGCAAGATACATTCATTTGAAAAATGTACTAAATGTTGGCTGATTGTGTTAACTGTAGGATACTTGTACATAGCTATTTGCAAGCATGTACAAAAGGCTTGACACATGTACAAAGCATTTGGAAATGTGATGAAAGCAATGATAAATGCCATTCTGTTGTGAGAAACTGCAAGATAGTTTGGGGATTTGTCCATGTTGTTATGAGAATGTCATCTCAGTTTCAAGAAATGAGCCAAACCAATGAAGAAAAACTGTAATACATTATTGGGCTTCTGTAATAACACAAGCTCTCTGAGGACAGCTGTGAAAATAACGTTCTGGGTTTGAATCTTTACTATATGTCATCTGTCATCTTTGTTTTGTCTAATAAAGGCAAGAATGCCAAACAAATATGTAAGTATACATATACTATACATATATATACACTGAATGGACACTCGTCATTGCTTGGCACAAAGGAAAGCTGCAAACCATGCAAATACATTGCAGGTGATGGTAGGACAGTTAAAAAGTAAAAAAAAAACTAAAAAAAAACATTTTGTTTTCAATCTACCTAAGGCAATGACATTATATAGTTTCAATTTGATTGACAGCACAAGTATCATTTAATGCTACTATAAAATAGTTAATTAATTGCACAAAACAAAACAGTACACTATGGTAATAATTAAATGTCCCATAACTCATATTACTAATACATAAAGAACCACATATACTGTAAAAACACTATCTCACAAATATGAAATTCAACCTATGCATATACATTTCAGTCTATGAACTTAAATTATAGATATAAACAGATGTATATTCATAAAGAGCTTTGATTACATTTTATACCACATATAACGTTTTCTGGGTACAATTTGAAAATGTAAAATAATAAAAAAACCATCTTTTAAATGTAGTCTGATGGAACAAAGTTATTCCATCTCATTTTATAGCAATAGTAGTAGTAATTGTACATGTGTGTGATAAATGAACAAGTGCCCAACCCACATGGACAGAACATGACTTCTTACACTACAAACAAAACCTTTGTCTCTTCTGACAAGCTCACAAAAACAAAAGCACAACTCATTTTTACAGTTCTTATTTTACACTTTGCTGTCTTAGCGCTATGCATGTGTTTCTCTGTCTGTTCAGTAGTAAACCAATGCTGCTCTCATGTGGAATGTTATGGTACTATATGAATTGTTTATTAGTGCACATTAATAAATTACACTTGATTTAGATAGCATTTATACACCTCAGTTTCCTCACACACTTTTTTTAACAGACACAGATTTTTCTTTTTTAATACTTTCCTCTTCCTAATGCTTTGAAAAGCTGTTTTTCTTTTTTTTTGTGTGTCACTAATTTTACACACTGATGAAGCCTCATAGAAGCTTCACATCTACTACTGTGGATTTTGGCCTCCATCACATACATTAAATTTAGCATATTTGAGAGGGATCTTTTAATATTCAGTGTGAATATTGCTCATAGTAGTGTTTTATGTAGTTCATTATAGAAAAGTCGATCGCATGTGAGCATATCTAAAGAAAATAATCAATTTTAGGAATAAAGATGGCTCGTCAAACACACAGTGAGGCATTGGGCGTTTCTCGTGGTTCGTCAACAGAAATCAGTAACGTACATCATCCATCGAGTCATCCATCCGAAGAAAAGGGGGCAGTTTGGGCCGACACTTCCACGCTTTGACCCTCCATCCCTCAGCTGAACAACGACACCATTGTTAAAAGCAGAGAGGCAGCTTCTGCTTCTGCTGCTCTCAGCTTCACTACAGTTAACAAACCTCCTGCTGCACAGACAGTGAGTTTAAATACATTTGACCAATATAGTTTTTCTACATGGATTGTGACTAATTTAAGTACAGACACTGAAGATAGAAATCTAGATGTAGTTTGTGTTTTGTTTGGAATCTTTCCCACAATAACTGAAGTGCGTGTGGAGGGACTGTTGTTCAAGTCTTGTGGTGGAATATTAACTTACAGTCGGCTTTAAGAGCAGAAATGATCGAGGTTTTACATTCGTCCTCAGGACAGAGCGGAGTGGGACGGACTTGGATGTAAGACAGGAGCTCCCGAAAGTAGCACTACAGCAGCAAACATCTTACTGACAAATACAACAACATGACGAAGGTAAATGTATGCAATGTTCATGCTGTTTATGTCTTTTGATTGCTTTGTTTTGTTTATTTATTTAAATGATTTGAATCCACCGTTAAAAGGTGCACCGTGTCTATCTGGAAGAGGGATGGTGCGTGATGTCCATGTAAAGTTAAAATAAACAACTTCAGACCTGTGTTTACATTGTCAGGCCGTTTTTGAAACTAGGAGTGGGACAAAGAAAATAGTTTAAAAGATACAGTGTCAAACTTTACTTTATGCAGATTTGGTTCAGTCTGTGCTGCCAGCACTGATGGGACAAATAGATCAGACTGAGAGTAAAGTAAAAGTAGCAAGTTTGGAAAATAAATAAGTCTCAGAATTACATTTCAGTAAAGGTAGGTTACACTTAACTGTAGCACGGTACATGAGTAAATGTACTAAATGACTTTTCATCCTTTGCTGTAAGTAGTTTTTTTTTAATACTTCCCACCCAAGCTTACATTGTTACCACTAGAGGGAAGTGTAAAATGTTTTGATGACATTTTGGGGACCCTTTGAGTGCACCCCCACCCTATATATATATATATTTATATTTATATTTATATTTATATTTATGTGTGTGTGTGTGTGTGTGTGTGTGTTTTAGATACTGAGTTAACTTGTATGCTCTGTTAGATGATGTCATTTTGTGACAATACATCAAGTTTCATCAGTTCATTTGTAAAACCTTTATCTGCAGAGCTCACAGATACATTAGAGTAGAGTCTACAATTTTCCTTCTTAAATGTAGCAAAGCATAAAGTTGCATAAAATTATCAAAATGAAAATGACAAAGATAGATTAAATATAATATTCAATATGTTTTTTTAAAATAATTTAAGTAGCCTTAAATCTGTGTAACTTTTTTTCCCCTTTCCTTACAATTATTAGATTTAATAATTTATGTGTGATTGAGTAACAGGAAGTACACATCAGCTACATTCCCACCAGTCTATGACAAAATATTGATCAACTGCCCGTTAGAGATGGTGGAACTATTGATTGAATCAACAAGTTAGAGTTTATATTGGACATAAGGAAGAGAAATTAGACAGTGTAATTATGGATTTATTGTTAGAGAGGTTATTTGATGAAAGTCTCACACTGTGTGTTGTTTTAAAAATGTTGATTGTCCTTTAAACTTTGTCTCTTTTAGAAAATATGTGGGACCAATTACCCAGTCAGCATCTGCTTCATAGTGGTCAATGAGTTCTGTGAACGCTTCTCCTACTATGGCATGAAAGGTAACAAACTTTCTGTCTGGATAATATGTGGTAGCGTAGATGGACCTGAGGAAGTATGTATTTACAGAACATATTTACAGATTTCAACTGAAAAGTGTCTTGAGTCAATGCGAGTCAACAAGGGGCAATGTTACTGATAAGGCTGTCCCTGCTTTCAACAAGCAACACAAAAGCCCTTATTCCTCCACAGCAGTTTTAATTGGCACAACATATCAATAATTCCTGCCTAAGATAAGGATCTGTCTGTCCTTATATGACTGGGAGGGAAGCAAATTTCATTTAATGATTTAAAAGGAAATTGTGCCAACTGTAAGGAGTCATTTAGCAGATCATCTACGAGCTGCAACGTGATTATCATTCAATTTATGTAATATAAAATGTAACAGATAAATACAGTGATATTTGACTAAACAGCTGATTGGATGGTTCAGAGAGAATTATCTCACAAGAAGTTATGATCCAACAACTGATTATAAGCACAGCATAATTATATTATCAGTTAACTGATAAATCATGTTATCTTTTAAATGTTATAGTGAAAAATGATTGTCACAAGTTCCCCGAGCCTTTTGAAATCTCCAGAGTGCTTGTTTTGTCCAACCAATAGTCCAAAACTCAATGATATTAAATTTAGCTTTAATTTATCTTCACATCTGAGGAGCTGGAACCAGAAGATGTTTGGCTTAAAAATGAATTGATTATCAAATTTGTAGATAATTATAGCATACAAGGTTAATGGTTAAATGCTTATTTAGGGCTGTTGAACACATCCAGGCTGCGAACAATAAAATAACAGAATCTTTCATTTCTCCTGAAGTAGCTTTACTGATGGATGGAAAATCATCTTATTCCACACAGTATGACTTTGTTTCAACGCTTACTTTTCGACTTTTCATTTTCAAAATTCAACCTGACATATTTGGCATCTTCGATCACTTTGTGATCTCTTAAAATAAATCTGAACAATGTTTGGCTGCACAGAATAAATTGTGAATGACTGACCTACTGACAGGACATATAAATATAACATGACCAGCATGCAGTGGAGCATATACTGATTCTGTACAAAACAAGCTCCACTTCTCAGCCAAATTTAAGAACTTAATGATACATTATGAGATATTTGGGTCTTAACTGTTGAGTCACATCTCTTGCTTGTGTGTCTGTTTACAGCGGTGCTGGTGATTTACTTCCTCACCTATCTGCACTGGGACAAGAACCTCTCCACCGCTGTCTATCATGCCTTCAGCAGCCTCTGCTACTTCACACCTATTTTGGGAGCTATCATCGCTGACTCCTGGCTTGGAAAATATAGGTGAGTTCAAATGCATCAATGGGCTTAGCAATATGTTTAGCAGGTTTTATAGAAATAGAATTGAATTGTTGCAACAAAAAAGCTACAATATGCTTATCAGTCATCTCTAGGCATGATTTCAGTTTGCAATATGTCATGCAACATGTCAGGCCTAACCTGGGAGCTTTGTCAATTGTAGATGAATCACTCCAGGCCACACACAGAGACCAGGTTTAAATGTGCATAATCACAGTTTGCTCCCAACAGGACCATCATCTACCTGTCTGTTGTCTATGTGATCGGCCATGTGATCAAGACGGTCGGAGCCATTCCCACGGTGGGAAACAGCATTGTGCATATGTAAGTTATCTGGAGCTGATTCAGTCAGAACAGAGCTGTTAGATGTAAAAACAATCGATTCAATTCAATACAATTTCTGTCAATCGATTAATCAATGAATAGAATAAAAGCTTCTGCACTATAGTTAATACATACCATATATTCATTTTGCATCTGTGTGTTGCAGCTCTCTGTCCATGATAGGTTTGATACTCATAGCTTTTGGCACTGGAGGAATCAAACCCTGCGTGGCAGCATTTGGAGGAGACCAGTTTAACGAGGAGCACGTAAGGCACCGCACGTCCTCTTTAGGTTACAATGAGAAACTCAATGAGAAAATGTAACTGTGAAATTAGTTAATAAAGACCATGTATATCCAGAAAAAAACTATTCTGAATGTAAATTAATTTTCTAAATCTTTCAAAGATCAATAGATCACCACTGACAAATATGTCGTCAACTAAAGTTCATCTTTTAATAGAAAAACCTCTCTGCAATTCATATTGGCGCCTATACATATAGAGTTACATAAACAAAACCAGGCCAAAACCTAATACTCAATGTGCGTCTTTGTGGCTAATGTGTTACAGGGCTAGTCAGTGGTCGTGTCTATAATGTGAATTCTTATTTGATTTAAATTTTATTTAGACTTGTCAAATCTGGACTAAATTAACAAGGAGACTTTAGAGACTTATTAAAACAGTTTCAGATTTGTGAAACCTGGAAAGTATCTAGTCGAATGTGTGCAAAGTCACTTCCTCATTAGGATGAGGAAGTGAAACTGATATTTGAAGGATTACACAAGAAAAAGTGTTATGTGTTTAAAGATTGGAAACCCAGTGTTTGTACTAGTTTTGACAGTAGAAGATAACTTTATATACTAAGTATTATGTATATAAATATACATAATACTTGTTATACATAAAGTTCACTTGAGTAATTATGTTCCTCCCATATGGTTTCATGTTTCCTTTTTTAAAATTTCCATATTGACATTAAATTTAAAATCACCAGATATTGCTGTCAGGAGTTGGGGAGAGACCAAAGCAGAGCTAAAGAGAATACTGCCTTTACATGTATCAGTTTTACATATACATGACTCTAATGAATACTAATCTTGCTCCATATGCAAGTAGGCAGTTGTTTGCTAACATATTAGCCATAACTGATATATGTGGTAACATATCTGTCAGCTTGTTTTGATGGTTTTCTTCCTCACAGTAACCAAAAGTAGGCAAACACAGCTTTATTTGTCAAATTGGTTCAACTAATATATGAAAACTCTTCATAAACCTTAATGGGGAAAAAAGAAATTGAGAGTTAACTTCTGATTATTTGGTTTCTCACTTCCAGGTCAGTGAGAGGCAGAAATTCTTCTCCATTTTCTACATGTCAATCAACTCTGGGAGCCTCTTATCGACTGTGATTACACCCATACTGAGAAGTGAGAGTTCACAGTCGTAATGTTCAACACATGCTATATAACCGATGAGGGGGTGAATGACATTACTCTGTTGATTTGCTCCTGCAGGTGATGTGCAGTGTTTCGGTGGTGACTGCTATCCTCTGGCCTTCGGGGTTCCTGCAGCTCTGATGGTAGCAGCTTTAGGTGAGTGTTCATCCACTTCCAACATCATTACTATCAGAAAGTAAGTAAGTGAGTATAAATAAATTCATGAACACAGACAATGTTGATCTTTTCCTTTTTTTAAACTTAAAATCAAATCACACCATAATACATAATAATCTGAGTTTAGTAGATTTCCTATATAAGAAAGTAATTTAAACACATCTAGTTAATTCTTGACTTTACACAATCTCAACTCAAGATCCACTTACTTCTCTGGAATTTTCAGCCATATCACACTGTCTTCATCAGCAAATAGAGTTTGCTCATCTCTCTAGTTTCTCTCGAGCTTGCATGTCAACAGATCTGTCTCCATGACAGTTGAGCAGAGCCCATCTTCTGATAAAAACTATGTAGCAAGGTTGAAAGTCCTGCAAAAAGATGGTAAGTGAACCTTGAGTTGACTGTGACTGATAAAAATATATTATAATATTAATAAAAATGCAGCCTATAAAACACGTATATACACTACTGTTGGGGTCACTTAGAAATGAAAGAAAAGCACTGTTTTCTTTCAATGTAGCAGATGGTTTTATGTCAAACTAATCAGAAATACCAGATTCTCCTCATCCTCTTGGATGAAAGGGGGGAACGTCTTCAAAGACAAATAACTAAGTCTAGTTGCTTTCGATTTAATATCCTTGAGATAACATCCGTTACGAAAGTGCATTTGTGCTTTAATAAAACTAAAATAAAGCAAAGTATAAACAGACTGTTCATATGTTAATATTATTTTAACCATTTCATTTTGAAGCCTGGCTCATGCTGTGATCTGCATGCTGCAATCATGTTCGTATGAAGTCCAAATTTCAATTGGTTGATCAAGGCCAGGACACATACGCCCTGACAGTCAGTTATCTCTAGCCCTGATCCTTATGTGATTCATGCTTGGCTGACCACTTACTGTGAAAACAAACTATGAAACCCAGTGAGGGGAGACAAAGTAAACTGGCAGAGAGTGTGTTTACATGTTAGAATTTATTATTGTTAAGCATTTCATAAATAGACAAGAAGAGGACAAAAACACCTTAAATGGAAAACGACTCTATTATATTCTTTTGTTTGTATCTCAGGTCATTTATGAGCACTTCTAATACCAGGCGAGTAGGCAAATTGCTTGAGCAACAGTTGAGGCATTTCTGGCATAAACTGCTTTCTTTACTCCTCTGCGTCCAATTTAACTCTTCATATATCTTGTGCAGTTGTGTTCATTTCTGGCAGCGGGCTGTATAAGAGGACTCCTCCTCAAGGAAACATCTTGTTGGAAGTCTGCAATTGTATTGGGGTGAGTCCTCCTCCGGGTCTCCCCAGTCATATGAGGTTTATTACAGTGCAAATAGATTTAACCCCTGTTATTTCATGTCAAGAATCTTTTTGCGCTGTAATAAAAAGCATGAATTCACCCATTGCTTCTGTTTCTGTCTAAGCTGTCGACTCATTTTCAGTCCTGTTACTTATGATTTGCAGTTTGCCATCAAAAATCGCTGGTGTATATCTAAGGATGAGCCTGAGAGAAAGCACTGGTTGGACTGGGCTGAAGAGAAATACTCAGTAATGACAGGACTTCTACTCTTAATTCTTAATGTGCCAGCTTGTATCTATCCAAGAGTGTTTTCTGAGGATTGCACTTTTCAACGATTCAAAAGTTTGTGATTTTGTATTGTTTGTGTGCCAACAGAAGCGTCTAATCCAGGAGATTAAAATGGTTCTACGGGTTTTAGTGCTTTACATCCCCCTGCCAATGTTCTGGGCTCTGTTTGATCAGCAGGTACAAGAAGACAAAATATTTAATATGTGTCCTCAATGCAATGCAGCCTCCACACACATTCTTCATTTAGAACTTCATCTAAAAAAAATTAACAAATGCATGTTCTCTTTTGCTAAGCTAAAAGAGAAGCTGCTGCCTTGACATATAACAGTCAGTGTTTTTGCTTTATTGCAGGGTTCCCGCTGGACACTGCAAGCCACGAGGATGAACTTGGCTTTTGTAAGAGTTTCCTTACATGACATAACAATGTTGTCAAAATTTATAAAAGCTGATGATGATGCTTTGATGTCAGTGTGTGGGGTTGTGATATCCATCAAATTGCTTTCCTGTAAAACAGACCTTCCCTTTTTTTTTTTTAAATGTGTTATTTTACTCCAGTAAATTATATTGTTTATGGCCTTGATAAATCATCATCAGGTTTAAGTGGATTTCATCGGACAAGATACATGATGTTGGAGTTAAAGTTTAAATGGGTGTTTTTTTCTGAAATCATCTTGTTTTATTACAGGGGAATCTTTTTACCATTGAGCCTGACCAAATGCAGGTATGTGCAACTATTTTTATTGTAGAATAACTCTGCTCTTAAGATTTAAAGTGACAATAATGCACAATGGGATGCCCCAATATATGAAAATAACAGGAGAATAGGTTCATTATTTTCTAGATCTGTACATCATAGAGTACATATATACCACAGCCAAAAAAACAGTGGCTGTGCTTTGTCTGATAAATACATATAATTCTTCAATAATTATTAAAAAATCAATTCTCTTTTGATACAGTGTCCACATTCATATGAATATGTTCATAATATTATTATATTACGTGAACAGCCTCATTTTATTGTAATTTCAAAGTTCTGGAGTACAGAGACGAAGCAATAGTGTCACTTGTATATTTGATATACACTTTTTATGAAACACATGGCAGTTATGTTTCTGGCATAAATGATTTTCCCTTCCAATGTAAATACACTCGGGGTCACATCAGTGCATCTCAAGTAAAGCACTAAAGACTCACAAAAACACTTTTATAGCTATTTATTGCTGCCATTCTCATACTCTTTACTGAATCAGAATCTCTTTATTTGTGTATGACTCTAACCTTTATCACTTTATGGGTTTCAGTGAGATTTTATATAGTCATTTGAGTGAGTTTTCCCTCCCTGTTGTCTAGATGTTGAACGCGCTGCTGATTCTTGTCTTTGTGCCCATCTTTGACCTCATCATATATCCACTTGTTGGCCTTTGCAGAATTAATGTTACGTGAGTAGAAGCCTGTTGCTTTGGATACTGCTGTCTTTATTGCCGGCATGAATGTCTTAGAAGCTTCTTAAACTGGGAAAATTAGTCATATTAGTCATGTGAGCTCACATTTATATGGTGGGAATATGTTTCATGATGAGTGGATACTTAATTCATGTGGAGCACTTTTAAATACTTATCTCCCAAAAATGGGAAGAAATAACTACTCTCTGAAGTCCAGTTTTGGTATCAGGTGGTTTCACACAGGACAGGGCTATTTTATAATGACTAATGTTTTTGTTTATGATAGCTCAGATTGTAAAGGAGATATTTGTAGCAGATGGTGTTATGTCAAAACAAGTGATAATGCAGTCACTTATTAGGCATGTGCAAATGTACGATTCATACAGTGATAAAGCATGACGTTTAGAACAGTAAACACACACAGCATACACAGCATAATGAAGTGACTAAATGTGTTTACTGTCTCTTTGCCTTCAGGCCTCTACGGAAAATGGCAGCAGGGATGGTTTTTGCAGCGCTGGCCTTCGGAGCGGCCACACTGGTGGAGGTGAACGTCACGGTACGCATGAATCATACGTCATGAATCTGGCCACAAAAATAAGGAGTTATTAAGCAAAACCCTTACTAACATACACACATACAAATGCCTGAAAACAGATAGTCTGACTTAAATATTTCTTATTTTGAGTTCTCATGTATTCTGGAAATCCTGGAATGTATTAATGCTGGTTTCCAGTCACATGCAAACCAAAATGTCCTGGAAAATATTGAGTTGTCCTTGTGGTTAGACTTTTATACAGTAGGTACTCATGTAGTTAATGTCTTACTAAGTCATATAGTTATATTGATTATAATCCCATTATAACGCTCTGACCATCTCATAATGAACCTATAAAAAGTAACATATGAGTCTTTTGGTCTTGGAACAGATTGGGTTCTGTGACGTTTATCACTGTGGTGCTTTACTTTCTTATTCTGTTAACTAGAAAACAGTGGTGGACCCTGCACCTGCAGGAAACTGTCTCCTGCAGGTAGTCAACGTGGTAAACAGTAGTGTCAGTCTGAAAGTCTCCGGCAGTGACCTGTTCCCACAGCCGATCCAGTATCTTCAGGTAACCAGATGAGAGGGGAGAAAAACAACTTTTTATTTACTGTGGATTCAGGGCAGTTCAATGAGTCCTCTGTGATCAAGTCATATTCATACACTGGGTTTTCTTTCTTTCTGGATTTTAAAACACAATTTAGGTTATTAAACCAAGAACATCACTGACATTCATCACTGACATTAACATGGTTGTCTCCTATAGGTGAGACAACAGCAGCACTAGAACCGAGAAGTTATAAAACATAAAGCAGATCTGTATTAAATACGGAGATAACAAAGAGTGGACAACAAATACAAATAAAAGACTGATAATGTAAAACTATAAGCATTCGGTGTGCAATAACACATAAAATAAATAGATAACCACACAGCAATAAGCAGGTACACAAAAGTCTGTACTGTATGGCTGAAAGCTCATAATGACTGTGCTGTTTGTCCTTGACAAAGCATTCTAGACAGTTAAAACTTGTTTCGTTAGTTTTTACCATATGTACTTGCATTTTAAGGAAACTAAGATAAACTTGTGTTTATCAGCCGCTGACTGAGCCTTCATCTACTCTACAGGAACATTTTAAAGACCTTATTCACAGACATACAATGTTATGTGAGGTATCTGGCAAAATGTTCTAAAGAATACAATTTTAATACGAATAAAGGCATCCTTAAAACATGTTAAGCAAGCTAAGTGATATACTGTATTTCATTCTCTCATTTTGTCAAATGTTGAGATGAGATTTTGGAAAGCACCTGAATGTTCATTAACCCTTTGACCTGTCTTTGTCAGGACCCTCCTGGATATGTGACACTTCCGCTGGGGGCATCCAGCAAGACACTGGAGATTCATATCCGTTACAATGAAAATGACTTTACATGCACTGAGATGTTTGATCAACAGAAGGCCTACAGTCTCATTGTACACCACAGTACTAATGGATCTCAGTGCAAGCTTGTGAGTGTGAAAGAAATACTGCACACACAGTGATTGAGTGAGTGGTATAAGACTGTGAAATCAAAGTCTGTGCTAGATAAAACAATGTTCTAAAATTGAAGAAGCAGCATAAATTAATTGGAATAGCATGAATGTTTTACATACACAAGTGACTGTGTTTATTTATAACCCAGGTGCACGACAACATCAAGAAAAATGAAAATGGGTATCCTCTTTTGAGGTAAAATATGTCTAGTTTTTTACTTGCACTATATACCGATTTTATGTACATCAAAATAGAAGTTCACTTGTTGCCCTAAAGGATATGTTCACATTTATTTAAATCTGCAGTATGATAAACACTCACATGCTCATATGTACAGTTTATTATAAGATTGCTGGTTGCTACATATGGCCCTCCTGACCTTTTGTTGACAAAAAAGCTCATTAAAAGACTGTAAAGCTCAGTAATTAACATGTTATCTCTTTTTATTATCCATACAAAAAGCAAACCTGGCTGTGGCATCATATTTACTGTACAGATTGGTATCAATTTCATCTGAAAGAGAAGAAGCTATTTTTCTAAAATGTCAAACAATTCCTTTAAGAGAAAAAATGGGAACCTAAACTTGAATAATCAGTTAAGTTTGCTCATTAGTTCTTCTGATTCTAATTTTACAGGTTCCTCAACACACACCCGGAGGCAATAAACGTGACTGTGGATGATGTGACTTTCCACGCTAATGGAGCCTATGACGTGACTACTAACAAGACGGTTCCACGGGGAGTGTGAGTAGGACTGAGGTGTTGATGGGGGAGGGGATGTCTAAACAAAGAGCCACTTCTTGAGCTGCTGTCCCACTAGCTTCTATAACTCAATACAATCTCTCTTTAAGCATTTCTGTCATACGTCTCTTTGAAAAAGTGTAATGTGAACCTGGGGTTGATTACTCCTATTCTAAGATAAACAAGTAACTACACCCAACTACGTCAGTTGATTTAAGAAGTTGAAACACTTGTGATAATAACAGCCCCCATGAAAATTTACCAGTGTGGTTTTATAAATACGGTAAATGAATTATAAAAAAACTATTACAACTTTGTCAGAACTAGTCAATGCCCCTGGCGCTGTCCATGAACTCTTCTTTTGTCGAGCTGGTGTTTATAATTGGCTATAATCAGTACTATGAACTGATCAAATGACTGCATTTTGGGACTTCTGGTCACCCTATACAAGATACATTGTTGAGTAAGAGTATGCTCCAAGTATGGCTATTTAGTCATTTGCATCACAATAAAATGTCAATGCAACTTAGAATTATCTTTTTTTCTAATGTTCTACTTTCACTTGGGCTCTCTAGCATGATATTTTTTCATTTCTTTTCATCATGCAGCCTACTGCAATTACATCCCCCCCTCCCCACTTACATCCACTGACACACACTCTCAGAGACCTCAAATCACCTCAAGGCAACAGGCCTTCACCAGATCTTCTGGTTATGATTTTTTTTTTTTTAACTTCTTTTACATTTAAAAAGAGGATCAGTATATCTACATAATTACATAATTACTAATAATATAATTAGTGTTTGAGGTGCAAAGTTAGTAAAAAAAACAAAAAAACACTATATGACACATTAGTTCAATAAAATAATGGAAAATCAAAGGTCAATGTTTTTAGTTATTAGCTCATCTAGTGTAGTCAGCAGTGGCCATGGGATCCTTTCATCATTTTTAAAATATTTTCCAGGAATTTACAAGGAATGAATCAGCAGAGTTTAACAGACTGCCTTTTTTAGTTCAAATATTTGTTCAACCTTAACATCATGATGCTCAGCTGACACTGATATGAATGTTGTGTCATTGCAGTTGGGAGTCTATTCATCAAATTCATGTATTTACATTTCTTCTCTAAATTCTCTCATCCGTCATGTACCTCCTGCCCCCTGGTAGATACCCAAGCGTCCACTGCAGTATGCCGTCAAACAAGTGCTCATTTCTTGACCTGGGCCTGCTGGACTTTGGAGCTTCCTACACTGTCATACTCGTGGAGGTCAAGATGCTTGCTATGCAATGGCATTTTATACAGAAACTTCTCTTGTATCAATCCTGGCAGAAACGTCTCTGTCTGTTTTTTTTTTCAGGAATCGGGTAAAATTGTGGCTCACAAGATAGAGGATGTAAAAGCCAACAATGTGCACATTGCCTGGCAGATCCCTCAGTATGTCCTGATAACTGTAGGGGAGGTCATGTTCTCCATTACAGGCCTGGAGTTCTCCTACTCACAGGTGTGTCATGATGCACAAGTTATCAGTAGGGCAGGTTCTGTATTGCATGTATTTTCTGTATTGTCTACTCTATGGCAAACCTTTCTTTCAACCTCTAAGCTTGAAAGGAACAATTTAGAGACAAATTAAATTAAGATAATAATTAATAATTAAATAAGAATAAGAAATTAAGATAATTAAATAAGAATAAGTGCAATAAAGAATAATATAAAATTAACTATAATATAAAAATATATCTAAAGACATAATAATAAACTGTTTTATACTCTGACCAGATTTTTAGCTGTTGTTGTACACTGTGATGACGTGGCAGGAAATATTTCCTGTATCTGTCCCTACGACAGCGGAGCTGGAGCAGCCTGTGAGAGAAAGTGCTCCACTTATAGCTAGACAGAAGCTTGGATTCATTGTAGCTTTGATTGAAGAATTCTTAGTGACTTAAGAGGCAAAAGAAAAAGAGAAAATGATTTATATATATAAATAAACATATATATATATTTTTTGCCATTAACCTGGTTTCTGGAATCCATTGTAATCGTTTTTAATCCAAGCTGACTATATATATATATATATATATTTGCTTGAGCCCAGGGCTGCTTGTTGACAACTAACAGTGGCTCTCTTTTACCTCAAGGCTCCAGCCAACATGAAGTCGGTCCTGCAGGCCGGCTGGTTGCTCACTGTTGCTTTTGGGAACGTGATAGTGCTGATTGTGGCGGAGGGGGCCGGACTGGAGCAGGTAAACATGGTTTTTATTATAACAGGCTGGAGCTTTTAGACTTCATTTTTTAAATATTTCCTGTTAATCACTATATCATGTTGTGACAATTTAATTCTATAAAGGGGCCAATTATTATTGTTTCTTTAATAAAATACACATTTACAGTTACAAGCTTTATTTTCTCAGCAAACCTCAACACCGAATAAAATCCCTGTGCACCCTGCAGTCATACAATAACCTGTATTTGTTGTCCCAGTGGAAAGAGTTCCTGCTGTTTGCTTGTCTGCTGCTGGGCGTCTTCATCATCTTTTCCATCATGTCCTTCTTCTACACCTATGTTGACCCCAACAAGCTGGACGAGATTTACCTGAAGGATTCAGGGAAGGAGGAAGATGATGACGACATTAAGGAAAAATGTAGCTTAAAGTTGAAGAACATCACCAAATTGTAACCGTGCCACATTTCATATGACATCTTAGTTGCTGTAGCTGATATTAATTTGCTACCAAAGGTGAAGTATTGGATGTATTAGACAAGGTGCCATCAATAGAAGGTACCATGTTTTAATTCAGATTTCTTTTTCTTTTGTGGTTTGAAGTTTAGTATTTGTCTTTTATGAAACCTTTCTGAACACTCCAGTATATTCTAAATTTACAACCAGTAAGGAAAGAAAAGAATTTTCTGAATGAGACTGAATACCTTTATACATAAAGTACTGTGATTTTACACACCACGATCAATAAATAGTAAATTATTACAAATGAATGTAAAATATTACACGCTGTATATATTTGTTGAATATTAACTACATGTCAAAATGTTGTGTTTTCTGTGATGCTAAATAACACCCTAACATTATTGATTTTGACAGAACACTTTGGAGAAAGGGTTCAGTTTACGTTGTGTCCATGTCAATAATACTAAGGGACCACAATAACTGGTGATTTTGTATGTGATAGGCCATTACAGCTAACATTACTAAAACACAAAAAATCATTTATAATTTTATCAGTATCATATTATCATTATTTAATGCATCCGGCTGACCCTTTGCTTGTCTTTGAGAAAGGTTGAGCAGTCTGGATGGTGGAAATTAAGTACATCTAAATGGAAAATAGTCAGCAGTACTGAAAAGTACTATATGTGATTTGCAGTTTATGTGCTAAAACATGTAAAACCAGTAAAACTATACAGTATGGTCCTTTAAACTCATAAACTACTTGGACACTTTTTATTCAGGGAAATGTATAAATCATGCTGCTCCCTATAAAGTTCTGTTAATAGACTGTTGTGATGCTGAAATGTGATTTTGTGCTTTTTGAAATTTTAAAGAACATTTACAATGTGCTTTGTTGTCAGCTTTCTAATTGATATAACTGGAAACACTTTTCTACCACCAGTATATTATGTTGAAAGTGTAAATATCTATGGTCTGCTCAGGACAGGACAGTAGCAATTAGCAGACACGTTGTTAGTGGAAATATTACATATATTCTTCTTGTACATGAATGACCTTCCCTTCTCTCATAGATGTGTAACCTGTGGCAGCAGATTGTATTCACTTCTTATGTAACCGTCATCAATCACCAAACCATTATGATCAGCCCTTGGTGTCTGTTCAATGACAATTCTCATTACTAAATGACAGGGAAACATTATGCTGCAAATAAATGTTCTCATCACGGGAATATTATAGTGAATTATTTGGTTTATTAGCATACAAAATGGATTAAAGTGGTCATTTTTCTTGCTGTGGGAGAAGCAAATAGGATTAGTGTGTGCAGGACAACAAAACAAGGAAATGTTAGAACCGCTTGATGGCGTCACTCATCGCATTAAAAATTGTTTTGGTTGTGACTTCTTGCATTTGGGGTTAATTTCCGGAAGACCTTGACAGAAAAAGAATAAAACAGTAGGGTGAAATGTAGCATTAATCTTCATCTTTCCTCTCTCACTTTTTCTACTGACACTGGAGCATTAGCAGGAGCTACAATAAGAAGATGGATTTCTGTGGTCAAAGTGCTTCAGGTTTTTTTCCACAGCTCTAAATTACAGCAAACTTCTAGCGAGACATATGAAAATAAGACAGTCAACGAGTAGCTTTTCAAGGGGGTTTATTAGATATTGTTTCTAGCCTGTGAATATTAAAGCTGGAGTGATGTGGTGGTTCTGTGACTTTGTCTGTGCCTTTTCAATAGAAGTTCAGTGACACGGGCGATGATATCAGGATGCACCAGGCAATCCAGCAGGTCATTAGTGGTTATTATTGGCTGTCTTGATTCCCGACAATCCTCTGATTCCTCTGTATTCACATCACCACAGTCACGTGGTCTATAGTGAGTTAAACCAGGGCTGTGTTCATGTTTTCCCCGGTGGAGTCCGACACCAGATGCAGACTCTTTTCTTGTAATCTCCCTTGTGTCTACTTGGTCCTCTTGCTGACAGTTCACAGGAATGAGATAAGGCCCAAAGGGAGAACTGACGGGTGCAGACTCCACAGAGTCATCGTTGCTCCTGACTTGTCCGCTGGAATCCTGTTTGACTGAATGAGTGTCTTTTGGGTGCTTGGTCAGTTTGCTGTGACAGGCACTCGTCTGTGTTTGAGCACAGGCTCTTACTGCCAGGTTCACATACAACATGTTCTCGTTATGGGATGCTACTCCTTCCTGCAGAAACACAAGAGAAACAAAAGGTTACAAAGAGTTCAACAAGCAACAGCTTGCAACCATGCAACCAAATCTGCTACTCACATCTGTGTGAAGAGCTAAATGTGAATGTGTATCAATAATACACTTGTGGAGTTCGGAGGGAGGAAGTCTGAACATGATGAGATTGATGTTTAGCTGTGCAGTCTTTGAGTTTGGTGTTTGAATTCAACACTAATGTTAATTATTATGCATCTGTGAAAGCAAGACATCAAATATTTATAGCCCCTTTAGACTGTGTAGAATGTGAACATGTGTGACTTTAGTGACCCCAAGTGGTAGTACTAACAGAATCACTATTACAAATGGGGTGAAAGCAGCAGACTGCATCAGTTTTAACTGGGACTAACTAGCCGAGATAAAATATACCCTAGATTAGAAAGGCCACAGTGAAAGGTGAAAATTATGTTCTAAATAATTTATACTGCCTAATTTAAAGCTATTCTAGAGCAGCACATTGTTATATATTTGCTGTCTGGTTTGGGTAAAAAAAAGCATCTAAAAACAGTAAAAATGTTTAAGTTTGGTCCTTGTCTCCTCTTTTTGTAGTTAGTTTAGTCTCTCCTTACCATCTATATTTCTAAATGACCTCCAGTATGTGGTATAAATATAATACCTTATAACCCATAAACAACTGTCTCTTTTAATGATTGTTGTAAATTTGAAGACGCCTACATCCGCCGAAAGCATGTCTAACTGGGTTTTGGTTGGGTACAGTAAGTCCTCCATTGTGCAACTTAATTGGTGTAAAGTGTATATATATACTGTACACACGTGGACAAAATTGTTGGTACCCTTTGTTTAATGAAAGAAAAACTCACAATGGTCACAGAAATAACTTCAATCTGTAAAAAGTAATAATAAATAAAAATTCTAAGAAATTTAACCAATGAATGTCAGGCATTGCTTTTCAATGATGCTTCAAGAGAATTATTTAAAAAAATAAACTCATTAAACAGGCCTGGACAAAAATGATGGTACCCTATAAATTAATTCATTTTAATATTTTGTTGCACAACCTTTTGAGGCAATCACTGCAATCAAACGATTCCTTTAACTGTCAATTAGACTTTTGCACCTCTCAGTAGGTATTTGTGGCCCACTCCTCCTGCACAAACTGCTTCAGTTGTCTCAGGTTTGAAGGGTGCCTTTTCCAGACGGCATTTTTCAGCTCCTTCCAAAGATGCTCAATAGGATTACGGTCAGGGCTCATAGAAGGCCACTTTAGAATTGTCCAGTGTTTTCCTCTTAGCCATTCTTGGGTGTTTTTAGCTGTGTGTTTTGGGTCGTTGTCCTGTTGCAACACCCATGACCTGCGACTGAGACCAAGCTTTCTGACACTGGCCAGCACATTTCTCTCTAGAATCCCTTGATAGTCTTGAGACTTCATTGTACCCTGCACAGATTCAAGACACCCTGTGCTAAATGCAGCAAAGCAGCCCCAGAACATAATAGAGCCTCCTCCATGTTTCACAGCAGGGACAGTGTTCTTTTCTTTATATGGTTCATTTTTTCGTCTGTGAACATAGAGCTGATGTGCCTTGCCAAAAAGTTCCATTTTTGTCTCATCTGTCCATAGGACATTCTCCCAGAACCTGTGTGGCTTGTCAACATGTAGTTTGGCAAATTCCAGTCTGGCTTTTTTATGACTTGTTTTCAACAATGGTGTCCTCCTCGGTCGTCTCCCATTAAGTCCATTTTGGCTCAAACAACGACGGATGGTGCGATCTGACACTGATGTTCCTTGAGCTTGAAGTTCACCTTTAACCTCTTTAGAAGTTTTTCTGGGCTCTTTTGTTACCATTTGTATTATCCTTCTCCTTGATTTGTCATCAATTTTCCTCCTGCGGCCACATCCAGGGAGGTTGGCTACAGTTCCATGGATCTTAAATTTCTGAATAATATGTGCAACTGTTGTCACAGGAACATCAAGCTGCTTGGAGATGGTCTTATAGCCTTTACCTTTAAGATGCTTGTTGATAATTTTCTTTCTAATGTCCTGAGACAACTCTTTCCTTTGCTTCCTCTGGTCCATGTTGAGTGTCATACACACCATGTCACCAAACAGCACAGTGACTACCTGTAGTCCTATATATAGGCCCACTGACTGATTACTGCTTGTAGAGACACGTGATGCTAATTAGTGGACACACCTTGAATTAACATGTCCCTTTGGTCACATTATTTTCAATCTTTTCTAGGGGTACCATCATTTTTGTCCAGGCCTGTTCATGAGTTTATTTTTAAAAATAATTCTCTTGAAGCATCGTTGAAAAGCAATGCCTGACTTTCATTGGTTAAATTTCTTAGAATTTTTATTTATTATTACTTTCTATAGATTGAAGTTATTTCTGACCATTGTGAGTTTTTCAGATGGAAAACGCTTAGGTACAAATTCATTCACTGCAGCCTCAAGTTCCACAGGGAGTGAGGAGGATTAAGTAAGTAAGTAACAAAATCATTTGCTATGTACTACATAGTGAACCACAAAGTGTGATCCCCACTTCACACTTTATAGAGTGACTTATCATTTGTATTAATTAATTTGATCAAATGCACTCATTAAGACCATCATGATACAATTCAACTGAAATTGAATTAATGATAATATTGATCTACTTCTCAGAATTCATTGAATATTAAGAACTGTATAACAAACACATACATATGCAGCCTTGGTGTTAAACCTCTTCATTTTTAACCAAGGCTGTTTGTTTTTGTTATTGTTTTTTGTGATTTTGTTTGGTGGCTGAGAGTAAATTATCTATTCAAGCAAGGGATAACAATTGTAATCAGAGAGCTACTTATTCAAGTGTTAAACCTCAGTGGGGTTGAGCCACTTGTCAGTGTTGTCATCACTTGGTGTGCTTTTAAGGGCGCAGACAACAGCCTTGGTCACAGCTTCACTAACTCTTGCCACGTCATCCCCTTCCTGCACAGGAACAAAAAGCCAAAGAAAAGAAGAATGAGTACTACATATCAAGATAATAACACTGAATGATAAAGACAGTCGGGACATATGCTACAGACACGGTTTGTTGTATCTGTGACCTTGCAGGGACCCGCTGTCTGAATAAACAAATGTCTGGCAGTGGGGAGCTTATTGCATACACACACTCATCATAATGTTTGGGAATCTTTTACTTCATCCAGAGCTGGGCCTCGGCAGGGCAAAGAGGAGAAGAGTCCACATACATCCTCTCAAAATGCCAAATTTTGTCTGCTATACATAGATTATGTTTTGAGCTGAATATTTCTGGGTGAGGAAGAGGCATGGCTGGGTTTTCTTACCAGCTCGATCCAGGAGTTGACACTAACGGTGATGGGATCCACCGACTCCACATAGTGCCACCAGTGTTTGGGGACATAAAGCACCTGAGCAGAGAAGATTAAAAAGTCTTCAGGACCTTTAATGGATAATTCTGATACTGTATAAATTGAGGGAATACATACAACATACTGATGATTCACTAGATGGCAGCATATACCTTTTTCTGCCACAGAGTCAGCACATCATACATTCATAAAGTGACTATTGAAATGGGCAGGCCTTACTGATTCCCTACTTCCTCAGCAGTCCTGGTTCATTCATGGCTTGTGGTCTGACAAGACAAGAAGAATGATCTATCCTTTCATAGGCAAAGGAGGACCTATCTTGTGGGGACATTATTGAGGACATACATTCTGTATAGACAGCTGAAGTACTCATTTCACCATGTTCGGTTCCTATTAATAGGTTAAGGAAGAAAATCCACGATCCATTTACATTAAATAAAACAAGGAAAAAGGTCTGCTACAGCGTCAGTGGTGACGAGCCTTCAGAGTTATCAGACAGCTGGGTTTGGCGTTGTTGATCATAGGGTATTTACAGTACAGGAGCTCCAGTGTATTGCAGACAGTGAAAAAGAGACAGATGGCTAATTGCTTTGTCACCATGTTGTCTCTTGAAAAAAAAAAAAAAACAATGCAGCTGAAATCTGAAATGAGGCTAGGAAGGACAAACACATGCAGGAAAACTTTTCCAGTGATTCGGAACTGAAAACTACTTCAAAAATAGCAGAGAACTTTGTAAAAATGGCAACCTCTAAACTTCAACCCAACCTGCCTGCTTCTGAAGCAAAGCATATGACAGCATGTCAGTAGCCTGGACATGACCCTGTAACTTTTCTCCTGACCAGACACCCAGAGTGACGACGCAGCTGACTATAATGTCGCTTAACCTTCTGCTTCCTTCCATATCAAAAGCTCTGGGTTGTTGAAGGTGACACAGTTATACAGAGAAGGTCAGGTTCTAATTGGAACACATGTCACAACCATCGGCTTGCTTCACTCCTTTATGCAGGACAACACCACAAATAAATCTCACTGTTGAGTCTAATCTTACGTGTACATGTTTAAGGAGCAATAACACTATATTTTATGGTTACTCTTCTGTGTCACAAGAAGTTTATTGAATAAATGTAGAGCTACACTACTGCATGACATAAAGCTTCAGTCAATCACTCATGATGGTTTACAGACTCACAGTTATATACAACAGTTTGACAAAGTTTGACTGAAAAACTATGACTATAAAAGATTCTAGTTTTATTCTTTCTTCAGTCTAAATGTGCATGCAGGCTGTTTTCAGATTGAAAGTGTTCTTTATTGCGTTTATAAATGGAAAAAATAGAATCTCTTTTTTTCACCGGCAGATTTTTACTGACTTACAACTAAATCTCAACTGAAGAGCCACCGTCTAGATGAGAATTTCATCTTCACTGAGCAAACAATGCCATCATTAAGTATCTGAACTGAATAACACTCATTTGGTCATGATATTTAATTTAACACAGAAACAAACTTCAATTTATTAATTGTTTAAAATGACCAAATTCTCTAATTTCATTTCATGAAATGTAAATATTTTTTGTTTTATTTAGACTTCTATGTAAACTGAATATGTTTGGCTTGTTGACTGTTGGTTGTTAATAACACAAACTGCTACAACAGATTCATCCAATAATGACAAGATCTTCTTGATGCATTTGTCCCCCTGGATTTCAGAATATTATGTTCTTACCTGTCCTGGCTGCAGAGTGACAGTGTGGGCTCTGGCTCCCTGAAAAGCAGGGAATCTCCTCAGGTCTGGATGGAGAACATCCACTTGGCTGAAGACACTGGACTCCTCATAGGGGATCCTGGTAGGGAAGAGTTTAGAAGTGTCATCTGGAGGAAACAGGTGCCAACGCTTCCTACATGAAAGAAACATCATAGTTAGATATCATTTCAATAAGCCTACTGAGCAAGGCAAACATTACTATTAGAAATTGATAGAATTGTTGGATTGTCTCGCCGAGTGATATCAGTTACCTATTGTCATTATTGATCAAGAATACAGCTTTCCAAAACTGTAAACAAAACGTTTTTTGCACTCTGATAGCCTATAGTAAATACTGTTTTTTTTAATGTGATGGACCCAATACATACATGTTTGCTCTAAGCACACAACACAAAATGTGGAAATCATGAAAATTTGACAAAAGAATTTCTTTTTATGGATCAATTATTTCTTTCCTACGCATTTTCATGATATATTGGAGATGTTAAAAGTCGACAGGCCAAAATGCAAATTCTTTAGTGTGAAACCATGCGGTCCCCTCTGGCCTGAAACTCTGAAATTGCATTATGAAATATTTTGTGATCTAAACTATGTTATTGCTTTCCATTCATCTGAGCCAACGCTGTCACAAATGTCACTGTATCAGTCAGCACTGTTGTATTTTCATGGATCAGTAGTGTCAAATAACTGCTTGAGCGGGATTTTATTCCATATAAGATCAATACTAAATAAAAGACCTGAGATCCAATTACAAGCAGTGTGATAAAACCGCTGATCTCTTGGGAGAAGAGTAGGGAGATAAGATACAAAAAGACCTTTTCCCTTTTGCCTCTCTATGCAACGAATTAACTGTCTTTCAGGGGCCAGAGAACAGATCACACTCTGTGTCATCAGTTATCCTACTCTGAACCTTTCCTGTTGCACAAGGTGTAGGTTGTTAACAGGATCTTGAATCTTCTTTCTGCTTAGCTACAGACTCCTCTCTTGAATCCACAGGTTCATTATCATATGTGTAACAGGGCAATGGCACTAGGTATATCTTTCTTCATACTGTTTATTGTTGCCAAAATTCATCATTCTGTCATTCAGTGCACACTTGTGTTTTTGATCACCATGTTGCTCGCATAATTGACAAATCACAGGAAACAAATCTAAATCTTTTTCCAGAAACACACCAGTTATACTATATAAAAGAAAATGCAGCCAACAAATTTGGTTGCTGCGACAAAATATGAGAATTGTTGTTTTTTTCCACTCATCAATATGAACGATGAAAAATGAAAAAAACTCATTGGGCTGCAGTAGTTGGACCCTAGTTTGCATGCAGAGTTCTAGTCTCCAACAAACAATGTCACAAAAATGTGACATTAATTAGTTAATATTAACCACTGGGCAGAGGTTTAATCAGTTTACACAGTAGAGCTACAGCAAGCAGAAAGTACAGATAGACTCTCCAGTGTAAGTACAGGGTTATCAACACAAATCTTAAGTAAATTGGAGATATAATAAGGCCCTTAACAGGAGGAAAGGGATCTGTAACCTTTGGAATGATAGCCATGTGGGAGATGAGTACCACATCTTGTTTAAATGCTAGTATGTCAGTATAATGAATAGTGGGAAAACGTAATTACCAAATTGCTACCCTTGAGCCGCCACCCTGGCTCAAGTTAATTTGTTATTATAATTTAGATAAGACAAAGGTTTATTCAAATTAAGCGCCTTTCTTGAAGGACACTTTACGTTTGTTCATATAAAGTATGTTGCAGCTATGGGCCATATTTTTACCTATTATGGTATTAAATTTGAAACTGGAAATGTATTTTCTAGTGGTTCCACTCTTCAGTACCTAAGAGGGAGACTCAAGCGTTTCCAGTTTCAGTCAGTGTACGTAGCCACATAATCATCTACATTTGTGTTTGTTTTATTTTTAACCTGATAAAGGAAACCATGTTTATTGATTGTGTCAGAAGCCAGATAGCTTGCTTGTAATCTGGTTATTTAGGTAGATGTAAATGTAGCAAAGGTGTGCTAGTGTCATCCTTACTGTCCTTGCACCTGCAGTACCAGGTTACAGCCATAGGAGTCCAGGTGGCATGGAGTGTTGGCCCCCTTTGTTCCGATCCATAAGGTGCTCTCTCTCCCATTACGTCCCTCAAAACCAAACTCGGACCACTTTACATCCTACAAAACATCATGTTCAATAATGTTAACCCACCCAATATAATGTAAAAACATAAATAACAATTTTTAGATTAGAAGTTCCTGTTGTCAGACATGACGTGGAGACAAGACTCACATTTTCACAACTGTCACAACTCTTCTAGCTCAGAGATGCATCTCCGCCTCATCAGCTTTTTGACAGGGCCTATTATAGGTAACTGATGGTTGCCTCTGTATAGAAAAACCCCAAATACAGTATTCACCACCTTTCAAAGAAAACTAGCCTGTCAATCATGTCCTTCCAGAGCACAAAGGTGTAGCAATCACTCCAGCATCCTGAATAATGAAGTCATTAGCATATATGCAGGCAGCTGTAAATGACAGACTGGTCAACCTAGCCTTCAGGCGTCTTTTACACGGTGCCATTTATCCTGTGAAAAGCCCAAGTCTGCCTGTCTCAAAGACATGAATGTCAGCGGGTAATAATTGCATGTGGACACCCCAATAAAAATTTATCAGTGAAATAAAAATTAAATGAATATGTGGCAGCGGCTCGAGAATGGATTTTTAAGTCTTTACCTATCAGAGAACAAGAACAGCAGCTAATATAAAGTCATTATGGCCAAAAGTGTAACATTTTAATTGAAAAGGAGAAAAAAATTGAGTAAAAATTTGCATTTTGAAAAACAGACTAGAGAGGGATATTTTGGGTCTTTCATTATGTAACTTTTTCATATAATGTTCCATTTGTTGATAACCTCAAGCAACCTGAACCTAAATGTATTCATTGTCTTATTAAATAAAAGTTTCTATTTATAACAATTCCTGACTTTGTGTCGACTGAAGGTGCTGATGTCAAACTTTAGGGCCATGTATTTATATATCATATATTGTATATATATTTAGTACAGAAGCAATTAAGAAACATACTCGCCATGCAGTATGTGACACTTTTTTACTAGCCTTACTATGGCATTAGATCTGAATCAGGTGGTTAGTAATTTGTGCAAAACATGTTCATCACTTGAAGCTTAAGACATAAAACTGATCTAAAAAACAAGAAACAAGACCAAATCTGAACTACTTGGCTGCTGACTCTGACAAAATAACTTAAAACACTGGTATGTTATTAAAAAGTACTTGCATGTCTTTCAAAAAAATCTTTCTAGTTGCAATGTGATTCAAAAAATCTGACAAGTAACAAACACAAACAAACACTGATCTCCCTGTGCTCAAACATGCCTGCTGATTTAATTTGGACAAAGCATCACAAAACTGTCTTAATATCTTGTATTTAAGATATTTATGTATGTAAGTATGCAGGAGGACAGTTACCTCAAACATGGAGGGCTGATCTTGAAACAGCATGGCAATGTACTTGTAGTCAGCATAGGCCCAATACTCTGAGTAGGGGTAGTCACAGAAAGGCCCTACATCGGCCCCAGCCTGACCCCGGGTCCAGCTGAGAAACTGAGCCAGCTTGGCCTCCACATAGGAGCACTGGGTTTCAAACAGCGGTGCTATGACAGCAGGAGAACATTGCAAGAAAAAGTATGAGAAGGAGAGTAAACACTGGAAAATTATGAAAAACCTTTGGTGAAACAATTCAATTGATATATGCTAAAAAAATGCAATTCACATAGCAGAATCACAGCACTGTGCATAATCACAGAGGTGTGAAATTTTGTTTTACTTGCTTATGAGGAAAATAAATCACTGTTGTAGTGATTTACTCTTGGTTTTGTTTTAGTAAACAACTGTGTCTACGGTTGAGTGATGGCATTCATAATCCATCATGAGCAATGCCCTCCTGTCAGCTGTAGCAGCTGAAAAAGATGATTTAGAAATCTAATTAGCTAGCTTTTATCAGAGGACACGCTCTCTGATATTCATCACAGAAGGAGTCATTACTATAGCTATTTTAGAGCCACATGGAGGGCAACGTACACCAGATGCTCAAAGACAAAAAGCTCCCAATGTTTTTCTTATGTGACATTTTAAAATAAGATCATTACTTACTTACTTGTTTTTGGATTCTTATTAAAATTACTGATCTCAACTACCATTGTAAATCTCCCTATGTGGTTATTTCTTTTTCATCATTACCTGGGCCTTTCACTCATGTATGCTCCTTCCTTGGAATTTGCATGCAACATTACATAATTTTTGAGTAATGCAAACTAATAAAATATCATATGTGTTAACCACATTAACTATTTCTTTATTTATACATCTTAACCTTGGTACTTTTAAAATGACAGACTGTGTCTGAATTGGATCTTTTTGGGTCATGCAAATCTGGTTTTAATTTTACATGTTCAATCCAGGTTATTCATCACACAGAAATGATTTCGGCCCAGATCTACCGTTAGTCTCCTCTTTTCTCCCGAGTCTGAATCGCACGGGTTTGTCACCGAGGCAGCCAGACAAGTGCTCTGCAGACCAATGGAGAACAGGCCAACCGCAGGTCATGTTCAAGAAGACAGCTGGCTGCTGCAGATAATGCAGAATCCTCTGAGTCTCCTCTGGACTGAAGGGTTTAACAGAGGCGGTGGTGGCGGCCATGACCTGTAGTATACACAGACAGTAGGTTGCAAGACTGATGATATGAATTAGTTGATTAAATTAGCCCACGTACAGTACGCAGAGAGCTTCATGTAACAGGTTTCTATGGGCGAGCTGCTGCATCTAAGCCATACATCACCAAGTCCAATGCAAAGCATCGGATGCAGTGGTGTAAAGCAGTGGAGACGCGTTCTCTGGAGTGATGAATCGCGTTTTTCTATCTGGACGAGTCTGGTTAGAGGTTGCCAGGAGAACGGTACATTTCAGACTGCATTGTGCCAAGTGTAAAATTTGGTGGAGGAGGAATTATAGTGTGGGTGGTTGTTTTTCAGGAGTTGGGCTTGGCCCCTTAGTTCCAGTGAAAGGAACTTTGAATGCTCCAGGATACCAAAACATTTTGAACAATTCTATGCTTGCAACCTTGTGGCAACAGCCTGGAGCGGGGCCCCTTCCTCTTCCAACATGACTGTGCACCAGTGCACAAAGCAAGGTCCATAAAGACATGAATGACAGAGTCTGGTGTGGATGAACTTGACTGACCTGCACAGAGTCCTGACCTGAACTTGATAGAACACCTTTGGGATGAATTAGAGCGGATACTGAGAGGCCTTCTCTACCAACATCAGTGTGTGACCTCACCAATGCGCTTTTGGAAGAATGGTTGAAAATTCCTAATAACACACTCCGCAACCTTGTGGACAGCCTTCCCAGAAGAGTTGAAGCTGTAATAATAATAATAATAATGTAATAGCTACCCCCTATGTGTTAGGAATGGGATGGCACTTAAGTTCATATGTGAGTCAAGGCAGGTGGCCAAAAACCTTTGGCAATATAGTGTATTTACCTACAGAATGAACCACCTAAAGCCAAGGTAGGTCGGTTTTTAAACTTATACTAATATCAAAACTATGATGGATGGTGCCATTATCAGATTTTAAGTCTCAACTATCAATGTCATTATCGAAAGCTTCGATAATGATGCGTTAACCATTTTACATTGTTGATAGTGTTGGTGGTAAGTCGTGATAGACATTAGTCACGTTATAGCACTTTAGTTTAACTAATTGCCCTGTTAATGTGGCAGAACGAGTGGGAACTGCTTTTACACAATGAAAATCTGCTTTTTTTACAATATCCCTCAAGACAGTGAAAGTTAGCGTTGTTGCTACAGCTAACAATACGACGAGGCTTTTAGTTCGGCTCTGTCGGATGAACGTTGTCTAGCTGGCGTTAGCTAGCGTAAAGAAACGGGGTTCCTGGAAAAGTGGACTCACCTTCCTCTACATGTGCAGTTGAAGTTCGAGCGGAAGTAAACAAACCTCACATGACAATGTATGGTTTTAATTTAAACCTGGAACTAGCCGCTATGAATCTGCTCCATTGCGACTCTGCGGTCGCGCTAACCTCACTATTCAAGCTAATGCCCCAGACGATCCAAAATGGCCACCCAATGAGTACAGTTTCCACAACGTGAATTATTTCTGTTGGCGCATGCGCATTAAACACCAGATACTGAAACGGACACTATCAGGGTGTTTTTGTTTGCGGGGTCGACTGTATCACAGTAAACAGCTCATTTCCCGGAATTTAAACTGAACGGACATAAAGAAAGCTGCTATGGGTGCCGGTTCGAGCACCGAGGCCGAAAGGGAACCGCTGCTTATCCCTTCTAACGCGGAGGTAAACAGTCAGCCAGTAAACAGCAGAGTGTACGGGAGAAGATGGCTGGTTCTGACCCTGTTTTCCCTGCTGGGACTAATGCAGGGGATGGTGTGGAACTTCTGGGGTCCCATCCAGAACTCGGCCGTCCACGCTTACGGCTTTACCAAGTCCGACATAGCAGTCCTGGTTCTGTGGGGTCCAGTGGGCTTCGTCCCCTGGCTGCTGTTTATGTGGATAATGGATAAAAAAGGTGAGCTGTTCTAATCTGGTACACAGTGTCCTATCTTAACGTTATGCTGTTTTGACTCTTCAGGGATGTTATTAGCCTTAAGACCTTAAAAAAACACGACACATTGTTCTTTTTGATTTCTAAAATAATAATAAAGTTTGGTGCAGATAATTGACTCGAATCCTACATGAAACAGCAAGTCAGATTAGACCGGTGTCCGGTGTTACAGTGTTCTGTTATCCGTCGGATTCTGTGGCCCGATTTGAGGTACATTGATATTGATATTGATATATATATATATATTACCCTAGTCATATAATATATATAATGTTGATGGCTGTTTTCAAATAAACAAGGTCAGTGTTTTAAATAGTGTGTGACAGCAGAGGCTGTTGCTGTTTGTCAGTATTTGATAAACAACTTTTTTAATGGCTCAAGTTACAGTAGAGACAACAAACTCCAGCAGCTCCCAGATGTCGGTGTAAAGTTACAGGTGATGTTGTGTCTCATTTATCTCTTACTTGAAAAGAGAACACATGAACCCACCACAGAAGGATGAATAAACTGTGTTTTTGAAGCAGATATAATTATCCAGTGTTTCCCCAACACAGTCAGCTGATACTGATATGTAGTTTGTAAATCTGTATATGTGCTAAATAGGGAAGCAGCAAAGGTTGATTTGTCATTATGCATGTATATATAATTTTTCATTTGATTTGATCTGCAAACTGAAAATACCTATCACAATTTCCCAAAGCCCAAGGCGACATCTTCAAATTACTTGTTTTTTCTGACCAAAACCCAAAGATATTTTATTTATTAAGGTGTGAATCGTAGAAAACCAGCAAATCCTATTTGGTAAGGGAACAATACATCTTTTAAGTATTGTTGCCTAACTTAAACAATGAATCAGTTCATTGATCAATCAATCATCAATCTGTTACTTGACTAAGATATTAATCGAATAATTGATTTTTTTTTAAAGAGTGATACAGTTCTTCTTTTACAGATTTGACATTTGTAAATGGCAGTAAAAATAAAGGTCACTTTGTAATTAGACATCAGTCAGTCAGTGCAGAAGGGTTTTCCTGGATCTTGGGAGCAACATCAGAGTTGGAACAGTGTGACAGTTATAAAAAAAAGTGCTGATGCAAGAATAAGCAACTCTTGAAGAGCTCTTAAGACTTCGCTCCTTTTTAAGAAAGATCAAATTCTCAATGGCCTTGAAACTACAGGACATTTTGTTCCATGTAAAGTGCCTTTTAGTGATGCCGAAGCAGCATGAAGGAGATCTCTTGACTCAAGCTACTTAGTCAGACAGCACTTCACCTAACCAGTTCCTCTGCATCACCTGACCAACATGTAGAAGTAAATGCCAGAGCAGACTGTCAGGTGACAAACACAGTGACAACACAGTAAACAGTAAGATCTTAGTAACCAGGCAGCTGATGAATTGAAGACTATAAGGAAATATTGCCAAGAAATTACATAACTCCTCTTGTGATACTGATTCATCAGCAATTAGTAGTTCTGGATGTTTTGTTTGCCGAATTTAAACAGAGCTTTTCACATCACATCAGTTGCTCAGTTGTAGAAACTCTTCAAACAAGTATGTACAAGCTTAGTAAAATACTCCACCTGTAGATTCCTCTCAGACCTGTAATGTTAAAGCTAAACTTTATACTTGCAGCCTGCAAGTCTTTGCCTCTGAGTCATATATTGAATTAGGGCAGCTCATTCTGCATTCGCAAATTGTGTTAAGCCATGGTGTGACCTTGTTTTAAAAACCTATGTGATATTCAGACTTTATGACAGGCCTTAAATGTTGTCCATATATGATACACACACACACACACAAACTGGATCTGTTCCAACTTGTCAGTGGGGAAAATACTTGGCTTCTCTCTGGGATACGCCCCCTGTCCATAGGTACAAACTGTTGGTGATCAACAATGCAGTAGTTGCCAAGAGAGGTTACAGTGGAACAGAAAAATGACATAATATGCTTAGGGTGCTTAGGTTCAGAAAGAGACATATGGATATACATGCAAAATAAGGACAACAAAGCTGAACAAAGATGAGAAAACTTCAACATATAATCTTTTTGTACAAGACAAGTACCTAGATGTCATTAAATACACATGCAGTACGATGTGAAATATTAGCCCACACGCAGCACCAAAAGTAGAATATTACAGTATCTCTGTAGCAACAATATTTTTTCACAAGATTACAATTTGACAAACTGATTTGTATATTCTCACCTGTATGAATAGACCAGACTGGTGAAAAATTAAAACATTGAAAGCAATACATTCATTCAGGTTTATTGTGCTGATCCAGAATTGAATTGGCAGTTGCGAATGTGCTTCTTGGCCCTTTTGTTTAAGTGTGTGTTGCCTCAGCCATTTTAAAAGAGAAATATCCATGCATTTAAAAAATCTGTCAGAAGCCCTCTATTCCAAATGGCTCCAGAAGCCTGTGTTACGTGAAACCTAAATGAAGCAACACAACAGATTCTCTCTTGTCCCTCAATAGTGTTGTGATAGACAGCATTATCATGCAACTATCATCTTCTCTGGATCAAATTAACAACATGGCTTGTTGAAAAGTTGTTTCTTGATCAAGTTGCTAGTAGTAACTTGTCAGTACAGAGGGACATTACACATGGACTAGATGACTAAATCTGTGCACTTTGACATCGAAAGAATGCAGCCTGACAAACTAACTTCTAACATGCGCCATTATGTAATATTGGCATCCTGTGACCTATACTTCCCATCAGGGATTGGTAAAGTTAAAATTCCACCCCAGCACTGTTTCACTGGTGTCAATACAGTATATTGATCTGCTCTCCACAGTGATAATTATAATCTGTTAGTCCAAGCTTCAGCAAATGACAACTCGTGTGGGGGTAAAAAAAAGAACAGGGAAGTTGAGAGTTTCCTTAAATGTGCATCATGTGAGTGAAACTGAGAATAAAGACATCCAGACATCAAGTTATTAGAGAAAGACACACTTTGGGGTTCCTCTAGTCTATATTTGAAAGGTTGGAGTTTTTCTTGGTCATATAGATTCATTGCAGAAGCGTGAAATGATTAGTCAATCAATTATTAAGCAAAAAATGCCAAATATGTGCTAGCTCAGAAAGGAGAATTGTAAATTGAATATCTTTGGGGGGTTTGAAAACAATGAATATTTTTTATTACATTTATAGGCAAACAAGAGATTAATAGAGAATGACTTTGTTTCACCCATCTCCTGTCTGCTATCTTTTCACTTTTCTCTCCACTTTCACAACCATATCTTGTGTCTTCCAGGTCTGCGGTCGTCACTTCTCCTCTCGGCGTTCTTCATGCTGTTAGGAGCTATTCTGCGGAGCATCCCACTGACAGACCAGCATTTCAGACGATGGTACGGTTCATCTGTAAACATTGTAACAGATGGTTAATGGGGTGAGACTGAGTATATCCTGTTTGAAAGATTTTGGAAAGAAAGCAGAAATAGACTCGTGATCTTCAGTGCAGTCAGAAGCCTTCCATAATTTCCATAATTTAATTAAAATCTAAAACCAATGTCTCAAATTCACCACCACAGTCAGGGCGAGCAACATGCATCAGGTTATGATCCAAAAGAACTGAGTGCAAATATATATATAATATTAAATCTCTTTGTCTTTAATGAACGAGGATTTGTGAAGTGATATAATTTTATGATGAAGCCTAGTGACTTAAATGATACCTTTTATTTTTCAATGGTAGGAGTAGATGCAATTATAAGGATTTTTAAGGAGGTAATTCAATTCAATTTCCTTTTTGTGGAAAAACTATATCAAACAAAATAATGCATTTATTGTCATGAACATGATGAAATAAAAAGGCATAGAGTTCCTTTTTCGTCAAAGTATAGACCTGTTACCTGGATTTCCTTTACTTATTTTTTGTGTCTTTCTGCCAGTTTGCCCCTTATCAGACAGCACTGACAATTCATCACAGGAAACCATAAAAAGAAATCCCATTATTCCTCATTTCATCTTCAGTTTTGCCCACAAGCTCAGTGCTCCTCTTTTTTTATAAGGTGCAAACGCACAGAGAAGGTCATTTCAATTATAATGTGCCTTTTTAAAAAAATTTAATGTCATCAAGGATGAGTGGTAATGTGTCAAATGATTCCTGTCAGCCTCCACAATTAGACAGTATTATAAAATATTTCCATAGAATAAGTAACATATCACTTTTACTCCATAGATTTGAGGTTGTTTCAAAAATAATAATTTTGGCTTTCAAAGAGGAGATGAATCAATTTTGTTTTTCATCTCTTTCTCTCTGTATGCCTCATGAGGCTGGGATAAGAAAGCCATTAGTGGAGTGAACAGCTAATGTTACAGTGATACATGCTAAATGTAAGACAAATAAAAAGCTTCTGTTGAAGTATATTAAGCGCCTAATTTTGAAAAAAAAAAAAGAAAAAAGAAAATTTACAATTGGCCATGAAATGTCAAGACTTGCATCCTGGATTTGCTGTCTCTGTGCTTTTAGCGTCCTCACAGCCCACTAACTGGCTTTATAGTCTCTTTCTACAACCTTGAATTGAGAGCAGCATGCTGTCACATTAGCCCATTTCTACATGCACCTATCAACATGAAGACTAACCATGTTTGGTACATGTGACTTGGACTCATATCTTGGACTGTTGACCTTGTATGGATCACTGCGTTACATAAAGTATGAACACGGTCCTACTAATGTTTTACAGTGGCAACATTTACAGGCCACTAAAGGCAATCCAGCTCCAACTCCAACAAAGTGGAAATAGGCTAAATCTTCAGGATGTTGTGTTATGCTGTTCCTAGCATGTCTGCGTAGTTAAACCACACACAATTTCATGGAAGGTTTTTGATATGAAATTATAGGAGGGGCTGATGTTTTAATTTGATCAGTAAATCAAAGCCATAAAATTATGCCACAGTGGACAATTTATGTCTAGTTGTTTTATTGTAGTGACCCCTTAAAATAATAATCCATATTTAGAAAGTGTAGTCAAAACTGATGTCAAGATATCTTGTCTTTTTATTTTTTTTAGATCTTTCCTGCCACATAGCCACGTAAAGCCCAATGATTAAAAGTTTAAAATGTAGGCTTTTTGTCTTCTAGCCTGACCTGAAATGCTGTCTCCTCCAGCAGACAGCATTATACCAATAAACTAGATAGATAGATAGATAGATAGATAGATATACTTTATTAATCCCAAAAACTGGGAAATTAGAGTGTAACAGCAGCATAACACAAATACAACACAATGAAATAAAAAGAACAACCAACAATTAAGATAATAATTAATAATTAAATAAGAATAAGATAATTAAATAAGAATAAGAAATTAAGATAATAATTACATAAGAATAAGTAAAATAAAATATAATAATATACAATATATGACCGGATTTTAGCTATTATTATACACGCTGATGGCCTGTGGCAGGAAAGATTTCCTGTTCAGTCTGTAGTTTGGCAGCGGCGGAACTGATGACGTCACAGGCTACCGCTGCATCAGCTGACGGAGGGATGTAAACAACTATCACGATGGTGGACGTGAACTCTCTCGGTAAATAATACCGGCGCATTCCCACAGCTAACAGTTCAATGTCCGGGGAACAGAGACGTTCCTCCTTCAGGTTGCAATCTGAGTAGTATTACCCATACTACTGCCACTACCCATAGATTTTTTAAATGCAAGTGCAGCTTTGTCATAATTCAACATTATAGTGTTTGCTTGGAGCCAAGGCTTTATCCTTGTGATATCCTGTAACTTGTGAAAGAACACATCTATCAGAAAGCTCTCAAAAAGTAGCATTCTGCTCAGAACTTCATTTGAAGCTAGTTCAACAACATCCCTTTTTTTTTCTAAGAGACTGGGCAGTTGAGGCTAACACAGCACCTCCACTTGACATTTGTCAGATATTTTTATTCAAAGCTCTACACAATAGCATGCATGCATGCTTATAATATGGCTACTAACAATTGCTTTTACTGTAAAGGGGAAATAGATTCAATTAGAAACAGGCCTGCAAAGAAATGAGAAACCTCTTCTGTTACTTGTGTTGGATATTATCAGGAGACTTGTGGTTTGAAACTGACAAACTCACATTAAGTCAAAAACCAGTAACTCCAGTGTGCTTTAAATCTTTGCTGCAACAAAGATATCAGATCTGGGTGTCTCGGGCAAAAAAAGCACACAAAGTTCAAGGTGTGTAGTCCAGGTCAAAGCTGCCTGCCCTTTGCCCCATTGGCTGATGGGAACAAGGTTTCACCAGTCATGACCTTAAGCACTTTAGATTTGGTATTCAAAGTGAAAAAGGATTCAAGGATTCAATGAAATTGGTTTCCCCTGGTCCTGGAGCAGCCCAATTATCCAAATATAAAATAAAATTTAAAAAAATATAAAATAAAATATATATATATAGAACATAAAATATAAAAGCTTAAGATAAAATGAAACACACAGCAAATGTTAGTTCTGACACAGTTCAGCCAAATTTGCCTATTAAATGTAATAGGTCATGCCTCTTGAAGCCACGTTTCAATGAATGACATGGATTATAACTGTAAAGACTGATAGAATCACATAGTTCACCAGTAGATGTCACTCTTTGCTTTTGCAGTAGTGGAGATACAACAGTACCAGACTGTGAGAGCTTTTGTTTAGTGAACTGTGTTGTTTAGTGAACTCTCATCAATAAGTAGGACATTTTCGTCATACCAGCAGTATGGGCTTAACAATAGTTACATCTAGCCGCCTCCAGATCTTTGTACATGTAGGGTTCAAGGGCATTGCGAGAGCGATCCAACGCAGCATTTGAGTTTCCTGCTCCTCTGAACAGGAGGAGAGTGGCGACGGTTATCCAGGTAGAAACAGCCCCCTGCAGATCTGTGTTTGCTCCACATGCCGTTTCATGTCTGATAAGCGAATTTGTGTTTTCTTATGATATCCTCTTGAGGAAGTAAAGTACCTTTGTTTTGAGTTTTTAAGATCCTTAATTGTAAATCAAAGGCAGTCGTAAACTTGTGAGCAGTGAGACTTCCTCTCTTTTATATTCAGGATCCTCTGTGTAGCTCTTTTAGTCACATTTGAAACTGAGTTGAAAGCCTTTGTTTTGAGAAGTTCAGATAAGGAGAGAAAGGCACTGTTGCCTCAGCGGTCACTGATTAGACCTCACTGTGATTAGGTCTGCTCTCAAATCAAAGACTTCAACTTATTACCCACCTCTTTCTCTTCTGTTTGCATGTTTTCATTTTCTCTCTCATCTTTTTAATTTATTTCCTCCTCTGTCTTCTCATGAATTTGAATACAGACCAGCCATGTGATTAGTAAGTGTCTGTCAGTTAGATCTCAGACTGATTGGCCATCAGAACACACTGCAGGTCCCTCAGTATGTTGTTATATTATTTTCAAGACAGTATCAGCCCAGCCCTTGTGTGATGGCAGAATTGGGTCTGTCAGTCCTGGCAGATCAGAAGCAGTGAGATGATTTCACTACTGCTCTGGCTTCTTTGTATTTTTCTCGATCAGATTCAGGCCGATGGGGTTCATCAATACTGATTAACTTGGAAAAAGCTGCTCCCTTTTCCTGCCACAATACGGCTGCCTCGACCGCTCGTCCTCATGTAACTCACCATCCGTCCTCACTACCTGTCATATTAAAGCCAATTTTCTCAGTCGCATCCATCCTGTGATCATGAAGACAGACTTTTAAACTTCTGACTCAACTTTGTCTGTGACACAAACTATGAAAAGATAAAAGTTGTCTGTGAATACTTGAGGGCATTCTTGGTCTCGGTAATTTATTCAGATATATGTCCTGTTTGTTTCACTGTAATTTAGTTATTTTATGCAGTTTTACTTCTGTGTGTGTATTTAGGTAGAATTAAAATACTCAAGAAGAGCAACGAACAGAAGAGAGTGTTTTGAGCTAATCAAGAGCTAATGACTGAGATGAAAAAATGTACAAAAAAACAATAATCCTAAAACTACCTTAATGTCTGCCACATGTACAGGTGCACTTTCAATGTGGATCATAAGCAGTAAGTCTGTAAAACAAAAAGAAATCGTGTTTAATGATGTAATGATGATTTACAGTACCAGTCAAAAGTTTGGGCACACTTCCAACCACTCATTCAAGTGGTTGGAAAGGTGTGTCAAAACTTTTGATTGCTACTATAGATGCTGAAATGACAGTGTGAGATCAGTAATGTGGAAGATGAATTTTATCGCCTGTCGCTCTCGTCTTTCACCACTGGTGATGAAAACTAGCGAAAAGCAGCGGCTAGGCACTGGGGTTATCCTCAACTGCAAAAGGTAATTCAGTCGCTACAGAAGTGACAAAAATCGAAAACTGAGAGCTAATAAATCCTGCACCGATGCAGATGAGCAGAACAGGAACTTTGATTATATTTGAATCATGTATGCAGAGGGATGAATAATTAGGTTATTCTGTGTTTATTTATGGATTCTGTCATGAAAGAGCACTAGTTTCTAATAGAACCCACTGAAAACTCTTGCATTTGATTGAGCAATAACATATATATGTTAGAAGTGGGATTAGAAGAGCCACAGAGTATTTTAGAAGGTGCTGATGTGTAGGCTGGTATGTAAGCAGGTTTGAGATGTGGGAAGAAGATACAGAGTGAGCAAGTTATTCTCCCATCAATCTATCACTGACCGCAGCACTTGTATTCTGCCAGGACACATTTATCTGTGGGTCAGAGCTAGTGGAAAGCAAAGTAAGGAAGAGTTAGAGGGCAGACAAGTGTAAGCACACTGAGTAAACATACTGCCTGCTTTATGTAAATATGAATATGTAGCTTTTTTTAATGAAGGCCTGGGTATCGAAGCTGAATACTATGTTTACTAGTCTTTGATCACATAGCTCCTGATTAAAGTTATTTTTGCCAATATTATAGTATGTTATATAGACAAAGTTCATTTATGCCTGCTTGTGTTTAGACAAAATTTAACATTTTCATTTTTTTGAATGTTTTTGTAGAAAAACATCTTTGTAGTCATCACAGTAATGTATTGATTTCATACTGTTGTGGTTGTAGTAAAACCTGATTATGACATCAGTGGTATTGTGTCCTATTTAAATGTACTTGATGATGTTTTGCAAGGATGAGGACAGACATTTAACACATGGCAGCCATGTGTTTTTCAAGTCTTGAAACAATCTTATATACCATGTTATTTAATCTAACATTTTATCAGATCTGGAATAGTCTTTTAAAACTTGAAAAGGAAGGAAAGTTTCATGCGTCCTTATCATATATTGATAGATCTGTAATTATATTTTTTTTCATATTAATATTACTTATCTAATGAGAGCTGTATTTTATCAAATTGGTTTCATAAGATCTTAAAGTGTTCATGTTAACTTGGCATTAAACTCACAAACCTTCAGTTTTCTCCTTCCAGCACTCATGTATGTTGATTTAGGATCAACAGGTAGTCTCAGCTGTCAATTTTACAATCTCAATTTTACAATATACAGAATTAGCCCTACTCATCTCATCTCCTCCTTGTTGTTTTCTCTCTCCTTCTCTCTTATGCTTCTTTCCTCCTTGCTGAGCCATCTCACACTGCTCTGAATGAATGGTGTCTTTACTGCACTCACACACAATCAATCAGCTGTACGCTGTCTCTGGTGGCTGGCTGTCTCTATCAGACAGTTCTGGGCTGGGGGTTGTGAGGGGTCTAGCGGCATCAGGGGACATCTCAGTCTACATCTGTCTTGCACAGCTCAGTCTAAGAAAGCACAAGTGAGATTGTAGCATGGAGTGCCTGAGTGGCAGGTTGTTACTTACCTCCCCAAAGACAATTGCACCATATTTGTATTCTTTTGCCTGATGTAAAATATATGTGTCATTACTTCACATCTTGTGTTAATTTGAGGCTCACCGCTGAAACCATTTTTGACTGTCTTTGCTGTAGAGCAGTCTGATAGATCCAACATATATAATATACATTATAATAGTTAAAATCCGGTCATATATTATATTATATATTATATTATATTTTATTTTACTTATTCTTATGTAATTATTATCTTAATTTCTTATTCTTATTTAATTATCTTTTCCTATTTAATTATTAATTATTATCTTAATTGTTGGTTGTTCTTTTATTTCATTGTTGTTGTATTTGTGTTATGCTGCTGTTACACTTTAATTTCCCAGTTTTTGGGATTAATAAAGTATATCTATCTATCTATCTATCTATCTATCTATCTATCTATCTATCTATCTATCTATCTATCTATCTATCTATCTATCTATCTATCTATCTATCTATCTATCTATCTATCTATCTATCTATCTATCTATCTATCTATCTATATTATAAATGGGACCCACAAAAAAAAAGGGAAGAAAATTCTGTCATGCACTTTTCTGGTCTAATAGAAGTTCTAGACAATGGCAACGTTGACCACTGTGTTTTGGAAAATATGCAACAAAATATTTATTAGGTTGTTCTATGAACTGTTAACCCTGTCAATTCAAAATTCAGCTAAAATAGTGCAAGTGTTCCCCCAATGTTGGTTGATGCCTTTTCCATACAGGCCTAGGAATCACTTTTGCAATCACTCCATTCCATTGCCTGTTGTTGCTAATTTGCTACTGTCAAATTAACAACTGGCAGCTGAAGTCCCACATCTAGTCACAGACTATGTAAAGTCAAATATCAGATGGGATCACATTTTCAGGATTTTCCCCTTTTCAAGGTCATTGCAAACTCACACAATGCAGACTCAGCCTTTCAGAAACAGTTGTTTCAGAAATTTAAAGCAGCTGAGTTGAGAAAACTAGAATAAACTGATGATAAATGATGAGCGCCCAGTCTCATCATTTGCACTAAAATTATTAATTCTTTTATATGACATTTAAATCAGTCCCTATGTTGTGGCAAGTAATTCTTTAAAAGTGTGTGAATCTCACACTCATCCCAAGATTATAATTTATGATGTTTGCTGTTGAAAACAGTGCAGCGCAGATCTTTATGCCTACTGTCCCACTACTTTCTCACAATGTGGTGCTTCTGTTTCTTTTTTGCTTGTTTTTAATGAAAATGTGTTTCTGCCACAGGTTCATTCATGGAGGTCAGTTCCTGAACGGTTTAGCCGGCCCAACCATGATGAGCGCCGGCCCCTTCCTCTCCACCACGTGGTTCGCTCCTGACCAGAGGGCCACCGCCACTGCCGTGGCCTCACTCTTCTCCTACCTGGGGGGTGCTGCTTCATTTGTGATTGGACCTCTAGTAGTTCCAGCCCCCAACGACACCCAGGCAGCAACCACGATGGCAGCAGCAGTTTCCGACAGCTCCATCAGAGACAGGATCCAGCTGGTTATGTATGCAGGTACTAACAGAAACCCTGAGGGCATAGAGGATCGATAGCACATCATTTCAACATCATGTCAGTCCCGTCAAGGGACACAAATATGATCAGGCGAAGGTGATCCAAGAATTTTGCACAAACACCAAAAAAAACAAAACAATTATAATCTTCATAACCGCCCCCCTGAAAAATAGATTGCTAGGACTGTTATGCTTAACTGATTCAGAAAATTAAAGGCACATTGAAAAGAGAAACAACCAGGCTGTAATAGATTGAAGCCGCAGCTTTTTTTTTAACCTAAGGTAGTATCGTTCTTCATTTTTAAAGGACAAAGCAGAAACATTTCATCAACCAAAAGTTTTTGGTGTCATCCAAAGATGCCGGCTACCTGCCAAATGATAGATCAATGTCAGCAGGAATGCACCTCTATCAGGGAGCAACAGGCAGCTGCTGCTTGATCAATCCATATCTGATTTAATGAAAGGGACGTGCGGATTTGCCTGCTTTTTGGAAATGGATCAAACTGTAAAATTGTGTTGGTTCCACAGGAGAAGTAAAATATTAATTATTGCTGTATGTAGTCTATATCCTTGTCTAGTGGTCTATAATGCTCATTCCAGGGATGTTTCAGAAGACCTTTAGATGTCACAGTGACCTTTTTAAAATGTCAGAATGGTTTGATCTGTCTTATCTATGAAAATGACACACATGTCTCTTTTTATCTGTGTCACTGTGTTCCGGCAGAGTTGACTGCAATTGCTGTGCTTTTTGCGGCAGTCCTGCTCTATTTCCCGTCACGCCCACCAATGCCTCCCAGTGTGGCTGCTGCAAGCCAGAGACTCAGTTACAGGAGCAGCATCTGCAGACTTCTGAGGTGCAACCATACACACACACATACACTATACTTACACACATACGGTAGGTATGTACCAATAGTAGCTTCTTTCACAGTATTCAGTATGACTAGCTTCATTTGTCCTTGATTCAACTCACATGTCGACGTGTGAGCAATTGTTTAAAATTAGTTTCAGGTGCTTTTATGTTTTATGACATCAGACTCTATGTCTACTTATTTGGCTATGCAATGCGCTCTTCTTGTCTCAGAAAGTTAAAGTGACAGAGTCTTGCATTGGGGCAAGATGTGGAATCTTAATGAAGGGATCGGCCACTCACCATCTGCTTGTGTTATTATCAAAGAAACCCCAGCCTTCCCTTACAGATTAATTACTAAGATATTATATACCAACGTCATCCCCTACATCTTTACCATCAGGGTCAATACATTCTTAAAACACTGTAGATGCATGTGGTTGGAGGGAGAGACGTGGTTGGTTATGGCAAGGTACTGAATCACGAAATTAGCGAATGCCTTTATTGATGTTTCATGCAATTTGTCTTTTTCGTCCCGGGGAAATGCATAAAGCTGAGGGAAGAGGGAATCTAGAGTTAATAATTGAGCCACAGTTCACTATAACTCTTCAATACCCCATCCCAACAATTTAAACCAGGGCAATATTTATCATCTGGGGCCATGAGGAAACAGCATTGCCTGAGGAACGAGTGTTGTGCCTTTTGCCTGCCTTGTGGAGGAATGAGGCCTGTGGCAGTGGCCAGGGATTAAAGCGCTGGAGAAGGGAGTGAAAAGCAGGGTGACGGCGACCATGGAGTTGGCCTATACGTTACTTGGCTACTCTCGGTCCCCTGCAGTAAGAAATAGCTATAGCACCAGGCTTTTTCACAGGCTTCTGTCAACCTAATGCCGACTGAACTAGGCCATCCAGCTGAAAGGGTTTCTGTTCCACTTGCGATAGGCAGCCTTCCAGTGACCTGTTTGGGCAGCATGTTGTATCTCGGTCCAGCAGCATCAAGCATTAGAATTCTCCTGCAGGGATTGGACATGGAGGAGCTTGCTTTTGAGTTTGTGTGTGTGTGTGTAGATGGTAAACAAAATAATGTAAATACTTAAGGTAAAATAATTCAACTTTATAGTTCAGAAAATTAATAATTGAAATAAAAATCTGGATAAATCAAATGAAGAGTTGTCACCCACTCTGCAACTCTACAGAGTTTTACAGTCTCTTTGAACTGATTTTGTTTTCATTTTACAGCACATTTACAGCTTGGTTCAGTCTCGGTGCCCTCTCCATCTATATTTCCAGCAGCACCAAGAGGCTGTTTTCAACTGTAATGCCCTCATAACCCATTTTACTTTTGGTGCCCACTGCCAAACGTGGGAGTAATTGGTCAGCTGGTGCTGCTAACATCTCTTTAAGGTGATAGTGTGTCAGAGGTGTCATCCTTTGTACATACTTTCTAATTCTTAAAATTAATCACCGGTCACACAGACCAGTGATTCTCAACATTGAATTGAAACATGAGGCACTAAATACTGAGTTGAAACCATACCATAACTTTATAAACGTAACAGAAATACAGAATTTTATAATGACAGTGATGAAGAAACTGTATTTAATGTGAATAAGGTCACTACTATCGGCTAATATAACGAGGAGGATTCGATCAATGCATCTCCGGTAAAGGTGACAAAATGGGTAACAGGCAGTGGCTGCCAACTAGTCAGTTAGTCAGCTTAATAATATAATAATAATATATAAGGTCATCCATTAGCGTGTCAGGGTCTGAGCAATGGTTAATGATCTTCAGCTTGATGAGAGCTTCCAGCTGTTCACATCTGCTTCCACAGCAGCCGTCTAATTAGTCTCCACACGAGGCGCAAAGTTTTAAGTTGTGTTTTAATCACAGTGTGAAGGCGTACTAAACAGCCCAAAGTATCAATGATTCCCCTCCTTCCCTGTCATACTCACTTTCACTTTAAAAGCTGTCATTCTGATGTATTGATCTCCAGCTGGTTCTGCCAAGTACAAATGGCACTTAGCTGATGACGCTGCCATCTTTGAGACTTCTTTGGAAAAAAGTTTTATCACCAGCATGAAGACAACAGGGAAAAATTGTCCTCTGTCTTACCCAGTAGCCAGCATCAGCTTTCTTACATTTGGTTATCTAAATAAGAAGCCAGGCAGGGAAAAAGGTGCATTAATATTGATTTCCTGCCATTATGGCAAGGTTAATGAAAAGGTTGCTGGGAGAAAGGCAAAGAGGGTGCTTCATTCACAGGGGTTTTATGACTGTCCCTGCAAGTAGCTTCATGCTGGTGGGGTGGGGGGGTTGCGATAAATGCAGTAGTTTTAAAGTGTCTAGAAACAAAGAAGAGAATCCGCTGCCTGCTCTGCATTTCTTAGATACCCAGTGATTCTAATCACGTTGTTAGGGTTGAGAAGGTGGCATTCCAAGTTCCAAGTGATTGTGATTAGGTTGTTATTGGAGGGGTGCCATTTACTCTAAAGAGGTAAGCTCTGTATGTGCACACTAGGTGTACATAACTAGGCATAGAGTATAGAGGTGTCTTTCTTTTGTTTTTCTTTTCCTGTTATACACTGCTCACTGTGAGTTGGTGAGGTATTAGCAGGGAGATCTCCTTTGTACAGTTTCTTTTCTGTTGATAACTAGATAAATTGATATTAAGAGCTGAAAGTATTAGCCGATCAATTAGTTTAATTGACAGAAAATTATTCAGCAACAATTTTGATAATTGATTCAGTTGTTAAAGTCATTTATCAAACAAAAAAGCCAAATATTTATTTGTTTCAGTTTGTGAAAAACTTTACTGTCTTTAACTTTGTAATATAATTGAATATCACTTATGTAATATGACATATCATTTATAATTATCATTTAAGTTAAATGCCTTTGTTTGGTTCAACTGTTGGTTTGGAAAATTGTGACAGTTGAAATTGTGACAGTGTCTCATAATTTTCCTAGGTTTTACAGACTAAATGATACATCTTTTAGTTAAAAAAAAACAATAAAAAGCAATTCTGACCACAGACTTTTCATTCAAGTCATACACCTCTCTCTGTTTGCACTTTTGACTGTCACATAAATGCAAAAATGCCAAAATATAACCTCTAAAAATAACCATAACCATTTCTACAACCCAGGGACACTAATATGAATTCACCAATTTTCACTAGAGCTGTTTACACAATGTCCAGCAATTCAGGCGCATGCATTGTCCAGAGTTGCTCTTTCACACATGTAGCATGTCTGTCACTGTCTGTGTCTCCTCTGCTGCTCTCCTGTATGTGCACATACACATGGAGGGCTCAGCATGCAAGAGCACAATGGCAACGGTAAATGACAGCAAAATGCAGTACTTACTAGTTATATTTTTTACTATTTATTTTCTTTTATCAAGTACCAGTGTCTGGATAACTTTAGGGTTGCAGTGCATGTGGCTCATTTTTCTTCAAACAAAAACTTTTGCCATCGCAATCATTTGAAAGATGCTAAAATCTTATATAAATTCGGGACACTTTATATACACATTTTAATCTATTGTCACCCTCCTACAAAGTCAAAAATAGACAAAGTTCTAAAATAGAGGGCAAAAAGTGATTCTGTTTATTTGTTTTATTCATCTTCCTCCTGTGCACTAAAACTAAGTTACTTTATTTTTCTTCCTCCTGCGTACTGAAACCATTAAACACCAAATCACCATCACCGTTTCTTCCTGCACACTGTTAAAGCGCAACTGCGCAACTATTAAAGTGGCTTCATTCTCCCATGCACTAAAGCCACAAGTTTATCTTCCTCCTGAGCATTTAAAACTAATGAACACCATACCACTGTCACTTCATTTCTTCTGCGCACTGAAGTCACTGAAGTCGTCCTCTTCAGTGTCGGAGTTGAACAGCCTCAGATAATCTGCTCACCATAGATTCATTAACGGCAAGCCTATGTGGAAACAGAGCGGCTGCTCTGTTTCCTTCAAGGATAGCCAGATCGATGGCATTCAACTTAAAAGCTGCATCATACGAATTTCTTCGTGGGTTTTCCATTTTGAGAGGGTGAGGGTGTAATAATATTATATACCCCCTGTGGGCTGAAGAAAAAATCATAGAAAAGCTGCATCTATAAGCCGCATGGTTCAAAGTATGGGAATAAAGTAGCGGCTTATAGTCTGGAAAATACGGTAAACAATTTCACTCATTTTAAAAGTGTTTTGACCACGCATTCCAAGTTCAGCAGCAGTAGAAGCTGTTGTTGTGACAGTAGCAGCAGTCACAGTGGTAGTAATAATAGTGAGATTAGCAGTAAAGTACTACTAATGTCACTACTAGTATAATATTACTAACTACACTGAAAGAGTAACAGTAGCACTTGTGGAAGTACCAGTTTCGGCTTTTCAGTTTAACTTCAGCGTTTTAGTGTGCTTGATGAATTATTACTAAAGCCAGATTGATTCAGTTCCAGTATTTCTTTTAGCAGATCAGTATACTTTGCAATTGATCTAATGAATGAATCAGCACCACACCACACTCTGTTAAGATATACAGAAGCGTTACTCAATATTCATTTAAATCCATAGTTTAAGACAGAACTGTTTAGTTTCAGGTGCATGTTGCCCTCTAATAGCGCTCAGCTTTATTCCTGCAGCTCTGCCCACCATGCCCAGGTAGCTGCTTTTGCTGTGACAGTAGCAGTGAGTCGAGCCAGAGCGGTGTGTGTATGTGTAAAATGACAGCAGGCTAGTAAAAAGCCCTGGAGCTAGTACTCCCAGTGCTGCTGCCTTTTTGTTGTTGAATAATTACGGCATTAAAATTAAACCTTACCTGTGTATAAGTCAGGAGTCTTTAGGCACACATCTATAAATATTAAAATGTTGGCCCTTTTTTGTTTATAATGGTAGAGGTAAACAGCATATGTGATAATACTATACCTTTTGACTTGAATGACAGAGAGCAAGATTTACTGGATGCCTCATTGAATTCATAGGTGTTTAATTTTAGCAAACCGCTGCATGTTAAATGGAACAAACTGTGTTAAATAATAATTGATGTGCTGTGAACTGCAGTTTGTAATTGTCTCCATGAAAATTGATTGGTCTAAATGAGAAGTAAAAATCTTTTTAAGGTACTGTTCTACTTAGTCAGAAGTGAATGTTAAATGGACAAAGATTATCTGACTGTGTTTTCCAGTGTGGCCGGTCAAAAAAGCTATTAACATTTGACGTGACGTGGTTGACAACACGTACACGTTGTACGAACTTGTTTTTTTTCTTGCATAACCTAGACATTAACCAGTCAACAGGCCCTGCAAATGTTTTTAATAGTCTGTTATTAAGGAACATACACAAGAGGTTGTAATTAATAAATCCAGATGATAAAATAACAATCTACTGTCTTTTCACAGAATTCTATGTCCAGCATATTTTCCAACATTATTCAGGACATAAAAACAACATAACAATCTGATCTTGTGTAGTCACACCTTGTCCAGAACTCCATAACTCCATATTAATATTTTTGGGGAAAAAGCAGTATATAACCATCTTAACTTCTGAAACTTTTTTGTGTCTTTTCTTTCCCTTTAGCAACCTGCGGTTTGTTATGCTAGCGCTTGCCTATGCAGTCCCCACAGGAGTGATAGCTGGCTGGGCAGGAGTCCTTGACATGGTCCTTACACCAGCCAAAGTCAGCCAAGTAAGCAACAAACACACACACACACACACACACACACACACACAATCTTTAATCTTGTTAATGTAAGGAAACATGTCAGTAAACCAAGGCCACACCACTGAATATAGTGATCATGGGTAGGAGGCCACTTCATCAAAAAAGGCACAATCTTTAGCCAGTACTGTTATTTTGACTGGCTTTTGTGAAAATGTGCAGACTTGGTCACCACTTATCATATTCCAATCTTGGTTACCTCTGTGTGGATAATTTTCAACCGAGTATGAATAGCGGCTCATCTCGTATTTCTGCATGGAAATAAACCAACACTAGTAGCTCACCAATCGGTTTGGCATCTTTGATTTTCCCATTTTGAAAACACTGAATGGTTCAACTGTGCTAGCAATTAGCTTTACACAGGGGAAGCCCACTCAGATGAACATTGGGTTTCTCTTCAATCTCATGGTTGCATCTTGAAACATCTGAAGCAAGTCCAGTTTCCCATTGACTTGACTCTCATGGATATACCTCACAGACAATTGAAACACTTCTTGGAAATAGGTGGCGTTCTTTAATGACAGTGGGCAGAAAACATTAACTGTGTTTAAGGGTGCCTTATGTAAGAATCAACAATTCATACTCCATACACCAAACCAGTTGGGGTCATAATATCACTGTTATGTTACGCTACATTAGCACAGAATCAATAGTGCATTATCAGGTAACTAGGACTTTCAGTGCTAACATTGAAGTAACATGAGGCCTTCACATACTCTTGTGAATACACTTTAAAGTTAAAAAAAAAAAAAAATAATAATAAAAACATGCCCCTCATCAGATAAGAATGGACTGAGTCATATTTATATAGAAAAACATTATCATTCACCTAGGCTCTTTTCTCCTGCTTTTCTATATGTCTCTCTTTCTCTTCTCCACTCATTGAGCCCAATCACAGATTCTGTCTATCCTTTGTGAAGGGTCCAATCAATTGCAGTTCGACATTAGCATGTCTGCCCACCATCTTCAGTCTGACACAGACAAAAGAGGAAGACAAGTTGGGTGGGGGTGACAGTGTGACGCAGGTTAGAGAAAAGTTCCATATAGTTTGCGTCTTATAGCTCCCAACACAGCAGTGTGTCAGAAGACAAAGCGAGGATGTTTTCAAGGTTATTATCAGACAGGTGCTGCTGGAGAGGAGATCGCACACAGGAGAGCAGAAAATGAGACACTTCTCATCCCACCCATTCTCATCCCTATCGTTATACGTCTGTCAAGAGGTAGCAGATAGCATACCAAATTGTTCTTAGATTTCATGTGTTCTGAAAAGGTTTTTCTCTTTCTTCTACATTTTTGCTAGTTAAAAAGATAGTGGTGAGTTGAGGTACATTACAGCCTATCCCCTCGGTACAAAACATTGAGGTTAAAAAATGAATGTAGAAGTATAGTGATGTATCTAAACATGGTGAAGAGTAGATTTTTGAATTTTTACTTTGTTCTTTAGACATGCAATGTTTGTTCTTAAAGTCAGGTTAATCTGAAGAAAAGCAAATACTGCATTTCATAGTTCACTGTCCGAATCATGGCTTCAACTCATCCCGCTTTTCTATCTGCTCTAAGTTTTGTTGATTCTTGATTTCGGAACAGCACCGAAAAATACTGTTCAGGGTGTCTCCTTCTGTCCCTAAGCAATTTCTCCTTTGCTCTGTTTCCTTGCTCTTTTATTGTCCATCTTGCATCACCATAAAATGTTATTGAGTCTGACAATTTCAGATTTTCTGTTCATTTCCTCATGCTTTCCAATGATTTGTTCATTTTGGTGCAGATGTGTATACTCCTTTCTTTTCGCTGATAATTGCTACATTGTACTGCTGCCTGGGCAGAATGCAAATCTATTCATTTTGCCCCTAAGCGCACCACTTACATTGTGTCGCGCTACTTTCACTGCTTCATTTGTGCTCACACTTACTTTCCAACTTGGTTTATTTTCACTGTCTGAGCTGGTGCTGGTGCTGCATGCATATCGGCATTGGTATTGCAGATGTCAAAAGCGGTTGTCAGTTCTCTGAAGTGCTCATAGTTGACAACTTTGTTCTGCATTTGCTTCATGAAATAATTTATCCTTTTTTTCCTGTTTCCTCTTTTTCTACCCTCTCTCGATCTTTGTCAACATTTTTCTTTCAGCTGTTTCTTAAGGGTTCTTCCCAAAAAAAAAAAAAAGATGTTTTTTAACATCTGTTTTCTCGGCGAGCCATGCAGTCTGATTGAAAGGTGACCGTGGCTGCTGTGAGGCAGAGGGAGCAGTTGTCATCAGATGAGATGGGACTGAGAGAGAAGATTAGATTAGAAACAAACCTGTGCCCAGTCCACAGGAGAGGGTCCTTAAAGTATTGTAGTAGAAAAACATAATGGTTTATATCATGATGAGAAACATGCAGATAATTTTAAACAAAAAACGTTCCGGCACCAACCCAGCTCTCTGCTCAGTAGGTGTAATACTATGAGCTCTTTAGCAGGAATGCATCTGGGGTGTTTAACTTGCAAGGATTACCTTAGGAAATCTAGCTGGGTTTAGGTGATGCTGAAACTCTATGAGGGTTATATGAGTATGTAGATAGAGTTTTAGCAACCATTAAAATACATTTTGAAGCAACACCTCAAAGCTTGGAGTTGTGTGGATCCTGGGTTAAGCTTTAAGCTGATTCAGCCACAAGGGGGGCGCTGTCACGCTCCATTGGGCAGAGCGCCGCTGCTGGTGAGAGAGAGAAGAAGAGACTGACACCGGGACACATGCATGGTCGGAGAAGAGGTTATGGTCGATACATTGTAGCGGTTGAGCAGCTGTTTATGGTTCAGCGTGCGTCCAGAGAAATAACCACACACGCAAACACACCCACAAGAAGTATTTATACACCTGTACAGCTGTGTACTGGATTAAAGTGCCATAAAAGGATCGACTGTTTCTTGCTTCTTCATTCTTATTCAAGTCTTGGGGGAACTTTATGGACTGCGTTCTAACAGCACACTTCGCGATTGCAATACAGAGTAGCCAGTTTATGAACGTTAAGCCTCCATCACAGCTATAGTAAGTGTTAAAGCCTAATGCTGCCTTCTCAGCCTTAGCTCATTTTGGAGTGACACTGCATCTTACGGAGTTCTTGTTTACTCCATATTGATATAGTATATCAAAGAAGCCCTAAAGCCAGTTTCTTCCAGCTTCCCTGATTAGCCTCCCTGGGAAAGTTTGTGCCAGGGTGTTGGAAAGAAGGTTACAGTTGGATTGTCAAACAGGAGGAGCAATATGGAATTAATTGACTGTGGAACAGTGGACAAGTGTTTTCTAGCTACGATAAAGAAGGGGTTTTACTAGTAACATGGTCATCTAACCCTTACATAAGAGGGGCTGAAGAGTTGTTGCTTTTTGTTTTTTCATGTGTGAGGTTGACAGGTGGGTTGGTGTGGCGTCAGGAGTATTGTGGTGAAGAACCAGTTAATCTAAAAAAAACTCTTGGAAAAAGTCGATTAGTAGAGAATATGGGTATTGACTTCAGGATTGCATCTTTACTTTTTTTATAGATTTTTTAGTTCTATTGGTGTCAAGGGCGCACTAGGCAATTTGGAGCTGAGTGGTTCTGATCAGAAACAGCACCTACCACTCTGCTTGGTGCTTTTCCTCCTTTTGGATTAGGTTGGGAGTGAGTTGCAACCCTGAATGACTTTACTGCACCCCAGTTTGAGTGCTTCCCAGTGAGCATGAAGCAGCCATTAAAAGAACTGCCTCTCAAGGACTTCAACCCCAAGATGCAGTGGTTGCTGCTTGAAAAAGAAATAAAAACAGCAGATTTAGGGTTTTTACAGTGATTATAAATCAAAATATCTTCCAATACCGGTAGTTGGTCGTTGATACCTGTTTGTCAGTTTCTTTTACACCTTCACAATCTGACTTTTGATTTCAAAATCACTATAGTTCATGATTAGAAAATCTGTTTAGTCAATCACATTTCTATAACACCAACCATGCTATAATTTGTTTTGTTCAGAAGAAGAAGGACTTTCCAGGACTTTTCCATCTTAACAATGTTCACATTGTGCTTCTATGAATGTGCATGAACATACATGTGAATGCTCTGTGATTTGTGAGATTTGTTTTCATTTTTTGCCATCTTTTCTGCCTGCTGTGTGAACTCTGTGAGGGAAATGTGCCAGACCTGCAGACAAGATGATTGAGTATTGAGCTCAGCATCACCATAATGACTAAGACTTGGGAAACAGGTGCCTCATCAGTCATACATAATTGTTCCCTTAATGGAAAGTAGCCATTTTGAACTCACAGAAGTAGAATGTTGATCCAATAGGTCAAGTTTCCTTTAACTTTATTACAATTTTTTTTTTTTTTATTCCCTTACAAAATCTCTTGTGAAGTTGTGGTGCACTGTATAACGTTATGCATGCTCTGCCTACAGATCCAACACTTCCTTACTATTAAAGATTGTTCTGTGGATTTTCTGGGATTACATGAAGTGAATTGGTGCAGGAACACCATGTCAAACTAAAGCTAAGGATAAGGTATTTGATCATTGGCTTAAAATGGCTTATAGCGAGAGCTAGAGAGAGAATTAAGGAAAACAAACACATTGACGTGTCAAGAGCCTGGAATCCTGGCTTTCCTTACCATAACAGCAGCTTATTCACACAATCGCAATATAGCAGACATGATTAAGCTTCAAATCTGGCCTTTTTTAGGGTTACAAGGTACTAAGAATACTGCAGTTAATTAACTCTCCATCCGCACATGAAATTTATTAATTTGCATCTCAGAATTGAAATGGCTTGGCAGGCAATTTGTGTTAAGCTTCCTGTATTGGTGCACAAACTGACATTATATGGTTTAGAAATCTTTATATAGATATGTAATAAGCAGGAGTTATAGGTGGCTCAGAGTTGTGGGTGTTTCAAATATTTCTGAATCAAATATTTTGATGTCTCTATGACAACAATAGCACAGATCGTCACCATTTTACTGGGGTTGGGGTGGGGGGTATGTTTCACCTCAGCACACTGCCTAAGGTTATGCAAACGAGAGAGGGGTGCCTTTCCAATGATCTTTTATAGTTGCACAGAAGGCTGGCCCACACAGAGCAGGAGGGGAAGGACTGTAATTTAGATCAAATATAATGACATTTTGGCATTCATCACTTACTAAGCCAGAATACATTTTACATTTAATAATATCGATGGTTCACTTTTCTTCATTATAGACTTACGTGACAGATCGGTGCAGAGTATGATTAAGCAAAAGGCATCATATGCTACTTTAGATTCTGCTCCCTTTCTGTCACGTCTTCCATCTGGTTGGATTTGGTTGAATGTGAGTTATTGCCTCAGGGAGATTGATAGGAACCAAACACCTTATTTGGCACTCGGAGTCATTCTCGCCTGGGTGCAACACACTGATTGGTTTTGGATGTGAGTTTCTGTGTGTGTGATTGTGTGTGGTACACTTTACCTCATATTGATTCTGCTGCAGTTCTCTGCCCAAAATGTCCTTTCTTCTTCTTTAGGTGTGTTATGCGTTGGCCTTCATCAGTGTAAATACGTAAAGACAACACACACACACACACACCCTACACACACATAGCTGTTTTTATTTTCTTGAACAGCAATGTTGCCTTGCGTGACTGGTAGACGCGTATAGTGCGTCAGCGATGCTTTTTCACAGTTACAACCTGCCGATTGCACTGAATAATTATATTATATATCTATCTTCTTCTCTTCTCATCTCTTCTCTTCTCTTCCTCACTCTCCTATCTCTTCTCTTTCTCTTCTCTTCTCTTCTCTTCCTCTTCTCTTCTCTTCCCCTTCCCTTACCCTTCCCATCCCTCTCCTTCCTCTTCCCTTCCCTTCCCTTCCCTTCCCTCTTCCTTCCCTTCCCTCTCCTTCCCTCACTTCCCTTCCCTTCCCTTCCCTTCCCTTCCTTCTCTTCTCTTCCTCTTCCCTTCCCTTCCTTCCACTTCCCTCTCCCTTCCTTCCCCTTCCCTTCCCATCCTTCCCTTCCCTTCCCTTCCCTTCCCCTTCCTTCTCTTCTCTTCTCTTCTCCTCATTCTTCTCTTCTCTTCTCTTCTCTTCTCTTCTTCTCTTCTCTTTCTCTTCTCTCTTCTCTTCTCTTCTCCTTCTCCTTCTCTTCTCTTCTCTTCTTCTTCTCTTCCTCTTCCTTCTCTTCTCTTCTCTTCTCTCTTCTCTTCTTCTCTTCTCTTCTCTTCTCTTCTCTTTCTCTTCTCTCTTCTCTTCTCTCTCTTCCTTCTTCCCTTCCCTTCCTTCCCTTCTCTAACACACAGGTGGATGCAGGGTGGATTGGTTTCTGGTCGACCATTGGCGGATGTGTGTTTGGAGTGGCAATGGCCAGGTAAGCCATAAATGTGATTCTGAATTCTGAATGTGGCATTAAGGTGAACTTTAAGACAGTAAAGTGAACAATTCTAGACCTTTGAGTTATTGCCCACCTCTCTGATTTCCTTAACGTTTAAGTGAAAACGAAATGAAAATTCACTATGATTATTTGACTAATACCTCTCAGCTCAGTGAAAACTTGATGGACCCAGTGAGGCATCAAATTAGAAAATAAGCATTTACTGTAACGCCTCATTTACATTTGCAGACCTTCTTCGCAGCGGAATCTGACATTTTCCACATGAAATCTATGGGTCAGTTTTGTCTCAAAGGTGGTCAAAAAACAGAGAAGTTGTACACACAATGACCTCAGTCAGCTTGGGAAAAGCAGTGAAAAGTGTTCATCAGTGCAGGAAATTAACTTTTGTTTTGTCTCCCACTCCCACACACACACACAAACACACACTTCAAATGCACAAGAACACACGGCAGTGTGCTGTACATTTCTGGGGCCCACAATAAAGCTGTTGTTTGACTTGCTGCTGACTGAAGCATGTTGCCGACAGTGAGAGCAAAACATTGACTGACTAGTCAGTCATGTAACTCCCCACTGTCGACTCTGGCTTTCTTCTCCTGATGAATTTTGCAGCAGACTAGACCTCCATAGGTCATTTAAAGAATAACTCCATTGAATGCCACAGTGGTTGGTAGGTTGAGCAAATCCACCAGCCACTTCACAAATGCACAGGCATTTCGCCTGTGACCTGTGCTAATTTTCATCCCTGGTGTTCATATCATCAAGTAATTATAAAGCAATAGGAAATGTATAATATTCACAAAATAAAAAAGTAGTCAATCAGTGGTCCCAAACTAGGGGAAGTCAGTGGATGATAAATAGGACAAGGCATGGAAAGGAGAACATTACATGTTACATAGAGATACACAAAGACACAGTTTGCTTTTTGTAAACATATCTGTAGCTTTAATACTGACAGGAAGCTTGATACACGGTTAAAACCATCTGTTGCAGAATTAATATAATTCCAGCACCACATAACACAGAAGATGTTCTTTAATCTGTAAAATGTACAAATAATCAATTTGTGTTCTGTGCAATAGACTTGGCTGTGTCTCTGCAACCTGACAAACAAGATTAGAAACTAGTAGCTTTGAATTTTCCTCACAGTGGGATCATTCTGCTCATTGTGTAGTCATACATTCCGCATTTGACACTTGGTAAGCTGTGCTGTTTATAGCATTATTAATAACTAGTAAATCTTATTTAAAGAACAGTGGACGGTTGAGATAAAGGAGGGTTCTCTCACTTGCTCCTCTTATCTCATCTTCTCTCTTTTAACATACACTCACCGGCCACTTTATTAGGTACACCTGTCCAACTGCTCGTTAACACTTAATTTCTAATCAGCCAATCACATGGCGGCAACTCAGTGCATTTCGGAATGTAGACATGGTCAAGACAATCTCCTGCAGTTCAAACCGAGCATTAGTATGGGGAAGAAACGTGATTTGAGTGACTTTGAACGTGGCATGGTTGTTGGTGCCAGAAGGGCTGGTCTGAGTATTTCAGAAACTGCTGATCTACTGGGATTTTCACGCACAACCATCTCTAGGGTTTACAGAGAATGGTCAGAAAAAGAAATAATATCCATTGAGCGGCAGTTCTGTGGGCGGAAATGCCTTGTTGATGCCAGAGGTCAGAGGAGAATGGCCAGACTGGTTCGAGCTGATAGAATGGCAACAGTGACTCGAATAACCACCTGTTACAACAATAGGCAGAAGAGCATCTCTGAACGCACAGTACGTCGAACTTTGAGGCAGATGGGCTACAGCAGCAGAAGACCACACCGAGTGGCACTCCTTTCAGCTAAGAACAGGAAACTGAGGCTACAATTTGCACAAGCTCATCAAAATTGGACAATAGAAGATTGGAAAAACGTTGCCTGGTCTGATGAGTCTCGATTTCTGCTGCGACATTCGGATGGTAGGGTCAGAATTTGGTGTCAACAACATGAAAGCATGGATCCGTCCTGCCTTGTATCAACGGTTCAGGCTGGTGGTGGTGGTGAAATGGTGTGGGGAATATTTTCTTGGCAGGCTTTGGGCCCCTTGGTACCAATTGAGCATCGTTGCAGTGCCACAGCCTACCTGAGTATTGTTGCTGACCATGTCCATCCCTGTATGACCACAATGTACCCAACTTCTGATGGCTACTTTCAGCAGGATAATGCGCCATGTAATAAAGCTGGAATCATCTCAGACTGGTTTCTTGAACATGACAATGAGTTCACTGTACTCAAATGGCCTCCACAGTCACCAGATCTCAATCCAATAGAGCATCTTTGGGATGTGGTGGAACGGGAGATTCGCATCATGGATGTGCAGCCGACAAATCTGCGGCAACTGTGTGATGCCATCATGTCAATATGGAGCAAACTCTCTGAGGAATGCTTCCAGCACCTTGTTGAATTTATGCCACGAAGAATTGAGGCAGTTCTGAAGGCAAAAGGGGGTTCAACCCGTTACTAGCATGGTGTACCTAATAAAGTGGCCGGTGAGTGTATGATCTGAATGCAGCGACACTGTGATAGAGTGAGGGGGTATAAATGCCAGTGCAACTGCCACTTCACTTCCATTGACAGATAGGGAGTCACACTGCAAAGACAAAGTGTGGAGTCTGCAAAAGCAAGGGATTCATTCCTGCTCTGATGGATATATGTTTATCGCAGGCAGAGGCCCAATCAGCATTTCCAGGCAGGCCTAGTGTTTTTTTCTTAAAGTTGTAATCAGGGAAATGAACCCATAACTCCAACTGTTAATCAATGAAGCTGTTTGCAGCACGAGCTGAAAGTGTATGTAAACAGAGCTGTTGAATTATTGGTGTTGATTACATAAACTCTGAGTCTCTAGAGGGATTGATTCGTCTCCCTTTGTAGCAGCAGTTAATAGTTAAATGCAGTTCAGCTTTGCCAACTGGTCAACCATTATTTGCTCTGTGTGTAACTGTTGGTATGTGCTAATTGTGGTGTGCATGTCTGGGGTTCTTTTGCACTGGCCAGTCGACAGGAATGGTAAAAATGGTCATTTATTGCATCTAGTTAATTTGCCACACAAAGCTGACATTTATTGGATAGAGTCTTAAATGCTGGCTTTACAGTTAGTGGCTTTGCTCTCACCTGCCCATATAGACTAGGAGAAAACAATAAATAGTCCAAACATACGTATATACTAGGAATGTTCCCATAGTGAGAGTGAGTGTGTGAGTCATATTGGTGAAACTAAGCAAAAGTTGATACAAAAAATGTTCAGAAAGTTTTTTTTTACATTATTATATATATAAAAATGATCACAACAAAAATCACAGGAAGCGGACTTCAGTCACTGGGGTGATGTCTGTTGGAAGATGAACCTCTATATGAAAATTGGTTGGGGTGCCTTAAATGGAAACCTGTTTTAGAACAGCAGATACTTTAATCTTTTTCTGTGTTTATATTTCATTTAAACTAAATTCTGCCACTTTCCTTCCTATCCTTTATCCACTTGCTACAACATCATTTGAAGCACTCCCACGAAATCTTGTGCTTGTGGACTGAACAGAGAGCAATCTTTGTCCCTTGTCTCACACACTAGCAGCCCTTAATATGTTAATGTCGAGATGTGACTTATTGCACACCTCTAGCTGTCCCTCTCCTTATAGCCAGCACAGTACCATGCCGGAGCTGAGCACAATCTGTCACTGGGGGCAGAAAATGGCTTGTTTCAAATGCTTTTTGTGCTGCAGGTGTTGGAGTTGCACATTTTCAGTGGCTTATACTCCTGCAAAGCAAAATTTCTTGGGGGATTAGCACTTGCCAGAAAAACACCGGCTGCTTGCAAACATTTCATCGCCTGTGTCTTGCCGGTGGATAGCTGAATGGCAGGGAGCTTGATGCAGCAGGTTCAATTAGTGGTGGGTGCTCCAAGATATGGCATGTATCATGGAAACATTTAACAAACAGTCTGGCAGCTGTTTAATTCTGTGACCCAGACAGAAACTGATTGGATGACAGTAGCATGCTGCACACTTAGTTTTTTCACAGATTGAGGAGGCTGGATAGAATAACTAACGAGCGTCCTTCGTTATCTTCCCATTACAAACCCCAGGCAAAGAGGAGGGAGAGGAGGTGACGGAGGAGGAGGTGGAGGTGGCAGAAAACAGAACCAGGTTATTCTCCTTCACATCACAAAGGTCTGAGCCAGACAATACTCAAGGTTAATGAGACGAGATAGAGCAAACACATGAGATGAGTATCAGCTACTCCCTAATTTGTTTTGCCTGCAAACAGGAACAGGAATCTGCGACCGCATGCTGGTCGTCATATTATACTGTCTACATCTATTTAGTTGTTTACTGCAGGTCCCTCACTAAAAACCTAGGCAGACCCAAATGATAATGTCATACTCATGATGATATTTCATCATCCCCCGCAGGCACTGCAAGAGCAGAAAATGGAATCTGATTCTATGTGACTTAAATGATACTATCTTTATGCTCAATAAATCCTGTTTAGAATAGTGTAAATCATAGGCTTTTAATTCAGACAATACCTTATGAGATGGCATGACCCTCCTTAGTCACTGAGTCTAACAGAGCTCTGAATTACATTGTTGGAGACATACAAACCTTAACTGCAAAATGTTTTTTTACTGTCCGTGAATCCCATGAAAAGACAAAAAACAGCAATGTCTGCCTATTGATGCCTTCTGCTACCCTGTGTCTGTGGCAGTCAAGCAAAAGGCCACTGGTTTTCTTCTCATGTGTTACAAATACAAGAAGTTGTAAGGATAGGACATTTGTATTGCTATTGGTTGTCAGTGGTTTTTAAAATCAAAACTCCACTTAGTTTAATTAGTTTAATTCAAACTGTCTTGCACCTGATTTGTGTGTCAGTTGTTGACTCATCAGTATCAGTGGACTCAGTGACCATCAGAGGTGTAGTATAGAAAATAAGCTACTTATGGCTTTTCTGTTTAGAGGATCAGATTGGAATTGATACCGGGGGAGCAGGCTGTGATCCTCTCAGCAAGGAAAAGAGGGTTTGGCTGGGTGCAAGATAGGGATTTCCTCCCTTTCTGGCAACCTGAATGGTTGAATGGTTGAAGGGTTGTGGATGAGAGCCAGTTAGTGGCAGATGGGTGATGTAGATTTAAGGGGTGTAGTTTTTGACGGAGTGTAGTGGAAAGTGCTCGGCCCTCTTATTAGACTGCCTTTTTTAGTGCAACCAGCTCATTCATGTAACAGCAATACGACAGCTTTAGATCTGTTTAACATGATAGACAGACAATCATCATGGTATGCCCCTTAGCTTGAAGGTAGAAATGCAGAATGTAACATGGAGATAATGTGTTGAGGCTGTTAATGGTAGCTTGTGAAATCCCATGAGACATTAATGTCATCTAAAAATGCCACCCTGGAACGAGTGGGGATTTTCTCATAATCCAAAGGATGATTTCCCTCATCGCCTGGCTCTCAGCATACTGCCAGAACTTCGCAACCTAGCTGCACTAAGTCATTTCCAACTCTTCTTTTTAGTTCATTGTCAAGCATCTTGTCTGTGAGTAACAAAACAAAAGTCATTAGTGTCTGTTTTTGCTACAGACTTCTGTTGCTTCATCTAATCTTTCACAAGCATACATGTGGATACACAGAGGAGCAGAAATGAGCTAATGAAGTATGAGGGTTTAGAAAGGACTACAAAGAGAAACTAAAACGCTCAAGAGGGTTTGGGAATGATCCGAGCTTGTCTTCCACAATATACTAAAATGCACATCTCAAATCTGCCCTGCTTAGCTGGTGAGACAAATTGAATCAACTCTTGGAGTAGTGTCTGCTTGTGTAATGACAAGTACAACTGACACACTTAGAAACAAATGGGAGAAGGAAACGATCTAGCCTTTCTCTGGAACAATGCATGTCACGAATAATAGATTATTACACAAATCACAGAAGAAGCAGACATTGAGAAATTGCATAGCTGCTGCTCGTGTTTATGAAGGATGCCTCTTGCCTCCTGAAGCCACTGCTGTCTTTACTTACTGCAATACCCTCGTCTGCTTTTCGTCCGGCTGTGTTTCTGGATCAGTATCTCTAACATATTATACTTTGCCTCAGTGTTTTTATAAAGTGATGTCCTGCCCTCTCCACAGGTTTGCAGACTCTATCCGGGGGATGCTGAAGCTGATCCTGGTGCTGATGCTGGCAGGCGCTTCACTGTCCTCTACCTGGTTCACACTCACCTGTCTGAGCAGAGTCACTCACCTTCCCTCAACTGCAGGTGGGTCCACAGCAACATCACAGACGGGCGGTGCAGCTCATAAAACATTTGGAAAAATTTTACATTTTGAGACACACAAGACAGACAAACTTTTTAATATGTGGTTGAAAACCCTTTGCAGTCAAATCTGAAGTCTGCGACACAGACATCTGCAGGCACTTGTTATCTTCCCTGGTGATGCTTGTTTTGGACTGTTTTGCCATCCGCCTGGTCCTCAGAAAGAAAAACGCACGAACAGCTGGATTGAGGTCATGTGACTAACTCATCCACTCGAGAACATTTGAGGCCCGAAAAACTCTGTGTTGCTGCCTTTTCTGGGCATCATTGTCCTAAAATAGGAAGGCTGTGTATGAAACGTGTCACATACTGGTCCCCCTGGTATGGAAGTAAATACTCTTAATGCTGAACATCACCTTTTTAATCCTGTAGTTACTGTTTCAGGTGTTGGAGTACAGAGCCAAATCAATAAAAAATGTCTTTTTCCAAAAATTCGCATTCAGTAGGGCTGATCCATATATAGACCTCAGTGATAAACCCATTGTGGACATTAGACCTATCTGCATTTGCCTAAGCCAAATCAATAAACATACCAGTGCGTTGTTCAAAGCCACTGATTCTAGCCATCATCATCCATCATCATTCCCCAGGCCCTGGCACTGCGCTCTTTCTGTCTCACATCCTCTTATCCCAGACACTGGCAGTGCAGCAGCCTTGTTTATCCACCTGGCATATCATACAAGAGGGTGGTGTGGTGCTGCAACTAAATCCTCTCATTAAACTTATGTGGGATGGTTAGTAGCACACACAGTGTAATCTGCTATAGGTTCTGTAACTTTTGCGAGGAAAACAGCAGAAATACGACGTTGACGTAATCCACCAGGAATGTGTGATTGCATATGTGCAATTGGCCGGTGCAGCCTTGCCTGATGACATTAAAAGGTGAATCAGGTTCCACTTTTTTTTGCTGGACGACTCTGAACGCACCCTTAGAATTCGTTGTGTATTTCTGTTTTGTTGCTGTTTTGTCATTCTATCTTATATCCTTGACATCCTCTGATTACTGTAACTTCACATATTCAAAACAGCAATAATAACAGTCTTAATAAAGTTAAGCCAAATTATACTTTGTTATACCACCTTGTTACAAGGTGGCAAGGGTCTGAATTTCTTCATCTGCCCACTTTTCTTTAGGTCAGTGAGATACATCCTATGTTCCCTAGCTGCGATGCCCACCAGGGGCCACATGCATGACACTCTGTATAGATTCATAACTGTGTGCATGCGCAAAGCCAGAAATATGCACACGCATTCTTTTCATCAGATTTATGAAGCTGTGTGTACGCATGGTTCTGTTTTATAAATCTCAATTATTGAGGAACTGGGCGCTCGTGCACAAGCCTCGTTTCCACTCCCACAATTAGCCCTAAGTGGATGAAGACACACTTGTAACCAGCCATTTTGATACCAGTTTGGTCCGAAGGACAAGGTTTATGCGCCAGGAAATGCCATGTGGATGGATTTAGCATTGTTTATGCTCTTCCTTTAAGGGATTTCCTACTAACTTCTGGGAATCAGGGTCAGGTAGCGTAATTCAGTAACGAGAGGGGAGAACGTGCAATGGTTGACGCTCTTGATGATTCATTGAGTAGAGATGAGAAGGGGAGAAGGCTGCCTTCGATGGATGCATGAGTGGCATCTGAGTTCCCCCGTCACAGGAAGTCGGGCAGGCGAAGGCCCCTCAGAGGCACTGCGATTAGAGGGACGTGCAGGCTAATAGGGGGCTCATTTGGACCAATCTGCTGTGATAAGGGAGATGGAGGGTGTCGTGATGCTCCAGAGGTGATGGCTTAATCTCTCTGCATATCCACTCTAACACACATTCACACATTTGACTTTAAAGCCAAATAACTGCAGCAGAGACTCTGGGCTGACCAAACACGCTCAACACTTTCTGATCGCTCCGCAAACATAAACAGTTGACAATGATATGCTGTGTGTGCTAGAAACACAAATATATTACACAAAGATTTGCAAAAGATGACCTCCTACAATGTTCATTGTTAGAAATAAACGGAGCCAGACATCATGATTCTAAATTTGAAATGTCCTATTTAGAATTAAAGTTTTAAAAATGGAACCCAGAGATTCAGCCAGGCTGCGTGAAAATTAACATTTTTGTGATGCCTGAGGAGCGAATGAGACGAGCTCTTTATGTTTGGACATCAGCACATTTTGGCTGAAGGATAAAGAGATTTGATTTTGATATTATTCTGTAGAATCCATGAAAAGAGTCGCATCTTAATGTCAAGTGTGCAACTAAACTAAAAACAGCAAAATGTTACAAAAGAAATTGAAACTCAAATTGAATTGCTGTCATAATTTGTACCTAACAGAGTATTAAAATCTGTCAAGTACTGAAAGGGAACACTGAATACTGATCACATTAGTTATCTTGTTTACTTTAGCCCTTTTCAGACATGTTTTTTTCTCTCTATTAAAGTGATTGCTTTTTGTCATTCAGACATTGATGACTTTTATGTTATGTTCCTTACTTTATTCAGACATGACATTTATGGAAAGGCCTTATATGATATTTGGTACCTGTTGCACAAGCCGAGACCGTTTTGTTTCACAGATTTCAAAGCTTATGTAGCTGTTGAAATCTTAATTAATGACCTTCCTGAGCCCGACACGCCCCCTACTTTCTGACTCCGCTCACACACCACTACTGTCGATTTCATCTTTTAACATTATAAGAGAGAGAACTGTGCCGCCTGTTTGTCTGACATGCGTTGACTAACAGGATGATAAGTTGCTTCTCTTTAATTCCTATTTACTCACATTCTTTATGTATGTAAAGCATTTTGCTGGATATTGATTTCTGCAATACTTTGCATGAATGCTAACTGAAAATATTGAGAGGTTTTGATGCTCTGATTATTACCGTTGCACAATAATTTTTACCTATTTTGCACCGCATGAGGAAACTATCTACTGATCTGGCATGAGGAGATGAATCTCCTCAACAAAATGACATTTCACAGTGTTTCCAAGTTTATTAATTTTTTAGTGCATAAGATGATGATGAATGAGATATAAGTTTTATAAGAGTGATGTTAAAAAGAAACAAGACATTTCTCTTTTTCAGCACGTTTTACCTTGTGCTGCTGCCAGACCAGATATCAGTATTGGGACTGAAAAAGTCTGATCAGTGTATTCCTATAATCATGTAATGCTGCAGCCTACATGAAGGTGTAGATATGATATGTTGTTTTGGTTGTGAAATGGCCATTTTTCTATCCATCCACTGACAGTATTTTGGTTTTGTTTCTAGTAAATTGTGCCACCCTGAGGTTTCAACATGAACTGGTTATGGATGAGGGTTTGTCATAAATCTCTGTGCAGCTAAGAACAAATGGTTCAGTAGGATGCTGTGGAAGGTGGCATAAATTACCACTGCTTTTTCATAAACTTGACCAATGTGCCGCGGTTATAAAGAGGTATTCGGATTCGATACGCCATTATATCCAAGTTTCCATTTAAAATCCAACTTATTGTTCTGATGCTTCTTTTGCCCTTTCACAGCCATCCTGTACACTTCCTGCATCCTGGTGGGCATTTTTATCAACAGCAGCGTGCCAATATTCTTTGAGCTCTTTATCGAGACAGTGTACCCAGTCCCTGAAGGCATCACCTGTGGAGTGGTCACCTTCCTGGGTAACCTGGTCACCGGCCTGCTCCTCGTCTTCCTCACCTTCTACTGTAAAGGTAAGACAGGAGTGTTGCATGTATTCTAATTAGGAGACTAACATGTGATCAAATCCCTGTTGCTGTATCCCTATTTAAAAAAATCAAAATGTATTTACCGGTAATCATTTTATATTAATTTTTTGTTCACATGCCTATTTGGGTCATATAATGTGTTGAGTGAAAAAGTTTAAACCTACTAAGGTCTACTTACTAAGCCTTCTGTCCGCCTGCATGTTTCTCCTGGCTCTCAAATGCCACGAGCTCCATTGTTATCAAAAATCCATTTCAAGCCCTGGAGATGCTGTCAATAAAAGGCGGATGGTGGGAAAATTAGGTTCTTATGTAATTGACACATTCAGCACAAAGAAAGAAAAAACTTCCCACTGTAATTAAGCCTCCATTTTATCTTCAAGTTGGCCACCTGGCAGAGTTTGATATAATAATTTGGGCCCACAGCAGGGAGGACAGCATGTCATCTGCTTCCCCTCTGCCTATGCGGCTTTCACAGGAGAAAGTAAACTGAGCTCAGTCATCCATGTAAGTGTGTGTGTGTGTGTGTGCGTGTGTGAGAGTACGCTTTTGTGTACGTGTGTGAAAGGTTTTGTCTAGTTTGAAGAATTTTCCTCCACTGTGATCTTTGCCCACCTATCTGCAATTTTGGCCACATCACAGCACCAATCAGGTGCAATGAAAAATCCATCTCTGACAAACACTCCATCTACTCTGTTGGTTTGAATAAATAAGAGATATATTTTCAGACCCTCATAAATATTCATGACCTCCAGCGTCCACCTCTGCCAAGTCTTTCTGATTCCTACTGACAGCTGCTGTCTGACAACTGTATTTTGAGCCTGCCTCCTGGGTTGTCTCGCCAGTGCAGGTGATATGATTTTTGTTTGACCGCCATGAAGTTTCTTAGGTCCCGCTAACATGGGGAGATTTTAAGGCTGCAACTAGATTCATCTGTTGATCCTATTTTTAAATCATATCAGAAACAAACTGATCAAAGGTTCGCCTAATCTGTGCCCCTCCTGTCTGCTGATTTGTGTGAGAAAAGAAAGATCTGTTTCTTCGCACAGTACTTTCAAACTCACCCACTGCTGTCAGTTTTAATATCCAAAGAGGCTTTTAGAGGAGCAGCTGCCAGACATTTTGCATTTAGTTGGTAATAATACACTGAAAAAAAAGGGCTACACCAAAAAGTCGTAATATCCTATTCTTGGATGATGAAATCTTAATTTTTCTTATTGATAAATAATGTTTCATTGAAAGTGGGCCAGTGCTGTCTGAAAAGTAAATGTTTTGTGTATTACTACATTAGCATTACATTATTTCATCTTATCATATTGACATTTAGTTGGACCAGTCGACGGGCTGAGAGTCTGAGTCTGGGGGGTTTGAGTGAATTTGGTTCTTTTATGTTTTTGAACGTTGCTTGTGAGTATGATCCTGATGCCAGGCGATGTATTTTAAATTCCCTGAAACCGGTAGTAGTATGTCATGATGATAAATCTTAGATTAGACAGCCATATACAAGGTGTGGATAGTTAGTTGAAGATGGAGGTAGACGGTGCAGCTGCAGGCCAACACACACACACACACACACACATACACACCCCAGCAGTCTATCATTCAGGACCGCAGAGAAAAGTGCAGAGTGGAAGACACATCATGTATTCTTTATGAGTCCTTATCTTGTGATTGTGATTGTGATTGTGTGTGTGTGTGTGTGTGTGTGTGTGTGTGTGTGTGTGTGTGTGTGTGTGTGTGTGTGTGTGTGTGTGTGTGTGTGTGTGTGTGTGTGTGTGTGTGTGTGTGTGTGTGTGTGTGTGTGTGTGTGTGTGTGTGTGTGTGTTTGAGAGAGAGAGAGCGAGCGAGAGAGAGATAGAGAGATGAGTGATGAAGGGCATCAGATGTGCTGAGATGGATCCTGACAACTTCCCTGCAACAGCCGGGGAGAAGATCAAGCTGAGATGATGGAGGCTTTTGCTGTTTTCTTCTTCACTTCCTACCCTAAAGTCGTGTAATAGAATATGTTGCATTGAAGCTCTCTTGTCACGCTGCTGCAGGCATGCGCTTCTTTTTACATGTGAGCTCACAGATGACTACCTGAGTGGTAGATTGCCACCAATCATCGACAACCACAAACTGTCTATAGGTGACAAGTTGCTGAAGTCTACTGTTTCTGCCACATTCGCACGTAACCATCTACTGCCTCTGCACGTCTGTTAGAGCCAGGGGGTACAGTAAATCAATGTAATATGGTATCATCATATAAGATTCAGTATCTCCTTGGATTTGGTTTTCATAATAGCAAGATATATTACGGATAAGGTTGGTTTAATTAGAGATGACTATTAAATTATTGAAGACTGTAGTATTAATAAGCTCTGATGTAACAGGTTCTGTTCTCAGTATTGGAGAAATTAAGAAAATTATTTCCAGTTCATTTAGGCTACATAAACGTTATTTTGAACCTTTTATCACCAAAATCCATTTCTAATTCACAATAAGATTATAATGCATTTTTGCTATTGCCAATCCAGCAGAGAGATGTCTCACTCAGAGCCTTGCCATATGTGTGAGGGGCAGCAGTCAGCTCTCTCTGCCTTTGTCTCACACATACACACACATACGCACAGACCCTGCTCTTAGTGACAACTAAATGCCCAAAAGTCTGGTCGATGACTTACAGAGAAAGTGCATCACGTATAGGTGGAGCAATGCAGTTCATCTCTCGTTGCTCCATCCACCACGGAGTAGTTAACTCCATGGAATTGACTACTTTCATGAATTCACACACACACACACACACATATATATATACTCATGCCTTGTTTAGAAATCAGCTGTGTTCAGAAGAGATCAGTCCTGCAAAGATTAAATTGATTATTATGTAAATATTCCCCTCATTACCCCAATTTCCTCTGTATGGTCCCTTGCCCTTTGTGGCAAATAATATGCAGACTTCAAAACTGATAAATTCTGCATGAGGCTCATCTTTTCAAAGCCCTTTCACCTCCTGATATTGAAAACCGGCAATCTCAGCCCTTAAAGACTTCCATCTATTTCTAGTTTACAGTCCATTTTAGGGTTTTCCTTTTGGCTGCCCACTGCCTCGTTATGCATTCTGAATTACGTCTCCTTTTTCCTGTGAGTGGAGAGGCGTTATGAATTTACCTCCTTGTCCATTTTAATATCCACGAGAGGCTGGTTTTAGTTCAGTGAGTCCTAACTGGCCTCTCGCCTATGTTGTCCCCAAATCCTCAAAGTCTCCATGTGACTAGGAAACATGAATGGAGCCTCCAGGCGATATATGTGCACTTGTCGATCTTTTTCGATTTCATCTGCTGTTTGCTTGTGTCATTTAGCGTGGTGCACCAAGTGGAATACAAAGCAGCAGAGAGGTATTGTGGAGCAAAAGAACCTGAAAGGTTTTGTGGAGGAAAAAGAGAAGGGAGGGGACGGGTGGAGCTTCCATTCAGATGCGAGGAATTATTCAGCATCGAGAAATAATTGCAGCAGTTCTTTACTTCCAATACTTTTTTTTTCTTTCTGCTAAACTTTGCATGCTCCTCTGAAGCGATGGTGCAAAGTAAGTTTTTAACCCCCCGTAAAGACTGTATCAAATCAAATCAAATTTTATTTATATAGCCCAAAATCACAAAATACATTTCTCTCAGAGGGCGTTACAATCTGCACAGGGACCCTCTGTCCTTAGACCCTCGATTCAAGTGAGGAAAAACTTGCCCACCAAAAAACCTTTTAACAGGGAAAAAGGTGGAAGAAACCTCAGGAAGAGCCACAGAGGAGGGATCCCTCTCCCAGGACGGACAGACGTGCAATAGATGTCACATGTACAGAACAAATCAACAGACACATATTGTACACTCACAATAAATTATAGTGAATTACAATTGATGATAAAAAGAGGTTACAATGAATGATGAATTATTACAGTAACAGTGAAACTTGTGATAGAGATACAGATGCACAGCAGCAGCAAATAATTAACTAACTATAATCTGTAATGGGGATATGGTAACAATGATGACAGTGACAACACATGCAGAAGACGGCACGCAGGACCACAGCAGCAGGCACAGTCTACAGAGAACCTGCTGGACGAGAGAGCACAGAAACTCCGGGGAAGAAGTTTAGTTAGTAACATGATAGATAGATAGATGGATAGATGGATAGATGGATAGATGGATGGATTAGATAGATGAATAGATAAGGAGAGAGAGAGAATGAGAGAGAGAGAGAGAGAGAGTATGTGAGTCCCCCAGCAGTCTAGTCCTATGGCAGCATAACTAAGGGATGACCTGAGCCAGCCCTAATTATAAGCTTTATCAAAAAGGAAAGTCTTAAGTCTACTCTTAAAGGTGTTGACTGTGTCTGCCTCCCGAACACAGAGTGGTAATTTATTCCACAGAAGAGGAGCTTGATAGCTGAAAGCTCTGACTCCCAATCTACTTTTAGTCACTATAGGAACCACAAGGAACCCAGCATCTTGTGAGCGCAGTGTTCTAGTGGGGTGGTAAGGTACTATGAGCTCTTTTAGTTATGATGGTGCCTGACCATGAAGAGCTTTGTATGTTAGTAGAAGAATTTTAAATTCTATTCTAGATTTAACGGGTAGCCAGTGCAAGGAAGCCAAAATGGGAGAGATGTGATCTCTGATCTTGGTTCCTGTCAGAACACGTGCAGCAGCGTTCTGAATCGGCTGCAAACTCTTAAGAAATGTATTAGAGCAGCCTGATAACAAAGAGTTACAATAGTCCAGCCTAGAAGTAACAAATGCATGGACTAGTTTTTCTGCATCTGCTTGAGAAATGATGCGTCCGATTTTGGCAATGTTACGCATGTGGAAGAATGCAGTCCTCGAAAGTTGTTTTATATAGCCATTAAAGGACAAATCCTGATCAAAAACAACTCTAAGATATTTTACGGTGGCGCTGGAGGCCAGGTAATCCCGTCTAAGGCTAAATCTCTGCAATGATAGTTTCTGAGGTGTTTGGGTCCTATTACGAGAACTTCAGTTTTATCTGAATTTAGCATCAGAAAATTGTGGGTCATCCAATTTTTTATGTCCTTAATGCATGCTTGAAGTTTAGTTAAGTGATTGGTTTCATCAGGCTTGATCGATAAATATAATTGGGTGTCGTAGGCATAACAGTGAAAGTTAATTGAATGATTTCTAATAATGTTCCCTAGAGGAAGCATATATAAACTGAATAGAAGTGGCCCTAATACAGAACCTTGTGGGACTCCATGAGAAACTTTGGTTTGCATGGAGGATTCATCATTAACATGAACAAACTGAGATCGGTCTAGGAAATATGACTTAAACCAGCCTAGGGCGGTTCCTTTAATGCCAATTTGATATTCCAGTCTCTGTAAGAGAATCTGATGGTCAATGGTGTCAAATGCGGCAGTAAGATCTAATAGAACAAGTACAGAGATGAGTCCTTTGTCTAATGCCATTAGGAGGTCGTTTGTAACTTTAACTAGTGCGGTCTCTGTGCTATGATTTACTCTAAATCCTGACTGAAACTCCTCGAATAAGCTGTTTGTGTGGAGAAAATCACATGTACTCTACATTTGTTTGTATATCCCAGTCACTCCTGAGAGAATAAATACTTCTTTCATTTGCTGTTTTCTTTGATTTGTTTTGTTTACACACACGAGAAGTAACACACATGCACACATTGGCAGTCGTTATGAAGAATTTGGCTACTGTAGGTGTGCTACCAACCAGTCGGTTTTCGGTTACAGAAAGTATTCCCGTAAGGAAGTGGTCATTTCATGATGGATGATCATGTTCTTTACAGGAAACTTGTCTGTGTATCTTTAGGTGTGACCTCAGTCTAAACAAATGCCGCAGCCATAAAGGAGACACTGAGCCGCATTAATTACAACGCTGCATTGACCTCAATTAAGATTGATTAAGGCCATAAGAGGCCTGCCGGCTCACGTCTCTGTCTTCATCTGTAGCAGCAATCTGCTGACGGTGGCAGCTACAGTAATGGGCAGTAATGTTTAATATGATGAACTGTCTGGCGTTCACACTGACGTCCTCTGAATATGTTCATACTGTCACAGAGACACAGCTATAATTCATAGCACTTTTGATCAATTGGATTGTTGTTTGTGGTTACAGTTTAGTTAAACCTTTTGAATAGATAAAGAGAAAAGGAAGGAATAAAGAGAGATGAAGTAAGAACGGTATACAGTAGCTAACAGTCTACAGGGCCTTTTGCCCTACAATCTATTATACGACTTCATTATCAGCTATTTGAATAATAAATAATAATAATAATAATTTTAAAAAGCTATAAGAATAACTATAATCAATTAAAACAAGTAAAAACAGTACAGCACAAATAGATACAATAAAAATAAAGTGCAGGGAAATTAGGGGAAGGAATTTAAAAGATTGAGCCCTGTCACCTGTGGAGTATAGATCAAGAGTCTGTGGCTGCTCACTGTGTTATAGGAAAATTTACCAGCCTGCAAGACAGCACCAGCCAGATAAATCTGTCCTTCAACAGCACTCATTAAAATCTTGTAATCAACTTTAAAGCAAACCTGTGATCTGAGGAGCCTTCAGAATTGGGGCCGAGTGACTATTTCTCTCTTCTCTCCTTACTTTTATCTCATCTGCTCTAATCTTCTCTCTTCTCCCCCTCGCCTCTCTCCTCCTCCTTTGTTCCCCTTCCCCATTAGCTTCCCATTCAGACAACTTTTAGTGTGTCACCCCCAAACATTGCTCAAGGCGTGTCCTTTTAGATCAGAGGGGAGAGACTGAGCTGCTTGTCCATTTTTACCACATCACCTGATTGAATTATTCAAATTACCCAGCACTGCATTAGCATTCATTTAAAGTTGGAGGCACAAACACACACACACGCACACACACACACACACACACACACACACACACACACACACACACGCATGCATGCAAACACACACCGTGGCAGACTGTGTGTCTCCAACTTTAAATGGATAACTGTTTGTCGGGCGTACATGTGGACGGAGAAGACGGCAGGTCAGATAAACACAACTCCATTAACCTGCCTCCACGCCAGGTCTCCTGCTGTCCGGCTCACACACGCCTGATTAATGAGGCTGCTTCAGGAGTCTGGACACCTCGCTGCAAACACCCTCACCAAATCGCTCACCTCCCTCTTTCCCCCTTGTACACCTTCCCTTTACCATGATTTATTCTTTTGGGTTCATCTTTACACCTCTAAACCCAGTGGTGAGAGATTGAACACACAGTACTCATAATTTACCACAAAGAGGCCACACAGTCCAAGCACTGGTCTCTTCATGCATTGATCAGATACTCTCTTTACACAAGGCAGCTGATTGACGACATTATGAAATGTCAGTCGATTGGAATGGAAGCAGATGTGGCCTGAATTGGGACATTTTGCTGGCAGGTGCCCCCGGTACTCCGCTCCACGTTACGGCCTGATTTCTCTATATTTATTTAGTCTGGCTCATTATCAGGACCTGAGCAGCTGCATGCTGCCACCACATCCTCCATCCTGGCTGCAGAGTAGCAGCCAAGCAGCATAGATTCTGCTTAACGTCTCTGTCTGGACAAACACTTGTGTGTGGTTGAGACAGCCAGCTTTACAGCGAGGGCTTGTTCATGCATTTGGATGAAGGGGGTTATTGATTTAGTTTTCGCTCAGACTAGCTTCTTGTGTCGAGGTGTGGCTGCATGCTCGTCTGTGGTGAATCTGAGCGCGTGTCACGGGCTGAGCGAGAAGAACAAGCTTATTTGTCTGTGCTGATGAGTTAAAATGCCGACAGTTCAGTGCCATTGTGAGCTCCCCATGTGCCCTCCAGATTCAGCATTACTGCAGACAGCCAGAGCACCTCTCCTGTGGTTAATGGAGCTTGAACAGAGCTGAGAAAATAGAACACCTCATTCTGCACAGTGTTTAGGTTCAAGTGTAGGTCAATGATAATGGGGAACGCTGCAAAATATCATTGAATTATTCAGAATCATTATGAAAGACAGCTTTCATAAGAAGGCTGTCCTTATTTTCTATACAGTATGAACTGGAATTCCTATTGATTAGCCATTAGTCTTATATGATATTCATACATTATTCAGTGGCGCGTCATGCTCTCACAGTAGGTTTATGGATGTATTGTGGTCTGTACCTTGGGAACTTTGTCATTTCCTGCTCAGATACTCTCAGCAATTCATTTGATCTGCCATATGTATTTTATGTTTTATTAATTTACACACAACAAAGTGGTCTCCCCAAAACCACTGGCACAATGTTAGAAGAACATGATTGTCTTAAATATCATTAAGATATAAGATCTCAAAGGAGCCGAGACCAAACCACAACCAAAACTACACTGTAGACAGGTGTGTCGATATAGTATATTTATTTTAAATGGGAACACAGGGTTGAAAAGAAAAGAACAAAAGCGAACAAATATACAATTAAGTCACCAACTTATCTACCTGCCCACTGCAGCATATCGTGTTCTGGATCTGAGCTGTAAGTCAAACATGTCTTTCTGTGTCTCTCTTTCTCTCTCTCTCCTCTATACAGAGCTGTCATGGCTGAACTGGTGTCTAACGGGCTCCTGCCTCTTCAGCCTCATCCTCATCCTCTTCTTCAAGGAGTCCTATGACCGTCTCTACCTGGATGTCTTCGTTTCTGTGTGACATCTCCCAGCAGTCAAAAACAACGTAATAATGAAGGACTGAATAATAATTCTTGCACAAATTAGAGGAGAAAAGGGAGATGATGTGGAAAGGCCACACTCTTATAACATGTACGATTTTCTGTGTATATTGGTGATGGTGGTGACGATGCATTGTTGTCATATGGCTGTCGAGAAAGAAGCGAGATGATGATTTACTCTTTATACTGACTCGAGGCCATACGTATGACTGTCTAATACACCGTTACCTGTTTTTATATGTCAGTCTATGTTTGTATGTAAACAAACTTTTGTGAATGGTTTAATTTTTATTTTATTTTTTAACTAGGCACAGCATGACTGTTGTTATTTACAGATGATGTAATGATGTATTTATCAGTGTCATATTTCTCAGCCCCCGTTTCCCGATTATCTCTAAAATGATTCGATACTGTCCTAAAGCTGGATGACTCCAGATCAGAGTTGGAGTGTCACACACTAACAAGGAAGTAAAGCTTGATAATGGGACAGTTTTGTCAGCCAATCAGCAGGTCTGGCTGTGCTGAGTCAGGAGTCAGGTGTTTTTATTGCTGCTCCTAGAGGGGGAGGCCTAACCTGTGTGTCAACGAGAGGCGCTGATACTTACATTGCATAATATCACCCTTGCAACATGAATATTATGCAAGAACAGAAATGACCAAGATTGATGATTGGATGCCAACCAAACACGTGGGCTGGGATTGGAGAAACCGTTATGAGCTGTTCATGTGGAAAAGTCACATTTCACAAGATCTTCAGCTTCAATTTCCAGGAGATCCGTTGTTTCTCTCTCTTTTTTTTTTAAAGAATCTAATAACAGTTTGTTTTTACAGTTTTTAATATTTTAGTCATCCCTCAGTGGCCTGCCAGTATTTATTGGAACTTTCTCAACACTAACACAAATGACTGAAACAGGACACTTGGTGATAACTTCAACCACAGCCACGGTACTCTGAGGGACATTATTTTATTATACAGACATGAGGATTACATCCACCTGCTCCCCCTCTGTGCCAACTGAAAGCTTACTGACAAAAAAAAAAGGAAATTGCCTTTTTTTTTTTTTATTCCTTTACTGATGGAACTGAAGCTGTGTAGGATATAACCACAAAGAAATACAGCATGGAACATGAAAAACATCTGACATCCTCTGACTTGTCCATGACTCCTTTTCATATCTGTCTTTTGCACAGCAGTTATATGAATTGTTTTAATGTGTTTTCCTCTGGGCTTTGATGAGACTCTGTAATGTTTTTCTTGGTGCTTGTTTTTTTTTTTTTTTTTTTACTCTCCTTGTACAGAAATGTTTGTATTTTACCCTTTGACGTGTTGCCTTAATTGCCCAGTGCGGTGCATTCAGCCTCCCTCTCTTCCACACTGTGACTAGCTTGTATATATTGTTAAAGGTCACGTTTGTCTGTTCCACGGCTCATAGTCGGTGGTTTCCCGGGCTTTGGGTTATAAATGTCTTTGTTTTGTGGAAAGAAAAAAGTGGAATATTTCTGGCACCTTATTAAAATGAACATTTTAAGAATAACAGTGCTGTTCTTATGTTGTTGACATGCTAATGAGGTTTTCAAAAACAGACATGTAGATGTCTTTTTGCTGTTTGACATTATCAGCCTGTGATGCCCTGTGCTATCCCAGAATTACATTTGTATTCTCACTTCCCCTCAACCCTTTCAGATCCTCTAACTTTTCTAGGATGTCTAGATCTTATATGGGCATGGAATTATTTCTCCTTGCAGTTCCAAGTGTTTGGACACCTTTCTGGCTCTGTACTCCAGTAAAATAGATTTGAGATGAAATGGTAGCATTGAAGTGCTGACTCTCAGCTTTAATTTGAAGGTGGTTACATCCACATCAAATGAACTGTGTAGAAATTATAGTTCTTTTGTTTTTTTGTTTTTTTTTAATGGCCCTTGTGTCGTTCACTTTTCCCAGTATGGATGTGAACACTTGAAACACTCAAAAGTCTTTTACTTCATAGTCACAGTTTCATTTCCCATCCAGAGTGCTTGAGCACAAAAGGAGAACAAGAAACCATGTCACTGTCCAAATACAGGCTGCACTTTAGTTAACTAGTTTGCTTCCATTATCACAGCCAGGCTCGAAACATAACCTTTCTGTGGAGACTTCAGTCTGTGAAGAAATTGGTATCCGTGCCTCGCTTAGATGGAACCTCGTCAGAACAGTGTTTGAAGTTCAGAAATAACTGTTATTGTGTTAGTAATGACTTAGTATTGCACTTTCATAAAGTCACAAGCAACAGGCTGACATATCTTGAATTTCAGTCCCTGCTGTTGGTTAAGCTCTAAAAAATGTTTTTGTTTCCTGTAATGAAATCAATGGTATTTTTTGTATTTAGACCCTCCCTGTGTAGAAAATGACCACATTTATTAAACTCCACACCTCCACTTTATAAGCAAGGCTTTCTGTTAAAAATTAAAAAAGTGTCTAACCTGAAACATCCCTCACGATGTTGGAATCGTAGTTCTCCTCTAAAGCTTGACACCACAAATAATACATATTTCCCCATGTTTAGTTTAAGAGTTTGATGTTAATGAAAAGTTGTTTTTTTATATATAAATATATATATTGAAATGTATGTTTACTTCACTTCTCATCATTTAACAAGAAAATTTAGTTCAGTCGATTTAAGATTGACAGCAGGGTCTTAAATTTACATTTGGATCACAAAGTGTGCCTTTAAGGAGCAGATTATATCAGGCTCTGCTGGGACTGGAATTCATTTGCAAATTTCTTTTGGCAGCAAGGTAACATTCTTGCACAACATCCCAAAGCAGGATACAAAGATGCTTTCAGAGGACACCTGCATTATAGGAAATCTTAATTCCTACAGTACTCTCTGCAAGTCAGGGTGAACATACATGACCCCTACATATGACCTCATTGTTTTTAAACCATATCCCTGCATGTTCTCAGTCCCGCACAGTTCTCCCTCCTCCCCATCGGTGGCCCAGCTGGAGATGAGCTCATGCTCAGTTGCTGACGAGAACGAAGGCCTCTAGGGTCAGTCTGCGTGCAACACACAGTTAAAGTCCTCGGTCTCTAGTCCTCTATCAGCGGTTGTGTGCATGAACGAAAAGATGCTGAGATGAATTTTATCTCATCTGTGATATTATATATTAATTTGGTGATCTTCTGAATTGGTGCTATTCAGGCTGGTAGGAGCTTTAGTCAGGATTCAAATTCACAAATAACACAAATGAAAAATAACTGCAAGACATGAATTTGGCCCAACATAAAATCAGATGCTTCTGGGTGTGTCTCAGATTATCGCACAATATCTAAAAAAACAAGCCTGCGGGAATGTAAAATTATTCCGCTGTTGATTTATGGTCTTGAGTTGGGTTTTAGAGGAGCTGTCATGTACACCCATCCCAAATCCTGCAGATTTCCTTTCCTCTTGTCTTCCAGCCTCTATCTGTCATTTTAGAAGTATAATGCATAAAATAACACAATATGCTCTACATAAAAGAACAATGTCAACCTGCCAAATAAATAAATATGGTCATTAATTGATACATTTTTATTGGGGGTGTGTATTTTAATTTGCTGTGTTGGAAATGTCATCCAAGAAATGTTCCCAGGGAAAGGTTGTTGAGTTGCTTCACGTGGTCGTCAGCCAAACACTCGACACAGCCAAACACACTCTTGTGTTATCGTGTCTTGAAATGAAACTTGAAACTCTGGCTGCAGTGACCGAAGTGCCATCATTATGATGTTATTTCTAGGGAATTTGAGGATCTGATGACTGAAAGCTGCAAAAAACATTTAAAAAAAACATTGAAATACGATTCACTCGTACTTTTCAAGGATGAACCGATCAGTTGAACCAGAGCAAATCTTCACTTGTTGAAGTTGTCAAAGACAGAGAAGCTACAGGGGGCACTAACCCACAATATAAAATCTGTTTTAATCCAGTTTTCTGGTGTAGAAATGGCTACAGAGTGAGGATTCGTTTTACTCTCACAGAAGGACGTTGTTAAGGAGAAAACAGTTTTCTTTTTACAATAAAGCCCAGATGTAAGCAAATACGCTCAACTTCCCCGACAAATGCAGGACAAAGGGGGCGGCTGTGTTTTTCTTGTCAGAGAAAGATATGGTAATGATGCATACATTTCCCACTGTTCACAAACACAATGCTAACTGTGTATCAACAGCCTTTCAGCAGGAGTTCAGTTCCAATCACTTCTTCTGGCTCATTGGCAGAGCAGGATGTGGTATCGCAGCTCTTTGGGGGAGTGGACAGAGCCACACTAACTGAAACATAAAGTATAGTAATAGTTTTCTTTTACCTACAAGCATTTTGGATATCGTGGCTTTGGCTGCTGTTCCTGTCAAAGGCTTTGAAAGCAGCTGGCTGGCCGACTAGAAAACTGAATATCACTGTCACTGTGGGTGACATTTTTATACCCCATCTATTGTTTTCTTGTTTTAGATGCTTCTCCTTACATTTCCCTGGTGTGTTCCCATGGAGGCTCTGCATGTTTTTCTTTCTCACCTCGTGTCTCCTTCCATTGCGTTGCACCTAAGTGTCTCCTTGGGCCTCCCTTGACGCCACAAGTCCCTTAATTGACTTCTCCAGGATTATGAAAAATGAGCCGCGCTTTTCAAATGGCTCATTTAGCAGAACTGCTATCACAGTGCCTGTTACTTTATCTTCAACATATTAAAAAGGGCTAGGTGCTCTTGATTAGGAGCGATGGGCTGCAAAAGCCCAAGCTGCCAGAATTTGACAGCTGGAAACTAATTTGCCAATTCATCACGTTGAATTTGAGGGGGGGGGGGGGGGGGGGTGCCTCTTTCTTCCTGTGGGGAAAAAACAACATATAGTAAGAAATAAATGCTCTGCCAGTATTTCTAAAACACACAAGACAGACAGACAGACACACACACACACACACACACACGCCTGCAAGCACACAGCAGATTGAATTAGTGTTTTGGTCACAGTTTTATGGGCTGTAACTGTTATTATGTGACAGCCATGTGTCCAGGGCAACATATCAAACTCATAAATGCTCATTAACTTCAAGCTGCTCTGCATGAAAGCACCAGGTAAGAAATGCACACAATACACATATGAACTAAGCACCTCCGCACATATACCTGATAACATGTGTGGAGCATTTTTGTGTTGTTCCTTAAACTTGAACTTGTAAGTAATAGTTTTTTGGTAATTTTTATGTCAAGAAATATCCAGGAAAGATTAAAACTGGGCTAAATGGTTCAAGAAGTAAAAGTTTTGTAGATGGCGTTTACATTTCTGTGAATGTTTTGATATTTCTTTCTGCCATGAAAACACATTGAATCATCATCATTCAATCATCTTTTGTAACTTAGACATTTCACAATCTCCATCCATTCAAGAACAGATCTGTTCAAGCCTGCAGAGCGACTTGATATTCAAAAGGTAGACTTCAGGTAGCTGACAGGTGTGGCTTTAAATAAAATGTAATTTAAGGTCAATGAAAACATTTTAGAAGGTCAAATCAGAGCTGGGATGAGTGAAGCTAATACGAAGCTGTCACTGATGAAGTACCTTATTATTATTCCTAACAACTAGAAGTGTCAAACCTTCTAACATGTTTTGAGGAGAAAGGAAAAAAAAAGCGTCTACCTGCAGAGCCAGGTTCTGCTTGGCTGAGGGAGCCTCAGCTCTAATACAGGAGGACGTGGTCCTGACGGAAGCAGCACATCCTCTGAGCAAGAGCAATTATGATAACCGTGCAAGCGGAAAGGCTGTAGCCAGAAGAACAGCAAGACAAGCTTTGATCCAGCAGGTTGCCTATTTAAATCACAGCTCAACTTCTGTACGGACGCCATCCTCTGCTAATGTAGATAGGCTTTTAAAAGGAGTCTGATCCGTCTTTGGACTCATGTGGGCTCATGATATACAGCGTTAAACATTGTTGTTTTAGGACAGACTGGTGAGTGACGACCATAGACTCTTAGAGTAGTACAAGCTGTAATGTATATATATATATATATATATATATATATATATGTTTTTTAAGAGCAGTGATCTATAATACAAAACTTGAAAATATGAGGAAAGTGTTGCTGTGTTGTGCTGGACAGCTCTTGCTTTTATACTGCATTTAAGGACCTGTGTGTTAATATAAAAGTAAAAAAAAACAAAAAAACACTCAATGCCAGCAGGCCTGAAAGTATAGAGATGGAAGACTGGAGATATTTTTCTTCTAATCAACTAATCCTATAAAGAATTTAACTGATTGTACTAAGGTATAGCCAGACAAGTCTATATCTCTGTTCAATAGAGCTAAAAGTTTGTTTAAAAACTAAAAACAAATCATTGAGCCAACACTGCACTGCATGACATGTTCCCTCCATTCATTACTGTAGTTTAATATGAGTCAATCACAGATAAATCGTCATGCTGCTGCCATTACTCACTAGAGTCTGTTTTGCATCTCAAAATAGTCTTTACAGGTATGGTTTTCACAGGTATTTGTCAAAAACTAAAGTAAGTAATTGCAGCGAGCAAATAGAAATTTGGACCTAATGTTGATGCTCGACGAAAAATCAGCAGGGTACCAATGTTATTACAAATAACTCTAAGTAGGACACACATGATTCTGCTTGTACCAAATTATGCCAATCCATCCAATAGTTATAGAGACATCTGTGAAAATCACAAAAGCTAACCTAAAGGTGCTGCTAAGGGAAAAATCAGGAGGAAAGTAAAAATCTGTAGGCTTCATTCTCTGCAGACAACGAAGTTAAGATTTTAGTCTTTGATCTGGACCAACGTGGTGGACTGAGCCATTCAGGTAGTGTGGGTAAAACAAGGATCAAAATGTCCATGGGACATGCTGTTCTAGTTTTATTTATGCTTTATAATATTTCTGTTCTGTTTCTTTCTTCTTTTATGTGGTTCAATGAAAAAAAAAATCTTTGGTAAAATTGAAGTATTTGTTTTTCAGAGCAGTCAATGAGTCTCTTGTCATATTTGTTTTGTTGGTTTTGATGCAACAGGTCTCAGAAATGTTTGTATCAAATTTTAAAATCATTCATTTTTCATTTTTCTGAACTGATGCTAGTTGAAGTTAGTCGTTACCCTCCTTAGCTGGGAAGAGAAGAAACTGTCCCTGTATTTTCATAATATTCATACACTTTAAGTTAATGACAAGACATATTTTATTTATATGGAGTCTTGGTTATTGTGCGTGATATTGCTTCAGCAAAGGTGCTGAACACCCGCCAACTTTGTCTCCACCTCATTGGACCTTGTTGCTGTGCTTCCCAGGAACATAAAGTACAGACAGAACACTTAGGATTAGTGGATAGAAAGATAATTAATCAACAACAATTTTAATCATTAATCATTTTAGTAATTTATTGAACAGTAACACCAAGATTGGCTGGTTCCACCTTTTCAGATGTGAGTATCTGCTCCAGACGTTTAATGATGTCTGGTTATAGTTTAAAGATTGTTCCAAAATAAAAGTTGAGCAGAGTTTTGGGACGTTACATGGCTGCAGCTGGACGTCCACCCTGTGCGTTCCAGCAATAACAAAATGCCGTTACCATTATCAACAGGTCTATTTAGCTATGTATAGAATGTATATGTCTGGATTAACCAGTTAATATGCTTTGCTTTCTAAAATGGTCTAAATGACACCTGGGTCTGACCTGGACGTCTGTTACACATTGTAACAACGTGTCACTTTCAAAATAATCCTGATAACAAATCATATATAACCAAACACGCATCAATTGTCTTAGTCAATACAAGACATGAAATAATTTTCACAGAAACACAATGAGTTAGTACGTACGACAGTATTTTATTAGGATGAATACAACATCAAAACATGAAAAGTGCAGCTTCTTGTAGATAAATAACTGTTTTATTTCTTTCAGGCAAATACTAATACTAAGTCCAGGATGTCACACAGCAAGGAAAACAGGGTAACAGTGATGTGTAATTGTCACTATTGTTTATTATTTATAAACAATATAAATCAGAAAATTGAGAATTTAGAAATTAACTGATGACAAAAAATGATTAGTTGAAATAAATATTTTTAGTTTTATTTGACTCACATATGAGCTGACATACGATAAAAAGTTTCTTTCTCTTCAAAGAAACCTGCTGCAAGGTTCCAAGATGGAGTTTTTTGTTTTGGGTTCTGACATCATCATTATTAATCTTTATATAAAACTTTGATAATCTTTTTTCCTCCAGCTATCAATATAATACACTCCACTGTCTGTTTGTCTACTCAACATATTTGGTTTTACATATATTGTATTCAGTAGCAGCTACATGTTCTGCAGGCAGAGTGGTGAAGTCAGAACTTAGACACCAAACAATAGTCTGTCAGCATAATAGTTTGTAGCATGTGAGTTGGCTGACTGAATATTGATGATCTGTCTCAGTGCTAAAAGCAAAGTAAAACCTGTGAGTTTTGCCTGCGACCCCACTTGGCAGAAAATGAAAGGTGCAACTTGCCAGAGGCTGTGTTGGAGGTGTTATTAACCCATCCCTTTGTATGCTGAGCCGCCAATTTGATTGTGACAGCAACGGTCGACCATCAGCAGCCTGATGGTGACGTCATATAGAGGCGCTAAGATGCCAAACCGCTACTTGAGAAATGCAAAGATGTGTAGTGTGTTTGTGGGATGCAGGGACAGTGTGAATATGTGTGTGGAAGATGAATACTGAGGAGGAAAAAAAATGAAAATTGAGTTTCAATTTAGAGCCAAGTGACCTGTCTGAAAAACACTCCACTGAGTCTTAAATCCTCTGCTGGAGGGAAGAAAATGGCTGCGTGAAATTGCCTTTTTTTTTTTTTTTTGTCCTAACTCGTTGGTGCCAACACTGAATGAAACATATGTGGTTGTATATTGTATTGTTCCAAGCACAGTCCTTTTTAAAATATTTACAGGATATGGTGGATACATTTTGGTTGTGTAGCTGTTCAGTTTCACACACTGTGCAACGTTCAGTCTGCAAACCTGTAAACCTCCCGATCCCTTCACCAGCAGGAGCATAAACATGGAGAGACACCTTGTAACAGTGAGCAGTGAAGTTTGTCGTGTTTGGGGTAAACACAGTGGAGTAGCGCCGCAGGTTCAGGGAGGGCTTTACCGGGGACGGGAGCAGAAATGAAAGTTGTAACCACATCCTTCTGCGATGGTCGTAACCTAAAAGCTTGCAGCTATTTTCTGCATTGACTGATTTTCACAACTGGGATGCAGAGCAAAACCAGCCAGACTGTAATTCTACACATTCCCGGCCTTGACGCCCACACGCACCTCTGATCTCACAGGAGAAATAAAAAAAAAAGCTAAAATAAAACCTGGTTTTATGCACTTTTCTCCACAAAATAGACTCAATTCACTCTGGTACAGAGTTACATGACCCATTCCAACTGATTATTATTATACAGAGTTATTGGTTTTGAGAGGCGTGGAACGTATTGGAAATAGTAATGCCCTGAAGCTGGAAGGAAAGAAATGTTAAAATATGACTTTGTAGTCTGTTCATCACCTTGTCTGTCGTGGTGTGCAGTATTAAAACAAGTCATTAGAGGTCACTACCAACAGTGCTGTTCAGTTTAAACACATCGCTATGAGAAATGTTGAGGTTTTTTTTTGTTTTTTTTTTGTCCTTGTAGACTCAGTATGAGTAAAATGTGCCTTTAATCTTGATGTCTGCGGTGGTAATGTGTGAGTTTTAAGGGCAAAGACGACAGAAAACTTTTCTAACCTTCTTATAGCAGCCTGTCTTTGAAAGAAATGATCACTTAATGGAACACAAAGGCTGCGATGCACTTGTTATGTGCGCTTGTGTCTTAGTGACATTGCAGGAAAAAGGCATCAAACAAACACAAGGACGAAAAAATTGCTTAAAAGCCTGTCAGAGCATGTGGCGAATGCGTAGCCTGAAACTGATTTGCAATTACATTGTCACGCTCTCATTTTTTAAAACTTTAATATCCATGTTCCATTTTTTTGTTGTTTAAGCACTTTGAAAATTCCATGCTTCAAATACAGGCACATATACAGGCATACGCTCAAACTGTATCGGAGAAACGAAGCCCCGGGGCCGTATAAATGATTCACGTTGAACAACTTGTTACTCACCAAGATCTGCAAAGCTAATGTGAGCGCAAACAGCTTTTCTCGGTGTGTGTTAGCTGCATTAACCCTGCCACAAGGAGAGGAGGGGATTCTGTCTATTGTTGTAACAAATATCAGACACTTTCAGTGCGTTTCGGCCTTTATGGGAATACAAGATTCAATACAGGCACAGTGTGAAAAGTTTCAGTATGAGAATGAAAGGGAGGTGTTACTTACACGAGGAGCAGCGAGGTTATGTTACCTTGCTTCACACTCAGAGGTACTTGTGTCCCCATCAATATTCCCGTTCCATCAGCACTTTTATTTACGGTGCTGTCATCGATATTGCTTCCACTCAGTGCGGCTGCCAACCTTTACAACCTCCGTCAGCTGGTTAAGTAGATTGAATAAAAGGAAAATGGCTCACTCAAGCTCTGCGCCACACAACTACCATAAACTGGAATGTTCGTTAAATGACCCCCCACCCTACACACACACACACACCACCCAATACTGTAGTGGCTACTTTAACGGCCGGGTGTGGAGGCTTGGCTCTGTGTGAGGTGATTTAACATCATTCAGTCTCCCCTCTCTGCTTTATTAGGAGGAGGAGAGGGCTGTACATCACTGTCTCTTCCACTCGTCTCTCTCTATCAACCGGGGTTAACTCGTAGCACCATTAACCCATCTCGTCCCATTACAAGCAAGCAGATCATTCCAAATTCTCCTCCAACAACGTGACCTTTTGACCTCCAGGAGCTGGTTTCACAAATGTTCAAGTTGTTTCACTTCACTTTATGAACTCTGTCTTTTCCAGTGCAGCACTGTGCCAATTAAATGACAAAAACAATATCATTATTCACTTGTGCTTTCCAAAACCTCCAAAAAATAACAATGTTTTAGTCTTGTTTAGGAACAAAAAACACTTTACACTGTCACAATGTTTAGGGAAACATTGTGATTGTGGGTTATAAATACTACTTCCTTAAGGTGAGGAGACTTCTGTGGTTAAGGTTACAATAAAAACCATGTGATGAAGGTTAGGGGACGGTTGGTCATAGTTTTAAAAAAAGTTTTAAGTCACTGTTTGAAATGAGAAACATATACAGTGTCAGAGATGTGTCGCTGACTTGTCCATACTCACATCATTCAATATGATGTAATTTCAACAGACTACTGAGACTTGAAAACATTGTACTGAAACACATTGCTCAGGAAATGAATAAGTCCAATCAGAGCTGAATTAGACAGAAGATGAAGTCAGTAGCTAAAATGTGCCGCCTGGTGATGGAACATGATTTAAATTGTTGCTTTTTTGAAAGACACCTAAAGGAAATAGGATCCCGGTGTAATCTGATGCCAATGTACACTCCCTGACTTTACAGGTCAAACTGAAATATTTTCACCTTGTGCAGATGCATCTTTGTGTGAGTGAATCCCCGACCTGTATGTATGTATGTCCTCTTGTGCATTTACATTGACTTTGTACATGATTGCATCACCTTAATGCAACATTTGTACAAAACACGATCTTCAAACTACTAATCATTTTTCCACGAAAACAGTAAATGCCGTGTGTTGACAAAACTGTCCAGAAAAACACATATATTCTTGCAGACATTTTGCTGTGTGAATGGAGCTGGTGCAGTCATTACATTTTCTTGTCCTCCTTATACAGTGACATTAATATCTGAGATTGAGGGGAGATACCTGAGTAGACAGCTTGATTTTGTTCTCTAACGGATTGCACTTTGGTGGCTTCTTGACTCCTTTGATTAAATTTCCAGTACAATCAATTCCTCCCAGACAGGCTTTGTCCAGACTGCACTTACACACACAGAGGAACTGGCCGGTGGATTAATGCTGAGCTGATGAATCATATCAAACAATGGCCTTGTTTTTCCATGAAGGAGGACGGAGAGCTGTGACGGTGGAGGCAACAAAGTCTCATTCCCTGCAGACGATGAGAGCTTTTTCTGGCTGTAACTTCACACGCTGTGTGATCTGCCCATCCTGTCTTGTTGTGGGAGAACACAGACACGTCTGTCTGCCGTCCATCTCCTGGGACGCTGCAGAACACACATGAAAAACAACCGGTGGTTCACTCTGTAAACACCACAACACAGAATAAACATCAGATGGTCATATTATGCAACTGTGATCTGAGGTTTCCCTCACTGTAATCATTCCTCCTTTTCAAAAAATCTCCTTCAAATGTGCTTTCAGTGTAAATCCACAGTGTGTCCACACACTCATTTATAAGTAGATGTGAAGCTTCTTTGAGGCTTCATCAGTCTGAGTTAATCATATCAGGTGGATATCTGACACATTTACAGTCTGTTTAGCATCAAATCCCCTTTTCGTGTTTCCCTGTCGAGCTGTGGTGGAGGTATAGGAACAAAAAGAGGAACTTTGACTTTAAAAGCACTGTAACTTTGAAACATATCTGCTGGATTTGACTCATTTGGACGCTGAAGCTTCATATTTAGTTAAACGTTTAAATACATTTTTGCACAGAAGGAGGGCTGTGGATGTTGTAATGGTCAGTATGAACAGGAGGGAAGATTTCAGCAATAAAGATACCTTTTTGTGCTCCTGACTGTTTTAAGACACGTGAACCCATCCTTTAATAGTTTATAGATAAGTAATAAGTCATTAATATAACTTTTGGGTTGTCAGTTTTAAAAAGTATCCGCCATTCATGCACTACAATACCTAATCATGTCTGCAGTTGTAATGTTAATCAATACCGTTAGATATTAACATTGAATCAAATAACTGTGTATAATGTGAATAGTTTGCTCCTGGTAGTGAACGAAGATTGTGATAAAAGTTGTTGCGGTAAAATTGAAGGAATTGTGAAACATTGCAAGTAAAGAAAAATAATGTAATTTACTACCAGCAATGACCAGTCATATGTAATAAATACATGTGATAAAAAAAAGTATGCATATCACAGAAACAACTATGGTTCCATTTGAGTTCTATTCATAAGCCTCAATATTACCACCAGATATTAACAAGAATGTCATCAAGATAAATTCATTAACATTAAAAATATTGTTTCATCTCCAAAGTGGCCTCTTCTGTATTGAAGGTAGATTATGTTTATTTTCAACTTCACAACATGAAATGCGACATGGTCCAAATCACAAGCGGGTTGTTGATTTTCAATATTTCGTGCTCTCGCAAATATTGTGGAGATTTCTTGAATTCGCGTTCTAATATCAGCATACATATTTCAACATAGAGAAATGAGACGTACACAGAAAGTGGAATAAAAAGAGGGATTTCAAGGGGTAGTCAAACACATGGAGATAAGACAATACAAAAAGAACAACATGACATCATTTGAGTAGACATAAAACTATTATACAGAAGCACAGCTGGGGTTTTAAAAGCTTTTAAAAACGGATCAGTTTTCACAGCGTTGCAGCTGAAACAGTATAAGCATGATTTCCTTTTATTTGAAGCCTGGACCTTTAGTCACATTTGGATCTCTGATCTGGTGGTCTCGGTGCAGAATAAGGGGCTCAGAGTCAGACCATGTCGGGATTTAAAAGTAATCAATAGAATCTTAAATTGAATTCTGTAACAAAAGGTTGAGGCGACGTGATTCAGCCAGAGAGATGTGCTCCCTACATCTGCTGTTTGGAAGAAGGCGACCTCCCGCTGCATCGTTTAGGCCGGTAAATAATGAATTGCTGTCATCAGCAACGACAGTTTTTTATAAAGAGTATATAGAGTTAATATTGACTTTGCATTCATCAGGTTGCTCGTTCTGTGTAAATAAGGAATGTAGTTACAATTAATAAATTATAAAGTATGTCTGTCATAAACCGGCACCACTTTATAGAAATGCAGTTAAGGAATCCAATAACTTCCCAGATAATCCGTGATGAATGAGGATGCGAACTCATTTTTCACGTTGCTGCTATCTCTGATTAAACAAAACTCCTCATTAATATCAGTGAGGATCACAGATCTTCTTCTTCTTCTTCTCATCCCTCCTCTACCATCTTACCCGAGCGGCCTCCTCCTGGCTGCCTGCCAGACTGCCGATCACTGCATCTGTCTGTCAGCAGAATACCAACTGATTAATGCTTTCACTGCGACCATTAATAAAACTGCAGAGAGGCTGCTCACTATAATTGAGAGGTACAGCGAGGGCTGCGTTGAATCAAATGAGAAGGACACATACAGTAGAGGGGTATGTGAAATCACGGCCGTGTGTGTTTTAGGGGATGAAGAGTGGTCGGCTCTCCTGTCTGACAACCGTGATATAGTCCAGTGTAAAATCCAAACTATGCACTCTGTTATTTATGTGAGGGCTAAAGACTGAGTGTACACAGACTGTTTGATCAGATTTAGTGTCTTTTCCCTTCCTGGGTGACAGTAGCTGTTCTTCGGCTTGGATCTTGATTTTTCTGCACGGCAGCAGCATCATTGTGGTGTGATGATAAAGTACTGGTGTCTAGGCCACCGGCACCAGCAGTGATCCACGGGCACTCTGCTGGACACACCCTGACTACTTGGCTCGTCTGTCTCATCCATCTCCCCTCTTTTCCAGTAGCGAAGCATTCCAAGCACCGCAATCATTTGTTCTGTGGATGAAGGGTGGGGATGTACTTCTATGACGTGCCAGATATATACAAATATAAGCAGCTTATCGTTCTGTTTCCAGTTTCCTCTCACTGCTAACTACACTGTTGTCCCTACGTGTTCACATCAGTAGGTGCAGCAACAAGGACAACATCTTTCCCACCTGCAAACACACTACCAAGCTGGACGTGCAGCTACTGGGAAGCTGAGCCCGAGTGTGTGCAGTAGCAAATGGTTCTGAAAAACCAACAATAATCTGCAGTCAGAGCCGAGGGAACTAGCAGGAAATGATTCTGAGCAGCACTGACTTACTGTTACCAGTTTAGCGGCACAAGGTGAAGTCAAGAACTAGCAATGAATCTTCATCAACTAACACATCATCAGTCCAAGCAGCAACTATGGAACTGAAATCTACTGCAACCAAAGTGAAGGAAACTAGCCAAGCTGAATTTGATCAGCCTTTCCAGCCAAAAGATTCCAACCTTTCTTACACTGACTCCTGGGATACATGTCTGGGCATCAAAGAATCATTAAAGCACAAACAGCTTCTTGACTCACTTTTTGGTGTTGATGAAGTATGACAACAGTGTCAAGGAGGATACTAGAGCCCCCAAAAAACAAGGGACAATACAAACTGTCTGTGTTGTGAATCAATGTTTGAAGCAGCATACAGGCAGGAGATGACAGCAAAGATGATTATGCTAAAAATAAAAAAAGGTTGAAGGTGGCAACAGATGCGGCTGAAATGGAAGAATTCAGGTGGAGATTTTATGAATCTGTGGATTTGTTACATTCAGAGCTGGATTCTAGCAGGACACCATGCAGATAGCAGCAAGAATAGAGACTGTGGAAATTGATGAAACATGGCTCACAGTGGATGTACAGCGCGTTCATCTTCCCAAGCAACTCCAGCTCATGATGCTGAGAGACATCCAAAGATTCTGAATGCAGCACAGTGCCACAAGAGGCTGTTTTATTCCCTTCTTAATCATCTTTTTATTTCACCCTTAATTATGATATTCCTGTTACTTAAATAAAAGAAGCAATACTTAATTTCATTCAAGTACATATGTTTTAATAGTAAAATGTGCTTCAGTGAAATTAGCCAACCTATATAATTAAAAGGCACCCTGTGGAGTTTTTGACCATTAGTAATGCAGTGGAATCATTTTTTATTTTTTACATGTGGGTCCCAGTTTAATTTACTGCGCAATGTCACAAAACAGAAACTTTGTTTATAAGTATAACTCCACCGGGCATCTTTAGTGGCACTTAATTACAATCACTTTAAAAACTTAAAATCCCAAAAGTGGACGTGAGACAGAGCCTCATGTTGTGTTGGCATCAAGGTTTATTATCCTTTATAATGTACAATATACAAAAATATAGGGTACCAAAAAATTCACAGTGTCTAAAAGGCAGTGATTACAGTCTACATGACAGGTCTAACCATACACCTGGTAAGTTGCATAGAATGGCACAGAGCCTCGCGTCGCAGGGGACAGAGCTCAAATATGACCAAGAGACTGTAGAGGCCTACAACATCTTCTGAATTGTCTCTTTCCTATGTGACTATTTGGACGTTGCAGTCTATAAGATTTGGTGCTCTGTCATTTGCAGTTATTTTCAGTCTGGGTTCATGTGTCTCAGGAAATGTGATGTTTGAGCAGCTGTAAAGGTCATAATCCACAGGAGGTGGGTCACATCGCGGAGCTCTGTCCCCAAACAAACCTCATGGTTGGTGTGTACTCAGCTGCTGCACTTTTTTTAAACAACTATAAGGTTTTTTTTTGTTTCTTTTTTTTTTTTTTTTTTTTTTTTTTAAACAAACAGTGTTAGCTATACAATATACAGATACATTTACACGATCCTCTTCAGGGTCATTAAACGGGCCGCAGAAGGCTGTCGCTCCTATATACAGATAGAGCTCTCATCTCGTGCATGTACAGTAGCTGAACTGAAAAGCATTTGCTGGGTTAGCATTCATCGATCAGGCAATAATAATAAAATATAGCTGTGAAAATGCCCTTTATAAACCAAGCTTTGACTATAAATAGTGTCTGTTCCTCCTCCAGAGGAACCAGAGGTCGATGCTTTAACTTACAATGATTAACATCTCATACATGAAATATAGAAAAACCAGTAGAACAGCTGGAGTGTCAGCGACAGAATGTGGACAAAAATGCACACACGCCATTACAGACCTCCTCATATATAATCATATGTATGAAAGCATTTACATTGTACAAAATACAGTCACCCCCCTCATTCAGTCTGTCATACAGCCGCACATCCACACACACACTCACACATGTTTACACCTTCACACAAACAATATTAACTTTGTTTTGATTTTTTTTTTTTCAGGAGGGGCCAAATTGATGTTTAGTGACATATTATATTTGTTGTTAACATTTCATGAACTCAAGATGCAATGGTCACCAAACTGCTGAAAAATCCGGAAAAAACAAAAAGGATTGTGTTCATTCGGTGAGGTGAAATTAGAGAAACGAGAATTAATCAGCTATATCTTATTTAACAAAATATTTCCTCCTATGCTACAGTTCGTCTGAGCATAAAACAAATATCAAAAGAAACATAAAAAACAAAAAAAACAAAAAAAACAAAAAAACAAGTGCCAGTCTACTAGCTTATTCTACCATCATAGAAAACTCAATCCAGTTGTTCAGCACACTGGCCATATTTGATATGACCACCGAGCTATTTAACACTCAGTAGAATCGATGCATCCATTGGAGAATCAATTGGAGAATCAATCAATTCCCTTTCAGAAGTCTTTATTGTTCAACAACAAAACAAAACAAAACAGAAGAAATTGAAAAATAACAAATCTTGTCCATGCCCACTATTGCATACAGGCACCCAAGGCATTCCCACAGCTTCCTGTACAGTTCAGACTGCTTCCCATGTTCTGACTTCACCTGCAACTCATGTGAAGTGTTGCCACTTCTCCACACTGATGACCAAAATCTTCATCAACTCTGATGTTCTTATCTTTTCTGTGGTTGCATGAAATATCAACAATGTGGTGCGTGCGTCCTTCCTGAACAACAAAGCTGATATTGATCTGTAATTTATTTCATCGTTGGCTTCATTGGATTTTCTCTTTTGTTGTTGTTCTCTCGCTCTTTGCTGCACGGCAAGGACATGACGATTAGCGCTGTTTGCTCTCGGTAAACCACTGTTGTTGTCGAGAGAGTGAGAATGTGGTTTGCAATGGAGAGATGGAAAAGGGTGACCCACATCCAGAGAGATGTAATTAAAAAATGTTGTGTTCATGTTGGTCTCTGGAATTGTTGGTGTTCAACTCAACACCTGCATTCAAGTGTTCAGGTGGTAACGATCTGTCTAGAGTTTCCCACTGAATCCCCACATGATGCTCCGAGCTGACACTGCTATATCCAGTCAGGCCCTTACAATAACACCCCCCTCCCCGGCTTATTGCATAAGTCCCTGACTGCTCCAGGATATGGGTGTTGGTGCAGAAGCCTCATCTCCTGATGGAAAGAAACACTCTTGAAAAACACAACTGGAAGAAGCTGTGGGTGCCAGGAGAGGGACGAGCTCTGAGAAACCTCCTCAGCTCATATTGGTTCAGTTATGTCACCATAGTATCGTGGGTGGGGGGTGGGGTGGGGGGGTGGGGTGTCCTTTTGGGGCAACGACAGGGGGGGGTTGGAGAGCCGGTTGTGTGGGGCTTTTCTCAGCTGTTGTTGCTGTGGTTATACGTCCTGCATGGTGAAGGGGAAGAGTTGGGTTGGTAGTCATATTTGCCAAGCGCTGTGGGATAGTAGGTGGTGGTGTAGACGTTTGTCTGCTGAAGCGGAGTTGGATAAAAATTTGACCTTTCATCTGGCAGCAGGTTGTTCTTGTTCAGTGTCTGGAATGGCAGCAGAGATAATTATTACAAAGAATTACAAAAAAAAAACCCAAAAAAACCTAAACTTTCCAACATTACAAAGTCATCTATTTGCTATTTTAAATAAAGTTATATTGCTGAAGAATTTCAGAAAATCAATTATGTTCTCATGCAATGCATATTTGACAAATTTGGCAAAGCCTCTCATCAAGTCATTTATGTTTTAACAAAATAAGAAACTTTAATCACTCAGTCACATGTATTTCATTCTAGTGCAGCAATCTGCATCATTGGTATTGATTTATTCTTTCTTTCTTTCTTTTTAAGACACCTATTTCTAAAGAAAATTTGACAGAAGTTGATTTTGACTGGAAAACATCCTGCAAAATATTTTACTTGATTTAAGAAATTAAAAGTCTTAAAAGTTAGACAAAAGTGACATGATGAGGTTAGAGGTTAGAGCTTGCGTACTCAAAGTATATTCATAACCAAAGCAAACCAATTTAACTAATTAATTTAGTTCATGTCAGGCATACTTGATACACTAACATATGAGATGGCAGGAATTCACTGCAGCTCTCTTAAATAAAAACAAGTGTAAAACACAGAATTATTTTACCAAAATAAGCACTGGGTTAAAAAAAAATGCAGTTGATACATGTGAGAAGATGAAATGTGAGAAGTCAGTTAAAGTAACACTCATGTAGCTGAAGGTTTATCACTTGCTGTAACGCTGCGGTTGTTATCAAGCAAACTCTGAATAATGAGTTGTAAAGTAAAGTGTGGCATTAAGTAGACGGTAGACTGTGCAGTGACTGAAAAAAAATTTTTTTTTGATAAATGGACAAAACAGCCACAGTGAGATCTGAGATTCAACAACAGCGTTAGGCCTGATGCATTAGTGTCAACGGGAAATGTGATGTTGTCTTCTGATTGGCAATATTACTGAGTTTCTGAAAGAGGTGTACAAATATTGGTTTGTAATATGATTTAATAATCGGATGCAGCCGTGTGATCATTCAGAAAGGCAGCACAGGGGAGGGAGACTGAGGATGTGAATATAACAGGCTGAGCATCAAGAATACAGTAATATTTAAAGCTCCTTCACTCAAAAATGGGTTTTGACCATAGTTACTTCAGTTTGACACTAGAAGGATGTTTTCACATTTATCTGCTGAAAGTGGAACGTTTCTCTGAGCTCATTGGAAATCAGATTTTGAGCAGGATTTGTGACATCACAGATAGTTTGGCATAACTAGAGGCTAACTTTGTATGTCCAGTTACGTGTGTGATTTGGTAACTTGAAGTACTCATTGCAGTAGGAGACATCTTGTGTTCAGCAATAAAAATTTAGAAATTAGCAATATTTGCATATTATAGATTCTAAATGTTTCAGTGAGGGAGTAGGATGAGATCTAAGACATCTCCAGAAAAAAATATCATTATTCAAAGCAGAGTATTTGTATATATCTTGCAACATGTCTAGAGGGGTTGTTTAAAAGTTGCAAGGGCTGGTCAGATCAGCAAATCCTAATTAACTTTAAATCAGTGTTTGAGATCTGCTCCAGAAAGTCTGGCTGGAGCTAAGGTCTAAATCCACTCTTTCTCTGAGTCCATAAAATGTTTTAAGTTCATGTTTATACAGCTGTTTATCACAAGCACTTCTTCAAAAAGGATTTTACTAAGACTGGAAAATCAATAACAATCTCTCAGAGTTGAACTAATCAACAATCAGTTACAGAGCAAAACAATAAAACTTGTAGAGAATAGGACACAGAATTGCTCTAAATGTGTGTGAACCTCTGGTGAAAAGAGTTTGCACAGTGAATGCACAGTAGACTGACAGCTGCTCGAGGTCAGTGCTTCACTAACGCTTTAGGAAGCTAATTGAGCGCATTAATAAGGACGTGTTTTGTGGGCAGGTAGAACAGGCGTAAAGTCTATAGGTTGTGTATAAGAGCAAGGAGGAATGAAAATGAGCAGTAATTCATCTTCTGTGGTTTGCATGAATCAAGGTTCTAAATAAAACATGAATCACATTCAGTGCGCTTGAATCTTCCACATTGAGTAACTTTACTTCATTTGTATTAACTTTACGCACCTTGAACTCCATGGGTGTGTACTTCTCGTTCTTTGGTGTGGTGTTGCCCTTGTAGTTGAGGTGGTTCGGGGTTGTCGGGTGAATGACGGCCGACTCCTGCGAAGGCTTGTGGAAACGTTGACAGTACACGTAGATCAGGAAGGACAGCAGCCCCGCCCCGAGGAAACAGGAAACGCCAGTGGCGATCAAGTGGATGGAGGTGAATGCTGGGAAATGAAGACAATACATGGAGTATTATTAAATTACATCTTATTTGTTTTATTCATGTTGGCTTTTTCATCAGCTGGTTTGGCAAGCAGCTGACTAATAACATCCAATCATATTCATCCAGGTGGACAGCTCTGCTTCTGGTATTGTAAACCGAACAAGGATTGAATGCTTATGTATGTGTTTGTTCTCAGAATCCTCATTCCCCTGGTTCTTTGTGAGCCAAACGTTTTCTGTCAAATATGACTGAATGCAGCTAATGAAATGTAGTCTGGCTTGTTAAATTAAAACTTACTTCTTTTTCTTCCTGTGATGGACTGAAACATTAAATTACAGATGCTTTTACAAACAGAAGAGACTCCTAAGCCCTACAGGGTCTTACAATTTAGGCATGATTTAAGTCTGTGGCTGTGTCTTTTTGTCCACAAATTGTCTCTTTCTTGTTTTGTGGTCTCTATTTAGAGACAGGAATATACACTTTGGTTTATATTCTTGGTTCTGTACTGAATATTGTTTATTTTTTTCTTTTGACAAATGTAGATATAAGCAAAATGATGACTGTGACTGTATTTCACTTTTATTTAATACTATTTATCTTTTGCATCCACCCAAAATTGTGTTTTTATCCAAGACATCTGATCATTCAATCATAAACTATCTTCAGTGCTGCTGTGAGTCAGCCATTTCTCCACAAAAAAGTGGTTTTGAATGTGTCTCTCTTTGCAATTATCCGAATCTTTGTACCAGGAACATCACTGTGTAAATAATGTTTCCTCCTTCTATACCACAGACCAACAACCATATGAAAATGCACATATAAATGCATGAAAACACACATCTGTGAGAACACATAGGGGCAAAAAAAAAAAAAACAACAACCAAAAAACAAACAACCTCTGAACATGCACACAGAGACGAAGCAAAGGTTGCTGTTAATCTACTTACCTCCACAGTGTTGGTCCTTATCAAAGCCAGATGCAGGGAGAATGACTGCAGAGAGGAGAGGAACACAGGGTCAGACACACACACACACACATGCACAACACACACACACACACTCACTCTCCCTTGAGAAAGAGCCTTCAGAAAACAACAACCACCGACTGTAACATCAGGGGATTTGACACATGCAGAAACAAAAACAGGAATGAGGGACTGAAATGTCATTTACATGTTGTGCAACTGGTCCATGGAAAGTTCAGTGAAAGATTGAGCCTCTAGAATCATTTACAGCTACAACACATCCTGTCCCCCGCGAATCTAAGAAGCAGGGCGCAGTAGGGGTTGATATGTTTGTGTGAGCAGATTTAATTGGAGAAACGCATCGGCTGATTAATTTTTTGGCTGAATTTTTCAGCTTCCTCTCCTCTGCAAGTGACCTTAACAAATCCATCTATCGCCTCATTGAAATTTGCTATAAAAATACTGTACATGTGACTCAGTGTTGTGACAACCCATTAATATTAATCCATTTCGTCTGGATTCATTAGGGATTCTGAGCGCGGAGAGGCCGATGGTGGCAGGCCATGAAAGATCATTTCAAGAAAAACTTTCTGAAATTGTCATCAGCATAACGAGGTGCGCTGAGGTCAGCAGGGTCAATCGCTTACTTGTTGGATTCACATGGACTTAATTATGGTTCATTAACAGAAGCAGATGAGTTTAGTGCTACAGAACACTGGTGGTGTGAGTGGACATTGAATGTTTGTGAATGAGGAGGATGACTGTGATGAAGTCGAGTACAAGCAACTTGAAGATGTCCTTCTGGGCTCTGGGAGCTTTTGATAGACAATTTTATTGGTTAGACAGATGGAAAATAACACATCAGTTAACTTGTTATGGTATTTGCTGTTGCTGATGTATTTCAACATTTATTTATTTATTTATTTACTTCATTTTGCCATCAACCCTTTCATGGTCCTTCGTATCACACTGACATTCAGAAAACACAAAATCTGTAACTATTTTGAAAAAGCAAACAAGGCTAAACCACTATGAATTACAAGTTCCATTTAAAGGCATCACAGTCTTCCCTGAGCCAGAAGCAAGATGAAACACGTGAAAGCATATAGTGTATTTAGGACTTCAAGGGAAACACGTGGCCAAAGGACATTGCATTCAGACAAGCCTTTGAACATCCGACCGTATAACTATTTAGGACCATGTATCTAAGGCTAACTGACTCACCAGGTATTTCATTGCAGTCTCTGCGCTGAGTGCTGTTCCCCACACATGGGGTGCTGCCCTGAGCTCCGCACACCCGACTCCTCATCTGCAAGCCTGAATCATCACAGGCTGACCACAGTGACCAAGCCATCCAGCCACCTAAACACAGAAAAAAAGACAATCAGACAACAAAACCCAGACAACCACAAGGCCAGATCAAACTCAGACAGCCTGGAAACCAGTGCGCCCACCCAAGCTGTTGCCACCCGCGGCCTTATGGACCTTTCCCGCCAGCCAAACAGCCTAAACACACCAAAAAGTGTTTGTGATGTAAACAGGATTGGAAGAGTAAACCCGTGGAGAGTTTGTTTAGTGCATAGCGAAGATGTTTGTCTCCCAAGCCAAGCTTTAGTGCCGTTTCCCCACAGCAAGCGACCCAGCGGTAAACAAAGGTTCCTTCCCAAGAGGAAAGAAAATTCCCAACTCTCTGCCCCTCGCTTTGAACCTGCACTCTTTCACCCTGTATTCAAAAGCACTGGCATGGAAGCAGCGCAGGCTACAGCTATGAAAGGCCGATGAAAAGACTGGTTTGTTATTCAGGGAGCTCTCAAGTGTGCAGCTTTGGCAGAGAAGGTCTGAGTAGAGGCAGAAGACAGACCTCTTTTACCTTTCCTATCATTCCGGTACTCACCAACAGGCTGCTCAGTTTCCATTTGCTCCCTTCTTGCAGTGCAACCATCTAGACACACACAACACACCAACCTCCTTACACATGTTTAATAACCGTGCATCACTACGGCCTACTTTAATTGCTTCATTTATTCCCATTTATTTTTGTCACCCGGGCGACCTGCGTGATTGCAATGTTGAGTCAGAAGGAACGGCATCAAGCCTGAGGCTCCTTGTTAGTATTCTGTCCTGACAGTCCTTCCTGCTGTCCTCCATTAATGGTAGAGACTGTAATCAAATGACCTGCTACAGGGGCATCAAATATCTCTATGACTGACAGGGAGCTTGCTTCTAATTATGCATCCAGAGAGGGCGGCGGCACCATGAGGATCCCAATAGATGACTGATGTCGTGTCTGTCAATAAAGAAAAGGAATAGGAGATGGACTGGGGCCAGAGTTGTTAGCAGACAGTCTATTGGTGCACGTCTAATGAGACATGTTAGCACACGTCAAACAGGAAAGCGTTAACCTGATAAAGGAGGCTGGTTAGAGATGTAAAAGAAAGACAGAAAGCCATTTTCTTTGTCTGTAATTACAAAGGAGGTTGACTGTTAGTGGTAGTCACCTGGAGAAGACAGTTTGGCTAATTCAAAATGGAAAGCAGCTGAGTTGGGGCGAAACAACAATTACATTTGGACAGAAATCATCTGCAGTACACGACAGCGTAGTGTATACACACACACTTTGAAATACACATACTGTACATGAACACCATGGACAATGAATATTTGTGCAGGTCAGTTCTTGTTTTCCACTAAAATGAATCAAGAAGAGATTAAATATCACACTGTGGCACCTAAGTGGAAAAGGCTGTTTGATATTAAACGGTGTCTCCTATCAGAGTCAGACTGAAACCTTATTATGAGTTCTCATGCTGGAACCTTTTTTTTCTCCTGGATTAGCATGTAGATCGCTCATAAATATTTCAGTGTCCTTGCGTAAGCAGAATGAGATTATGAAGCGGAGGGGGGCGACATGGAGGGAGTTGTATACATCACATGGTGTGAGATTTTAGGGAGGCGAGGCCAACTTCCAAATCTGAAAAAAACACCCATAAAACACTTTTCAATTTTACTTTAACCCAATTTAGCAACTTTTTTTTCAATTATTTGTTTTTACTTTTGTGCTATAGTCTCTTTCTATTATTTCACCTGTTTATCTTTATGTTATGGTCCTATTATTATAGCATCAGTCTATGCAAACAACAAAAAAACTGATTTTATAACTAACTAATTGTGGTGGTGTCTTGATATGCTGATAGTTTTGGATTCTTTTGTACAGGTTTTAATATCTTCTGGTCCCAGTTACTTACAGCCAACAGTTCTCATATGCATGGATAGACGCTAACAAAAACAGTTTCTTTACTTTGCAATTTTGAGAAAGACATTTGCAACCATTGTGTTAATGGATCAATGTACAGAACCAACACTTAAAACTGTGTTGTATGTTGGCCTTTCAGTATCAATATCACACATGCACTCGAAATACATAAACATTCACCATTCAGAACTTCAGACGCTTTATGTAAGATTTCCATATATTCATTACAACTACACAGCTTATTCTCTGTATACACTTTCTAGAGAGGTTGCCATGGCACCCTGAGCTCCTGCAGCACAGCGGGAAATGACACGGTGGGAGGACGGCTTGTTTTCACAGCATGACTCTGTTTATCTTTTCATATATCTGAGACCTGGTTTATTCATTAGGAAAAGATGAAAGAAGCTATTTAGTGAAGGAGATGACACAGAAGAGCCATGGTGTGGGAAGCCATTGCCTGCCTTGAGACATGATGAAAAGACCTCAGGCAGTGGGGGCATGCGTTATATACCTTACCATCACATGTGTGTGTGTTACACAGGGCCTCTTCAGTGTGTAGACCTATGCAGATATCTCCTCCATTGGTGGGTGCAGGGCTGTTACAGGAGCGTGTGCGTTGATAGTGACCCCCGCCACAACCGACCGAGCACTGAGACCAGGGCGACCAGCAGGACCATGCACCTTTCACTGTAACACACACACACACACACACACACACACTCATATTACATACTGTTTTTGCTGATAGAATAAGACACACAAGGTGTGCTACTCCCAAGTAGCTGACCAGGTACAAGTGCAATGAGTGAGACTCAATGTAGGAGGGTGCCACTGTTCACCCTGAAGGCAAACATTTGATGTGAGCTGCCACCAGGAACCAGTGGAGGGAGACGAACAGAGCTGTGACATGAGTTTGTTTAGGTTGGTTGAACACCAGACGCAGCACTGCAATCTGAATCCTCTGCAGAGGTTTAACAGTGCATGCTGGAAGTCCAAATGGAAGGGAGTTGCAACAGTCCAGCCGTGAGATGATCAGCGCTTGAGCTAAGAGTCTTGCTGCTCACTCAAAGTGAGTCTACATGACAGTTGCTTATCTGGTAAAACCCCATGATTCTTTGTAGACTTGGATGGTAATAACAGAGATGATCAGCCCCCTGAGTGTATTTTGTGATTTTGGGCTATACAAATAAAATTTGATTTGAATTTGATTTGATGATCTGAGGCAGGGAAGATAGGACAGTTCAGTCTTGGACAGGTTCAGCTGAAGGTACTGATCTGCACTGAAATGTCCTTAAAAGTTTTTTTTTTCTTACAGTTTACAAGTCATGTTTCAAGGTAGGTAGAATCCCAGCATTTTTAAAAATAAATGCAGTAGCAGACAAGTCTTTCATAGGTGTCTAAATTCAATATTTAAATATATTAAACAGAATAGGTCATAGTTGTGTCAAATGACACAGAAGGTGTATGTCTGTTGTGCCACCTGGGCAACTTTATGCAATCATGAATATTTATCACAAGGCTATTTAGCATAACATACAATAGGGCCAAACTGATGGAGACTAACAAACACTATAGGGAAAAATGGAATCCTATAAGCAGTACACAGATTGTTTGTTCATTCAGAAAGACATTTTTCTTTGTTTTTCTCTTTTACTTATAAAATGAGATTAAGTTCTCCTGTTGTAATAAATGACAGTTGGACTCTGTTCCTGATCATATCTTACTGTGTCTTTGCGGTGTCCTGTCTTTTTATGCATTGATTCAGTCTTCCCATGGGTACTGTCAATATTTCATTTGATCTAATCAGAATAGAGTGACTGACTTATTGACTGGCTGGTTGACTAGCTGATGCTACTCTGACTGATGGAGAGAAACAGTGTTGCCAGGTAACGTCACAGTGCTGCAGGAAAGTCCATTAGCTGAGTGGATTAGTGTGACACAGAGTGAAGCAGGCTGTGACCACTTACCTCTGACTGGCTGTTTACCTGACTGACTGGATGAGTGTCCAACTCACTGACTTCTAGGAAAAGTGCCACTCCTGACCTCCACATGTTTGTTGGATGAAGCATTATTGATTGATGGAAGCAGTGCTGCTGAAGACTTGAGTTAGTCTTGAGTCATGCGTATTAGAACTTGAAACTGAATGACCTGTAACTGACTTGTGTCTTGACGTTGACTAGTCTCAGCTGACTGGACTTAAAAACAGCTCTGAGTTAAAGCTTAAAGCTTTTCACACCTGAAAACCAAAAACTGAGCAGCAGTTTGCCTATGATGACTTGAGACTTAAATTGAGACTGACTTTGTCAATATACTTAAGACTTAAGTCTCAACTGATTTTAGGAGTGACTTAAAACTTAGAATCAGCTCTGTGGCTTATTGATCAATTTAAAAGCACATTATGTTGAAAATTAAATTATCAGTTCTTTTAAAAGCTTGCAATCTTGTGAAAGGAATATTTGCTGACTGTTGTCTGTGGGACAGCTGTGTCAATCTGACAGCATGCCAGGAAGTGGGATTTCACAACACAAACCCAACCTGGAGGTCGAAACTAAGAGTTCTTATAATGAAAATCACAATTATACTCGTACTAAGTGTGACTTACTGCCTGTCTCAATGACCGCCTGCCTCTGTCACACACACACACACACACACACACACATACCTGCTTTCTCTGCACACACACTACCACTATTCATTTCAATCTCCTCAGCGATCTATATTGCCTCCGTCCTTCTCTCTAATCTCATCATCAATTACTATTTCACACTCATTCTCTCTTTTGTCAGTGGCCTTGTCCTTCTCACCTGTGTGTCTGGCTGGGACAGGCACTGTGCACGTGACGCACATGGCAAAAGGCTTCCTGATTGGTTACCAACCAAGGCTTCCTCGCCTCAGCTTTCATATTGATATTGCAGTTGCTAATAAATAACACTTGAAATACATTATAGGAGCTTGATTGCTCAGTTTTGCACTAAACAATCATAAATCATTAATTCATAAGGAACTGGTCATGAATATTTAAGGTGAGCTCTTGGGAGGATATCAGACCTTGTTATAATGCCAACCGTTGTGTGTGTGTGTGTGTGCGCCTGTTCTCCGTCAGGTTTAATAAGTACAGGCTGTCAGTGCAGCAGTCTGTAGTCAGCAGCGTTATAGGTCAGATGATTATGGTTTGATGAAGAGTTTGAAATAGATAACTTCATTTGTCCAAGGATTCTCTGTGCACTGCTGCAGCTGCTGGTAACCATTAGCTAATGAAGCTAATGAGCCACTCAGCACTATTTTATGACCTCCATTGACCTCTCTCTCTGTCTCTGTCTCAGAGTACATGTCTTTTCTTTAGTTATACAATTAGCCAATAACTGATGACCTGCATTCTGTGTCTCTAACTGTTTATAATTGTGTTGGGAGGCCTTTAACTGCCATATGAAGTTTTCATGATGTTTTCATGTTATTAGACTAATTTGACAGATCTGTTTCCATCATTCAAACCCAACAGCAGCCTGAACTACTGTACATGTGAAGATCATTGTTTTGTTTTGTCTTCTTTACATGTTTTTTTTGTTGCTATAAATTCCAAAAAATGAGCAGGAAAATGTCAATATCTCTGAGGTTTTCACTTTAAACATTACCACTGTAAATTGGGCTAGATAAAATTGCTCATCACAATTTACAGTAAATGAGGCCTTCTTCTTGCACAATTTTGTATTTTATATTCATTCATGTCATACAAATGAAAGAGAAAAAATGCAAATAAGATCGTACAAGTCAATTAGTCATTAAAAGAATAAATGATTAAACTAGGGTGTTTGCTGTCCAAATGGTAATAGAAATCTCCATTGATTTAGTTATTTTATTAAACAAATAAGCTCCAGGCACACATGGATGCAGTCAGTGTGTCCTACTTACCAGGACAGGCCTGGACGTTACAGTCCTGATATTCGACGGGCGAACCGCGACAGGCGACTGGGGCGCTCTTCCCCTCTGGTCCAGCGCAGCTCCGCCGACGAGTGCGGTAACCTTTGGCACAACTCTGAGAGCAACTCGACCAGGTCTCCCATGACGACCAGCCAGCGCCCGCCAGTCTCACCACCGGCGTCTTCAGGAGCTCCTCAACGAGAGCTACAGAGAAGAAAGAAAGAGTAGAGGAGAAAAATCACTGATATATATGCAGTTCTGTAAGATTAAGAGTTTAAAGAATTTCAAAGGGAGATGTGAAACATGTAGATTCTTAGAGTGTGAGTCACACAGCGTATATGAATTCACCAGCAGGCATATTTCTCTGTCCTCTCAAACTGCCTGTGTCCCTCATGCATCCCACAATTCCCTGCTGTCGGTGTTTCATCAGTTTGTCAGAGTCGATGCGGCCCCCCGAGGAGGCTGACAGGGGAGACAGGTAATCGATTCAGGAAGGGGGGGGCACGAAAAAGCCACCAGTGGAGTGCAGTGGACTGTGACCCTGTGTAGCTCTCTCTCACTGTCAGTGTGTATGTGGGAGTGCTGGACTGTGACCCTGTCACTAACCGGTTTAACACAAGAGGCACTTTCAACATGTCCCTCTCCGACTGGGGGAAATTTTAACACGCTGCTCCCTTCTCGCTGTGTTCATACAGGAGTGTGTCTGTGAGTGTACAGTATGTGTGTTTGAGTACACATACAAACAGAAACAACAAATCAGCTCAGACTTTGCCATTCAATTTTCTGTGCATTTTATTTTCTATCAATTCCCACTTTATATTATTATTTATTTCAATTATTTTCTACTTTTCTAGATGTGAGATAGAATTGTCAACTCATCAAACACATCAATTTCTATCTTCAGTCTGACACTGCCTCCACTCTAACCGATTTCTTCGGGGGAGGGGGATTCGATTCAATCACCACTAAAAGCTGCGGCTGGTGGTGACCCAGTGGGAGACGTGTTGCGAGTTGGGCGGTGCTTGGTTTTGGCTTGTCTGTCAACATGTCTCAAACTGTGTCACAAACCTTTTCACATTACAGCTAAACAGTACACTACAATATGTTTCTGAAAACATTCGAGGCGAGAAATAGGTGTAGCAAGAGGAAATAGGTGCAGCAAGAGAATTTTGATTCATGTTTGATCAAGCTCTTCAATTCCGGTGCATAATCTTGACAACAGTGTTTGTCCCGCCCAAGGCACTGATTGGCTAATCTAATGTTGGTCCCTCCCCTGTGGTGCTCATCGGATCGATCGCTTTTGAAACTGAGAAACCACTGTTTCATGTCAGGATGCTAGACCAGAAGAATCAGTCAACTGGAATCAGTGCAGTGGACGGATTCAAACTGGAACATTAAATTCAAACTGATGACTTCAACTCCGACTTTGGTTTATTTATAGGGCAGTATCACCCCAAGGAGTTTCTGAAGACACACACAACGGACACTCAAACACATACACACGCAATTATGAAGAATTAACAATGACTGGCTCAGTTCAGTTTACCCATCCGTCATAGCACATAGATAAGAGGTTGCAGAGCTCTATCCTGTAGGGAAAGGAGGAAGCATAAAGGATGTAATGGGGTATAACATAAGGAAGACGGATTTGAATGTCATTCACTGACAGATCACTGAACGGGCCTCAGTGCCCAAGAGGTCAGAGCCTCTGTGTTAAGTACGATCTCTTATTGCAAAGTGACAGGGAGGAAGTTCCTCTGAAAAAGCTTCTACTTTGAGGCTGTCACATGAAAGAAGCCATGATGAGGCCTTCAAAGAGATAGTACATCCCCTCAGGTTTTTTGTAGTTTTAAACCTAGTTCACTTAAGGTTCAGTATTGACATCATGCAGTATGTGCTCGTATGTGCCTGAAATAAATCTTCTACCACTGTATGGTCACTTGGCCTCCAAAGAAGGCGTGGCTCTCATATTCCATCCAAGACATTGTTAACACAACGATGATAGCTTATGTTGTAGTTTTTACAGATGTTTATGTGAATTAGGAAACGTATACTCAGTACATTCGCTATAGTTGCTGTCATAGTCTCACTTGTCCACTGAGCATCTCCTGGATTTGTCTCCAGACAACATCATCAGCAAATCAGCACTCAGAACTTCATTTCAAAGACATTTTGGTTCCAGTCGGGATTCTTTGTTGCAAGTGATGCCCTTCTCTCATATATACAGTATATACTATCATCTATCTATGGAAAAAAACATTGTCCCAATAAGTGAATTAAGTTTTAGGGTGGACTTTCCCATCAATGGAACGTCCTGCAACCTGAGATCTGACCACCTGATCACATCACTGTTCTAACTTACTATCGGTCTCGCAGGCTGCTGTACCATCGTTCGGGCAGAAGCGCGTCTCCACCTTTCTGCGTCCAATCTGAAGCTCGTGAGGATCGGGCAGGTGAGCACGGCACATGTAGCGCATCCTCTGCTCCTGACGAGACCCTCCCTGCGTCACGTTGACAGGCATCCAGGGGGTCCAAGGTGTGTTCCTCTTCACCTCTGGACACGCCTCCAGGTTACAGGCTTTGTACTCCTGAATGGAAAGGCGGCAGAGGAGGTTTGGGGGTACAGAGTGGTAAGTGGTCATAATTCAAATTGAATTCATGTAATGTAATTAGTAACTTTGCAGATTCTAGATGCTGCAATGATTATTACACTCAGTGTTTGTCCTAAGGCTGGCATATAAGCGGTCACCAGCAAACATGAACATCCAAAACACATTTTGTTGAAATCTGTCTGGTACATTTTGTGATACTTTTGTTTACAAATGCTCTTTTATATTGTCCTTAAAATGTGCTCAATTTTAAACCTATCCCTGCCACTAGGTAAAATGACAAACTTTGGTTGGTGATAAGCGGCAATAATCACCAAAACAAATTCCTTGTTAGTTTTTTTTAACTTACTTGGCAATAAAAAAGATTCTGACCCTGATTCTTTTATTGTTCCTATAAATACCACTGCTGTATGAGATACTAAAATATTGACATTGAAATAGAAACTTGAAAACTTCAGGCGGTCCCCAGAGACTGTCAATCATCACAGTGATTACCATCTTGTATTTTTCACATTAAAAATAAAGAAAATGTGACATTTTGTTTTGACGTTAAGGATCTCATTGACATTTAACAGTCAATGTTTGGCAAACAAAATGCTAAAAGGGGATATGCTGTCACTGTAGCTTACTACAGTCAAGCCATTTAAGATGAAGAGAGACATTCTAAACTGTGGCTGTATTTATCTCTATTTATTAAACTGTTTCTGCTCAGCAACACGAATAAATGTACCTGTTAGCAACAGAAAGAGCTTCCATCTCTTCAAAAGATATTTCTGATTTGAAGAGAACGGCTGCATTTGGCCTACAAGCTCTATAATAGTAGCAGGTTGGTAGATGATCTGAGTGTGTGTGTGTGTGTGTGTGTGTTTGTGTATCCTACCAGTGCGCATCCTGGGCAGCTGTTGCCATTCTCGCAGGTGCGGACTCTTGAGTGAACACCTCCCCCGCACTCTGTGCTACACTTGGTCCAGGAGCCCCACGGGGACCAGAAGATTGGTTGAGGGCAGGAAACCCCTTCATTGCAAAACCTGTTGAGATGGTGACACGCAGCGTTTAAAAAGAGCTCATCAGTCAGTCTTGACACTTGACTTTAATCAGACTTAAGTAACAACATTGATGAATTAAGGCATGACTTGGGCTTGATTGATTTGCCATTTAATTGCCTAGATACTTGACTCAAGATTTGAAAGCTAAGACATTAAAGTCTCAGGTATTGACCTCTTAAAATGCCAAAACAATTAAAACATCTGAAACAGAAAAAGAAACACAATTTTAAGATCTAGTTCATGTTTTTTTCCTCACATTTTTTCAACTCCTCATGACTGTACAATTAATGAATGTTCGTGATGTAAAGTTAACAAAGCTCCTGGGTGCAGGGTCAGATGGTTGTGCATGCAAAGCATTAGACTTTGACATCTGAGACCTCTGTTTGCAATCAGTCTCCTACACCCTGAGGCAAGATAGCTGTTAATGTTTGGTGAATAGTTGTGCTACATGCTGTCATTTTGATGCATTTGCATTGAAGCTCACACTGGTCTGAACCTCGCTGTGTGTATGCTGTGTGATGACAAACAACTTGTTTTGTTTTTTTAAGTCAAACATGACAGACTTGTGACTTAGACAGCAGAGAGAAATCAAATCTCTACTGCATCATATGTGGCGTTGATGTGTTGAATATGTCACATTTATTATTTATATCACATTGTTTTAGCACACAGGGGAGTCATGCCATAAGTCTGAGTTAATCTTTTATCAACACATCTGGTTTCCCTCACCTCTCGTCTCTGCTCGGCCCTACACAGACGCGGCCGCCGTGTCGGGGTGAGGGGTTATTGCAGGAACGCTGGCGAAGCTCGAAGCCTGTACTGCAGGTTGTGCTACACTGTCCCCATGACGACCAGGGCGTCCAGCCTCCATTTCTATGGCAACAAACACATGGGAAAGCATAAGCAATCCATTTCACAATGGTTCAAAAACCTGCATACAATAATTATTATTATTTACCCGTGCTATTAGTGTTATTCTTTTAAATGTGGTTCTCTAATGCTAAAGGGGGGAAAAGAAACAGCTTTTTAGGTTTGTCTAATCATTGCTTTGATTCTATGTATCTTGAAACAGAAATGCAACCACCACAAAAGGGAGCTCATTCTGACTGGGAAACATTCATTCAATTTGCTTGAGTGCTTTGTTCCTGGGTAGCGCTCCTCATGATTTAATTGCCACTTTCTGCAAAAGCACAATTCAATTTCGACACCAAGGATTAAATCTGGCATTGCTATCCAGAGGGATGAAGGCGCCTGAGCTCTTTGTCTCAGCTCTGCTCTCTGTAACACTGATTGACCAATACCTGTGCAGACAGAGGCGGTGAGAGGTGTCACAAGGAGAACCTGGATGTCACCTACATTTTCTAATAAGGTTCCTCACATTAATAATCTGTCTCATGTTCTGTCAGAGCATAAATTGTGCTGGAGTAGATTCTTCAAAGTCAATGAGGACGCTGCTGCTTAAACACTTCAAACACAGAGTGTTTACAAGTGTGTACATTCTCCATGTAAACTAAGCATGCATTAAAGCAACAGTTCAAACACAATGACGAGACAAATAAAATAAAATAAAATAAAAACAAATGGACCAAAAATAATAGAGCTCAGAGAACAGTTTCAATATTGTTACACTCCAGAAAGGACACGAAATAACAGAAATGTAACTGATCATCCACACAGAAAATCAAGAGAAAATCACAGTTTAAGATCATCAGGCAGTTGGTGCCGTCTGTGTGCAGCGTGGCAGCTGAATGCAGGTTCTGACTCAAAGTACGACAGACTTACTGGGTTTATTTTAGCCAATGTAGGACTAAAGATATTAAGTGATTTATAATACTTAACATCCTCATCCTTCCAACAGAAATGCTTTCAAATCTATTCCATAACTGACTAGATGCCTGAGTAAATATTTAAGAACAGGAGTGATGTGCTCAGTTCTCCTGGTTCTTGCAATGTAGTTCTTGAATGTAGTAAAGTTGTCTAATGGTCTTTTTGGAATCTTACCAGATAAGATTGTTGTAATAATGAATCCTACTGGAGATGAAGGCATGAATGAGCTCTAAACCTCGAACAGACATGCAATCAGTTATACAGCAATTCCATCCCTGATTGATTTTCAGTTAGCACAGCTGAATCATTGTATCCTCTGTTATACTGTTGTATTCATTATTATTTCTTAATCCATATTACAAGGATTTATTGCATTAAAATGCCTAGAAATGCCACACAAATATGATTGTGACTATTATATATCAAGATGATAATTGTAATTTATTCTCATCATCTGTGTAAAAATGAATCAGTTGTTCTTTTCCTACCTTGAACAGTTGGTGACTTCTATGGTGGGGCCCTCACAGTTCTTGCCTCCACAGCGTGGAGCAGGGCTGTCGCAGGACCTGGAACGGCACAAGCAGGAGCTCACACCATCCACCCCGTCGTCATTGTTGCAGGTTTGCCATGGCGACCATGCTCCAAAGCCACCATTGGTGGTCTGGTTCCGTACCTGAAAATCAAACATCCAAGTCATTATGAGAGTAATTCAAGTTGGCAAATATCAACCTGGTTTATTCAACCATCCAGCACATGAGTGTCAGCAGAGGGTTTATGATTTTTAAAGTGCAGGGTTCGTGCTGCCAAGACGGGACTTTTCCTGGAGAGAGAGATTTTAGAGGATTATAAGGGGATACATTTCTCACAATTCACTTCTCTTCAGCTCAACTCAATCTAGTTGATCTCCATGTAATCTAATCCATTTCAGTCCCATTCACCTCCCTTCTCTCCTCCACTACTCCTACACATCAGTCATACTGACTGATGGATGATGCCAATCACTCTGACATGTAAAAGCATCATCATCAGCAGGGCGCCTAAGTCTTCTTGAGGCCCCATGAGGACAGACGTGACGGTGTGTTTACTATAAAGAACGCTGAGGCATCACTCTTACCGGACACACAGTGATGTTTTGCTTCCACTGGCTCATGTTGGAGCTGTCCTCCAGCGTTGTGCATCGGCGCTGCCTGAAGTCCCAGCCGCAGTAGGGGTCCCTCGCCTCCAAGCACAGCCTACAGGGGGCAGGAGGAAGGAAGAAAGAGTGCATTATCAGCAAACTATTAATATTAATCAACAATACTATAAATAATACCAGTTAGCCGACAACTTTGTATTCCCAGAGAGACACAAAATTATGCATAAATATATTTTAAGAGCAAATTTCATAACTGTTTTAGATTAAAAAACTACACAAGATTTAGTGTAGATTGATTTATGTATATTAACTTGTTTTTCTATTTATTGCATATTCAACAAATAGAAAAACAAGTTAATATACAGAAATGAATCAGCACCAGTGTCACACCACATTGTGACAGGTCATATACAGACTTGCCGGCTTTGTGCACTGAGAAAAACATCAAACTCAAGACTTTTCAGTGCATCAATTCCCTTTCAGCTTTCAAAAAAAAAAACATACACGGTACATCACCCAAACAGTGATTAAATATTTGTAAGCTCCTCCAGTAAAACAGAAGCTTAATGACGGCTAATTAAATCTGAAGCTGTTAATGACGAGGCTAAGCCACCAGAGCTGATCTGGATTGCCTCAGGAACGCAGGATGAAGGCATCAACTGAATAACTGCTTTCTCTCAAAAGCTCCCCTCCACTTTCTGCCACCCTCCCTCCCTTCCTCTCCTTCATACCCCCCTTTGGTCTCACTTTTTCTTCATCTATCTTTCTCTCCCTCTCACCCTTCTCCCGCTTCTTCTCTACTCCTTCATCGCAGCGTCTTCCCCTTCCATCCTCTTCTTCCTCTTTTCATTCAGCTGAAAGGAGAGAAATTCTTCTTGTTGTGTTTTGTTTTTCTTTCCTGGCACGGACCTTCATGGTTTATTTGAAGAGCCCTGTAGTGTTTTAGCCTGGAGGTTGAAGAATCTCCTAGTGTTGATACAGCTCTCTGTGCCAGATCTGGGATTGCGTGTTGAACCCGAGGTCGGCTTAGATCCAATAAAGACATTACTGCTTAGCCAGCACATCAGAGGTGACCCCGCAGACAAAGAGAGCCAGCAGAGGAGAGGAAAGGAGAGAGCGAGAGAGAGGCCATGTTCTCTGGTGGTCTGTCATGAGGACGCCTTTCCTCATGACTGACACGTTCGTCGCCAACCTTCTTGTGTCAATTTAATTAAGCGACACTATTACAGCAAAGGATGCAATCTCCAATAGAGATGAAACAATACTCCTAATGAGGTCAGCCACAAATTCACAGTGAACGTAATAGTCCATTTGAAAGGGGCGGAGGGAGGAGTGTGTTTTGGCTCAAGGTCGATCGTATTGTATGTATGATGGCTTGGATGTGTGGCTCTGCATCATCATTGCTGCTGAAATTCTCAACACACACACAGACCAGCTAAGTAGAACAATTAATAAGCGTGTATTTCAAGGAGGAAATAAATACGAAAGGGAGAGCCAGAAGAGATTAGAGGCCTTATTAAGCTCTGGGCAACTGTGCTGAGAGGCATGCTGGGAGGCTTCTGACCTCAGGGAGCAACACCTTCAGTCCTGGATTCACCCTCTTTGCATCCATTTAGAGAAAAAAGACGCCTACAGCTAGACCGAACCATTCAGCCTATAAGACCAGAAAAATGTATCAGTTGGAAAGAACTGCTGACAAAAAAGGTTAATGCTGTATGAGTAAGATATTCACACAGCTGCAGGCACACACGCCTACAAGGCAAGGTGTCCCTGAATATTTACATATTAATTCAGCACTTTTCACTCCCAAATCTGTACTGTAATATATTGTATTATATGGGCATCAATGGTCTGGGGCAGTATTGGTTTGGCATTGGACACTTTGTTCCTAAAATTCTCACTGTTTTTTGTTTTTTTTAAAACAGGACTGCTGTAAAAGTCAATTAGAGGCAGAGAAGGTGGAGAGAGGGCTGTGTGATGAGAACAGTTTACAGGCAGTGCAGGGGGATGTCAGCCAGGACAGGAGGCTGAGTCTGCAGATACGCAGGAATGTGAGTGTGTGTGTGTGTGTGTACATAATTAAACCCCCTGTTTATGTTCACTCTAAGGGCGTTTTTTTGTACTGTGGGTGTGTCACCATGTGTGAGAGCATTGCATTGACAAATCTGCAGGGCATTGGCTGACATTTAATTCAGCAGTGTGCGTTCGTGCTCAGTGTCACACCATATCAAAACTGAGAAGCCATGGAACACGGCCTGTTAAATTTTAAACAGGCCAAGCGGCAAAACCCACCAGCCCATAAAAACAGTGTGTCTGGCATGGGAAGATAAATCTGTTGGATTCTCTCTGTGGGGATGTAATTGGCATTTTAAATCGTTTGTGAATGATGTAAAAACTGAGTGTTTCCTTTTATTACAGGTCCTTTAACAACTGGACATAAAAACAGTAGTTCACCTTGCCTTTAATGACACGCCATCAGTGTAGAACTGCAAATATGATCACCAGATTTGATAAACTATGGATTAGAATCAGCTGTTATTAGCTGACACTCTGAGAATATGTTAGTGAAAGCTGTCTGGCGGGTCTGACTCAGTTAAACGTGTCGTGCATACACCTGCTTCTCTCCATCGCTTCACAACAGCTATGTCACTTTGTATAGTCGCCCCCCAGGAGATCACCACTGACAGGCTCTCACTCCTCAGCCCGTCCCTGGGGCTGTTTTCCCTGCTGCACCAGGCTGAGCTGGCCTTTTAGGAAGTCTGCTCATGATGAATCGGAAACACAGAGAACTCCTGCTAGCACTCAGCGCTAATACATACAATTAGGCCCAGTTGGAGCCAAGCTGAATACTGATGGTGCCGGGTAAAAAAATAAAAATAAAAAATCGGGAAAACAAAAGGGAGATGGCTGCTGTCCCCAATGTGCAATTTTAGCCCCTGAATAAAAAGGAGCTGATTCATCACAGAAGCAACAGGGAGTCAGAGACAGGCTACAAGACACAGAGAGAGAGGACCAAAAAATATAAATTACAGTAAAAATGAATTACGGGAAAAATACAAATATAGGTTTAATCAATCCAGTCAATTAATCTGCATCCAGAGTTCTTATCGAATTTGAATCCTTTGGTTCTGAATTCTTTGCAAACTCATCCATTGCAGGGTCACGAAGTTCCGAGCCAATCGCAGCAGTGCTTGTTGCCAGTCAAACACACACAATTTACATTGCACGTCTCTTGATCCAAAGCAAAACAGGACAGACATGGGCAGAACATGCAATATTGATGAACCCAAAACCTTCTTGCTGTGAGCCATTGTGCCACTCTTTCCTTTTGAAGCCCTTATAGCATCTAATTAGGTTATCTTTCAACATTTTGACCCAGCTAAAATGACAAGTAAATAAAACTCATAGATTTAGTTGAGATCTGTTAGCAGCATTTGTTGGTTTCTTTTTCATCAGTTAACAACCTGCAGCTACAACCTGGAAGTGAGATGAGCAGCAGAAGACATGAAATGTCTGTGACAAACTGATATAAATAGTGAACTGGCTGAATAGAGATTTGTTAGCATTAATGCTCAGCAAATCTGGGTATTTTGCCAGTCCCCAATTGGAACTACTCATCTTAGCCACTTATATTTATATTTTACAACTCTCTCTTTTGTAAGCATCAAATTGGAAAAGCGGTGAGCTGCAGGTTAAGACATAGTGCCAGCCCAAATCAGCGCTAAAAGACAGAGGAGGGCAACAAAGCAATACAGAGAGACAGAGAGCAAAAATGATTACACTGAACTGCAGCCAGAACAAAGCCTGTAATAAAAGTAACAGCATTCTGGAGCACTAATAAATACCTCCACTGTGTGAACACCATCTCTCTCAGTTCTTGGCTGGTGATGTGTTCTTCTGATTGGTCATACAGGCTTAAGGGCAGGGAGCGCTAGAGGCTGGCTGGCAGCCATAGCAAAAAGTAAATTGGGTTTGCTGGGGCGCTGTGAGCTCCCCTCACACACAGGGAAAATCACTGTATAGGGGTCTGTTATGGGCTAAAGTATAACGAATTGTTACAGATTGTAACAGAGATGCTAATGATCAGTGGTTTTCCTCAATGGCCAATTAGCAGTTTTCCTGATGTTGTTTTAAGCTCCTGCTGCAGGCGGACTGAGCTTCTTCAGCCTCATGACTGCTGCTAGGTCACTGTTAATCACACATACCTCACGCACTCGTACAGCAAACTGAACTAAAAGCCCTTAGTTAAAAAGGAAACCATCACTAATAGGTCAATTGTACCTCCTGTAATAAAACACAATGTTTATGTAAGATGATGTGTGAGCAGCGGCTTGGCTACAGGAATAGAACTACTACAGAAAACCTGATTTGTTCCATTTCATTATCCTCATCATTTATTCAGCATTTTCTTATTTGCCTGTTCCTTGTAGTAATTTTAGTTCCCATGTTTTTTTTCTTCTGTTTTTTTTTTCTTTTCTCCTTTCTCATGCTCTTTTCTCTTTCTCCTCATCACCAGCTGTGAAAACAGTAAAAATCACTCGCTCATGTTAAACCACTCTCTGCAAAGGAGCAGTGCTGGAAAGCAACTAAGTACATTTAATCAGGTACTTGTATTTTGATGCTACTTTATACTTCCACTTGACTACATTTCATATAATAATATATTGCACTTTCTACGCCACTACATTTATCCGACAGCTTTAGTTTCTTTTGAGATGCAGATTTGACTCAATTGATAATATAACAAGTTTTTAAAATCCAACACATGGTTAAAGATGAAACCATGCAGTGGTTTCAACCTTTTTGTCTTTTGACGTCTTACATAAAGCAGTGTGTAGTCGGGTCACATTTCAGATGTCTATGAGTTGTTAACAGCTCCACCAAATAGTGATTTTTACCTCTAAACTTCTCACATGGTTTGATTTCAATAAATGTTCAAATGATCCAATATTTCACCAAAAATCACATCTTCATTTTTTCTTCTTTCCTTTCGCATTAATCATCTCACAATGTGTCAAATTTTGGTTGGAAACAACTGGACTAAACTAGGTAACTGTACTAAACTAGCTCCACCTCCAGGGCTATAATAGTAACATGCTGCTTATATGCTGTTGTGAATGAGACCGGTAGTTTCATCCTCTACCTCTCTTCCCTCAGAAAAGCCCTGATGAATGCAACATCGCAGCTAAGATAGCATGCCGCTGCAGCCAAGATAAATCACTTCACTAACAAAGATAGGGTCTGGGTGGAGGAGAGAGTATTGCTGTTAGCTAGAGGTGCCAATTGGCCAGGTCAAATATAATTACCACAAATAGAGGACAAACACATACACACACACAACCTTGCACAAGCTGCAGTTTTTATCTGTGAGCTATCACTAAAAGGCTACAAATCTCTGGCTGTTGAAAAGGTTTAGTAGCGTAAAAAAAAGCAGCTACAGATGATGTAAATGTTATTCCACTCTCAGGGATGTGAGGTTTGCCAGAGTTGCCTATAGGGATCAATAACAAAGGAAAACTAAACATGAAAAGCACTTTAACTTAATTGAATTTCTGCAAGAACTGTAGAGACATTCAAACCGACATATGTTTTTGCTGCTGTGCCCTAAACAGCACTCCATGTTTAAACAATTACAAACATACACACACATGAGGCATTTCTGCATTACAAGCAGAGTGCAGCCACAGTCCATCCATTATTTCATTATAACAAACCGTATAAGTTATGACTTGTCTACAAATCATATCTCAGCTTGTCTCTGTCACTGTGACGCCCACCACATTACTGCAAATACCTCCATTCTTCACTGTGTAGAGTATGTGTGTGACAGTGAAAAGCACCAATCGGCTGCAGACGGGCTGCTGTCAGCTATAAAACTATCTGAGTATATTCAGCCATTATCAGTGTGTCAATGAACATATGGCTGCATGTGAATAGAAGGGCCACACACAACGCAGGGGACATGAGAATGGCTCATTCAGACAGCGCCACAGTGACTAGGGAATGTGTTCAAAGAGCAGGGCAGCAGGTGGGTCTTTTTCTACGCAGTCTGAGCAGTGGACACACAGAGAGACGGAAAAGAAAGAAAAAGTAATAAGAGCAAGACCAAAGTCGGTCTCTGCTTTAGCCGGTGATGTGAGTCATGTGGTGCAATATGAGACATTACTCCAATCACATTACTTTTCCCAATAACACAGTAGCGTGTTATTGCATCACACAATCCCTCCAGGATCTCATGCAGTTTATTATTGCTGTGGCCCAAAATGAACAAATATACAGTAAAAAATATTGTGACATTTTGAGATATATACTTTTAATCTTGGATTGTGAGTCTTATATATATTTTAACTTTAATCTGATGCTGATGCAGACGTACTGGATACTGATCTGAATGTATACTGAACGGGACGTTTCATGGATACAAAGTCATGTATCTGAAATGTATCCATGCTATCAGTCCTATCCATGTGACCCTATCAAAATACTATGTTACCATTTGGAAACAGCTATCAAAATTTAGCGATAAAGTATGATTTAAAAAAATAGCAGCGGCAATATGAAAGCCCTAATCAGGTCACATCTAATGGGTCACAGAATATGGTGCAACACCTATCATCGCTAAGTATGAGACCCTGTAATAATGAGACCTTTTCTCATAATTATGAGATATAGAGGTCATGATTACAAGATAAGATCTAGAAATTTGAACATGTCACCCTAGACTCTGAAAGTATGAGCATTTGATGGGCATTTTCCACTAATCAGCGGATTAACTGTTTATTAAAATATGAGCTACAGTCACATTCACATGCATTAATTCATAACCTGACCTCGTTTTTTATGTCATCTTCTGACTCAATGTCACCTATCTGCCCTTTTCTACAGGCTTGAGTTCCTCCAGATGAGCTCAGGTGTCACGCTGACAGACAGGTTGATATCTGTCATATTCTGCAGCCACTGCATTTCAAAGATTGTAAGAGTGAGCAAGCCGTAGACCTGCACAGTATATGACAGACTGGATTAAGAACAGCCCATCCTACCTCACCCCCCCTTCTCCCCCACATGGTGCCCTTGGTGTCCGTTCTTCTTATCGTTTCACCCTGCTGTGTCTTAAATAGGACTCTGGCTGCTTGCTCTGCTCTGCTTTGTGTATCTATTTCTTTTGGTTTCTCGCATATCTCACCCACATCTTATTAAATGCAATGCTTTTCCTACCTCAGCTTCCTGTGTGTGTGTGTGTGTGTGTGTGTGTGTGTGTGTGTTTGAGTTTGGATTTAGTAGAAATAGCAAGCTGACTCATCAGGTAGCTCATATAAGAACTCCTCCAAGCACCAGCCCACACATCAAGTAGACTTATGCACGCATGCACACAAAATGAAAAGCATCAAGCCATTTGTATGCTAAAATGAAGTTGACTTTGAAGGACTGAGGTGGCTGGCTGAGGATTCTGATTGAGAGCACTGATGAGATACAGGAGGTTGGACAAACAGCCAGCAGGGTTTTTTTTTTCCTTGCTCACCCTTTAGATGGAGATTTTCATATGAATAACACTAAAGCTGGAGATGGAAGAGGTTCAGACCACTGATCATTAGCATCTCTGTTCAGACTGATTCAGATACAAACAAAAATCCAGAATGGTTCTCTCTCTGTATTATGCAGAACTTCATTACTTACAAACTAATTTCCTCTAGCGAGCAGATATGGCCCCAGGTTCCATAAGGACTGTAATGATTGTAGGCAAGGTCTTCCAGACATTATTCCTAGTTGAGGCCAGATAATTACCTTCAACCAGGTTAAAATAAATCTACTGCCAAAAGGCATAAATGAACAATAAAATACACTGTGTATTCTGCATGGCTGCTTTCAGAAAGTGAACACCACTGTGCCTCATGTGCCTCATCACTTTATTTTTGTGTGGAATGACGTGCAACAAACAATCAATCCAGCAACGTTGCACAGTTTATGGTCTGCCTGTGCACAATCTGTGATTTAACAGTATCTGAATACAAATGTTCAGCCTCATCAGCTTCAGTCCTGCATATTCTTATGTGTTTGTCAGGTACAGAATGTGAGAGTACAGGGCTGTGACACAAAAAATGCAACCTAGACAGACCTTAGTCGTTGCCATGGATATGATTGATGCTTAGATCTTGACATCCTTATGTATTTTAAATTAAATTTAGTCAAGTCTATAGCATTTTAAAGCAGCATCATGCCCAAGGAAAGGCAGCAGAAAGTACCCTTGAAACTCCCTGTAGGGGTGATGAATTGTAGATTTGGACCCAGGTACTCTGGACTTCACGGTTAAGGTTCTTGTTAAGTCCCCAAGCCTGCAAGTGTGGGGAGGTCCAGACTTTTGAATTCAATCTTGTTTTCCCATTACCTTGAATGGAAATATCTCTCCTCTCCCTGGAATTATTAATAATGAATTGTATGGATGCCTAAGTAGTCATGTTAGAGTTCCCTCTGGATCAGTGAAAAATGTTCCTCTAGATGTGGAAATTTGAAGCAGTACTCACATCTCAGTTTTGTAGGTGGAGCACCTCTCGAGGGGGATCTTTAGGACTCGGTTGTTGAGCCCGACAAACAGTGACCTGTCACTGTGCAGTATCTGCAGGCTCAGGATCGGTTCTCTCACTCCTGGGGGCAGGAGTTCCATCTCCTCCAGGTAGCAACCTTGTAGGTTCTTATTGGGTGTAGCCAGGGCCTTCAGGATAGTACCATATTCTGATTGGACAAAGAGTCAGCTTCAGTTGGTCTGCCTTCTCTATTTTCTTTTAAATTATGTATTTAAGGTAAGTCATATTTCTAATTTACACAGTATGTGGTGTGTGTAAAAGCCTGCATAAATTTTCTACTAACCCGTGCTGATGTACATAACATGGTAGAGGGTGTCCATGCCCTGAACAATGTCCACGACCAGGTTGGAGAAGCGGACGTCATCCTGCATGACCAGTGGATCTACAGACTCTGGCTGGACCACATCGTTCATAAGGTAGAGCCGCTGGGCGTCTTGCAGGCTACGCTCTGTCAAACCTTCGTTGGGACCCTTGTCATTTATCGTACCACACTGGAGTGGGAAGACAACAGAGAGAGAGAAAAGATAGAAGGGGTGACGTGATGTGAAAAAGGTGGGATGGAAGCAAGAAAACAAGACGGAATGTCAGAAAGGAAGTCAAACAACAACCAGTCATTGTACTTTCTGGATGAATACACCGTGTCTGACTACACCGTTTCAATTCTTACTTCTATTCTCAGTGATAAGACCACAGCAACAACAAAGCAGTTTAATCACACACACCGCAGAAGAATACATATTGAAATGACAGCCTTCTGTAAAGCTCTGTTTGGGTTGCAATGTAGCTGTGGATTGCAGCTGCTGCTCATTCTTCTGGGATTTAGAAATGTATGAATTTGCTAGTAGATTCCTTTTTTGTGTTTGCTGCTGTTTCTGTCCATAGCTTTTAAATGTGCAGTTAGCCTTACTACTTCCAACCATGCTATGTCATTGGCGCAACGTGGTCTGTCACGAACTGTATTAAGACTTGGGTTACGTAGGGTTAGATTACCTTGGATGAGGTTGGGTAGGTAAACTCACCTGAAAGTTGTGGATGGGGTTGGGCGTGGGAAGCCAGGTGGAGCGAGGATTCTCCTGGGAGCGGAAGGGCCCGTTGAAAGCCTGGGTGATGGCACTCAGGTTGAAGGCACAGACTGCAGATGCTGCAATACTGTTGCTTTATACAGAGATAGACAGAGAAGAGAAGATAGCAGGGAGCACAACAGGAAGAAAATGATATGGTATAAATTCAACAATAATATTCATAACAGTCCACATGTTGGCAGTAACTGTAAAGCCGTATCAGATACTCGCAGTAACCAGTTGTATAATAAAGCCATTTCGCAATGTGTTCCATCCTCTTAAGGAAGTCCTATCATTTATACATGCACTAAACAGGTGCCATGTTGCTCGCTTGCTTTGGCTGCAGGCTAAGCTATGCTATCAGTGCCATGCAGTGAATGGGGACAGTATTAAGCTGATGATATGGGAGGCAGTTGCACCGATTATGTGCAAACACACACACACAGTTGCCTCACTGAGAGTTATTATCGCAAGGCTCCTCGGCCATAATGTTGCTGCAAGGTAATGAGTTTCTTCACTGCATGCTACTGCTGACTGTTTGGTTTTTTTCACCTTTTTCGGTGCAACATGCAGACTTTTTACTATGCTGTGAACAGCCTGCTGCCTTGGCATGGCTTGTAGGACACCGATAAACCATCAGTTAGAGGATAGTGAGTGATAACATTACAGGGAAAGAGTGAGACAATAACAGGCAGAGCCACTGAGAGAGACTCAGACAGCGAGGCGGAGAAAGACAGGACTTCATGGTGCTTTGTGAGTCATTTTGGCATTTTGGATTAAGTATAAATCAGTGAAAGCTGCCGGCTGGAAAAGGTGATGTTGAAAAGAATGAGAACAATGTGAAGGTATCTGGTATAGTTAGGTCTGAGTGTGTGGTTATCAACTCTTAGCCTGCTTTTCTCTTTGTTTTCATTCCCTTACGGCATGTCCACCACATGTTTTAACTAAGCATACCATATATCCATTTCAGATTTTTATGTTCATGAGTGTTTGGCGTGAATTCTCATTCTTGACCGTCCTTGAACATCAAAGTTTCGCTTACAAACTCACTCACTCAGTTTTATAGATGTATTATGTATCTTTAATAGACATCTTTCTCAGGAAAACTATAAGTTGCACTGATTCCAACAGTGTGTTTATGACATTTGTACAGTCTGGCATGGCACAAAACAACAAAAAATGATAACTGAGGATTTCTTCATGTTCTAGACTGGATCATCCTCCTCTGGGATTAATATCCTCATTTTTACCTGAAAGATGTTGACATCTGTGATTGCTTTTGTTGGTTTTTGTTTTGAATACAACTTTCTCTGAGATCCAGGATTCATGATTGTGAATGTGTTCTGTCATTTCCGCAGGGCGGCAAAGTGCTGCGCAGCTCCAAATGAGCTCTGACTAAACAACTGGGGAAGCCAAACAGGTGGCTTATTGACTGACTCTCAGGCTGTCGAGGAGAACAGCCTCTAGACTTCTCCTCTCCTGACAACAACGGAGTGTGTGAAGCGCAGTCAGTGCTGTGGTGAACCAGCAGTAAACAGATCCCAACTGAAGTAAACCACAGGGAAACGAGCTGCAGTAGTTTTTCCATTCACACACAAACATACAGTTTGACCTTTTGTACACTGAACAATGTAACAGGAAGTTAAGTGTGGGATTGCGGTCGTACTGTAGCCACAGCTTGCACTGAAGTCAAACTCTGCCTGACACTGTCCAGATTATTTGAGATCTACTGGGAGAGAACAGAGCGACAGGGAGCGCTCAAAGGAATACAGTCTATTGCACTAATGGATGCAACCCATATGTTTTGACTCTGCTTAAAAGCCCGGGAAACTGATTGAAAAGCTGTTTGACATCTGCTATGCTGTTTGCTGCCTGCTCTCTGAGGCCCTGCACCATGATGATCACTTTCATTATGAGTGAAGCTACTTCTTCAAATGATTCATCTCATCCCAACAGCCTGGTCCTGTCACTGCTCATCCTCTCAAATACTTCTCCACTTACTGTTATGTTTTTCAGAATTCATCTCCTTCTACCTCTGTGTTTTGTTGCAGTGTCTTTTCTGTTGAGAACAAGTGATGGAATGAGAGAGACAGGGAGGGAATGGCAGAGATTGAACCATCTCTTATCAGGACCTCTCTTGGTTTTTACTCTCTCATTCACTATTTCTTACTCTTCCTCCAGAGGCTCTTAGTGGAGACAGAGGTGTACAGATGTATCCTTATACTACTACTAATAGTAGTATTTTCTTATTTATGAGAGACACATTTTCTTTTCAATCCACTATATTTATCTGACAGAAATACAGAATGTTTTGCAGTTTTGCAACTAATAATAATAATGAATTTATATTTATGATATTTTTTATAAAGCTTAAAAACTGCTTACATGTTAATGCATCAATAATGATGTAATAATATATGTGGTATACGGTAGCTACTTATGTATGGATCGGTTATATTTTAGTTATTGTCAACAAATCCATGGAGAAGATAAAGGAAAAAAGAAATCATTTGCATTATCAGTTAGCCACACTGTTGCATTAGTTTACATTACTTCCCTTCATTAGCATGAAAACACACACTGTAGTGTATTTAGAGTCACTCCCACATACACTGTCCTGCAGCTGGAAATGCACAATTGCACTATTTCCTCCTAGGAATATTTGCTTTGGTTTTTGTCTTCAGTAGGAATAAATGGGCTTGGGAGTGTCACACACAGAGAAAGTCAAAGTATGCAGAGAAAGACAAACTCATTGTTGCTTTTGGTGATTTTATGTGACACTAAGAAAAATAAAAAATAACACGAGCTGCATCTTTTAAAGTAAAGGTGAATACTTCTACTGTCATCCTCCCACGGAGGGTACATCGCTGCAGATGCCAGGGAAGTTTTCCACATAAAAGAGTTGGTAACTCAGTTTAAGCCAAAAAAAAAAAAGAACTCCTCACTCAGTCTGGCTGTTTGGCTCTCTGCAAGCAATGCACATCAGTACAGCAGTTAGTCTAGATGTTTGTGTTCAGGATGTTTGTTATTTAATGTTGAGATTTCTTTTTTCCTTTGGCTTATGATTATTTTATTATCATTATGTCATTTTCTGTTTTTATTAATCAGTATTTTTGGTGTCAGTATGTTGATGGTGTTGTTATATTTGCAATAATTTATTTTTATTTATTTTCTTTTTATTTGTTATTTTCTTATCTGATTTATCACTGTATGCTCTTTGTGCACATGCCATGCTTTATATACACACAGACACACACATCCTTGCAAAGTCCAGCTGAAACCCCAGCTTTTTAGCTAATGCACCTAACCTCATTTTATGTGAAAAAAGGAAAAAGGAACAGCTGAAACTACATTAGGGCCGGTGTTTCAACCTCAGTGAATACCTGCATCGCAGCAGAAATGAAAAAAGGCACACTCAGCAGAGCTACATGGCTGCAGGGACCAGAATTTGAACCAAGGCTGCCAGGATTATCCATACATATTTTTATAGTGCACAATAAGACACCAGCAAAAACAACAGCCTTGGCCTCAAACGGTCACATTCAGAGGCACTTCTACTGTAAACAATAAAGCACCAGCTCAGTTCAATAGGTTGCACAAATATCCAGGTGTTAGATCTGAGCTAATGTAAGGAAGTGCACAGCCGACTGAGTGTAATGGCCTTGCTAACCATTAGAGAGACCACATTTAATGTTGCTATAATATTTTTTCAGTCTAAGCTTGACCTATTTTCACTATATTTTACAATCAAATGCAAATAGGCCTGAAGTGAAGGAAACCAAACAAAGTGTTTCAATTTAAGGTTTGGTATATTTGATGTTGACAAGTTGATACCAGGGGAAGAGAACATTCTTTAAAATCAGAAATATTGTACAGTTATGCGACTTGCTTCACTTGGCAGCCCAGCATATCATGTATCATATCATATCTGATCTCACTTGGAGTCCGTCACATATTTTTCATGGACACAAAGGATTTTGGGATCCCTGGGAGGTTGAAGGAGGTTCAAGTTGCACCTACAATAACATTGCTCCAATGCTCTGATTGGTCAGTGGTTTTCCTACTAGACAGTTATAAGCACAACATCAGACCTGTTTGAATAACTGAATAAATTGACAACGTGAGCAGCAAATCAAGGCACTGGAACCAGAACTTTAATTGATTGACTAAAATGTTGACTTGAATTTCTCAGAACCCAAAGTGAGGTTTTGTTTTGTTCCAAAACAGGACATTAGAATCAGAGAAAATCAGCAAATCTCACATTTAAGAAGCTGTAGTCTGATGATGTTTGGCCTTTTTGCTTTATAAATGTCTTAAAAGATTCATCAACTATCAAAATTGTTGTTGAATAACAATCTGCTAATAAAATAATGAAGCAACTCTTTCAGCACTCCTCCCCCTCTCACATGAGACCCTCTAAGAACTAGTGAAGTGGAAGGGCCCGTAAAGTAACTCAAAAATAGATAAGGAGGATCATAATTAGTTAGTAATGGCAGGTTAGACACCTCAGCAGGAGAATGTCGCTGCTGCTCTAAGCCCACGGAAGAAGGACCCTGCCAATGAGGGCCCGCAGTTAATTAAAAGACCTGGCCGTGCTTTGGAGTCTTAAGTGTGCTTATTCTGATGGAATGCTAACAACCCTCCACTACATAACAGCTCGACAGGCTCCACTGACCGCTGCACGTCTCCGTCTCCTCCGTCTTCCTTCCTCTCCTCTCTCGGAGAAGGGCTGCAGTTATTGCTTATTCTTGTTATCAATTGATATGCTGATGATTTATTTGATTAACAGATTGCAAGAGTACAACTGATTTTAGGCCAAACATTGGAAGATATCCACTTCATTTGTCTAATTCAGACTGCCAAAGACTCATTAACTTCAGTTGGAATGAATCTTTGCAGTAAACAAGGACTGTGGATTTTCACCCCTTCCACTTCTACTGGAAGCACATCTTTTAATAATCAGTATTAACCAGGTGGAATGATTACAGCAACTGTTTAATGTTCATTTGTGCACCTGACTATTGTTTTAAGACAGAATTTTGAACCTATCCTTTAATGTAGAACTAACATGTTTGCTTGATGAGTGACTTAAATCATTAATCTTTTATCATAATTGTGTGCTTTCAGTTGATTAATCATGTAATTACCTCACCACTAATCCGAGGACAGTAGATGAGTGAAAAACAATATACAAGATGCTGTGTCATTTTTAGCACATCATAGTGTATATCAAGAGAGAGAGGAGGTCATTTACAGTATTGAGACTTGACCCGTAGCGTTAGCAGACAGAGACGATAAGTACTCTGTTCAAACTCCTACAGCACTGAACTCCTGGGAGCAGCTGTGAGCCTGTTCAATTTAGGCCAGACAGATAAAGCCAGTGTTTGTAGTGATTGCATTAACATATCCAACCCCGGATGACGGAGGTGATTTTAGATGGTGCATGGAAAAGTTTCTTCGGGAAAGAAAGGGCAATGAAGGAGGAGACAAAGTACGACGCAGAAAAGTTTGGAGCTCACTGATTTTTTTTTTTTTTTTTTTTTGCTCCGCATAAGATGGCTGAAGGTTGATGGGAAGCAGCTACTGTATGTGGTGGAGAATAACAGCAGCTTAAAAGGTGAAGGAGAGAAATGTGAGCGGCAGGATTCAACTTTTCCCCTGACAGAACATGGAATACATTTGAATACACACACATACACACAGTTTAGTCCAAGACAACCCTCTGCTGCACTGACAGATCTCTTACCTTATTTTCTGGACTATAAGCCGCTACGTTTTTCCCATACTTTGAACTATGCGGCTTATACAGAGGTGCGGCTTTTCTATGAATTTTTCTTCAGCCCACAGGGGGTATTTAATATTATTACACTCTCACCCCGTCAAAATGGAAAACTCACGAAGAAATTCCTATGATGCAGCTTTTAAGTTGAATGACATCGATCTATCCGTGAAGGAAACAGAGCGGCTGCACGTAAGCTTGCCGTTAATGAATCTATGGTGAGACGATATGTGATGAAGATTATCTGACGCTGTTCAACTCCGACACTGAAGAGGACGACTTCAGTGGCTTCAGTGCGCAGAAGAAATTAAGTGACAGTGGTTTGGTGTTCATTAGTTTTAAATGCTCAGGAGGAACATAAATATATAGTATATTATAGTCCGGTGCAGCTTATATGTGACTAATTATATATTTCATTCAAATTTTTGTGGGTGCGGCTTATATTTAGGTAATCATTGTCTTATATCACTCGTATTGATTCAGTCAGACTTAAGTCACAGATCTCACTCTATTTCTTACTCCAGTGTCCTGCTAGTAAAACCTAGAGGCTATACAGCTCATTACCGTGCCAAAATTGTTGGATGGAACGAACCATCACACATATTGTTTCATGTTTTCACAACCTTTGTAGTAGAGCTGAAATGTCAAATAGTTATAAATTAAGAATCTGTAGGGTAGTTAAAAACATGAAGGGTTTCTCTTGGTAGCGTTAATGTGCTCAGCAAATTTCATGGCATATATGTATTTTCTTTGTAAAAAGTTGATATTAATCTTAAAGGTGGCATATAAGAGTTCCTCCTCAGGGGAGCATACAGCATGCTGTAAATGTGCTTAGAAATTTCACTTCACCTATTAGATTTGAGTATCTCTTGTCTATATCTGAGAACTGCGGCTTGTTGGTGGCACCAGATAAAAAGTTACTTGGCCATTTTTTTAAATAAAATAGTTTGTCTCAAAAAAAGGAATCATTCTTCATGTTCATGTTATGTCCAGTAGTTCTTTATAGCAATATCTTTGTTGATATTTTATTCTGGACTAAAGTGTTGGACAAGACTGACCGACCAATGTCACCATCCTCAGCCTGTGATGGAGCAGAAGTGCAATACAATTACATTTCTAAACGTAAAAAACTATGCACTTTGGCTCACAGTGTTTCCTCTCTGTAATGAAATGTGTGACTGACTCCGCCACTCCTAACCCACCCCAACCCTCCCCACCCCGTACTGAAGCAATCAAACACTGGAGGGAGTATGAGTCAGTCTGTATATCCAGGCCAGTTGAGAGCTGCACACATCCACACTAATCATTAGGGTAGGCTCTAAACTCTGGAAAAGTCTCTCCCTCTATTAAAAGGCTCAGAAAATGTTGGAGTAGTAAACCTTATGAAATGATGAAATCAGAGGGCTGAAAAGAAGTTGAAGTGCGTGTATGGTGTGTGTGTTACTGTTCCCCCATTAATATTGTCGTTGGTGTTAAAAGGGCTCTTCAGCACAGCTGCAGCTTGTTTTTGTGGGGTTGTTCATCCTTTCTATTCAGTGCTGAAGACAACATTGCATCGATACTTTAAAGGTATTTATACAAACGTGGACAAAATTGTTGATACCCTTTGTTTAATGAAAGAAAAACTCACAATGGTCACAGAAATAACTTCAATCTGTAAAAAGTAATAATAAATAAAAATTCTAAGAAATTTAACCAATGAAAGTCAGGCATTGCTTTTCAACGATGCTTCAAGAGAATTATTTAAAAAAATAAACTCATGAAACAGGCCTGGACAAAAATGATGGTACCCTATAAATTAATTCATTTTAATATTTTGTTGCACAACCTTTTGAGGCAATCACTGCAATCAAACGATTCCTGTAACTGTCAATTAGACTTTTGCACCTCTCAGTAGGTATTTTGGCCCACTCCTGCGCAAACTGCTCCAGTTGTCTCAGGTTTGAAGGGTGCCTTTTCCAGACGGCATTTTTCAGCTCCTTCCAAAGATGCTCAATAGGATTAAGGTCAGGGCTCATAGAAGGCCACTTTAGAATTGTCCAGTGTTTTCCTCTTAGCCATTCTTGGGTGTTTTTAGCTGTGTGTTTTGGGTCGTTGTCCTGTTGCAAGACCCATGACCTGCGACTGAGACCAAGCTTTCTGACACTGGCCAGCACATTTCTCTCTAGAATCCCTTGATAGTCTTGAGACTTCATTGTACCCTGCACAGATTCAAGACACCCTGTGCCAGATGCAGCAAAGCAGCCCCAGAACATAATAGAGCATCCTCCATGTTTCACAGTAGGGACAGTGTTCTTTTTTTTATATGCTTCATTTTTTCGTCTGTGAACATAGAGCTGATGTGCCTTGCCAAAAAGTTCCATTTTTGTCTCATCTGTCCATAGGACATTCTCCCAGAACCTGTGTGGCTTGTCAACATGTAGTTTGGCAAGTTCCAGTCTGGCTTTTTCATGACTTGTTTTCAACAATGGTGTCCTCCTCGGTCGTCTCCCATGAAGTCCTTTTTGGCTCAAACAAAGACGGATGGTGCGATCTGACACTGATGTTCCTTGAGCTTGAAGTTCACCTTTAACCTCTATAGAAGTTTTTCTGGGCTCTTTTGTTACCATTCGTATTATCCTTCTCCTTGATTTGTCATCAATTTTCCTCCTGCGGCCACATCCAGGGAGGTTGGCTACAGTTCCATGGATCTTAAATTTCTGAATAATATGTGCAACTGTTGTCACAGGAACATCAAGCTGCTTGGAGATGGTCTTATAGCCTTTACCTTTAAGATGCTTGTTGATAATTTTCTTTCTAATGTCCTGAGACAACTCTTTCCTTTGCTTCCTCTGGTCCATGTTGAGTGTCATACACACCATGTCACCAAACAGCACAGTGACTACCTGTAGTCCTATATATAGGCCCACTGACTGATTACTGCTTGTAGAGACATGTGATGCTAATTAGTGGACACACCTTGAATTAACATGTCCCTTTGGTCACATTATTTTCAATCTTTTCTAGGGGTACCATCATTTTTGTCCAGGCCTGTTTCATGAGTTTATTTTTTTAAATAATTCTCTTGAAGCATCGTTGAAAAGCAATGCCTGACTTTCATTGGTCAAATTTCTTAGAATTTTTATTTATTATTACTTTTTACAGATTGAAGTTATTTCTGTGACCATTGTGAGTTTTTTCTTTAATTAAACGAAGGGTACCAACAACTTTGTCCATGTGTGTATTTTAAATAGTGTCTGTAGCCCCCCCCCCCCGGAAATATTCCCTCTATTTTATTTCATCAATGAGCATTATGGCAAGACTGCTGGATCACACTTCCACTGTCATTTAGGTTTATTGAGATGAATTGTCTAAATTTTGCCCATTAGGAAAGTATGCAATTGTAAATTTTGTCCTTGAAAAATAATTAGTTATTTTTCAAGGACAAAGTGGATAATAGATTACTGCTCTCAAAGGAGTAATAATCAAGGTAACAGCAAAACTGTTGTGATAAGAAATGAAAGATACATTATATCACTTTGGAGTAATCAACAATGTTCTGACTGATCATTCATGTGTCCATTTGTGCCTTTAGAAATGTAATAATAAACGTTGGAGGGATCTGTGCTTGGGTTTAATCCTGGGAACTCAGCTCCATGTATCACCAGGAATTCTTATCAAAACCAACACTCTCTTTCAAGAAAAACTGTGTGTAGCAGGTGTGTGCAAAACCACTGTATATAGTCGACAGAAATTAACACTATCAGCCAACTGTAATGGCTAAATTCTTAATCCTAACCTTGAAATGCTATTATTATGACAAACTGGATCAGTTTTTCAGCTGTAGCAGTTTACTCATTTTCATGCTAAAATGGCAACTTTAGCTACAGTCCAGCTGTGTGGCAAAATACAGTATTTTTTAAACTTTTTTAGAATAAATGTTAACCAAAGGGAGTGTAAATCTGTTAAACGTGCAGGGGATTCAACAAATGGCTTAATCATACACATGGGCCTCCTTTCTCAACATCCACATTAATGCTCCCTCGCCTCAAAACATGGAAAGAACATACAAACGGGTACATGACGTATTTTCTTTCGCTGCCTCTCCCAGCATTAATAACATCAAGTCAGCACTATGAATATGGCCACATGTGCTTTCATTTAACCATCTGGGCATATTCAAACTGGTAAGAGGATGTTATGAAAAACAGAGTTCTGTATGGCTGTCATTGTGCACTTTTGAGATGAACTCTTTTTTTACTAAACCACATGATCTAAAGATTATAATATTTGGTGATTGGTTATTTGCACTTCTGTGTTTGAAATCAACAATCACAAGAAAGCATTGAATTTTACTTTGTATATATATCTACATGGCTGACTGTTAAGACCTTGAAATAATGTAGTTTGTGCTGTGACATGAGTTCAAATAAAGGCTAGCTAACAACACTCATAATAAATGCTCATATAAATATTTTAGTTTCACGTTATGACATCCCACCATTTTAGATACCAAATATTTCCTGTGCATGTGTGAGCATGTGTTTGTACAGTACATATGCATTTCCACTCACACGTTGGTCGTGAAGATGCCATATATGAGGTCTTGCTCGGGCAGGTAGAAGGTGCTCTGCAGCTCGTTGTAGTAGAAGGGGATCTCTCCAGAGCGGGAACAGTTGAGCCTCGCCTTCATGAACGTGGTCCAGGTGTCCTCCAGGAGAAATCGCCCTCCGATGTCGTTCTTGCAGACCCGCGCCACCCGGGAGTAGACCGTCTTGCCGCAGTCGTGCTCCACCGCATTCTCCCTCAGGAAGAAGAAGGTGAAGAGGCCGATGTCGTAGGCTGAGATGAAGTGGGGCTCTGTTGGGAGGGAGAAGAGGGGAGGCTCATTACACTGTGACTCCAGGGAAACAGAAATATTTGCAATGTTTATCTTTCAGACTTTGTTGCTTTGACCCCCGTCCCCCATATTGATTGCAATAAAAACTTCAAAATTTTACTGTTGCACTCTTGTTTTAGATGGACTAGAAATGAGTCTCAATGTCAAATTTGTAAATGAGAAGGGAAGGTGCAGAGGGAGGAGGAGAGGATAAAAAACGGCTGTTAATAAATCCGTCTGATGTTTTGATTGTAAATCCATGGAGCTATGTCTGTTTAACTGGATGCTCGTGCTGCTTTTATTGCCCTGGGTGACACAATAATGATTCATTGCCATCCCTGCTGGGTGGGTTATCAGGTAAAGCAGACTGAATGGGACGTTAGTGTCATCTATTGTAAATACAGGACTCATCACAGAATACTAATTCATTGCTGTGCGCATGCTGGTTAAAAGAGCTTCAACATGTCCGTCGATGCGTCTTCACATCTTACACGTGGATCTCTTATGTGCAGAGACGTTTTGAGGCGTTTGTATTTGGCATTTTTGCAGACACCTTAATACAATCAAGGTGAATGGAATTTTGTTCACAGCTTTTTAAAATTACATTTGAAAAACACAAAAGCAGTGTGTCCTTGCAGAAACAATTTCCTTGTTACTCTGCATAATCCACAAACTTCTCTTTATAGCTTTCAGTGAAACTTCTTTCCATCAAATAAAAAGTTCCAAATAAAAACCCAGTGTAATCAGTGAGAACCTAACCTGGCTAAACTTGGGTTTTGGTAATATGGATAAACTGAATGCCAAAAATATATGACTTTAAAGCATTGCTGTCAAGTAAAAACTATAGATATCTAAATGTAATTGTTGATAAGTACAAAAATGACTGGTGCTATTTGATCCGTGTCATAGAAAAGCTGCTCTGTATCTGTGGTGTGAGGAAGTTAACCAGATATGCATTTGACAAACTAACTTTTTAAACATTTATTTTGCATTGTCTCTGTCATAAAATACATGGAATGGGTATTTTTTATGTTTATTTCTAAAATATCTGTAGTTAAAACATGGAACTGTTGACATTTTAAGAATTAGCTGTTTTGAGCAGCACGCGGTTGATTTTCAGTTTGTATATATTTAGTATAGAGATGGTCCAGTATGTATCTAGCATATTGTTTAGCATGTTATACAGCTTTGGACTGTCACATATACTGTACAGACACTCATCAGGCATTTCATCATGATTTGAAAGTGACCAGAATTATTTGTCAAACAACGAATCAAAAATGATCAGTTAATAATTGTAATTAGATATGTCTATAGATTAATTCATTTTTAACACAATAACAACCTTCTGACATTTCTGTATTTTTAATTTGTAGTTTAAAACAATCTAAAAAAAAAAAAACGGTGCTGTTTTAACACTGACTTGAGCTGTAGCTTCATCAGACAGAAATTTTGTTTTCCACTGTTTTATTCTTCCAGGCGAGTACAGTGCTGCTGTCACTTTAGTTTTCCACTGGGACCCATTTATTGTAAGTGTTATCACACACTCAGATATATGCTTGCACACTCACACAAGCATAAATACGAATGGAGGAATAAACCCTAATTTGCACAGATGCATTCACACCCACAAACTAAAAACAAGGGAGTTGCTGCTATGTTATAAACACACACACACTGTGGAGATGGCCAGTTAATGGTATGATGGAATGTGCCTCAGGGACTAGCTGGGCTTTTTATAAGAGAATACGATTTTGAGACTGTAAGTGTACAAACCTCCACACAGCTATAGCAGCCCTGTAATTTTGATTCCACATCTGTGATAAAAAACAACCCCAGATGAAGCCGCTGGTTTCAACAAAAAGACAATTAGCAGAGTGAGTGTACCACACGTTTTGGAAACTGCAATCAAGATATAGCAGAGGCACAACCAGAACTGAGGAACTCTGATCTTAGTTAGTCTGCATCGATGTGGAGCATGCATGTATAGTTTGTAATAGTGTAATAGTGGAACGGCTAATTTAGCAGGTGGCCTAATCAATTGTTCCAGTTAATGTTTAATGAAGTGGAGGTCCTAACCATTTCATCCTTCATGTGCATTTATGATCGAAAGCTTAATGAGCAGAAATGTCATTGAAGAAAATGAACAAAAATGTATGTTCATTAGTATTATGCACGACACCCACAGGTATCATTTAATATTTATATCTTTGACGAAACACCATTTGTCAACTCAATCACTGTAATGTACACCCCCATTCAGACGGTTAACTGGTGCTAACAAGCATTCAGATAAACAAGGGAGTGCTCTCACCTATTGGGTCACTAACAATTACAGCAAAAACAATTATCATTTGTTAGTGCTAGTTTCCTCATAGCTAACGTGTGTGTGTCCAGCCTGCCCGAGCTGCAATGTGGATTTGTGCAAGCATCTGTGTGTTTGCATACTTGTGTTTATGCATCCTGTATACATGTAGGGCAAAGGGCAGGTGGAGCTGACAGATTCTGCATGATATTATTGAAGCTGCGTGGGTGCAAATGTGATGAACAGAGTTTTTTTTTTTGTTTTTTTTTTTCCCAGAATCCTGCTGAGTGGTAAACAGATTGTTCAATCTGTCGGACTGGTTGGGTGCTGGAGGTGTGAAGCTGCCAACAGTAACATCACATGATGTTTTAGATCAAACACAACATAAGCAAAAATCATCCTCTCTTGATAAGAAATATGGCTCATAAGTTAGGTGTCTGTATCTCCTACAAATCTTTTTATATGGATCCATTGGAGGAAATATAATAACAGCTTTTTCACAGCAGATATTTTGACACAATAAAAATCATTAATGATGGCTGAATCGTATTCGGCTTATCTGAAATTATGACCCTGGTATAGAGCGTGATGGTTCACTAGTATGACTTTCTTGGACACTCAAATGGAACTGAGCCATCATTCATTTTATCAGTTTTACCTGTACTCTTCCTGCTATGACGAGTCGGAAGTTCTGCAGTGAAAAAGATCGACTGCTGTCTGGCAACTTTTTTTCCCCGAATGGCAATTTAAGATGCACAGAAGTCATGGATGTACGTGCATTTAAATAAATCTGCTCATTCACGGTTGGAGAAGCAGTCGACCACTCAGGATTAAGTAGGCGGGATTAAAATTGGGAACCTGCATCTGTACAGGTTGTTGTAAATTGATTTACAGAGGAAACAACTTAAAATCTGTACATTTCTTTTCAACATATCCATTCACTCGCTACTGGACAAAGCAAAGAAGTTGACCTTTTCAATACTTAACCAAGTGCTTTGATTTGACCAAAAATATAGACTATAAAGATCTACTTAAATAATGCTTTAGTTTAGTCAGAGACACTTCTACCAAGGAACTGCTCTTATATACAGTTATAATATGGCAGTCTCTCACCCTAATGAACACATTCATGGACATTTATTCTGAGTATGTTCACAGTACCAGCAGAGTACTAATGAAAAGTGTCAGGTTATAATGTACATAAGTATGAGTATAATTGGCTGTTACTAGTCAGCTGGTTGCCAAGCACCTGATGATGATGAGTCATGGTGAAGCATAAATGAAGCAGCTAATTCCAGTCAGTCATTAGAAACATTACATACACTGCTCAACCTGAACTAACACAGCACTCCACTTGTCAGCATCCGGTGTAGAGCAAACAAATGAAACATTTTGCAGATTTGTTCAGTAAGAATTGTAAAAATGTTCAATATAAACATTTCTTTTTTTATGTGGGTACATATAATGTATACAGCACTGTATTTTCTAATTTTCAAACTACAGTACTGTATTTTGGTAATGCAAATGGTATGCCACGTGTGTTTATGTGTGTTATTGTGGTGACACACAGCACAGGGATTGGAAAGCTTTTGCTTTTGCTTCATTTTTATGACTATATAAATACCAAAACACAATTTTGAAAGTGGAGAGGAGAAAGTCTGAGAGAATAACAGCCATATAAATAAATAAATATGTTTTTACACATATTGTCTAGGGGGGATTGAGTGAAGCACACAGAAATTCTTTAGATTATTTCACAGGCGACTTTTCCTGTCATTCAGATGCATGATGGGACACAGTTGGTCAGCACCTGGCAGGCTACCAATCCAATAAGGCAACACATTGATTAGATCCAGGACCTCCCCCCCACCCCCCGCCTTCAGTTCTCCTGAAACCCAAGAGGCTTAGAGCTGGAAATGAGATTTTCATTCACACTCTGAATCCACTGGGAGCACAATTCCATACCCCCTCACAGAATCAGCCATGAAGCGAAGCAGGCTTTGTCTGTGATGGCATGGATGTGTGTGTATGTAGTTAGAATGGAGTGCAACATGTGTGTTTGACTGTTTGTGTGAAGCAAGCTGGGATTATGATGATGAGGACACCGTCTACACTGCTACTCATCTTTGCTCCCCTCCTATGTCTTTAGCCTTTGTGTCTTCAGTGTGTTGCTCTCAAACACACACACACACACACACACACACACACACATACCTCAGACACACATGGATGTGCGCATACAGTCTGAATACATATATGCGAGCACACACGGGCAGAGAGTCTCGGTGTGGTGTGAAGCATGCTGTGTGTTGTAATTTCACCCTCTCCCTGTCGTGAGGATAATTACATCGCTCACTGACTCCTCCGTCGATCTTCTCTGCTTCTCTCACATCCTCCTTCTCACACAACTCTCCCACCTTCTATCTTTGCTTGTATTCATTGTTTCCCGTTTCTTCTCCTCTATTCCTGTCTGTCTTTTACTCCGCCTGACTCTATCAAGTATAAATATTTCATAACCTTCTAATCATAGTACAGCTGCCCTGAATTATTGTAACATTTCTTACATTTAGTGCTGAAATAATTAGTTGATTTATCCATTCCTCAACTGACATAAAATTAATTAATGACAATTGTGATGGATTTATCATTTAAATCATTTACATCAAGCAGCAATTGTGAAAGCATCTCTGGTTTGAGCTTAAATGTGAGGATCTGCTTCTTTTCTTTATTCTCTATCTTTTCAAATTTAATATCTTTAAGGTCTCCATCCATACCTGTCCCTTGCGCTCCTACACACACACACATATACACACACACACCTTTTTTTTTTACCATTATAAATCCTCACTGACTAATACTGAACCAGAATCTGAAAGTGAACAGTTTTAAACTTCTGAAAGTTTCATCAGGTTCTGCAGGATGTGATCTTTAGCTGCAGTTCACCATTAGTGGTGCACACAACTGCATTTTAAGCTCTGTGACTGGATGTTTCCTGGGAGTCATAGTTAACTTCACTCCTCATGTTTTTATTTACACAGGCTTATATCTATACCAGCTGCTCATCGTTTGTACTGACAACTGTAGTGATGAACTGCCTGTCACCTGACATTATCTATGATGCAGAAAATGTATTTGACATTTATGGATGTCTAACTCCTCCCACTTTACTATACCACCATGAATCCAGTTATCCAAGAGTTTCTGCATATAAAAGGCATTAGATGACTTTGGCGTGTTCAGACATAAAGGTACAGCGTCAGCAGCAGGGAGATTATTGACACCGACACCACCAGGATTGACAGCATTTCATCTTCTCTGCCATTCCATAAAACCCATTAATTCCTGTGCCTAACCTGTGCTGTGTGTTCCACACACACAACTTCAAATCCAAACAGTCTTTGTAATCCTTTGAAAACACCCCTGTCGAATTGATATATCTCGGCTGTAACAAAAGAGCTGACTGTGTTGAAAGTGAAAGTGCAGACTTGGCCTCATCTGCTGCTCCAGACGGGCCGAGAAAAATGTTCAAAGTAAAAGCAGGAATCACATATTGTCTGACAGTGTTTACCCTACAACATAATCCTGTGTGAATTATTTGAAAAGTCAACGATAGTTTGGACACAGTCAGATTTCTGATCCTATCAGATGAGATTTCTCACGCCTGATACAGTGACCCAGTGAAATACTAAACAAAGCTGTGACTCACTCTAGAGTCTCGAGTCTAGAGATTTCATTAGTATTTAGAACTATTTAACAGGACTCACATGAATCTCTAAGTGATTTATGAAATAAATAGGATGCGCATAAAGTTAAAATTTAAACACAAATTAACTTTTCAGTGGGAGCCGGAACACCATATGTACTATAGTAGTTGTTGCTGTGTTACTGTACCATTGAGCCATTTTGAGTTGTATTGTGCAGTCCGGAGAGGCGGCATGCCGCCCAGGCTGCGGTATATGACAGGGTCACGGCCAGAGAAGTCGATGACAGTGGCAGCGTACAGCTCCCCACTCTCCGTCACCACCGCTGTGGAGTTGTGACGTGGGTCGTACGGGCAGCGCGCCACACCGTTCACCCGTTCCAACACGCTGCTCATGTTGCCCACCTGGTATGGACAGATGGAGAGAAGACACACGGGGAGAGCAGTAGGTGAAGTGTTTTCACAGAATTTCTACAAAAATCTCTCTCTTACACACACACACGCACACACTTTGTACCTCTCGAGTAATACACAGCGGCTGGAAAGCATTGGTTCCACAGGTCATGATCTCAGTCTTGTTGATCAGCAGGACTCTGATGTAGTTCTGACATTCAATCTACAGAGAAGTGAATAAGGAAGAAATCTTTCAAAAAGGCAGAGAAAAGCTGAGCTGGTGTTGTGTTGTTGAGAGGAAGAGTGGGCCGACTCCTCTGATATCAGGCTGGCATGTGACCAAAAGTATTGCAAGTCAGTGTTTTCAGCTTTCACTCTTGTAGGTTCCATTGTTCAAAAATATGAGTAGTTGTGTGAAACCGAATGGAAACATATTGTGACAGAGGCCCAACAATAAGTCAGGTGTGTGCTTCAGGGAGAAGAATCTGTTTTAAAAGGTCTGAAATAGATTTATTGCTAATGAAACCTTTTATGTCTGTATAATTCTGGTTGGATTGTGTTCCTTTATGCTGTGATGCAGGTTTGAAAGAGAATTGATGAAATTGAAAAAATGATGTGGCAGTAATTGAAAGACATTTTGAGTATCGCACTATCCAGCCTGAAGCTGTCTTATGTACACTTTCATTCCCTTTGCAGTCTTTCCACTGCATAAAAGTAGCTATTGATTTAAAGGTCTGTAATAGCTGTTCTACAAACCCCTCCTATGAGGCCCATAACAACTTTTCCCCAACAGCCAGAAGATACCAAGATGGCCTCTGTAAGTCAGGCAATGCTGACATGAAGTGTTGTAATTGTATTTGTATGGGGGGTGTAGGGAGTTACCTCTGTTTTGCCTTTGCTCTGACAGGACCTCCTGATTTCCTCGTTTGGTGCCCATTCTGTCGCCTAGGAGACAAAAACAAGAACAAGCCCGGGGATGACAAAGAAGCCGAAAAGCAGTCAGCTGAGTCCTTCAGACGCTACAAAACAGTTACGCAACAGCTGACTGTTGCTAATACTGTAGGCACGCACAAAAAGATGCGTGAAAAGACTTTAACCTCATTGCTGTTTGTTTATTGTGTAAACATGGCGACCGGCTTGCCAGCCAACTGCTTATTCGAGGGTAGCAGGCGATGGACCCAACAAGGCAGTTGAAGGGCTGGGGATGGCATTTGCATGTAAATGGCTTTCTCTCCACCTTCTCCTCCCCTCTCTATATCTCTCTCAGAAAGTTTGCAGCACTTTTCCTGTTGATGGTTGTGTCTTTAGTTTAATTATGGATGTAGGCACCAGCACTGGACGGCCATGGTGCAAATCACACACATGTGCATATACACAAGCTGCTTGGCCACCAGAGCTGCACTGGCAGCTAAGAGGGTCAAGAGATGTCCCTCTGTTGGCATGAACTATGTGCAAGGTGCCAGAGAACCCCTGTTGCGTGTCATTGGCCTCATTTTCCTCATATTCCCCCATCTCCGCCTCTTCTCTGATTTCACTGCCCATGTATTCAGGTTGCCTATATGTCTTATATTTAAAATATACCATTAATTAATTTATCAGATTCCCATCTCTGACTGTTTGTCTTTATTTCTTTCTCTCCTCTCCCAAAGGGATCATTGTCATTGGTAGTAGATATTTATCTGCATCATATGTATGTATTGCTTTCCCGGGACAATTGGTGTGTGACCCAACATTCAGTGGAGCCTGCCAACTGAGGCCACCCAAAAGTCAATACTAAAGTGGGTCAGTATTCCAGGAGCCAAATAGAAGACTCAAACAAACAGCAAACTCCAGGCAAAAAAAAAAAAAAAAAAAAATGGAGGCAGATTCAGTATGTATGTAGCTCATCTTACACGATTACAGGGCCTTGGACAATTTAACTATATTGGATGTGAATTCTGTCCTGTAGTGAAATCACTCATGTGCTTTTTTGGATCCTCATTTTGCTTTAATTAAAGCTCAATGGAAGGGACTAAAAAAACTATACAGCCCCAAGACTTAGTGAGGGATTTTGTAGTGAAAATGTACTTATGAGTAAAACAATTTTTTAAAATTATATATATATATATATATATATATATATATATATATATATATATATATATATATATATACATATATATATTGCTGAGTGCTGCTCTCTGTTTAAAGTCCATAAATAGAGCTCTCTTATTTCACAGATCATGGAGTACATCAGCTGGAGTGGGAGTTCATGATTTTAGATGATTATCCCCTGCATATATTATTGCTAATGAGTGAAAACACCAGACTGTCCTAATGAGCCAGTCAAACATCTGCACATTGTTCTGGCTTTTTTTTTATTGCTTTAATACTAAGCTTATACTCATAAACATTCATGACCGTGTTACTAATCACATGGCCACAAGTGCTTGTAGTGCCAAATCGAAATAGTTATTTCACATATCTATCCACTCTTTTGTCTCCTCCAACTTCTGGCAACAAGTCCTTTTACATTAAAACTCCACTGTTAATATAAAAATATGGATAAGTGAAGTTTCAACCAAAGCTAAAAAACTAAGCTAACAATATAAAAACTGAAAAAGACCCTGTAACTACAGGCTAGAGAGGAAGAATGAGACAAATGAATTTGCATTATAAGACTATGTTTAGCCCCAGCAGCCGGTAGACTACTGGAGTGGACTATGGCCCATATTGATAGTTGCAGCTCATCTCTCTGTGTCTCACAGCAGCTCCCTTCAATTAACCTGCTTCAGATTGTGGCGGAGAAAGAAGCTGCAGCAGGGGACAGCTATATATAAGTAAACTGTGATTAAAATGAAACTTGAACTCCAGTCAGTGAACGTGACGTAGACGAAGTAAATATACCACACGCAGTTTAAAATGCTCTACAGGAGCTGCCGAACATTACAGACAGACGAATGATAACCTCGAATCCACTTCCCATGAGCGCAGCGAACAGCGTGGCATCTGCCATTCAAACAGCAGCCCCGCCCCCTCTGCGCCAGTCCATCACTCTGCCTGTTGAAATAAAAACACTGCTCCTCCACAGCCCCTGCCTGTCAGCCCCTGACAGCCTGGGGACTGATGAGATGACGTCATTGTAAACACACACACACACACACACACACACACACAGAGGGTGACGGATGCCTTTGCGATGAATCATTGCTTCGGGCATTACCATCTTTTCGGCAGGGCCCCGTCTCCAAGGATCCCCATCGGCTTAACCCGCTGACCTTCACCAGAAACAGCCCCCCGCCTCTCCCTCCCTCCCTCCTCCTCCCTGTCCATCCCCTCTTCTTCACACCATTTTGGAACAAAGCCATGCTCACACAGAGCCTGTGAGAATACCAATTCCGCCTCAACATCCTTTCCCTCAAATACCTTCCCTCTGTACCAAACCCTGAATGGCCTGACTGCAATCAACAGAATGAATAAAAGCTATACAGCTTTTAATGTGTGGGCAGGATGCAGTGGTGTATTTTTTCCACTAACAAACAACAATCAAAGAAAGCTGAGAGATAAAGAAGGAAAATCAATTTCTCTCGAATGCTATGTTGTTACACTTTATTTTGCTGTATATTGTATTTGTTGCAAAGCATGACACGATTAAATTAAATTAATATGAATTATTCATTTAATATCAAATTAGAAACAACCCGCATCACCATTTCTGTTCTGTCACTGCTGTAAATCAAGGTTTGGCTTTAGAAGTCAACCAACTTTGACTGTTTTTAGTGTAGGAAACATATTGTGTCAAAGTCACAACCATTGTCCACTCGAACTATGTCACGTTCCGGCACTGCTGCTGGACGAGATCCACTGGCAGCTAGTGCAAATGCATCCCCTGGACACAAGCAGAGCATCTCACTTGCAGTTCAATTGCAGCTCTGTTCTGGCTCTGCTATCTTTACATGCTGGGTCTGTTCTTCCAAACAGTCCAAAACATCCTGCCTTTATGAAGCCTGAAAGTCACTTTTAGCGATTTAAGTTTGTCATGTTTGTTTATGTTACTTTTCCTTCAAAGTCAGTGAAGCAGGACAGGAGCTGCTATGGTATTCCTTCTGATAATATACACTATTCAAGACGTACAGATACAAAGTAAAGTACACTAAGGGGTGAGAGGTTTCCTGGATCTACTTCTGCCTTTATTTCAGGGAGACATAATTTGTACACAATAGATGTTCTTGTTGGGTAAAATCAACATAGGTTGTTGTAAGTATTGAAACAAACCATGTAATTTCCCTTTGGTAACCATCTGCACTGAATGTGTGATTTTTACGCATCAATACAATACCAATCAAAGGCACATTTATAAAAGTAATATTGTATAACTACAGTTACTGTGTGATCAATTTTATCATTATTTTAACTCACATTACAAGCATAATTTAATTTCCCTTTAGCTTTGATATGAGTGCTACAAACTAATCATTGATTAAAGTTCTGTTGTTCAATAATGATGATGAGATATCACTGCCGATGATGATTACACACTGCGCATAATGACAAGCAGCCCTGACACTGTTGGAGAATCGGAGACATTGCACTTCTTCTTCTTCCCTGCTTGTTTAATTGACAGCATGTTGATATACAAACGGATGATTTATGGCTGACTGTAGGAGTGGAAATAAGGCTCACGCGTCTGCGTTTTATGCATCTGGCCCCGGGTGTACAAATATTAATATTACATTTATAGATTGTATAGACATACAATAAGAACAAGTATGAGATATATAATATGTATGAGAAAATGAGAAGAAAACACTGTAATGTAATTTAAATTAATGTTCTTACTGCAAAAAAAAATAAAAAATAAAAAATCTAGACACAGCCTGTTTATTACTTGTTGCTGTAGCCTCAGACAGAGTTCATTTCTATCTATTAGCAAGGCCACCAACCATGTGGTCTTCCTGCCATCAATTCCCCCTTCAAACCTGAGCCCGACGCCCCATTTCTTGCAATTTTGCCACTTCTTAGACACAATAAGAATATTTTGCCCCTGGCATCCTGAAGGAGGGAAGTAGTAGGGGAAAAACATGAATTTTTAATGGGAAAATAAAATAGCAGAAAATACAATTAGCAGCAGGAAAGAAGATCCATCACGTTTACTGCAGGAAGATGGTAGCTTGACAATGGATTCTATTTTAATGGGAGACAGACAGAAAGAAAGAAAAGAGGGAAAAAAATGAGAGAAGGAGAGCAGGGAAACCCTAATGAAGTAAAAAAGAATGTGCAAACAAGTGATGGCTGCAAATGTGGTCCTTCCTGAAATGTGTTGATAAGGCTGCCTCTCACTGACACACTGCTAACGTCATGTGTGACAACTAATTATAACTCATGAATATTGTAAATAAGTGTGTCAGAGGGGTAATGGCTGTTCGAATAGGAGCTGTCTGGCACTTGTTACAGTCAAAATAGATTTGTATTTCAGTGCAATGGGTATGGACCTAAATGGTGTGACTTCATTGTAGAGAATTATTGATATTACATGTAAGATATTAATTTATTCATAATCCTTAAAAACCAGAAGCTATTAAGCTATTACTTACTATGTAAAGTGTACCTAATTGTTTAAATTACAGTAGAACCACTTATTCTCACTAACATGCCCTGAGCATGGATGAGTAATAGTCTTACAGCTCTGCGATTAATAGTGACTTGAGAAGAACATTTTCTTAAAATATATATTTAGTTTAAAAATAAAGAAAAATCAGGTTTTTTTTAATCATTTAATTAAGCAGGTAAATCAGGAAATTGGAATATATTTGTGTGGGAGTGCAAAATATTCTGTGTGTCTTATAAACGTCCTCCTCGTGTTTTCTTCTTCAGTCATCCTTATCCACTTAACTGCAGTCTCTTTCTCTAAATGTAACCTTACCACTGAGACAGGGGAGGAAAAAAAATCTGCATATTCATTCACCACATCACTAAGAGAGAGAGATAATCTGTTCTCTTCAAGGTGTCCTTATTTTGAAGCGTCCTACACTTCTTCCCTTGTATTTCCAGCCCTTTCACTCCTCAACCTGATCCCTCCTCCACTTCGGTCTCTTACGTAATATCTGGTGTACCAGGTAACAACACACATCCACAACATGTGAAGTTATTACAATATCATCTGTCAGTATGCAGTGTGATGTGGTAAACTCCTACTCCAAATAAATAAACTGACTATTACTTTGATCTACATACTTTTACTTTCTGTCACATCTAATGAGAATGATGCTGGATCCTGATTCCTTCTATTTTTGGACACAGGACACAGGACACAGGACACAGGACATGACAGGAACCAAGATCAGAGATCACATCTCTCCCATTTTGGCTTCCTTGCACTGGCTACCCGTTAAATTTAAATCTAGAATAGAATTTAAAATTATTCTATTAACTTACAAAGCTCTTCATGGTCAGGCACCATCATATCTAAAAGAGCTCATAGTACCTTACCACCCCACTAGAACACTGCGCTCACAAGATGGTGGGTTCCTTGTGGTTCCTATAGTGTCTAAAAGTAGATTGGGAGCCAGAGCTTTCAGCTATCAAGCTCCTCTTCTGTGGAATAAACTACCACTCTGTGTTCGGGAGGCAGACACAGTCAACACCTTTAAGAGTAGACTTAAGACTTTCCTTTTGATAAAGCTTATAGTTACGGCTGGCTCAGGTCATCCCTTAGTTATGCTGCCATAGGACTAGACTGCTGGGGGACTCACACACTCTCTCTCTCCCTCTCTCTCCTTTCTCTTGCGTTGTCACCGTCATCATTGTTACCATATCTCCATTATAGTTTATAGTTCCACTGCTACAGTAATAATTCATTATTCATTGTAACCAATTCTCATTTTAACATTCATGTAATTCATTGTGATTGTATAATATGTGTGTTGATTTGTTCTGTACATGTGACATCCATTGCACGTCTGTCCGTCCTGGGAGAGGGATCCCTCCTCTGTGGCTCTTCCTGAGGTTTCTTTCACCTTTTTTCCTGTTAAAAGGTTTTTTGGTGGGCAAGTTTTTTCTCACTAGAATCGAGGGTCTAAGGACAGAGGGTGTCACTCCCTGTACAGATTGCCCTCCGAGACAAATGTATTTTGTGATTTTGGGCTATACAAATAAAATTTGATTTGATTTGCTTTGATCACAAATGTAAAAATCCAACAGTGTGCTTTACATTGTTGCTACAATAGTGAATCCTATGGAGGGTTGGGATTCTGTGGCTGTAAGAATGAAACTGCATACATGTATTATGCCCTGCAGCTGAAGCTATTGGCTGACGTGTAAACGATGGAAGTGTGTGTCGGAGTTGACACATGATGGTTTAAATGCTCAGTGAATATGTAGGTCTGTGGTCAGGGCTGCAATGTCCTCCTAGATGTTAAAGGTGGACCTACAGCAACGATTTTGACGATCTGATTTTAATGGAGGGATGTTTTCGAAGCTGAATATGGAGTGTAAGCTTAAATTTAAAAAAAGAAAAAAACGATCCAAATTGAAAATTGATCCATCATATCAGTGTAGATCAGTTGTGGCAGACAGGTTCGGAGAGGATTTTATCTAATATCACAAACATACTGAAAAGCAGTTCTGCAGTTTGGCAGATGTGCCAAATGTGTCTGAAAACAAATGCAAACCATCTCATCACTGCTCTGTTTGAGTTCATTTTATAACTACTGCTGGCTGCTGTTTATTTGCTTGGTGTTCATTTGCTTTTCATGCTGTCCAATTTTAGTGTTTCAATTGGGCTCAATTGGGTATTAGTATCAGACATATTTGGGGGGGGGGTGTCTGTCTTTACAGAACTGAGGCAGATCTTAAAGTTGGAAAGAAAATGCTTAGATTGAACCCAATCCATACAGCATACGGTAGCTTCCCATTCACCTTTATATGCATGTGGTTCCCAAAGCCACAACACATCCTAACCCTTTGTCTCACAGCTCATTGTGTGTAAACACTGATCCATATTCACACACACACACCGTCCATCCGCATACTGATATGATCTCGTCAACCACCAGCTCCTCTGCTCATACCTCTCTCTGCCAAACACCACCCTCTGGCAGACTGAATCAATGCAGCATGAGGTCACTAACCCCACACCTTCATCTGCACGCTGCTGCAGACATGGAGGGAAACGTTCAAAGCGTTTGCAGTTCAGCACACACACCCGACCGTGTTCAAAGTTCTGACTGAATGTGTAGGTGCAGACACCGGCTGACAGTCAACAGCAAACAATTAGATGCTACACCTACAACACACAGCTGACAACACACAGCACTGTTTCAACCTGATAAAGCAGCATTGAGACAAATGCTTCATCCTAAAGAAATGTGTACATTATAGTTTGACAGAAATAGCTGAACCACCAGACTGAAAAAGCCATATAAACAATACAACAAATAGGAAAGACAAAAGGTTTAGACTGGGAGAACAAAACCCAGGTGTGCAGCTAGGAGCAGGATGAAAAGAAACTCTGAGGACATCTTGTGGACAGGTGGAGAATTACAAGAAAATGCAGGTGCTGAGGACAGGGAGGGAGCAGAGACAAGAAGCTGTCATGTTTTGTTACTTTTCAAAGCCGAACTTCATTAATGTGTCAGAGTCTGAATGATGTCGTGTCATCTGCTGGATATCGTTCGGTGCTTGTTTTTAGCACTCAACAGTTTTTTGGATATTTGGTGCCATAAAGTCAGTTTGGAGAAGTGATAATGGAAAAATGTACATTGCTAACATGGCGACTCCTTTCTGAAGATTCTAAATGCTTCTGTGGCGCGTACATTTGTAAAATATGCAGTGGGTACTTTACAACAAAAGTAATTCAATCAATCACAACTGTTTCCTCCTTCTTTGATATTAAAGTGTTGAGTTGAATACGCTGTATGGTTCAGTATGTTCTAACAGCCTTTTTGTGGTTGCCCACTCACCCTGCTGCTGCCTCCTACTCACTGTAATTCCACATTAGGGAGGCTGGCAGGTGAAAGCAGACAGTCTCTCCATGATCAGCCAACCAGCACAATGGATTATTCCTTCCCTTCTTCAAACACTTACTGTACTGTATGCACCCACACACATACAGATAAAGATGCAGGTAAAACAGACGAATGTGCAACACTAGCTTAGTTTTAAACACGCAGTATATAAACACAAAGCGAATAATTTTATAATATATAAAAAAGAAATAGAGTTGTCTAATTTTTATGTAGAACAGCATGTGTATAACCCTACTACTCTCAAATCTGTACCTTCATGTATGTATTTGCTTGCAAGTATATTAAGTATATTTAGTTTTTATGACTTTTGTGTATGTGTGGACATTAATTCAGGTGAAAATCAATCAAACCAAAAAACAATGTATATGCATACATGTGGCTACCATTACACACACACACACACACATTCTGTATACTATTAAAGATTGATAAGCTCTCCAAGCCCGGTTGGCCAGCTGCTGCAGCACATTACAGGGTGACAGGTAGCCCCCTCATGCTCTAAGCTCTCTAACTCACATATAAGTCCTGCAGTCTGACAAAGGCTGCATAAATAATTAAATCTCTGGCCAAATTGCAGCACAGAAATTAATGAAGAGTGTGAATGAAATCAGCCATGACTCATCAAACCTGAGTTCTGAGTGTGTAGCTTGATACTGTGGTGCCGAATGGAGGGTATGAATATCTGAGAGGGTCAGCTTCATGTCCATCCGTTGCCTTTCATTCGTTTTGATCCCCTGCTTTCTCCATGAATCCGCTCTGCCCTTCAGCACTGTGATGACTGGAGCTGTATGTGGCCCGCATAATGTAGAGGAATAATGACATATGGAACATACAGCACTTCAAACTAATACTACCTGTCTGACAAAAGGTCAGTGTACCCTTAGCATAACTAAATGCCAATTCCTCCGGTCCCGAAGGAATTCCAATCCAACAAAAACACCTATAATAACAGATGCATTTGTTTTTTTTACTGCTGTATTGGGACGTTCCCAACGATCTCTGTTGATAAGGGAGTTTGCACGAGGCATTTCCTGTTTAAAGGAACAAACTGTGACAGCAGACCTGTTGACTCTGCTCTACTGACCTTGGTCCATCGCAAGGAAATGATGCACGCTGGGACCAAAAAACAGCTGCTCCTCCAGGGATGTAACTGTTGTCTTTAGTAAACACCTGGTTCTACTTCAATCTACAAAACTTTGCAAAAACTGCTGTGTTGACCTTTGGTTTTACTTTAGTTTCACCTGGCCGCAACATTAAAATGCTGCTTCCATATTAATAGAACAGTAATTAAAAATGATAACTCTCACAGGGGGCATTTTCTGCATAGTAAATACTTGTTTGTTTGATAATTGTAGTACATTTTCTTGATAATTCTACTATACTTTTTGTTAAACTGCGGTACTGCGACTTTACCTTCAGTACAGTATATAAATACTATTTCAACTACTGATCACTTATACAAATAAGATTTCATTACTGACACAATTACAAAACTCTTAACATGTAAACCTCAATAAATGGTGTTATTATTGAATATAGCTGCTTACATTATTTATCTGGACAGCCATTTTTATTTTAAATAATAACTTCATAGGATTATATCATGACAATTTGATACAACAACAGACCTGTCAGCAATTGAATGCATTTTAGGACTAGATGTGATAACAACAAGGTAAGAGCATTAACCAGAATTAAACAGCAGAATAATGAAATACATACATTAGTCACTGACCCTACAAGTGCAAAAAATACCCAGTGAGAGCAAACAAACCAATACTCAACAAAGCAACAAAGAAAATGATTTCTTACACCTCTGTTTTTCTGATTACAGTGTTTAACACCATGCTGCAGTTTTGCTTGAGTGCTACTGTTAGCCTGTATCCCAGCCTTGCATCTGGAAAAGACGTCTTTAGAAAGAACATCATGTCACACAGCAGGTCGCCACCTGGGGGCTACTTATCATCAACTGGCTGTGGGAGCTGGAGACCACAGCTCAACTAAAACAACCCTGAACACAAACACCACATCGAGGACAAATCCCAGGACCCAAACACACAGGGGACCACTCCTGACTCGCAACTCCTGACATGGTCTCAGCAAGAAAAAAACAAAAGGAAAAGTCTCTGACTTGGAAAATAAAGATGTAAGAAAATATAGGTCTTGCTCTTGGAGGCAAAAGAAAACAAGGCTGCACTTCAAGTCTCCTCATCTCAGGGATAATGGCTGTTGAAATTGGTTAGCTCTGCAAAGGAATAACCATGAACTCACTCTATTTTGGAAAGGATTTTTTTAAAAGAAAAAGCCCCCTCCCCCATGCATCTACAAAAAGGGGCAAACCAATCAGAAGAAAATGCTTGACTTTGCTCTGCCACACAGAAACATTGTCATTCAACAACAGCACACCGACGGGATCAAAGTGAGGCTTGCGTGTGTTTCGGAGTTTAAAGAGACAAAATCAAAAGTCAAGATGGACAGTTTTGACCTGTTTGCACATGTTTTCCAGTCCTGTCCCTCCATGTCTTTTACTGTGATGTGAGACACTGGTGTGGATGAATGAGCAGCTTTGCAACGGCTAGTATATGTCACATTCATTACCGCCTGGCACTGAAAAGTAAGTGCATACAATAGTGTTTAGAGTCAATGTCTGCATATTGATGTACAACCTGATTGTTCTATACGCAAAGAGAAAAGATTCAACGGAGGAATGAACTTGAAAGAAATGCAGACAGAGGTCTTGTGATTGTTTTCAGTCGGTGGGATGAAGAGAATTGAACATGTGCAGTGGAGGTGATGGAGAAAATAAGCGAGTGTGGGGATAGTGGAGCAGTGGTTTAAGGCAGATGGATAGATGGAGACAGATATGTGGAGATCCAGACAGTAATATGGTGTTTACATTCCACCTCTATGTTGCTGCTGTCTTATCTATGCAGCGATTATCTGATGTACCGACAAAGACCTCTCTCCTCCCCCTCCCATCTCTTCCCTATGCGTATCGCCCAGGGTGGAACAAACAAATTATGTTTACTCCTGTTGTTGTCACTAGAGAGCTTTTCTGTGTTAAGTGCACTTTAAACTACCCACTTGATACCAGCTACCCACACCGAAGCTTAATGCGATGTCAGTTTCTAACTAGACCTTCATTTTGAATAATTTCAAGATCTCAAGTGAGTTTTTTTAAAGGATGTTTTCTTCATAACTAATATTTTCTTGTGCCTGAACCTATAAACCTATAAACCAGAAAAAGATTCTATTGCATTATGGTCTTAATCTCTAAATTCAGGCCCTCTAATAGCTGTGTTAATTTGTAGGCGTGCGACAGCTGTGATTGACAGTTGGCTCATCTGCAGCTGTCCCCGGCTGCGGGATTCTCAGTGTTGTCACAATATTACATTATATTTTATTAAGTTTAATGTTACCTTTCTGTCTTGTTTGCTTGCTAGCTCACTGAATATCTCTTGAAAATGATCACAGGTCAACCTTTTAAATGAATATTCAGCAGAAATCCTGCGTATTAAACCTGCCTGTCATAAACTTCACATGTAATAAAAGTCAACAGCTAACCACACTCACAACAAACAAAGCTGAATATTTAGCAGTTTTGTGCTTGGAACATTGAGCATATAGACAGCGGAGAATGATTATACTGCAGAAGTGCTTTGAGAAGTTTTATGGAGATTTTAATATCTTATTTTATGGTGAAGCTTTGTCACTGTTGGCATCCATCAAGCTAACTACTGTAAAAGAGCTGCTGTCCTCTGTGAGCAAGCTACAAACTTTTCAGTCACCCTTTAAGCTGAAGGTTGTAGATACTAAAAAAACAAGCAACTGGCAAAGTATTTCTTTAAACCTAGGACATAATAAGTTTTTACACTGATTATTCTGTTTTCAATTTACAGAACACAGTGTTTAACTGAGCAGAGTATAAAAATGCATGAATTCTGGTTCTACAAAAGTCAGGATATTTTCATAGTCTTTCCACTTCTGCGTATTTCTACCTGCAGCACACCTCCTTCATATTCTTATTCTTTCTCCTGTCCTTATTCATGCCTTCGTCTTTGTCAGTGTCAATGTACTTAAGCTCAGTAAAAGGTCAGGTCAACACATTAGTGACTCTGTGCTGACTGATACCATAAGTTCCTTTCTTTACCATCTTCCCACAAGAAGCCATCACTGGAGCCTTTGACACCTCAAACAAGTCAAATAACGGCATATCTGTGATAGTTGCAATCATTGCGAGAATACATGTGTGTCCCTTGTACAGTAAGTGAGTGAGTGATTCCGGCTGCATTTCTTGACAAAAAAAACAAAAACAACAGAGCATCTGACACAAATTGACAAGATCAACGCTGTGTATAATGCCTCGCAAAAACTTGAAGAAAAAGCAATCCAGCCAAAGACAATGGTATTCGGTACAATTCTGTAGCTCCATGGTTTTGTACAAATATGTTAGCAGGAGACAAATCAATATTCTATCTCCTGTTATCATCCTACAAAAGGAGGAAGAAAGAAAGAGCTGCCTAAAAAAGGGCTCGGCTTGTGTGATTTTCTATTACTCTGAAACTGCAAAAGAGGAGAGAAAAGGAAGAAGTACAAAAGAAATACAGACGTGAGCGAGTATTCATCCCCATCACAGAGATGAAAAGTTTGCCCGTCAAAAATATTTTTTTATTGACAGCAGCAGAACAGCTCATAGCACATCTGGTCAGATATACATCCCGATATGAAGAAAAACAAACAAGACGAGAAATGGATGACAAAAGCAGAGCTCCTGCTTCAGCTCTTCCATTCCTCTACCACTTATAGAACACTTGAGCTTTTCTATACCTCTGCTGTTTTTACCACTCTCCCACTCCTCTGTTTTATCCCCCACCACACACACACACACACACACACACACCTCCCACCACCTTCCTCCTGCTGTTCTGATTGTGCCTGGGATCAGCCCGGCCAGCACATCAGAGAGAGAGAGAGAGCTCTGTCAGTGGGTGCAGCTAGGACGGAGCATGTGGGTGGACTGCAATCAGACCCACCGCCAGCGCTGATACCAGCACAGTACACAGAGTAGAAGGGTTTAAAATAAAAAAGACAAAGAAGGTGAGGGACAGAGACGCAGCAGTAGTCCCACTGTGAGGTAGCTGGGTGGGTGACAGTGTGTGTGTGTGTGTTTGTGTCTAAAGTACAGCATGTGTGTAAAGGGCAGGGTGTGTTGTTTTTGCATGCATATTATGATCCTGAGGCAATGACAAATTGTGTCATTTTTTCTACACTCAAATGTTCAGGTGTGTTTTCATGTGTCTGACTAGGCACACGTGTGGTACGACACTAGTGTCTATTGATTTATATTCCTATGTAAAATAATAGAATATAAAGTAAACGCAAGAAATTGTTTTTGCTTTATTACAACTTGGTTCCCTGTTCATAGTTTTGCCTATGATGATGTTACGATAACATGGCGCTAACTAGTTCAGTTGCTGACTTGGCAGCACAGCTACAACAGAGCCTGGTGGGGCTAAAACACAAGTGGTCAGCCAGATTATCTAAATCAGTGGTTCTCAACTGGTGGGTTGTAATCCAAAAGTGGGTCGTGGGGCCATTTTTAATTTGGGTTGCAGATGTGTGCGTGTGAGAAAAAAAAAATGTTGTGGGGAAAAAAGTCATCACATCAGTAGTTAGTGCTCATTCAAGTATTTGTAACATGACAAAATGCAAATATGACACCCACTCTGACACTTTGTTTGGTTTTTTACATTGAGAACAAAAGAGAGGGATTAAAGGCTCAGTGTGTTGTGTGCACATGAAAGCATGAAGCCATTAAAAATGAAACGCCATTTAAAAAGGCATCCCATTAGTTCCCCCAAACTTAGTTCTGTTATGTCAGTCTTATAATGAAGGGTTCAAGTAAAGTGCTACTGAATATTCTTCATAATACAATGCTGTTCAGTATGTGTCCCCTGATACGGTAATCTCTGCTACAGTTAAATTTAGATGCTTGAAACCTGATGAGCATCACCAGTTTAACTTGTTTAAAAAGCATAACTCAAGGATAAGCTTGCCTTTTTATTTAGTTCAAAAATCTAGGTCACGACTTAATGACATTATAATAATATGGGTCTTAAGGCCGGACCGGTTGAGAACCACTCATCTAAATCACTTCACTTGGAGATAAAAAAAGAAGTTAGCACACCTTAAACGTTGGTAATAACCCTTTATTGCAAAGGAAAACAAATCTTTTTTTTTTCTTTTACAACCTGTCTGATCATCTGAATGCTTGTGTTTTTTTGGCTTCTTCTCATTAGTGATGTTGCGAGTTTTGGGATCTTATTGGTTGGGGTACGTAATTGTCAAGACACATGGTGGAACTGACGGTTTATCTGAAATGGTGGCAGAAAAGACTCATCATGTGAATACATAAGGTTCTGTCATAATGGTTGGAGTAGGTGGAGAGAGACGTGTCAGGTAATAAAGGCCACCATGTACACCAGTATGAATATGACTGGATACAAAATGTCAGCTGACTCATCAGCTAATGCAAACACGACCTCACGATGCTCCACAATGACGGCCAAAACTCTGAAAATAGGATCCAAGTTGTAATAAACCAGAATTATCTTTTTAAATGATGCAGAAAAAAAAATAACATTATGTCTACATTTTATACCGGCTAAGATTTTGTTACCGCATCAATAAAATTACTTGGTATAATAAATTAATATTTTCAGGCAAGTATGCAAGTAACTAAGCCTTAAAATGGTATAGGATTATAAATTTTGTGAGTTCCATAATATTATAGTGCATGTAATTCATTCTGTATGGTGGTGCCACATGAGGAGAGGGCTCTGTTCAGTGGTTTAGTGCAATTCTCAGTCGGTCTTAAATGTAGGATAGATGTTTTTTTTCAGCTGATGGGAAAATACTCACAGTCTGCTCCTCCTCTACAAAAACATAACAAGAGTGAGGCGGTGTGTGTGTGTGTGTGTGTGTGTGTGAGAAAGATCATCTCTGAAGGCTTTGAAAGCTCTCCGTGGACTCATCCTGTGAAGGTACTGCACACCAGGGAAACTGTACTTTGTATGACTCCACAGAGACATGGAGGCTGGAAAGAACAGACTGTTGGAGCAGACTGAAAGCTTGTCACCTCCCTCACACTCTTTTTCTTAGTCACACCTCTTCTTTCTCCTATTTGTCTTCATCTCAGCTCGGTTTGTGTGATTTTTCCATGGCTTCCTGGTTATCTTTCCCATCTTTTATTGTCCCGCTCTTTATCCTCCGGCTCTCCTTGTCAGTCTCCCCTCCCTCTTGCTCGCTTTCTCTCGCTGATTGCCTACACATTCAGTCTTCTACGCTTGCCTGCTCACTAATGGCTGTGGCAGGTGTTCTCTCAGGTGCCTGGACTGAGCTTTTAAGCCCCTGGCAGCCCAGCACTTCGACGCTCCGCCCCCATCCCCACATGATCTCATGGTCTACCTTCAAAAGCCTATGCCATCGAAAGACTGCAAAGCTGGCATGTGCACACTTATCTGCCTCCACACACATGAACATGTACAGTGATAAAAATACCTCCAGCCCTCTCTTGTTTTGGCTTCGGGTGTGAGACGGATTGGTCTGGCCTGGCTCTCTAATTTGGTGCTTTCATTGATAGCCTTTTGGATGAAACACAAACAAACCACACACATACAATCTCGAATAGCTTCACAATGAAGAACGGACACTAAGAGGGGAGTGATGGTGATGGTGGCAGCCGTGTGTCGTTACAGTTGGTAATAGTGGCTCACTTGGAAACCTGGTCCAAACACATGAATGGGGGAGCAAAGAATGCAGCATTGTGACCACACTGTAAGTGGGCCACCCTCTTTGGTTTGCTTTTCAATCAATCAGTGAGTCGTTTCTAAATAGCGTCAGTATGACTTTCACCCACTCTCAATGGATGACCTTTACTTTAAGGTAAAGCCAGTCATGCTTTGTGTCCCACAGGGCTGGGTCCAATTCTACAGGTCCACCTGGTCCCTGAGTGTAGCTGCTTTTATACTGACTTTAAATTAAGTTTAGGTTGTGAGAGCACTGCTGTAAGGTGACTGACTACTTGCTCCTTCAGTCCACCTGCCCATACGAGCGACAGCCCCTGTAAAAACGGGCAGCCACATCATTTCCTGGCGATGTTAGTAAAAGAGTCACATTTTGATGAGGAGTGAATTTGAGTTTGGACTCAAACAAACCAACCCAGCATTAAAACAGCATTAGCCTCTGACCAGTGATTCTGATATTTAAGCAACATATCACTGGTTCAGGAATTTAGAGTGCCTCAGAGAAATGAGTCTTTGATGCTGAAGCAGAGGCTTGAACTGGCAAGTGGGAGATTTGGATTTGTTTTCCTTTTGGTTATACAACAAAAGGAAGGGAGTATTTTAAGATGCTGCCCTCCTCCGTCTCTTTGGACAGCTTTCGTTCACTGGCAAATGAGCACGAGAGTACAGACGCTCCTCTCTGCTTCACTGGGCAGTTTGTGTAATGTTCTCATTGATTTCAGCCTTGGCATCATGGATGACATCTCTGCATTGGCCAGAGTGAAGAAGGATCTGCCTCATTAATCCTTATAACTCACAATAAGGTGAGCCCGTGCACGTGTGTGTAGGCACACGCATGTGTGGGGGAGAAACAAATTTAGGGATTTTGCTTTGCGTGCATGCATATGGGTATTTGTGTGTGCACTTTACTGTATATGCATGCTGTCTACATGTCATGAAGATGTTAAGATGGCAGATGTCTATTTCAGGACAAAGTGTACAACTTCATGGAGCTGCAGAGCACAAGACAACCAGGGTGAAAACAAATGAAAACCTGCATAAGTCAACCTCTCTCCCCCAGAACTTGACAACTAGGACACGCAGACAAAGGGCGCATTGATATCGGCAGCGACACACGAGAGGCAGCTGCACACATCGTGTTATTCAGTTTGTGGCTGCTGTGAAAGGAGACTTTGTCAAAGTCAAGTCTGGTGATGTGCTTTCATCCTGTGGGGAAATGTAGTGTAAAATAAGGTACATCGTTGTCCTTGGAATAATTAGGCAACTGATGCTGCAAATCTTATGATATTTGATTTAAAAAAAATCATGCAGGTCTGTGTGTAAAAGGCAAATTATGTTGGTTTAGTTGCATAGAGCAATAAAGTGTATTCTAATGATACTTCATTTGATTTGATTTGCTCAGTGACGAAAGTTGATAGCTGATTTTAGTGTATTAATTGTGTTACGTTCCTACCCCTTCTTTTACGCTACATGTAAATATCTGATTTTTGGTGTAAAGAGATAATAGAAATATCATTAACTGTAACAGAGGTGGAATATGACATTAAATCAGCCTTGCAGAGGTGGAAAACCTCAGAAAACTGAAACAAATATCTCCTATAGTCATTTAAAGCATGGAAACTGCACCGTGGTGTCTGGGTTATATTAAGTCTGCTTTTCTTTATTCAGTGACAGTGATATAACAGTTTAGATTACACAGTCCCATAGAGAGTGAGGGGCTTGTCATCTGTGATGTCTGATGCAACCGTATGGCAACCCTCTGCCCCACAGCAAACACTCCTGGCTATACCAAAGCTACTTAACCACACAGCGCTCACATCGCCACAGGCCTTTCTCAAGGCACACAGAAGCACCCATCACACTCAATCCAGTTACATCCATGGAGGATACTAAACAATATTTATTCTAAGTCCATAATGTACTATAACTTGAAATAAATAATCATCATGAGACAAGTGACCACCATCAAAACAGAATAATAACATACTCATAATCATAGCACATTTATGTTAAATGTCTAAAATGGTCAAACTGAATTTAGGTGAATGTATCTTGCATGACCTCTCTGGCTGTGACCCTGCAGACTCACATCAAATGAAACTAAAGAGTCCAAGTGACTGGAAAGTTGGAAAGTTTTTAAGGAACTGGGAATCTGATTAAAATTAAAAAGTCAGCAGAGGAAACTCGCAAGCTGCTTTTTTTGCCTCGTGGAGTTTGTTTCATTACCAAAAAATTCTGTCTTTGTAGAGTCAGAAAACATGTTCAGTTTCAAAAGCTAATCAAGGTAGGGCTTTGGTTTGGGCTTTTGTGATTCTCTTTATTAGATTTCTGTGAGAAATGTTCCCAAAGTATCTAATTAGATAATGTTTATGCCCAGCAGAAGTCATCAAGATGTAGCAAACATATAATGGATGAAAGAGATGTGCGGCTCTGTGGTTTTCTCTGTGTATAAACTGACACTCATCACTGGAAATAAAACGGGATCAACTTTTCAGCCTGCACAGTTACAAAGATTTTTGTGGGAGTAATATGTTACAGGTGGAGCATACAAGATGTCCCAAAAACTCCCCAAACATTAAGCTGTTCTAGTATATAAAAAAAAAAACTGGTGCATTATCTTTATTTTTCATACTTTATTTGAAGGACTGTGACAATATAATCAAATATCAAAAAAGTAACCAAATCTTTCTCAAACTTTGGGTTAACTTTAAAAGAAAACCACAGAAAAGCATGCAGAGAGAAAGCAGGGGGGAAGATACATTAGCATGCCTACCTGTATCAGCGACATGTTACTGAGGTCCAGTCTGAACAGATAGTTTCTGGAATGAGGAGAGAGGAAAAGGAGACAATATCATTTGCCATTATCCAAGTAGAATGATGTTAAAAATCACATTGTGTATCAGTAAAAAGAGACCATTTTAGGCCAGACTGTAAATGTCCATCAGTCACAGGATGTTGTTTTCAGCTACATTTACGGTAAGTATTTAACAGTAGTTGTCTGTGCACAGTGCACTATAAGTTGCTTTTGTAAGCCAATATGTTTTTAACAGGGTCAAACTAGGCTAAGGTTGTACTCATGGGAACATGAAGACACACACACACACACACACACACACACACACATGCACACACACACACACACACACACACACACACACACACTATTGTGGCATGACATATTTCTTCCAAATCCAGTTCTTCTGCCAAATCCAAAGCTTGACTTGGTCCAACAAGGTCTCAGCAGAACACTTAAGAAGCATCATTATCCAAAAACCGCCCGGTATGAGTGAGTCAGAAAGAGTATCACATTCTCCGTAATGTGATCTCTGGGGTGAAAAGCTAAGGGGATTTACAGTTTCTTACCTGGCACCCACAATAAGCTCATTCCTAGTCAGGTCAAGGGTGAGCTGGGAGAAGTCTCTCACGCCAGGGTGGGAAAAAGAGGAAATCCACGGACTGAGCGCTGAAAAAAAAAAAGGAAATTATTAGTTACCATCTAGTTAATTAAGTCAACAAAACATTGGCTGGTTCAGTTTCTAAAATATGAGGATTTGCTTCATATCTTCAAGTTTCGGACGAATACTATTACATTTAAAGACGACCCCTTCAGGCTGCAGGAAATTGATTTTGTAAAAAATTTTAAAGTTAATTTAAAAACAAACCTTGGCGTCCTGGTTGCCTATGGGTTTAAGACACTGACCATGTGACATCCCTGATTCAAGTTCAGCCTGTCTCTTTATCTCACTATTCTTTTAACATTGTTTCTCTCTATCTCTCTCCGCTCAGGAGCAATAAAGTATAACCTCAAGTCACTTCCTGTCAGCTCCAATATATTTAAATATATTCACAAATAATAGAAATAATAGTTAGTTGCAGTCTGAGTGTCAAACAGTACAGTGGGCAGTACAGTAAAGAGAAAGCTTCTCAATGGTCTCTCCTGCAGAGAGGGACAAAGCTGTCCAGGCCTCATCAGTCAATCCTGATACAACCTGACGTTTGGACAAGCATAGCTCTGTGTGATGCAGCGTTGTTTAAAACGGGCTTCAAAATTTCAAAGTAGCAGAGCAGATAGGGGCCCGTCTGGCAGGGCTTTTAATGTCACATGGAAAACCGCAACAAAAGAGCAATTTCTTTTCAATCTTTCTGCGACCCAAAGTGTGGACCTTTAAATGGATTTAACCACATGGCGGTTTGTGTAGCCTAAAAGGATTAACTATATTCCCCATGCTGTACATAGTATCACAGTGGTTAGTGGGAATTCACATTCCTTTAACCAATTTGAAAAGCTGTGTTAAAAAGCTTTTAGTGAGTTCCCTTCCTCCAAAAAAAGAATAAAATGACTGTGAATCATGATTCAATACCTTGCATGTCATGATTGGTGTACACAACAAAGTGAAACTGTTCACTTTATAGTCATTTTTATATTTCATTATATAATCAGAAAACAACAAAAAAATAATGTGTGGATGATGATAAAGTAGAAAAAACATTTAGCCACAGTGCTCTCTATTAAATAGAGAAGCAGTCAAACATTTACAACATTTATTTTCTTTAAACATTAAAGTAGCGCATATAAGCTCGAGGCTACATTAAAGTGCTTTGGAAACGTGACAGTGAACAGTGAGAAAACTGTCCATCATTCACACGGATGGATTCTAGAACTGATGGGGCCCATATGGCTTTGTCATTTGGAAACATAAGAGAAATATAAGTCACAAAAGACAGAAGGCTGCAGCTACACAACAGTATGGTGTTCTTCATTTAAAATACAGATACAATACACACACACACACACACACAGAAAGAGGAACACACACACATACTGTAATCAAGGGTGCTGATACTGACAGAGGACGTCTGTGAAATGTGAATTACACGTCACAGCCTGTTTTCCCAGATGTGGATTAGGATAGAGATGTTTTTAAGGAGCTGCTGTCAAACTAAGTGACTCCAGTTTTGTAGTTATGAGATATGAGTAGTGCTGAACAATTTGTTTTGTTTTGTAATGCTATTTGCATAGAAGTTGCCTCCATCTTTCAATATTTCCATATCCTGTCTGTGGAACTATGGCCCTCAGTCTATTTGTTCTTACTAAAGATGTAAATCTTTAAAAAAAAATGCCAGCTTTCAGCAAAAATTGCTCAAAAGTGATTAAATAGTGCATTTATGTGGGACTATTTTCAGAGGCGGATTAGCACACATTCAGTGCTCTAATGAGTATTTCACTAGCAAGGACCACACCATCAACAAGATACATTTAAATGATTTATTGGAGAGGAAGGGTTTGGATGGGTGCAGTGCAGTGGGCCTGTGAGCTGTATGAGGTGTTCTGGAGTACCATGATGATTAAAGCAGTGAATTCAGAGCATCAGAGGAAACTAGAGCTGCAAACATGGTCGAGCAATATGAGGAGTGCAGTATGGAGTGGATGGAGTGGATGCAGAGTGACGGTGAGTCAGCAGTGAGGGAAAGGTCTTTTGAGGTCTTTTGAGGAGTGAAATTTTCTGAGGATCACTGGAGAGCGGGCAAGGATCCCTGGTTGGTTGAGATTGGAGAAGAAGCTGATGCCACTAAGATAAACTTTGATGGTATGTGTTCCAATCGTCATTCCAGGATAGGTTTAAGTGAAGAAGCGGTCAGGGTGACGAGATGGAAGACGGGAAGGTTATGTTGTTATGGTTGTGAAAGTAATGACTTTTCTGCAAGCAAGAACTGCGTGACCTTGGTTGGCCACTTGGCAAAGTGGAACCATCGTCCAAAATCAGGCATCTGAGGGCGCTGGCATCGGTCTGGCTTTTTCTTTGATGCTGTTGAAGGGAACGTCTTTCCTTTCTGGAACTGTTGCAGACAGGTGACGGATGTCCGTTTGTGGATGAGGAGTGCGCTAAGGATGTGGTAGCTGTGATGAGGGCTGAGTTGAAGCCACCTGCTCCTGTGGCTACGCCTGTAGGGGTGCTGTGGTCTGACTGCTCCGTCGTGGCTGGAGGAGACCAGCAGACTCTGCCAGTTTCAAACAATTCTTCATCTGAGTTGACTCTTTTCCAAAATGTTGCCGTTTGTCCAAGTTTTTCAATAATGCAACCGTGCGATAGATATTAGTCAGATTCTTGACAGATGCCTGTCAAGAATCTGACTAATATCTAAACGTTTTAACTTTGTTGCTGGTATGCTGGTATTCTGGTATGCTGGTATGCTGGTATGCTGGTATGCGATAAGCTAACTTGAGACAGTGTGCACATAAGGTGAGAGTTAGTTTGGTATTTATAGGAACGCCTTTTCCTGAAACTTGCTACTACGGTAAGCTTCAATTCTGCCAGTAGGATGGTGTATGTCATATATTGTTGTTTGGATGTTTTTATTATATGTTTATCTATGGTTTATTTGTTGGTACTTATCTCCTGGGTGAACACAAGCTTTAAGAAATGAAACTCTTGACTGGTTTATCTCTGTATGAGAGAATCCTCCTTTACAGCTTGAAGCACATCATATCATTGTGTTAAGCTTCTCAACTTTACAGCTCTGAATCAAAAACTTCCATGAAGAATGTGACACTTTGTTTTATTTTCACAGAAAATAATTGCAATTTCAATGCATTTTCACAAAAATTGTTCTGCCCACAGTGGAATTTGCTCAGCTCAGAACAGAAAGAAAGTCACACCAGTGACATGAACTGCCTGAAGCAGCAATATGAGACATAATTAATTATATCAACAACCAGTCTACTCTCAGTGAAAACAGGAGAAACGTGAACAGGGAACTACAATGACTTTTAATCAACCAGCCGGTGTAGAAAAGTAATGTAACCTTTTAAAATGAGTAATAGACTGTAAAATACTGGTACACAAACAGGATGAAATCATTGATAACCTCAGCACATATAATAAATCACATGGTTCCAGTGTGATGCTGCAAGAGGCCCTCACTCTCCCTATAAATATTTATCTTACATTTATATACAAACATTGTTTTCATTTCTTACATTCATGTATGCATCTATGGTTTGCCTTTGACATGCAGGGTGGGTGCATAATAATACAAGGTCAGTGCGAGAAGGTGAGTGGGACCATCTGTATATCACTCTCTGATTAATAGCTGCAAAGACTGAAGCTGGAGGTGCAGAGGGCAGGGCCGGGGGACTGTGAGCCATCTTCGGTCTCACAGTCGTACGTAAACACACCTGAAGTTGAACAAAGCAACACACTTAGTGTGAGTAAAGAACATGATTCGAACACACAAATGAGATCATTAAAATTCTGCAAATCTGTTCTTTAAACACTGACTGCATTTACATGCACAGCAACATCTCATTAATGTTCAAAGGATTATGCTCGCACAGAAACTACAAGTTTGCACTATTTAACACAACACAATTACAGCGCAGCAGCTTCTCTATTACCAAAATCCAAAATGAAGTCATAGTCAAAGTACTTTGTAACAGCCACAACAAGAGTAGATTAAATTAAAATGTGTACATGATGCCTGAGATCGCATCATGTTGCCATATAAGCCAGAGGTGAAAGCAAAGGGAAATGGAGAGATTACACAACAGGAGAGATGTTATGGCAAAAACAGAGAGCAGAGGTCATGCAGAGTGGAAGAAAACCTGAGGCTGGTCTCAGCAGTCACATCAACAATCTTACATGCTCAATATATTCTGAGAAACATCCAGAAAAAAAATGTCATTAAGACAAATGACAGACAGTTAAAAAGTGATTCAATCACCCCATAAAATACGACCATTAAAACAAAACACATGACATGAACTGTAAAATAAGAATGTGCAGCGGAGAAACAGCAGAATTATTCACTCCAAAGCTTTCTGCACCCGACAGTAAAAACAGAAGCTGTTACTGCTCGGTTCGGAGAGTTTTAATGTGGAGCATAAATCATTTCAAATTCAGACCAAGAAACATTACTCTCATATAAACATTTCCTCACGTCATGATCGTCTCTTCAGAAGCTTGTAAAAAAAACCTGCATAATTTGATTCAGTAGCATGCAGGAGAGCTCATGAACTGTGAGCTTGTTTACTCTTTTAGAAAGGCCCCTCTGACAGTGAGGGGCCTTTCATTGACTGGCATTTATCCTCCTGCTTACAAGTGGTTTTATATGCGCTGCTCAGTCCTTCCCCTCATAACTGTCTGGCTGGGTGGCGGGGTAAAGTAGGGACAATAAAGCAAGGATGAATATGAAAGCCGTTCTCCCCCATGGTTTACTCGCGGGCCTCAAGCTGGACTTGATGAACGATTATCGTATTCTTTTTTTTTCTCCCCCCCTGCAGTCGGCAGGCAGACGGATTAATGCATCAGCCCGTGGCTGCCAGAGGGATGAGGAGAGGGATGAGGACATTGGCTCAGACATTTGTCTCGCAGAGTCATAAATCGTAACCTTTCCATCACCTTCCATCTAACAGTTTTTAAACATTCAGCTTCTTCCCACACAGCCAGTGTGTGGGCCAAGTGAAGTGGCACCCCGACTGATCCGACTCGCTATTAGAACTCTGGATGAAGAGGAGTCAAAGCTGGAAAATGCCAACATATTATGGAGCTGAGGAAATGAAAGCACAACAAATTGCCAATCCGATCCAAAAAACTCACATAAAAACCGCACAGCTCAAATGCAATCTGTTTATCATGTAAAACCTGATGGAATGTGAGATTCCCTCAAGTTGGACCGCATAACTATTTGATAAAGATCTAATCTTACCTTCATCTAATCCCCTTCGAATTTGAGCCGCTGCTCTGCCATCTGTTCCATCGAACTTTGTCCATCTCTGAGCTGGGAGGATGGTGTTACCATTAAGAGTGTGGTGCCAGAGAAGATATAAAGTAGAATCTGACAGTTCAGGGTGCAAATTTGTACCAATACAGCTTGAACTCACGCACAAATAAAAGTTGTTGTTTATATATATAGCTAATGGTTATACCACTAATTATATTGACCATTTGAAGGTATGGAGTCAGCACATGTGCTCCGACTATTTCCGCCCTGCAAGCATGGGGGTGAATGTTTTTATGTGATCCAAGAAAGATCTCGGAAAACCCCAGTCAACCAGGGACTGAGTTAAAGACGTAGTTAATTCAGATTAAAATGAGTTTGACTGAATGAGCAAAGGTGAAATGGTGAAATCTTAGCGTATAAGTTCCTAACAAACCACTGGCAGAGGACGAAGCTCAGATGACCATTTAAAGCAAAATGTGTATATCAGTAAACGTCCTCATGTTCATTTAAATGTTTGCTTTTCACTGTTCGGTCTGACAGCTAATATTCACTGGATAATTTCGTGCACTGCAGCTTTATGTTATCATTAACATTAAAATTAGACATCTAGTTGATTTTTCCCCTCATGAGCTGCAGTGTTTAATGAGCTATGAATGATACATATTGTACTAAAGGTAGCTGTCTATCATCATGTTCCTTCAGGGAGTGCACAGGAACACCAATGTCTTACTAATGGGAATAAGACTCGCTGAAAAGACGCAATATTGAAGATGGTTATCTTCAGGGCAATGTGGTAGATCCAGTATCGTTAACAAAACAGGTCACACGCGTGAAGCCTGGCTGCTATCTGTCATGTGCCAGATGATTTTGTGAATGAAGGATCACCTCCATTGCCAATTAGCACATATACAAATGCTTTCTGACGATTGTGGCCAAAGAATGGCACAGAATTGAATCCATCCTGCAATATATACATTTGCATACAATAGCCAGCACATTTTTGTGCAAATAAAGCTAATGCGTCACTGTAAGCGCTGCATCACTGTGTTGTACAGTCCTTCGGGAACAAAACTTTCTCTGCAGTGCCAGATCTTTCCACACCTCAGTCTTATCTGGCCAAATCCTTCAAAATAGGTTTTGTTTGGTCTTCTTCATATCACTCGTCACACTGCAGTCTCTACCCATGTCCCGTGCTTCACTATCTCTCCTATTCTAACTTTTGATTTTCACCGTGGCTGACTTTCAGAGGGTGATATTTTGAGAGAAGCTGCCGTGCCTCAGTGGAGCACAACTCTTCATCTATTTCTCCATCCTTTTCAGCTTTCCACCTCTCCGTCTGTCCCACCCCCTCCTCCCACTTAGACAGAGGGGCCCGCGGGGTACAGGCAGTGCTGAGAGAGGCCCCGTGGAGACCGGGGACTGAGCATCCACAGGAAGAATGGCAATGGGGCCAGAAGGCTAATAGCCTCTCAGTCAGCGACCAGTAAAGATGTCTGTCTGCATCTCACAAAACCAACAGTGAAGCAACAACCAAAGCTACTGACAATTTGTCCACTAGGCCCTGGTTGTGTTCTAAAACTGACAGAAATGTGAGCAATATTCTTAGAATGAGTGTGAAAGAGACATAAACCCTATTCAGACATGGAATCTGTTACCTGGCGTAATCTAAGTGTAAAAGTAATGACTAACTCTGTTATGTAAACGCTCTGTAAAGGCTCTAGTCTAACCCGCGGCTGCTTTAGCACTTTTTGTTTTAATATGGGTTCTTTAGGGGGAAAACTTGACACAATCGTTCTTATGCTGTAAAAATGTATGTAATAAATAACGAATTTCAGAATTGCGCCAAATAGCAGAATTGCGTCATAGCCTGCAACACACAGTGCAGCACGGTGACTGGTGGGTGGCTGTTGCAAACAAACGAGGTGAAAGAAATCGAACTTTAACCGTCTTGTTTTCATTTTATCAATTTCGGCTTTTTAAGCAAGCTGCCTTTTAATTGCATGCTGTTTTATTACTCGTTTGCGATTGTAGCCTATTTATTTGTGTCTGACGCTGCGTAAGGGGGGGAATTAAAAAGCATTGTGATTATTTTACTCATTTGCACTGACTTAGGCTACTTAACTCGGCATTTGCAGAAAACTAAAGAAAATAGGATAATGCACAAAAATTGAAATTAAACTGGCTTATTTTCATTTTATATATTGCCTACTTACCTTTTCAAAAGGCTGCTGTTTTATTTTTTTAATCTCAGGCTGCATTTTAACTGCAGGCTGTGTGTTATTACACTCTGTAGCCCAGATGAGGGAGAAAGAGAAGAGTTGTAATGTTATTGAGGTTTGAAGAGGACTGCATTTCATTTGCATACTAAGGTCTGAAATTACAGGAGGCCTATTATGCACATATCATTGTGTTTTTGTTTTTTCTCGAATCCCAAAATAAAAAAAATACACCAAAAATCTGTATTTCTATTTCTTGTATTTAAATAATTTGATCAATGCAACAAAACATAAAACATTAATGGAAGTTAAACTTGAAGCACCAAATATCATACAGCCACGTGGTGCATTATTCTGTCCATGATGTGCTGCAGGGAAAATAAACATTTAATCACGAATGCTCATTTTGTGTTTGTAACCTACTTAGTCATTTTAATAGCAGGCTTATATAGCTAATATACTGACAGCCTATGTTGCCTTTATATTAGGCTCATATAAGGCTTTTCATTTTTTGCGGCTCCAGACAGGTATGGTTTTTGGGTTTGTTTGTTTTTTGGACCAATATGGCTCTTTGAAAATTTTGGGTTGCCAACCCCTGCTCTAGTCAAACAGGACGTGACCATTAGGAACAGAGCTGCAATGCTTGAGCTATAGAGGCACAAGAGGTAGCAGTGACACTGCCGGGAAGTAAAAATATGAAGAATGTTTTCAGTTCTGTCACAGGCTGCTTCAGTAATGGATTGAGTGGTTGATAATTTATTAGATAAAGAATGCTGCTTATATGCAGTCACACAGTGTTTCTATTTGCTCACATGCTGTATGTGAAGTGTTGAACAGTGAAGTAAAAAGCTGAACGCTTGACGGTTTGATCATTGTTGTCATTGACGTTTTCTGAAGGTTTTATTTATTTATTTGCTTGTCATAATAGGGATTTTTTTAATATTTACTTTTTCTCCTTTGACAATTAATAAATTCTCATTCTCAATGCTCATTAACAGCACTACACAAAACACACAAAAAACATGTTTTTTTCCTTTATGTATAAGAAAAGATGATTAAATATAATTACATTGTTGTTGAAGGTGGAACATGGAGAGTGAAGCCATCCATTGGCATATCACATAAAGTTAAAACTGTTTTGGGGTTTGGGTATGATCTTAAGTTATAAGACTTATATGATCATTAATCCTCATGGTTATTTCAAAAGCAAGTTTTGATGCAAAGGTTAAAATCCCAGTTTATTAAAAGCCTTTACATTACCGTGACAACATTTGATTCAGACTTGAGCGGTGTGCAAAGTGTTACAAGGTCTACCCAAGTACATTTGATTTGAAAAATGTACTTGAAAAGTAAAGTGCTTATTTAAACATGAGGTCAACATGTGAAATCAGCCATGCACTTACACAGTGAGGTGCATGTCTGAAAGGAGCTATAGTACAGGAGACAGCATGGCCACAGAAAAGCAAACGGAGCAATTTTCTCGTTCCCTCTCTACTTTTCAGCTATAGCAGCAGTAAAGCCTTTAAATGTCGTCTATTCCCGGGCCTGCATCAGATATCCTGACGACTGCAAACACACCATAGCTCCAATTAGGCCCACCACTGTAATCATGAGCGAGGAGGGAAACAGGGACATGTGGCAAAGTAAGATGAGAATAGAAAATGGAAAATAAGATCCGAAATTCATGGCGAATACCTTTTTTTCTCTTCTTCTTTTAAGTGTTATGTCTTACAGGGGCATCACTCAGATGATGCTCGAAAGCCCTTTAGATGGCGAGACGGCAAAACGACAGCACCATTACCCAGACGATGAAAGAGATAGAGGGACTTATACAAAGAGAGCAATACATTTCTCTGATTATTGTAGAAGGAAGGAAGAACAGGCTAATAGAAAGAGGGATTGAAAGGGAGACACAAAGAGAAAGAAAAAGAAGAGGTGCATTGGGAGGAGGAGAAGAATGAATGAGAGGGGAGTGTTGATGGGTAGAGAGATGGGCAGGGAATAAGAGAGAGTAAAAAAGCAAATGAAAAACAAGATTATCAAGGAATAGAAAAGAAAATGAGCAACAACACTGGTCGTTTCTCTTTCACTTTGTTTCTCTTCAGCGAGGAACATTACAGTGATGTGAGCAAAGCAGATGAACCAGCAGATGTAGAGTCATCTGATCCGTCAGATAACTGTCTACCCTCTTTCCTGTGAAAGAAGTAGTGAAACCAGAGCCAAAGGTCTTATTACTTTCTTACCTATACTCCCCTATGAAACGTCTTGTTGCCTTGATGGATATTGCTGCCCTGGGTGTGATGAAGGTGCTGAGTTTATCTGCTTCTCTTACACAACAAGTCTTAAACCACTTCTCTGGGCCTCATAATATAATACACAACAGAACCCATAAATTCCAAAAGCAGACTGTGTATCTAGATTCAGAGAATTCCAGTTGCTGCCCTCATGACATGCTTTTTATCAGACCTACACTCGTACGCTGTGAGCTGGCGGTGGTGTGTCTGTCGGTGCATTTTATGTAGTACAAATGTATTCCTGTACTGATCTGTGGTTGACATAAAACTCTGGCACACCACCTGGGACTGAAATACTGTGCCGCTGATGGAGATGATGATGATGATACTCTAGATGTTGGTCTTGATTTCCTCCAGCGTCTTCTGGCAACTACAGTACAGCGCGATGGTTTTTCAAAAACAAATAATTGCTCTCATCTTTGATTGTATGTTTCTGTATGAGTTCCCAGTCGATGTTATCATAACTGAAAGTTGTCCGTTGCTGTACTTGCAGTCTATAGTCCTTTAGAAGTGTACAGAATGGAATTCCTTTTCCACAGCTTCCTCCAGGTGACTGAGGTAGCGCTTCATCAAGCCACTATAAAACGCTCATCAATCACAGAGGCTAATCTCAGGTTCTCACTGACACTTTCATTGTGCAGGCTTTTTCTATACGGCTGCCTCCACATAATGCTCTGCTCTGCCTGCTTTGACAGGCCAGCGGCCCCTGCAGCTCCTTGCCATGAGAGCCATTTTCAAGTCGCACGTCTTTGAAGTGAAGCACTGGAAGAGTTTGGGCTAATCTGGACATCTGGAAGCCTGGTGGGTGAAGCAGGACAGAGGCAAAGCTTCCGTGTATAGGTGACCTCAGCCCGGCTTTGCACAGAATGAAAACAACCATTTTGAGGGTTCTATGGATTCACAAACCATTAGAAAGAGATTCTAGTATTTGGACTATGGCACAGAAAGTCCAGTAAAAATGGACGAGGGCACAGAGCTCTTTAAGTCCATCTTCAGTTCCATTGTTCAGGCCAACAGCATGTGCTAGCTGGCCCCAGAGCACAATGGGAGACTTAGAAAGGACCAATACTGCAGTGCAAAAAAGAAAAAAAACTATAAAGACTTGAGGAAATGTCTGCAAACTAGTTTGGAGGTGGAAGAGTATATTTCTAATCACAAGTAAACCCTTTGGCCACCTCCTCAATTTTTGTGTTTCTGTCCTTGCTTCCCACCGGCAATTTTTCTTTCTTTTTTTTTGGTCGCCCAATCTCAGTCACAGCTTTTGGCAGAAGGAACACAAACAGCCCTATTCAAAAAATAAATACAGCAATTTTGTGCGTGTTTACCTTTCATTCTGCCATATCTATCTGTGATTCGCTACCCCAAACTGTTCTGTTTCATTTCACTCCGTGAGGAAGACCTTGTTTCTTGGCCAACTGTACAGATAAACGGGCTCGATAGTGAGTACATCTATTCCATGCAATCATTTCTGTCTTGTCCCACCTTGCTTTCTGTTGTTCCTTTGTAGGTGAATGCTGACCTTTCTGCATGCCAAACTGTGAGGCTTTATTGTAGCTAGCTCAGGGATATGTTCATGAAAACTGTTTATTCTGTTGCCGTGAAAAGTGGCATGCATATATGTTTCCACAGAGAAAACATGTACAGGTGCACAGCGGCACAGCTGAGGATTTTAAACTCAAGAGTCTCTGAGGCGTGTATACATAGAAAAAGCTTCTCCGTAAGATACACAATGGCAGTCATTTCACAGCCAATGTTAGGAAGTGACAGTTTTATGTGCCAGTTTGTAATGTTGAACACATTCTGCTGCTCAGTTTGTAATTATGTCAACCATTTCCTGTTCTGTGCCAGTTACTGATGCATTTCCCAGTGCTTTGCGGTAACCATCAGAAAGCGTAGTAGTAGTAGTAGTAGTATTTAATAAGAAGTGGCAGCAAAGAACACAACTGTTGAAATGGATATAAATCAAGGTTGAAATTCAATATATGGAAAAAATGACTTCGCATTAAATAAATGGATGGCAGAACAATGTTAAATCACAATGCAATGATGAACTATCTCCTACCAGCTGAGGTCAACTCGCCCTGTTATGTTCATATCTGTATGTGTTCAAACCTTCTTGGTCGATTTGCACACGGGGGTGGTAAATATATGCACACACAGTATATTGTCATGTAATCTCTTATTTGATTAAACAATGATTGGATGATACTGAACAGAATTAATTAACAGTATTAAAGTTTTGTTTTTTTAAATTCCTTCTACAGGATTTGGTATTGGTTTGTATTGTGAAGATGAAACATGGAGTGTTACCAGAGCAAAAGTTTAACCTCTTCTAGTTATGGAACTTCTTCCTCCCAGTATGAATGTTGATCAGTGCTTCAGGTCTAGTAAGACCTGAAGCACAGTATTTGTCCTTTGATTGGACAAATACTGAGATCTGAAATTTACTATTGATTCCGAGTTTCAGATATTAAAATCAAACAAGAAAAGTAAATTCATATAGGCACCTCAACATTAAAGGATAATTCTGGTTTTTACAACTTTGGTCTTATTTCTGTAGTTTTGGAAAATATTCTTATCGGGTACAACACTCATCAAATGACAGTAATTGCTGGTTGTTACAACATAATGAGGCAATGGGGCAAAAACGTGAGCGGTCAGTTGATAAAACAGAAACGAACCAACAGATTAGACAGATGAATGTTATGTTTCCATAATGTCAATAATAATGGTTGTACACTATGTCTGACCTTGGATGGAGACCTTTGGATGTTCTTTCTTGGTGCACTCTGGTTGGGTCAGCGGGTCAAACGACGACGGGGTCAGGCTCGTCGGCAACGCAGAGTACTGTGTGAAAACAGTTGGGAGAAAGAGGAGCAGGAAGAGACGGGCCATAGACGAGGCAGTGGAGTCCTGCAAGGACGCTGTCATGGTGATGACCTCTAACTGCCAAGGTGGGCCTCTGAAAAACAGCTGCAGAAGAGAAGAAGAACAATTTAAGAACCTCAGTGACATCTGGTTCCAAAGAAAGGATGCTCTTTCTGAGTCACTTCAAAATAATTTCTTCTTCTTTTAAACTTTCTGTTCTTGAGGGATCCAGTGTAAAATGAAATGAGAACGAAAAAGTAATGCAAATATATCAAATTCTGGTATAAAGGATACAATAACTACAGGTTTAAAAGCAAACCAAAGGGAGGACTAGAGCTGAGTAAACTACAACACAAGGAGCAAGAAAATGAAAGACAGACATGGAGGGTGTGAAGGACACTGAGTGGATCAACTTCCCTGAAAACAGAGCCGTCTCAAAGAAATACCTAACATCTAACCTCGAGATAATTACTCAAAATGTGTGATCATACTTTGGAAGTTAGTGGCTGATTAAAATTAGAAAACTGATTGATCCATGAGTCGATAAGGCAGAAGAGAAAAGAATCTGAGCTCTAAGAGCTGATCTGTCTACATTCAAAAGACATTTTTACTATATGTATATAAATACATTCGGTGGCCTCCATATTATCTAGCATTATACAAGCAGCCAGCAGAGACACACACACTCCTGAGCATCCTGCATCCTGAGTAAATGTAATCTCCTCCAGTCATAACATGTGATCTGTGTCTGTGGTGCTGAGCTGAACCAGCAGTTCATCATCTCACACCCTGCACTCCTTACAATGTTAGCTTAGTGAGGTGTAATATCATTAAAGTAGATTAAAAACTGAGAGCATCAACTTTCTGGCTCAGTTACATCCCTCTGTAGTGTTTCCCTCACTAATGCTTCAATCAATAACAAATTATTAGCTTGGTTGAGTTGCAAATCAACCATGTTGCCCTGCAATCAATTATTCCTCTCTCTACAGTTGGTAACTAATTAGGCAAATGCACAGAAGTGCCCATGTTTGTCATTACAATACAGTGGATTCAACAGGCCCCCAGCTGCTGCCAACAATACTGTTGATGAAGTAGGTGGATGTATTCAATGTACTCTGTGCTAGACTTGATTCAGCTGAGCTGGAAGCGTCTCAAGTTTTCAGGTTCAGTGGAAGGCCACATTCAGACCGAAAATGACTGTGTTGCTACAGATACAGGTGAGATAATAAAATATGATCCAGAAAGTCCAGTTTCAGAAATACATTCAAGTGTTTCAGGTAACAAGGTTTGCTTTGGAAATGTCTAAACTATGTACATATTTTTCTTATAGTTTGCCGTCCAGACTGAAATGTCATAAAAATAAAAAAGAAGCCTTAAATCTCCTCTACAGGGCTGATGCAGGCTACTTCAGCCCGCAGCTTTATGCCATTCCTGCTAGGCAGATGTCTGCTTTTCAAAGCGTTCTTTGTTGTTTACAAAGCGAGCATGAAGATTGGAGTGTGCCATCCAAGTCAAGACTGTCAGAAGTGGATCATGCTGATGTGGCGCCTGCAGCTGCCTCTGACTCTCTGTATGTATATACCTCATCATTGTTTCCATTGTTTCTCCGTCCTACTCCTGGCACACCTCCAGCACTGCTCATGTTCAGTCTCTTCCTACTCTACCCAGAATTGATTAGCTAAATTACTGTCTTTGTTTTAAGTTAATCAAGGGTTGGTTCCAGGTATGAGTAGAGGATACACCTGTGCTACTGACCAACCATATGACCTGATAGCTGCTCACCTTTTCCTCTTTAGGTTATTAAAACACATTTTCTGATTCTCCCTCATTATTAGTTTTTTTGTTGTTGTTGTTTTTTTTTTTTACAGAAGCCTGTAATGCTGAGAACAACCAAGTACATTACCTTTTAGCTCTAACTGCCATTTCCTGCTGCCTGCATTTAGGTTCAGTTACCTGTTACCAAAACATTGGTCTCTGAGCTCACAGTCAAATGTTAAGTTGAGTTTTCTCTGTCTGCCTGAGGGGTTTTTTTTTTGACATTGAAGGCACTTTCAAAAAGATCAGTGTTTGAACGTTCCAAATCACTTAAAGCGGAAACAAGGAAGGAAATAACTGATGGGTATGATCTCAGTTTGGTTTTTATCAGTTTCACAGAAACTGCTGGGCAGGAGGAATCCAGCATTTTGACACAGTAGATGGTAACATCCTTATTGATATACTGAGGCTGTGGGTGGGAACATCAGCAATCTCTTCATATTTGATTTTCTAACAAGACTTAGTCCTTGCACCAATTTAGTTTTTCATTATAGATGCTTTACAGGCAGTGATTGAGATGGAATCTCTGCACTGTTGCAATTTCTTACAAATAAATTTGGACAAAATTAAATGCTTTGTGATAGCTGCTACACGTGTTTTTAATAACATTCAGGTTTGGATGTCGTGTTTGAATCTAGTTTTATTTTTAGTGACTTACCAAAAAGCTTCTTTTTTTGAAAATTATTTAATGAGCACCGTGTTACCTGCTTTACCAAAGTGAAGCAGAACATCTCCTGTTGTAACTTTTAATTAAATCGAAAAGATGGCACCATATGTTCCCAATTATAGCATCTTCTGATTGGTTGTCTGTTTGTTTCATAAATGATTTGAAGACATTACCAATTACCTTTTAGGCTTTGAGTGCCTGGTTATCTGGGGGGGGGGGGGTTGTAGTTTTTTGTTTATTTATTTATTTATTCGCTAATCAAGTGTATCCATTACTTAAAAAGTGATCAAGTGGACTTCATCACATTGATGCAAAGAAAATGTGTTGTTAATCCTATATTGCCATTGCAGTACACTACAATCAACCCAGACATATTGAGGCAAGAGCTGCTATGGTACAGAAACAGATCTGGGTTTATTTTTATTAGCTGACAGCAGACAGTGAGAGGAAACATGAGAGAGAAATGAGGAACGACATATATCAATGTCTTTGAGTGAAATCAAAGCAGGAACATTATGCTTACAGGGTATGCTTTATGCCCTGTAGGACACCATCATTTCTTTACTCCTATCGTCTGTAGATGCAGGTTTGACAGGTACTTAATTCACATCAAATCAGTCCTAAAAGTCAAAGTCTGACTCAACAAATCCTTTCATTAGTCTAAAAGCTGGACTGAGAGCAGACATGGCAGGAGATCATGACAGATGCCCAGGACTCTGCTGTAAGTTCAAACTTTGGTGGGCGAGTTATCTTGGCACGGACACACACAGAGGGAGCCATACTGTCAGCAGCAGGATGAGGCTGGTGCGTGGATGTCAGAAAATTCTCAAGAAAGTCATATTATACACTAAATCAAGACTGCACACACACACACACACACACACACAAAGTCTCAGCTCTGATAACGGGTAAAATCCAGCCATAGACAGCTGGTCATACTCCATATCGGGTCACAGCAAGAGAGCAGAACTGACACATGCTGTGTGCCAACATCCACTCCTTTTGTGTGTGTGTACTTGTATGCAAGTGTGTGTGTGTGTTTGTATTAAACATGGCTTTTCAAGGCCACTCCAAAGAGGCCTGATCCAATCCAATTTCCCAACCTGCTGTGTTCTGGATTACCAACAGAAACAGGATGATCTATACCTTTGGGTGAGCACACACATACACACACAGTGGATGCTTTTAAAAAGACTCACTGAGCCACTGTTTGCCCATCAGTCTGTCATGCAGTCATTCAGAGATCCTACCGGATACACTGATTAAAGGTGCACTGTATGCTGAGGACTTACAGGGTATTTGTGTGGATTGGACTAATAGATGTCCAGGCACGTCTTTTGGTCAATACCTTCAGGATCAGTGAGGGGAGAGATTTACTGCCTTTCAGCACTGAAAATGCCCTTTAGGACATTTTAAATTCCTCAGTAAAAGTAGCACAACCACGATGAAAAATACCTGCATTCAAATCTTTACTTGAAAGTAAAAAGCTATAAAATGCATCACCAGTATTCACACTTGCAGTGCATTTTCATTTCCAGCTGTTGTACATAAGAACTCTGTTTTTTTTTCTCCAGGTGGCATATAAAGAAAAGATTGCAGTTTGTTGGTGTTCAGATAATTATAGAAAGTAAGCTCTCCTCTCAAAAAAAATAAAAATAAAAATTTCACTCCTCATCCAGATGGCAGCCGGTAAATCTGAACCTTTCCTGAGCACAGGCTCTCGTAGGTCCCTGCCAATGCCAACGTGTATCTATGGCAACAGAGCGCCAAGTTGGTAGTCAAGCAGGTTGAGAGTAATTCGGCACAGACCTTAACAGCCTCGGGGGTGGGGGCGAGGGGGCTTGGGGGGGTATGAATGGAAAGCTAAATTAGGTTTTTGGGGCAGTACAGATTTATCTGAGCTGATGAAGAAAGAAGCCTAAATGAAAACACAAATACGAATCTCTTCTCTCAGACTCCTTCTTGGTTCAGCTGAAAGTGTGGCGTCAGAAGCAGATTCAAGCCTGACAGCCTTCACTCCAAATGTTACCGGTCACCTTCAGCTAAAGAAAAGGCTCCTAGAAAGAAGTCAGGCTTAAAATGCATCCCTGCGAGTGTCAGAACACTTTCCTCTGCGCAGCAGGTGTGTCAGTCCTCCTCCTACCAGCCATAAAAACCCTCTCGCTGTCTGACTTTTAACCCTCCTTTTTTCTTATCACTCCTCTGTCCTTCTTTCTTTGTCCTTTCCTTTTTCCATCACTTTAGACAGTTATGGACCAGGAGTTTCCAGAGTAGCACTTACACTGGCTGTTTGCCTTTTCATTCTAACCCAGCCTGCAAGGGGAGTACTTCTAATTACAACTCAATACTAACTCCCTCAGCCCGATCTCATCAGAATCTATTACAACACTGATGAAATTGCTTCTGGCCCATTGGGAAGCAGTTGCCGCCTGTATAAAAGAACTGCTTATTTCATCTTTAGGCAGGACGATGGAAGAAGTCTGTTTGTTGCTTTTAGAAAAATTCACAGATAGCAGATAGCAATTGAACATTTCTGCTGCGTAGCTCACGGCGGGGGAATCTTTTCTCTTTCCCTTTGGTTTGTTAGAAGTGATTAGACATCATTGTTTAGCATCTTTTAGCAGGATTTCAAGATAAGCCCCTCCAATGCTCATCATTAGCTTTCATGGCACAGGAATACCAATACTTTCTCATCCAAGAGCTCACCGGAATTCTCTTACACACACACACACACAGACAAAGAATTACAACAGCAGGATTTACACCTGTTTCTTACAGTTCTTAATGTTAACCATGCAGGTTTAAAAACAGAACAGGGCTCATTTTATCTCACCGTCATTTCTGCAAGTTCATGAACACATGTAAAACATGTACAGTATGCGAATGTTCACGTGTGCCATCTCTTTTTAATCAAAGCAACAAATCAAACCAACCTTACAACACTGTGATAAATGCCGACAACCACAGTACGGATGCATATTGCCACCATATTCCCATCCTATTCAAGCTCTCTAACTCTTGCCCTCAGGGGGTTTGGGCCTGCCAGGGCTACATTGACCATGTCTAATTCAACTCAATAGCTCAACGCCACCAATCTCTTTAATGCCTGCACTGCGATGGGGGTGTGGGCAGGCGCAAACAGGGCCTCATGAGAGTCCTGAGGGAACGGGGCTGAACATGTAGGCAACACACTTGGTTGGGGGGGGGGGGTGCAGGAATGTCAGTGAAGATGGTTACAGGGTGAGATAGAAGATCTTTTTTTTCCTTTCTCTTCTTGGAAAGAAAGGGTGACGAAGGGGTCGCAGCAGGCACCTCTTGTTATTGAGTCGCTTCACTCATGCTTGAGAAGGCAGGCACAACTGGAGAAAGCATTTTCAATAGGAATGAGGAAGGGTTGAAGGGTTGACCTCAGAATAAAGAAAACAGTGTGTGTGTGTGTGTGTGTGTGTGTGTGTGTGTGTGTGTGTGTGTGTGTGCGTGCGTGCGTGTGTGTGTGCGTGTGTGTGTGTGTGTGTTCGGGGGTAACATTGACTGACAGAGCTGATGAGGCGGTGAGGTTGGCAGGTGCTGTCTGGATTACGTCCAATATCAAATCAGAAGCTTTGGTGGAATTGAAGCATTATGGTACCTGAGGGAAGGTGGCATCTGATACACTCAAATTGCTGTGGGACTGTCAACTGAGACGTGATGTGAGAGGAGACAGCAAAGCACAGAGACAGATGGGGAAAAGACTACTGGATGTGTGTGTCTGTGTGCACTGAAAATTGATAAAAGGTTGTGTGTGTGGTACCCGACTGTCTCCGCAGCTTCCCAGACTGTTTTGTCATTTCTTTCTTTGATTTTTTGTTTTTTACCCAAAAACATATTTTTCAAGAAATGATTTTCCAGGATTTCAGTATTCCTCTATAGGTCCAAGCATGTTCGTTTAGTTTAGCTTAGGTTATTATATTTATTTGTCAGGGACCATGTACAAAAAGCATTATTCTCACATAAGGAAAAGAGCAGTATTAAACTAAATTTAGTTAGCATCTTATTTCTAGTGTGGTAATTAAAAGTCGGAATTGTGGTTCATTTAAAAATAATACATAGTATATTTACCCACCACTATTTTATTTCTCTATTTAAGTGAAATGTATTCACTGTATGGTGCCTTCAAAAATTCCCACAATGTGCTGCATTTCACAGAAGCACAAATTCCAGTAATGCTACACTACAGTTCTCAGTGTTAATGCAAACTGCCCATTTACTGCTCATTGTACAGTACTGTAGTGAGGTATTGAGTGTCTATGATATGGGAGTAGTGAATGAATGAAAGAGGGAGTGATATCTGATACAGATATTATTACATACTTAAAGTTCACAGAGAAAAAAATGCAATTTTATAGCAAACCCCACCTGCTGATGAAGATCATGTGATATGATCAAAATGTCCAGAACAGCATTTGAATGGACCTTGAGGTGAGATTGTTTTGTAAAGCGCTTTGTGTATCAAGATAAAGTTCGATATAAAATCTAATATTATATATGCATTATTGTGATTGTAGTTCCAATTAATCATAAGAGTGATTTCATGACACATATCAACGGAATATATTTTAAACATTCACATGTCATTTAATGTAAACAGCATATCGTTCACATATCGAGAGAACAAAATGTTTACAAAACTACTAACACCGACTCTGACCAAAAAGTGTTTGTTTTCCTGAGAAAAACAGACATACAAAAGAACAAACATCAACAGACAAGCAGAACTCAGGATTGACCAAACCGACCAAAGTAACCAAACTATGAACCTCAATTATGTGACACTTGCAGTATAACAATAACAGTTATAACAGTATAACAACAGAGTAACAATCGGGAGAAGAGTATTGTATGATTCGACTAGGGGTGATTGATTGGTTGTGATTTGAATGTGAGTTGAGGAGAGTTTGATTGCTGGATAACAGGCTGAGGCCAGAGAGAGCTGTTAATGGTCAGTTAATGATAAATCAAACTGTATTGTTATTAGATAGTTTGACTGGCAGACCTTGGGCATAGTCCTTGTACACACACACACAAACACACACACACACACACACACACACACACGTGTACAATTACATGTGTCATCCATGAGACACACCGGAAAGTCCCACACACACACACAGATTCAAAGCTCACCAACCTCCCACTTCAAACACACACCAGCCATTTTAAACCTTTCCACATCCCCAGTCTGTAATAACACACTCTGTCTGGCCTTCAGAAACTCTATTATGATTTCACTTGGCACTGTCAACCACAGCCTCACACCTCATTCTCACACACACACACACACACACAAACCATAATGTAATATTATCGAGTGCATTTCTCTCTGTGTCTACCCGATACTGTTTCATTGTGTGAACCGGGAGCTCCTCGGGCCCATATTGATTTGAACTCACCCAACTAGTTCATAGGAGTGCAAGGAGTAAGAGACGACCAGTTTCACATTAGAGCGTGTAAGTCTGGAGCGTCAACCCTGTCGTACTGCTTCTGCGTCAGTTATTTCCCATTATAGCTATCTTCTTTAGGAAATTTCTCCCATACTTTCATTATCATCACCTGTTTATTTTTAGGTAACGTGAAAATGAAAAATTCCCAAACAACCCAAGGTGAAATGTTTGAATTGGCTGTTTTGTCCAAGCAAGATAAGATGATTTATAAAATGGGGAACAAGACAAAACGTGTGTGTATTATTTTCCGTGTCTCTCTCTATTTCTTGTGGGAAACTTCATACTTTTACTTTTTTTCAGTCTCTAAAAAATGATGAAAATGGAACCATATCAAAATGGAACAATGTCAGTAGGGAAAATGACTCTGAATAGACGTCTCACAATCATGTCTGTTTTTTGTGTGATGTCTTACTGCATTTAAGGCACACAAAAAAAATTGCGTATTGTGATTAAAGAAAGAACCTCCCAACTGACTCATTTCCAACTGATTTCCATGATACATATGTTTCTACTGAAATATATTTCTGAGATAAATACTTTTTTACTCCATTACATTTACAGCTATCGTTACTTCTCTTTCTAAAATAATAAAGAAAATAAAATGAATTTTTAAAAAGTGACACATATGATCAGCTTGGAAAATATGTTTTCTGATTCTGACATTAAACAACATAACAAGCAGTATGTAAAGACCTGTCATAGCAGAGAATGCACAGGTAGAACTGTTAATGTTAATAATGGCTTAATACCATTTAAGTGTCCAGATAAGCCCCACTGTACTTCATGTCAGCCGCTACCAGCCATGACTTCGCACGTTATGGGAATATCTGGGAAGACACAGTCATGTGAGTTAAATGTTCACTACGTCAAAACTTATTCGGAAAAGATATTTCCATTTCTTATTTAGCACATCAGCTCTTTTTTTTTTTTTTTTAGAAAAAGGCTGTGGCGTCTGACCCCGACCCAGCACAGACCCAGACAAAGTTCGAGGTTTTTAAGGTCCAATTTATTAAAGCAAAATTAAATCGGAAAGATGCCAGTCCAACATAAATTCCTCCCAAGCCGGAGACAATCAGGGTAAAAAAGGGGAAAAGGGGCCTTCACGCTCGGTCCTAAGTTGCCTACAAACCAAAAGAGAAAAACATGAGTTTTCAAATAAACACCATTAATCAATGCGGCATGAGTGGAGCGTGGAGATCGTCACTTACCGCCGGACAGTGTTTCCCCCAGGAGAGTTGAGCACAGAGTGAGGGAACCAACCTGAGCTCCTATTAAGCACAGCTGCCTCTGATTGAACAGGTGCGATCAATTCCAGCTGCTCCAGGATGACACGTGGTACGTACCGCCCCTCCACTAGTTGCCCTAGGCAACGGGCCTGTCTGAGGCCCTGCACTTCGTGTCCCTCACTCTGGCTCACCCTGTAAGAAACCTTACCTGTCCGGTGGGGCTGGAGCGAGACTCCACAAGGCAAAAAACGTTTTTCCAAATTTTGTTATTTCAATCAATCTTTTCTGATCTGATGTGATACTTCAAAACAGCTATGGGCAGAGACACATATGGGCACACCACTATTGTATCAAGACAGGGGGGTTAATAGGGGCCCTTTAAAAGTTTGATCCAGTCTTGCATGCATTTAGTATTCAGAACATACTGATATGATTTGTACATTTCCAGTCTTGGGAATTGTGGCCTTTCCCTTGTCGTGCAGTGGAGCGATGTGTCAGAGGTGCCCAGATGATGGGCTATTAGGGAACAAAGAGACTGAGCCATGAGTAACTGCTTAAACAAAAGGTCTGTCCAACATGTTTCTGGCTTGACGCGGCCACAAAGGAGTGTCGTGCCATGCTCAAAGCAGAGGTTGTTAATTAAAGAGCCAAAGGTTACCAAAAAAAGGGGGGCTCGAGGGCAATGTGGGATTTTATTCAGGCTTTTTTGCTTGTGTTCTCTGCTCAAAAAAAGGATGTGCTGCAATGTCAGCATGTCTGAACCTTTTAACCCAAATAGATATGCACCAAGATACTGATTAGTGCTAATAGCTGATTAAATGTTTAATTGATTCAAAGACAATTAGTCAATTTTAAAACAGATCCTTCATTTGTAGGTTCCAGCCACCTCAGTGCGAAGATGTGCATGTTTCGTCCGTTCTCTTACAGACTGAACATTTACAATAGTGTTCCGAGTAGCAATTGGAATAAGTAAGGAAGCACTCTCTGTTGCCAATATAATTACCACAGCTGCAAACAGGTCTTCTGTGACTGTAGGTGAATACTGTATAGTGTATAATCGTGTCACAGGCAGATAATTGAATTAATTGCACTGCTGAATGTCAAGAAGAAGGAAGACAAAGAAGAACTGCAGTAAAATCTGCATTCATTGTGTTTGTTTACATACATTTTATTGACGGTGGAAAAATAAGCTGGTATATTTATTGTCCCCTTCACATTTTTGCAATTGCAAGTGTAAATGTAATCGGCAAATCATCATTCCAAATTAATTCTGCTGGAGACACAATCGAGGTAAATTGGCCATATTCCAGGAACTAGCATGCTTTCAGATCTTTGGACTGCTCAGTGCTGTAAACATGTCTCTGTGATGAGTTACAGACACAGCAGGGCAATAGCGGCTGGGCTGATAACAGCTGATAAGATAGCGGTATACAACCATCACGTTACTTCAAACATCAAGAGGTTCGAACCACACAAACCATCCTAGGAATCCTAAACTCAGCACAAATCAACACAACTGTGTTTGGAGGTTTAAGAACTCTACAAAAGCAAATGACTGATTCTTTTTTTTTTTACCTGCTAGGACCCCTCTGTGAAGCTGCCCTCTTCATATCAGAGATTATTTGCAACACACGCTGAATAACCCGTCCATTCTGCATGCTGTATCCTCTCTGCTAGAAGAGCAAAGCCGGCATTATGAACGAGCTATTCAGACAGCTCACACTTATTAGCTGCTATCTCAAGGACGACATGACACGTTCGGTTCTAATTAACTGGAGCGGACACCAAACAAAACACACACAGAAGGCCGAGCCAGACTGTGTAATTGATGAGCACGTTTATTACATCTGACTTCAAAGGCTGTGAATAAGTTGTATAAATGTAAAAAAATATATATATTATAAAAGCAGACACAGACGGATGATAGAAGATAGGAAAGGGGATCAAGAATCATCACAGTTGAATGGAATTCGCCTGCTAACATGGCAAGTTTTGTGTTTGTGAGTGTAAAGCAGGCAATGCGCCTCGCCAATTAAAGAGAGGAGGGGGATGTGGAGTGTTATTAGCAGTAGTGGTCCACAGCCATGATCCCATCAGTAGCAGCCATGCTCTGGGGCAATGAAGAGAGCTGACAGCCTGCTGCAGACCTCGCTGGCTTTAATCCCACACGCTGCCCTGATCACTCACCCTGGACGGCGGGCAGGACTGCATGGAGGGACGCGTGTGTCATAAACACCCATAACACACACCTACAGCAACACACACACACACACACATGCCCTCAGGGTACAATCACTCCTTCTGCCAGTCCCTGAGAGGAGCCAAAGCAACTGTATTTACAGCCTACCCACTGCTCAAAACATCCATAACGTCACTAAAACCTCTAAACACATCATGTCAGTAGTAGAAACGTCACAGTTTAAAATACCGTCATGAAATAAAACACAAGGTGTACAAACCAGGAAGAACACTTCTGTTGTGTATTTAGTTTCTTGTCTCATACACAAAAACGGATTTTGCCAATACTCACTTTACAAAACATGAAAAAAACGAGTTTAACTTCAGTCTCTGATGCACAAGAGGTTTGTGAGTGACTTTGGTGTAGCTTCTGTTTCCAACCAAGAGTCAATGTTGATTCGAACCATGGATAGTTTTTGTGCTTTTTATCAGAACAGTTGGAGATTAACAAGGCCTCATTTAGGCAGCGATCATTTGTAACACTTTCAGAAATTGTATCTGTTAATGTTCACATGAGTCTTGGAAGGCAGCGGCAAACAACACATTTAGTTTGGAGGACGTGTTGGGAATTACCTTTCTTTCTGATTGACCAGTTTTGTTCGCATCAGTCTTATTCTACAGTAAAATAAAAGACTCCATGTAAACACAGCCAGTGTACTAATGCCCAATGACAGCATGTTGCTTTCACTTGGGATTTTTCTGTTAATGATTTAGAGGTTCTCTAAATAACGCTGTTTGTTTTTTGTCTGTTCAGTCATGGCGACTATTGCTGTTTACAACAATGACCCATAACCTCCATTTATTCCAAACACTGTCGTTGCTACTGGAAACATAAACACATCACTCAATAAACTCCTACTTGGCATGAGTGCAGCATCGTACAATTTACTTTTACATTTGTAAAAAGCTCTCATTTATTATCGTTTTCCAATTTTCATTTACTTTATGAAAATATTACGATTGTATTTCCGCTTCTCTTCTCTCTCAGGTTGCTGCAGGGAATACTGATGTCCTCTGTTTGTGTGGCAGCATGCAGGAATAGTGTTTCTTGCTCCCTTCCTTTCTCCGCTTATAGATCTGCACTGTAACTCAATAGGACCACACTTCCTCTCCCTCAACTGAAACACACCCAAGCAGCTTTAATAACAAGTGCAAGATTGGAGGTCTTTGGAATTTAATGCACCATGAATTCTAAGTTTCATGGCTGGGCTTGGGGTTTTTGTCCAGTTTTGTTTCAAATGTTTTATTCCTGAAAGTGAGAGAGCTCGGTAGAAGAATTCACTGCCCTTTTCACAAGTGCGTCTCATTATTAATTCTATTATGTACACTCTAGTCGCATGAACAGCCATTAGACAGAGTCAACCCACTGGAGCATGGCAGACCTCAGGTTTAATTGACACTGTGACACACATGGGAATGTGGGAGAAGGCATGATCTGAGTGCATGACTGATCGACGCAAATGCCAGCCATCTCTCACAGGAGTCTGAATTTCAAGGAAGAATAAGGCAAATGTTTGAATTAGTATTCCAACAGGAAGAACACATAATTAAAGGTGAAAACCTCGGTAGCTTTAAAAAGCGCAGGCACACTGAAACAAATTGTGTTCTCTAAGCATCAGCCTTCAACTTCAGCTGATCTACAGTAGCTCACAGTAACATTGTATTAGGAATAACAGTTTGTCTAAAAGAGCTACGCTTTTCAAGGCCTCTCACAATAATCACACTTTACTGAACTGCGGCGACATGATCAATCATGGGCGGCCTGATGACAAGCATGCAGCTGGTGTTTATGGAGCTTTTTGTGTCGGTGCTGTGTCTGTTATGTGAGTGACGCGGCTGAGATGGCTTTACATGGCGTTTCTACACACAGCACGTCACTGGCAATAGACTGCCAGCACACACTGGTCTCCTCATTAGTGTCTGGCAGAGGATGCAGGGGCACTTTTTACCACCAGGTCATCAGGCGTCTCCACTCATACATCTAAATATTCCACATTGCATATTTGCTTACCTGCACTGCTCATATAAAAATTTGCAGTATCAACCATGACTGCTACAATTGAACCAGATGCAATACTGTTGTATATACTCATCCCTTTCATTTATAAATAAAATCTCATTTTCATATCTGTATATAGTGTTATATTTTATTTATATCTCATACCATGTTTTTTTTTTTGTTTTTTTTTTTTAATCCAATATTGTATATGTTATAACTAGTGCTCTCGTCAAAATACGACTGAACTAAAGAAAATGAAAAGCAAATTGTCAGATAAACTTGTCATATTTTGCAATCGCATTGGATTTTTATCCCGAGGAATAAAAGAGCAATGTATGTGGACATTTTGGAGCTAGATTAAGTGTTGTTTCTGATCACATCTTTGAATAGCAGGACTTGATGAAAATAATAGCTCAACAAAGTCAAACAAAACAGCAGACAGTGGCAGAATCAGAGGTACCAATCACTGAAAATACAGGAGTCTATGTGTTGTGGCTGCTTCCCGGCGAACACACATGCCATTTATTCTGCTTCTTAGATGGCTGCAAACTTTTCATTTACAGCATGATTGCAAATAATTGGAGCCGGGACATTAGTTGGTTATTGTATAGGTTATTCAAAAAAAATCTCACATTACCTATGGGAAAGAGGAGCAGGTGGCGCAGCAAATGCTATGACAACCTTGAAGACCCATAGTTGATATCTCGGTGGAATGCTAATGATAAGAAGAGCAACCGAGGATGTCTCATAGCACCTGGAAGCACGAATAAAAATCCAGCATTGCTGAGCAAAAGCTACAATACCTCCTCCCTCTGATGTCTGATTTTTACAAAATGACTTTCAAAAATAAATGAACTAGATTGCAAGACAGAAATAATTTTCAGGTGCATGATAGTTTTAAGTTCTGAAGTTTGATACCGAGTCTAAAACAACACCAGTGAGAATGTAGATGAAGCTTCCTGTTATGTTTCAGATAACTGAGCTGAAGTGGCCACAGTGAAAGGTACAGAATGTTTGCATATGTTGAACGTTAAATGGTGCAGAAGCGATATAATGCATATCTGTGTCACTTAAGCTGCCGCGGTGTTTGAGTGGATTTTTGTGGCATGAGTGATGGTAGGAAATAAGAGTAAACAAAATAGGTTAACCGATGTTCTTCTAAAAGTGATTCAATTGAGCATTTTCTCATCTTTTTTTTAAGAATCTTTTTTGGCAGTTGAAAAAGAAGAGAGACAGGGGATGAGAGAACGGGGTATAATCTGTTAAGAAAGGTCAGCGGAACGACTCAAACACAAGCATTTGACCAATCAACCAGTGTTGTTTTACTGAAGGGGAACATGCACAGAAAGTAAACAAAAAATACCTTTTGTCATATACAACATCCACCTGCTTAACAAACCAAACCAGAGCTTTACATATTACAGCTCAAATCAGAATTTTGTGTACTGAAGTCTATTCTATGTCAACTATTGTATGCAGACTTACAGCTGGTGTGAATTATGTTTCAATTTTGAACTGTAAAAAAAAAAAATTTACCCACTGTGCAACTGAAGTTCCATTCACTCAGTTCTGCTTCATAATTCTTCCAATTAAACTTTACACACAATGAGGTACATGTTTAAATGTACAGTAAGTCAGCACTGATCGCTTTCACTGCCGGGGCAGCGACACAGGAATCCGAAGACAAATCTTGAATTTAATTAAGCACGGAGCTCTTTCATACACGCTTAGAGCCTTCAAAGCATCTCCAGCGCTGCACAGTCACTGCAGTCAATGGAGACAACAGCAGACAGCTGACGTGTCCGCTGGCCGCTTTACAGAGTCCACTTCAGACATGGAGCCCAACTAGGAGGCACTGACACTCCCCTGTTGATTACAGAGCATTGATCAGCCATGAACAGATGACTGATTTGGTGGTGATTGGATGAACGCGGATGGGGGTGTGTGATGGAGCGAAGTTGAGGGCGTATTAGAGGGAGAGAGATGCCATGTGAGTGTGTGTGAGCGAGAGCTGCTGTTCCCAGCAAATCCATCTTATTGGATTTTAGCTGCAGGCATTCATCATTCCTTACCATTGTGCTACTTGGAGATTGGCTGCGAAACTTTAATAAAAGATCACCGGCCAACTACACACAAACACACACAGCCTCTGTGATGCCGAATAAGAAACTTAGTATTCATTTTTGTTGTTGACAGTTATAACAATCTAGCAAACAATCACTTTCAAAAGCCTCCGATTCCACACACACATACACACACACATATACTCATCAAAAGAGAAAAATAAATAAATAAAGACACTATTGTAAGTAATAGTGTGAGTGTGTGAGGAAGTACAGTATGTGTGAGTTCAGTTCCCCCGCGGTGTCCTGAAAAAGAATCTATTGCCTATAATGCAGCAGCTTGACTGAGGCAGCTCAGTCCTTCTTAACAAGTCTCCTTAGACTCTCGGTGGCTTATGCTCCGCCGCCACAACGGATGCAATAGGTCAGCGGCACTGCTGTTAATTGGTCTGATCTGTGATATAATAAGCATCATGTCGCACACCACGTGCCTGTCAGCTTGGCACTTACTTTGAATTTGACAAGGCCCGTGACACAGACACATCTTGTTCCTGTTCATGTGGCATTAAAATGTATCTTGTGATTTATTTATTTATTAGATATTAACATAAAGCTTCATTAAGTCACCAGAATTCTCCTTTAAGTCTCTTTAATTCTGTGACATCTGTCATTTGGTGTTTTGATGATGGTGGTGGAGATCTGTCAAGAACATATGTGAGACTGACATATATCAAACCTTTCACTGAGGCTTTGTGTCCTATATGGAATCATCTACATTCATTATGTTTTTCCATTTATTTACTCAGGTTTTTTCTTTAGTTAGACACCCATCTGTACATTCCTGCAATGTTGATTCTCACACTTTTGCTTCTGCAACACAGAGGTGGTACAAGACATAACGAGTGCACAATGAAAACAAGGCCACATTTATCTGCCGTAACAACAGATGTCTTGCACTGTCCTGGGAGGAAGACTCTGTTGCTTGTGCAGAAATAGTGTGGAAGTGATGTTCTGGCATACAGAGCAGAAAAGCAAAATGTGATCAACAGTAGTAAGAAGAGATGGATTCTGAGAGAAAATACAACTATGTCTCAAATCTGGAGAAAATGCGTAGATATAGCTACATCCAAACAATGTCTCCCTCTCTCTCTCTATCTCTCTGATAGAATGGTCAGAGGTTTAGGTGTAACCATGAAGCCATTTCTTGCGTGGGTGTAAACAAAGGAGAAAGAGGACATTTGGTGAGAGGGATTTAAGACTGCAGGAGCACTGTAAGCTCTAAAAACAATACCATGTTTTGAACTGTCAGGGGGTTCAAATTAAAAAAAGAAAGTGTTGCCTTTGTGCATATATTCATGTTGTTAATGAGAAGTATTCAAACTTGGTGGTCAAGCAAGAACTCTCAACCTCTGTTGTTTAAAATATCAAATATAAAAAATAATCAAATGTCAATAATCAAATTATTCTATCTATTCTTCTGAGACAGTTACATGTTAGCATCAAATATAGATGAACAAAAAGGCTGTAGTGGATAATTTGTTCCATTTCATAAACTCCTCTATATCTCCCAAATGGAGCCAATGTTTGGCTCACATATCATGATGTCTTCTCAAACAGCGATTACAGTCCAGGGAGCGAGGGAACATCCTGTCACAAACAAAAGACAGACGTTCATGCCTGACGTTATTTGTAACACTGTTGCTTTGCAAAACATGAAGCTATAATTAAATCCATTGTGATGTAATTAGGAAAAAAAAAACATCTTGTATCCTGTTTTAATTGCTATGTGGTCTCACAACACAATTTCTCGTTATGATCTTCTTGATGCGTGACCCGGGCGTTATGCCAGGAAATTTGGTGATGGAAATGAAAACAAGCCTGATCACTGGTGGCATTGTTTACCACCCTGACACACAACACGCCTCCAATACTAGGTTTATAAGTCCAAAAGGGAACTGTTGCTGCTTCTTTCCTTGATGAAATACAACAACCAAATGATTCCTCAATTTTTGTTCATTTTCTCATTAGTTTTGTAAATGAGCAGTTTGATTAAGCTGAGCTGTAAATTGGAGGCTGCAGCGTGGATATCTTCATCAAAGGGCGTGTGTGGATGGTTTTATGATGTGCCAGAATCTAAGCGTCCAAGTTATCTTCTGGGGAACAACATGAACATTTCTTCGCCTACAATTATCAGTCACCTATTTTCCAAAGAGCTAATTACCAGTGTAATCATTAACAAATTGACGCAGCCTGTTTGGTTTGATATATTCACATTTTTCAATTAAGGCTCCTTTGTGTGTGTGCGGGTGTGTGTGTGTGTGTGTTCATTTTTCATTCTACATTTCAATATTCACAGAGAGCAGAACTAATAAGGCTCTCTCTGTCAATGCTTCTCCTTAATGTTGCTGTGGGGACACACAAAGGACCCGGAGATTGAAAATGGAAAGAGATTCCTCAGCCTCAAACCTCAGAGTAATTAATTCAGTAAAGAAACCTCGTTCTACCAAAAAGAGAAGGTCATCATGTACAAAAAACAATAACTACATGTGATCCCTTTTTGATATGTTGAAGTGAACGTAGGCTTTAATGAGGGTATAACTATGTGAGACGCTGCCGTGAGACATCCAGATGCGAGACAAATCGTAGACAAAGGTGCACTTGCATACAAAGTCAGTTGAAAGACATGGGTGGGTGTGAGGGTCTGAGGCAAAGAATCAAGGTGAAACGTTGTAACTAAGGCAAAAAATTGTGCACTCATCCAGAAAGTTTATGACTCCATGTCAAGAATGAACAAAGACAAGAGGAGAAAGACAAAAAGCCGAAGGAACAGAAGTGTTATTAGCAGCTTGCATGGACTGGAAAATCCAAAATGTGTGCTGCATTATATTTGACTCATTTTAAACAAATATTGCTGACATCCATGCTAACATGTAGCGGAGTGGTAATCTGTGAATTTTCCTGTGGATTACCTCAGGTGCAGACTGAGCTGACAGCTGATCTGAGAAAACTATAAAATGATGAAATGGAAAATAGAAAACGGAACAGAATCTGTAGACTATGGATGTATGAATGTAAATTGTAATTACAAAGACTAGCATATTTCCTGAAGGCTTTTGTTCAAACAAAAGTTCAGCATTATCACTCAATTGATATTGCTATCATACTTAATCAAATCCCTATTTACCTAGTTTGCTAGCGAACATGCAACAGTAGCTCAAGAACCGTTTTACTTTTGATGGATCTGGCTTCCTGTTTTTTATGTGAAGCCAGGCTAAACACAGAGGAAATTCATATCAATCACTATCAACTCTCATTTCACTCTGGATAGGACAGCAAGTGTATTTCCCAAAATGTCAGAGTGTTAATTAAATTGCGTGTGTGCCATTTCATGATGTAAATAAATTATTTTGAAGTTATTTCAAACAACATTATCTTCACAACTGCAGTGTGATTCCACATCACAGGCTTGCCAAATGACTGATAGAAAAATAGACACAGTTAATCTGATCTCAACTCCTGCTTAATAAAGCGCTTTGATTATAAATGGATTGAACCATTTCCTAGGTGTCCCTTGAAGAAGTGAAATTGATTTGGCTTAACAATAGAATCCCCAAAAGACCAAAACGGGGTCTGGTGATAAAAAATACCGTCAGAAATGTACACCTCGCTGTTCAACTACTAGTATGAAGTAAAAACGGAGGAATACAACAACAGCAGAGAAAAAAACTCAAATCTGCATTTGTCAGCTCATATATTTCAGTTTCAAGCCTCCCAGTTCATAGACTGGACACAAAGCAGTCACAATGATCAAAAACACATGGCTGATACTCGCAATGCAGGCTACACATCTGGCCTGTTGTCGTGCCAGATGTTTGAGCTGAGACTGGCAGCCATCATTTTTTCTCTCATTGTCTTGCAGGGCTCATGGACATCAATATTTTACTTTGATCAATGCTTTTTTTTTTGGCTCAGGCATTTCAAATCAAAGTATTTCACAAACACCTTTGTAATGGAAATGGATAATGAGCTTTCCCAGAGGGGTTAATCAAACCTATTGTTCCCCGAGAATGAAAAGATGTGAAAGGAAACTGATTGATTGAGTAAAAAAAAAAAAGAAAAAAAGAAAAAAAGAATTGGTGTCCTTTTCAAGCTATTCCTTGTTTCCTCCATGATACAGGAAGTGATTTATTTTGACAGCTACTTCATTGAGTTTTATTTTATCCAAATGAAAAGTCTTTGTTGTGGGACTAAGAGAAAAAGACAAATAGACGTAAAAGAGAGCACGCAGGGATACAAAGAAAAATAAAGAACAACAATAAAATAAAAGAAATGTGTTGAAGTAGCGGTTGAGTGTAGCTGTGAGTAAGCGGCTGGCTGGGGGCCTGGTGGGCTGGATGTGACCCCGCAGAGGAGGAGAGAGCACAGTCCAGGTCTATAATTAGAAAACACACAGTGCCACTAATCCTTACTGAATGATTAAGCAGCAAACAAGTTTAAAGCCAGGAGCCCACAGTCGACCGGCTGTGGAGAGTCAAAGTGGTTTTTCCCACAGTGGGAAAAGTTCTGCTTCGTGGTCAGATTTAGGTGAGGCTGATGTAGCCTAAAGTACATCGAGAGCTTCTAATGGGATTTCAGAGATGTTAACACATTGAAGATGGATTTATTCTGGTCCGTAAGGGAGTTGATGTGTAACCTCCTACAAATGTAACTATGTGAGAGACACAACTGTGAAGGATCTGCTCCTATATGTTTCTAAAGCCAGGAGACATTATGACAGTGGGGACAAGTGCAAGAGGAATGTGAAGAAAAGCTCAGTAATCTTTTTTTTTTCAGTAATGCTGCACATATTTTATGATTTAGGAGAACAACCAGTATTACATTCATATTGGACGTTCAGTGCCGATGGACGTAGTGAAGGGATATGGGAAGTCAGGGTGTGAGCATGGAGCACGTCCAACTTTAATGCCAGAGACTGGAGTGTGTATTCAGTCACAGACCAACAACAAACGGATTCTTCTAACTTTATGCACAAACTTTCTCTAAAGTTAACCATACCTCTGCCATACCTGCAATTAAAAAAAGATTAAACAAGCTCAGTGTTTACTATTGCCGAGGGTTGCCCAATTTTAAAAGAAGTACTAACCACATTTCAAGTGATCATTTTAACCTAAACCATGATCTTTCTCTAACCCTAATCAAGTGGTTTCTGAGTCTAAACCTAACCAGACCTTAACCATAAAACATCATTATTTATTTCACAGTGATTTGTAGCAGTTTCTGGTGGATGGTTCTGGAGAGGTGCAGATGACCTCTGAGGTCATTTAATCTCAAGGACTTGTTGGTGGTCGTCAGCCTCTATTACTCGGCTAAAGATTGTACAAAAATGCATTTTTAAATATCACAAAGTGCTGATATATAATGGATGCAAAACATGTTGTGATAATGTCATGTAATCTCTGTCTGCAGGATCATCATAACACCTACCACAGACGCATAACTTCATCTCAACTTGATCCTTGTGGCCTCACAGAGCTTGTATCACTCTTGAAAACTAGTTCATTTCAAGCCAACTTTGTAAGTGGGGAGACAATCATTGTTATTTTCGATCTTTGCTTTTGAGTCTAAGATTCACATGCCTGCACAGAATAACCAAACTTAATCAAGGACTCTTGATAGAAAAGATTATTATCCAAAACACAGAAGCCAATCATCTTCCTCTCTGCTCCATAAACATAGAGACTGTTTATAGACAAGGCAATCTGTTCAGCAGCAGCACAAAAATACTTTTTGTCAAATTAACTAGCATTTGTACTCAAACCACACCGCCAAAATACAAACTAGTTACGGGAGCAGCTTTACAACTTTTCAACTTTACCTATCAGCAATACTTTATAATCAATAGATGAAAAGATTGATACAGTGAGTTAGACGGAGTAAGAGAGACAGTATTTGAGGCAGATTTATATTCTTTCATAGCCTCCTCCCATTCATTCATACAGGCAGCAGCAGCAGCAGCCAGCTCTGGAGTAGCTACAGAAGACAGCTAATCATTAGCCAGTTAGCCTTCATTATGGCCTGGGATCCAAGCCTGGTGATAAAGGACCAAAAGGACTCAGGGCTCACAACTTAATGATCCAAAGATCAGTGCAGGATTTACGGGCTCAGGGTTTCCACCATGGCCTCTGCACAAAAGCCTCCTCCCTCCCTTCATCTACTTCAGCAGAGGGATTGAGTTCATAAAACCAGGAAACAGTGTTGGAAAGTAATGAAATCTCCCACCAATCGTTGAAAGAAAAATAAAATGAAGACATCAATCGTCAAGGTAAAGCTTCCAAGTTGATTATGTGATAAATAAAAGGCAAGATGCCAGAAACAAACTGTTCACACAATGGGACTTTTAGGGTGCCTTCAGCAGCGCTCTTATTTAGTTTTCTTTGAAGAGTTTAATATTATAGATCCAATGCGTCACAGAGCGTTCAGGCCCAGAGGATCAACACTGATCACTGAGGCTGAGCTACCTGCTGATGTGTGAAACGAAGACTAAACTTCCACCAACACTTGTAGCGGATGCCGTCTATAACTGATGGGCATTTATATGTTGCAAACACTCGAAATGGTTGCAATACTTCACACACACTAAAAGGTGTCTATCGTTGCTTCTCAGATCAGCTCCTACAGTCACTGAGGAGTCCCACACTCACTGATGGAGGAAGAAAAGACACCAGGGTCCATCCAATTATCTTAAATGACCCTTGAAACGTGAAAGCACTGACTAGACCAAACATTGCATCCCCAGTTCTTTCTTCTTCCCTGGACCGTGCACATGCTCATTACTTTACACCTTAAAGCGAGCCAGCTAATTAAGAAAATATAGCCAGTTAGGGGTATCCAGGGGCATTCTCCTTATGAGAACATTTACTAAAATGGGAATTCAATGTGCTGCTCTGTTTATTTTCTACAGCTTGTGAAGCCAATGTCTAAGGCATATTCTACTGATATCCATATCCAAGTTCTGCCTGATGTCGACCACTTCAAGAAAGAAGTGGTTCTTTCAAAAGAAAGAAGGAGCACTTTAAGTTAAGAAAGAGAAAATAAATAATTTACACATTTAAAAGGTGTGATGATGTGATGATGATCATGATTCACTGACTCTATAAAATGCCCATCACAAGCTCACAAGTGCCTTAGAAGACAACCAACAGTCCAAATCCCAAAAAATATTCTATTTAGTGCCATGACACAAACAGAAAATGTAAGAAACTAAAATGAGAGAATATTTGACCTTTTTGTTAAAGAATGACAAATATTCAGAATTCTTGTATATTAATTTCCTGGTGATTGACTGTTGGTTTAGTCAACTACATTTTACAGCACTTCATCATTATTAGTCTGTTTCACATCCATCAGTCATCTGCCTCTACGGCAAGAGTCTGCTAACGCTGTGCACACCTCCACATCATATTCTCAAGAGCCTGTTGACTGGAATCTGACAACACTTGGTTTCTCAAGGAGGTGACAAAAAAATCACAGAAGTTGAAGAAAATGTTTGTAGCGATGGTGATTTGTTACCACACATCTAATTAGCATTTGTCCACTGCAAGACTGAATCAGACCCTGGTACTGGTTGTGTGTGAATGCGTGCAGGTCTTTATCAGATTCAGGATTTCCACGGCTGATCAAACTCCAGCTGAAGCCAAGTGATGACATCATCAAATGGCATGGGTTTCAAGAGTATGTCATAATGGCCGTGGCTGGAGTGAGTTTTACTCATCTCAGGAGACCCTCTCCCTCACCGTCACCACCCCCCTCTCCAAATGTGGCGTGAATGCCTCCTCTGTGAGCCGCGCCAAGGATCTGCCAGCGGCCCCTCTCTTTGTGCGCTGAATGGGCACGGCTCGGCCACGTTTTAAGACACCCTAATGTACCATGGCTGGACCACAAAGGTAGCGTGGTAATTTGCCAGGGATAATGACGCTCCCTTAATTCGGCCCTAGGGGCCACAAACAGAAAGCTTTAAAGAGAATCCCCATCCAGGGATGAGTCCCCTGTCCCCCACTTTTTTTTAGCTCTCTCACTCATTGGCCTAAAAGGAGCTTGTTTTCTTCCGGCTTATTGTCATTGTGAACTAAATATCAGCAAACAACAGAGGGGCTGGAGGAGAGTACATGCCAACCACGACTGGAGTCTCGGATCTCCTCCCAGAGGAGAGAACCGAGGCAAACATAGAGGAGCTTCTTCAAAGCAGAGAGGGGAGCACTGCTGCTCTGCTCCAATGACACATATTAGGGAAAGACATTTAGGCCACAAATTGAATCGAGCAGAGTAAGTGAGAAGGAGGTGATTGCTGAGCCAGGGGAGTACAACAACAGAACATAAGCAAATGCCAGGACTTGCCTTTAGGGATATTAAATACAGAGATTGAGAAGAGGGTGAGATTGAAGCAGAAGTACCTGTGCTCTTCTGGATGTTTTTCTTTTCATTTTTCAGCAGTTAAAGGTTTGTTTGAAGAGTTAACTGTTCAGCCCACAAAAGCACACTGCTTTGTAATGATAAACTGAGATTTCTTTTATATTTGTAATTATGTTGGTCCTCGTCTTATTATTGATACATCTCACAACTGATGGCACACCAACCAAGGGTCTGCAACAGATAAATCAAGAGGTAACTTACAAGGATGATTACAATTGATCGCCTTGGTTAGAGAGTTTTGGTATTTGTACATTCTCAAATGTTAAAATCCCACTCTAAAATGCGTACATGCGTCTTAATCTACTGCACATCAATCACAAACTTTATGTTCAGTTATTTGTTAGATTAATAAAATAAAAAGTCTATACAGCTCTGAGCAATATTTTTGCTCCATATTCTCATATGTATGTTTATTCACATGATCTATTAAATTTGATTGAATGAAGATAACAAATAGTCATTACATTTAAATGCAAATAAAGAGCTTGATAACTGTGAATACTGAAGTCATAGATTGACGAAGCCGTCAACATTCATATAGATGGTCCACTTCACCAGCTGTGCAAATCCCCAAAATTTTTAATGAGCTGTTTGATAGTCAAGTTAAATTAGTGCTCTACTGGTTTAGCATCATGCTACTTTAACATTGTCAGACACATGATGGACAATTACAAAAGAGTCAAAATTGTTTAGAGCAGCAGAACCAGAGATATCATCTTTTATTCCGCATAATCTTGTACAGCTGTATTTGAGAAGTTTTGAGTAAAGAAGGAGAAAAACTAGTGAAATCCTATGACTATAGTTTGTTTCATAGTCTGCAGAGGGCCAATCACAACAGAGAGGGCTCTTAAAGAGACAGAGGCTGAACTGAGGGGCTGCGTAAAGGTCAAGATACGTAACATACATAGAATAAGCTTTAACTGTAAATCACGCAAATATATTCCAGTAGAGCCCCCAATTAAAAACATAGACCTGGAAATGTGTCTTGAAGTAAACTCTGATTGATTTAACTGAATACTCTGAATATGCATGTTATCTACTATGAATGTCATTCTCTCAACATTTGAACACCTATAAACTACATACACACTACATGTATACGGTGGTCCCTCGCGATAATGTGGTTTTTTTAGTGCAATTTTGCACACTTTTTTTTTTTTTTTTTGCAGCATATTATGTTCTGCATCCTGATTGGCTATAGACCCTTGTCAATCAATCTCCTCTGTGTCGTGTCTCCCATACAGTACAGAATGCGTTTAGCTTGCCAAATTTACATAAATCTTGGATCTCTAGCAGTGTGACTCTGAATGCTGTATGCTTAGGGTTAGGGTTAGAAAAAAAAAAGAAAAGTGAAAAAAAAGTGTGAATATGTTAACACCTGTCTAAGAAAAGTGTATAAAGTGTGTAGTGAGGAGTTTTACACCCTTAAAACATCTATAATAATTGTAAACAATAAAGCTGACTACTTTGTGGATTTCACCTATTGCAGGTTATTATTAGAGTGTAATTACCCTGGTTAAGAAGGGACCACTGTATAAGCATATGCACCATATGTAATAGGGAACCAGAAAATACTGTAAATATACCATCAAGTGGCATTACAGCAAGAAGAGATGAATACATTCGGTGAGAAGAGGGCGAGAACAATGACAACAGAAAGTGGCAGATTAAGTGCAGATCAGTTGTTGAATTTGTCTGTTTGTGTGTCTGAGAACAGAGAACATCAGTGCACATAATAAAGTGAAACATTAGAGTTGTTAGCTTCCTGCAAGTGGGCTGGTGGTATTCGTTAATCTATGTGCATTTCTAAGAGTTGTCGGTACAATAATTCTGGAAAACACCTCTTCAGCTCGAGAGGGTTTGTAGATGGATTTTATGCTGCTTTTGGAAAAATAGGCTCCAGGCTCTTTAACTAACAGATCAATTTGGTAAAAAAGGAAAATAACCACTAAAGTATGGTGGTGGTTTACGTTGCTGACCATGTAATTGCAATATCCCTTGTTAAGGTTTGGCTGGGGATCTTTGTTGCTCAATCTCCTCCCATGTATCAACTCCGGTATACAATCTAATAAAGGATGAAGTATCTGAAACAATGTTTTCAAAAAAAAAAAAAGACCCTCAGGTGTTGAGGGGAGCGATAATAAGAGTATCGTCTTACTCTGGTTTATAAACGAATTAACAGCAAGCAGATAAGCACACAGAAGGTGACTTCACTCTGTTATGGTGGCGGTGATGTCACAAGGTGATTTTGCACTCATGTCACATCTCATCTGAACACTGATTTCACAATTGTTTCGATTAGGCTCAAGGCTGTCTGCACTGGAGTGATTCACTGATTCACACACACACACACACACAGGCAGAGAGGGAGAGAGAGAGAGGGAGGAAGAGAGAGAGCGAGACAGACAGAGGTACAACTCTTCCATTAGCGGTCTGTATAAAGCCCCTCCACCCGTTCCCCCACCTCTCCCTGCTGATCCTCCTCTGCTGCCATACTCTCACCGCTGCTTTTCAAATCACTTCACTCAGTCAGAATAAAGTGCTTTCACCTAAAGAGGCTGCCTTACTTTTACTACAGAGCACATCGAGATTTGGGGGAGGAAAGAGAGATATGGAGAGAGAGAGAGAATGTGAGAAAAGGAATATTAGCAACAAAAAAAAAATATCCGTAAGAGAAGCCCAACGTTTCACAAATTGAGCACATAAGAAAGGGAAAAACAAATTGTGGAACAAATATAAAGCAGAAATTCAGATAAAAAGCTGTAGAAACAAACAGAAGAAAGGTGCAAAAGTGACATGGAAAGTTTTGAATGAAAGATAAAAGTGTACTCACCAGCTAAGCATCACTGGGATGTAGGGACGGGGCTGAGAGGGCCGTCTGTCCTTTTCAAACTGATTCTGGGAGAAAGGAGAGATAGAGAGAGAGACAGAGAGAGAGAGAGAGAGAGAGAGAGTGGGGGGAGGGGTGAGTCTTTCACTGGCTGCTCACCTCCTTCTCCTAAGCAGAGCACGGCACCACAAAGAAGTGCTGGCGCTCTCGTAAACAAACCGCCAACTTTTCAATGGAGCGGAGAAGGCGGAGCGGGAATGGCATTTAAACTGAGACTTCACAAGGTTGGGGGCTGGAAGAAAAAGGGGGCACTGCGAGATGCCTTTACATCATTTGCAAGCCTAACTGGACAATAACAAACCACAAAGTTCAGCACAGTTCAAACACATTAAACCCCATGTAACTTAAAGAGAGTTGCGTTGCACAGAAAACACAGCAGTAATTTAACTGTAAATTAACAATATAGATGTAAATGAGGGGAACGGATGCCTAATTGTGTTGAATCAAACACAGATGCTAATATGCAGAGAGCACTTTGGGTTCAGGGTTTTTGATCTCAGCGCCACAGAGCAAATTGGAACAAATAGCCCTGGCTGGTTTCTACGGCAACGTGAAAGAGCAGTTCAGACTTGCCATCTCTCTTGTGGCGTCAACTGCCGTGATATGGCCGCTGTTTCCTTTGCTGCCACATGAAAGTGCAAAAGTAAACAAAATGGGGATTGATTATGACCCACTGATTGCTCCAATAGGCCTGATTATTTCTTTTATATAGGATGTATAAGATGTCAATGAATGAACAGAGATGAGTAGCAATTCCTCACATTAATAAACAATCTCAACCGTTTATCACTTATTGAAATAGTTGTTAAATAATCAAAGTTCCTCCACTAAATTCTCCAGCTGGATGCTGAGCCTTTGAACAGCCATGAAGACAGGTAGAAAAATGCAGTAAAGGGGATTTTCTATGGAGCTAAGCTGAGAATTTAAGGCTGAGCAGCAGGAAGTGTCTGCCCAAACAAAAAAAACCTCCCCATAATCTCCAGTGTCAGTGTGGGATCAGGATTTATTCACTGCAACAAGTGAGGAGGAAGAATTCCCATAAACTGCTTAGTCTGTGACCTATAGTCTCACTCTCTTTAAGGACACACACATACACACACACACAGTCTCCTGCCTCCACAGCAGACAGACACGCAAACAAATCTGTGCTTAACGTCGACCTTGTTCAAATTCAGTAAAACTTAAATGACGAGATAACTGACGGACATGGCATGTGACATTCAGCGTGATGCTTTGATAAACACAACACCGATGAGTTAATAACAACAGATAACACAGCCTGTGCCTGGTTCACTGCCAATAACCCCCCATATTCACATTGATTCCAGTAAGTGGGACGTTCACTGACTGCTGTTTCTGCAGCTGGAAAAACAACCAAGCCAACCAGAAGGTCAGATTAAAATTGGATTACAGGTTGGATTAAGAATATGAACATGAGTCTTCCTGAGCCGGGAGAAAATTGTGACAGAAAACGTGTAGATGTAGAAGTTTGTTGTAGGTCAATGTAAGAAGATCTTTGCGCTCAGTTAGACGCAGCCCATTTCATTTCACACCTCCTTAAATTCTTTTTTCAGCAGAAAAAAACATGCAGCCAGATTTCAGTTGTGCAAAAATGTTTGTGATAATCATAATATAATCATTAATCATGACATAATATTTATTACAGTAATATTACAATATTAATCACAATATAATCAAATTAGTGCTGAAACCGTTTCAACGTGGCCGACTGAATTCTTTGCATTTTTCACTTTTTTGATGTTATTCTCTAATTTGTTTCTGTCTTCCTCGTCTCTCACACACACATAGCTATTTTCTGTCTCTCCAGAGTTCTAATCTTAAATTAGTCCTTGAATGTCATCTGATTGGCAGCCAATCCGTGTGTGCGTGTGTGTGTGTGTGTGTGTGTGTGTGTATGTGTATGTGTGTGTGTGTGTGTCCTGATGGTGTGCGGGCAAAGCAGCAGGCCCTCTGATAACAGTATGAGGCCGACTGAGCAGTCAAGAGGTGAGATCACAGTCTTGTGCTCCAATGTGGAACTTTCTTTCGGCCTGTTGAAACTTTTTAGAGCTCATGCTGTGTATCTCACTTATTTCTGTCCGTAAGAAGTGGTTATCAACGGTTGCCATCAGATCCAGCAGGGAAAATCTAATTCTTCTAATTAAGATCCAGTTATCGGTAACTGAGTCACACAGTTTCATGAAGACTTTGCAGGAAGGAGGTGAAGTTAAAAAAACAGCAGGAGCTCAGTGTTCAACAGCTCATAAAGTTCATCTCACAGATGTACACAGAAATACACGCACACATACAGACTGGATACTTGTGTAGTATCATGTACCTCCTTGAGGGCAGTAAAAGTTTGTCTAATTAGGAGCAAAACACTGCCTGCAGCTTTTCAGTTAACATTAGACTCTAGCAGAGAACCTGTTGCTTATTTCTGCAGCTACCTAAAGTTGAACACACCACAAGATGTTAACTGAAACAGTGGCACTCCAGAAGCACAAAAACACTTTCAGTACTCTGTAGTGGAGTCATAGAAACCATTTTCTTTCAAACTTACTGACAACTATATTGTCAGATCACAGTGCTGCATGGCTGTGCCTAATGATTTAATAAAAACAAAAAAAAATTGTTCTGACACTAAAAGTTTGGTATGAAAGGAGGATCATGATTTACTTGGCATCCCGGTGGTCAAGAAGGTAATACATCAACTAAGCGATGCAGTGTTCCCGGCATACATCTGGCTGGTTGTTATATGTCACCCCTCCATCTCTCTCTCTCTCTACTGTCTGCTGTCCAATAAAGGCTTTAAATCGTGCCTCAAATAATTTTTCACACTGGACACCAGCAGGAAACATGAGTCAGGCCAAAACTGATTTCTCCAAAAAAAAAAAAAAAAAAAAAGCACAATCTGCAGTCTGAACATACACAAAAGTGTATCACTTAAAATGAATTACTCCAGAATCCAACACTAGACAACAAGTAAATCTAGAGAACACAACACCTGAATCAGTAAAAGTATAACCAGATGGAGAAGCTGCTGGTTTTTCACCACTGAATCTCAGTACTATCTTTTAATAACGCTTCATTGTTGCAGTTGGATAAAAACGCTGCATCATAGTTTCTGAATTCATCCCAAATGACATACAGTCTAAAAATGAACTGCTGAATGATTAAACCAGGAGAGTGTCATGCCCATCCAGACCTTGGAGGTAATATCTCCTACACTAGTCATTGCATTAGTTTTGTTTCTACATTGTAATTTTATATTGTTTATATCCCAATCTAATAAGAAAAGTCAGATTGAATCACATCAGTTTTATTTCACAGATTTGTCTCAGAGGGCTTTACAACCACCCCTCACCTTTAAATAAGGGCTAAAAAAGTGGGAAAGAAAGATTCTTATTATGCTAATAAAGCACAATAAATTAAATTGAATTGCCTGAGGGAAAAGAAGGAGCAAAACAGTGGCAATTACCTTGGATAAATAATCTAACACGTTCAAGAGGCTGGAGGCTGTTGTAGACAAGTGGCCTTGGTCACATGTGTGCACAGACAAGAACACACACGTGCTGCTTGCCAAAAGGTCGACTCTTACAGAGGAGGCGGTTTAACTTGAACAACCTGAAACCATGGCATCATGTTGATAGGCAAAGTCATCCGTTCCCCTTGTTATTCTGCTCTCCCCAGCCCAGCTTCATATATCTTTAGCTTTCCATCATAGCACTTGGCACCTGTTTATATACGGCGTGACCTCTGACCCCACATTCCCTATTCTCAGAAACAACCCCTCCAAGTCAATTGAGAGGCTGTGTTATTGCAGAAGTGATGACTAATGACAAAAAGGTTACGGCTCAGATGTAAACAAAGACCAGAGAGGGAATAAAAGCGTCATCCACATCTACATGTTTATACTGTGTTATATAAATATATATATGTGTGTGTGTGTGTGTGTGTGTGTGTGTGTGTGTGTTCCTGTGCTTCCATCTTCATTGAGTTCCAATTTCAGACCTTGTGTCGTGTGTATGTGTTTCTATCTGATTGCTCACTAAGCTCAAGTGGGTCTGTGTAGTAATTAAATGGCACCTCCATTAAAGAAGCCTGCAGCAGCTAATACATCAGCATAAGCTTTTAACGCTACAAACTGCACGGCTGACCAGCTAGCTTAGAGAAATGATGGAGAGTTAACTACGCTATTTAAATGCATCAACCCTCAGCCAAACTGACACTGCCTTGTACAGTATTCTACTAAAGCAGGGCAAAATACTAAATATTAATGATACATTTACAACATTATGTTGGAGATATAAGAGGTCAACATTGCTATTATTGCTATGACTTCAATATGATTTTTACTTACTTAATCAGATTTTTTTTTTGCTAAATTCATAACCAAACAGGAAGCAGTTGGGGTAGAAGCTGTTGAATATTTTCACAATTAAACATCCACATGACGTGTATTAAAACATACAACAATAATGTGTGTCTGTCCATAAAATCTACACCTTCGTCCTCATTATAAATATATTTCATCTCAAAAGTTTAACTGTTGGACATAAGATGTCCCCTATAAAGTCCATTTGCAGTGTGTGTGCACTGGAGGCTTCAAGTCTCCACATCACACCTGTGTAAGTTGCATAATGGATCACGATTGGCTCCACAACTAACTGAGCGGAAGGAGAATTTAAATGTTCTACAGATTACTTTAATGATTAATGTGATTATTAAAGAATACTTTTTTCTTTTAAAGAGTTCATGTTAATATCACATGTACCGTTTTATAAGTTGTTTATATACTGGTATGATGATGTTGGTTATCTATGTTAAACATATTTCCAAAGTTCCAAAACCTGAGGTTAACGTATGTAGAAATGCTCCCTGCAAATCTTGTCGTGGCCGTCTGTTCTATAGCGTTGGTTGCTAATGTTGTTGCTAAGGTTTTTCCATGCATCGTCTGCGTTGTCCACTCTCATATATCAGATCAGATTCTGACTTCAACATGTATTCAGATACAAATTATGCAAAGTAAGAAATATGGAAATGGAAAATACATGGAAATATGTATATGTCACATTTAAAAGCCCCATGAAACGTAAATTAGAACGTCTTTACTGTGACGTGATGAGAGGGATTTAAATCAAATCCTTTACATCTGATTGGACTGATAAAAAGAGAAACAGAGCTCCAGAAGAGTGCTGGCTCCACACACACCCAAAACAGGAGGAGGTTACTGCAAACCGCTCACCGAGCGGTTACTGCAAACTGCTGCAGGTTAAACACATGGAGATGGCTCACGATGTCACACAGAAACTTCTTATCCCTGAGCTCCTTGCGTAGCTGAAAACATGCGTTCAGTACTTTTCCTCTGCTCAGCCATCTCACCGCTGTGTGATAGGACACGACCCAAACTCCTCCAGAAAAGACTTGAAATGGCGCTGATTCAAACCTTTTGGCACTTATGAAGCTGACTAATCGTGTTATGGTGCTCACAACATGTTTCACACAAACACAAATGTAGTGGTAAACTGTAAACTCACCTATATGTTTCCTCCCACATCTTCTCCGGCATCCTGCCAACCAATCCGCTCTTTTGACTATACAACGCAGGCGCACCATCCGCTGCTACAATCAAGCTAACTAGCCTTACAGCTTTCTGATTTAGCTTTCATGAACACAGCCTGTCAGGAAACCAGACTTTGTTCCCCTCTCCTCCACCTTATGGAGCTTCTGCTTTACGTCCAGCTACTTGTACTTCTCATAATGTTTCATTTCATAGCTCTCTCCCACCTGTCTCAAAACCTCCTATTGTCCATCTTTTGTTTGGCCATTTTTGTGGAGGGTTTAATTAATTTGCACAATGTGACTGTAGCCTGGTTGTTAATTCCATTTCACTAGCAAGGTATTCTGGGATTTATAGTATTAGCGGACCAAGCTGAAGAACAGCTGTAATGCATATTTGATATGATCTTGCGGTCCAAATATGAGTTTGACATTAAACATTTAGGAAGAAGTAAGACAGGGATTACTGATTTATGACATATATTTGGTATATAACAAGCGATAATGTGGCCTTTAAGTAAGCCAGGTCTTAAACAAACAAATGATTGGTTTGGCACGACTGAAACTACCTAATATTACACAGAGGTAAATGGAATTCTTAAAAACACTGAAAACAGAATCTATAGGAATAGTCTTAACAGATCAGATTACCTCCACTTTAAGCTTGCATGGCGAGGCAGTAATTAATGTCTGTGCACTGCTGTCTATTTAACATATTGCAGTTCATGTCATAGCAGGAAAAAACACAAGTGTGATCAATACATTAATTATGGCTGCTTTCCATTTAGTTTTACCATGGTATTGCCTTAATGGAATTGAGCCATTGTTAATTAATTCCACTCTGACTTTTCTAACAATGAGAAGAGGGCAGTATTTCTGTTGTGAAAGTTACTCAGCATCCTTAAATTATTTCTGCAGTGGACAGCTGGCACTCAGGAGTAAAGCTTCATGAAGCAGCAGTTGCCTGTCTGTCTGATTTAGTCCTTAAACCATTCAAACAGTGATACTGAGTTGGCTACATATATTTATTTACTTCTAAAATGGACTTATGCTGTACATATTCTATGATTTAGAAGTATCTACCATAGGCCATGGAATATATATTAAACATCAGCATATATCACCAAAAACATACAGATAAGATACAGATTTTTTTTTTCCCCTGTATTTCCAAGCTTGCCCACTACAAGCAGTTTAATATACCACCTACTGCAGCACTGGCAGGATTTGCTTTATTTACTTGGTATAATACTAGATCAGAAAATCAATTTTCACACAATTTGATTCATTGAGATTCATTTAGAACGTAGTTACACTTGCGACAAAGTAGTGAAAAAAGAAGACCATTACGACGGACTTTAGAGAGGAGATATAAAAAAAGAGAGGCCTGCAACAAGTTGGACTTTACTTTCAGTGAGCTGTACAGCAGTCTGTGCAGTTTGTGCGAGTACATTTACTCTCCTGGACCAGCTGTTTGCAGTGGGATTAATTCTTTCTAACAGAGTCTTCATGTGGTCCTGGGGCTATTGATTAGTCTGCTACTAGAGTAAATGTGGTTACACTACTGGGTGTTTGTGTGAGTGTTTTCTGTAGGCTCCTGTAGGTGTGCATGTGATTCCACTTTTCTGTGTCCTTGAGTTAGGAGATGCTGCTCACGTGCACGTCTCTGTAAGTGAACTCGCTCATTCCAATTACAGTTTTGTTGCGTTGGCGCAGAGTGAAGTGCACAGTGTGGGGGGGGGGGGGGGGGGGGCTGCTGAATTCTCCGCAGGCAGCCAGCAACAGCGACCTCAGCTTCGTACCAACATTATACTTATCGAGCTGAATATTGATCCTCACTTGTTCAACTTGTGCAGCAGCCAGGTGGCCAGCCTTTCCAAACCAGCAGAACCTGACCTGGATCCATTTAACATGAACATAACATAACATGAAGACCACGTGATTGTGTGCTACATTGTTGATGAATTCATCACATTTTGTTCCAACACTTGAATCACCAGGTTCTTTTTTCACGTTGTTGCGGCAATTATTGCAGCCTATTCGGTGTCTGAGTTTTCATCCTAATTAACTTAGAAAAGCAAACTTCATGTGACTCTGGTGATGTGAATGAATGACTGCATTTACATTCATTTTCTGCTTTATATTCCAACTGCATATTCTTTCAGCTCTAATTTACATAATGGCACAGTCAGGCCATGAACTGTATAGAATAAAAAACAAAACTAGAAGTGAGCATCAGTGAAACAGCAGCATTTGTAATGTTTGAGAGTCTAATCCTGAAATTTACTGGAGAAAGTAAATCCGTCCTTTGCATTACAACAACAGGCACCAGGATGTAGGGTTTGAACAGTTTTGGTGCACTGATGCTAACAAATCTCTTATCAAACCTTTCATCTCTTTCATTCTTATTTATACACAAAAAAATGAAAATGTTAATTTCGACGAGTAAGGCCAAAATGAAACTTGTTTTCGCAGTGCTACATGACCAACCGAGCGGTGACTTTCTGTCTAGCTGATAACATCTTCTAGTTCAACTTTCATTTCGTACAAATAATTTCAACTTTCTCAGTGGTTCTGAATCAGGATCTCAAGTATTTGGATGAAGTATCTTGCGAGAATTAAAGTGTGAAGTGAGTAGGTTACATCTGTTATTTCAATACAGTTACATAATCAACATTTCATATCCTCTCCTACTTATCTCATTTCAGGTTGTTATTACTTTGACAGTGTGGGGGTGTCTCTTCTTCCTTAATGTATGTGTCTGCTCCACCAACACACCTGTCACAAAGAGGTGTGCGAGAGTTTCTTTAGCCAACAAAAGATCTCTACTGAATCTTTGAGGGTTTTTAATTGTATTTATTAACTTACAGATGTTGAAAGCTAACCTTAATTTGATTCTATACTGGAATTAAAATGTTACCCCAACCCCAGCAATGCAGAATTTGTTGGATTTAATCTGATACTGGGAACAAATTTGATTAAAAAAAAAAGCTTTTGAACTGCTATCCTAGCTATTAGAGTGGTCAAAAAAATGATAAGGTCAGAACATATAGATGCACTCAGAGTCCGAGTCGGCTGCCCCACAGTGTACAGCACATGCTCTCATCTCTAATCCTGAAACTTGAATCATACTAACAAAGCTTTGTGAGGATATCCTCAACAGCGTGCATACAAACCCTCTATCCCTTATTATCCAAAACACTTGATCTTCATTTCCTGGCTCACTTTTCTCCTACCTCCCATCTCAACAGAGAAAAACTTTGACAGTAGTGGCATCATTAAAACGCGATACGGCGATACGATTCTGCTAAATCCCCTGACTTTGTGGGCGGAGAGAGCAGCTGCACTGAGAAACACAGAAAGACAGAACCGATTCTTTCATGCAGTTCTAAAGCGCTTACTTCTCTCTTAGGAGGGTGAACCATATGAGGCATTGACAGGAAAAGAAAACCATTTTGCAGCTGCCGTTCACATGCATATTTCCTCCAACAGACACAGGCTTTGAGGATGAGAAAACTAAGGACTGGCATGTAGAATTATTTATTAACCAAAAGGAGACCAGCTTCCAGAGGGAGGAAGAGAAAGGATAACTCTCCGCCTTTTCCCTGCTGGTCAGACACCATCAAGGGAAGGAGTGAGCTGAGCCAAGCAGAGCAGCAGTAAGTATCACCCCGAGTGAGAAAGAGAGAAAGACAGTGGGCGATGAGGAGGAGGAAAGACGAGGGGAAGGGCGCATTGCAGCACTACTCAAATCCAGAAAAAAAGGCACCTTCGGAGAGAGCTTGTCTATAGAGGTCTGATACAGAACTAAAACTTAAGTCTGCATCAAAGCAAACAAAAAGGGAATCAGCTATATTTATAGCAATCAGTAGTCTTTTCAGCTGCTGAAGCCAGCTAGTACACATTTATATCCTCCACTATGTAAATTACGAGTCAAACATTGAGCGAAATGTTCCCATCATCCTAATATATTATGTGCATTAAGCTAACACAGCTTTCAGCCTGCAGACTAAAAACACAGTCTCAGCTACTAATGTGAGAAACTCTCTCCATAAAGACACATAAAGGATTTGAATTTGATTTGTTTTTTCTCCATTTTTACCATTTTTTCTACCTCCAAAGACATTTGGAGGTAGAAAAAATGATGGGACACAAAAACATATGTGAGCTCATCCAAAACCATGTTCATGAATCTGTTGCAATAACAGCCTTTACTTTCCTGGTTTCAGGTTTTCTACCAGATGTTGAAAACCTGGCCGCTTCCATTCAGCCACAGGAGTGTTGGTGAGGTTTAATACTGATGGGTTGTTGTCCAGTCAGTGTTTCAGTTCATCCAGGGCTGAACTGTGCATGGAAACTTCTTCCACACCAAACTGGGAAAACTATTTTCTTTATGGAGTTGGTTGAAACAGGAAAGGGTTTTTCCAAAATGGTTGCTGTAAAAGTCAGAAGCTCTTTGTTGGCTAAAATATAAGCATACATAATATATATATATGCTGTAGCATTATGATTTCCCTAATAAGAACTAAGGGGCCTAGCAGATCTCATTAACACGGCCCCAGAACACCATTGTGTTATTTTTAATATCAAACAACCATCCCATGTAGTCCTAAAAGGCCCTAAAATGTGTCCATAGAAATGTCTGACACCACTCTTCTTGTAACATATTCCACTTCTGCTATTGATCCATATGTCAGCATATTCCAAACAATCATCACTTCACCAATACATACATTCAATTCTCACAACTCATTGTAACTGCTGTGACTCCAAGCTGATGACCATTGCTTTCTCTTTCAGTATTGGCTTAATTCTTAATATTTTGGAAGTCAAGCAAAAAGCACCAATGTACCACTAAGTAACCCAATTATTGCCTCCTAAACATACACACAATCAGTCTTGGGCTCATTTCATTTTGGAGTGGACAGCTGGGAGAGTGAAGGATGGGTGCACAAAGGGAGTGGACTGATAGAAAGGGCTGCGTGTGATTCATCTTCCTGAGCTGGGCTTGGTCAGGTGAAGAGAGTAGTTCAGGTCACATCTGGTGTTAATCAATGAAAAATTCCACCTGGATCAGAGACTGAAAAAAGTGCCAAAAAGATTGAGAGAGCGGTTCAGTGAAAAACAGAAAATATGTACGCAAGAGTCGTCAAGTGAGGAAAGCAACGAGTACCATAGGGGAGTGCCAAAATGAGTAATGTCAGGAATTTAAATGCACTATGATCAAGATGAACACGGTAAATAGGAGATAAATGTTGAAACGGTGACAAGACAATGGGCACCAGACAGCAAGAATTAGACCATTTAACATACAGGCAGCTGGGAATCAAGCTCACAATCCATCTTCTAAAGTGCAGGAATGAAACCCCCATTTATCACTGTGGTGTGAGGATATAACTAAAGAAAAGAAAGTGTCAGGTAACCAATGCCCCCTGTCTTTTTTATCGAACCCCTCTCCTGGGACGACAGCAAAGAGTTCCTGACTTTCAGAAAGGCAGCAGGAAGATAGAGAGAGCATTTGATTAAGTAATTTGCTGTTTACTGCCACAGAGTCATCCGTCATACGCGCCGTTTGCTTAACAACTCTTGAAATGGAAGTACTTAGCAATTAAGATTGAATTGCAGAACGAAGAGACGGGTTCAAATTATATGTGACGCAGTAAAGGAGGCTATTAATTTGGGTTCAAAGAGAGCATAGCCTGAAGGGGGGAATAAAAGGAAGCACTAAAGCGTGTTACGCTGTCTGAATGTGTACGTGCATGGGTATCAGTGTGCAGTCTGCTTCCAACTAATGTCCAACTCACCCGGAAAGCCAACACAACATAATTACCGTACTTCTGACAACACCTTAAATAAACTTAAGGTGCCCTCTGCCGAACCCGCACAAGTCTACACGAAGCAGTTTGCAAGTGATACATAATTAATTCAGGTTTCATCAGCCAAGCGAGAGAAAGAATGTTTGCTCGCACAACTCTGTGACCCAATCAGTTATGATTCAGCCTTCCCTCTTCTGTCAGACTCTCAAAGCAGCAGATCAAAGCTTACTGGGATTCAATCTGGCATGAATGAGACCTCTCCAATGTTGCTCCCAAATATAACACTACCTTTATCTAATTTCTGCTTCATTTCTCTTCACAGCATCCACTCAAAACTGTTCTGAAGTCTTGAGGCATGAACTCAACTAAACACATTACTGTACAAGAAAACTTTTAAATCATCATTAAAATCATTTTAACCTAGAGGCAAACAGCATTAGCTAATAACAGTGTAAGACCAGAAAACTTGGACTTATGTCAGTGCGGTTTGATTAGATTTGACAAGCCAACAACTTGTCATCAACTCCTGACTCTCATATCGTTCTAAATGGTGGATGGAAATACCTGACATCTCCAACAGAGCTTTAGACCGCAAAAAATCGAATACAGAAATGAATAATGTTAAACAAGCTTTGCCAGAAGTGTTTTTATTAGGCTGGATGTTACATGTACGATAATTGAGTTTCTGTATTAAAGATGACATTATCAAAGTAATACTTTTTATGATTCTTTTAACAAATGAAGCCAAAGTTCTCAACAAAGTGATGCCTGAAAATAAGCAGCTGTACAAGCACTTTTACTTAATAATGACAACAATAAGCATCTACAATATCTGTAAAAATATAAAATAAGTAAACAATATACACATGAACATGCTTGGATTGCATCTTATGTGTATGACTCTTGGACAAAAGCTTCTGCCAAATAAGTAACTGTTTGAGGAGGCAGGATGATGTGTTCTTAATCCTGATAGATGCACCACAATTAATGTGCTGTTATGAATCATTTATAGGAAAACTTTAAGTTGGTTTGACTCAGTCCACAAGACACCCCCTAAAAAAAGCAGTAATTTATAGAGAATGTCAATCCACTAAGTGCTGCTTATTGATACCTCTGATTGAGAAAAAGTAATGCTAGAAAAGAAAATTTCCTCTTTTGTGCACATCAATTTTGCACATCTTTAAACAATCGTCTGTTGCATCAGACGCTGGTGCAGAAGAGTGAACAGAGAAGTGGCACTGGAGGAAGAGTAGGGTGGCTCGCGGTGGTTTAAGACTCATACTCGCCGTCACATACCTGTGCCAGCCAGCTGTCTGGGTGTCGCTGGAGGCCTTAGCCACCACACTAGATCACAGGGAGCGTCAGAAACACACCAACAGACGCACCTATACAGTAGCACAGAGAACCTGTCCTGTCCTCTCTCCACAGTATCGAATGGCTGTTGTCAGCAGAGCCAAGGCCACTCATGCTGGATCCAGGCCAGTTCATTTTACTCTGAAACATTTCATGGCAGCAAGGTCATTCTGCTGCATTAGAGAGCTCAGAAGCCTCAGTCTGCCACCATTACGGTTTTAAGGGTTTTTAATACTGAGCTTAAACCCCTGCTCAGGAGTTATAGAACCATATCCACTCAGTAAGTCACTAGATTCTATTGCATACAGTACCATTTCATTCATGCCAGGTTAGCTTCTGTACCATTAGCTTAAAGCACAATACTGAGGTCTTTCTAAAACTATACTTAACAGCAAAAATGTGAACACTGTAATTCTAAGGATAAAAGACTGTTAGCAATTAGCAACATGCTTTCATTGGGGTTTTAACCCCGCTTCTCTGAAGATAAATTAAACATGATATGTTGCTGTTGAAAGCTAATAATATTATTATTATTATTATTTTATCTTTGCTAATATGCCCAAATTCTATTAACCATTCATTTTGTATGAATTACAGACAGAAAACATCAGTATGTTCCAGGATTTTGGTAGAATTAATAAAACCTTACCTACCTTATTGACCAGCAGTAGTGAAACAGAAGCTAGCTTCAAACTGGGGCAGGATTTCATCATTCCTACAAACAACATCTAAAATAGCCCTGCAGTACCTCCACCTCCTACATTTTTTCTCATATTAAGATATCTTGTGCGTTATCGCCAACATAAACAATCTTGAGGAGCAAATGCTAACCTAAATTCAAAACTCAAAATGTGAAATCGTTAGCATAAATTGAGTATTATATGAGTACAGCAGGTCATCCAAGCACATGCCAACATAACACTAATTTAGCAGATATCCTTGTGTCAAATATCAGACACATTAAGCTATTTAACTAAAACGCACACAGATACACACAAACCAAAACTTGGCTAAAGAAATGAGAACAATTAGAGCACTGGGGGATGTCCACTGTCAGTGTTGCATACTCTCATCAAAGCCTTTCCGCCTCACACTTTTGTTGTCATGCTCCCACAATTCTGACTCTGATGACAATAAAATTAATATGCTAAAAATATGACAATCACAGTAAAATGGCAAACACAAAAACAAAAAAAAGAACAAATAACTCAGTTCAAGATGGGATTCTTTTCTCTCTTCAGCTGTTGAATTGAATGAATTCTGCACAGACTGATTCATTCATCAACACATTATCACAAGAGATGATCCTTTTTCTGGAGTCCATGTTTCAGGTTCAATATTGATGGCAGTCTTTGAGGTAAAAATGTATGATTTCTGATAAAAGTGGGGATTGTTATGATGGTAAATGATTGGAAATTTATGTATACATGGATTATTAAACTAATCCAAGGCACACAACTCATAAAAGTACAAAGAATTAAAGACCCATGAGGAGCTCCCTTCAAAGTCGCCTGCAGGTTTGCTTTTTGAATCAGAAACAAATCACTACATGGGAGACAGACACAGTCAGAGAGGGACAGAGAGAGGACACCTGAAAAGTCAAACACAGTCTAACCACCACAAATTAGCTGTCCCTGACCAACAGCCCCGTGTTTTATGTCTGGTTTCCCCCTCTCGTTGAAGAACACAAGCAGCCCTCTGTCATTTGTGCTGTCTTAATGAATGGGAGCACGTCTTCAGCAAAGTCAAAGACGCGTGGGCACGGCCACCATCACTGCTGGTTTGTAAATTGCCAAGGGTGTCTGGGCATCACGCCAGCAGGGGCATGCTGTCGAAGCAGCAGGGGGCATCGAGGGTGGCTGAAGCGGGTTACTGCGGGAGAAGCCAGTCTCAAGGGTTTGTGACCACAGAACTGAAGCTAAGAGAGGTGGCAACAAGTCACTCATGTGTGTGTGTGTGTGTGTACGTGTGTGTGTGTGTGTGTGTCAGCTGTTAAATACACACACACCATGTGTGTTGTCTGTTTTTCATGGTTCTCCTCCTTGATTCCAATGAATGGAAATCTTAAAGCTACAGCGTAAATTGATATTTTAGACAACAGCGTGAACTTTGTGTTTGGGGAGGATGTTTCCCTGTTTCAACATGACAATGTCACCTTACACAAACCAAGTGTATATGGCTGTAATGTTTTGTCTGTGTCCACATATGTTTGAGAATTTAACATAACAACAACAAAAATGAAGAAAGACATGTAATATAACAGAAACATTTGATATATTTATACTCATTTTCAGCTTTGCTTCTCACTGGTTAACATACAACACAGGACAGCACATGGAAGCGATGGGTTTTCAACCCACTTTCACATTTTATTCCCTAAAAACAAATACACATGGAGCCCAATCTGAGCAGGCACCACCAGTTAAAAGTCACGTCTACACAAACTAACGGCTAAATATACTTATTCTTGCAAATAGAAGATGTCTTCAGCCGCATGCATACGGCCCTTGCGCCTATGAACTGAGACATCTGTGTGTAATAACAGCCTTCTGTACACGTCCCGGCCTTTCAGTCAAACTCTTCAGCCTCCGTCAGTACTCAAAAGTTGTTAAATATTGTTTGAGACATCTGTAAGAAGAGAATATCTCACCCGTTGTCTTCTTGCTGCTCCCTGAGGGAGTCATAATTCACTGAAGGCGAAATGAGAAGCGAAACCAAGAGTGCCACAGAAAATGAGAGAGCACCGTGTGTCTAAATAACACACACACCTGCCTTTCTGACCCTGTGGTAATTGCTGGTGCTGTTGCAATGACGTGATGTAAGTATTCATCTATCTGTCTCTATCATTCAGCCAGGTGTTTATGAACAGACCAAACCACCGTAGAGGTAGGAGGCAAAGAAAAAACTGTCAGACCTCTGGCCACTGAATCACTTTTACTACATTTTACATTTCCAAAAATTGACTATATCACTAGTTAGTTTCATTACTAAGTGACAATACATTTACATTCCTATGACAGTATGTCTTAATTTAAAAGCGCTGTTATATATTTGTCATTTTGACAAAGTTCAGGAGAACTATTGGGACCTGAGCCACAGTTAAAGGGCCGGACTAAAGCTGCTATCATGGCGGATGATGAATGGGGCTGCTGGCCAAGACTAGCAGGAGCAATCTGCTGTGAGCGGGGGCTAGACATTTACTCTGCCATCAAACATCCAGCAGTTGATTTACACATTGCAACAAAGTGCTCCACTTCCTTTCTTTCCTTTGGGACTACCTTTGCATTTTTTTTAAACCTACATATGAAAACGGGCTTATTTACTCCATTGAGGCCAGGCGAAGAAGCTGAACAGGTGTGCAAAAATGACAAGGTAATGTTACCTCCTGTAGTTGAATGAATACACAAAGGAATGCATGTATGTCTGAAGCTCATTCATCACATCCTTTCCAAATCTTACACCGGCAGTGCATAGTCTGTGTGCTTTCAGCTCCTTTACACTGCTATCAACATTTGACGGGAAGGGCAGAGGGTCAAGTCACAAAGAGCAAAGAGTGTTTGAAGGCTTTGGGAGGGGGGCGCCAGGTGTAGAGGTCACTGCAGTACATAGTGCTCTCACACACACACATTACGTGCTATAACAACCCGACCCCCCCCCCCCCCCCCCCCCCCCAAAAAAAAGACTCCTTTCAGCTGCAGTAATATGGGGGGGTACAGGGGAGGGAAAGTGCGGCGAAGTGCGGAAACCCAGGCAGAGACAAAGATCCTCAGAAGGAGCTCTAATGGACCTTTAAATCCAGGTGGGGCGACATGAAAGAGGAGCATACTGCGGTGAAGCTTTGAGGTTGTGCACACACAAAAGTGCTCCAAATATGGAGGGTACTGTGTGTGTGGTTGTAAATGTAAGCATAGAGGAAGAATATCCAAATAATGCTTTTCATCATTCAATCCCTGCTAGTCAAAAATCCAGATGCAGTGGATTGTTATTGTCTAGAGTTGTGGGTGGAAGGTGGGTGGTGGAGTTGAAATGAGGAAGCACAATTGGCTGCTTATCTCGATCATACAGACATTGGACCTCCAGTCTTCCATCACTTCCTTGTTGGCTGCATGGTAATCGTAGCGCTATGTGATTCCCAGCAGTTGTGCGCTAGCCCCTTTCCCCACGCCACCTGGGAGAGGCCACCTACACATGTTTGATGTTTCAGAATCATTGAGAAGCAAGCGGAAGACGGGGGATGCTGAGACAAATGTTTTTCCATTAATCAGCCGGATAGCAAGGATTGATTTTTAGGTGACACACAGGTGAATCTCATTTCCTCTCTGGCTTAATCCAACAATTCAATTTACTCCAGCTTTCATCCACCAAGTTGAAAAGTAATAGATTTTTCTATAATAAATAATTCACATGATTGTGATTAAACTTCTGGAGCGGGAGAGACGGTGTGTTGGTTTGGGGCCGGCATGCTTCTTAACGCCTTGACGCTGATGAGTCGGCCTTGAGAGTCGACCGTCTCTGTTTCTGCCAGGACATTAATCACTGTCATACTTCTCTCTTTCTTGGTCTGCCATGGTCTGAAACAGACACGCCTGCCCCTGCCGAGAGCCACTTCTATCACCATAGCAACCAAACCGTGTGAGAGGTAGCGGGCCACAAAAAATTTGTTTATTGATGGTTTTAAACTTGAGGGGACAAAACTGATATGCATCATAGTTTTTGTTCTACTCTGATGACTTAAACTTGTTGTTTTTTTCAGCCCTCGTTGTCAGCCCTGTCACTGGTGACAAACAGAACAATGCAGCTCATCCTTGCCTCAAAACGTCAAATTAGGACTAAGGTCATATTCTGAAGGGCCTAATGTTTGCTGTTATGCTCTTTTCAGAGACATGTGAATATATGTGTCCACCATGTTCAGCAGCAGTTAAAAAATGAGCTTTTGATTAAGGCTATTTTGTAGCACCATCCCCCTGAAAGCCTCAACTCCAGAAATGAGACTACAGCTCACACGCAACATGAATCACAAATCAGTCATTTTAGTGGAGAAAAACTTCAGTCTGCCTGTTGGCTTAAGACCAAGAGATTTCTGGCAACATCCAAACAAAAAGGTCAAGAGACAGAGTAGAATAATTTCTCCTGAATGTCTGGCAGGTTAAGTTGGAGTGTAGCTAGATGCTCATTGGTACCCAGGTCAAATAAAAAAGCTATCAAACAGACACAGACACTGAATAATAGCCTGGTCTGATCGTCTGTGAGGATGCTGAGATGTTTTGGCATCTGAGATGAGAAATAGGCCACACAAAAAGACCATATAGTCTCAGTTATTGCTTCTCTTTGTCACTTATTCCTCAATTCAGAACCATGCTGCGCCTTGTACACATACAAACGCTGAATGAAAAACTGACTAGAGGCCCGGCAAGCACATTACAGCTATACTGAATATAGTACGATAAAGATAACATCACCGTGACGGTATAGAATATATTCAAAACATATGCGAACATATAAAGGCGTTTAAGATTTGTTTTTATATATGGCAGAGCATGCAGACCTTGTGTCAGGGCCAGTAATAACACATGCAGGACCAAACATTTAGACGCACTAGATCATAGGTCGGCAATAGGCGGCCCGCGGGCCAGATGTGGCCCGCAAGCAAAAACATCTGGCCCGTGAGATTGTTTGAACTAGAGAAAGAAAATAAAAATATACTCTTTAAAAATCGGACTGCCAGTCTCAAAAATGCTCTTTATTTGTTAACTTCATTTTCCAGAACAGAAAATTTTCCTCAATTTAAATGCTTATTTGTCTAACTGGATACAGAGTGAATAAGCACGTCGACAATTGCACCGCATCAGACAGCGCTTCTATGCGGCGGGCAGCGGACCTCGCAGAGAGCGACATCTGTTTCACTGACCCGATCACATCATTCATCGACTTGTTGGTATCAAGTTCCTCCAAAACTGTCACATGCTTCGTTTCGTGGTGCCGTCTAATGTTGTACTCTTTGCATGCAGAGACACCCTCGTTACAGATCAGGCATGTGGGCTTTGCATTAATAAAACTGGGGAGGATGAAGGCATAGTTTTCTGTCCATTCATCATGAAAGATCCTGTTCTCGCTGTTACGTTTTCTCTTGAGATTTTTTGATAGTGCCATTTTTCGGACAGCTAACAGCAACAAGTGGAAATGTTTTTTTTTTTTGTTTTTTTTTTAACAAACAGGCATATAATTAATAGCGCCCCCAGTAGGCAGTTAATCAGTCTGATACTGGAAACAAACCAATGCTAATAAAACTTTAGGTAAACACATCAAGAAGTCTGATCTACTTTAGCTAATAGCCTACAAACCTATATATATATATATATATATATATATATATATATATATATATATATATAGATAGATAGAGAGAGAGAGAGAGAGAGAGAGAGAGAGAGAGAGAGAAAGATGTATTTTATAAAGTCACCCTTTTTACTGTCTGTGTGCAGCTGTATACCACAGGACTTGCAGACCGTGTCTCAGTCCAAACCTTGTTTAGAGGGCTTACTGCAAAGCTATTACTTCACTGAACAAAGGAGTTTAGTTCTCACCCTGTGACTCCATTTGGAAGCGGTATAACTATTTTAGAGGGAATGCTAGGGTAAAAAAAGGAGCCTTATTCCATTAGGAGGGATTCTTAAAGCAGTGCACAATGAGGCTGTCCAAAGTAAAATACAGGAATGCAGGGAACTCAAAACAAAAGTAAAGGTTTGATTTGTTGTGTACAACACAGTAGAATGTATTCAATATTATCATTTGTCATCTTTATAATATAGTATTTTTATAATATAGTGCACATGTCTATTTTTGTCAGAATAGGACTTCTGACAATGTTTAAGACAATGTTCACCATTATCACTTTGCCTACTGTTGACAGTTTATTGCAAAATGAATATACAACTATGTATCATGTTGCTTTTGTTCCTCATGTATCTTGATACTGATATAAGCAGGTGACAAAAAGGAAAAACATGAATAAATGAGCGGAGAAAAATAACAAATTCAGATGGATCCGTGAAGAGCAGAAGGATTACAAGTGTGAATATGATGTGACTGATGTGAGATATTACAGCAACATGTTAGACACCACTATCAACCACCACACACCAAATGAGGAAATATGTTTTTGGAAGAAGGAAGTTCATCCCTCCAGTAGAGTCTTGATAAATCTATGACAAGAAGAGCTATATATAGCTGGAACAAAAGCCTTACATATTATGTTGGTTTTTCCTTTATTCCATCACTCATCTGTTGTTAAAGTGGTGACATAACTATCATGATTTCAGATGATATCAAGAACATTTTGAGAAAGAGAAACATTTGTCATGGGGATATCATGACGGAACAAGAAGAGAGTTTTCTGATCTGCCACCTCTGCAATTACAGTTATGATCAGGCAACTAAAACTACTTGGCTATGATTAAAGAAGATGGTGATGCTTAAAGGAGGACAGAAAAAAAAAGAAAAGGTGAACATACTTCAACAAATGACCATTTCTGCTCCAATTTCTCTGGAGGACTTGAAATGCATGATGCAGACCACAAAAAAACATGTTTAAATTATTTCATAATATTATAATAACCAAAATTGATATTTGAGACAATTTTGCAATATTAATATTACATTAATATACAGGCCCGGACAATACATTTTCTAATGAGAGCATCCAAGGCAATTGATATTTTGAGGACTTTGAAAATTCATGAGACCTTTAACCTCTCCAGTGGCTTGTAAAGCAAAAACAGCCAACCTGAGAGTCCGTCCAGCTCACAGAGCCAGTGGTTCAGAGCAGTATTAAAGCAGCGCAGTGGGGACAATGTTCCCACCGTCCACACAATGGGCTCAACACCCATCTTCCTACCCAGTCCTCCGGGTCACATCAAGCCCTGAATAAGCCCCCTTCCTAAAGCTTCTGGGGGTTTCAGCCATGCGTCCAGAGCATCAATGGGAATAGTGTTCCTCCCCCTACAATGGCCAAATCAACTGTGGGAGCACTTTCTCCTCCTTTCGCGCCCCTTTTATTCTCGCCTTGCTCAGACCTTGCCTGGGCTGAACAGAGGAGGGACGGAAGAGAAAAGGCACATGCCTTCACGTCCGCTTCGCACATACACAAAGGGAAAAATCAAATTGCTCAGACATTCACGCATGCGTACATGCACAAATGAGCGCATGCTTGCACACACACCACACACACTCACAGCTCATTTAATACCAAGAGTGTGTGAAAAGGAGGAAAACAGTGAATAGTTTGACGCTGTAAGGAAAACACCTCCAGTCGAAAAACTGTCCTTCAAATGACCAATAGAGGAGAAACACAATGCAACTGTATCTTCTCAGGATGATTTTCAAGCAGTCAGTGCAGGTTTGATAATGATGTGCAATTACATCCAACAAAGACTGCAACGACTTATTATTTTCATTATTCATTAAACCTAATTAACTGATTAATCATTTAGTCTGTAAAATCTTATTATAAAATAGTCCGTCACATGTTCCCAGAGGTGAAATTACTTTTTCACAATCCAAAGATATTCAACTTACAATTATATAAAACAGAGAAAAGGAGCAAATCCTCACATTTAAGTAGGCTGAAACAACAAATCCATGAAATAAATGAACCGATAAACTAATTGATTAATTATACAATTGTTTCAGGACAATATTCAGTTATTCAGTGGAACATTTTTCTCTCCAGCTCACTTTTCTGCTCCACGTCCCACTTGCTCTTTTCCTATTCTCCATGTTTGCAAAGGTGCAGTAATAACAACGCAGGAAAAGGGAGGGCAAACAATGATGATATCGTTGGGTCGCATCAGGGATTAATTAGCAGAGTTGCAGACAGAGTGCAGTGACGCTAAATCTGCATCAGATTTCACAGACAGCAAGGTTGTGTGTCAAGACAGAGAGAGGCCAGGTTACAAACAGGCAGACGTTGCGAGTGAAGGCCACACCGAGTGCACTCTGCATTCAGAAACAATGAGAGCCGGACCTGGAAAGCTGAAGGGACCCAGACAGACATGGTGAAATTATTCATTTAAGAATGCACCACACAGACTGCAGGCAGATCAAACTGTCTGGGTAGCACAAGTACACATTCACACATGAAAGCTGCTCCATCATGAAGGCGAAGTAACGTCAACGCAGATTGTCATCAAGGTGCTGGTGGAATGAGGCAGAGCTACAGTTTGTTCCTGGCAACAGAACGCTCACATCAACCCACACAAAAAATGCATGTTTGTGCACAAGTCGTCAACTAGCTGAAAAATGATTTAATTTCAAACTTGAGGAGTGCACATACACTAACTAGTGCAGATCTCTGCCAGGTGTGTCTGGAAATATGTGGGTGGTTTGTTTTGTATAGTATAGTGTAGGTTTTCTTATATAGATGTAAGCGTCTTGGGTTTGTCTACCTGTATTAAGTTAATAAAACCGCTCCCTGCCTCTCTCTTCCAAAGAAGAGTTAAAGCTCCTGGCTCCCTTACAGTCAAGATGGCATTGAAGCCTACAAAAACAGGGTCTTGACTCCTCTGGTATCATGTCTAAGCCTTCAGATAAGGCTCATTTTTAACCTAGCTGATTGCCGGAAATGCCTTTTATTATGTCATAAAGCATATCATAAAATGCTGCTGAAAAGACCAAAGTTTATTCTTTATTATTGGCTCATAAAGGAAATTGTGAATCATCACACCCACGAGAGGTCCTTTAGTCATACAGTCATAAATGTGCACAAAAAATATTAGGCTGATGGGTCCAGTAGATACATAGATAGATACACACACGGACACACGTACACACACACGACCAAACACGTGCTCTCCTTCAGGTTTATGCTTGGTGGAAATAATAAAAGGAGATGTACTGAGGCGCAGGAACTCAATCAGGCTTCAGTGAGAGACTGAATGGAAAATGGCAAAATTTATGTCAGCACTGTGTGGCGACGTAATCACATTCAGGTGACAAGACAGCGGAGCTTTGTATTCTGAGTATAAAGACCACTGTGAATATCGAGGCTGCCACTACAAGCCACAGTGGCTGAAGTGAAGCTGTGGTTATAAATCTGGCATTATATTTACATAACAGTGAGCAACAGACATTGTTCTGAATATATAGAGACACTTCACAAAATCATCTCTCTGTGTATGTCTCTTCGCTCTCCTTGAGACATCTTAACAGAAACGCGGTATGTTTTCTGCTCTCTCTGCATGCAAACAGCTTTGTTTTTCCTCAGTGTGCCCTGACCTAATTACCATGTGAATCCTGCTCAAGAAGGCCACTTTAAAAGTCTAAAATGCCTCACTTTCACATACCAGGCTCAGGCTGGTGCAAAAAAGGGAGCAAAATCAAGATCAACAGTCGGCGGAGCACATCACGGCCAGCCACTCAATGCCTCGCTGCAGTCCTTAGAGCATCCTTCCTGGATTTAAGGTGTGGAAATGCATATTTCTCAAGTTAGAATTAAAAAAACAAGAGCATGAATTGTTACAGTGTATAAATGAAACAGAGGTCTGGTCCTGCAGTGCACATTTGGCATGTGAAAAGCCAGACAGCTGAAAGACAGACTAACAGTAGAAATGTCACAGTGTAGAAGTTGTCACTTTCCACTTTCTTGTGCCTTAATTGGTGAAATGCTCCACCTTGAAATGACAAAACAGTCTGTCTACACTGGTGAAACAGATTTATTTGTCCTTAATTTTTACTTTTATAGAGCTGGAGATGCAGTATGTGAAGGGCAACATGAACAGCGGCAGCAGCAGCACAAGGTGTTAGCTCAGACCAGACTGAATCATATTGTGATCTGTATCTGTCACACACACACACACACACACACACACACTTGTGAGGGTCAGAGCCATATTGAACACAGGATCTTTTTTTTTTCTTTGAAAGGTAATATACAGAGGAGTCAGATCAAGTTCTGGAGACATTAATCTTTCATATCCGTGTGTCCCCTGTCAAATTGTGCTTGGACAACAGAAATAATCCACATGGCACATTTTAAATATATGTAGCCCTGTGGCTATTATTTTCATATTCCCTAGCTACATGGGACTGGGGTTACATATGCTTTATTAATCCATTAGATTTTCTACACCTATCATATTTGTTAATGGGAATGAATTATTCATCCCAACATCAGATGCCATGAAGAGATACAGACTTTTAAACAAAAACAAAACACTTGCAGACACTGTAGCAATGAGGACAAGAAAGACAAAGTGACTAGAGGTGGTCTAAGAGGAGTTGGGGAGGGGGACGTCCTGTCTCGACCAGTTTCTGTTCTGTTTTGCTCTGCTGGTCTGGTTCCCCCCACCAGGACCTGTCAAGAGCTCTCATAAGTTCATTTAAAGATGAAAACCTGCTTACCATTTGAAAGGACTGACCCAGGATACTAAAACAGCTCTTGAAATAACAAAAGCGTTAATCATCCATAAGACAAGCATGTGGGCCTGGACTTTCAGATGTGTTGATGAATGAACAAAATAGAAGAAGGAGTTTTGCCGAAGTGCTTTGTTTACAATTCCAGTCGGACAGAATGAAGTTGTAGGTCTGAATATGACAGGATCTCATTCTGTGTTTAATTGTTAGTCTTGTGTACTGTGAGGCAAATAAGAGGAATAAAAGCAAACGGCTGATAGAAATGTTTCATCGCTTATTACATTTGTGAAATGATTTGGAGACAATAATATAAATATGTTCTGCCACTGGCTTGTTTTAAAGAGAAGCAAAGAGGTTTTAAAAAACAATTGTGTCATCTGACACGTTTCACAAAACTCGAACCAGCCATGCTCAGTTGCATTTGAGAGCCATTTGAGTGTTAATGAATAATAAAGTGTCCTTCATTGATACTGTTGAAGACAGTGAGCCACTGATGCTCAATAAAATGTTGCAGATGAAATAGAGTGCAGCTCTAAAAAAGCCTCTGAAAGCCCCAGTGGTGGTAGTTGCTGGTGGGGGAAAAATAGCTTTCAAGTGTTTAATGAATTTAGTTGATTAAATGTGATATTTTAAGCCTTGAAAATGCTAACTGTAGACTAAATGTCTCTGAAAGCTGTTAAAAAAAAACACCTGCAGATAAAAGCCTGTTGAAAAAGTACTTGACATTTAATCACCTGAAGCAAAAAAAATAAATAATCAAAAATCAAAAAATAACACAATCTATAATCCGTTAAAGCAATGTCCCTAAATATGTTTTCATTAGTCCAAGCTTGGATAAGTGCTGCACTTTTATTCCAGTACACAGACAAGCTCTCCTGCAGTACTGTGTCTGTGTTCACTGGTAGAAAACACCAGCAGATAGTCCAACACATGATGCAGCAAACTTCACCTGGCAAGGTGTTGTCACAGCCTCACAGTGCTGCTCAACACTGCCCTCTGTTGCTCTGCCTCCAGCTCCAACCATGCACTTCACAATTAGCAACTAAAACACACAACAGAAGGAAATGTCCTATTTTTTTTAACAGTTTTTCTTTGTTCGACATCACCAGTCTGGGAGATTTATTATTTATTTATTTAATGAAAATCTAAATTTCTAAAGTGTGTGTGTGTGTGTGTGTGTGTGTGTGTGTGTGTGTGTGTGTGTGTAGAAATGGGGACGCAACAAGCTCGTGAATAATGACTTTCTGAGTTGATTTACATTTTTTATCCATGTATATTTAGTCTCATAAACGTTTGTCGGGATTTGGAAAGAATAAAACACATGGAAACACTACTAACTAACTGTTGGTGTGTTGTGCGCAAAGGCTACTTGCGCCGCGCGTAGAAGCCAATCTGTTAATTGAAATTGATAAGCAATGAGGTCATTGTGGGTAGTCTTAAACCAGACAACAGAATCGTCTCTCAAAGTGTGCACAGGAGCGACAGTATGGTCATTTCTACCCTGCACATGTGCCTCAATTATCGTATCCCGTTTAAATAAGCACAAATTAAGAAAAAAGACGCACAGCAACCCGGACGATCCACAATCCCAACAGATCACATCAAAAGGAAATGAATTCTCTGAGGATCATTTCTAAAGTTCACATCCCGTCTGTGTCCTAACTGTAAGGCAGCACAAAGTAAGTTTGAGACAGGACTAATGTGGCAGGGAAAGGCAGCTCCTGCAGCCCACAAATGCTTCTCTGATCCTGGGATGAAACGTGAGTAGAAAGTAAAACCGGCGTGGCATAAAGGACCTGCTAACTGCTCGGAATAACACATGCTATATCAGCGGACACATATTTACCAATCCCGAAACAGACAAAGTGGGCAAAAGGACAAAAAAAGTGTTTTTGACATTACCAATAAAAATCCCTGCTCCGATAGAATAAAACGGTCCAGAGAAAAACGGACCCCACAGCATAGAAGAAAAACAAGCTTTCGAGGAGTGTGTTTTTTTGTTGTTTGTTTGTTTGTTTGTTTTGTTTAGATTTATCTAAGCAGGTTACTCAATTAGAAATACGTTATTTTGTATCCTGAGTCCTTTAATAAAAATCCAGCACCTCAATCAAAGTCGAGCAACATCCATTTCTGCGACTGCAAATCTGAAGCTGGAAACTGCTGCACAACACCCCCCAAAAAGTGCTTTTGTATCAGTCTATTCAGGTATTTATCCTAACAAAAGAAAGAAAAAGTGGTTTTCCTTTTACCTTCGAAGATATTCCCCAACTTGATGCTAATGCCAGGCGGAGATGAGGAGAGACTCTGAGGACCAGAGCTCGGTAAGAGGCGGCTTCTAGTGTTATGTGTCCCTCTCAGAGCGACCTGCAGCAGACAACTGCGCTCTAGCTCCCCTTGAGCGTCGGACGATACCACCGGGTTGGGTGCGGGAGGGGTGGGCGGTGGAGGAGGAGGGTGGGGGGGTGAAGAGGAAGAGATGGGGCCGATTGTGTAGGCGCAATAGTCGGGAAGTAGCTTACGCATGAAGACCCCGGAGAGCTGGAAGAGTGTCGCAACAGCGATCGGTCCGGAGCCAAAGCAGACAGTGAATAACAGCGTAGACCGACCTGGGAGACACTGAGCGGTTCCTGATGTGGTTGTTGTCTGAGACTCCAGCAGTACCTGCAGCCTGTGTGTGTGCCGGGGTTACCTGGCAATGCAACTCCACTGGGCATTCACGCTTTGTCTAAAGTAGACAATGAAACCCAAACACTGAACAGTGACTATTCTAGGTGTATGTGGCAGGTTAATCATGAAGGAAATCAATGTAAAACTAAGCTGCATTTAGGAAAATTGAATGAAAGTCGATCTATTCTATTCTATTCTATTCTATTCACAGACCAGATGTTGGATATAAACAGGCGGGTAGATCGAGGCTATGAAAACAGTTAGTTGCCTATAAACCGATCTCCATTCAGAAAACTAAGATACCCTAAGGTCACAGTACATTTTGATTTATTATTTTGATTTATTATAGTAAAACTATGATTTCCATTAACACATCATGGTGAGGAAAAGCGCCCATTGTTTTGGGGTTTTTTTCTTTGTCCTTTGACAGCCTGTAAGTGGGCCTACAAGTAAACGTGATGGGCACATTTAATTAAAAGATAAGGTTACAGTCAATTTATATTCCATCCAGCGTTTTTCTGTTGTTTTAAATCTGATGCTGTCACACAATTCAGTCCACAATAATACCTACTATATACTGCCCTAGATGTTTATAGACCCACGTTTTATATTTGATTTATATTAAATTAAATTTCCAGGCTTTTGCTTTCAACTTTGGCCAAAGCGCTGCAGAAATCAGATGCAGTGACACGCATTTGACTACTAGAAGCAAACCAAATAGTCTAAAGGAAGAGAAGTGAATTAATTACAATCTACTAACTACCCTCATGTGTAATTCCAGTAAATGCTCTCCAGTATGGCCGCATAATGCTGATAAAAACAAAATCAGGCATCGACGCTATTCTAATAACACAGATTGAATCTCTGGCTTGAGTGTGGTTAGAGGCTGCAGGTGCAACAGCCGCCTCCAGCCTACTTTCCTTATAAACTACACTTCCCAAAGAGCCTTGCGCCAATGAGCCTTGCGCCGACAATCCGTGGAAAACCGATTGCGCATGCGTATCCAGACGTGGCAACGGCATCATGGCCTCTTGGAAGCGTCAAGGGAGTCGGATGAGAGAGGAGAAAATGCTCATGTTGGTGTTTCTGGTGAGTCAAATGAATCTTTAGTGCATGTCGTGTGTTTTAGAACCGAGACGGAGGACGGTGCGCGTGAGCTTCCCGCGCGGGGCGGCGCGTGCTTGTGTCCGTTAAGGAATCCAGGAGGGGAAAAACATACATCTTCGCAGCGTCTCCTCGCATGTCCGTGCAGGCGGTAAAGTTAAAGTTGAACTTGCTGTTGAGATTTTACTTGCTACTATGATGTGAGGCGGACTTATAAACTGTCAGGTTTTTCACACTGAGCGGTGCTCTGACCCGGTTGTCTCCAGACTGCCTCCCCGGTGTTTGAACCACAGCCTGGGAAACAGACCTGGTAGACTTACCTTCCTCTCTAGCCTGCATTACACTGTTTTAAAGTCTGTCTCTGGTTTTATCCATGCGGTCGGTCGATAAATTATGGCTATAAACACAGAAAGTTACAGGAACTCGTCATGTGAGAGTGTAAATGGAAGTGAAAGAAATGTGTAACACAGGTGTCCTTTGGAAGAAGTACATTACCCTTTTCATGTCACGTGACTGAACTGAATTGGTTGCACAGCATAATTAATTGTATGCACAATCGCTAATCTAATCAAACGTCCAGTCTATTAAATGTCAACAAATAGAGAGAGGAGAAAAATGTACAATTTCAACGTTTTCATGTCAACACTCTCAACATATTCAGTTATAATACAGATGTTTGTCATGTCGGTGTGATGAATACTAAGACTTTTCCTGCTCCGCGTCCTGTTGTCCAGCAGCCTTTGCAAACAAGGGTGGTGCTTGGGTGTGTATTTACACTGCACCCTGTATGTACTGCATGTGGTATGTTGGATCTGCACCAAAGCTTGTTGGATTTGATGTTACAGTGCTGACTGCTTACCCTCTGCCTGCTCTGTACTGCTGCCATCGTCACTTGTTGCTTATTTCAGTAGTTTTTGGCCTATGTACAAACATTTGTGCACAGTCTTGACATTTTTGGAAAATGCTTATTGTAACCTTTATGTTTTCAAGCTTAGGAATGTGATAGAATTCAAATATACTCCTTAAAAAATGCTTGATTTTCAACATAATCAGGTGTTTCATCTACGCAATCATGTAAACCAAAATTATTATTATTACCAGGTAAGAATAATTAATATTTGTCCCTACCATGTTTTCACTGGCGTCTGTTTACAGATTAAAAGAATAAAAAGCAGCCAATTGGGTGGGTGCCTCTTATTGATTTGTCCATTTAAAAAGAAAACAAAAAACGTTTGGTGTCATTTTGTCCTGGGAAAGTGTACAAACACACATATCCGCACTCTCATAATCACACCCACCGCATGTTTGTTTTATGTATTCAAATACGGAAACGCTTAATTCCTGATCGTTCTGTATTCAGTTGGATAAAAAGAGTATTGTGACTTAAGATATCCAAAAGTTTGATTTGACTTTTAGGGAGTTTAATTTCATTCTTCCTACTGAAGCTCTCGTCATGGTCTGTGTGACAACCTGTGCAACTAACATACCATACATGTATAACAATGTGTACGTACCGGCAGGGCAACGCTCTAATTAGCAGCAGTCATGCTGCAGGAAAACAGGAGGAGCTGGACTTACATTCTTAAAACCTTCACAGTGGAGCAGGTGGAGTAGGTGGGCTGTTTTCTACTTTCTACACACAGTTGTACTCAGTCAATGTGTTCTGGATGGAGGCAGAATAGGAAGTCCCACAGACCAACAAGCTTCTTATTTCTATTATTAATTAATCTAATAACCCATTGAAAAGTTCGTAAACCCAAAAGATTCAATTTACACCTAAAACAGAAAAGCAAAACTTTTGTAAATCAGTTATTGCTAATTAATTTTCAGACAATCAATTCATTCATTTTTATGTTTACTAGTGAGAGAGTAGTAACTTAGCTTCACTGGATGTCTAACAGACAGACATGGACTATCCTATTAATATATCTATTAATGTAATTTTGAAGCCAAAGCCAAACCCTGATGACATTTACAAGTACAAAGTATTTAGTGTAGTGGGTGTGAGCTGCTTATCCTATAAATGTGTTAATCGTGCTGCTAAACCAGTCTCATTTTAACTCGGGCTTTAAACAGCTCACAGAAAGATGATAATGATTATTGAGAATGTGCACATTTCCATATGAGCAAATGTTTCAAAAGCATCATTATAGTTTTGTTTTGAACTTTGCTTGCATAAAATCAGTCTATAATTGGCAAATTGTGAAAAATGAGTAAATCTGACTTGACATTTGATACCAACTTTCAGCACTATTGGCGTTCAATACCCAGCCATATCCCACAACAAGGCTGGATGGTTTTTATTTTATTTGCACACATACGATAAATAAAAATCCAGATAAATAAAAAATGAGAGTCAAGAGGTTTAGAAGTCACATGCTTATACAATGGACTTAAGGAGAAAAGCAAATGATAACTAAAAAGAAGTATGGATGGATAGATGAATGGTATGTTGGTAGACCATGCCTTTAACTTCCACCGCTGTTAGCTGAAACGTGGTAGTCGCTAAAGCTGCTGATCGGTTGCTCCTTTGCTCGTTTGAGCGCAGTGAATCCTCTAAATCAGTGCTATGTGTACATTATCAGAGGCTGAATCACTACATTTTACAGTCACACACAGACCTGACTGGCTCATTAGTCAGAGGAAACCCAAGGCAAGTGCTTGACAAACACTGATGTGATTTGTGCTGATTCAGTACTGCCCCTAGAACTGGATGGCATTTTATTACGCAGATTTGTCACGGCAGATGGAGGGTGTAGGCTTGCAGGCAGGGGCTGGGCACCTGCTGTTTAGTAAGCACCAACAATGTGGCGGGATATACCTTTATGACAGGTAAAGAAAGGTATATCCCGCCACATTGCTGGTGCTTACTAAACAGCAATGTGGCGGGATATACCTTTATATTTAGAAAGGTGGATGTATAAAGTGCTAATGGAATGCCTCACCCTCTTGAGTTTGTGGTGGTGTCATGACAGTTCAACAGAGTTGTCACCTGCAGGGTTTGGGTGTGATCGATGGACGAAAGCATTGCCATTATGAGAATGGATTTTTCCTTGTTGTTGTTGTTTTAACATGCCAGCTGTCTTATTGTGACAACCAGCAGAGAGAGTTGGCAGCTTTTGTGGCATTTGAACAGAATGCAGGTATTGAGCACTGTTGCAACACTAGATTTTGATATTAGTGTTTCAGTTTCCAGTTCATGAGGTCCACCTGTCTAAAAATAGAGAGCTAGATATCATATTAAATACAATTACAATAAGTCCATAACTTTTTGCTTTTTAATATACATTGGCAGTTAATTCTTTACTTTGCTAGAGAATAAACATAGTTTGTGATTATTGCACTTTTAATCAATTAACATCAAATTCTGGCTAATTATGACTGAGTCAAATCATGTTTTTCTTTCTAATTAAATTGCAAAAAGAAAAATAATAATCTTGCTTGAATGGAATCACAAACGTAAAGAATCAAATTGCCTTCAAGCCAGTGAATCAAAGAACAGAACAGTGTTCTCTCTGTTTCTCATTTAACGTTCCAGATGGAGCCGATACCTGTGTAACTGTGAAAAATCAGAACGTGCGTGTGTCGTACCAAACCGTGCTTGGTACCAACCAGGCTGTGTGTGTAACAGCTGGTGATAATGGGGAAAGGTATGAGTACAGCGCTATTATAATGTCTCTCACAGTGATGGCAGTTGTGGTGCATGCCTCAGTGGAAAAAAACAAAAAACAATTCACAGAAGAATCACAATTCTTATCTTTTACAATTGATTGTGAATAGATGCACAAATGTCAAAAATCAGACACTGTACAACACACACGCTAAAGCTATCTTGTAGTACATCTTCAAAAAAAGACTTAACGACTAAATAATTACCTTTTGTGAGACCACAAACCACTAAGCCATTGCTCATAGACTATTGTTAGCAGAGCAGCAAACTCCAGCGGTAATAAACAACCACGCTGCAGCTCTTAAACAACTTAACCATAACTCAAAGTAACGCAACGTTCTGGTGACTGCAACCTCGCATTCCTGTTCCCGCTAATAGGAGTGGAAACCCGCAGCGGTCTCCTCTCACCTCTCTTGTGAACAAGGTTTCTGTCCGCAGAACTGCCATTCACTGGATGTTTTTTGTTCATCACGCCATTCTGAGTAAACTCTAGAGATGGTTGTGTGTGAAAATCTCACAGAGCAGCAGAAATACTCAAACCAGCCGGTCTGGCAACAACAATCATGCCACATTCAAAGTCACTGAGATCACATTTGTTCCCCATTCTGATGAACTTCACTTTGATGTGAACATTAACTGAAGCTGAAATACCAGTGTGCTTAAAGTGATACTGGTACCAAAAGAATACTTCATTCCATACCTTTTATTTTATTGACACACCAACCTGCCAACTCTGTCAAATACAGCACGCTCAACTTCACCAGCACAGACTGTGAGGGTTGTAGCTGCTGCCGTAGTGGGACAATCACACCACACGTCACATTAAATCGAAGAAGGCTTGTGGTGATTGGCAAAACAATACAAAAAGGAGAGGTTTCAATACTACTTGGTAGTGGGTTAGTTTGGTCTTGGTGACTTGTATCTGTTATTATGCATTGCACTGCTGCAACAAGATTGGATGATTGGATAATTACTTGAATAAGCAGGTCTACAGGTGTTTGCGATAAAGTGCTCGGCCCTCCTTAAGAGAGGAAAACGTGGCAAAACAAATCCTTGTGATGAAATTGCATGCAAATTGTAGCATTGAGAGATAATAGTTAATAGATAGTTAATCATCACTGTCTCTCATTTTCCATTTGCAGTTCAAGTTGAAAATGTCCACTTATTATACAAGGCAAGCAGCACAAAAAAGGGATTAAGCTCCAACACTTGCTGGATAAATTCAGAGACCATGAAAATAAATTGGATTCTCATCACAACTATTTGAATTATCACTTCATGCTTGTTACTTCCACCCTTCATAACATCTGAATGCACAGCATAACACTGCTGTGCTGCATTCATGTTTGTCTGTTTTAGTTGCCCGTGCATGTGCTTCATCGTAATAAATCTCAAGCTTAAATGGCCAGCAGTACAGTAATGCTGCTCCTGGCTGAGCCCGTCACTTACGGTGCTTTGCGAGCAGACTGTCAGCACAGTCTGGTTATTTCTATCCTTGTACGCCTGTCAGTGAAAGATGACGCACGGTGCAGTTGGTGGAAGAATCACATAGTATTAGAGCCATCAGCAATGTCAGTGTGAAGACGGCATCAGTGTCATTCTCGCAGACCGGTGTCAGACAGAACATTTCTTTTGAATGTAACTATGTGCACATTTTGTTTCTTTTCAGATTCACGTACAGCCAGTAGTCCTCTGTTATAGACACTTGACGCAGGGTTTACACTTCAAAACACTCTTAATATGTCTAAGAATGTTTGAAAGACAACAAACTGTGACAGTAGGCAGACTTCTTTATTTCTACACAAGCTTCAAATGAGCAAAAACGTGACTCTGTAAAGTTAGTAACTTGCTCCATTTTAGAGGATGACAGCTGCATGGTGTGTTGTATGCGTTTAAATTTTCAGTGGAATATTCCTTTAAACATCCTCACAGACTATGCTTATATATTTAGCCTAGAATAAGGTCATGTTTACAATATTGACTTATGTAATTGTGCCATCTTTCATTTAAGCTATTGAAGAAAAACAAAATGATTCCGTTATTTTGATCCATAGCTCAGCTTAATAGTGCATCTCATTACTTGTCTATATTGTAAAATATTGTGCCTCTGTCACCAGTGTTAGGCTATATACCACACAGTAGGTATTATTTCAACCTGGATAGCTCTTGTCACTTTAGTTTGTCATTATTTGTACCAAAAAGGCAGCTGCAGAAAAGAGTAAGAATCATCAACAGTTTGCATCATTTCATTCCTTCCAATCACATTTCTTGTCTTAATCGGATAAATAAGCCTCTCATCTACTAATCTTGCCCCGGCACCTTCCCATAACCATCCAGTCCCCACTTATACAGACAGTGTCACTTAGCCAGCCTCTAACTAGCCCACCCTAAACAATATGCTACTAGTGGGTCTCAAACCGAACACTGTCACATCCCGTTTATCCTGTCATCAACACATCAGCCTAATCGGAATTGACTTTAGGAGACAACATAAAAACAATAGTATTAAATTATCATTTTTTTTTTTTTTTTTTTTTTCTTTTAATATTTTGCTTTCTCTTTATTAAACTCCAAATATAAGCATGAGCAAAGTGTCTTAAAATTCCCATCATGCTCACCTCAGACGAGCATCCAGTTGGGAATTAAAATTAGAAAATGAGCCTGACAGGTGCTTGTTTTCATTCCAGGTGATATCACTCATCAGACAGGATCCGCTGAGCGAGCAGACCATGTTTGGTGTCTAATTTAGTTCTCTGTAGGCAGAATAGAAGGGCTTTTTAATAAATGGTGATGGCACAGATGCATGAAATTAGCTTCATAAGGCTTGAGTGGGAGCATTTTTATTTTTTTCTTAGTCATCTTCGATTAAAGTGTAAACTCTCAGTATGGGTTTTGTTTCGTATTAGGTGTTTCAACTAACAGCCTAACGACGCAGATGTACCCACCCGCTGTTGTCTTTGAAGCCACCGTTAGTACGGCTTGTTGAAAGTATGATACAAGATATGTGTGTGTGTGTGTTTGTACCACAGTTGAAAAGAAATTGCTAATTATATAAATGCCTTGTTGAAGCTCTCATTTTGCCACTTCAGTGTGCATATATAAGTTGAAACTAATGGTGGATCTCCAAAAACATTCCAATTTGTCCTGTGACGACCTTGAATCTTGCCAGAGTGTTTGTTGGGTAACTTTATCTAAATAAAACAGTATAATTAATGCACATACGAATCTATAACAGCCTTTGGTACTTGATACATTTTGCTTGGTAACAGGAAGTAGAGGGGGTTTCTCCAGCCATATGACACAATGACCGATGTGGTAACACATGTTTATGTATGTGTTTGTATCACCAGGTGTGTCTGCTGCCGGTGCTGGATGCAGTGAAGGTGTCTCCTCTCATAGAGAAGGTCAGCGACCACAAAGACTTCAAGAAGCTGCTCAGGACGAGAACCAACGTTCTGGGGCTCTACACCAAGACAGGTTAGAGAAGACACACATCCACTCTTCATGGATATTTGTTGGATCCATTGTTTCTGCCAATAAATGAACATGATTTTATTGTCGGATCAGGATCCTCATACTTTTATTTCCTGTAGAGCAGCGTATATTTTTAGTGCTGATGTCATTATGTACTTATGCAAGTGCATAATTACAGACCATTATAATCATTTTATAATAATCAGAGAAGGTGAATGTCAAATTCACATCTTCACAGTGACTCAATTAGCAGCAGTCCCAAAACCGTCAGTTCAGTAATTGAAAGACACCACAGTTACATTCTAATAGCTTATGTTAAAAGAATATGTCTTTTGTGGCAACAGCAAATTACGCACAAAAGCACTTAAGGCCAACACTTTCCCAACATTATGTAGTGCTCTAATAGAATTATGACTACATCAAATTACAGATGTAAGATGCTGTTTAAATCAAATTTCCTTCAGTTGCGGGTGAGTAAGTACAGTATTTATACATGTATACCTTAAGATCTTGACAATTTTAACTTTATGATCACATACACATAGTGGAAAAAAACCAAAATGGGCTGATTCACATAGCGAGTGCAGGATAATTCAATAAGCATGCATTGGTGCAGTCGATTGTGTTTATTAGTTAGTATTTGCTTTAATAATTAGAAATTCTATAATTGTGCAACATTAAAACATCAAGTTAATTGAAGTGTTTTTCAGTGCCCACTGTAATAAGTATTATGTGTATATATATTTATTTACCTCGGTGTCTGAAGATCATTTTTATATATTATTATTAAGATATATTCATGATTTTGTGCAGCTTTAGCCTGCAGCCTGTTTTAAAGGGAAGACCGCAGTGCTCGATCTCAGTCATGAACTTGGAAATACATATTTTATAGAATTAGAGAGTAGTCGTGAAATAGAAACTAGAACACTAAATGCAGTCAAACACAGTTATGAACCAGCATTTACTTCCAACCATTAGGGAACCTCTAATGCACCCCAGTAGATTGTATTCCATATATTTCAGAGGAGAGGAACACAGACTTGTACAAGTAGCTTACTTGGTTTGACTCATTACTCCATTCAGTTTCCCCCTCTACCCCTCAATAAGCAGCAGAGGGCTCTCAGTGCCCCACAGACACAGAATTATTTATTTCAGAATTCATGGCCCGTATCAGCCTGCGTTAGCTGATTGGATAAGATTTCTACCGATCGAGCTGTTGCTGCTGGCTGCAGCATTACACAAACCTTCCTTCTTTGAAGACACCAAAGGTTGCCCTCCTTATGCTGGTTTAATTCCAATCCAATCCAATTCTATATATATTACCTATCCCCATATCTAACATAATAATGAATTCATGAAGTGTAAGGCAGTCGTGCACTGTCTCCCTGGCCAATCACTAGCCTTCCAACCTGTACAGGTCAGATCCCTGTTGACTTTTGCTCTGGTCAGTGAGTCCATTAAAAAGTCTACTAGCTGGTGTCTGCTCACCTTCTGCTTCATACGTGGAAATAAAGTGATACTGAATTGCCAGATGTTTTTTTTTCCTAACCGGTGTGAGATGGGACCTTGGGGATTCACTGCAGGGCCCCTAAATCTAAATATAGCCTTGGCCTGGAGCATTCAGAGGAATTGTTTTCTTCATGCAATAAATACAACACGTTTCGTATCAGGAGGGAGTATAAAAATGATGTATTGTGTTACACAAGAACTAGAATATTACACTTTGTTTACTTTACTCAGAGGAATCTACTTTGCCTGCCATATCTTATAAAAAATCTGTAATATTACTGTGTGTGTTGTTTTAGCTCAAACAGTTTATTGCGCACTAGTTTCTCCTCTTTGCTAGCACAGAAAGCAAACTGTACAGCACAGCCGTATTTGCTTTCTGAAATTGTAGAATGTGCAATTCTCTGGTGATGACGAGCATGCCACGCCGTCCTCGAATGAGCTCAGAGATGATATTCATCATGGCTCTGAATATGGTAGTAAGCAGCAGGTACAAGCTGTAACATACCCGCTGTACTTCCTCTGTTCACCAAAAAGTGACTCTGTCTAAGCAGTCACAGAGTCTCTGTGTCACCATATAATCCTCCCATCTCCTGAGTACTCAAACTATTGTCAGATGTTGAAAGCTGGTGTAACGTAAGCCCCTCTCTTTTCCTTCATCACTGGGTGCTTCAGTAAGACACTGAGCTCAACTGTAACTCAACTCCTCTTCACTGTGTTTGACATGACAGTGTCCTCTGTGTCTCGAGACTCTGGCTTGTCCTGAGCTATTGAACGGTTCTGGTAACAAGCCTGACTATAGTTTATTCTCTGTGTCTGTAGCTACATCAGGGGACTCTCACCTGAAGCTGCTGTCAGATGTGGCCCAGACAGTGAAGGGCCAAGGGACTATTGCCTGGATCAACTGTGGGTAAGTAATGTGATAATTAAAAAAAAAAGAAAAAAAAAAAAGTCTTCCTCTCCCTCCATTACGCCCACTGACCGTCTGTCTTTTTCGATAGCGCGGCCTCTTTTGTCGGATTTTTGCGCTTGTTCCACTTGTTTTACTATACAGGCACAATTTAAGAGGAGGCCACTCACTTATTGTTGGAGCTAGTGAATCTTTAGGTATGTAGGTGTACATCTTTAAGAACCCAATGAAAATATGAATTAGTTGCAGCCGTACTTGACACCGTTATCAAGACTTGACAGACACCAGAACTGTATTTTGGTCCAGTACCTAGCCTTTGTCAATTGATAGGAAAGTTTCATTCAAAATTTAGCTGGTTTTCTCTCCACCAAGTTGCCCAAAATGTCACCTTGTTGGGCTTTGAAAAACTGTGATTTTTTTAACCATATTCCAACATTATATTGACCAATCTGTTCATTAATTAATTAAAAATAACTTATTAAATTAAGATATGAAACATAGAACTATAACCACCACATTTGTCTTCACACTCCATACACTGTTTCCTTTTAAAGGCAGAACAGTATGTCATCAGTCTTTCTCGAGCACATCTGTCTCCAGCCCACACTGTGGAAATGTTTACATTAAGCAAATGTGAGATATTCCCAAGGCATCTGCGAGAATTGTTTCTCTAAGCTCAACTTGCTTTGCTCCCCAGTGATCTGACTTAGACTTTTTTGATTCCTTCTGGCCTTCCTGGTGTTCACTTCCACTTACTTTATGTTTTTTTTTTCATACCTGTCAACACATCAGCCGCATGAACCGTCATCTTCACTAGAGAGGAAAGAATATATCACAAAACAGGAAGCCGTGAGGAAGGCAGTAACTCCCCTTTGACACACAGTGCTCATTGCACCTTTCACAATCTCTCTCAAGCTTATCCGGGATCGAAGACCTGACGGACAAAAGAAAAGTGTTGGTGTCCATGTTTCTCATCAAAGACACTCCATGATACACAGCCTTTTTTTCAATGTTTACTTTCTGACTCGGTCACTGATTGTGTCTAGGAGAATACGATCCTCTCTTCCGTCTCCCAACTACTATATGCTTGCATGCTATAGGGTGAGCTAATGCTAAGCAGAGATTTATCCTGGGCCAGATTCCTGCCAGGGGGGCTCGAGTGAGCCGGGTTCATCACTGCAGGACACATGGATCCAGTGCCAGCCTCAGTAGCCAGGCATTGTGCTATTTGGCATATTTCTCCACCATCTCAAATGGACCGGCTCCAAATTGAAGCTCCAGCTGACAGCTTGTGGTGGACAGAGGGAGCATATATCACAGCGTGAGAATGGTTAGCTCTGCCAAGGAAGAGGGCCACCAGGGCCAGGACGACACACTTTGAACAGATGACAGGGACCTGAGTGTTGGCCAACTGGGATCCACCAGAGGGATGGATGATCTCATGCAGGAAGGAAGTACAGGACTTTGCTGCTCTGCTCCCATTCCTATGGAAATTTAGAATACATAGACCTTGGATCAATGGGAATAGCAGAGCACAAACAAGCACAGCATGGATTAGGATTTGTGTTCTGGAAGAGTAATAATTGAATGGCATGCTGGGTCCTCATCCTCTTTGCATGATGAATCCATCATTAATCCTTTCCAATGGACTCGGTTGACTTTGGCTAAATGCAAAGTTTGGGCATTTTTTTCATTGTAATGGTTCATTCAGTCACTTTGATAAAATAAGCTGTGCAATCTCTTTGCATCAACTATTTAAAAAAAAAAAGTAGAAGAAAAGCAGTGCACTCACTAACAGGCTTCAAATACTTTTTATACTTTTTTTTTATTAGTAGCAAATGGGAACACAGATGTTTCAAAGTCATTTTCTGTTGGTTTAATATAAGCAAGTAAACAATTGCTTAGACAGCCAGAAGTTGTAAACCCACCAACAGATTAGACGGATTATCGTCCAGTGAAGTGGGTTCACCTCAAATGTCGACTGAAGTTGCACCAGGATATTGGTCTATAACCTGTGATTTCTGGCTGCATTTGATGTTCGCTTCTTGTCCAGCTAAATTTGGCTAACCTGGACATTTGTTTAAAATCAAAAAGAAATCACATTTTAGACATCCTCTTCTTGCAGTCTAAAATAATGTTAATTTCTATTGTTCATAGTATATTATTGTTAAAAGGAAGAAAAATGGCTCTTTGGGGAAATATGAAAAACACTCCTTTTCATCTGAGCCACCAGAGGGGCGTGTTGGCCTTTATGTTTGATTGACATCAGGTGAGCAACCTCTTTGAACTGTAGGAGTCAGAAGTTGGAGTGTAATGTACATCGCCTCTTCCTTTATGATGACTTGCATGTGTTCCATATCAAAATTTCACTGTCTAACATCATATCATCACTTGATTGGACAACAGTTTGCCTTTGGATCCACAGTACCATTGTCATTTACCCCTTCACCTCATGTGTTTGTTAGCACAGTGGTCAAATGACGTTACAACGCGTGTTCATCCTGCGGACAGGCCTCTGATATACGGCCATCCATGGCCTTTGTTCTTTGCGTAGCTTACTGAACATTAGTTAATGAGGCATACTAACTTTTCTGTTATGTGATTGAAGGGCGCCGCTGTGTCATTGGTTCATTCATACACACAGCTGACAGCTGTTCAGAAAGATAATGGTCTGCAGCTTAGTGTTTCTGAGTCAGTCTTGCAGTGTAAAGGTCCACAGTGAGTAAGAGTGTCTCTTGTTCTTCCAAAAAAGTGCCATTTTACGGTACCTGATGGTATTCAGCAATGTAGCTTGCCAGCTCATTTCAGTTGACTACAATTTACTTCGACAATGGGCTTCAACTTACAAGTGATTTAACAAAATGTGCAGCATTCACCAAATTTCTCATACCTGTACTGTTGCCTCAGCAGTTGGAATACAAGTGAAGAGTGAGGTAATGTAGCACACCATGATTTCATCTGGGTCTAGTTTCAATCCTCGAACCTTGCTGACAAAGTCTTTGGATGTTTCCAACCAAAGGAGCTAATGGCGACCTTATGCTTGGAAAATTTAGTATTTGACCGAGTTGACGTTGCAGCTGAGGTTGTTGCGGCTCAATGTATCTAGAAAAATGTTGCGTTTGTATTTTCACGTTTGATCTAGTATGAAAATTTAGTATCTGAGACGTTTAGAAATGTAGAAGAAGAGCAAGATTAACATTTCTTTGACATTATTGTACATGTCTAATGCAGTTATTGGCTGTGAGTAGTATATGAACATCGATGGATCTTTAGTAAGGCTCCCTGCTCTACTTTGCTTTCTTTGATGCAATACATATTGAGTCTTTGTGAGAACATTGTGGCCCGTTTCACTTGTGGCATTGTTTCAAGCGAGTTGAGAGAAGCCAGACAGGTTTTGAATCGGATGACTGCGTGTCATCTCCAAATAAGTGTCGAGGTCACATCTGCTCCTGTCGTGCCCCGACTGGTGCCATCTGCCTTCATGAGTCGGCAAAATGTGGCATTAGGCACACAGTGGTTACCTGAAATACTATCCGTCAACATATGCACACTTAATAACTCTCCCTCATACAATACAAAGTACACTGAATATGTATTTGGCTCACTGCGGGTCTTGGAGCTGTAATTGAATTCTACCTCTTTGAATTTCTGTTAACTCTAGCTCTCCAGAAAAAAACCTCTCTCCCTCTAAAGGAATAAATAAAATATTTCTCACTCTTTATTACAGAAGAGGAACAATACTTTGTGCTCCTAGTACTGCCTTACTGTAGCAAGTATGAAGTATGTGTAGGTGGTTAGATTTATTGGCTTTCCAACTACAGGCCTTTTTTATTTTCAATTACAGAAATAAGCCTCTATAGAGCAGAGAATGTATGCATGCTGTACAGTACAGTTTGTAATCAACATTAGTTTCTCATTGTGCACATGTATAACACTGTACAAGTGATAAAATCGTAATGCAGTGACGTCTTCATGCAGCCATCCTCTCGCTTCCTTTTTTAATTCAGTTCAGTTACGTTTTGTTGGAAAGTGACCAAAGATGTGTTGCTAATGACCTTGCACATACAATGAATGAAGAAGTCTATCAAGTAGTTACTGCTAAATTAAATAAAAAGGACTGGACACATTTTGGGGAAAATGGTGATCACAAATTCTATGGTAGTTTTGTATGGTGATCACAAATTCGGTATTTAGTCTAAAATTGACGGTGGGCAGGAGAGTTATTTTTTGGGATTAAAGTTACACTAGTTACACCTTAATTCCACTTTTTTGTCCTGCTTCTCATTTTCAGAGATTCCGAGGGCCGTAAACTCTGCAAGAAAGTAAAAGTGGATCCGAGCTCCAAACGCGGAGGAGTCGAGCTGCTGCATTACAAGTGAGTAAGCAGACATTTAGCTGGCTGTCAGGCGCTTCCACACCTTAGTGCTTTCTGGAAAGTAATACCATGATGTTTGTAACTTAAGGAGCAGGTTGTTCACTGTTTATTGCTGGTGTGTTTTGCAGAGATGGGACGTTCCACACAGAGTACACCAGGCCTGCTACCTTCAAAGTGAGTGCTCAACTGCACGTTCTTTCTATATGCTTTCAGCTCAAGTGCAGCACAGTTGATCTTTTTGCATATGTAGTGTTAATTAGTCTTCACATTACTTGTATTAATTATATTTTATTGTATTGTAACATATTACATACTGTTCTGTGGAGCTCAGCGTGTCTGTGTTTATTATTTAATTAATTCAATAGGTATATAAAAGCAACTTCACTCTTCTTTCTGTTTTAATAAGATAAGGGATGGACAATTTAGGGAAAATTTCATTGCAACCATTTGCGAAAATCAAAAAAGTTAATTTTATTTCTCATTAATGTACACTTAGCATCCAATCTTGACAGAAAAAAGACCTCATAAGGTCAAAGGAACTGCCCAAGGAGCTCAGAGACAGAATTGTGGCAAGGCACAGATCTGGCTAAGGTTACAAAAAAATTCTGCGGCACTCAAGGTTCCTAAGAGCACAGTGGCTTCCATAATCCTTAAATGGAAAAAGTTAGGGGCAACCAGAACTCTTCCTAGACCTGGCCGTCCAGCCAAACTGAGCAATCGTGGGAGAAGAGCCTTGGTGAGAGAGGTAAAGAAGAACTCAAAGATTACTGTGGCCGAGCTCTAGAAATACAGTAGGAAGATGGGAGAAAGTTCCACAAAGTCAACTATCACTGCAGCCCTCCACCAGTCAAGGCTTTATGGCAGAGTGGCCTGACGGAAGTTTCTCCTCAGTGCAAGACATATGAAAGCCTGCATAGAGTTTGCCAAAAAAACACATGAAGAACTCCCAGACTATGAGAAATAAGATTCTCTGGTCTGATGAAACGAAGATTGAACTTTTTGGCATTTTTTTCAAGCTTTATGTTTGGAGAAAACCAGGAACTGCTCATCACCTGCCCAATACAATGCCCACAGTGAAACGTGGTGGTAGCAGCATAATGCTATGGGGGTGTTTTTCAGCTGCAGGGACAGGACGACGGTTGCAATTGAAGGAAAGATGAATGCAGCCAAGTACAGAGATATCCTGGAAGAAAACCTCTTCCAGAGTGCTCAGGACCTCAGACTGGGCTGAAGGTTTAACTTCCAACAAGACAATAACCCGAAGCACACAGCTAAAATAACAAAGGAGTGCCTTCAGAACAACTCTGTGACCATTCTTGAATGTCCCAGCCAGAGCCCTGACCTAAACCCAATTGAGCATCTCTGGAGAGACCTGAAAATGGCTGTCCACCAACGTTCACCATCCAACATGATGGAACTGGAGAGGATCTGCAAGGAAGAATGGCAGAGGATCCCTAAATCCAGGTGTGAAAAACTTGTTGCATCATTCCCAAGAAGACTCATGGCTGTACTAGCTCAAAAGGGTGCTTCCACTCAATACTGAGTAAAGGGTCTGAATACTAATGACCATGTAATATTTCAGTTTTTCTTTTTTAATACATTTGCAAATAGGTCTACATTTGTTTCTTTTAAGTCAAGATTGGGTGCTGAGTGTACATTAATGAGAAATTAAATGAAATGAGTCCAAAAAATACAGTAATCATTATTTTTCTTTATATTAGGTGCATACTTTTCCACTTACAGTAATGCAGACACACCATGGTTCACATCTGACATCTAATGTTGCTGACAGCTCTTCAGATGCCTCGACTAACATTCGCATAGCATCTAAAACTATTTGTGACATAGTTTCCAATGCAAACCTTATGAGATACAATACAAAAATGTTTTCCTTACCTGTTGTTCAACAGCAGGTTGTACCTTTAGTTGTTTTCATGATCTAACAGATGTCTTCTGTCTCCCCGAAATGAAAAATGTAGTAGCTCAGGCAAAACCTGCATTTTACATATGTTCACTGACTGTGCCGTACACCGCCCGGCCTGTCAAAGCCATGTGCAAGGGTCTTAATGATTGTCCAGAATAGAAGAAAAAAATAATGGAGTGGTGCTTCTTCTTCTGGGAAACCATCTTTGATCATGCATCAATAGTAGAGATGGTAAAGTGAGCTCCAGTTAACCTGATTTGCTGGCAGCTACAGTTGTTATTTCAACCCTTTTTTTACCTTTTTGTGTAAATTATAGTTTAAAATTTGAAATTTGTGAAAATCAATTTATGTTGGTTTTTGTCATTGAACATATTAGATCCCCATCCTCAGGAAATCTGGGAGCTTTTACTCATAAGTACCTGACTGCCTAGACTTTAATATCCTGTTGGCTACTGTTTTTGCCCATATTTCTTTCCCTGACGGATGGAAAAGCCTCTGAAACAGTAAAAATGTCTTAGTTTAACCATTACCATTACAAAGTAATCCTGATATTAACATAATGATCATCATATATTCTGCCCATGTCCACACTGTTATTGTTATCTGCTGCTGAATGAAATATTTCCTGCTGACACCTCAGCAAGACATATTGTATTTACATGATGTCTAAGCATTCCCAAGGCCATTACCAGACACTTTAAGGTGTTAAAATAGCTTTGACACCTCTTGGATGAGCAAACATGTTGCTCTATATTAGCTGCCATCTGGTACAACCTACAGAGTTGCCTGTTCTAAATTTAGGGGTGACTTCTGGAACAGTAACGTAAATCATCGCTCTTGACTCTTGTGTTTACAAAATGATTGTGAGATTGTATGCCAGTGACAAGTTGTTTAATTATCTAAGTATTGCCTTTGTACAGACTCCCACAGATTCATCATTCTGAATTCCCCCCCCCTTTTTTTTTCCTCCATTCAGTCCATGGTAGCATTCTTAAAAGACCCATCAGGGCCTCCACCGTGGGAGGAGAACCCTGAGGCAAAAGACATCGTCCACATAGAAACAGAAAAAGTAAGTAATGACCTTTTGAGCTTTTTGATCAATTATAAAGAAGCTTCTGCTTCACTGTTATTTGAAGACATACAGAACATCAATGTTGACACACAGTTACTGTGATTACAATACAGTGAGAAAATGAAGTTAATGTGATGCAGGTTCACATCTCTCCTCCTGTCCCGTTGAGGGGTTTGATCAGCTTCTGGAGATGACACACAGTAGCATGTCTACCTGTGCAACACCTCCAAACATATAAAATCATCAAAGAGCTGTTCCACATAGCTCAGGAAGTCTAACACTGCCCTGTCCTTACAGCTTCAAAACATTTTCAGACAGCTCGCATCAACTCGGGTCACATGGTTTAAAAAAAAAAAAAACACACAAAAAAAAAAAAACGCAACACATTCTCCCACAACCTTACACTCTTAAGACACTCACAGCTGTAAACAGAATTTTTAAAGCCCTCCAATTTAACGAACACTAGAAGCCTTTGGTTTTCACCTGCTCGTGCACACATGCCTGGAGCCTTGTTGAGTGTGTCAAAAAAGATTTTGCTGAATATAAAAAAAAAGGTGAACTTGTGAAGGTGATGAGGAGGAAATGAAACTGGTGTGGGGGCTGATCTACCTGCTGTCCAGATGAATGTACTATATTTCTTTGGAAGCTGATGTGATGACTCCATGTAATGTACATGCAGTGTGATGAATTGCTGACAAAGTAAAGATAACAGTGTGCTTCATTACTGTAAAGTTCTGTATGCTAAAAACGGACACACTCTGGGAAAAAAACCCTGGAGCAAGTCAGAGAAATCATGCTGTTGACGCCAAGCTTTAGTCAACATTAGTGATATTTTTCTTGGACAATTTTAGCTTTTACACTTTTTTGTACATGTGTTTCATGTAATAATAATAAACCATCTCAATCATCTTCTTGTCAACCCTCACTCAACCTTTTTTAGGACTTCAGGAAGCTGCTGAAGAAAGAGGAGAGGCCCGTCCTCATGATGTTCTATGCTCCCTGTGAGTGCTTTTATTATCACTGTATTCATTAGCTCACAGTAGCGCCTCTCGCTGGGCTACGTTCAGAAGACAGTGTGCCAGGAGAAGCAGACAGCAGCTATTATTGCCCTGAAAATATGAAATAAATGTACCATACAGAATAAGATGGTGCATTCAAAGAGAGCTTACAGAATATGAATACGATCAATAAACTGGGGGTATACTTGGCAATACTACACTGTTATAATCAATACTGCAGTGAGGTTTTCTACATTGATCATACCTGGTAAATATAAAATACTTTCTTTTTCACTTTGAATACTGAATAGTGTTCACAATCAAAAACAGGGCTACAACAAATGACTATTTTCATTGTTGATGAATCAGTGTAATGTGTTAAATGCCAGGAAGTAGTTAATATAACCTTAAGATATTCAACTTGCAATTATATAATGCAAAGAAAAGTATCAGATGCTTGACTTAATGATTATGCTACTAATCATTAGAAGTAGTAATCGATAACAAAATGGGGTTTAGTCAGTGAGGTTGTAATTGCCACAACTGATGCTCAATAGTAAATATAATCCAATCCCGTGGCAGATGATGGGAAATCTTTTGACAGTCGTATCAACGCTGACACTTCTGTTTTTCTTTATTTTTTATTTTGTTTGCAGGGTGTGGCGTTTGTAAGAGAATGCAGCCTGTCTTTCAGCAAGCCGCAACAGAGACGAAGGGAAAATATGTAAGTCTGCTAAATTTGGCCCTGCACACTTGGCCCACTGTCTTATTGCAATAAGTGTCTCTGATCTGTAGCTGTCCTCCACTCATGTTTGCAGATTAGATGAGACGTGTCAGAGGTGTATGTCTGGATGGTTAGCTTGCTTGTTCGGAAGAGTACAGCCTGTCATTCTGGTCTAAATGAAAGCTTTCTTGGCTCTGTATTTCCTGCAAAACCTCTCGCACACCTCAGCAACTTCTGCTCCACAGGTTTTTTAATCAGCAGAATAATATCCTAAATGGCTTTTAAAGGCAATTCCGAGGCCATGATCTCCTCACTGCTTGAATTGATTTATACGTAATATGCGTTTTGGTTTGCTTCGATCCAACGTAATTACAGCGGTTCATTCGCGAGCCTACTGATCTAGCCTAGCAATCTGTTTTTAATGATTTTAATGTAATATAATATTGTACAGGTGTATATAATCAATAACTGTATTAGATGTGTTTCCTACTTGGTTTTAGCTGGCACCCGCAGCGACAACTAAGGGCTAATGTCCTTGTCCAGTTGAAGCTTACAACCTCTATATAGATTAAATGTCACTTTAGCCTGTCCAGTCTTTGTGTTCACTTCCTAACTTTTCCTTTCTCCCCTATTTTCATCCCGTTTCTTCCCCTGCCTGGTCTCATGTGTGCACTAAAGATCCATGTTGTCAGTTTTCAGACAGGCAATATTACAGTCAGGAGGGATGAGAATGCACCATTACCAACCATTGAAATGGTTTTTAACAGCACTCAAGAGACACAAGCACAAAAGGAACCAGAGGCCTATGTAATCAGCTTGGGAAACAAAGACTTTGTGTTCATAAACACTTCTCCATGAGTACCAGAAGAAGAAGAATCTGAGGGAGAGTGTCCTGCACAATGAGAGCTGAGGATTCAGTGAAGTAGAGAAGCGTGTCGTGTTTGCCTCACATAAAGCAGGAAATGAAAGAAAAGATAATTGAATGCATGTTTATTTGATTACCAAGCATGCTTTATGAGTAGTGAATATTTTAGCCTCTCAACTGGAAATTAACATGCATACAACCACCCTGCATTGAACGTAGAAGTACGTGTTTGTTGTAGAGGCTGAGATAGATTTTTTGAACTATGTCCGGTATTGTAAGAGACTAATAGTGCTGCTGAAAGGTTGGAATACCGAATTGGTGGTCATGACACATTTCTCGCTTCTGTCATACACACAGTAAAGTGTAAATGCAGCGTTTGAAGTGTTGCGTCTCGTCACGCTGAAATAGCTGTGAGCCAAAAAATTCACAGATTAATGTTTTTAATGGTTGTTTATTCCATATTATCTCTCAATACCAATCTTGATATATAACACGGATATTGGTGAAGAACACTGTCAACTTTAAATAAGTGAAGGAGGCATCGAGAGCTTGTCATGACTCATGGACATTCTTCCAGCTATTTTTGTCAAGAACATGTTGCACAATATTCCCTCGGAGGGAACCAGGAATGTTTTAGTAGTTTGATATACCAAAGAAATCTCTGAACTGGAATTTTCTTTATTCTTCTTTTATTATTTCTGTTTTCTGGTTTAATGGTGCTCCGTGAGATATTCAAAGCTTGGGATAATATTTTTTATAACCAAACCCTGCTTTGTGTGACCTGTTTGGCGAGTTCCTTGGTCATGATGCTGTTTGTTTAGTAATGTTCTCTAACAAACTTTGACCCCTACACAGAACAGGTGTATTTGTATTGAGATTAAATTGCACACAGGTGGATTCTACACACATGCACTCAACACTCAGATTTTCATTTGTAAATAATTTTGAAAACCATGTAATATTTCCCACCCACTTCATAAGTATGGACTACAAGATGATAAAGCGAATGCTTCACTTTTCATGCATGCAGAGTACGAACTATATAATCAAAGCCAATTAATAATCAAATCAAATCAAATTTTATTTGTACAGCCCAAAATCACAAAATACATTTGTCTCAGAGGGCTTTAAAGTCATTTTTTTATATTAAAATCCACAATCATCTCTAGTTTACTAGATTATATAACCTGCGTCCATTATTTGAACATTTTGCTCCTCTTAAATATCTCACCTAATAATCTGATTACTTGTGTTTACCCTGACCTTTGATGTGACAACAGCAAGAGGTCATGAATATCATAGCTAACGGACAGATTTTTGTCATGCTAAACTAAACTTAAACTTAATGCTAACATAGAATGCTCCCAGCAAACGTGCTTAACACTGGCATGCTACACAAATATATACTGTAAGTGTACATGTTAACATTCATAACATTTATTTATATATATATATATATATTTTATATATATATATAGTGTCTCGTCACACCCCTAATATATATATATATATATATATATATATATATATATATATATTAGGGGTGTGACGAGACACTCTGTTCACGAGATCGAGACGAGACGATTTCTTAAAATCTCGTGACGAGACGAGATTTTAAGAAAACTAAATTACAAATATGAATGCCTGGACAACAGACTTTTATTTAACTTTGTTTTTTTGTTTTCCGACGTCATTCGGCTGCTTGTTGGATCACAATTTAGAAGTGGCGGGGGCGTCGCAAATAGTTATGCATGTGTTTTCCGGCTGCTTGTTGGACAACAAATCTCGAGAGACCGATTTCCAAAATTTCATCTCGCGAGATCTCGTCACACCCCTAATATATATATATATATACCCAGATATTACATCTAGTGGTTCAGTGACGGATTCAAAGTAATCCATCTTTTTATTTTAGAGGCCTCTGATGATGACTATCTGTTTTGATCTTTGATATCTTTTCTTTTTCTTTTCTTATTGCCTTCACTTTTATTCACCTCCCTGACAACGCATGCCTCATTTTCTCCTTTTATTATTTTTTTAAAGGTACTGGCTGGGATGAATGTGCACCCAGCTGAGTTTGACGGCCTCAAGCAGGAGTACAACGTCAAAGGCTATCCGACCTTCTGCTACTTTGAGTAAGTTGAATCGTCTCATCTGTCTCACTTAAGTCTCAGCCCTCACATCCAAGGCTCAGAACATCAGAGTAGGGCCATTTCAAACAGCAGTCCACGTCCTATTCTCACAAAGGTGGCCCTCAAGATTCAGTATGCTTCTACCTTCTCCTTTATACTTGTTCAAAGGAAACAGATTTTGTGAAAGCTATTCCTTTTTTTTTTTTTTTTAAAGTAACCTCACTGGTTAAGGATGATGAGTGTGAAATACACAGTTCGTGTTGCAACTAATGCACCAGACACTAAGTTGCTCTTCTAGTTCTTGGTAACTGCAGGGACTATTAAGATTAAGATTTACACACACAAAAGAGTAATGACAACAGATATATGGTCATTTATTTAAAATACATACGAACATAATGAACACAGAAAGAAGATAAAGGGTAACCATGTCGTATTATAAATTATGAAATGATCATACTATGGTGGTGGGAGAGCAAGAGAGTGATACGTCACTAAACCACTAGATGTAATAAATTCAAATAAAAGAAATGGATTGAATTAAAGAAAATGCATGACAAATCCATAATTAATGATAATCTATGATGGTATCTGTTCCCTAAAGACACAAGAATTTGATTATTTCTAGTGAGAAGACTTTGGAAGGTCCTGTGAACCTAATGTGATGAATGGACAGTACCTATGGCAGTGTGCAGTGAAGGATGACAGCAGAATGACCTTGCAGTCCGTAGGCGGTCTCCCGCACTTCAGGCAGGGGTCCATCATGCAGGTCAGCTGGCAGCATGAAGCTCGCAGTTCATTGGAGTGCTCAGTAGGCCGCAGAATATTCAGCGGTTAGGCAGACAAAGTCTTCAACCACATGTAGCCGGTGGATGCAGCTTTTAACGCAGGTGTGTTAGCAAACATGTTGACGACGTGCTGGAGATGTCACGTCAGCCAGACAGCGGTTGTTTAGGTCTGTTGCTAAGGCAGCTGCAGTGGCAGGGTGAGCTAGAGGCTCACGCAGGAGCTAGAGACTGGGGTCTCTGCTGTGGATGGTGTATCAGTGTCACTAGAGTTGCACGATACCCAAGGTATACCCGGTACCCCGCGGTGCCAAATCATAACCGTCGCTACTATACTAGAAATTTTACACGACGGTATTACCGTGGATTACGATACTACCGGTGCCAGTCTCCGCTACATAGCGGCCGCCACTGCTCTCCTCCTGGCTTCTCACTGCATGCTACTCCTTTGTAAATAAACCAACATGGAACTGCAACCGAACTACACAGCGGCTGAATGATTGGCTGTTTGCCTGTTACTGGTGACGTCCAGGGATATGATAGGCTGTTTCTGCACGCTGGGTCCGCCCGTCTGTTAGCTGATTGGCTGTCTCGCCCAGACGTGCTCACGGTCACAAATACGAAACGCGACCGGGCCCGAGCGGCGAGTCTGCCGAAGCACAACAAATTTTTCTCAAGAAACCAAAGTCCAAAAGTCACATTTGGAACTATTTTGGTCTTAAGTAAGGCACAGACGGGAAAGCAATAGACAATGGCCGTCCACTGTGCAGGCGCTGCCACCAAGCTATAGGAGCCAAAGGAGAGAACACATCCAACCTCATAAAACACCTGCAGTGTCGTCACCCAGATTTATATGTCGAATACCAGATTAGTATGCCCTGTTTATTTTCTCACTGGCTAATATTAGGCCATATGCTCCGTGTACAGGCTGAGGAATGAAGAGTTAAAGAATGTCAAAGTATAAAGCACCTAGAAATGCATAAAAATATAGTTTTCACAGGGAATCAGTTCCTGTTAATTGTACTAAATTGATTATTTATATTAGTACAGTAATGCACCAAACAACATTATAAGTAATTAATAAGTACTTATAACTTGTACAAATACATTGCAGTTCATAAAAATAATAATAAAAAGGCAGCAGTATCGCGATATTACCCGGAACCGTGATACTTTGTCTGGTATAGTATCGTGGGTACTTATTTTGGTATCGTGACAACTCTAAGTGTCACACACCTAACTTCACGGGTGGCACTCATAAATGAGTGCGTTGTGGAAGAAGATTTTGCCGGTACAGCCTGTATTTACTCGAGCCATCTGCTCTGGAAACCACACTGTGACAACGCAGCGAACCCGTTGAAATTAATAGAGGGGCTGCATCTTTTCACACAGTGCTATTGTCTGTCTGAACACGGCTTTACAACTCAAAACCAGTCTGCATCTTTAATAATTTATATGCCTGAGATGTTTAATATATTGTACTATCATAATATACTATATATAAGTTATTTTATATTCAAGAGCACCTATCTCTCCATCGGACATTGATTTAGCACTTGGCCTCTGCGTTTCTTTTTAGTCTTGGGAAGACAGCTGTGGCAGGTAATCAGAATATGCATACAGACACACATATACACAAACCCAAAGCATGTAGACACACACACAGCAGGGGCTAAGAATATGACTGATTGTGATCGTTAAAGCAGGGGCAGGCAGTTTTAAACTTTTCGTCTCTCTCTCTGCTGTCACGTATCACTCCGCCAAGTGACGGCATACTTTTTAAGTCGTTAAATCAAAAACTCTTTGCCAGCCACTAGCCTTTAGGTAACTCTAGCATGTGCACTTTGTAGACTGTTCAGTTCCGCCTTCTGCATTTGTAGAACAACCAATAGAAACGCTTGTCTCTCTGAAAGAACCCGCGATTGGCCTAAAGTCTCCCGTCACAAGCTAGTTTTCTAAAGCCTGAATACAGAGCCAAGAGGAAGTGCAGAAGTCTCTCAGAGCACTTAAATTACAATGTGTTGAAAGGTTATTATGGATTTGTACCTACTCCAGCTTTAATGCAGACCTCCCAGCCAGAGCATCCCTGCATCGTCCTCGTATTTACAGTGTTTGTTAGCTGTGTGCTGGTGCTCTGCTTCTTATCCTTCCTGCACCAGCTTTATCATCCCTATTTCCACATTAAACACTCTCTCATTCCAGTCTGGCCTTTTAATTAGACCGGGACTGATTAAGTGCCTCTGTGGTTAGTCACTGTGTGTGTATTTGGCCTCATCCTGTATGTGTGCACTTCTTTCATGTGTGCATGCATGCGTGCGTGTATTGTGCATTTATTGGCACATGCACAATTCCTGCGCACTCGTGTGTAGCTGAGCTTGAGGCAGTACTTTAGCTGGAAGCACATTACTGTCGGCGCAGGGCTAGCTAATGACCATCCGAGCCCATTGGCTTCAGTAATGAGCCCCTCACTGATAAACAGCAGCTAATCATTGTAGAGTAAATCAGCATCAGCACCGCTGGAGTTATCTCCACATTGCACTGGCTGTAAAGCCAAGTGTTCAAGGTCTTTTACATTGTCAATCCTGCCTGTTTAAGAAGGCTCACTACCCAACGCAACAGCACATCTCAATTTTCTATCAATAAAAGTGAAACTATTTTAGTGTCTTTGTCCTTGCGCCGTCCTTTAACCAAGAAAAACACCCTAGCAAATTACATTTATTTCACATTTCCAAAACTTGATTTTACAAGGCTCTCGTGTACTTTACAGCGGCAGCGATAAAGCAAAGGTATATAAAGTTAGTCATAAATCTCACTGATTGAATTCCAAGCAGCCAACCTCCACCACAGTAGTCAGTTCACTTAAAATGCAAGTTTTAAGATGCAAATCCAGTGTGTAATTGTGTATCACTTTTAATAGTGTCCGCTCTACGTCTTGGGAGCTGTAACTACGGTCGTCATCACCATCTGTGTTTGCAGAATCATATTGCTCACAGCCAGTTACTACTGACACTGATCTTTAGGTACTGGGTTGAGCCACCACATCCACCTTCCAGCCTTCATTTAGTCTCAGCGAACGCAGCAGATTAGATAAACTCATTCCCATGAGAAGAAATCTGCTTAAATTTGAAATCTTTTTGACTTTGGTGCTTTGGAGATGCTTCTAGCTCATTTCAAATGCATTACAGCGAGCCAGTGGCATTTCATACTTTTAAGATACAACAGAGGAAATGGTATCAATCATTGTTGAACTCTACACTACAGCCTTTTATCATCTTTCCTTTTGGTTTTGACCTGTTGTGTTTTTCAAAGGTCTGAGCCAGCTCTTTGGGTAACATAACTGGGTTATGTTGTGGTTACGATTGTGTTTAGGGTTCTGTCTTTGGTCCATTGTGCAGGAAGTGGTGAGGTGTCAAAGCTCACTCCTTTTTGAGTACTACCCGAGCTCTATCCTCATATGTTACAGAATCCTCGCTTAGATCCTTTGACTTATTTTATTCTGTATTTGTTAAGAATCCTCTGCTGATTTAGCATTGCACTCCTATAACATCGTTAGACTCACAGTCCAGTTTTTTTTTTTTTACAAAAATCTAAATCAGAACAGAGCCATCACAAAAGATATCATCTTTTTTCATTTCCACACATTCACCTTCCTTGTCAAAACCTGGCGCCAACATTACCCACCATGCAATTCGACCACTGAGAGTTCCTCTTTGCCATTGTCTGTGATTTGGTTGTGTTATGCTTGTAGTGGCTAATGTAGCCTCAAGCAGAGATAAGGAGCAGGCTTCTGAGGTCTGGTAACCTCACTTCTTTCTAACTCCACTCCCCCAGATTTCTTTTCTTTCATTTTCAAACTTGTAGTCTTCAGCTCCAGCTGCTATCACTTGAGGAAATTCATCAAATTTGGTGCAGCTCCCCCTGAATCCACCAAGGGCTTTATACAACTATTTTACATATACAGTAGTATCTCTAAAAAACCTGTAAACAGACTTTGATGTGCAAAATTGGTGAAGTTCGCCTTCTAAGATTTGTATTTGTATTTGGGGCGTTTTGTTAAAGGATAAAATGCTCTCATCCTGTAGGCTTGGAAATAGTTTTGATGAACAACAGTTACATTTTAATGAAACAGCCATAAAACGCACAAACTACTCTTGCAGCCTTATCCACTCCTAGATTTTCTGTAAAATATTCCTTTAAATAAAAAAGCGATGTTGAAGAAATATAAATATAATCCGTAAAGTTCTTTTCTTTTCTTGTGCTCTGTTGTCTTTTAGGAAGGGGAAGTTCCTCCACCACTATGAAAACTATGGAGCTACGGCCAAGGATATTGCAGACTGGATGAAGAAGTGAGTATGCTCCTTATCACTTTCACTCTCTGAAGATGCATTCAGACTTATTAAAGCTGTTTTAGTTGTTGGAAATACAGAATGCAGTCTCCAAAATTACTTATTATAGAAGGCACAGAGCAGAATGTAAATTGCTTCTACTGCTCAGCCTTAAATGTCTGCTATCACTTTTTTCTTCCACTGTGGTCTCTATCACTCTTCTTTTTTTTTTTGCTTCTCCTACCCCAACTCACCTTGCCACTCTGTCATCAATCTACACCAACTCTGTTCTTGTCTCATTTTTCTTTCCCACCTCGGCTCGCGCTCCCCCGCCTGTAACACCCCCCCTCCCCCAACCCCCTCACCCACCCACCCACGACTCTAGCCTCCCTTTCTTTTCCACCTCTTGTTCCTGCTCGTGTTAAGGGCCTGGCAGCAAAGCTTCGACTGTGCACAGGACTGCAGCCAGAGGGCACGGAGTAGCACTTTCACACCTATCACAGGAAACGGAGCGAGACAGGCAGAGGATGTATTCTAGCTCCAGTCTCTACAGCCCACATGCATAACAATTTCCCCCAGCGCTAAGCTTTTACTGCTCTGCTTATTCAGGGCCCAGCTGTAAGTTGTAGAAGTAGTTGGCAGGCTGGCAATCTTGCAATCCAGTGGACAGAATGGTTGCTATGTTTTAAATGTAAGTGATAAGAAGTGTAATTACAATGACACATAGTTGGTTGAACATAGCTGTTTTGTCTATTTCTCCCTCTTTCTGAAAATAAAGTTACATTTTTGGACCTACCTTAAGTCATTTATTTGCATGTAAATATGTTCCATATGGTAAAAAGGTTGGAGAGTAGCAGCAGTGTTCATGTGTAGATGAAGCAGATGAAAAGCTGAAATATTTTTTTTTTCCAGAATTTTTCTCAGATTTGCTGCGTTTGTATTTTGAAGCATTGTGTCCATAGTGCTCTTTTTGTAGCACAATAGACTTTTTTCTATCTGCTCTCTCCCGCTTATCACCCCTACTGTACTTCGCCTGCGGGGTTTTGATGCAGTTTCTGTTCAAATTCAGCTGTCTCAGTTTTTTTATTCCCTATTCAATATTCAGTGTTTCACCCTCTATTGCCTTTTAAGGAACAATAGAAGCCAGAATATGACAGTTACTCTCCAGCCACACTATTGGAAAAGCCCCATGCTTTCGTACTTTGCACTTCATAACATCACTTGACATTTGCTTGATGCTGATCCTGACTTACTTTCTCTAGAGTCTTGCTTCAAGGCAAAACTTTTGGACACAAAAGTAGAGGGAAGTGTGTTTGATGATGATATCTGTCCTCTGCAGCAGTGTTACACCAATTACTGGATAGAGCTCAAGTTGTCTGGTAGTCTACTGACAGCCCAGGAGAGAACTCCACCTCATATTGCAGAGGAGCAACCAAGGATGTCACCTGACAAGTGTAGCTTCAGTCTCTGATGAATATTAGACAGAGGAGATTCTGGATAAAAGGGAAGGAGATGCAGCATTGTTTTTAAAGGAAATCCAACCTCATGAGGCTTTTGTGCACTGGCTCGTGCCAAAATGTGTGATGATTGCAGAAGGGGAGTGTGTGTGTAAATGATAGGAAGTATGCACTTGTTTATATCCGTGTCCACTCATTCTTGGTACTGCAGCACTGAGCTCTGTCATCAAGGCGGGGCTACTTTGGTCCAGATGTGTGTTTGTGCGACATGTTGGGTGGAGTGTAGGCTCCAGCTGTGTCTGATTTATATTCCGTATAGATTACACACCAGCTGGAATGTGTCTGCTTTTTAAATGTCCCTCACCTGCGTTGCGTTGTTTCATGCTTCAGCCCTCAGCCCCCACAGCCAAAGACCCCTGAGGTGCCGTGGTCGGAGACAGACTCGCCAGTCTTCCATCTGACCGATGAGTCCTTTGACCGCTTCCTGGAGGAACATCCTGCAGCCCTGGTCATGTTCTATGCCCCCTGTGAGTAAGAAAGCAAGTTACAAAAGCAGAACAGCAGGACTGTAACTAGTGATCACTTTCTTTATCAATCATTTGATCTATAGAAAGGAAACTTTTGACAAATGTATATCAAAATTTCCAAGAGCACAAAATGTTGAACTGTTTTTTTCCAACTAATAAACAAAAACCCAGAGATCCCAAACCCCCATAATAGTTCGGTAAGCAGCAAACTACCGTATTTTCCGGACTATAAGCCGCTACTTTTTTCCCATACTTTGAACCATGCGTCTTATACAGAGGTGCGGCTTTTCTATTAATTTTTCTTCAGCCCACTGTGTGTGTGTGTGTGTGTGTGTGTGTGTGTGTGTGTGTGTGTGCGCATGCGCAGGCCGCAGTCATTGACGGAGCTGCTCCGTCACAGGTATATAATATTATTACACCCTCACCCCCTCAAAATGGAAAACCGAAGCAATTCCTATGATGCAGCTTTTAAGTTGAATGCCATCAATCTAGCTATCCGTGAAGTAAACAGTAAGGACACGTAAGTTTGCCGTTAATAAATCTATGCCATAGATTCATTAACGGCAAACTTACGTGCAGCCGTGGTGAGACGATATGTGATGAAGATTATCTGACGCTGTTCAACTTCGACACTGAAGAGGACGTGGCTTCAGTGCGCAGAATAAATGAAGTGACAGTGGTATGGTGTTCATTAGTTTTAAATGCTCAGGAGGAAGATAAATAGTGACGTGTGGCTTCATTTCATGGGAGAATGCCGGAAAACACATGCATAACTATTTGCGACGGCCCCGCCACTTTTAAATTGTGATCCAACAAGCAGCCGAATGACGTCGGAAAACAATGACGTCGGAAAACAAAAAAACTAAATTAAATTAAATAAAAGTCTGTTGTCCAGGCATTCATATTTGTAATTTAGTTTTCTTAAAATCTCGTCTCGTCTCAATCTCGTAAACCCAATCTCGTGTCTCGTCTCGTCTCGTGAACTGAGTGTCTCGTCACACCCCTACTGACTGCTTATAGCAAAGGGATGCTTTGCGTTCAGGTGGTATTTGAGACTGGAAGAACTTCCACAGTAAACCAATCCTGCATTGCATAAGGTGAACACAACCTTAGTCTTGTTAATGCCACCATCAGGAATCTTCTTAAAAATGAATTTTTCCCTGAAGCAAGCCTTGCAGCTTCGTGGCTGCATCCATGATAGACTATCACATTTGGTGTGGTAGTTCAGGTAATTCACAGGCGCGTAGAGGTTCGAAAACTGAATTACCCCCTACAGTGCAATTCGGCTATTTATACATCCGCGCTAAAATATCACAGTGAAAGTCATCAGTTTGTTTATTTTAGGACCCAGCTCCAAACCCAATTTTGATAATAGATTATTGGCTGTATTTTTTATATCGCTAGATAAGAGTCTCACATTATCACAGCGCGTTAACGCTGTTAACGGCCCACCACTAGTTATTTGATTAATGGTTCACAGTCTTCTATTGATTACTGACAGTGGCTAATTGTAATCAGTTTCTAACAGCAGGATGCAGTAAATGGTTGCCCTTAGCTTACTTTCTTAAATATACAGTTTACTCAGTACTGTTTTTCATTCTTCATACAATGTAATTATCAATAATTGTTATTTCACCATTGGTTTTGGCCTCAGTGCCCTACACTTTGGCTGCAATGCCAATAAATTTGCATTTATAAAAGGCCAAAGTGGCTTTGCCCTAAAATTGACCTTATTCCAGGCTTGATATATTTATTCATTCTTTTAAAAGGCTCATTAATTTGCAGTACAGGAGTAAATAGAACATTTGTTGGGGACGGTTTTCAGCTGCAGATTCATTTCTATTTGGTGCTTGAGTGTGTATTTCTGGCAGCAGGATGCTAGTTTGTGGGACTGACTCCAAATAAACTGTGAAAGTGTTCGTGGTAATGAAGGAACATGTCATGTGGCTCATTGATAGTTTTTGGGCAACAATGCAGCTCTATGGCACAGAGAAATTAGATATATCAGGCTTTGGATACATTTGCATGACCTGTTCATTAGGATTCATACAGGATCATTTCATTGTTGGTTTTGGTCTTTTCACAGGATTCGTTGACAATGAGAAAAATCTGAAATATCACCAGGCTTGCTCTTTAAAAACTCTCTTTTCACCATCAGATATGCATAGTCGTAGGAAAAGAGAAAGTTGTTTCATTTGTAAAATATGTGCAGCAGTGTATCACAGTAGCTTCACATTCCTTCCTGCCTTGCAAAATTTTCTCTTGCAGAACTTTTATCGAGTCACACGAATAAACATCACTGTTTCACTGTCATGCTCAGTATTTACAGTCATCTGGAGAAAGTAACCTACCAAAGACTGGAAATGGAAAAACAAACCCAAACCTCCTGCAGTAACTTTAGCTTTTTGTATCACACACAGACAAGTTCATCCTCACAACAGAATACTTCATTGTTGCCATATGGTTCACATAAGCCTGCTTGTCATTTTTATTCATGCACCATACTGCCGTTGTTACGCAGAACTTTGTAAACATGCCAGATTTTGTCAGTGGGTTAGATTTTTTTTTTCCCCCAGTTCCAGATTGCTTTGCTTTCGTTCAGCCCTCCTGCGTATGAGGAGGTTGTCCAAAGAAGATTATGCATGTTGATAAATGCGATAGCTTTAAAATCATGCAAATAGATTCTCCCCCATTTAAAAAACACATTCTGAGTGCAACAGCTACACGACACAATTTGAATAGAGTCACAACCAATTTCTGGACCTTTTTGATTATCTTTTTTTTATTTAACTTTCCCCTTTGCTTCTAACTACGTCACCTCTCCTATCCATCTCCTCATCCTTTCTCCTCTCTCTACATGTCCAATCTCTGTGCACATCCCAGTCGCTATGCTATAAAAAATAAATGAGTAAATAAAAATAGGGTCCTCTCGCGTAGTTTTCACAATAAGGATGATTCATTGTTTTCAATAATGTCATCACATACTTTCCTGCAGAGCTTTCATGCCTCCAGGCTGCTGCACGCATTGCACTCCACCCAGAGGGCAAACACACTCTCCTGCTGTTAAAGTGATTAAAACACATCCTTAACACTCACACTGCAGTGGGACCTGCTGTATCCATTATCATTATTCACTGCCTAAAACTGAAAAATATTTTTGCATCTAGCGGGTTATTAAATGTACTTTCTGCCAGTTGGCACGAAACACTGTCAGACATCTCTAACACTGCGTTCTTGCCATGGGATTCTGTAAATATGATCTGTTGAATAGGAAAAGCCAAGTGACAGTATTTGATTTATCAGAGCAATCTGTTTGGGATGTAAAAACAACACAAGGCAGCTAGATGGTGGTTAGACTGTGAGGCTGCAACCCGCATCTTAAAGCTGCTTTTGGTAGAAGTATCGTGAGCGCATACCTAACTGCATGTGTCATTTCTATATACAAACAAACAAGCAACATGTGAATGGAGCAGCGTTGGCATTGTTGAAGTCACCTTTGACGGGGTTAGGCTGTCTCCCTTGATTCTGTCTTTTGTGCTCAGCTAGACTAAACGCATCGGAGTACGAACTGATCTGTTTTGAACTCATGAAGGTTATTAATCTTCTCAGCTTACACCTTTTTGTAAGACATTTGCCAAAATGTTTTTAATGCGACTTGACCTATTGGTACCAAAATCTAAAACTAAATGCTTTAGCATAGTGCACAGCTAACTACATTGTGATGCTCTAGCATACATCATGAAAGGAATAATGATTGTAATGGATAATGCAAACTTTGAAGGTATTATCCCACTACCACTTGCCAAGAAAATACCATATAATTTGTGACAGTTCGAAATGTTGTTCCTTGGCGTGAGAATCGCTGCCTAGCTTTTATTATATCATTGATTAAAGCATTAGCACACATCACAGAGTGTGTGTCAAGTATGTAGAGATGATTTTAGTGTCCTTATTTGGCATACTTAGGGCTAATATGGATGATTTCTTTTTTTTCACCATCCTTATCCTGAATGTACATTAAAAAATGTTTGAGCGGGTGTGTGAATAATGCAGGAAGCAGGCTCTTCCTTGCTCTCCGTACACACCGACAGTTGTCCTGCACTTGACTCGCCCTGCGGACAGCAGCAAGTCATCCATCCACACACTCAGATCAAGGGCACCCAGCAGAAACAAGCTGCATCAAATCTTTTCAGCTTTCACACACACACACACACACACACACACACACACACACACACACATATGTTTCTGTACACACACGATCACATATCAAACACATTTTTTCACATCATGGCACAAACATTTATTGCACACAATTACACCGTATATCTTTCACTCTCTCTCACACACACACACACACTCAGAGATGCCTAGCCTTGCTGTTCCAATGCAGTTTCTTAATGGCTCTGCTGTCAGTGTGAGATTAATGGTCTCCCAGCCACCACCATCAGCCTGCATTTCTGTCCACCTTTCAGTGCGGCCGTTCTCATCGTCCTCTGAAAAAGCACTCAGCGTAGGGTAGTTTGCGTGCCGCTCTTTATGGCGGTGTCATTGCTGGTGAAGAAAGCGCTGCAAAATATTGAATACAGAATGGTGTGCCAGCAGATATGGCTGTAGATGACCACGCTTGACCCACTAAATGTTTGCGCTACAACCAGTGCAACAGGAGAAAGTTATTAGGTCTGGTTGTAACATCTCTCCTGACTGGCCGCTTAGTAAAGCAGAGTGAACACACTGGCCTTTCTCCTCTTACTCCAACTGCAGTGATGTGTGGCCAGTTTTGCATTCTCTCAACTCTGAGCTCTTCTCCCCCAAAGTCTGAATCAGCAATATTTCCGTGTGTTCCTGTGTGCCCCCCTACCTCCCCTACACACACACACACACACACACACACACACACACACACGCACACAAACACACACACACACACACTGCCCCTGACCCTTATGCACCACTCAATGTGGAGCAAAACTGATGCAGAGCACAGGACAGACATGGTTTTCTCTCTTGCTCATCACGTTGAAGGGTCAAAGTGCTTGTAGTCACTCTTTCTCTGTTAAGCCTCAACACAATCTGCATGATCTCACACTAGAGTGACTCAGTTGAAAGAGAGGCAATTTTTTTCCATGAGGCTTATCACACTTGATTTATAGCCTGCGCCAGCCCAGCATTGTATATTGAAGAAAGGAATTCCTGAACTATTATGACAAGGGCAATTTACCAGGTCTGGAAATGTACCAAGTTTGTTTCATGTGTATATGCGCAACAGCGCTGTGAACACATGCACCACAGTTTATCCCTGATCAAGCAGCATATTCATTACTTCTTAAGATGAAACATCTCACATTGTGTGATACCATTATTGTGTTTTATGTGTCTGAAAGCTGTTTTTAGATCCAAAAATAAAACGTTTGCCAATGTTAAACATACCTAAAAAAACGAAACAAAACAGAGTTTATTCAAGATGCTCAGAGCACATATGGATTTGTTGAAAAGAACAGTTGCAAAAAATGTGCACACACCTCCAGGTGATACAGAGTTATACAAAGCAAAACACAGGATGTACAGTATTTGGCTGGTGGTGAAGTTGGCTGATGTAATGAAATCCCAGCTCTTTGAACTGAATGTGAATAAACCACCAGCACCACAGCTAGAGCTGAGAGATAATTCATATTATCATTTAGTGACTTCCAGTGGAAACACATTGTAACGCACTACTTTTTGAAACGTTTGTTTTATACATACAATATGGAAAGATTTGTCTGATGTTCAACATAATGGAACACAGTTTGTTTGATTGAACATGACTATTTTTATATAAGATCTAATCCTTTTTCATATCACAATATATATTAATACACATCAAAATGGTGCTATCATTTCACAATATTGCCTTAAAACAGAGTCATTCTTTAACTACCAATATTAATGATGAGGCACATGTCTGGGGTTGAGGCAAACTAGTCAAGTAGCTACTTATATACAATTACGTTATAACTGATCTTACATGTCTGGGAGTGAACTCATTCTCTTTCAGGGATATATTTACAGCCTTCTTTTTCAACTCTTTGGGTTGGCATCATATCTGTAGCCAAACAAAACACGGCCGCTTCGGGAAATTTCCTTCCACTGTCTGCTTTTTCTGTTATAGTCCTTCGTTTGTAGTAGATCCAACCTTTTGTTACATTGCCAAAGCGAAACTGATTCAAAAAAACAGCGGTGCATTACTCCCGGCTGTGCCTGTCGCTGCTGTCTGTCATCATGATGTAAACACATCAACACTGTAATATTGTTCATCTCATTGTTATCACATTAAACATTTTATTGGTATTATGGGTACTCATCCGTAGTCTCTCCTGCAGGAACTTTGAGACCTGTATAGCCATTGTCACAAGTTCTGCTTCTGTTGCTACTGCACTCCTCTCACGTAAATTTCAGGCACTGCTAAAGAGTCTTCTCCTTATTTCACTCACTCACACCCAGCTCTTAGTCTCATTTGCCTCTAACATGCTTACTCAAGGCGCAAACACACCCATGGCTGCGACTGAAACCTATAGTAAGTAATCAGACATGACTAAACCCTCTCAGTAAACATGAGAGACTCTTGTCATCACATTTACAGTTTCACCCTCAGTACGGCAAAGAAAAAAAAAAGCAGGGTGCAACAGCAAGACGAGCTGTTGACTCATTGATTCAGCAGGACAGCTCAGAGGTTGTAATGTTGTGCAAAGATTTGCCAAAGTCATTTCCCTCTGGTATATATAGTTATATCTCGTTTATATGTTCTGCAAGGGTGAGGCATGATTTCTGCAACTGTCTTATTTAGCCTTAAAGACTAATGCCTCCTGTGTATCAGATAGCAAGTCACTCACTATTAGTTACCTCAATAGGCTTATCACCAATGATTTGGTATCAGTGTATATTTTGGCACATATGCAAATAAAACTTTTAGTACATAAATGTCCTATAAGGGTCTTTTTTAATGTATCTCTGCGCCGCATTTGTCTCAATTGAAGTTTAATATTATTGCTGTATTTGTATATAGCTTTTTTTAAATGATTAGTTTCAGATATCTTGCATCATTCAGACGCTGATGTGTGATTTGCATCCTTTAGGGTGTGGTCACTGCAAAAAGATGAAGCCAGAATATGATGAAGCTGCTGAAATACTCAACAAAGGGGCAGAGGTAGGTTTTCTTGTGTGTACATGTGGATATCATGCATGTCTACACGCCTATGTGTTTTGTTCATTTGTCACGTGTCATACACTCTGGTGAACATGGGTGTGCCTCACAGCGGTGCCTCATTAATATGTCATAATAATCCCTTTTCCTGGCCTAAAGGCCTGTTGGCCAATGCAGCTGACACGCTGGTCGGTCTGTCCTGCAGCCCAACTCTAGATGCGTTTCTGATTATTCCTCTGTGGTAATCTAACGCTCCCCCAGCCAGGGCAGGGCCTATAAAACTCCAGCCTGGTGACTGTAGCAATTATCTCATCCGTTAGCATCGCCCCCGACCCGTGGCTTTGGACCTTTTCCTTGTGGCTCTCTGCCCGGCGCTGGAGGTCAATGGGAAAAGCCTGTCCATTATCTAATATGGATGGACTCACCATGAGCCCAGACGACCCAGCATATCATTTATTTTTCTCCTCCTTGCTTCTCTGCTAGTCTTACTGATGCAGCACGTTCACATACACACTGAGCTCTGTGGTTCGTTTGCTACAGTTGAGCTTGGATTGTCTCCATAGGGTGTAGGTGGTGTTAATTGGTGTCATGTAAAAGGTTAGTCTGAGGGACCTTCATTGGTCTAACTGGGTATAAGGTAGGTGGTATTATATCAAAGTCCTACATGACTAAAGCTCTACCTTTTTTCCCTTATAGAGTCCAGGTGTGTTGGCAGCAGTGGACACCACAGTGCACAAGGCTGCAGGGGAGCGTTTCAAGATTTCCGGCTTCCCTACCGTTAAGTATTTCGAGAAAGGTGAGGAGAAGTTTACGCTGCCACATCTCCGAAGCAAAGAGAAGATCATCGAGTTTATGCACAAGTAAGCCCCAGAATTAACAGGCAGCTCGAACCGATCCTTTACTTCTGTTAAACAAACACTGCTTGTGCACACACGCGAAACTCATTTACATTGCAGTAATTTACTCCCGAACCTAAAAATTTCAGTTGCTCCCTCTTTTATCTTGCATGCCATCTAGCCTTCTTAATGTGTTACCCTCAAAAACACAGTATATGAAGTGAGTCACTCAGTAGCTGCAAGGTTTTTTTTCTAAATGTCCTCCTGGTGTAGTAGATTAATCTTTGGAAGAGGTCACTGCCAAAAGTAATCAACCGGTGATGACATCAGTCCAGCTGTGGTAATTACAGTCTGCAACCAGAGGTCAACAGATGTCATTTTATATAAGGCGGACATTAAATCTCTCTCATTGAATCTTCTACTAAATAACTAGTATTCATAGGTTATCATATGTATGATTCACATGGTAGATGAACATTATATACATTATATCTCTATTTACAATATTACTTCTTAGAATGAAAGCAAAGCAGTGTATTTCCCTCTTTGTAGTATCTATAATAAATATTCTTTTGCTCTCTTTCATGTCTCCAGTCCCCAGGCGCCTCCTCCGCCAGAGCAGTCTTGGGAGGACAAGCCCTCCAGCGTCAACCATCTTGGATCAGAGGATTTCCGAGAGGCGCTGAAGAAGAAGAAACATGCTTTGGTCATGTTCTACGCTCCCTGTAAGAGCTAAATTCATACAAACTCTCAACATAATTTGAAAGTTACCCTCTGCACAGAGGTCTGTTGTTAGTCCTGAAAGGCTCGTCCGTGATCACCAGATGATTGTTTTATGAACTGTTGAAAATTAAGTGTGTGTGAAGTTGTTGCAGCCAAGCGCGATAATAGCCCTGAATCTGTTGGATTTGGTGGGATCATATCCTGAGTTTGAAGTAGTGCACATATGTAACTGCCAAGCTCCTTAACGCACAGAATATAAACCCCACCTAAGCTATAGGGAGACTGAGGAATGATTCAGATGACTTAGTACAGATTTGTGCAAGTAAAACAAAGAGGACAGTATATCACAGTTCCACCTTGTATTTCAAGGTTCCCACGCATTGTGGCAATCACGGAATTCTGCAGTGCAGCTTTATAATCGCAGAGATACCTGAAGAAAGTTAGGTTTCCTGCAAAAAGTTCCAATGGGTAACAAAATAACCATCAGGTGTCTATATAGGCTGTCATAGTCTGACCTGTCCAAATGTTCTTTCTTGTCTTGGCAACAGCTGGCAGATCAAATTACAGCCTGTTCGGGGTGAGGACAAGTCGAAACTGTGTGGGATCACGTTTTCAGCGTTCAATTGATGATTGCTTTTAAAGCTCCATAATCAATATATTTTATACTAACAATAAATCAAAGGAAAGTGCTCTCTGGTAATGGTGGACCCACAGAGATTTATCACCAACTCTGGAGTTCTACAGCTTTTCAGCTCATACATTACTGTATGATTCAACCATGTTTTCTGCAGAAAGGCAAAAAACGAAAATGAAACGTTTAGCAGCTAACATCTTTCTCAGATGTTGGTGGAGACCAACCCAGAGCTAAAAGAAAGGTGCATGTTGGACCTCAAATGATTCTAATATCTGCTGGAAGTGGAAAAAGTCAATTGTTGGCTAATATGTTAACCGTAAGATGTGTGTTTTATCAGCAGCCAAGAAAATCCTTTCATACAGGAGTAAAGTTCAACACAAACACAAGCAATAAACCTTTTTCCACAACAGACATTATCACATTATGTAGGAAGCAGAAAAGCACAAAGTGCAATTAATAACATTATCGATGAATGAATCACATTTAGTTTTTCCAAATTCACCAGTGCATGATTCACCAGTATGACTTTGAAGGGAAATAAAGCATTGTTAATGTTCTCTTTTGCACCTGTGCTTTTCCTGTTCTGGCAAAACAAAAAGTCTTTGGACTTGATTTGTGAAATTTAGTTCAGCTGTTTTTAAAGTGGTGCATCATTAAAGTCAGCTGAAGTAGCATCAAGTAATTTAGTCGTTATACACGATAAGAAGGGCATTGCGTAGAAAAGTATTTCTTTAAAAGAGTGTGAACCTTGTTACACAAAACTTTACACAAATCTGAGTCTGCAAACAGAATACATGCAAACACACACACACCCCTACACCTACCTACACACCTCTCTGTCAGGGTTTTTATTTTTTATTTTTCGGCCTTTTAGTCTGAGGGCTTCAAAGCCACGCAGGGCACAGCGGTCAGGCTGCTGCCTCCGTTGGGCCTTTTGGTGCTTCCTTCTACAAAGAGAGACTGCAGATGCACATCAGGCAGTAACAAGCTGCCACCTGCCCACCCCATCTGCACCCTGCTCATCGCTGTCTTATCAGTGAGGGAGCTTGTGTCTAATAGAGCATTTGATGGGATAAAGAAACTTGCTATAACATTGAGGCTGGAGACGCTTCAGACATGACAATCAGTTTTTTTTTTGTCTTGAAGGTTTTGGGTTATTAACTTGTAGCCTGAAGCCTGAATCTGTCTTTCTCTTATTGGCTCTTATTTTCTTGACCCCAGACACTGTATACATGCAGTGTTAAATTAATGCACTGTCTAATTACCTAAGTACCTGTTTGAAGCCATTAGTTTAACTAATGTTAAGTGATGCTCGGTTCCAAACAAAACATTCTGGTACATTTAATGTTATATTATACGGCTTCTCATTATTCTCCAGTTGGCAACATTTTTACAAATGAATAATGGTTAAAAGACATCAGTCTGCTTTTCTCTCTTCCTCCCAGTCTCTCTGTGAAATGTCTGTGCAGCAGCAGGCCTGAAGTCTACCAGTCTACCTACTTTAAAGGATATCAGGACCTCTGTGAGATGTGAAATGCTCCTGCACTTAGGATGCAGTGTGACACCACCTGCCCTTTGTTCATTTATCCCTCTACTCACAGCCAGTCTCTGAGCAGTCAGTGTGACTCCATTCTATAGAAAAAGCCTCTTCTCTTAAAAAAAACAAACAAAAAAACATACACGTCTATTGAAACAAAACCTTTAAGGGTTTAGTGGCCATTTAATGTTGCAGCTAAAAACTACAGGAACTGCAGGAAACAGTTTTCATGTATGTACAAGCCTGCCAATGGTTTCCATTGATATACAGGTGGCTGTAATGTGCCATGAAATGCAGCCATGCGCCAGCAAAGGCAGTGAAGGAAGTAGGCTACAAGCTGGAAAACAATGGAGGATTTAAAATGCTTAAAAATCTGCTTTGCAAATGTTTTATGAGGAAGCAGATACATTCAATACTTTTGTTAGACCTCAAGGATAAATGCAGTGTGTTTTGGCGAGTCCAACTGAATGTATATATAACTTGGTGGTTACACTCTTGGTGCTAAAAAAATTTGAGAAATGGTTTTTCACAGTTTGGTGTAGAAGAACTTGAGTGTCCTGCACAGAGCCCTGACCTCTCAACCCCATCCAACATCCAGGATTAACTGGAACGCCTTATCACCCAACATCACCTCACTGATGCTCTTGTGGCTGAATGAAAGCAAATCTCTGAAACCAGGTTCGAACATCTGGTGGAAAGACTGAAATAAGAAGAGTAGATGCGGTTATAGGAGTGGATTTATGTAAATTGTTCTGGAATAAGATGTTCATCCTATAAACATCAAACAGGTGCTGGACCAATGAAACAATGTAACAAAGAAAGACGAATGTCTGCACACTGCAGCTCCTTTAGATGCATATTGACATCAACCATCCAAACGTCTGTAGCTCCAAACGTCAACTTTCTTTGTTACAATAAAATGTTCAGAAATCGCAGAAAACTGTCAGAAGAATATGTTCCCTTAAACAAATTAAAGCAGTAAACTACATATAAAACTCTTCGTCACAGGCTGACAGTTGTGATTTAATCCTAAATGTGTACATGAAAACTTTTATCCAATCACCTTCTGCCTGCTTTTTTTTTTCCATTTCAGAAAATGGCAAATCAAAACAACAGAGCAGTGCCTGTAGAAAAGGAAAAGATGCCAGTACAATGATTGCAGTTTGATCATAAGTGCAGTGCAAAAGCACAAATCACAAGTTATCATACGAGCTGGTCGGTTCTTATTTGCGTCGATCTTTTTGCCTCTGCGTACAAGTGAAATTGCTCACTGGAAATTTGATGCGTAGTTGTACCTAGTGATGCATATCAACATGCAAGTATCGACATACTGTATGCAGATGTCCACTAGAGCAGAGAGAACCAGGGAGGTTGTGTTTATGACAGCAATAAAGAGATTTACAGTCTCTCATAAAATATAAATGAACCATCTCTAATGTAGGATAAACCTCTAAGTGACTGCAGGACTGTGATAGGCTGTCATGCTTTATGAACATGTTTGTGTAAGTGATACACACAAGTGAGTTTGTTTGTATTTGTGGTGTGCCTGTCAACGTGTTTATGTGACTTTAGAACCTGTATGTGATGCTGTTAAGGATTCGAAGCTAGATGTCTATGAATGTGTTCTTCCTGATGAGCTATATACATTTTCTCCTCTTCCAGGGTGTCCACACTGTAAAAACGCCGTCCCCCACTTCACCACAGCAGCAGAACTCTTTAAAGAGGACCGCAAGGTAAGTGTTCAAGTACATGCACATTTTAACACCAAGCTGCAGGGATCCTTCAAGCTCAAGCTAAAGTAACAATTTGACATTTTTAGGAAAATACCATCTCTAGTTGTGTCTGTGTGTAGCGCATGTTTAGCATAAAGACTGGAAGCAGGGGGAAACAACTTCAAACTGTCTTTTTGACTTATTTATTTCTTAGCTGGACAGCCAAACAAAATGCATCCACAAGTTTGCTGGGTTTTTGCAGTTACAACTAACAATACATCTGTGTTCAGTGAATCAACAATCTGATATATAGTGAAAATATCGATCTGTACCATCATCTTTAAGGTATGCCTTTATTTTATTTAAAAGAATTTGAATTCATTCATATTCATATTTTAGTTACTATTTGTGAATTGATAGAAATGTAATTCAGTGTGTGAAATGAGCATATGATATCGTCTCATATCGATCGCTGGCCCCTGACTTTGTGATAGTAGCAAATATCATATTATTGTTCAAGAATCGATATAATATCGTCTCATTATAAAGCTTCTGATTTCCACCCCCAGTTATAACACTGTTTAAACTCACTGTGAGGTAAAAGTTTCAAGATCCTTCGTATAGTCACTTTTCCAAACTGTTGTTGGTTATGAAATGTTTCAAGGATTCAAGGAGTTTTTATTGTCATTACAACACATGTAAACATGGGATGCAACGAAATTGGTTTCCCCTGGTCCTGGAGCAGCCCAATTATCCAAATATAAAATTAAATTAAAAAATAAAATAAGATAAAATAAAATATATATATACATATGTATATATAGAACATAAAATATAAAGGTAAGGCACAAAAGTATATACAATAAATAGAAAAACAACAACAGTGTAACACCATGGTGATGTGCGTGCATGAGTGTCCAGGTTGTGCAAACAACTGCAATGTGCAATGTGTGTTTACATGTACTTTGGTAACCAAAGTATTCAGAGAAACCGGGTTACATGGGTAATCAGGGACTTATTTAGACTTCAACAGGCTACTTCAGTTTGTTTCAGTCAAAAATTTGATTATTAGATTATTTTTAGAGTTATTTTACTCTATGTAATGAGTTCTCCTTTCATCCAACCGCTCTGCACTGCAGTCTATTGTTATGCACATGCTCACATATAAAAAGCCCATTAGAAACTCGGTATAATACATGTATACATGGTAGAGAAATCTGCGTTCTCAAGGAGAAATCTACCCAGTCTTTTCTGTTCCCCTACCTACGTGATCTACATGATGTTCGAAGAAATCAGACTGTTACCTGGTTACTTTGTGTTAGGCTGGTTACCTTCTGTACTGCAAACTGCAAACTAGATTTAGATACTCAAATGTAATAATAACTAAGCTTTATGCTAACTGTTTTATCTGTTATTTCTTGCAAAGTAAATAGTCATCATATAAGTAGGTATTCTGAAATTAGCATAAATGCCACATTATGCATACTCAAAATGTAAAATCTTATAGTGATAACTTAAAAACTCCTCTTTTCCTATATTTGTCTGCATATGTTGTTAGAAATTTGACCACTTAGCTAAAGAGCACAAATCTTATCAAATCTTCAGCACACTTGGGCCTTTAGGGTTACTAAAGGTTCAAACAGTTACAACCAAATATGTTCATCCTCCTTCTCCATCATCTCTCCTCCCTCAAGACTCATGTCCCAGCACACTCCCACTCATGCTTTTCCCTGTAAACAGTAATAGCTCTTTAGCTGTGTGACTCACTCCCTTACACACACACACACACACACATTGAAAAAGTGTAAGCGCATGTCTGGCGATTCTCTGTAATACAATTTATCATCTCAAACTGACACTCACCATAAATAAATAAATAAATAAAAGTCAAACTGTTTGACTGTAAAGTCGCTTTGTGATGCTAAATGTTAACCTCACGTTGTTCCAACGGTGCTCAGCCTGCAGATGTTTTGTCATTTGTTTGGAATTTTTCAAAATCATTGTCAGATGTTATGAAACAGTGACGTGTCCTGAGCAACTTAGTCATCCATTTTTCTGAGGCAATTCTTTGTAACAGTCCTCAATAACATTAAACCTTAACAGATGATCTTAATATGTTTGTGTGCACATCTCCCAGTCTTGCTTTTTAACTGCAACTTCAGGAAGTGGGTCATACCTGTTTTTTGTGTTAGTTCTTCCAGTCTTGAAGTAAACACTGAAATACATAATCAGCAGTAAAATAACAGTAACAACCACAATATAACTTTGACTCAAATATGTTAGATATAAGCTGTAACTATATATATATATATATATATATATAAACTTATTTTAGAAGAGAAGTTGTCTCTCTCTCTGAAAAGCCAGAGATGTTTTTTTTGCAATTCTGTGTCTAGCAGCCTCGACAGCTTAAGGCTCTTTGGCATCGTTTCACCATTCAGCTGTAGCGTTTGGATCTGAATACTTATGATGAAAACTCCACAAGCTGCCAAACCAGGGGACCCCTCCTATCTCTGCCGGTTATATAAATGCAGAAGTTTAAGATCTCTTCCCTCTCGTCGTCCCTCCGGCGGCCAGTGGAGGTGTTGTGTTTGAGTAAATCTGTAAAACTGGGAATGTGTTTTCTTCCAATCCTCTCTATTTATAAAGCTGAGCCCCAGTGTATTGTACCAGGCCAGTGTTGATCACAGTCTATTAGCTGCCCTCGCCTCATTTACCAAAGACAAACACAAGCTTAGCTTGGGCTTTGAAGACGCAAACAATTAAAACTCCTCATTCTGTGCTGTATGGTGGCAGGGGAGCTGCGTACAGGGTTTGTTTTCAGCCATTTATCGTTTCCTCTAATTCCAATCAATAGCAGAAATAAAGGTGCCAATTGGCTTGTTTCCAAAAACTGTCTGATGTCACCAATGAGAACATTGTTTTCCAATAAAAGCAGACCTACTTAAGAGAAAAAATGACTCCCTACTGGTGCAGCTACTTGACCCCTGCAGTTCATGCACTGAACAGCAATTTACTGTGATTACCACAGTGCTAGAGACAGCACACTCTTCCTTTAACTTTAATTTCCTGGCAAACATGAATGTTTAATGTGACCTCATTTTGCTCAAGTAGGTATAAACACAACAAAGAGTTTCTTGCTTGTTAACTAACATGTTCTGTTGGTTTAAAGTTCAGAAAAATCCCTTAATGTGTAAAATTATGTTTTCAGATTATAACAAATTAAGATCTTAGTTTCATAGTTTTGGGCATGAGTAATGTGGTCGCTTTTGTTTTGACCTCCTGTTCACTCGACTATTTTTAATATACCATTGTAGCCCTATTAAAGATACTTTTTAAGTACTCTACTCTAATACCTGATATGCATCTTTACTATAAAGGACAGTGTGCTTTACTATATTATCTTTAATGTTTAATTCTAGCGTAGCAAGATTAAGACATTCACTGTAGTAGGAAAGTAGAGTAGCCTGAGAGGCGAAACCCAGGGCAAAAAAAGAATAAGAATTGGTTTAGGGTATATTTTTGTTTCAGCATATTACCAGTTTCAGGCCAACTGGTAATATGCTGCCCCTCAGAATTTTTGCAGTCCGATCAATGGCATGATGTGTGGTCTTCTGTCACTTGAAGATAGATCAATAGCGGAATTGGCTGCAGACTCTTGAAAAACAACAACTCTACGATTTAATTTTCTCCTGTCAATTCACAGCAACTCTGATTGATTACAGGGATGAGCAGTCGGGTGGTGTCGGTAGTTACATTATGTCATGTCGTTGCTACTTGTGTTGTTGCTGCTGCTTAAAGCACTCAATGTGTATCCTCAAAAAAAATTAAATTGTAAAGAGTGTCTGTTGGTGCACTGCCAAGGTACATGAAGGAGTAAGAGGATTTTACAGTCCTGTCAGCTAAATTTCTGTTGACTATTCTGTTTTTTTTAGAAGGGGACTCTTCAGTACTGCTGAATACACACAGCTTGTTGCAAGTCCGTGAAAAACCTCTTTTGGCTGGAGCATATGGAGGTTTAGTCTGAGACATCTGATTAACAGACCATAGATGAGAGGCATCCCTTTATAGACTATTTCTTCCCTCTTGTCTTTTTGTGTCAGCAGGTGTTGCTGATGCAAATGGAGCAAATGCTCAACAACAATGCACTCCTCGCAAAGAATACTCATGCAGATTCACGACATTCGAGTGTTCGTATTTGCATGAGGAAAAAGAAGCACTTGCATTTTGTAATTTAGATCATCACTTCACAGTAGAATGCGCAGAGAAAGTGTCTTAATATGTTTTCCCTGTGCAGCAGATCTGTCATTTCCACATGCAGCTGGAGCAGGCAGATGGATGAGGAGAGATTATTTGACGGTGACAAGTTCAATGTGCGGTGCTCTGCACCCTCAGAGAGGGTGACATTTCAGCTGTCCAAAAGGACACGCTGAGTGAGCCATGTATCAGTGAGGCGGCATTTATGCCTCATTGGGGCGACTTGTCACTAATCGATGAAATGGCCTCCCAACATAAATCTCCTTTGTTGTTTTTATGTGGAAGTAACAGTTGTGCAGAGCGATGTATCAGTCATTTCTCATAACCTGGAAAAGGGAAACTCGAGGTCTAAATGTGGATGACGAGGATGTGTTGAGCCTGTTCATTGCCTGAGCAGCTGGAAACACGTAAGCACTTGTCGTAAAGTGCTTACGTGTGTGTGTATATGTATATATATATATATATATATATATATATACACACACATAATATTGACTCCTCCATTATATTATTCTCTTGTAATATCCAGCGCGTGTCCTTTTTGCTTTTATAGTATTGATCTACAATTATAATAAAAAAAATTGCTCAGAAAATATAGTGAATACTTAAAGAGGCACAGAAACAATAACTCATTGAAACAAAACAATAAAAATGAAAACCTATCGTTATAGAACAATAAAACTGTGAAATAAATCTAATGAGAGAATACGAAGCCAAATCATACCGATGATGTTGTAGCTGTTGCCAGCTTCAACGTGCACGGGAATTAATCACAGTTAGCATTGTTTTTATTATCAGAGGCTATGAGCAGGACGCATATAAAACTACACAGACGTTTTCATTGTGTAACTTTCCCACAAGTGAAATTCTTCTCCTGTATTGCTGTATTCTACTGTATTGCATTATACTTTGTATAACAGCACAGTGAAGGTGATTGCTCTGTTCTGCTTCAGATTGTGTACGCTGCTGTGGACTGCACAAGAGGACAGAACAATGAGCTTTGTAAGCAGGAAGGAGTGGAGGGGTACCCGACGTTTAACTACTACAACTATGGCAAGTTTGTGAAAAAATACAATGGAGATCGTGGGGTAAGTTGTACCGTGCCTGCTCTCACACTCACTAAATCACTTAATGTCTTTGAGACATGTTTACAAACTTAAAATCATCTTCTTCACATTACCACAAAACTAAGTTGGTGTTTGTTGGCCTCATATAAACCTCATAACTGGTTTAGACCTATTAAATAATAGTATGAGTTTAATGCCTATTGAAATGCTAATTTAGCCACTTTGAAAGATTTCTAAGATAATTCAGAGTCTGTATGTGTTCCATGTTGCTTTATGAGAAACCTAGTTTACTCCCCTCAAGCGGATCACTGTGTGTTTGAAAATACGGTTTCTGAATGTTGATTTTCACTCACTGTGCAAATACTGTTATCAGTATTACTAATTTATTTTACATTTCAGAAGTACATCAGGATATTGTTCAGTCATAGAGGGCAGTTGTTGTTTGCACTTTTGTGGCAGAAATATTGTGTTAACTAAATTATGACAAAAGGATTCTCAAGTGCCATAGTAATGCACACAGCTCAGTCCAACCTTAAGTGGAATATAATGCAGGCAGTTTTGCATAAGCTTTGGGCAGATTGACCTTGGCAACAATATTTTGGAGTCTGTTTAACTTCTCTTATCTCAGTGCTGTCAGGCCAAGTTGAGCTAATGTTTAGTGACTAAAAAACAGCTTCAAGCTTTGAAGTGAGCAGTTGTTTCTCTAACTGTCTCCCTCTCGCCACAGGAGGCAGGCTTCACTGGCTTCATGCGCAGCCTAAGAGGACGCGATCAGGTGGTGAAGAAGAAGGAGGAGCTCTGAGGGCGGCGTGCACTGCACAGCTTGTCATTGCACTGTGACCCTTGATCCTGGGAAGGGCCCTATCAGCACTGACATGGGAGACTTGATGACCTCAGTGAAAGGCTATTTTTGTATCCCAGGTTGATAACATTTGTAATAACACCAACTGAAGTACCTACAGTCAGACCGACCACTTGAGACTTCTTTTTCATGGATATTCTGATGGGCAGAAAATACACAGACAAAAAACATCCTTTCTTTTTGTTTTGGTTTTTTTTTTCTTTTGCCAAAACACTGTGACTGCATATGTGAAAAGCTACACCCTATACTGTATCTATGCAATACTGACCCCTGCTTAGCCCTGTGGGTGTTTACACCCATGGTGGTGGTGTGCACCCTTCGTTAAAGATGAGTTAGACCCCTGTCTGACTCCACAAGGGCCTAATCCAGTCTCATCAACCCCTGCACCTTCATGTCCAGGGCCATCCAGAATATTGCTTTGTTATCCTCTCGGTTAGAAGATAACTGTAATTAACATCAAAAAAATTCCAAAGCTAGTAAAATGTGTTATTATAGCTAATGAGGTACTGTAGCAATGCAGAGTAAGTGAAATTGGCCAATGAGTCTATTCTGGATGGTTCTGCTTTTAGAAAATACGTCTTTTTGTTTTTTTGCTTAAAACTGTGGCCTTAAAAATAAAAAAAATAAAACACTTGCTGGAATTGCAGAAATCTAAAGTGATTAATGGAAGGGAATCAGAGGCCTGGTGCCCTTGCAATTCCCTCATGTCATGGACCAGAGCAAGCAAAAGAGAAGGAAACAAAAAACTAATAAGAAGATGAAATGCCAAATATTACTGCACATAGCCCTTGATTTTTCAGTGCTTCATACATTTACGAAATATTAACAACATTCACATCAGTAGTTTAACCTTTTTACCTCCACTGTTCATTAAAAATGAGATTTCATCAATGTTTCAATGAGGAAAGGGCTCATTTATAAAAGTACAGGAGATGCTCAAATACGGTGGCTATTAACATAAAACATTTATTTAATTTAATCACAAATTCATCACCATATCCCAGAGTCCTCTCTACATTCACTCATTGTTCCCAAAAAAATGCAGGAATAATTCAGATGACTGTTTTATACTTTGGACATTCAGGGTGTTGATTTAAAGGTCCCCAGTTTGTTTTATACCAATTGTGTTTCTTCAAGAACAAAAATGGCAGCGCTCTGGCCGGTTTTGCCTCAGTGTGTCATGCTGGACATGCTCTCCCATGCCTTCCAACATAATTAAAGGAGGACTTCACAGTACATCCAAGGAGTAATTAAGTATTAAGTGAATGAAGTCTCCAGACTCCCTTCCGCTTCTTGCAGCATCATCAATTTGGGGCCATCATCGTTACCTTTGTAGCGCTTTTTCTTAATGCTGTGTGTTTTCATCTCCCACGCTTCAGCCGCTATAAATATTTAAAGGCTTATCTGTAGCTGAACTTGTTTTATTATTCAAGACTTTGGTTTCTTTCATTATGAAAAAGGTTCTCAGGGATAGCGAAACACAATTAAAGGGAACTAGTGTGCTTGTAATTTTGCATTTCAGCTGAATATATTTGAGCCCTATAGGTCACCAAATAAAATATTGTTTACATTTATATCCCAAGAAAAAACAACAACATTGAATTATCCTCCTTCTGTGCTGTATCATGACAACATGTACCGAATAAGACGTACTGTCAGTAGATGTTACTGAAGCATTTCTTGTCAAACATAAACATTGTGATTCTTAATAGACTCGTTCTAAGTGAAACTGTCTCAAATGTTCTGGCTGGCACCAAACACTGTTTGTTTTTGTATTCGGTGTTCAATGTGATTATTTCATAGTATGCAAGAGCATTTTGGAAGAGCGCTTTATGCTGTTAAGTGTTGACATATCGCTGTAATTAGGTGTTCAGTCTCCTCTCAAGGGGAAACCATTATCATTGTTTACTCTGTCCATTTGTTTTCTTTAGGAGCATCTGTGGTGTTGAATTACAGAAAGACCACCTCTCTTATCCCAAAGGTATCCATGTTGTGTGGGACTTTGTCACACGTATGCCAAGAAGTCATTGTTGCCTCTGTTGATTTTCTGTGCCCAGCCATATGTACAGGTTTGCCCCTTACACCAAGGACCTTGCGAGATGAAAATAAAGTCAAAACCTTTCCAAAACACTTTTCACTCGTCGTTTTAATACAATCTCGGCTCTCTGTATCATTCTATAACCAGACAGATGGTAAAATCAGTCAGTCCATCCACCACTTTGATCCTGACTCAAATAAGACAACACATACTGGATTGCCATGACATTCTTGGTCCCCACAGGATGTATCCAATAAATGTTGGTGATCCCTTAATTTTTTAAGTTTTTCCTTATCCGGTAAAATATATCTAAAATAGTTTGTACCTATTCACCACCAAAAGGTTTTTAGTTTTTAGTGAAATATCTCAACATTCTATCAGATGGATTGCCATATTCATGGTCCCCACAAGATTCTCTTCAGGATCTGGTGTCATGATTAAGTAACATTTAAATTTGACCAATGCTTGGTTTATGATCAAATACCTGCAAAACTAATGACATTCCCATCAGCATCAACTGTAATTATGTGCATGTTAAACTGAGATTGTGAAGTTGTATTTAAAAAAAAAAAACAGGTAAAAGAGATTATAGTTAGTATTTAACAGACATTAGAAAAAAGATTTTTAACATTAATACTGTCATCTCCACAACTACTCACTGTTCTCAGTTAATGGCCAGTGTTCTTGACCACTGTCTCCCAGTCTTTGTGCTGTTCTGAATAATGATTCTCTTCCTGTGTTGAAAGTTGCCATACATAGTACACATATCAAAAACTATTTGTTTACCGACACAGCACTGAGGAAGCTTCAGAGCATGTTTCAGGTGATTGTATCATTACTCCAGCAGCATCCAGCTCAATAGACAATAAAATAAATAGAATTTGTCTTTGTGGGGTCACTGGGCTCATGGACGGTCCTGGTAAGAGCTATTTTCGTGCAGGTTTATTTAAACATTTTTCTTCGCTATGCATCTCAGAAGTGAAACAAATCAGCAACAAGCAGAGCTAAGCAGATCTGACACTGATGGCTTTATTATGAGAAATGGCTGGAAAAATGGTGCTGAATGTAAAAGTGAATCTATTTCGCTCCACGTCTCCAACTTCAGCATTTCCAGACAGACGAGCCTGTTAAATATAATGAATCATTACTTTTAGGATCAAGGTCCTGGCAATCCAGTGGGGAATTTAGGCCTCACGATACGGTCTAGCCTGAGGAGTAACTTTGAGACTGAAGTTTCTCGTCTTCAGTGTTTGCAGTAAACAGGTCTGCTGGTGTAAAGTGCTGTTGTAGCGATGAATGCGGTGTTGACCCATAGCAGGCTGATTAATGCCTGTGAGCACAGGCAGGAAAACCCTGTCAATCCTAATTTCACCTGACAGGATTTTTGAAGTACTTTTTCATTCCTGGTTTATTTATTTATTTATTTATTTTTGGCAATAGATATAGACAAGAAATGGAGGGCACAGGGCTGTTAATGCAAAGTCACAAAGTACCCTTCATAGAAGTCATTTTACCGTAATGGATAACTATGTTTTGGGCTGCTCAGGATTTTATCTGCTTGATGTTCATCTCCACTCTGCTTTTTTTTAACCACCTGCCTGCCCTCTACTTCACCTCTGCTTGTTTGTCTCATCATCATGTTATTCATGTTCATTCTTTTTCCTACAAACCTACTCAACCCCTCGATTATCAGACGTATCTTTTAAAAAAGTAAACTTTCTTTTGATGATTTTGTTGATCTTTCTTTGTGCATCTACTTTAGTCTCATCTCGTTATTTTTGCAGTATTCAATATGCTGACGCTTGGACAAAGTGGTCCAAATACAGGCAGCCAGTGAAATAAATAGATCTCTTAAGTATCTGTTTGTGAGAGATAAAGATTTTCTTTAGCTTGTTTCTCACAAGGCAGTAATCAAAATCATTGCATCCCTTGCTGAAAGGGATAATAAAATCCATGTGTTTACTCTCTGTGCAATTTAATGGAGCTGTCATTCAACACTGAGAAGAGCATCCCTTTTATTGTATTATTGATAAAAATTGGTAAATTATGGTTTTGGAAATCCATCTGAGGTGCACCATGAAAATGTAAAATGCTTATTGACTGAGGAAAACGAGTAGGCCTTTGACTGGAGCTGCTCCCATGCTTAACATCTAAACACTGTGAATGTTCCTGCAAATGAACGCAAGTTGGATTTATGGATCAATCTATTGTCCATCCTTCTCTTTTATGGTCCCCATCAAATGTTTTCTAGATATTGAATCTTGATTGGCAGCAGCCAGTTGCACACTATACAACATGTATATTACAGTGGTGTGAAAAAGTGTTTGTAGAAATCAGGAAAGGGCAAACCACTGTACAGACATGATCTATCATTAGTCATACAGTTGATTAGATCAAGGCATTTATATCATTCCTGTTCACTTTCCACATGTTGAAAATGATATATTATGTCCTATTTGTCATTTCTCCACTATTAAATGGGCGATAATTGATTGTTTAAAATTATATAAGAAATGTGCTTTTCTAGATATTCACCAGACATAATGATTTGGTCTAATAAAATCTTTAACATATTAATATTAAGCATACAACATATTATTTCATGTATTTATTTTATTTAAAATTGCTTCTGTTTTTGAGTGTGCAACATACCTGCAGCACAACACCAGAACAAACACTAAATGTTTGAAAAGAGCACTCCAACGGTTTAGTGCTTCAATCAAAGAAAAGAAAAAATAAAGATCAAATCTGATGCAACAGAGGCTCAAATCTCATACACTTCCCACAAGGGAATTTTAATAAGGTAACACCCTCAACAAATATATCTAATCCATGTGCACTGACTCTTGATATGTGAAGTCAGTTCTCGGTTCGGCCCAGAGGAAGATTTCAAGATATCTTACCACTGGACACGTTGGTTTGAGAATTCATGTTCCCCAGAAGATGATTTCTTGTGATTTTGCTGGACATATTCATGCTCTTGTCAGGAAGACAACTTTAGATTCTTATGAGCCCATGATCTTCTTTTTCACACCACCCTGATTATAAACCTATATATATATATATATATACACACATACATACATATACATACATACATACATATACATATATTATGTCAAATCTCTGCAGTTGAAATGAAAACATTGCTTGAGACCCAAGAAATGATTCTGCAGGTATATTTTTAGATATGTCACAGTTGTCAAGAATGAGATCCTGAGCTACAAGTTGAAATGTATAACGATGCAATTCTGGCAAAGAGACATTTGGTGGTAATGCATTTGAATGCTGATGAGTTTGTGCCACTATTTAGACTGTGTCACCACGAATGGCGACATTGCCTTCCTCACACCTGACATTCTCTGCACTGAACATTTGCTGAGACCTGTGGCTATTCATCAACTTGTCAGCAGCAGCAGACATCCATCATCCACTTTCACTCTGCGAGTGTGTCCTTCTCCCTCTTTCTCTCTCTCTCTCACACACACACTCACAAGGCCATGAGGATAGTAGGGACAGGAGGTCCTTTTAGGCTGACACATCGCCTTCGCTTTGAGCAGATTGCATGGCTATGTGTGAAGGATGATGCCACTAACCATCTCTGTATTGTTGTTTTCATTTCCTTTAGCCACAGTTGTGTTTTCCTCCATATTCCAACAGGAAATGTATTAAAACAGGATAAAATGCTGATGCATGTGAATTTCAAGTCATTTTGGAGAGCTAAAGCTTGGCAAGCCCTGGGTACATAGTATTCATTTTTCATGTTATTTTAATTTTAATATTAACAAATTCACAGCATCAGATGCTTGGAGGATAAGGCTAATTTGTTACATGCTTCCAGTGGCAAAGTAGCAAATGGGGCAACTAGCAGAGATGAGAATAAAAGAAGAACTGAAATGTAGTGAAAATCTATCTATCACATAGTTAATGAGGCCTGTCCATGTTAAAGATACATGAGTGAATAGAGTAGCGGACTATTTGCATGCAACAATCACTTCAGGTACACACGTGGACAAAATTGTTGGTACCCTTTGTTTAATGAAAGAAAAACTCACAATGGTCACAGAAATAACTTCAATCTGTAAAAAGTAATAATAAATAAAAATTCTAAGAAATTTAACCAATGAAAGTCAGGCATTGCTTTTCAACGATGCTTCAAGAGAATTATTTAAAAAGAAAATAAGCTCATGAAACAGGCCTGGACAAAAATAATGGTACCCTATAAATTAATTCATTTTAATATTTTGTTGCACAACCTTTTGAGGCAATCACTGCAATCAAACGATTCCTCTAACTGTCAATGAGACTTTTGCACCTCTCAGTAGGTATTTGTGGCCCACTCCTCCTGCGCAAACTGCTCCAGTTGTCTCTGGTTTGAAGGGTGCCTTTTCCAGACGGCATTTTTCAGCTCCTTCCAAAGATGCTCAATAGGATTAAGGTCAGGGCTCATAGAAGGCCACTTTAGAATTGTCCAGTGTTTTCCTCTTAGCCATTCTTGGGTGTTTTTAGCTGTTTGTTTTGGGTCGTTGTCCTGTTGCAAGACCCATGACCTGCGACTGAGACCAAGCTTTCTGACACTGGCCAGCACATTTCTCTCTAGAATCCCTTGATAGTCTTGAGACTTCATTGTACCCTGCACAGATTCAAGACACCCTGTGCCAGATGCAGCAAAGCAGCCCCAGAACATAATAGAGCATCCTCCATGTTTCACAGCAGGGACAGTGTTCTTTTCTTTATATGCTTAATTTTTTCGTCTGTGAACATAGAGCTGATGTGCCTTGCCAAAAAGTTCCATTTTTGTCTCATCTGTCCATAGGACATTCTCCCAGAACCTGTGTGGCTTGTCAACATGTAGTTTGGCAAGTTCCAGTCTGGCTTTTTTATGACTTGTTTTCAACAATGGTGTCCTCCTCGGTCGTCTCCCATGAAGTCCATTTTGGCTCAAACAACGACGGATGGTGCGATCTGACACTGATGTTCCTTGAGCTTGAAGTTCACCTTTAACCTCTTTAGAAGTTTTTCTGGGCTCTTTTGTTACCATTCGTATTATCCTTCTCCTTGATTTGTCATCAATTTTCCTCCTGCGGCCACGTCCAGGGAGGTTGGCTACAGTTCCATGGATCTTAAATTTCTGAATAATATGTGCAACTGTTGTCACAGGAACATCAAGCTGCTTGGAGATGGTCTTATAGCCTTTACCTTTAAGATGCTTGTTGATAATTTTCTTTCTAATGTCCTGAGACAACTCTTTCCTTTGCTTCCTCTGGTCCATGTTGAGTGTCATACACACCATGTCACCAAACAGCACAGTGACTACCTGTAGTCCTATATATAGGCCCACTGACTGATTACTGCTTGTAGAGACACGTGATGCTAATTAGTGGACACACCTTGAATTAACATGTCCCTTTGGTCACATTATTTTCAATCTTTTCTAGGGGTACCATCATTTTTGTCCAGGCCTGTTTCATGAGTTTATTTTTTAAAATAATTCTCTTGAAGCATCGTTGAAAAGCAATGCCTGACTTTCATTGGTCAAATTTCTTAGAATTTTTATTTATTATTACTTTTTACAGATTAAAGTTATTTCTGACCATTGTGAGTTTTTTCTTTAATTAAACAAAGGGTACCAACAATTTTGTCCACGTGTGTAAGTGATGTCATTGATGCTGATAACAGGCCCCAGTATACATTTGTTAAGTTTGTATGACACAAAGTGTGAAATCACACACATCTACAAACTAACACAATTACAGCCCAGTTTTATTTCCACTGCGGTCCTTGATGGTGAGAGAATGAAGATGCAGGAGTTCAGGTGGCATCAAACTAATACAATGAAAATAAAAATTTGATGTCTACCATCTTATTTCAATTCCCAGCAACACAGAAGCTAAAACACCTCAGTAGTCCCAAATCACATGGTACAGGTCCATCCTACAAGGCCAACCATCAGAGCTGTTTGATCACTGTCTGCCAGCAGCTGCCTTTGTGTTCAAACCAAACCTGTTCTGGGAGATCTTAACTTATCTTATGAATCATTGTTAGTATTATTACTATGATTATTATGATGAAGATTATTAAATTGTAAAAAGCATTGTTGCACTGATCTTATTAACTGCAGTAACAATAACATTACAAGACACAATACAGAGAGAAACGTGACCAAATGCAAAGAAAAAAAAGAAGAAAAAAAAGAAAAGAAAAAACTTTGTGAATGCATGCAAATGTAAAATTAATAATTCTGAGAATTCTGGCTTTGTTAATGCAATAGCATCAATAACAACATTCAAAATAAGACCAAAACACTGTAACTCCTCCTGATTAAAAAGGCAACTTGAGGCCATAAAGTTGAGTAACTGAGTGCAAAAACTTAATACATGACAAATCGAGAATGTTGGACATAGTAATTATGTTTTTAATATTAATGTATTGATATTTTTTGGGAAATGCTATCTAAATCCAACAGAGAATCTTTTTTCCCTGTGGTGCTGATAAGAGATTGCCTTTACCCACAATGCACAGCGCCGGAGCCACGTAAACGTACAGGATCACCGCGTCTGTTTGCTGCTGTTAGCTCTGTGCACAGTGACACAGCTGCACGTCACTGACTTCCACATAATGCTATACCCGTTCACCAGGTAGTGAATACCTAACTACTTCTATCAGCTTGTTAGACGTGTGTTTTTTTCAGGTTTGCTTATAGTGTTGTCCTAAGTTATGGGTGTGAAAGTAGCTAGCCGTTTGCTTCATAACCTGCTAACGTTAGCAGAAGGGAAATGTTATTGAGGAAGCTAGCGTAGTTAGCTGATAACCTAGTCAGTTAGCTAGTTACTTAGTTTTATGCACTGTAAATTGTCCTCTAGCATTAGGACACTTTGTCTAAAAAATCGTCTAGAAATGAATCTTGTAGCTAATGTGCTCATCGTTGGACTGACAGAGCTAACTTAACAGATGTAACAAAAACCAGCTTCCTGCCACACAAATGCTACGTTACTTGTAGGCGGTGCCTAATGTTAGCTAGCTGACTTGAACGTCTTTCTCCTGTCTGAACGTTGTCGTGGAGTCTTGTTGGTCGTTCAGTGTATTAGACCATTTGGTAATATTGAACTCTTGAGTTTGCTTTGAAGCTGTGTGTCCTGTATGAGGGCAGTGAATCCCAATGTGCGGAGCTGTCCATGGTTCTCACACGCCGACCAAGGAACCACACGTCTTAACTAATTAAGATAATAACGTCTCCAGAAACACTTATACAAGTGCAATACGTCATATTCATCAGTTACTAACCTTATTTTACATCTTTAGCCAGCCTTGCATGCTAGTGATTAAAGGAGCATATAAATACACACTGCTCTGTATGCATTAAACCACCTTTTGAGAAATCAGAGGATCATTTGATCCTGTTTATCTTGATTGAGTTATTAGGAGAGGTCTTTGTTTCCTGCACCAGCATGTTTACTTTAAATTATTGTACATCTCAGTATATGTAGAAACAAGTGTCTCTCTATATGTGCATGTGCCTGACAGTGTCTCAGTTGTAATAAAAATCCATTCGGAAGTAGCCTGTTCACCTCAGCACCCTTATCCACTTTTTAATAATAAAACTTATTGGTATTAGTATCAGCATTGATGATTCTGGCCCTGATATCCCTTCTACCTGATATATTTTTACTTTTGAAACAGCTTTGTTCTGTGTGAGCTCCCTTGCGTTTCCCTTTGGGTGCTACTATGCAGGTGTGGTTTGCTGCTTTCAAAGCTTGAGGAACAACAGTCAGGCAGAAGATTAGCGGGAATGCAAAGCGTGTGAAAATACACGTGGGATATGTCTTGTTAACACACTTTATAAGCAATAGAACTTAAATTAAATAATTATACATTATATTATAATTATACATATAAAGATGGATCCACCCATAAAGGGCCTACATCCTACATTGTTATGATCCATAGTTTTATAAATATTGAATTAGTCACCAGAAAGACTGCACACCTAATGTTGCACATTTATTGCCAAGATAAAAGGTTGAATATTTCATGTTTGTTAGCAAGAGAATGAAATGTTTAATCATTTCACAGTAAGCAATAGAGTTGGATTAGAAGTTTGTAGCTTCACATTTCCATTAATTATCTAAACAGCAAAAATAAAGTAGTATGTTACTGTAAAATCCTCAATATAAAAAAATCTGATATTTGAGACTCATTTAGAGTGGGAGGTACACATACAGTATACAACATGAACAAGGATTCAAACTTTTTAAATAAAATATTAAATCCAATGACAAAAAGCAATGTTTGTAAGTATCTAAGTATCTTATACTTATTGCCATTTAATTAGACGTGGGTGTCTTACCTCTCCATGTCTCTGCAGGGCTTCAGTGACAGTGCCAGAGCTGTAAGATGTCGATGGTGGTGTTTGCCTCTGTGGTTCGGGTCGGGGATGGCCTGCCTCTCTCTGCATCCACTGATTATGAGCAGGACAAAGAGCTTCAGGAAACCAAGAGGCACCTCAAAGGTCTCTCCAAGAAACTCAGCCAGTTCCCAGACTGCTGCACGCTTAAGATGGGACCATACAATGTCAAGTAGGTCATATGAATGTTGATTTAAACTCCATATGTTTGTCATCTTAAAGCGACTGGGCATGTTCAGACACCATATAATTAAAAAGTCAGTAACCAAATAAACCAAATATATCTGGTTATGACACTCTGATAAATGTGGATTTCCAAGAACATCAAATGAAGCTGCACAATATGTGGCACATTTTTATGCGTATGACTGAATTCATTGAATTGGCACATTTCACTCTTTTCAAGTTTAGAGATTTAATTTAAATTTAATCAGTTTAATCCCATGGGTGATTAAACAGTTAGCTGCTGGCACTGCTCTTAACCCCACTTACAAATTTTTGATGGAAAAATGCTTTTTAATTTCATTGATTGGACAGCACGGCCTTCATTTGAGGTGTCAAACAGTTTCTAAAAGCCCCGCTGGTGCTTGGGAAAATTCTTTGAAACTCTCTCACTCGCTCTCACGTACTGTTTGTTAAGAGCTAATTAGTCTTATTAAAATAGAGGACATGATCTTAAAAGAAAGTCAGTCAGCCATCAGTGAGCCAGCTGCACCTTGAAACAACCATGGTCTCCTTTGATAAGTGTCTCTTTATCCAGGAAAAGTGTAAAGAATCTAAAGAAGTGGTAAGAATGAGGCAGGCAGGTTTTACTTCACAGGTTAATCTGTTCAGTGATATACTGAGCCCTTTAGAGGGTGTCGTTATGCCTAAATATTTTTGTGTCAGAAAAGCAGCAGATTCATTTTATGTAGGACTGAAAAGTATAATAAGGTATATTACACACGTCTCAGTAATAGTTGACTTTATTTAGATTTTTTTTTTTGAGAATAGTTGACTTAGTGTCAAGGCCTGTGTAGTATTTCTGTAATATCCCTATAAACATATCTGGTAGGATTAAAGGCGCCTTTAGCCTCTGCGTGTCATAGAGTTTGACGCTGTTGGATTGTGCAATGAATGTGAGGTGAGTTGTAGCGCTACTAAGAAAAGAGAAAAAAGTCTATGAAAGCAGGAGCGTGTCATTAGCACACATTTCTTTTTCATTTCAACCTCCTGACGGTAATATATGTCACAGATGGTGACACACACCAGGCCCTCTAAAAGGTCTCATGTAACACTGATCTTGGTTTCTTTATACTGGCTCCCCATCAAATTCAGCATTAATTTGCCACACCCAACTTGATGGAGTCAACTGAGCCAGCCTCCCTCTGTTTTGGGTTTTGAGGCTCCACAGCTACACATTTACATGCTGGCATCAGATGTGTCCTCCTTGCTCTGAAATATCTTCTGTTCCTCTGTGTTTTTGAGTCGAATCCCATGATAAGCATCACCTCAATCTGCACCGTTTGGAGACATTTATGTTCCACATCAATTTTGATATTGTTGTGATAACCGGCTTTCCCCTCAGTGCTCTGAGGTATTCAGATAACGTCGAAGTCTTTATATCTTGGGAATTTAATTTGTGATCCGTGCATCAATTAACACTGCAAAAAAGACGGTGTCTGCCAATGTGCATTTGAATGTGGTGTTTTGTTTAATTAGCTGGAACGTTAGACGCAAATGTGCTGAAATAGTGTGTACTGTACTGTGTTTAGAGCTGCAACTAGCATAATCAGGAATGCCAATGTATGTTTTTTTTTTTTTCTTATTTAGCTTGGTGTTCTAATTACATTTTCCTAGTTTGTATCAAGATAGGAGTGCAGTGCACGAAAAGCAATAACGAGTGTGTATGTGTCTGTTTCAGTTTTACGAGCTCACTGGGTGTTGGATATCTGATGGTGTGCACTGCAAACTACCCCAACGTGCTGGCCTTCTGCTTTCTGGACGAACTACAGAAGGAGTTCATCGTCACCTATGACACTAAGAAAATCAGCAGCGCTGTGCGGCCGTACTCTTTCATTGAGTTTGGTGAGCTCCATGGAGTATTACACCAAGAACAAGAGCAAGGGCTTCTCTGTAGACTCTTCACATTGCACCACCAGTCATCAATAAAAGGGGAAAACATAGGAAAATGTTCCAGTTTCTCCTGCAAGTTTAGCTTCATGTCGTCACATTTTAATTGGACATATAACAGACGCATTAGCATCATATAATTTAGACTGAAGTTGTGAGCAACTAAGCACCTTAACCTATGGTTTGCAATTCAGAATTGGGGACAAAAAGTGCTGGTAAAAAGTGCTGCAGAAGCATCAACAAACTGCTAGCTGTAAAAGCCTCCATCACTGTTTTTGATAAATGTGTTTTGATATTTTTGTGATTAATTTGTTAATTCTTTAGTTTGTAATATGTCAGAAAATGTAGAAAAATGTCCCTAGTACAAGTTGGTATGTATAAAATTGCTTGCTGTGTTCAAGCGACAAAACCCAAACATATTTACAATTATATAAAAAAATCAGAAAAGAAAGTTGAAACCAGAGAATATTTAGCATTTTTACATAATAAATAAATAATATACTTGTTAAAAAAATTGCGGTTGAGCAGTTTTCTGTTGACCAACTCATCATCAAGGAATTAATCCAAAGTACCAAGAGATTGGAGTCTTGTTTATCCTTGACAGAGTGTCCTGCTCTCACATACAGACGATATGTGTATCTCCCTTGTTTTTCTCCCTGTGTCATTAATCAACCTTGTTGTTGTGCTAACTGTCACCCATCAGACACTTTCATCCAGAAGACCAAACAGCGCTACAACAGCCCTCGTTCGCTGTCCACCAAGATCAACCTGGCTGACATGCAGACAGAGATCAAGCTACGACCGCCGTACCAGCTCTCTCCCGAGGACCTGCGGGCTATCAATGGATTCTCAGTGCATACACCCTCTAAGTACAAGGGCATAGGTAGGACATGAGCTGCCGCATACATACATACATACATACATACATACATACATACATACACACATATACCATGCATTCCCCATTCAAGCATGAAAGAGCTTTGCTTGTGTGATAGACTTATTTAATTTCCCTTCTGGGGATCAATACAGTGTTATCTTATCTTCCCCTGTTACTTGGCATTATTAGCACTGGTTGTGCTAGTCTTTGTAGCACAATGACATAGAAAGGTCACTAGTGATTTCTGCAGTGAAGGATGCAGTATACTCTCCTTGTTATGACATGTCCAGTACCAAATTAACTGCTATCCCCCAAGTTCCTGAACTCCTAAATACTTTATCTACTTGCATATATGTATGGTTATGGTACTGTTCTGTACTGGAATATTGTAATTGGTTTATACTGCACATCATGTACAGTGTCACATGACATTATGTAAGTATGTTTTCATCAGTTATTTTGAACAAAAAGCAGCTGAAAATATGATTTTTAAAAATCAATGATAAAAAAAACTTCAGATTTTGAATTAAACAGCACAAACACTGTTTTAACAATTATGGTTTTAATAATTACTTTTTATAGATAATCAGCAGCTCTTTTTGTGTTATTCCCTTTATTCCCCTTCACTTTCAATTACGTGAAACGTTTTCTGAGCTGTTCACAATGCAGTCAAAAAAAAAACCACCAACAACAACAACAAAGGTTAAGGTGTTGTCAGTGGCGATTCTAGGGTCCAGTGGGGCCCCAAGCAGAAATTCATTGGGCGGGCCCCCCACCGCCCGACCCCCCAACACAACAGAATTTCACTCTGGGCCTTTGTAATTTTAATAAATAACCAACAAATTGTAGCAAGTATAGTTTTGTTTTATTTCACAAGTTATAAATATTACTTACACAAACATTGAACGTTAAACATTGTGAAGTTTCTGCTTATTTTAACAGAGAGTGCAATATCAAATATAATATTATATCAAAATCTATTATTTTAACATTATATTAAAACAAACAAACAAAAGAAAAGCCTTTAAACTTTAAGTCTTTGTGTAAGGCAACGGTTCTCAACTTTTTTTTAAAAACAAATGCCCCCTGAACCTCACCATATACCTCCAAAAAATAAAATGGACCAATAACCTCCAATATATGCAGCACCACCCCCAATAAGCTTGATCTTTCTCAAAGCTACCCTAGGGCTACCCAACACCGCCTGGGGGGCTGTAGAGCCCCTGTGGAGAGACAATAGTGTAAGAGATGTCTTCACATGATCTGTTTTCCTCTTCTTCTTTTTTCTTCTTTCTTTTTTCATTCCCGGATGGATAGCTTCTCTTCATAATTTAGCTCTCCATAATTTTCTCTCCATAGTAGAGAGCGCAAGAGCCGATTTGTGCAAACATGTGGTTGCGCGCGCAGCAAGGGATTCCTCTGCAAGCGTGGATTGCTTGAAGACTTTTGTCACTCAAAAATGTGGTCACGCAATTGGCTGCTTAGCATTTTGTTCCTCCCAACAGCTTGTTGTAAACGGGAAACCCACGAGAGTCAGACTCAGCGAATGACTTTTCAAAACGCAAATTTCGTTTCTTCACTCTCGATTATGTGCAAATTTCGACTCTCTGTCGCCAGCTAGTGGGGGCCCCAAGCAGCTGATTGGCTTGCCTGGTGAGAAAAATCGCCTCTGGGTGTTGTTCTTTTTCTATTGTCAACAAATCCCATGAAAAGAACAATAAGCCTCTCAATACTTTTTGACTTCCATACCCTGTCTGTAGCCAGACCAGGCCTTTTGCTTTTGGGTCACAAATGTAAAAAAAGAAAGCCAGTATTTCAATAAACAGCTGAGCACAGTAGTTTTTTTAAGCAAACTCAGACAGGAGGAAATAATGTATTTGTTAATACACATTTGGTGCTCTAATGAGTATTTCAGGCAGCAGGATGGTGTGTGTGGGATTGACTTAAAATAAATTGTTGTGTGTGTTTGTGCTAATGAAGAAACATTTCACCCAGTGCAGCATTGATGTGTATTTTAATTGTTTCGGGGAAAATGGAACTCTGTGGCAAACGGAATAAGATATATCAGCCTTCAGATGCACTGGCCGTGTCTGTTAGTGGGCCTTTCAGTGACAATAAGACAAATATGATATAATATCCCCAGACTTATCCCTTCAGGACACTGTGTTTGCTGGTCAGAGATTGCTCTTCTCTGTCTCTGGCTCAGACTCCCGTCAGCTGCTCCAGAAAACAACCGTTTTGTACAAACTGTCACACCTCAGCTAAAGGATGCCACCTCGGGTCACTCAGAGCTGTTGTTCCCAGTGACATCCTCTTCAAGGCAGCTCTCCACACATTGTTCATTCTCTGTTGCCCTTGCCAGTCCTCAGTTTTCTAAGAACATAAATCATCTTGTCCTGAGGGATGATAATAGTGACACATCACTTTGCGTCAGACATGATTACATTATATGAAAGAATACATTTTAGTCATATATTTTGGGAAGCACATTGTTAGCTGAGTCTGTAATACTGTGTCCGTCCTCATTTCCAGCTCCCACACAGATGCTGGAGCCGGTGACTCTGCCTGGCATCGTCTCCTGTGTGCTCAGTGTCCTCTGTGGAGGCCTGAACTTGCTGCGAGGAGTCCACGCTATTGAGAGCATCCTACAGGTGAGGATGTGTGCCCTATAAATAATAATCAATAATGTACTCACAGAATTAATTCCCGAGACCTGTGAATGTGGCTACATTGTTGAAACACAAACTGCAAGACAATCAGACCAGTTTTAAACAAAGCCCTGGGTTAGCAAAATGTCACACAATGTAAAATGCTATTGTCATATAATGTAAAAAAAAAAATTCATAAACCAAAATTTTTCTGCAAAAAAGTAAGATATGAAGTGTATAGAATAAGAGTTTGATCCATTCTGTCCATCCTGTTTCTGTAAATGTTCTAATCTGTAAAACTAGATGATACTAAGTGGGGAGTAAAAAACAGAAAATACAGCAACCTATTACCGTTCTTGTCATATTGGTTTCATTGCCTTGTCTGTCCATGGACCACTAGTACTAAAAGAAAATAAGCCTTTTCACTGTACCTTGTCTTCCTGCCTCCAGAATGACGACGAAGACTTTAATTATGTGATTGCCTTCTTCCTCGGCACGGCAGCCTGTCTGTATCAGGTAAGTGATAGTCTGCCGTAAGAGCAGCCCATCACTGGCTGACTAACAGCCTTACACTTTACAGCTCAGCAGCTTGTCAGCTAGACTAACATTAGCAAAAGCTCAATGCCTTTCTCCCCACTAAGACATTTTCATCAGCTCCTTTGTGCAGCTCCTGATACTAAATGGAGCACTGCAAATTGGTACACTGATGGTAGAAAATAAAGTTATTAGACAGGATTTCTTTCTTGATTAAGACAAATTAATGAAGAATTTCCTGCATGACTGCTGTCAAAAGATGTAAACCATAGTTTAAAACCATTGTTTTAATATTATTAGAATACATGTTATGTCTAAAACTAGTGTTGACTGTGACTGCTGTGATGTAAAACTGTCTTCATCTTCCAGCCATGTATCCATAACATATATATGCCTCCCATATGTAATTTTTTTTAACCTTCATACTCATGGCACATAGTAATGTCACATTTCTATTTTTTTTTTTGAGAGAATGGACCACAGGTTCTGTTCGAGCTCCCACCGTAAGTCGTGGCTGGTTAATTGATCTGGACAGTGTGAGCATATAAGTTACAGGTTCAGACTGTGTAGAAAGAGCTGATTTTAAACTGCGTAGTGAGTTAACACAACATACAACACTAATCACAAAGCACAGTGCGTCCAGTCCATGAAGGACATTAATGATGAAAATATGGAAAATTCTTCTCTGCCGTTTCTCCTTTCAGTGCTACCTGTTTGCCTACTTCTCCGTGTGGAGGAACAGTAAGTCCTTCCTGGCGTTTGCACTGATCTGTCTGTCCAACATGTATCTGTATGAACTGAGGAACGTATGGCAGATTCTCTTTCATGTGGCGGTGGGGGCCTTCATGACCCTGCAAATCAAACTGAGGCAGCCGCTGGGCAAAGCACCAGACTACAACGTCTGACAAAGACCTTAAACACAAAGGACTAACGGACCTTCAGTCACATGTCCCGCACGCAGCGGCCAGTCTGGGGACAACATTCAGGAAGAGAAACCAAAACAGTCCCAAGCATATATGGATCTTATTGGATTGATTTTGCTCTCCACCATTGTTTAACAAATATATTTATTTGTACTTATTTTAAGTGCAGCCATAGTTTAAGTCAGAGTTTTGCCAACCTGTATCCTCCACGTATCTGCAAAGTTAAGTATCAGATAATGAAATACACAATCTACACACTCACTCTGTTCAAAGTTGTCTAGTTGTTCCAAGGACTGTATTTCTTTTTTTTTAGATGTTGGTGCAGTCTGAGTTTACCAATACCAAAATTGTACTTTCTTTATTACCTTACTTTGAGGGGTTTTTTGCTTTTAAAAAATGTAGGCTGCCATGTCGAGAACTTGTTAAAAAACACATGCAATCTAAACTGAGTAAATTTACGACTTAAATCAAGGAAATAGTGTGTCGTCAGTTGAGGTCCATAAGACAAACCAGACATGTCATAAAGACAGAAGACGTACAGTAGCCAGGATGTGCCAATTCTGGATAATTCACATTTTTGATACCTTGAGCTTGACCAACAACCCATGTAGAATAAACTAAGCTGAACAGGATATGGCAGAATTGAATTAAGAAAGGATGTTGAGATTGTAAGAGACTTCTGTTGTTTTTTTGTTTGTTTGTTTTTTCTTTTTACCCACTAGCATCTGTTTTTGTTTCTCTTCTTTCTTTCCTCTCTCTCTTTCTTAACCCGTTACATGCACTTTTTGCACATGTACCCGTGGCTACCTGACCCGGTGCAGAATACTGGTTTAGGTCTTGGTTTAAAACTATGCAATGCTGCCTCATGTGTACGGCCCTCATCTCAGTGTTGGTGTATTCTCATTGTATTAGTCAGGAGCCGTATCTTATTTTGCTATTTATTTACTGACTCTTTAATGACATGTGGTCAGTGAAGATTTATACAAATTTAATTTGTTTTATTTTTATGATTTCTTTTTCACGCAAACTGCTGTCTAGTCATTGCAAAGTAGCTTGTGCTCTAGCTGACACAAACAGCCTGTTAGCATTCATTCCCCACTTCCAGTGTCAAGTGACTACATCAATAAACAGGACTGTGCTGACAGCAGTAAACATGTGTGGCTGTATTGTCGAGTTGTGTTGGCGGCTGCCTGTATCACCTGAGCAACCTGTGGCTGCCGAGCCTCTTGGTTCAGACACGGTCGCGTCTGCCACTTCATCAAGACAAAAACTCACTATGTCACCCTCTGTCCGTGTGATGGATATTAGCAGCATTCACAACAACAACATAACACAATTACAATCAGGAGATTCCCCGTTCATCGTTGTTAGGCAGTGTGAGATTTGTTAAGGGAATTATTTCCTCGCTTCTTGCACTACATCAACAAATAGCAAACAAATGGAGAATAGAGAATTACATCATGCCTTTATTGTTCATTGTCCATAAGACGCTCAACAGTTGTAATATTGTTATGAAGTTTTTTGTTCAGTCTTTCTGGAAGAAGTGAAAATGACAAGGAGTCCATCTGGCATCTGCACTACAGATCTGTCCGGGGACGGCTGCAGAGCGTCGTATGATTCATCATCATGCTGTCTGAATGTTCTCTGCTTTCCAACAGTGGCACCACACCTACATGACCTAATAGCTTTTCTCACAACATGGTTTTCAGTTCTGAATTGAGTTTCACTGGCGCTCACGTTCTCCTTTTCCACACTAGTTCCAGTAAAAGTAGCATGGGTGTGATGTGTGAGTAAAACACAGGGTTTCTATACTGGTTTATCTAATTATAGAAAATGGATGTGATCATTTCCAGGTCTTTAAAATATTGGAATGAACTGCTGAAAAGCTGTTGTATATGTTATAGTAAACACTAGAGTGTCATGTGATGCCTTTAAAAGTTCCCCAGTCATGAATAAGCATACAAATATTATGAACAATTCTATCTAATGTTCAATTCAGGAAATGAGGATGGACACTGGATTTGAAGCAGAGACCAGAATTTTATTTTGCTCATGGAGTCACTTTAATTTGTAATTTGGTTCAGTCCATTTAAAAATAAATCTTCTCTTGTATTAGGCCTTATTATTTATGAGCTGAGCTATAAGACATGGAACATTTAAAAAAAAAAAAAAAGATTACAGTGATATCCAATTCTAAACCAAATTTGAATGTCCTATCTTAGCATTGCTGGAGTTTAATACTGAAGTATGAAAAAAAACATAAATAAGACTCAATGCATTCTGTAATAAGGAGAATATCAAATTTAAGTATTTTATAATTTCACAACAGCATATGGTGTATATACATGCTGGTGCTCCTGGTGCTTTATGTAGTAAAACTGCACACACAGTATTTTTTTTTTTCCTCTTTGGAGCAACAACAAGCAACAGTTTGTCTCCTGATTCAGAGAAAGCTGAAACACACCTGTATGTTGTGGCATTGTGATGATTATAATGGATATTATTTATGTGCGCATTATTATAAAACATCGATTTCTTCCAGATGTAGCTTAATGGAATATAAATGTATTTTACCCTGAGCACAAAGTGTGTTGACAAATGGGTGTCGTAGGTGTAAATTGCAGACTACTTGAAGCACAATTTCAGCTCAACATGCTTCAGCTGAATGTCAGTGGTGATAATGTTTTTGTGGCAAAGCTCACACAGTTGGGGTAGGTGGTGGTGGTGGGGGCGGGGGGGGTGGGGGTGGGGGCTTGTCACAGATTGGCTGTGCATAAAGGTCACAATCATTAAACTGGGGGTTTTATTTACTCCAACTTGGGCTTGAGTTCCCCTGAGAAAAGCAAAGTAAACTCTATTGTGGTCACTGCCTGTGGTACAGTGGCATTTTTATCCAGTTTCTGACCATTCTGCACTTTGATTCATCATTACATTAAATCTAAAGATTCCCAATTACAGCCCCAGCTAATTAAATTCATATTGCAAATTATTAAATATTAACCAAAACCCTAATTCAGTATTATTTAATGTAATCAGTGATTTGACCTCTCTATATAAATATATATATTAAAGCTGTAATGGATGAAGTAACATTCAGGGTGCTAATCAGCAGATTAGCATTTTGCTTCCATCTCCTCCATCATGTGTAAACAGTAATCATGGTGTAAAGACGACAAAGGAGAGTAAGTGATGTACTGCTGCTGCCATCTGTTGGTGATATATGAACACGGAACAATTTCAGCAGACGAGTTTCAAGCATTGTTGCGTAAGGGAGGTTATAAAAGGGGGGCAACGTCCTCACTTAGTTCTAACAGGCACCTTATCGACGCTAGAATATGTGCCCACTTAAACCTGACATATGTGTTAAAGGTAATATAATCCTAAACCATGTACATTCATCTATTGCTTTAACAGCCTCCACTCTTTGGCTTCAGACTTTCCACCAGATGTTGGAACCCACAAGAGCATAGTGAGTTTCCAATAGTGATGCTGGCTGATAGGACGTGGCTTTGTTGAAAAATGAAAGCGTCAAACACAAACTGGCCATATAGTGGATACAGATTATTAGTAAGGGTGCTAAGATAAGAGCTTGCCAAAAGAAAAAATCCATCAGTAAACTGACAACAAAGACGGATGAAATCATGTCAGAGCTGTGAAACATCTCAGCAGTTTATTTGACTGTTCAAATTAAAAAAAAAAAAAAAAAAGAAAAAAAAAGCATAGTGTTTGACATGACAACAAAAACAACCCACAGTTTTGTCTCTGTGAAGCTGTTTTTTGCCACAGGTGCTGCCTCACCTTATCATATCAGTTATTATGAGGATCCTCAGCTGTAGAAATGAAAAGGTGAGCTTCTACTTCTCCAACCCCCCCCCCCACGTGTTTTCTAATGGCACATTACTGCGCTGTAAGAAAAGGGGACTCAAGGGCATAGAATGGCACTGCATTCAATGAGTGAAATGGGATGACACTTCAAAGTTTTAGTATTGGCGTGTGAAGATAAAGGTTGCAGCAGTACAGTACATTAACAAAACAGAGCCCATCAGAGTAGACCAGTGCATTTTCATTCTACATGCTCCATGCAAACATTTGGACAAAGTGCCAAGTTTCTCTTTTTCCTTTCAAACAAGAAACTAAAATCGAAACATTTCAAACAATATATATATCAATATTTTCCTTCCTGTAACACATCTGATAAAAAGGCCAAAACCAACAATAAATGGATCCACTAACTGTAGTTTCCTGATGTCAGAAATACAGTCATGCACTAGATTTGTATTAGAGCTGAAAACCGTTTAGTCAATGGACGGAAAATTAATTGGCAACTATAATGACTGAGCCTAATTTGAGGATTTTCTCCTTTTTTTGTCTTATGTGACAGCTTTTAACTGTTGAATCAACTCAAAATTTTGTTGAGCAATATTTACTCTTTTCTGAAATATGTCGGAATAAACAATTAATCATCTAATTGTGAAAATGATCAGCGATCAAAATTTTAAATAATTGTTAGTTGCAGCCTGTGTTTTTATATGCATCTATAAACAGTCCCCAGCAAATGCACTACTTATTCCCTGTTTTAATAACTGCAGTGCCTGGCTGATAGCCACAGACAGGGAAGGGACGTGAGACAGTACTGAGAGACAAACACATTGGTTTTGGTGGCCTTATTTTTTTTCTTATTTGTTTCAATGAACTTCAATTTTTCTCCAGATAAAAACTTGAGACACGGTCTAGACGTTTACGTCATAATGCACTCTGGGCCTCAGCCAAGACAAACAGAACCAGCTGTAGTGTTTGCTATAAATATCACTAAAAATCACCCAAATCTATGGAATGTCAAGGTTGAAGACCTTTAGTCAGATGACATGCTGAGTTATGTAATACTGGAGGAAGCTACTCTGAAAAAAAAAAAATGAAACACAGATAAAAGGGCACATTTTTACGTGGGCTCCTCTGTCCCCGTCGTCACCGTCGTCAGTAGAGAGTTCGTATTAAAGGCCTCATCGGAGATCATTGGACATTCATTGGGTCGTACCATCTGATTGAGCGAGCAAGAGGAAGGAGGGACGGCTGAAAGCACTGGAGTGCAAAATGGCTTTTGAGCACTGAGACTGATGCGTTCCCGTCCTCTAGTCTGTCATTTGAAGTCATCCTTCTTCCAGTGAGATTCAGACACACACGGGGGAGGGGGACCAATCAGAAAACCTCCATCTAATCAGCAAACAGCGTGACTTCCTGCAGATCGAAATGCTGCGAAAGGAACGTGTGAAGCAAGCTTTTTTTAGAAGCTAAATGGTACACCAGCACTATGGTGCTACTCAAAGACCAGGCGACACAAGTGAGGCCCTCAGCAATCCCAACATGAGAGTGATACAGTATTTACATCTGAATACACATCAGTGTTTATAGATAGCTTTCTAATATATTAATGTACAAAATATAGAATCTTAAAATATCTGATAGGGTTTGGTGTTTTGAAGTCAAAATACAAAATGTCAAAAATTAGAAAAAGCTCTTCACTGACATCCTGTGTGTGTGTGTGTGTGTGTGTGTGTGTATGTATGCTATTGATATTGTAGTGTGGGTTTGTGACAGGAGGCTTTCTGTGAACACTGTGGAGTGTTTTCTCTCTGAGAGACCTCTTCGTGCTCATGGATATGACTTACTGCGACGACTATCAAAATCAGTTCATTACTGATGTGATCGGATATTGATACAAGGACGGATAGAGCTGCTTGGGTGTCCACACTTGAGAAAGATTTGAACCTGTATCACAACAGCACGGACAAAATGTGTTTTCACGTACAATCATATACATACACATAAAACTGTCTGTGTTTTACATGTACATATACATACTTCAGCAGGAGAAAGGCAGAGATAGAAGGGAAGCGACACAGTTCATGTCCTCCCTGCAGGTTTCTCCAAACCCTCAGAAAATCTAGCAGACTGAAGCAAAAAAGAGTTTGTTTTTTTCCAGAGAACATTTTCCCATCAGGATCGAGACTCGTGCAGCAAAATCTGTCTACGCACTAAGATTGGACATCTTTGGTCTCAACGACAGGCTTAAGCGAGTCCTCTTTCCTCCGCAGGCTGACATTTGAGATGAGTTTTCTCATCCTCCCCTGTTGTTGTGACCTCGGTAGGTTCAAGACGGGATCAGCGCTTGGTCTCAGTCCGCCATGAGCTATTTGAGGTCCATGAGCCTGCTCGCTGTGTCAGAGGCAAGAGTTAAGTCGCCTACCCCAGTGTGTCTGTTTGTCACTTGGCGTGGGTTAACTACTGGAAGGTCCACCGGTGAGAAAATACGTCATCATCTCTCCTTTGCCCTTGACTGTGACTACACCTCTGTACTCTAATGTGTAGTTATAGGAGCTCAGTACCTGGTACAAGTCTGTGGTCACCTGAGAACAGAGAGAGGAGGGGACAGTGAGTGCACAGGCTCATATTTACAGTTTTTCATCGTATTTATCACTAGTTTGTCTTTCTTTAGCGTTTAATGATCCCCAGTGAGCACAGATTGGGGTCAAAAGGTCTCTACTTGTATACGTTAGAACTTGGCTAAATTTAGTTGACAAGCAGATAAATGTTGCATTTATATATATATATATTTAAATTACAAACATATTCTGTTGAACATACGTGAGCAGTTGTGGTGAAAACACAGCAGGTCGTTCATTAATCTCATTTGCCTAATTTTTTTTCTGTAGCTTTCAGCCTGGCTGAAAGATCTGAAGAAAACAAGCAAGGACTTTGTGACAAAAACATAATAAATGTTTAACGTGCTGCTTTGTGTCAAATGTCATTTTTCCCACCACAAACTCGGCTAGGAGCCTAACCGACCAAACTAACTACTAAAAAGCTGGCTACACGCAAACAAAGCAGAAATTGTGAGAAGTAAACTATAATACAATCTATTTACATCTCAAAGGCTTTTATCTTGATCTTGGTCCATTTGTTTCCCTAGTGATTGCTTCTGATTGGTCAGAAATTACAGGTACAGCCTATAGAGCTATATAAAGCTTTTTTTCACTTGATGAATGAACGTTAAATAAATTAGATATCTTTTATAAAAGCCTAGTTTCACCTCTTTTCTCTGCTTGAATGCTGAATATTATCATCCACAAATAGAAGGATGACATCCACGTGCTAATGGCGTCATCGTGCTGCTTGATATTTTTTCAGTATTTGCACTTCTGCGTTCATGTTTTTTTCAGAAGGTGCAGTGGAGACGGATTAACTCAAAGGGTTCCGGCTGTGTTCAAAGTAGCTTAGAGTTTAAGTTTTAATGGTTTCACATCTGAGCAACTTATATGACTAATATGGCCATTTTTCGACTGTTTTAAATCCAGCTATCAGCCAAGATGAAATTTAAATTTTTGTCCAAAATGTTCTAAGACAGGATAACAACATTTATGTTTTCCTTATCATATTTTGTATTTTTGGCAGTACAGTGTCCCACTTCACATCACCTGGATCCTCTCTGGTACACCTGTGCTGTCCATGCGACTCGCCACGTTCACTGTGTTTCCCCAGATGTCATACTGAGGCTTTCTGGCCCCAATCACCCCGGCAACCACCGGACCGATGTTAAGACCTAATGAAAGGATGTAAGATGACACTTACACGGGAAAAAAAAAGCAACAGTGGTTTCATCTCTCTTTTAATATTGAACCCACCTATTTTCATCTTGAAGTTGTTGAAGGAGTGTTCATTGATGTATTTCATCTGGTCCATCAGCCTCATGGCGTAGTCAGCCAGGGCGCGGATGTGCGAGCGCCCGGCCTTGTCGTATGTGGAGTCGTTGAGGCCGGAGGCCGCCATGTAGGTGGAGCCGATGGTTTTGATCTTCTCCAGCTGACGGAACTGTTCCTCACTGATGATCTGAAGGTGGCAGGACAGGGAAGGTTCGGTGCTGAAGGTTTTACATTTATTGGGTCCAAATCAGCTGATAAAACGACTGCATGTTTTAGTCTTTAAGTCTACTGATGCTGCTATTGAAATTTCTCTCTCCTCTCTATTGTAATGTACAAAACAAAACTAAAGGGTAAATGTATAATCTAGTTTCAATTGTTTGGTTCGAATTTTAGTTCTTAAACCTGCATTTAAATATTCAATATTTTTAATTTCATTTTTAATACTGAATTAAATCACAGTATAATGTACCGTAATGTAAAGGATAAAGATTTCTTCACCAATTCTGCTGCTCTACTGAGCTTTTTAACCTCTTTTGGTTAATTGTTTTGGTTTTACAGCTTATCCCAGGATGGTGGGTTCCTTGTGGTTCCTATAGTGACTAAAAGTAGATTGGGAGTCAGAGCTTTCAGCTATCAAGCTCCTCTTCTGTGGAATAAACTACCACTCTGTGTTCGGGAGGCAGACACGGTCAACACCTTTAAGACTAGACTTAAGACTTTCCTGTTTGATAAAGCTTATAATTAGGGCTGGCTCAGGTCATCCCTTAGTTATGCTGCCATAGAAATAGACTGCTGGGGGACTCACACACTCTCTTCTTCTCTCTCTCTCATTCTCTCTCTCTCCTTATCTATCCATCTATCTAATCCATCTATCTATCATGTTACTAATTAAACTTCTTCCCCGGAGTTTCTGTGCTCTATCGTCCAGCAGGTTCTTGTGGACTGTGTCTGCTGCTGTGGTCCTGCGTGGCGTCTACTGCATGTGTTGTCGCCGTCATCATTGTTGCCATATCCCCATTACAGATTATAGTTAGTTAATAATTTGCTACTGTGCATCTGTATCTTTACCACTAGTTTCACTGTTGCTGTAATGGTTCATCATTCGTTGTCGTTGTTCTCATTTTGTCATTGTCATTATTTGTCACTGTTATTCATTGTGAGTGTACAATATGTGTTTGTTGATTTGTTCTGTACATGTGACATCATTGCACGTCTGTCCGTCCTGGGAGAGGGATCCCTCCTCTGTGGCTCTTCCTGAGGTTTCTTTCACCTTTTTCCCTGTTAAAAGGTTTTTTGGGGGGCAAGTTTTTCCTCACTCGAATTGAGGGTCTAAGGACAGAGGGTGTCACTCCCTGTACAGATTGTAAAGCCCTCTGAGACAAATGTATTTTGTGATTTTGGGCTATATAAATAAAATTTGATTTGATTTGAAATTTGATTTACAGTATGGGTCAGTCTCGTATAGTAACTTAGGTGAAGAGAAATGACCTTACTCATCACTTCACTGGGAACCAACAGCCTCATTAAGCTTCCCACTAACACACACCTGTCCACATCTCACCTCATCAAAGTCAGCAATGATCTCATTGAGCAGCCGCAGACACTCCACCCCCTCGTTGTTGGCCTCCAGCTCCACGTAGAACTCTGAGAAGTTACTGATGGAGGCAAACATGACGGCGACACACTCGCATGACTGGTAGTAGAGCTCGTCGTTCCGCCGTTCGCGCTGCAGGAAGTGAGCGGCCACGTCTTTGGGCAGAATGTTGTGGAGTAGACGGCGGTTATAAGCCTGCAGCTCCTCCATCTCCTCTTTCTCCTCTGTGGCCTGGAGGAGAGGTTGAAGACAAGGATGAGATCCTGACACATGTATGACAAAACAGCCACATGGAATCCTAATGACTGTGGTGACTTTTAGTCTAAAACATTTCAGTACTAGATGGAAAAGCGACTTTTTAGAGACTGTGTGATACTCAAAAGCTCCTTTAAATATATATTACAGAATGCAATATTCAACACAATTTTTTGGTTTATCTTTGTAAAAATTACAAGATCTTTCAGTCTACATCTGGTTTCTAGCTGATAAAATTTTGTAGGAGTTTTGAAACTTTAAACCAAAGTCTCTCTCTCTCTCTATCTCTCTCTCACACACACAAACACACACACACCACACACACACAGACCTGCAGCTTCCACAGGAAGTCGAGCCTGGCTGTGGACTCCACCTGCTGGGCGTGAAGGTAGAGGGCGAGAACGAACACGGTGATGACCACTGGTGTCATGATCTTCAGAGGAACCTTGGAGTCCACCACACAGCTGTAGATCAGTACACACATGCACGCACGCACGCACACACGCACGCACGCACACACAACACACACACACACCTGTGTTAGGTTTTAGAAGTACTGCACTTTCAAACATGCATGCAACACTGTGATACAGAAACAAGCTCTAGACTTAATAAGTAATAATCAGTTGGCAACAGATGCTAAGGCTAATGAGTTTATGTTACTATAATGATGCTGTTAGCTTTGTCAAATGACAGAAGCGATGCTTTGGGTCTCTGTAGTCATAAGAGTCTCACCTTGTACCGTTCATATGCTGGCTGTGAAGGGAAGAACAGAGAGGAGAACATCAGCGGTTAGAACATCTGCACACAATCACACAGCATGTCACACACACGCACACACGCAGCAGTAACAAAGTGACTCACACAGCGTTGATGGCGTTGGCCATGACCAGCAGATCCTGGTTGTCGAACAGACTCACTTTGGGCACCTCCATGATAAGGAGGTAGAGCAGCTCGATGAAGAGCATGAGAAAGAGTTTACCGATGCTGCTGACCTGCAGGAAAACGGAGCAGGCCAGCAGGCTGAGCAACACGCAGGACGAGAAGTACTGAGGGAGGAAGACGGAGAGAGAGCGTCAGTTTTTATGTTTAGATGTAAAGGTTGATACTCTGTAATATACAGGAGGGAGTTATAAAACAGCCAATAAAGCTACACTTCTAACCACTTAACTGTTGATTTAAATACCAACGTGCAAACCAAAAGTCAACACGTATACCTGCAATTACCAGCACTTAGTATCTATTTGTTCCGCTACTGTTCACTTTGCAGCCACACACTGTTGCTTCTCAGCTGTCACACAGAAAAAAGTAAAAAAAAGTTTGCCTTGAGTTATATTTCTTGGCAGATATAATAAGCGTCACGTTTTGATGTTATGACGCGTGGATTTAATCACACTACTGGACATCTACATGTGTGATTACACGATATTAAAATATTTATTCCGTTCTACTGGCATTTGAGCACAACTTAGCAGCGTCTTTCTTGTGGAATGACTGAGACTGTCTCAACAATTGAAACAGATATATGTGATACATCTGGTTTCGAGAAAATCTCGAATATCCGTCTACCTGGGAAAGTATCGGCAGAATGGTTATGTTGGATCACGACAACAACATGAAGTCAGCCTGTAAATTTCAATGATGGTTCAGCTCTGCTAGTCTCTCATCATGATAAATTAGAAGTTCTTCATTCAGAACTCCACAAAGTTAGCATCTTTAGTAGGTAACTTTGATGTCACAGCCAAGAAATCAGTTAGCTACTTGAATATTAGACAATAAACTATCTGGAGAGAGGAGAGTATCGCACTAAAAGTTCAATCTAATTTCTTGCTACAAAATCCACTTTAATAGAAAGAAATGCACTTGACATATTGGCAGGGCACTTGAGCAATGCCATTTTGATTACGCCCCTACTCCATGGTATACGAGCATCCCTGAGATCCTTAAAAAGAAGCTGCAAACCTCTCAACACAGTTAGGTTGATTCTTAAACTTCATGCCCAAACACATCTTCTCCCTGCTCATTTCATTAACCTCAAGTGGCTCAGAGTGAAGAAGAGAGTATCACATATTAAAATGTGCATTGTTCATAGGATTGTCAATAATGTGGTACCCAAATATCCCCATAGTCATCCCACTGGAGAGAGCTCCATTGGGTGATTGTGTGCCATGCAAATTTAAAAGCAGTATAGGAAAGGACTTGTTTTTATATTCAGCAGTGGTTGTGTGGAATGATGTTGCCTTAAAGTCTATTAGCTCTATTGGTAACATTAAGTTGTCTCTAAAGAGCTTGTTGTTGTTTGTTTTAGTTGTTCGTGCATTGCCAGGATAATTGAGTCTGGGTTAGGAGGATGTGGATTGTTAAAGCCTGATTGATTTTGACTCATTTAGTTTTATACTGCAGATTGTAGTATTGACTTTAATTATTGGATTGGTTGAGTACTGAATATGTATTGTACTGGCTGCCTTCTTTCTGCTGCCCCAGTAATATGAACAAACAATCTCGACTTGAGCTACTACTACTACTGCTACTGCTGCTACTACTGCTGCTGATAATGCTGCTGCTGCTACTACTACTGCTAATGCTAATGCTGCTGCTACTACTAGTACTACTACTACTGCTGCTACTATTACTGCTGTTGCTACTACTACTACTACCCATTGGCACACACTCAGGAGCAGGCACAGCTGTACCTCAGGAAAGCTGCAGATGAGCGCTTTGTCTCCGCAGGGGCTTTGCTGACTTTCCAGGCTGTAGTTGAGGATGTGGGCATGGCAGGCGTTCACACTGTCCAGGCTGATGTTGAGCTCTGCCTTGATGCAGCTCCGCAGGTCGTGGCTGCTGCAGGTGAACTGAACAAGGTCAAAAAGGTCATCAGTAGAGGATTTAAGCAACATTTTCATTAAAAGAATTGTCAAAAAAGAGGAAAATTATTACTGTTTTGTTTTGAGACTCTTGTTAATGAAAACTCACAATATTGATGAAAGCAGACAGAAAGACGACGATGATGGTGAAGACGCCCACCAGGGTGCTGTTTAGTCTGGACTGGACTATCCTCCTAGAAAGAGCCTGCAGTGGGACTGGGAAGAGCTGGGAGCAAGAACAACCAGGAAGACAGATTTATTTAACCTAAAGAAATAAAACCCTGAATACAAACTGTAGGACTGCGTGAATCTGCTTGGTACTGACTTGCATGCTGGTATAACATGTGATGTTGTTCTGTTTGTACTAAATTCTCTCTGTAAGATCAGTAGACATAGTCTCCAGTTCTACTTCTGATCTCTTGACCCGTCAGTAAGACAGTAAGAGCAGGAAAGCAGTTGACAGGTGATCTCTCATCTCAGTTTATAACACACAAACACGTGTGCACCAAATAGTGTGCAAACAGTGTGCATGTGGGGAAAGAAGAAATTGTATACAGTACTGCTGTTTCTATATATAGAACTGAATCTGTTTCTTGTTGTTTTTGAGGTCTGGCTGTCTGGCTCTATCATTTCACAGGCATACAAGATATTAAAAACAATAGAAAGCAATAATATAATGGAGGGTGTGTGCTTTTTATTAATTGATTAGATTTGTATTTACTTAACATTTTACTGATATTGACCAGGTGTATACTCAGTACACATTATGTACTATTGCTTCCATTTCTACACACTGCTTATGTAAAAGGATAAATAGTAATCAACATCTCAGATCTGTATTTTTCATTCATCACAAGTAGACGCTACTCACCCCGAAACAGCAGTAGACAGCTGACACGAACATGACAGCCGTCAGGATAATGAGGCAGATGATGAAGAAGCCGGTCATCAGACTGGAGCTGCAGACGACACAGAGTTTAAGTAGGATTACATACATATAGGCTCGTATTTATTTCTGGCTGCATTTTTATGCTTTTACGTGACAGGATAACAGCGTGAGGGAAATGCAGCAAACAGAGGATCAAAAAGTGTGAAAACAATTGGTAAAACCGAGAGGTAAAGACAAGAATAAAAGAGAGGAGGGGAGTGGTAGGATGAAAGGTTAATAAAAGGAGATCAATACTGAGCGACGGGCAGGGAGAGAAGTCTAGAGGAGAGACTGAGAAAAAGAGGAGCGATCGCCTCGAAGCCACATCTGCTGCAGCTTTTTGATTTAATATTCTCTCTCATAACTCAGCTGTTACGCTTCTTGTGTTGTGAAAACGACTTCTTCATCTGATAATAGTTTGTAATGCGGTAAGATGGAAGAAGTTACAATAGATACTGGAAGGACTTCATAGATTAAAAGATATACACTGAACATTTGGAAAAAGAAAAAGAAAATGTCAATTAGTTTTAATCAACTTACTATAACCCCTATGACAAAAAGTGTTAAGTCCTTTAAGTGTTTTTCTATATTTCAGGTAAAAACTGTGATGACAGATGAAAAAGTGCTGAGAACAAAAAAAAACGTGTCCCTGGTTGAGTGCTGAGTGATCGTGGGCTGTTCGCTTTATCCAAGGTAAGAAAACCCAAGTTTTAAAAGTATGTATGTTTTGTTATTATGTGCTTTATTGACTTTATTGTGCATTTCTCTTCATTGATTTGTATCGATGTTCCCATTGAAAATAATACAGCCAGTGATTTTTTTGCTCGCCTGCAGCACACACTTACTATGTAAATAAAAAAAGATTGTCTCTGTAATTCTAATGTTTTCGCAAACAGCCAGACTCTGCTATCTACAAGCACAAGTTCTCATATCCTCACCTATGATAATACACGTGCAGGTGAGGAGTCAAATAACTGTCATCACATCCTTTTTATCATAATAAGTATATGAGTATATTTTAGTGGTGGTGACTCACGGTGGCACAATGACGATCTGGATGAAGCAGATGAAGAGAAAGACGAGGGAGGCACAGGCCACATATGCCCCGAACCTGGAGTCCACCTGTTTGGAGTACTGCAGGACGGGATGAGAAGAACCAAACAGCATTTTAACGTCTTATTACAGACTTTCTGTTCCTCCAGCAAACCCACGGCTGTCTGTGACAGATTCAAATCAAGGTCAAACTTCATGTTTTGTAATCAATATTTACACATGACACATGTTAGGGGTGTAAGAAAATATCGTATGAGTATGTATTTGAATATTTCTGCATCTTTGGATTGCATATATTGGGTCTGACTGAAAAGCCGAGACTTGTGGATTCAATGAACCCATTTTTTATTCATGTGTGTTAATGGTAGTCTTTATAGTAGCATTTTAGTGTATTTATTTTTTTAAACTAGACTTCACATTATAAAATGACCTATTGTGACCTGTGGGATAATCACAGCCTCGTGAAAACAATCGCAATATATAGATTCTTGCCAATACACAGCTAATACATGTACCGGTAGCATGTAGCATGTAGTTGTAGACAAACAACAGTTCTCACATAAAGTCATATGATATTCTCAAAATGTCTGTTTTTCACAACTCTATTTGGGTGATAAAATCTTTGAACAATAAAAAATAAATGAAGGCAAGAGCTCAAATATTTGATTGTTAAATAAAAAAGCATTTCAGCATTCAGAGTTGAGGCCACACGCCAAACGATAGAAGGTTTTTGAGGTTGATATTGATATTTGAGAATTAAGAAAAAAAAATGCATTAGATAAACATCAGCTGAAATTTGTTTTGAGTTCTCCTTTGAATGCTACTTTATGGGTTTAGTCTTAAAAAAGCTAAAAACAAAAAAGCTCTAGAAACCCACTGAATTATCAAAACAAAAACAAAAAAAAACACTGTCACAGAGCTTAAAATAGGACTGTGTCACTTGTAAAAGTGTACTTTGACAACTTTTGACTTGACCCATAAGTTTAAAAGTACTGGAATGGAGCCAGGTTCAGATAAGGCTGAGGATCTAAAGGATGACAAGGCTGCGTGATGTATGATGCAGAGACAGAGATGATCTCACCCAACATGAGCTGGAGGCTCACAAAAAGTCCTTCTGATCTGCTCTAAGTCTTCCTCACACTTCTACCACGGCAAAGGGAATGACTGAAAGTTGAAAACAGATCTCGACTCCTTTCACCTTTTCCCTTTCACTCTTTTGCTACGACTCAAACTTTAATCTTTTCTCATAAACCTGTCTCAAGAAGTTTACTTCCTCGTCTTTCCTTTGGCCGTCTCCAGTCAAACCCCAGTTCCTCCTTTTCTATCTACACTTTGCTTTGACTGACTCCCTCAAGGGACAGCAAACAGAGAGCAGGGGAGAACTTTGTTCACGGGGAAGATTGCCTGTCACGGCCAATTACTTGCTTCTATATTGGCAGTGTGTGTCATTATGTGTGTGTATACATCCTAACCTTTTTCTCCAGGTCAGGCTCTCTGAAGGTGAGCAGGAACTTCTTGACGTGTTCAGAGCGCAGGCGGTCGATGCTGCGCGCATCAATGGCCCGGCCCAGGAACTCATCCACCTCGTCCTCTGGGTTTAGGTTTTCCTGAGCGTTTCTGAATATGAAATGCCTGAATAAGACAAGATGAAACCAGGTGACATTTATTTTACAGTCAGGACGAGTGAAAAGGCTCTTCAGTCTCTGCTGTAGCTTTTTTTTTCGACTACAATATCTGTTTTCTAAAGAACACTTAATTCCCTATTCACAAGGTGGGAACAACTGCCAAAGAAACAAACCTCTAACTATTGTATGCTCACCTGAACAAGTCAAGTCAATTACTTTACTTATTTATCCCACAACGGGGAAATTCACTTATTACAAGCAGTGAAAAGAAAAAATAGAAAACAATTTTTTTTTACATATTTACACAAGTACTTACATTAAAAATGTGCAGATATAGGACAAAGACAAACAAGAACAAAAACAGAACAACAAATAGCATTGCTATTTATTTGACAGGAGACTACAACAACCTACCCTGAGTGATATTTAGCTAATCACACACAAAGTGAAAAGCAGCACTTGACCTAAAATACTGCCACTTTCCTCAATTACAAAAGACACTGATAAACAGGTTTGTCTCAGACTAATCACTTAATGTGCACAGTGTCACTTACGTTGATTGAAATTCTCCAGCTTTGTTGACAATTACTCATCAACTGACTGAAATGTCATGGATACTGAGATCACAGTGATATTAGTGTTTAGCTCTTTTTTTTTCCCACCTCAAATATATCCCAGCCTTGGTGTAAAACCCCAGAGAGAAAAGTGAAAAACAGGTGAATGCAACAGCAAACAGAGAAAAAGCATGTGAAGTAGTGAGAGCTTGATGTATGCTGGATGGATCTTACAGTTAAAAAGTTCTGTCATGTCGATTTACTTAAGACACACTGTTGTTTTAAAACAAACTGTGGCAGCAACACATGTTGATCCGACCTGTGGATGCTGAGATGAACAGACTGACGATTTTCACAAGACTCGTCTAATTTTCCTATTCTATAGAAAATAATTATTATTAATAATACTAATAATAATAATAATAAGACTTCTACACAGAGATTCTTCATGTAGTGGACAAAATAAGAAACAGACAACATTAATAGCACAACATAAATGATTTTTTATGGATTAAGCAAATTTTCTCAGTGATGAGAGCTACTCAAAAATTAGTAACACAAAATAATGAGAAAAATAGGAGCAATTATTTGAGTCGTATCCAGGTTAGAGACGTCCCTAAATTAAGTATGAGCGCTTGGGCTGGGGATCAGGGTGCGATGTCAGAATGATCTCACAGATGCAGAAGAGCATGGGAGGAGAGGAGGAGGACCACTTCTTTAGCTTTGATCACTGACTGCCTGTGGCTTAAACATCCTCCTCCATCTTTTTAGAGATTATGGATGAGACAGTCGTCATTGCGACACTTTATGAATAAAAATCTGAGAGCGGTGTACCTCAAAAGACGACATTTCAAATTCGTCTTTGAATTTTGACAAAATGAGGACATTTTCTGAAAAAGGGCTGAAGGGAATTTGTCAGAGTTACAACACTGTTACAAAGGTTGGTCACATGAGGTTGAATGCCTATTAGCGGCATTTATATCGGGTATAAAGCCTGTCAGGCTATCAAGACGTTTTTATATCTGGGTTTCCATAGCAACACGAGACAACTAATAGCATTCCGCAGAGAATAAATCCTGAACAATCTTAAAATACAAATACAAATGACAAAGAAACTCCCAATGATAGAAACCAGACAGTCAAGAGTTTACATGAGACACTTTTGCAATAGTGAGTTCTCTTTTTTCATTACTAAAAAGTCATTTTGTCCACCTCCTGTATCTCCCTAGTGCTGCTTCAATATACACTACAAGACCAAATGCATGTGTACACCTAAGCATTATCGATGTTACATGTTTTCAACAGTGATTAAACTAGCTATCAGGTGTAGTTTTAAAAATAAATCTGTAGTCTGATTTTATGTACAGTACTATAGATGGATCTCCTGATCCTGAGATGTCCTCTGACTCAGATTGCGGATGACAGTCATTAAGTCATCAACAGTGCCACGGCAGACAGAGAGGGATGAGAGGACAGACACAATCACGTTGAGGTGCAGTAACTACTCACTTGTCCTTGGGGTCTTCAAAGCCCTGCAAGACAGAAAAGAGAGAAAAAAAAATAAGGAAAATCAACTGAAAATGCAAACGTCTGGTTTAAACAGTCTTACAGCAACTCAAAGCAAACTGGGCTCTCAACATGACTTTATCCCAAATTATCATATTAACTGTCAATCAATCAGAAATAGCTAGTGATTGACAGAAAATCAATATTTTCAAAATCCCTGGTGGCACTTTAGCCACCTAATCATCTACCTGAGTGTGCATCAGTTTGTTCAGTTTAATATCAACTATCAAATTTCTTGCTTGGCTTTATATTTTTGAAAATAGCAGCACTTGGAGGTTGGACCATTAGAGCAAAAAAAAACGAAGAAATGAAATGAAACAGACAAAACATGTCAAGCAGGTGTCTGCTAAAAATGAAAGCACGAGCTGTGCTCAACAAGCAATTGTAAGAAGTAAGTGATTTTTTTCTTTTCTATTTCCTGAGATCAGATTAAGAGAGAAGAAAGACATGAAAAGTGGCACTGAGCAGAGACAAAGACAATGAGTTTCACTTATTTTCTCTGACTTTCTCCGTCTCCTCTATCTTTGCATCTGTCTCACATGAGGTATGAGTGTAATACAGTGGAGATAACATGAAAGCGGGGTACTACACACAGTAATCATCCACTCCTCCGAGATAGGAGCGAAACTCTCGGACTGAAAGAGGCATGTTCTTCTGCAAGTTGAAGAGACATCTGTCCAAAGCTGGCTGACTTAATAGATCCACACCCACAGAGGCAGGGTTCTAGTTTCTGAATTAAACAGCTTTACTAATGTGACTGTATTTAACTGAACAGTAGGCATGTTCAGTAATCCATCTACATCCACATATATGTACTGTATTACAATGAAGTGAGCCAACACATGTCTCTCTAGCGCCCTCTCATGGCATTGTTCTCTTTTTTCTTCTTATGTTCTCAACGTATTACAGTCCTCTGCTCAGATTCATCTGTCTCTGGATGCAGGAACAGCAGAGAATATACATCCATAACCCTCCCTTCCTCCCATCTTGATTCTCTCTCACGCCCTCTGTGTGTCTTTGACTCCACACTCGGTACGACTTGTTTTATCTCTGGAGCTTGCCGGGTGATTAATGACTGGTGCAGGTGGGGGAGACAGAAAGGCTGAGCTGTGGCAAAAGCGTTAAGGTTTCTGCAAATGTTGAAAGAGCTCTGTGAGTCAGGCAATAAAGATCACACTCATCTGATATTAAACACAAAAAAACACAGGAGCAGCAGACATGATGTCAGAACCAGTAACTGAATGTTCTCATCCAGGAAGCTGCGATAAGCCTCTTTTTCTTTTTTTAAATGCTGACCAGTCTTAGGTCCTTTCCAGATGTGTTGATGTGTTTCAGTGAGCTTCAGTAAGTCATTTTCTATTTAACTGGTACTAAGCAGCTGGTGTGGAGCCTCCTGGGGGTCAAATACAAACATAAAATCAAATAACAATATTTGATGTGGAATTCTGTGCACTGAGATTCAGAAACTGAGCCACTGTTTATAAAACTGTAATGGAGCATTTGACTGTCAACTGGTGAAAATGCTTTATTATCAAGTATGGCTGTGAGTCACTTTGATCATTATATCATCATTATAGTTATACCGTGTGTCAAAATAATAGTTTGTAATGCGTGGACATTTTGGGCCGATTCTTTCCTCAGCGTGGTAATTGTTAGACCCCCTGTGACAATGATACACAGGCTTTAGATACCAGACTTTGACACCAGAGCCTACATTTCCCATGTTGCAATATCCCCCTTCATGCCCACATCTTTCAAACTGCACACCTCCAGAGTCGGGATTCATGTGAAAGTCTCTAAAACCTGATAACTCTGAAGAAGAGAAGATATTATACCTCAAAATGATCTGTTTTCACAGGCTCAGTTGTTTGTCTCAAATCCAGTAATTTGATAAAATAGAAATACTCATCTGATAAAACTGAATAAGAAATTACATCAACTTTAAAACTATTTTATCTGTGTGCACAGACTTCCTTTTCAATATTTTATTTCTATCATGTGACCACCAGGGGGGTCTGCAGGCTGCTATAAATGCAACTCTAATTTATTATTCAATTAGGAGATGAAGTGTGTGTGTGTGTGTGTGTGTGTGTGTTGTGTGTTGAACAGCAAATGCAAAAATCACAAGTTCAGATGTGCATACGGCCTGAGCTTTGTCAATGTATAATTTGTATAATAGATACAATGAGATGGGAGGGCTGACTGATACCATGACGACAAACAAGAAGCAATCATGTGTGTGTGTGTGCGCGCGCACACAGAGTTGGCTCAGCAGGGTATTTAGTATTTAAAAAAATAATAATCTTCATTTAGTCACATCACTCAGAATTCAAGCTTTTCTTCCAAATCAAATTCAGCCCAGGAGAAAAGTTTGGAGGATGTGGTTCTTCGTCTTCTTTTTTTTTTTTGCAGTTCAAGCTGGCTGGTTTGCGGTACTTGCTTCATCGCGGCCGTCTGCATGTCGCCGTTATCTCCCTGAGTGCTCCAGAGAGCCTCTCAGAGGCGAGGTGAGGCATGAGAGGTGGAGTGTGCAATGAAGGGCCATCGCCACTGCTTATCAGGGCCAAAGATCAAAGGATCATGGGTATTAACAATATGTTGGCTTCATCACCAAATGAGAGCCGAGATGAGACATTGGCAGGTCCATTAGCGCTGACAAACATAATAGCAGTGCTACAAAGCAGCAGGTCAGGACACTTTTCTAAAAACAATGACCACTTTTTAAATTTTTCTCACCATCCTCTTCATCTCCTTGGAGACCTGGTTGCCGCCCAGATGATTGTAGAATGGCCGGTCAGTCCAGTGGCCACTGTTGTGGGTGACAGAATTCGTCCTCTGCCGGTTCATTTTGGCTATCATCGCTTTTTCCTCTTTCTGGAAAGGATGAAGATACAGAGCAGAGGATTACTCATTACTTGCTGATGTACTAATAAAAAAACTTAAACGTATGATATGATATGATTTGGTAGCAACTAGTTCAGCAGACATTAGACGTGTTGTTTCACAGTGCTACATCGAAGCAATGAAAAGTTTTCTCTATCCTCACCAGGGTTTAAAGTTGAATAATTAAATATTTAAATTGGCTGTGTGCTCTGTACTTTAAACTGTTAATGTGCCTGCTGTGCACACTGGCAGCTCATACAAAAGAAACCACCTCTATAGTGGTGAAAGAAATTCTATTTGTATTCATGAAAGCATGAGACATTTACATAGGAAAAACCTCAACAACAATGTGCCTCTGTTACTCCATAATATAATCCATACACATCACTGTGAACAATTTTCACTGGGCCTATTTATTCAGTGGAAAGTAGAAACAAATGAAATGACATATTGTGCTGTATACAGACAATGGGTGAGATCTCTGTTCCTCATGTAATGTTCCTCTGTGTTAATGACAACAGCTGAAGTACAGTTTCATCCCAATCTCTCAAATGTTCGAACATGACATGGTTGTGTTGTATCATGTGCAAATCTTAAAGCAAAAGTGCAAAGTGTCTTTTCAGCAGCAGAGTCACAGCGGCTTCACATTATAACTCCAAGAATTATTACTTCAGTTGGATGTTTGAGCTTCACTGTGCAGAATAATGTCCGGCTGCTTTCGCGTTCATCTGCTGAAAGTGGAAAGTTTAAATCTGAGTTAAAGACGTGTACCTGTGAGCCTGATTTGTGACATCACAAGCACTTTGGAGCCAATCGTGCACACACACTGAGAGTGGAGCTTTCATTTAATTGAGAAACATCTTCCAGTCCAGCAGTTAAACTTTTTAAATAAACAATAATTGTATATTCATTCTTTTCTGGATTCTTCAGTGAGAGAGAATGAGTAGTTTTAAAAATTTCTAACTTAATAATGGATTTTTTTTTTGTGAAAAAAAAAATCAATATCAGGGATATATTATTCAAAGAGGAGTATTATTAAATGTTTTAAAACATGTCTGGATCTTTAAGATCAATGTTGATGCAGGAGAAACGTTGCTGAAGATCTGATTTTATTTACTACTTAGCCTGTTCCTGATATTTTGCCTCAACAATTAGTTTTTTTTCTTTTCTTGGCAACACAACATGACAAAACCCACACAAAAGCAGTAAAACACTGATCCCCAGCAGCTGTAACTGTCTCGCTATCAAAGATGGTTTCCAAAGATAGTATTTCCAACTGTTTTATTTCTTGCAGATCTGAGATCAGAACTGCTCTAGGGTATATTTAAAAAAATGGAAGCCAACTAAAATAATTGGATCATACAATCTTTCCTCTGTCTCACAGCATGAGTAGCAAAATGAGAGGAGGATACCACTTCACATGACATGCTATCTATAGTCACAGCTTGTGATACTGCTGGAGGACAGAGACAGCTGATAAAAGCAGCTCAGTCATAAACACACTGGAGCTCATGCAGTGAAGCGGAGACAAACTCATTCCTCCCTGAAATACAGTTCACATGGGACAGAATCCTCGTTCGTAAACAATCATATAATATGGACCGGCTGTGTGTATCTTAAAATATTGTTTTATAAGTAACAGCAATCTGGCTTTGGTTATAAAGATGCATCAGAACTCTCATGTTTTTTAGAATCAGAATAATTTAACATAGACATGAACGTTCCCTGCTGCCAGCGGATGCTTTTGCACATTTTTAACTAATTATAAACTGGGACCTATAGGAACAAGGACAGCTAAGGACAGTTTTCACTAACAGAAAAGTGCAAATGGCTATTATTAACACGTTAGCCTGCACAACTTTATAACGTGATAATGTCGACTTGTTTTGGAGAATGGCCAAAAGTTGATTAATGTAGCTTTAAACAAAAACCTAAATATGGTTTATGTGTTTATGAACATGCTATAGATGGAAAAGTGCTGATCATAATGATCTGTACCCGTTTCTGACTGCATCCCACAATGAGGTAGGTTTCTATGTTGTGCTTCTTCAGGTAGGCGTTTCTTTCTCCCCCTGCTCCCGGCTCCACATCGTAGTCGCCGTTTAGATAATTCAGGGTGGCCTTGGTGATATGGATACGTCTGCAATGAGAACACAACCACAAAAAAAACGTCTGCAAGTCTGCACAATACTAGGCAACTCATCGAGTTTTAGCAACACTGAATAAATAATAAATTGCAATTAGAGAGACGTACCCAGCTTTGCCCCCAGCCTCCATCTGATTGGCTAGTGTGACGTCATTGGACCAGACGTCAAACTGCCACTTCCTGAGTCCCAGCACCCCACAGTGCACCCTGCCGCTGTGGATACCCACTCGCATGTTCACATTCACTCCCGTCACCTCCCGTACCAGCCTGCAAGAAACAACAACATCACAACAGCCTGTCAAATCATCTTTAAAGGGATAATCTGCTAAATTATCCCCTTCTAATTTTGCAGCTGAGGTGTTTCTGCACTACCACATCCCAGAAATCATTGGTGCAAGTGGACTATTTTCTTTGCCTTTGAGTTAATCTTTGCTTTGGGAAATAACTTCAAGATGCTGAGACACCATCACATTCTCACCAGTTGAGTATTTGTGGTGGTTTTGCCTATCACTGTTTAACAGCATTAAAAATGTCTAGAAGTGTAAATCAAATGAAATCCTGATATGCAGCAGCGATATTAGTCGTTTGACAGACTGGTGATCTGAGAGTTGTCCTCATTCATTCACTCATTCATCAGTCTTTTTTTTTTATTTTTTATTAAAATTAAAGTGTTTTTTTAATTAACGTAATTGCTCATGTCCAACCAAAACCAGGCTAAAACCAACTAAAACCAGGGTATAGGTAGGCAACCAGGTAATGAGCTCAATAAAACTGGCTTTATGAGAAAACAACCAATAATAATAATAATGACGAATGGACATTTTATTGGCTATACATAATGTATGTTGAATGAATGATGATATCAAGCAGAGAAAAGCCTTAAATACTCATTTGAGAAGCTGTAACCAAACAATATTTGACATTTTTCGCTTGATAAATTACTTAAACAACTACTCAGCTTATCATTGTAAAGGCACCCATACAGATCAGAGCCCTGCAACTCTGAACAGGATAAGCAGGTACAGAAAATAGACAGGTGTGTGGATAGATGCAAAGAGAGGACCATGCTACCAGAATAGTGTAAAGCAGATCAGCTTCTATGGATTAGAAACTCCCTGTCGGTAAGATCTAAAGGATTTGAGGAGCATGCAGGAAGTCAGTAAGAGACAATTAGCAATCAATCTGCCCTCAAACCTTGAACTGTAACCACAACAACCTTAATTTTAGAAATTGTAGTCACACGTAGTTAACCAGTGTTGACTTGTTAACCCCCCGGGGCAACTTACGAGATAGCCTCTATCATGTCCAACCCCATCTCCACACAGCAGTGGGCGTGATCGGCCCTCGCCTCTGGTAGCCCAGACACGCAGTAGTAGCAGTCTCCTAAGATCTTTATCCGCAGACAGTGGTTCTCCTGTCAGGAAACAACATGTACACCAGCTCATAATTTTACACAAGTGAATGAGTGTTTACTGTGGCGGGTTTCATAATGGTTTTGCTTTAATATTTCTTCGCCTGGATAAAGTACAGATTGTTTTACTCATAAATCATTCGTTTATTTGTCTATCATCATTACACAAACATAAAGCTGCTCTAATCGGTGTCTTTACACAATAGATCAGATCATTATGTGTTAATGGGAAAGAGGCCGCTTGTATTGACACTCTGCAGTTCCACAATATATTTTGGTTAATTGTCATTGTTCTCAGTGTCTAATCTACAATCTACAATTATTAAACTGAAACTAAAACTATCTGCACTATCCACTCAATGTAAGGGAGAAAATATTTTCACATTATATTTATATTTGTATTTTAGGTGAAGTGACCCCTTAATTTGACATTTGGCCTCAGAATCTAAATCTTTGCAGACTCTAACTGCTGAGAGGGGAACACACTGGAGCATTTGCAACTATAAAATACTGCAACATGAACAAGAAAGCAAGATTTCTATAAGAGCCATGTCTCAGTATAGACCTCTTAGCACTGTGTGTCATAATATTGTGTGCTTTTTCATGTGTGTGTGTGCTTGTGGATCCGGAGGGCTCAGGAGAGCACTGTGTCTCATGATAGCCACCTGAGTATCTCTCTAGCACATGGCTCTAGGAAAATACAAAGAGACCCACTGTGTAAAGAGCACAGACAGAAAATGTGTGTGTGTGTGTGTGTGTGTGTGTGTGTACACAGCTACAAGGTACATCTGGCATGGACATAAAAGTGTCAGTAGCAATGTTTCTGGTTTATAATGTCATTGTGCCTGTTTCACTCATAAATATTGATTAGTGGCTCATTTCACCTTTCATAAACAAATGACATACATCGAGCGTAACCTGAACAAACAATGAAGCATATTGGATAAGAAAAAGAAAATATCAATATTCATGAATGTGCCATTTATGAAACTGTGGTTCAGAGATATCTAAATGAGTGCCAGGCTGCAGGATGTGACAGATATGGAGCTGTAAATACAGGGAGTGTGTGTGTTCGGGTAAAACATGAAATCTCTGTGGGTTTCTGTCTAAGTGATTCCTCAGATTCTATCTTTATGTTTGAACTAAGGTTAAGACTGTGTCCACACGCTGCTCTCCATTTTGGTTTTCTATCCACTGTTCTTTTTTCTAAAACTATCTCCAGAAAATGAATTGAATTTGCTCTCTATGATTCCTCTGATCACCTCCTCTCTTTGACTATGTATCTAAAATATCATGTTGATTATAATTCTGAACAACTAGAAATATGTCATGAGTTATCAGCACTGTATTACCCGTATTTCAATATTACATCAAATATTCTTACAGTCAAATGGTATAAATCCCACAGAAGCCTCAAAGCCTTATTTTCCATGCAGCTACTGCTCCTCTTGTCGAGGAGCTTCAAAGGAGCTTTTCCTCCTTGAGTCCTCCTCATGTACAGGTTCAAAACAGCATGTCCTCATTTATGCCTCCTCATTTATAGGGACTTGAAAAGAGCATTTCCTCATTTTGTGAGCTTTGACCTCCTTTTTTACTCCTCCTCCTACATAGAAGTTCATAGCGCATGTTCTTCTCTACTCCTCCTCTAGGCCTTCTCATATCACAGGACCTTTAGCTCTGAACCTGAAGGGAAAAGTAGTATCTGTTGCATTGGTAACAGCTAATGCTGATCCAAATAAATAAACAAATCTGAGCACCACACTTAGTAACACCAGAGGTAAGCTTTCATCTGAATATGTTAGTAGCACTCAATAACTACACTATTTATCTCAGTCACAGTCACCAGCAAGAAGAATGATCTCAGGAGCACTAGAAATGTGATCAGGCTTGTCTGACCTTTAACTTATGTCACATATAAGTAGCACTGTGGCTGTTTTCATAAGAAACGCCCAAATATAGCACAGAAGTCTGTCTGAACAAGCCATGTTTAATTAGTGATATCTTTGGAAATGGAATTAGACACATATGTCTGCCTATTGACATCACAATAACATTTTTTTTTAGCTTCCTTAACATCTACGCACGGTGAAATCTTTCCCGAAACAAACAAGAAAAGAGGAAAAAAATTAACATAAAATGACACAACTTAAAGTACTGTTTGTGAGTGTTGCACATACATGTGTGCAATTGCGTCCTTACCGCAGCCAGTTTGTCAAAGCGAGCGAAGAGTTCATTGAGAGTCATCACCAACTCCTGTGCTGTGCACTGGGATGCCAGACTGGTGAAACCCTCGATGTCTGCAAATAAGATGCTGTAGAAACACACAGACAAGAGGGACACAATTCAACATTCTTCATTTGGAACATTTTCCTTCGTTTTCTCCCAGTTTGGAATTCCTAATTCCCTCGATCTGGTGTCCCAGCTAATTTCATCACGAAGTGATGACACTTTCATCATAGTTTTCAAAAATACATCTTGCATCATGTAAGGAACGTGCCAGCTCGCCCAGCTGATTCCAGTAAATAGAAGGTAGCTGTGGCAAATGGGCACTTTTAGACCTGATCAATCAGAGAAATAAAGGAAATCAGACAGGATTTTATATGTAATTACTTATTGGAGCTATTGCACCCTAGTGTCGGACCTGCTGTGACCTTTCTATGGGGGCTTAGCATGTCCTTCCTGTGCCTGCATGGATTTCCTCCAGGTGCTCATGTTTCCGCCCACAGACCAAACACTGGTTAGGTTAACTGGTGACTCCTAATTGTACCTAGGTGTTTAATGGAGTGTGAATGGTGTGCTGTCACTATCTAGGGTGTAACCTGCCTCTTGTCTAATGTCAGCTGGGATAAGCTTTAGCCTCCCTATGGTTGGATGGAAAGCTGTTGCACATCAGGCAGATGTCATTGATTATGCTTGGGGATAAGTGTCTGTGTGAACACTGCTTTGCTAATTTAATGAGGAATACACTCTGCCATGTTGATTAGAATGAAGCATCATGTTACCCTGTGTGACCCTTTTATGTGTTTTAATAGTTGAATTGATAAAATAATTCTATAATATTAAGTCAAATGAGTTAAGTTGTATGCAACTGGACTTTTTCTTGGAGTTTGAGGACGTTTTCATCCAAAAGGCTTCTTCGAACTGAAGAAACATTGGATGAAAGGTGAAACGTCTTCAAACTCCAAGAAAAAGTCCAGTTGCATACAACTGGACTTTACAGGAGTAAAGAGGGCCAAGGCCACATATGCCCGGAGGATCGAGGGACATTTTACATCCAATGATCCACGGAGTATGTGGAGGGGCATAAAGTGCATCACAGACTACAACGCCAGAGATGCACAGTGCCCCAGGGACCCCTCTCTGCCCGACGCTCTCAACACCTTCTATGCCCGCTTTGATGACCCAAACGCATCCCCCAGCACCAGACTCACTCCACCACCAGGTGAAGAGCCTCTCAGCGTGACCCCAGCAGAGGTGAGGAGAACCCTCCAGAGGATTAACCCTCGCAAAGCTACGGGTCCTGATAACATCTCCAGGAGGCTGCTGAGGAGCTGTGCACACCAGCTGACGGATGTCCTGACAGACATCTTTAACACCTCCCTCCAACAAGCAGCGGTCCCTACCTGCCTGAAGACGGCTACAATCATCCCCATCCCCAAAACCTCCACAGTGACAGGCCTAAATGACTATCGGCCGCTTGCCCTCACACCGATAGTCATGAAGTGCTTTGAGAGACTGGTGATGGCCCACATCAAAGTCTGCATCGACGTCACTGTGGACCCACACCAGTACGCATACAGGAAGAATCGATCCACAGAGGATGCCATTTCTTCTGTGGTCCACACAGCCCTCACCCACTTAGAGAAGAAGGACTCTTATGTTCGTCTGCTCTTTGTGGACTTCACGTCTGCGTTCAACACCATCAAACCGCAGACCCTGGTTTCAAAACTGACCACACTCGGGCTGAGCTGTACACTCTGCAACTGGGTGCTGGACTTCCTTTCGGAAAGGCCGCAGTCTGTAAAGATCCACGACATCTCCTCCTCCACCATCACCCTCAGCACAGGCTCCCCCCAGGGCTGTGTGCTGAGCCCCCTTCTGTTCACTCTGCTCACACATGACTGCTCAGCGAGACATCCGAGCTGTCTGATTGTGAAGTTCGCAGATGACACAGCTGTGGTTGGACGAATCGCTAACAGCGATGAGTCGGGCTACAGGCAGGAGGTGGAACACCTGGAGGGTTGGTGCAGAGAAAACAACCTCTGCATCAATGTGAAGAAGACCAAGGTGATGATCGTGGACTTCAGAAGGGGCAGACATCTCCCCCCTCCCCTGCACATCGGAGGGACAGCGGTGGAAGTGGTCTCCAGCTTCAGGTACCTGGGCGTGAACATTGCAAACGACCTCACCTGGAGCACCAACACTTCCTATCTGGTCAGGAAGGCACACCAGCGCCTCTACTTCCTCAGGAAGCTGCGGCGTGCTGGACTGGGGAGCTCAGTCCTGACCTCCTTTTACAGATGTGTGGTGGAAAGTGTCATGTGCACCTGCATCACTGTGTGGCACGGCAGCTGCTCTGCAGCAGAGAAGAAGGCTCTGCAGAGGGTGGTCAAAGCTGCACAGAGGACTGTGGGATGCAGCCTACCCACCACCACGGACATTTACACCTCCAGGTGCAGGAAAAGGGCCTCCTGCATCATGAAGGACCCCACTCACCCCGCACATGCTCTGTTTGCCCCTCTCCCCTCGGGCAGGAGGCTGCGGAGCATTAAGAGCAGGACCACCAGACTGAGGAACAGCTTCTTCCCAGAAGCTGTGAGACTGTTGAACTCTGGAGGACCCCTGCCCCCCATCCCCATCCCCATCCCCACCTCCACCCCCACCCCCCGTCCCCCATCTGGACCCCCCCACCACAGATGCACAGACAATAACACAAAAACACTTGCACTGTAATCACTTTTCTTTGCACATTGCAGTTGTTTGCACAACCTGGACTCTCATACACTGTTACTGTTGTTGCTTTTCTATTTATTGTATATACTTTTTCTTAAATGTAAATGTGCCATGCCTTTATATTTTATGTTCTATATATACATATGTATATATATATTTTATTTTACTTTATTTTATTTTTTTAAATTTTGTTTTTGTTTTATATTTGGATAATTGGGCTGCTCCAGGACCAGGGGAAACCAATTTCGTTACATCCCATGTTTACATGTGTTGCAATGACAATAAAAACCCTTGAATGTCTTGTCTTGAACTTAAATCCTTTGACTACGATGACCAGGATGAATGACAATCTACACAGACATCCATAATATTAAAATAAAATAACACCAGTGTTACTTTCAGAGTTATGATCTGTCGATTTCTATTTAACTTAGAATTAGTCCTGAGGCTGCAACATTTCAAAGCGTTCCTGCTTTGCTAAATCATGTAAAAGATTTGATGTCAAAACTCATTACTACGAAACCACACTTTTCATTCAGCATAATGTGCCTGCAAAGATATTAGAAGAGGTAAAATGAAAGTGGCCATTGTACCACTGAAGCCATTGATGGAGGTGAAAGGTGTAAGATTAGGATTGAAACCACTTTGTACTTTGTCATGTCTTAATGTAATGCAATGCCTGTAATTTAATGTTGAAAAGTACTTGATATAGCATTTTGTGCTGGTAAAGTAGCGAGTGCAAGTGTATGTGTGTGTGAGAGAGAGAGAGAGAGAGAGAGAGAGAGAGAGAGAGAGACCTAATACATTTGTGAGCAACTATATAAAGTTAGCTTCCCTTTCCTGAGAACAAGGTAAACTGATACAGCAAAGGCCTTTTTGTGATTGGGGCATTTTCATTACTCCCCTAACACTGACACAACAGCGGGGCAGATGATCTCACCAGGCTGAATCATTTCTCTAAAATAGAAACAAAGGACAAAGGGACCAAGCTGGCAGGTAGAGACTGTAATAGCCTCAGCATTAGCCCTGGGTGACTATCAGGTTGGCTTCACATACACTCATATATATACACGACCCACGAGCTTGTCCTCAAGTTGTTCTGTAAAACATCATAACCTTCTACCACACAAAGTCACATCTCATGCTCACTCACAGATACAACCCTACAACCCTCTCTTTCTTCAACAAGTATATGTATTTTCTGGTGACTGATTTCATCCTGGAGTAAAACATGTGATGGACCTCACAAACTAAAACTAAAAAGGCAACACCATGCCTTGTTTTTAAGCACTTCCTCCCTTACAGCAACTTTGACAATGATCCTATAAGGCATTTGAGCTATTTATAGGATCTACAATGATCAAATAAACCACAAATAACATTTTAAGCCAAATATAAACCTCTCTCACCCTAATCTTATTTACTTTACTGGTTTCTATTAATGCCCGAGATTCAGAAGTTGCAGGTCAGTTAGAAATCTAACTGATCTGCAACTTTAAAGGAGACCGGGTGCAAAATTGACATAAAGGGCATGTAAATGGCTGATAAAAGTACTTTTGTCTGGGACTGTTTTTCATGGTTTGAGTTAGGCCTCATATTAATGCTATTATCTTATATAACATGCTTCCACCTTTGTGGCAACAATTTGGAGAAGGTCCTTTTTGTTTCAACATGACAGTGCCCCTGTCCACAAGGGCAGGTCCACAAAGGCAAAGGCCCAGTTTGGTGCAGAAGAACTTTACAGCACAAAGCCCTGATGTCAACCCCATCCGACACCTGTGACTTTGAGACATATCACCACCATCAGTGCTGGACCTAACTAACTGTGGCTATATGGGAGCAGTCAGGTTAAGCCTGAAAGTAGAATAGTGGAGGCAGTTAAGTTGCAGATTAATGCACATGGTATGCTGCTGCTTGCCTCCTAACTGGAACGTGTAAGAGGGAACACATTACTCCAATTTAAGCCTCTCTCCACTGGCTGCCTGTGCACTTTAGAGTCCCCTTTAAGATTCCTTTATTTGTTTTTAAATGCTTAAATGGTCTCGCCCCACCTTACCTCTCTGAGCTGCTCCGCCCATACACTCCTGCCCGGTGCCTCAGGTCAGCTGATCATTTGCTCCTGGAGTTACCAAGGGCTAAACGGAAGCTCAGAGGGGATAGGGCCTTTTCTGCTGCTGGTCCTAAATTGTGGAACGACCTCCCTTTACGCATCAGACTGTCCATTTTTAAAACACGTCTTAAGACCCATTTTTATTCCTTGGCTTTTAACCCAGCATGAGACTCTGTTTCTGTTTTTGTTTTAATATTATTTTAACATTGTTTTATCGTTTATTATTGTTTTTATATTGTTCTTTGTTTTATATGTCTTATTCCATGTTCTATTTTATGTACAGCACTTTGTGTCAGCTGCGGCTGCTTTTAAAGGGCTTTATAAAGTTGAGTTGAGTTGAGTTGAGTTTGGGAATGGCATATGGGTGACCAAGTACATTACTTGAGGTTAAACTGGATTTTCATAGCACTGGTAGTGCCAGTCTCAGCCGATTAAAAGGGCGTATCTGTGTTTAATTTACAGCAGATGGCAGGTTGAGTTTTGATGGCACCAGAAAGAGTAGTGCCAGGCAGCAGTGGTAGTTGTTAGCAGTGGTAGTGAATGCTAACTTGCTAACTGGCAGTGCACCTTTCCCCGGTGAATGTTAGTTTGGTGGCTCGTTCAGTGAGATAAGGTTCAGGACTTGTGATCATTTTTGTAAGTTAAGTAAGGAGGAGACTTTAGCAGGAAAACTAATGTTGGTTGTCGCTTAGAGTCTGTGGCCCTTGTATTGTGTAGCAGGATGCTATCAGGCTCAGTGTGACTGTCTGCTCTGTGTATCATAGAATATCCTGTTACTATTTATGCAAGATTTGATTAGCTGTATGTAAATAAGGTCTCAATCTATGTAGACAAAAAAAAATACTGTTTAATTTTAGCTGGACTTTAACAGCAAAGCAAACCTAGAACATTTATTTGGCACAGTTCCATATACAATATGATATGAACAAAAATACTTAAGTCACATAAATGACACACAAATACAGTAATTGTTATTTTATAGATATAGTAGTAGATCAGACTTTGTTTATAATAAGTTATATATTATATTAAGCTATAAAAGTATTACTATATATATTACGATTCTTTAGCAGTGATCATAATCTGACAATACTGTCTCACTGTTTATTTATGTCACTGCTGCTCTTACAGATGTTGCTTAGTCCTACCAGCTCATCTACAGTAACGTTATTCAGAATCATCATAATTCATATTCTTAGATGACACGCTTTCTTGCCAGTCCCTTGTGAAGCCATCATTAATACATGTAGACAGTCAAAAAATACAATACGAATATGATTAAATACACATACCACACATGCACTGCAGTGTATCCCTAATGATACAGTACCATATAAACTAAAAAATAAAAACAGAATTAAAAGACTGAATGAAAGTGCAAAATTAATTATTTTGTTAGCCAATTTTTTTTTTTTTTTTTAAATTCATCTGGCAGAGAGTTTAACAGAAAAGGTATTGCTTGAATGCATGATGATGAAAAGGTACAATAAAATATTTTGTAGAAGACAATCTAAAAAAATTGGATGGTGTCTCATAATAAATGCTGGGTCAGATCATCAAATAGGTAACTCCACCACTAAAATCTGTTTACAGGTGTTGGAGCATTACTGCATACACTGTGTGATAAAAGTTGCAGTTATTAATAAAGTAACTTGATCTTTTCATGTTACATGTTGCATATGGTTGATTTATGATGTGACCACATTCACAGATGGATTAAAAAATCCCAGGTTAACAGAGCCTGTTAGTATCCTGCTACATAATAACACACCAAACAGCATTTTCATTGTTTGATTTTGCAACAGTACTGCTTTGTGAGTCGGACCCCCAGGAAGGAGAAGAGAGAACTATGAATAAAAAAAAGGTTTCAGACTAAACAAATTCACATGAATCTCACATGAATCTCACAGGGTAGGTGCCTGCTACACAGCCAAGAGAACATAGTGTGTTTGTTGTGTGTGGGCAGGGTGTGCAGGCGTCAAATGTTCAAATATGCATGTAAAAATAAAAAGTTTGAGTTTATACTCTGGGTAGGTGACATTCATTTTGTCTGAGTTTTACGACAGGTTTTTGTTCTGGGTTCACAGCCTTTTTCTCTTGTGCTCAGAGCACACAGATGCTCAAATGAACCTGCGTTTCAAGATGCCTAAATTTACTCAATTTGGGTTTCAGGCTGAAAAGGATTAAGAGTCCCCACTCTGGGGAACACATTTCTGAGAATAATTGATTGTTTTCTGTGAACTGTTACACAGGATGTCAAGTGAAACCAGACACTTGAGTGACCTGTCTGAGCTCAGAGACTGGTCTGTTTCTCTGGGTAGAAGTAGCAGGCGATGGAGGAAGATGAGAGCGGGAATAATAGCATACTCTGGAGGTGAGTATGGATATAAAGGTTTGTCAGAAAAATTTAAGTCACTTGTTTTTTAAGACATATTTGCTTAGTAACTGAATTTTCATACATTTCCCTAGATCTCAAGGCATCATAATTAGTAGTAATTGCAGATACACACGATGCACTTAAGCCTAGAAAAACTGTTTCCCATTTGTAATCAATACAAAAGATATCTGGAAAAAATTTAAGTTTCAAAGAGCTTTATTCAACTTGAAAGTGAGCAACTTTCATTGGAATAAATGAGGCACCAGCTTGGAATGAGACAAAAAACATGAACTATCACTACACCTGTAGACATGCCTCACGACATGGTTACACGGCTCCTTTGGTTAAAAGTAATTGAACTGAATTTATTTCAACTTCAGAAGTAAGCTGCTCAGCTGAGGTGATACACCTGCGATGATGAAAGAGACGAGTGATGGGGCTTTAAGTGCCTCTAAGACAACTGATCAATAAAAAGCGAAAAAATCTCACCACCACACCGCAGCCCAGCTAATAATCACAGATCCCTGCTTAATAATTACGCTTAGTAACACATAAGAAAACAATAATAAAAGCAGCACACAGCTTTATTACATCAAGACATCCTGCCACATGTGTGGATAAATGATATGCCTCACTGAAGTCTCCTCTCCAGCACAGAGCCTGCAAACTTTAAACAAGTTGGATAAAGTCACAAATGAAAGAGAAATATATTATTGTAACATGTAGGCAGAGACCAACTATCCCAATACAATAAAAGCGTGAAGTAGATCTATGTCGAGTTTTGCCTCTTTTCTCATCTTTAGTCTAGTAAATGTCAGTCAAAATACAGAATACAACTAAAACTACTATACTATACGACACAGCTTCACATGTCACTGAATGTCATTCCAAGCAGAGTATTTTTTAGATTTTTATTTGTATTATCTTATTATCAGATGTAAATCTACAAAAAGTTTTTACATCAACCTACATTATTTATCCAGCTGAAAAACATTGAATTATTAAGGAAAAAAAATTGCCTCAATGTGCCCTAAAAAAAAAAAAAAAAAAGAGAAAACGACAAAGCCTCTGAAGATCCTGGCTTGACTGCAGATCTTTTCAATATGTAAAAACAACTCTGTCTGGAACACATGGATAGAGTAAAAGCTGCAGCAACTAATATGTCAAAATAAAGTAAGCCTTCATCAGACTCTGTAGAGGCGGCAGCGATGCAGAAATGTAAATTCTACAGAAATTAAGTTGTCTGTGTCCAGCTAATACAACAGTTACACTTCTTAGCAAGAAGAAAAGAGAAACAGATTGATATAGGCAATTCTTTTTTCTACTGGGCCAAATCTGAGCTGAACCAAAGCTGTGCTGCGCTAACGTGGCCCGACCCTGTGATCCCCCTCTCGTCTGCCACTAGCCCTGCAGCCACTGCCAGCCTGCTGCCTTTTATCTGCCCCCCCCCCTGGCTGCTTAACCCCACAGCTCTGCTGGTGGCTCGCTAACCTCAGCCAGGAAAAAAAAACTCTCAAACCCTTCAATCCTTTTCATCGTTGTCTGCCTCAGACTTCCCTGCTTCTCTGTCTCTCCCTTCATCATTATATTCACATGTATCTATTACTCATTCAATCCAATACTGTTTTCATTTCCTGTTCTTTTCTTTCTGGTTAACCCACCCCCCCCAGTCTCTGTTCCTTCTCTTTTGGATTCTTGGTCGACCTCATTTCAGCCTCTATATAAACTCAAACTAAATGTATCAGTGCATCAGAACTGCTTAGAATGGATGATGTGTTTTTGTCACCCAAGGTAGATGCTTCACTTATAAAGGCAATCAACATCATGATTTATAAGCTATATGTTTGCTGCATGCATGTATGTATGTATGTTTCTGTCTCAGGTCAGGACTTGCTTCAACACCACCAACAACGGCCTTATTATGTAACAAATGTGCATAATTAAGTAATTAAGTGCATCACACACACACACACACACACACACACACACACTAAAACCATGCATTTTTTTCGTTAATTTTTAGGTAAGGTCAGTTCCTCTAATTTATGCAATGTTCTTTCCATGTCTCTCTCTTCAGGGTGCTGCTGGCCTACATAAAAACAACAGCAGTTACATCCAGTGTTCTTTTGGAGAATATTTCCCGAACCCTCACAGGGTGACCCGGCAGCATCAAAACATCCGCCACAAACCCTTCTTGCATAATACTTTTGTCAGCACACATTGCATGGCCTCATTGCCGAAACCACAGGACATCATTTTACTCCAGACAAACACGCAAGTGGGGTGCCACAGTCTCAGGAAAGGCTGGAGCACAACTTCGGGGTACAAAACAAAAGCTTGTTCCTTAGCCACTACCCTGAACCAGTACAATAACATTAAAAGGTACCATTTGTTCAATAGTACCTTAAATGGTACGCACTTACATAAATAAAATAGATATTCATTCAGGCATTTTTTACATATTGCCCCATTTCTCTCGAGACAGAAAGAGACCGTTTAGCAAAAACACAGACTTGAGGGTTTATGACTTGGGGTCGAGTCAAACTTAAGCCACATAAGTGTCGTTTTGATACCTTTTTTTTTGTGGAAAATGTGCAAATGCCATTTTATTGTAATACTCATGAATTTAGAGATTTGGAGGACTTTCCTCTCTACTATCCCTCTTTCCTTTATCTTGACTTGAGACCTGAGTCGTGATTGGCTCTGAAAGACTTGGATTTGTTTCGAATTACTAATGACTTGGACTTGAAAGCTTAAGAAACATCTTTGCAGTGTAGACGGTGAGGCCAAGCTGGAGGCGCTGTTGCTTTCGGGAACTATTTTGTGCTTCGAAGGATACTATTATGTGCCTGTCATGGTAAATCTGCAAAAAATGTACCACTATTGTAGCAGGTCATTTTGAACAGTTGGGTAGAGAGTGTGTGAGACTACACCCCAGGCTTGTCCCGCTTCACCTCTCCACCTTCCTCTGTGTCCTGTCTTACTCTTTTTCATTGTAGCAGTGGGAGCTGTCATTTCTCTTCCTGTTGTTACTCAGGCCTCTCAGCAGAGCCCCAATTACCAAAAACCACTGCGTGCTCCCCGACAAGCACAGCCACACCTGGTTATCTAGCCATTAACCACACACACTCATGACCAAAGACAGAAATCTACCAAGTTTAGCGGATGCTGCCTATGTGCCGCCTACTCCGCTATGAGTCAGATAAAAAAAAAACTAAAGCTGAATGCACCAAACTAATGCCTTCCTTTGTCTCTGGATTTTGCTTTGCTCCAGCTGGAAGCAGATTCCTAAATGTCTGTCTCTTCTAGTTATGTAAAGAGAAACTTCTTCAACATGTCATGTAGCATGAATTCTGTTTACGCTTGACAGCTACAGTAGTGAACACACACTGATCCAACATGACCTTCTTGGAATTTGCTTCTTAATTGCACAACACAAGTGTATTGTACACTCATGTGGCTTAGTGCACATTGCTTTCAGTAACACCGACAACATCTGTCACATGCCCCAGAATTATCCAAATGTTTCAACCCTGATCACTCTCCTAAAACACTCTCACTTATATTGAACGCTTAAACATGAGGCAACAAAAAAAAGGGCTAATTCCTGATAATGATCGCATTAATAGTGATGAAAGACCTTTGTGTACGAAAGCTTCGAGTATGTGACCTGATGCTCTATCCTGTGAGGTTTCAAAGGGACACATCAAAGTGATAAAGAGCTTCAATAGCACCCATTATGTATCAAGCTTTGGGCTTCCACCTGACTGTGAAAGCTACAGGCCATAAAACTCCAACTGCACAGTTTGATACCCAAGCTGCTGCTGCCCCACACACAAACACACAGTCATGTTTCCAGTATATTACATTGATTTTCTAGAGACTTACTCTAACCCTAACAACATCTACTACCTGCATAACCTTAACCTTAACCATGCTTTGAAGTCTTCACCTGAAAATGTAATGATTTACATTAAAGGGGCTTGTTTTTTGTCCCCAAATGGAAAGGCAAATCTCCACAATGTGATTGTGTAATCAGATTTGTGTCTCTACAGCATACAGTAAGTAATGCAAGCGCACACATACACACACACACGTGCACGCGCACACACACATGACTAAGAAGTCAGTTTCTCGGTATCACCTTGTTGTGTTTTCTTACTCCACAGGGTGGTGCCACACCTAACCACAGCTATTCAACTGCATCACTTCTGTAGGCTTACACAGTATATAATGATCTCCTATATTATTAACTTAATGATCAGCACCCACAGTTACAGGGGGAAATCATACACAATCATACACACGTAAACCACTGGCTCAACAATGCATCATTAAAACCACAAAGACTCAATAACCACTGAAAAAACAAACAACATCCGTCCTCTGTGAACATTAGAACATTAGAAGAAGTCACAACGTCGCCCAGAAAGGTGTCAAAGTCATCGATGGATGGTGGATTTTCCAGAGAAAGATCAAGGAGGTCATTCACATCCGATGCCAGAGGCTATCTTTGAACAGAGACAGGGGTTTTTGATCTCCTCCTCATATACGTTCCGCCTGTTATCACATGACGAAAATTCCATACTTACTGTGAATCGACATCAAAAGCCTCCATCTGTTCAATGAATACCAACTCTGACCTCCGTTCAGCCGTCACTGTCGTCAGAACCGGCTGAGAGGACGACGGCCAGACGGAGAGAGCAGAAACAGGAGCACATCTTACATCACGTGAGAAGAACTAAACCATTTCCATGACAACTGAACAAACTCCAGCTGCTGATGAAGCCACATCTTATGGCTGAAAACGTCCTACTGCTATTTCTGAGGTTAATAATGAATATGTATTTCGTAGAATTTAGTAAATATTGTGTATATATATATAAAGTTACTCCAAACAATGACAGCGGCGCATTTATTGTTTCAAGCTTTTATCTTAATGCTATCATCAAATATATATATATATATTTATATATATATATATATATATTAATAATAAATAATAATATAAATATTGGTGTGATTTAGTTTCTTTAAAAAGATAAAATATAGTGGTCGGAGTTCACTCTGGATTAGTTGACTGTTTTTTTATATTTCATTATTCATTCAACTGATATTTCACTGTGTATGGTGAATGATACTGTATGTAGAAACAGGTGGAAAATATTCTTGAAAAATACCACGCAGCCTATTGTCATGGCGACGGCTGCACTTCTCTCTCTCTGTCTATCTCCCTGCTGTCTGTGGGTGGGCTGCACCATTCACCATTAACCTGGATTCATTTGTGGTTTATTGTAATTTCTAAAACTTTAAACTTACTTTTTCTGTAACACAACAGGTGATTCTTAACATTTATTTTACACTAGATTACACAGCTATTACTTTAACAGGTTTATCACATTGTAGACTAAACCTTGCTAAAATAAACTATGATCAAATAATTAAATCAGGTTTAAATTAAATACCAGCCGTGTTGCATAATCTAAATTAATCGCTGGAATCGCTGTTTTAAATCAAATCAAGCAGTCCCAAGATTCAAAGACCGGGCAATGAAAAGATGTTTTATAGTTTTATACGCTCATTTTTCCTCACTTTTGTTTTTTCTCTGTTTAACCTCTTCAGTCTAAAATCTCTCAAATGAGACAAATCAGAGAAAAAAAAGTCACTTTTCGGTTGAATTACTTACAGCTCACGTTCACCCTAATGAGGGTTCACAAGGAGACATTGCTTCATTTTAAGTCGTTTAGTGAATATTACTGAATATATTATAATGAATATATAAAAGTGAACATTATCTTGCCATGCAGAATATGATCCAGATTAGAATGATGTTTGACAAAACTCTACCTGTATTTCCACAGCAGAAGATTTAGCATTAAGTCTTTTGGTGTATTGGAGATCTAAGAATAAAAACATACAAACACTAAAAATATGCCTGTTAGAACAGATCAAATGTGGCTCGAACTGGAGTTTCATATAGTATAACAGGTCAAACACTGTAAAGTGTTCAGAGACTCTTTTCTAAGTCAGTAGCACTTTAAAAACTATGACTTGATCTGATCTGAGAACTTAAGCGCTCTAGACAGAACTCACATTTGATACCAATAATAATACATTTTATATAGACAGTCATTTAAAATACTCAAAAACAGTCTACAAAGTCCATTTTTTCTCCTCTTGCGGCCAAAAAATGTTTAATGATGATTAATTTTCAGAGGCTTAATTGTACCTCATGAGGAAAACATGCAGTGGTGTTTACTGTGTCTGTGACGCTGCTCTTCTGAGAGGCTTTTAAGAGCATTGAGCAAATGTGTTATTTATAGCAGTTTATAGCAACATCTGCCCCCACTCCTCATTCCAACTCCTCCGCTGGGGGAGGACAGCCCCTGATGGTACCTGACGTTGTCGTGCTTCTGGATGTAGATCTTGTGAAACATCATGTCCTCCTGCTTGGCATTTATGTCAGCTTTCATCTCCATGGCAACATGGCGGGGAAGCACTGAGAGCAGGAGACGCTCCTGCATGAAAAGCGTAGGAGAAAGTAAATTCAATGGACAAGTAGGAGAAATTTAAGAGGTACAGGCTTTGGCCTTCTGAGGGAAGGCAGTGTGAATAATATGGCCCCTACCCTAATGGTAATAGCAGTTACCTTGTACTCAAGTCTCAAATTCTGTAAAAAAAAATGACAGCATGATGTTCATTGTATGGACAAATCCTTTTATCTCATAGGTGCGATTTCCTGTGAAGTGTGCTGATTAAACCTGTTGTACAAAGCTATAAAGCTGTAAATACGCTTCAACTTGCTCTCATTGTTCATGGGGAAACTCTCCAGGAAGAACTTATCTTTTTCAATACGGCTATGCTCCAGCCAAGTGGCAAGACTGTCACAGTCTGCCCCCCTTTCACCTACCTCTAAGTAATTTTCCATTCCCTCTCCACTCACCTGCCAGCCACGCCCCCCTCATCAGACCTACTCCCCTCACCTGCTTCCCATCACCAATCAAGCTAGGATTTAAGCTCTCCCTGCTCACTCACTCTCTGCCAGATTGTTCTACATGCTCCTGCAAGACTTTCCAGCACTCTTCTTCGGATTGATCTCCCGCTGCCGACTTTGCCTGCCTTGGACCAACCTGTTTGCTGTACTCCCGGTAACCGACCCTGCCTTCTGTCTTCGACCACGAGCTTCTGATCTCTCTGGATTCTGCCAGCTGGTGTCGGCCCAGCTACTGGTGGCTAGCTCCTGGTACGTCTGCCTCAACTCCTGCTTACCTGCTTGCTGGACTGGTGTTCCCAGCCTAAGGCCCCAGACTTTCCCTGTGCCCAGAGAGACTGATTCCTGCGTGTGCTGCATTTGGGTTCTAATTACACCCGTTACAGTACAATCTGGCCTACAGTACAATCTGGCCAGAAATGGACCCAGCGCACCCTTCTTCGCCGCAGTCCCGGCTCAAGAGGATCGAAGACGCACTTCAACAACACGAGGAAAGATTCGCCTCCATTACAGCTGACATCCAGCAGGCTACGGGAAACCAGACACAAGGGTTAGCTATGCTAGCTAACCAGGTCCAGCAGCTGGCAGCAGCCTTTACCCAATCTGCAGCTGCTTCGGCTGCTGCTCCACCAGCACCACCCCCGCCTGCTGCTGTTCCCATTCCTTCGGGTCTACTGCCGGAGCCCCGGGTGGGACCTCCAGAACGATACGCTGGAGATCCGGAAGGCTGTAACCCCTTCATCACCAACTGCTCCATCCTCTTTGCTCTGCAGCCCCAGACCTTCGCTTCAGAGGAGGCCAAAGTGGCGTTTGCCATCAACCACCTGACAGGTCGAGCCCGCCTGTGGGGAACAGCAGAGTGGGAACGCCAGACCACTGCCTGCTCCTCCTTCCAAGCCTTCACCATGGAGCTTCGTAAGGTGTTTGGCATAGCATCCATCGGTCCAGACGTCACAGGGGGTCTGATGGACTTGAGCCAAGGTGAACAAACTGTCGCTAACTACGCCATTGAGTTCCGCATCAGGGCCCGTCAGAGTTACTGGAACGAGGCTGCCATTTGCGATGCTTATCTGCGGGGTCTAGAGGACTACATTAAAGACGAGTTGGTCTCTCACAACCTTCCCTCTTCTCTGGATGAACTTATTGAACTTACATCCCGGATTGATCGCCGCGTGCAGGCAAGACGCCAAGAGAGGCGGCAAGGACAGGCAAACCAGCGCCTGCTGGGCCGACCACGTGTTCCTCCAGAGACTTTGAGTACCTCTAGTGGTCAGGGAAGAGAGGCCGAACCCATGCAGGTGGGCCGCACCAGTCTCACTCCTACGGAGCGGGAGCGCCGTCGCCAGGGGAAACTCTGCCTCTACTGTGGTCAAGCAGGTCACTTCATCTCACAGTGTCCAGCAAAAGGCCGGACTCACCAGTAGAGGGGGAAGTACTGGTGAGTCGCCCCTCTGAGCTATTCCTCCGAAAACGATCCTTATGCCATGTTCAGCTGTTACTGGCGGAGGGTTCCCAAACCCTCGCCACCTTCATTGACTCTGGTTCTGATGTCAGCCTCATCGATAAGGACCTGGCCCAGCAACTAGGCATCAACTGCATACCACTGCCTGCCCCGGTTCCTGTCAATGCCCTCGATGGTCATCTCCTGGGGAAAGTGACTCACCAGACCACACCCATCCGCATGCTTATGTCCGGTAACCACCATGAGACAATCCAGTTTCACATTCTGCAGTCTCCCCGAATCCCTCTCATCCTGGGATTCCCATGGCTCCGTCGCCATAACCCTCATGTCGACTGGGCGACGGGGTCAATCCTGGGGTGGGGGTCATCTTGTCATCAAGTGTGTCTCCAACAAGCAGCTGCTCCCCAGCTGTCCCGATGTCCCAGTCCTCTGCTTGACCTGTCAGGGGTGCCGGTGGAATACCATGACTTCAGGGAGGTCTTCAGCAAGGTTAAGGCAACCTCATTGCCCCCACACCGGCCATATGACTGTGCCATCGACCTGCACCCCGGCTCTACTCCTCCTAGGGGGCGCCTGTACTCACTGTCAGCTCCGGAGAGGGAGGCCATGGAGACCTACATTAATGACTCTTTGGCAGCAGGCATTATCCGTCCCTCCTCGTCCCCTGTTAGTGCTGGCTTCTTCTTTGTCCAGAAGAAAGATAAATCTCTTCGGCCCTGTATTGATTATCGAGGCCTGAATGACATAACTGTCAAGAACCGCTACCCCCTCCCTCTCATCTCCTCTGCCTTTGAGCTCCTGGAGGGGGCCACCATATTTTCCAAATTGGACCTTCGCAACGCCTACCATTTGGTCCGCATCCGGGAGGGGGATGAGTGGAAGACAGCCTTCATCACCCCCACTGGACACTACGAGTATCTAGTCATGCCCTTCGGCCTCACCAACGCCCCTGCTGTCTTCCAGGCCCTGGTTAATGACGTGCTCCGGGACATGTTGAATAAGTACGTGTTTGTTTACCTGGATGACATACTGATCTTTTCCAAGACCAAGGAGGAACACGTCCACCACGTCCAGGCAGTTCTCCAGCGGCTCCTTGAGAACTCTCTCTTTGTCAAAGCCGAGAAGTGCGAGTTTCACTCCTCGTCTGTGTCCTTCTTGGGTTTCATCGTGGGTCCTGGGAGCATCCAGATGGACCCTGCCAAGGTGTCAGCTGTCTCAGATTGGCCCACTCCTGACTCTCGCAAACAACTGCAACGGTTCCTGGGCTTCGCCAACTTTTACCGGAGGTTCATCAGGGGTTACAGCATGGTAGCCGCTCCTCTCACGGCTCTGACTTCCTCCAAGGTGCCCTTCCAGTGGTCATCCGCAGCCGATGAGGCCTTCCGGTCCCTCAAAGCCAGGTTCACATCAGCCCCTATCCTCCAAATGCCTGACCCAGAAAGGCAATTTGTGGTGGAGGTGGACGCCTCTGACGTGGGAGTAGGAGGGGTGCTCTCCCAGCGGTCAGCCAAAGACCAGAAGCTCCATCCATGCGCCTTCTTCTCCCGACGACTGATCCCAGCTGAGAGGAATTACGACATCGGCAATCGAGAGCTTCTGGCAGTCAAACTGGCTCTGGAGGAGTGGCGTCACTGGCTGGAAGGAACTGCAATGCCGTTTTTGGTCTGGACTGACCACAAAAATCTGGAATACATTCGGTCAGCCAAGAGGCTGAACTCCCGACAGGCCAGATGGGCTCTGTTTCTGACCAGATTTAACTTTTCCCTCTCCTACCGGCCGGGGTCCCGCAACGTGAAGCCTGATGCCCTGTCCCGGCAGTTTTTGAGAGAGGAGGACTCGGCTGCCAGTTCCGACACCATTCTCCCCTCCTCTAGTCTGATAGCATCACTCAGCTGGGAGGTGGAGGAAAGAATTAAGGCAGCTTTAGAAGATCAGCCTGGGCCCAGCTCGTGTCCTCCTAACCGCCTGTTCGTCCCCGCTCCCCTACGGTCCGACGTCCTCCAGTGGGCCCACAACTCCCTGCTCACCTGTCACCCTGGGATCCAGCGGACCAAAGAGGTGGTGCAGCAAAGATTTTGGTGGGCGACTCTGGCTGAAGACACCCGGGAGTTTGTGAACGCCTGCCCAGTATGCAACCAGCACAAACCCTCACACAAGGCCCCTGCTGGATTCCTGCATCCGTTGCCGGTGCCCCACCGGCCCTGGTCCCACATCTCCCTAGACTTTGTTACCGGTCTGCCACTGTCCAACGGCCACACCACTATTCTCACAGTGGTAGATCGGTTCAGCAAGATGGCACATTTCGTGCCCCTGCCCAAGCTTCCCTCAGCCAAGGAGACGGCTGAACTGGTTCTGCTACATGTGTTTCGACTGCATGGTTTCCCTACTGACGTGGTCTCCGACCGGGGGCCCCAATTCACCTCCGTTTTCTGGAGGGAGTTCTGCACGCTGGTAGGGGCCACCGTCAGTTTGTCATCCGGGTTCCACCCCCAGTCCAACGGCCAGTCTGAGAGGATGAATCAGGAGATGGAGACTGCTTTACGCTGCATGGTCTCTCAAAACCCCTCATCCTGGTCCCAGCGGCTTCTGTGGGTGGAATACGCCCATAACACCCTGACCAGCTCTGCAACTGGACTCTCTCCATTTCAGTGTGCCTACGGGTTCCAACCCCCACTCTTTCCCGCCCTGGAGAAGGAGGTTTCCTGCCCATCAGTGCAAGCCTTCATCCGTCGCTGCCGCAGGACCTGGACTCAGGCCCGAACCACCCTTCTTCGCTCCACCGACCGCTACTCCACCACGGCCAACCGTCGTCGATCTAAAGCTCCGACTTTTCAAGTTGGCCAGAAGGTGTGGTTGTCTACTCGGGATCTACCCTTACGCGTAGAATCGAAGAAGTTGGCTCCCAGATTTATTGGACCTTTTGAGGTTCAAAAGGTCATCAACCCTGCGGCAGTGAGGCTCAAGCTACCCAGGTCCATGCGGGTCCACCCCACTTTCCATGTGTCCAAGGTCAAACCCGTCCGTGAGAGCCCCCTGGTCCCCGCTGCTCCTCCCCCGCCCCCACCCCGCATCATTGATGGGGGTCCCGCCTACACCGTCCGTCGTCTCCTTCGTTCCCGTCGCCGGGGAAGGGGTCTCCAGTACCTGGTGGATTGGGAGGGGTATGGTCCTGAGGAAAGGTCCTGGGTCCCTGCACGGCATATTTTGGATGCTTCCCTCATCAGGGAGTTTCATCGATGTCACCCAGATCAACCGGCTAGGTCCTCGAGACCCTCTAGGAGTACTACCAGTCCGCCTCCCTGTTCACCCGAGGTCTCTGACCACAACTCTGAGTATGAGGAAACCCCTTCGGAGGAGGAGGCACCTTCTGAAGCAGGGGAGGAGGAGGACATGGTGCTTTCAGAGGAATATTAACCTCCTCCGGGCCCTCGCCACCCTCCCGACTCAGCAATTCATCTTTAAGGACGTCAGGAGCCGTCCCTTGAGGGGGAGGTTCTGTCACAGTCTGCCCCCCTTTCACCTACCTCTAAGTAATTTTCCATTCCCTCTCCACTCACCTGCCAGCCACGCCCCCCTCATCAGACCTACTCCCCTCACCTGCTTCCCATCACCAATCAAGCTAGGATTTAAGCTCTCCCTGCTCACTCACTCTCTGCCAGATTGTTCTACATGCTCCTGCAAGACTTTCCAGCACTCTTCTTCGGATTGATCTCCCGCTGCCGACTTTGCCTGCCTTGGACCAACCTGTTTGCTGTACTCCCGGTAACCGACCCTGCCTTCTGTCTTCGACCACGAGCTTCTGATCTCTCTGGATTCTGCCAGCTGGTGTCGGCCCAGCTACTGGTGGCTAGCTCCTGGTACGTCTGCCTCAACTCCTGCTTACCTGCTTGCTGGACTGGTGTTCCCAGCCTAAGGCCCCAGACTTTCCCTGTGCCCAGAGAGACTGATTCCTGCGTGTGCTGCATTTGGGTTCTAATTACACCCGTTACAAAGACGCCTGATAAAACCCTACTGCACCGATGGATTCGACAGGTAGCCAAAGTAACACAGCTTTAAATACACAGGTTTCCATTCTGAAGTGTGTGCACAGACAAAGTGTAGAGCTTAACTACAGTAGACTCCTGAGGTGTGTGGGTAAGAGAACAGTGAGCAGAAGGTAAAGATGACCCTTTGTAGAGATTCATACATTCAGAAGGGAAATTCAGTTCACTTCAAGATTCTGGGTCAATTTAGGTTGAATTTGAGAAGCATGGTGCAGGGTGTTGAATTTGCACCTCTGACCGAAGGAGCTAAAACTGGCAAATCACAGAGGTGATATGTTAGCGTGGAAGGCTCCATTTACCATGCATGTGCCTTCCAGCTCACAGTACACTTTGAAAATGGCCAGCTACAAACTATCACGGGGAGCGCTTTTTGTCCAATTTGGGATATACAGAATTAAGAACAAATGTAGCAGCCAAAGTGACTCAGAGGTTATTATTGTGTGTTTATAGCTATTTAAAGACAAGTTGGCTCGGATGAAAAATGCTTTTGAAAAAAGAAGAAAAAAAAAAAAACTTGGTGTCCAAATAAAGTGCACTAGACTTTTGACATTGGGTCTAATTTCTAGCATGTATTATATTCTGGCATTATGTATACTTTTTAATGACTGCAGGAATATAAAAGGCAGTATTAAGAATGAAGGTGCCACCATGTTCTTAATCCATTCTGCCCACACTAAAGCCCATTGGTGCAGATTAGTGTTATTACTGCTAGCTGCAGCTGCTTTAGCTACACCTATAAGCATGTGTCCTGTTGTAAAAACAGTTATGGAACAGCAAGGACAAGTGTTTCATACTAATTCACATCTGAAAAGTGTTTTTTTTTTTCAAGCAAGTTGCACAATTTTAAATACTAAAAGTATCACTACATAAGAAAATGTGATATCATAACAGTGTGTTATGAATGTGAATAAAACTTGTCCCTCTCAAATAGCATTAAAATATGCATCAACTGGATCATTTTATACAGTGTCTTGAGTGAAGAATCTGACCTGCTGTTGGTTTTCCCTCTGGGAGTGGAGGCGAGCCTGTATGCATTCCCTGGTCTCCTGGAAGGCCTGCCTTTGGGAGCCTTCAGCAGGGTAATGGGTACACACTCCCACAATGTTGGTACAGGAGAATATCAGCACGTTGGACACTATCTGTGAAAAAGAGTGAGACACAAAAAGGTTAGAATGCAAAGAGGAAAGCTTTTGTTGTTTCTTTTCAGTCCCCTTCCTCTCTCCGTCCTGTTGCTCTGGTTTTCACCATAAGGAATCGGTGTCTTTTTTATTCACCCATAACACCGCACCCAGCTGAGAGATTTCGTGCCATGCTGATCATTAACCTTCCTAATACAATTCAGCTAATTAATCTTAAACATCTCTTTTTAAAGAAAATAAATCTAGATGATCATTTTACTAACCATGATATTGGAATGCGTTTTGTTGTCATTTTTGATTAGTTGTCAACCTTTATGATGACAGATCGCACGCGATACGAGCTTTTCTAAGGGCAGATGCCAGAGAAGTGAGAGTAGAGGAAGACTTGTTAATCTAAACTAAATGCTGAGAAAAGAGAAACGGGTTCACCTTCATACAGTAAATGTATGTATTGCATGACTTTACTCTAGTAACATACTACATTTACACACTGACAAAGTAATCTAGCAGTATTATGAGAAAAAAAAGACTAATGCTTCATCAGTCAGTAGCCTGTTGATGACTTGCAACTTATAGTGCTGAGTGGACTGTGCCTGCTGCTGTGGTCCTGCGTGGCGTCTACTGCATGTGTTGTCACCATCATCATTGTTAGCATATCCCTATTACAGATTATAGTTAGTTAATGATTTGCTGCATCTGTGTCTCTCTATCACAGCTTCCACTGCTACTGTAATAATTCATCATTCATTGTAACCTATTCTCATTTTAACAATCATGCAATTCATTGTGAGTGTATAATATGTGTGTTGATTTGTTCTGTACATGTGACATCATTGCACGTCTGTCCGTCCTGGGAGAGGGATCCCTCCTCTGTGGCTCTTCCTGAGGTTTCTTCCACCTTTTTCCCTGTTAAAAGGTTTTTTGGTGGGCAAGTTTTTCCTCACTCGAACCGAGGGTCTAAGGACAGAGGGTGTCACTCCCTGTACAATCTGTACAGGGAGTGACACCCTCTGTCCTCAAAGCCCTCCGAGACAAATGTATTTTGTGACTTTGGGCTATACAAATTAAATTTGATTTGATTTGAGTAAAGGCGGCTTAGCTGTGGAAGACATTACTGGTACATAATGACCAAGGACAAAGCAAATCTAGTTCTTCTCTGGTGACTGGGATTGTAAACACAGAACAGTACGTATGTGTAACAGATTAGTCCTTAACTACATCACACAAAGCAATTTCACCAGGTGGATTTTGCTCTGACTGCACCATCACCTAAATGGAACCAACATAATCAGGTTAACATACACTTTCAGTATATAGAACATTGTTACTAAAGGATTTCTGTTACATGGCACCAAATTTAACGAAATGTAATTTACTACTCTTTATACCTCAACTTGACAGAGCCCCACTCCCTACTTAGTGCACTTAATGATGCACACCCCACTATCAGTGCTCAAGCAGGTGATCTTCAACATCACAAAAACACACACACAAAAAACCCCACATGCATCACAGCAGGACTGAAGCCCAAAATACACCTAGAACACAAACTACTCAAGTAAAACTTGTATTCTGTGACTTATGTAACATGACTGACAGACAGAGATGAACTGGAACATTAATGATTTGACACGCATGTTAAAATCTTATAAACGCATACGATTTTAAGAGACTACAGCAATTCTGACACTTTAAAATTACTGAATGTGTTCTAGGCCAATGAAAAGTAAATAAAGCTAAATTATCTCTGCATTTGTCTCTTTTACAAAACAGTACAATGATAGTAAGTGATTAAATTGAATTAATGTAAATTCTTTTAACCGTATGATAGTAATACGACTGGAAATAAAAAAAAAAAAACACTTATCGCAATAGAGGCGCAAATCAACACAGCCAAAAGTGCCAATGAGAAAACACAATGAAAGAGCCTGATAAGTATTTAGGCTTTAAATGATCAGAACAAGATATAAGTTGCATGACAAAGGTGGTGTTGAAGAAGATGTTTTCCCTCTGACTAAGAGTACAGCGCTCGTTGTTGCTGTTTACACGCTCCACGTGTATGCCTCCCTCTCTGCAGCGGGAACAGGGCATCTCAACCCTGGCTGTAACGTTGTGTGTGTGAGAAACTGTTCTGATATAGAACAAAGTGACCAAGTATGTGCCCTCAGCTGCACTTTTTTAGAGATTTTGAATGATCGTATACTAGCTGATACGTACCAAATTACCGGCTTATCCAACATAGACCGAATTAGCAACAGAGTTAGTATTCAGTTGATGCTGTAGTAGGCCTCCGGGCCAGGTTGGAAATCTTATACCCTTGCATCATGTGAACCCCTCGGAAAATATTTTAATCGTTATCTAAACAACACTTTGATTTTTAAAGCCACAGTTATAAAATAAAACAAATGTTTAAATGTCCTGCGTCTGGACTGTGGAAGCTGAGCTGCCAACTATGAACTGCAATGTCACAGAGTTGAGCTGGGGACCTTTCCATTCCAGAGTTTTTCCATTAGTCCGGGTTGGTAAAGTGTAGCCGCATCATGCCAAGCCAACCCACAATGCAATGCATTCCACTACAGCCTCACAGCAGGGGAGAGCCGTGCTGCTGTGGTCCTGCTCGCTGGCACAGCTGCCCGCAGACAACCCGTGACGACCTCCCTCGTCTCCCTCAAAAGACTGAACTTGTGTGTCTGTGCTCGAGGCCAGAGAGAAGCTATGAGGAGCTGCGTTTCTCTCTGTGTTGAGCTGTCGCTACTTTCGCGGTAGCGGGGACCCTGGCGCTCTGACCCCCGGTTCCCTGCTGAAGCTGCTGCCCCCGCGACCCAAAAAAACGGATAAGCGGAAGAAGATGAATGAATTTTGTGGTTTAAAGTTTAATTTCTCTGCTGTGTTCCTGTTTGTATTTGAGTTATTTTACTGTTTCCTGGTCAGCAATATGCAGGAAATGTTTTATCAACAAGTTAAAGGGGCTTTATTAGCGGCGCTGAGCAGATTCCTTCATCATGTATATGCATTACTGGGTTTCTGATTGGCTTTTTTAAATTAAACATGCAAACACATGTCTGGTTTCTTGTATAACCTGGTGTCTTTGTTCATGTAAACATACAGAAGCCAGTGGAACAGAGGAGGTCTGCTTTGGTGCACACTTGCATGTGTGTGCCTCACTAAAACCTGAATTTTTAATTAGCTGCAAATCAGTACATTTAGCTTTTACAGACCCTGTCCAAGTTTCCACCTATCAAACAGCTTGCAAGCTGTCATGTGTCCAAGTCACCAGTGCTAAAGACATTGTTTCCATTCAGTAACAGGCATACAGTGGGTCCTGGGACCGGCAGCCAGCAGCAAGCCAAAGCCAACGGCCCATTCTTTTCACAGAGCCATTTAATAGGTTGAATCAGCCAGCTGAATCATATTCACACCACGGGCCTCTCTGTTGCCGGAACAAACTGAAAAAAAAACAAAAAAACAAAACAAAACACACACAGCATGTCTTTATCAAGTCAAAAAAACCCTCAGCAGGTCTCAGTGCAAAAACCAAGGCTAGCCTGGAAGTGAGGCACGACCAAGTAAAATAAAGAAATGAGGTGTGAGACGAAGAGAAGGTGGTGAATTTAGAAAAGGTTACTCTTTGCTATTTCTGCCTCTTATCTAACTGAACCGCTGTTCAGCTGAACTGGACTGAACCACAGAGGACAAATGGCTATAAAGATAAATACAGTTCAGCCTTTACAAGCCAAAGTGCACAGAAACAGAGGTCTGTTTCCCATGATATTTTCTATTTCGGCTGCTTGAATATTTTGATATGATCATTTATGCATACATTACTTGACAGTATCATTCTTTCTTTATCGCATTTCAGTCAGGGAAATGTTATACAGGCTCTGCTCTTTGAGGGAGCTGCAAAAGCATCTCAGCAGCAACCACGATTAACCATTAACGCATGAACTACATTATACTCAGTAACAGCTGCCTGTCAGCGTACTCTGATTGAACATTACTCCATCAAACATCTTTGCAAATTCAACAAAAGCTTCAACACATCATTGGTGGTGGTGGTGGAGGCAGCTGCAGAAGCAACCAGTACACCTGCATCAGTATGTTCAGGTGGAAGTCAGAGCTGCACAATGAGAAATATTTATACACACAATACAAAAAACAATTAGGACAATCCTCTAAACACACAGAGAAATGTTCTCCCTGCATTGTGTTACATGCCTGTGTTTAGGAGGTATAGAGGCCAAATTGTTACAGAATCTTAATCATTAATGTCATATAATGTCATCATTGCACACATTTTAAAACTAAGTACTAAAGATTTTTATGCTAAGCAGTTCTACCTCCTAAAAAGCAAAGCCCTGACTTTGCACAAATCTATGACACTCAGTGAACAAGAATATATTGGGTAATGGGTATATGGGGTAAAATGCCTCTTGACAGCTGAAACTCTACTTAAAAACTAGTGTGTTTTCCAGTCCATAAGTGGCTAATCAGCATTACAAATGTGTTCCAGGCATATAATCTGCAAAGCAGGATGTGCTATTTTACTCATGGGAGAATTGTTGCCTAGTACAAAAACCCCATGGTCAAGTAAAGACACTGAAAATCAAGTAAAGACAGTCAAAATAATCATGGGAAAAAATGATTTAACAAGACTCCTGCTTTAAATCCGCTTGCAACTGACCCAAATTTGACATTTAAAAAGGTGGCTTCCTGCTACCTGCCGTAGACTCAGCCAGCCAGCTGCAGCTGCACATGGAGCTACATTGTAGCCTCGTAGTATCCCGCCCCCGCACTACCATGGAAACGGCAGGCATCAGATAAAGTCTTTCAACAGGTCAATACAAATATTCCCCAGCAGCAGTCTTTTCTATTAATACTGCCAGCGTTCAGCCAGGCCATATTTGGAAACCTATGGGCTTTTCCTCACCACAGAGGGAACGTGAGTGCAGAAAAGCACGTCTCCAGTGTTTAACACAGAGACTGCCCTCAGGGTAAGAATGCTAAATTCTATTATCAAATAACTGCAGCGGAAAACTGATGAGGTCTCTGCTGATTATCAGCGGTAACAGACGGAAATAAATAAATGTCTTCTCAAACTTTTCATACACAATCGGAGAAGATCATTTTCCGTAATTTCCCTAAGTGATTCATGTATATTGCTTTGCGCACCTCTTTCACGCTGACTCATCTTTAATACTATTCAAAACCTGCTGAACCAAAGACAGTCAAGAGCACTCAGGCAAGTCATTGTGATGGAAAACACAACCGAGTCCCCAAATGACCAACTACCTGCGACAGTAATGACAACACTGCAGCGTGACACACAAACACAGCTCCGATTCACAAATGAAGAGAGGAAATTGGATGTAACACTCCAGACAAAATAAAAGATGTGTACTTAATGGCACTCCCATAGGTATTTTACCCTTTACTGCTCTTGTTTCTGTTATCATATGATTAATGGAGGCCACTGCAGCAATCAGCACCAGCAAATAAACATGTGTAGGTAGAGCACACTCAACAACACCATGAACACATCAGTCTTATTATGCGTCTCGGCTGAGCAAAGTGCAGTTCTCTGTTCTCGTGTATTTACAAAAAAGAAAAGAAAAAAAATGGTCTGTCAGCAGCACATGACCACACAAACAAAACACTGCTTCAGATATTAACAGGATTTGAAGTCTCTTTTTAAACGTTTCATCACATATAAAATGCAGTCAGTTCTCCTCATTGTCTTCAAGAGAGATTTTGTCCATCTTAGTCCCTGAGTCAGATACATTTTTTTTCATATGATATCGCGAGACACAGATGACACGCATCACAGTGTGAGCTCCCATTCAATTATAAGGGTGGATGTTGGATGTCATTTGAGCAAGTGAGTAGCAAGAAGAAAAGCTGATGGAACTTTTACTGATGATCGAATCAAGTTTAACAGGCATGAAGCACGTTTAAGCATCTCTTCTATAAACATCTGAGATGTGATAACGATGCCTTTAAGTGATATAAACAGTTTCGAGTCCTAAATAATCAGTACATTTATTCTAGAACTTATGTGGCTTCTACTTCTATTTATCTATCGCGCATAAGCATGTATACATATATACAGTATATGTATATATACAGTGTAGACCTCATACAGTTAGTGACTATGTCTCATTTGTAAATAATAATACACTCAGTTTCTGCAGTCTAATACAACCACCCTGTCATGAACTCATGAAGGCATCAGATATTGTTAAAAAAGTTTAGATTCAACTTCATGGTCGTTTTGGATGCTGTAGTGTGTGGTTGCAGGTATATAGTGCTGTTGTATTTGACAGCTTGTGTACTTGTACTAATAAACTGGCAACTGTTGGGAATAATTGAGAAATACTCAAATAACATTTTTATTGTGATATAATAAAATGTTATATCAATTAGCCATGATCAAACATTGCAAACATATATGTTGCATTAAGTCTGCTAATTAAGATACAATGATAATAACCATGGAAAATGCCAGTCTAGCTCATCTGTGTGTAATATTATATTAGTGAGCGATAAATAATTACCAGCAGAGGCCATAAAAAACAACAGAGCAAGACATCGTAGGTGACAATATTTAACCGCACTTTACTTCTTCCATATTTACTACATTCACTCTGAGGTGTCAAATTGCCCAATATGATGTCTGCAAAACCAAAACCAAACCAAACCAAACCAAACCACACACCTCCTTAAAAGGTGGGCATGGTGGCCTAAAGGCTTCTAAGGTGAATGTCCCCGGTTCAGTCTCATTTTAGCTGTATGGTTAGGAATGGAGCTTGTTGGAAGCGATGCAGGAGAAGGGCCGTAATGATCTTTGTACCACTTTTATAATTATGTTTAGACAATATTGTAAGTAACACTGGGACTGGTTAAATGTAAAACATAAATCATAATCGCAAGGTCCTGGAGGGCAAACTGTAGACTTTATTTGGAGCAAAAGTATGTAAAAGAAATAAACAGGCCTCTGTTAACTCTGTTCTGCCCCTTGGTAAGTAATGCAACACTGTGTCAGTCCGATTTTTACTATTACTTTTGATTAGATTATTAAATTGATTACAAATGTAGCACAGTGAGGCACATTGTGTGCTTTAAGGATATAATGCAGGTCATGTGCTGCATGCTGATTACTGTGTGCAGCCCACTGCCAGCCTCACTCTGCAGGGCAATGTACAAAAAGAGTGAAAGTCTCTCACGTGAGAGCCTGCAGTTATTTGTTGCTGGATTTTACCTCAAAAGCTGTGAGCTGTTATATTAATGCCTTTGCAACCAGGAACAAACCCGAGGATCAAACTGTATGAACCACAGGGAGATTTTGTTGTATGAGCTCCGTGTATGTAATATATTTGATATCACTATAAGAATCCTATAAGACTTCTATTATTGGACTCAGACTATTTCTGCTTTGAGAAAGGTAGAGTGCACTCTACCACTGTACATTAAATTAACTTTATTTAATGAAAACTGAAAGCCTTTTTATTAGAGAATAATCACATGAAGTCTACTGTGTCACTTACATACTTTCATTCATATATATATATATATATCATATTAAAAACTATCTACAACATATCTCATAACCAATTAACATAAGAGCACACTTTAAATATTGTGTACACAGTTTTTCAGTATATGTAATCTGTTTCCGGGAATCTCCTTTTTATCTTACAGGCTAACAGGAGAGGTTGTTCCAGTCCTGACAGTATGTTTGGTGAAGTGTGAAAGCTATTATCAACAAAATACTGGTCAAAGGATTTGACCACTATCAGATAATCTGATCGGTCTACATGACACATTAATGTTGTCAGTCGCCATATACAGGGGTGGAAATGACACAGACTGCAGATGAGTCAAAGTGTCTCCTTAAAATTTGGAATTAAGTAAATTTCAAAGTGCAAATGCTCAAAACTTACAATTCTGACTTTAGCATTAATTAAGAGTTGTTTCTGGCCACCTGAGTCCAATATTCTCTTTCCTATTAGCTCTTTTGGTCTCTAATCAAATCAAATCAAATCATATCAAATTTTATTTATATAGCCTAAAATCACAAAATACATTTGTCCTGGAGGGCTTTACAATCTGTACAGGGAGTGACACCCTCTGTCCTTAGAGCCTCGATTCGAGTGAGGAAAAACTTGCCCACCAAAAAACCTTTTAACAGGGAAAAAGGTGGAAGAAACCTCAGGAAGAGCCACAGAGGAGGGATCCCTCTCCCAGGACGGACAGACGTGCAATGATGTCACATGTACAGAACAAATCACCACACACATATTGTGTCTACCAACTCCTTAGGAAAATATAGGCCTTTACAAAAGTTTTTTTTTTTGTTAGTTTTTTTTGGAACAAGGTCAAATCTTTTTTGTTGCCAATAAATAGATCACAAACACCCGGACAACCTGTTGTTTGTGTTTCTCATCACCCTGTATGACAAAGGACATAGAGGGAGGGAGGGCGAGCAAATTCGTCTCGCCGCCAGTGTGAACAGCTTCGTAATGTTTATTTGTCGTGTATCGGGTGTGTAAAGGCCTTTACTATCAGAGTTTATCAGAGCGTTCTCGTTTAAAACAACTGTTGGAAATGATTTTCACTTTTTGAATGAAAGATATTCATGAAATGAAATGAGTGGTAAAAAGGTGTGAAAATAGCCAAAATCATGCCTCTGACCTTCAATGTAACAGCCTTCTGACATCTCAAGATTATTTAGCACCAAACTAAAATATATCGCACAGAAACAGAATATGACAAAGAAGCAATTTGGCAGTTTGGCTTTGACTGGTGCCTCATAGGAGGCATCAGGGCTGCTTAAAAGCATTTGGTGATCTCCTGGGAACTAAAAGGTCGTTCTGTGAGTCATGCCTTTGAAGAAGAAAGACAAGCCCACTGACGAACAGAAGAAAAAGCACTTTTAATTTTTCATCTCTTGCATCAAAAGAAAAGAGACAAAGAGTGGACGCTGACTTACTGGAGATTCTTCCAAATATAGATCCCACATTTCAGCACCGGCCATAACGGAGACAAGGCCGTGTGGCACTCTTTGATGTCAACACCTAGCACTCAAATCTGTTTTCCTTTCCTTTCGCTTTGAAAACTGACAGTTTTAATAACCAAGTAGGTCTTTACATCCAGTGTACTGCTATCAACCATGACAGAGGGAGGAAAATAACAACTTGTAGGAATCCTATCTGCCCAGACACACTTAAGCCGGTGGGTGAAAGCATTCTGTCTCCATCTTACCTCTAAGGCCTCAGAACCAACACAGCCTTATGAAATGATCTAGAACAATGCTACAAATATCCTGTAACACACTCACCGTGTTACTGGAGAAGCCCAGAGCTTGTACAGAGAAAAGAAGCGCACTGAGAAGGCGTCCCCTAGTCTGCCTGAATTATGAAACACCATGAGAAACACTAATGTCCCCCCTGGGACGACGTGTCCTGTAATAATGCTTGTCATGGATTCTCTTTGCTGCTGCAAACTGGACTGTTTAACACTTCTACATTATTGTTGGTGCCATTTTTATAGCTATAACTGGCAGAAAAAATAATCAACAAAATCAATTTAAACCACAGTACACTAAAACTCAGCCTGACATTAGCACAGCACTAGCAACAAAGATGCAACAATCAGTCAATGAATCGATCCAAAGAAAATTAGTAGCAAGTTTGAGTTAATATTTTAGTCTTTTTTTTGCCTTTTTTTTTTGCAAAAACATAGATTGTTTTAATCAGTACACAATCAGAAATGTAAAAAGGCTGTGTTGTACAAGGAGTTAAATTCATGTAGTAATAATTGTCTTGACAAAAATATGTGATCAGTCAAACCGCCCCGCATGGTCATACAGGAGGTAAGCTAGGACACATCAGGTCTCAGGAAACCATAACAACAGGAGGAGAACTGACATTTGGTGAAAAAGGAAGGAAGGAAGGAAGGAAGGAAGGAAGGAAGGAATAGATTTGGTGGCAGAAGATGAATCAGGATGATGGTAATTATGGAACAGACTGATTATGTGTATAACACGATCGCTGTCTTCAAAAAAAAAAATAAAAATAAAAATAAAAACATTTTTAGACTAACAAGGAATCCTTTAATCTGAAAAAAGTTGATTAATTAATTCTAAAAATACACAATTGCTGCCTTGTCGTCTGTTAAATTAAGGCTTAGCCAGAAGGGCAACCTTAAACTCAAAGTTTCATTATTCAACACAACAATGGAACGTTGCAGTGTTTTTAATAACTACAGTACCACTCGTACAAGTCTGCTTTTCATATGAACCATAATTATTGAATAATACTGTAAATGCACACTGACACACACTGGCACTCAAAATGGAAATAGAATAAGAGACACCAGAGGAGCAAGTCTGTTTCCCCTGCAATAAAGATAACAGCAACCAAACTTATTATTCAAAATACATTCACGACATACTGTCAAGTGACCACTTACAGCAGTGAAGGAGAGTCTCGTCTCTGATGAAAGCGAATGATGGAACTGAACTCTCAGGGCTGTGTCCTAATATTGTGTATCCACTGTGAGAATTCACTCTCGTATAGTGCTTTAGCTACACACTCACGGCCACAAATAGCAGCAGATATAGGATACTCCATTGCTAATGAATGATATGTATGAAGCCCCAGTTTCATGTAAAAGCTCATTGGTGACACAGTCCAACAGCGTCGCCTTATCAAGTCACGTCTTTTACTGTAAGCAAGGGGTTGCGTGAACTTCATTAGAACTTGATTTCCATAAAAGCACACGATTAGACACAATGCAAATCATCACTGTGCAAACTAGTTTCCATGCATGTCAATGGACATGCACCAGCTGTGCTTGGCAAGAAAGCATATAATTTGACAAGTGCTGGGTATGTGCCTTGCATCCACCAGTAACTGAATGGCCGCAATGTATGATTCACAGTCCACAGTGGCTGCCCTCAGCCCTGAGGTTTTAAAGTGACACTCTACCCCAAATAAAAAAAATTTAAAAAAAAAAAGAAAGAAAAAAAATGCAGTTTTTCCAATCACAGTGGTTGTGGTCAGCTAGGATTCATTTGCAATACATTTGCAATATATTCCAAGAATCCAAATCCATTCTTGCAGCATAAATTCCTCTGTCCATCCATATTTTCACTATGTTCAATCATAATATTGAGAAGAAGGTAAACGTATGGAGCTGTCTTTGTTGCAATAAATAATCAATTTAGATTCAAATTTAGAATATCTAAGTTTGTGCAAATGATAGTGGCCCATTCAAGATCGGTGCAGTGAGATGGACATAAACTTGGCTACATGTTGAGAACTGCTGTTTTATCTAGTTTGGTTGCCCACTTCTGGTAGTCCCATGGAGTTAGTAATATTTGTGTCTCTGGGCCAGTTGGCTGCAAAACCTCCTCCTAAATATGAACCAACTGCAAACTCCCTATGGAACAGAACGAGCAGAAGTCAGTCCAAATCACAATCCTCTTATTTCACTGAGAAGAATGATGAGGAAGTGGTCAGCGGAACGTGATCTGAGCCACCCAACATACCAAGCATGCCCCCTCTGACCCAACAGTGGACAACGTTTAATGCCAAGCCTGAGAATGTGTGCAACTCTGTCCCACTCTGTATATTTATTTGGCACCATTATGGAAAATAAGGCCAAATATAGCCAAAGGTGGCCATTGTAAGGCTCCAAGAACAATATGCCAGTATGACGGATGATTACTTCTGTAACTATAAATAAATAAACTTATACTTGTATATTTAACATTTTTTTTGGATTTAGAAAAAAGATTACATTAGTAATAACATTTGGGAAACACAGGTGCCCAGAATGTCACGCTTGAAATTTAACATAATTATTATAATGACATAATAATTAAATATACATACAACCAATCAGTGTGATATTTGTACTGTATTTACAGTGTTTTACTATTTTCAAAGGCAGAGTTCAACCAAAGAATATTTGGTTAATAATATCAACATTTGAAGAATTGTTCCCTGCTTTCAAGTTCATTGTCAATGTATCAGGACAACCTTGTGTTTTGTGCGTAAAAAAACTTAACAAAAAAACAAACAAAAAAAAACAACCTTGAAATCCGATCCCTCAGGAAAAACTAACTATACCTAATAAAACTAACCCTATCACACTTCCTCCTCCATGCTTTTTACACAGACGGAGGGTTTGGAAGTGATCAACTGTAAGAACTGTTTGCTTCAACCATCACTTCCATTGCTGCAGAAAATCTAAAGAAAGTTCATACCTATTAATAGCTGGAAAATGCTTTTTATAACTTTGAAATGAACATTACTTTTCAGTTGTTGTTTTTTTATCTACCTCTGGCCTCAGTTTACTCGCCTATGTATGCGTGTCAGTCAGATGTCCCATGATCCTCAGTACATGGTCCTTGTGATGTTCTGTTTCTGCCCGGTCTGTTGTGTTTGGGTGTCTGGGAGCCATCCGGTGGCCAGCAGCCATGACAGTTCTGTCGGAGCGATCAAACACACCCGCGCAGTGATTTCCACAGCACCGAGCCAAAGCAGTCTTAACTGGTCTGTTCAGTGACAGTTTACACTATAACACCTTTTCAAAATATACCAACTGCACTGCAGAGTCTGCAAACCCTTCAAACTGTTTTATTGTGTCAATATTCCCCAGAAAACGTATTTATAATGACCTCATGCTACCAAGATATTGTTTACTTATTTATCTAATCGTCTTGATAACTACATAGAAAGTAACATTACTGTAAATCATCTCATACATCTTAAATGTCATTTGCTTTGCCATACTGACGGGCAATGTTGATTTTCAAATTGGTGATTCTGGTAAGTGATTAATATGTCTTTAATTTGATATAATTTAGCACAGAATTGGACTTCATTTATTGGCAATGACCACTCTTCATTTTCTCAGTAATTTGTCTCTAACAGTTCTAAAACGTCCTCAACGATATCCCAACCAGTCATGTTCAAGTCATGTTCGAGAAATTATTTTGAAACAGGAAAAAATAAGAAAAAGAAAAAAATGTTATAGAATGCTTTTTGATTTACAACAGAAACATCTGTTTTTAAGAACTAATTTAGAAAAATGACTTGATAAAGAGGGACATCATTAATATTCATACTCTGGCTCCCGTCTCTGGATGCCGTCTGGATGATTCATCTAACGGTCTCTATTAACTGTAATCTGTGTTCATATCATATCATATAAGCCTTTTGTTGTATTTTATACATTTTGTTGTAAATACATCTTTTCAAAGTACCAACCGAAAGCATCTCTCTCTCTAATTTCTTGTCATCTCTCTGCTATCTATGTTAAAACCATATACATGGACACAAAATACATTCAAAATTATTAATTAAAAAAAAACATCCTCTGGCCTAGAAGACTTATTATTAAGACTTAATATAGAATAAGGGGATGTAATCAGTGTTTAAAGATGAAAAACGTTGCATGCACCTGTTTCTAGAAGGAAGCTCTCACTCTCAACAGTTTAGCGCATAACAAAATAACAAGTAAAACCAGATAATTCTGACTTTTCACAAAAAGGTGAATCATCTGCTTCAGATGAAACAAAGACGGTTGAGGTCCTCTTCTAGATGTCAGCTACTGTCATTTCTGATAAGCTGAGCTGACAGAATGCCATTAACAAGGCACAAGGCCAAGAAGGATAGTAGCACAAACACAGCCTGGTGTTTTCATGGCAACAGCATTTACAGCCTTCTGAAGACATGACTGCTGGATGGATGGTTAGGTTGAGAGAGAGGTCACCATTTGTAGAGATAATAATTGGTTGATTCCTTCTCATAATACACATCTCGCACCTTTTGATGGTGAGTGGATTAGTCTTACAGCGGAGATGAGAGCAAGGATATTATTCTATGCTTCACTGTTCAAAGTTCTCATTAAGGCAGCCTCAACAAATCTGTTAATGTTGAACTGTGCAAAAGAGAAAAACTCCTATAGCAGGTGTCCAATAGTCTCTATGGAACGTGCTGTAGCGGTTTGCATCAAAGGTGCTACGTTATATATATGCACTGTGTATATCCACTGCACAATTTGCAGTATAAATAGTTTCCTTTATGTTCTTCCTTATCAGAAGAACATAAAACCTCATATGTCCATTGTCCTTTTTTTTTCTCAAAACATTTCACCTCACTGCACTTGTAGGTTTCTCTCGTTTCTTCTTCAAGCATGCCGTGTCCAATCTAAAACTTTATTATTTTGTATTTTGTAGAAAAACACAGTCAAAGTACGGCAGAGTTTGAAATAGAGCCGCTTTCTTTGCTGCTGCGAACACCCCACTGAGACAACAGCTTCAATTCACTTGCTGCTATAGTTCTCATATCAAAACAGCATGTGTGTAGGTGGCGGGAGTATGCTTCTTAACACAAAACTCAAGAAGACACATGGCTCTTCAAAAAAAAAAAAAAAAAAAGAAGTAAACTTAATCCAAAGCAAGGAGCCAAGGACTCATCAGAACATGATTTAGATTAGAAGAAGAGCCATAGATCAGGGAAGCTCCATGAACAGCTGTAACTAATCCATGACTCGTAGCTGGTGGGAAGTTTAGTCCCGCTCAGCCGTAGTTGGAGCTCCGTCCATATAAGGCCAGGTGAGAAGACTCTAGAGCCTTATCGCACCCTGTGTTACTTTCCTGCTCTGCCTCGCAGTCATAACACATGTGGGAAGCATCTCTGGAGAGGGATCTGAGGCTTTTCCTTGACAACCAGCCACAGAATAATGATAACCTCAGAGTTGAAGACGGCTCTTCCCGCCCGATTTAGGCCCATCTGTAATTTCAGAGCCAGTTTTAGCTCAATCTAACCAGCCCTCTCTAAATATAAAAAGAATAAACAGATGGGCAGACACACTTCTCTCTCTCTCTCTAGTCTGGATAAATACACTCAGACAAAAGTTTGTTTCTCTGAGGGAAACCATTCCTTTCGCATAAGTCACAGCACTTTAAATGGCACACTGTGTAAAGTCTACATTAAATGCTGAAATAAGTACTTGATTAATTAGTTGATTAAAGGGAAACTCAACAGTTTTGCTATTTGATAAATCAGCTTCTCAGATGTGAGGATTTGCTGTTTTTCCGTGTTTTACATCAGTGTGAATTGAATAAAACTTTGCCAACAATCAACCGATTGACCCTAATAAAACAAATCAACAGAGTTATTGATTGGTTGAGAGTTGAGAGGAGTCTGTTACACGCCTGCTCTCCATATGGAACATTTGTGACCCAAATGGCTCTGTTCCCCATGTAGGAGGGGTAATTGGCGATGGGCATGCTGCCCCATATCCAGCCGCTGTCATGCACTCTCCCTCCAGAGCACTCTACTTTTATGTCTCTCTCTCTCACAATGGTGCCTCTGTAAAACTATGAAGGGGTCTGTGGGAGCTGGAGTGAGATCAGATGCCAAGTAGACTAAATCTGTTTGCTCTGTGGATGTTCAGGAAATTGAACATTTAGCAGCTGCAGGTTTGTCTATCAGAATATCTTTGTCTATACTGTTACATAACATTTCATAGCACAGATCTGTAAATGAGCTTGATAACCAATCCTCTAATCATCAAAGCAAGGATCATTTCTCACATCCATATCATTTCATTGGTGAGTCACATGTAAATATGAGAGTGTGTATGAGTAACAGAAAAATATATTTTCTCCCTCTTTTCATCAGCGACAGGAGGAGGAGGAAGAAGAGGAAGAGGAAGAAGACGAAGAAGAGGAGGAAGAAGAAGAGGAAAAAGAGGAAGAGGAAGAAGAAGAAGAAGAAGAAGAAGAACAAGAACAAGAAGAAGAAGAAGAACAAGAAGAAGAACAAGAACAAAAAGAACAAGAAGAACAACAAAAAGAACAACAAGAACAACAACAAGAACAACAACAAGAAAAGATGCACGTCCAGTTCCTTCGGGTTGAGAAGCCATCGAGATTATGATGCAGCTTCGAAAAGTTGTTGCGGGCATTTTGAAACTGTTAGAATTAATATGAATCTAAGATGATGACAACAGCTTCACTACATGAAAAGAAAAACCCTAAACATTTTACAGTCACCCATTGATCATACAGGAATGAATGAATGAATGATCTGAGAAGATAGATCACTCCAAAGCTGAACTAATCAATATTAGCAGTGGGTAAATGACAGGTCACTCATAGTGATCGACACAAGATTATTATGAAGTCTGCAGCTCTATGGAACCTTTTAGCATCTTTCGGCTCATTGCTCACAACTAGTTTGGTTGTGTCGCACAGTTCTCAGTAACCTTTTCTCCTCTATTTTCAGCAGAAATGCTAAAGCTCTCATTACAGTTCCATTGCCAGAAATAGGATCAAAAGAAAATGCAAGGTTGTTAAGGATCTACTGTACCCAGACACTCTGGTTACATTAGGAAGCATATGGTCAAGTGGGAGGTGAACAACACATTACAGCCAGCTGGGCAGCAGGGACTGTTTCCCTGGATATTATAGACTCTGCTGGTTTTACACATGAGGCCAGAGGTACACAGATGAGAAGATGAGTTGTATTCATGAAGTTTTACCTAGGATCGGATTCCTGTTCCAGCTAGCAGGCAGAGATTTGCTGTCTCCACTCATAGAGTGCCTCTGATTTATTGATTATGAGGTAATTATGAAATGGGAGAGGAAAACATCCCCAGATGTAGCCGGCAGAGAGGAGAGCTCAGCTAATATAAATGGATGTGGCGCAACACACACAGTCCTGCAGAAAAAAACCCAATACATTATGTCCTCATTTCAAGCTGGGTTACATTAAAACAAATTACTTAGTCGTTGCCATTTTAAACCACCACTCTTTTTCTATGCTTACAACAAACGTCTCTCTAGATCAAGAATTTTACTCTGAGGACTGAAGTCTGGTCTAAGACCAGCTGTGGACAGAAAGTCTGCACACTTGCTCCTACTCCCACATTACACACACAAACACTGGCGCAGTAGTGCCTACTTACATATGAGAACTCTTCAGAGAAAAGGGCACAACCCCTGAAGACATAATTGTTCTTGTCCTGCTCAAATACTTGGCAATTTGACTGTGCAGCAGCGAGACAACAACAAGCAACAAGCTTTACATTCTTGGATGGAAGAATCTGTAAATCTGTAAAAGGGATTCGTTACTGTTGTAAAAGCAACAAATCACAGCTGTGAGGCACATCCATACATGATGCATGCCATTGTAACCCATGGGAAATTAGGTGTTACTTAAACACAAATTAATTCCTTTTAATGACAATTTATGTTTTTTTTCTTGCCTTTTATTGCTATGTTTGCTATTATACATTAAGGCATTATTTTATCTTAACTCAAATGTCTAATTTTCAGTCAGTAAGGAAAAAACTTGATAACAAATACGTTATTGGTTCAGGAGGAATGATTAATTCCCATTGGTGTAAAATGGGCTAAGGCCCGCCTCTTTATTCAGGTTAGAGAGACGCAGTCTAACGTGTGCAGAGGGAGACAATGGAGCGGAGCAAATGAGTGAAAACTAGTTGAAATCGCGAGTGAAACTTTTGTTAATTAAATCTGCTGTAGAAGAAGAAAAACTAATTCAACGAGCAAGAGTTGGTGAAACCTTGATGACATCTGTTCATGGTGTATGCTTTTATTTTCTCGGTGAGTTTTGAATATAATACACGTACTGCACAAGGCCACATTAGCAGAGTGTTTAGCCACTGAGCAGTAGTGTAAAGTTCTGTTTAAGTATATATTTTTTATTTATTGCATAGCCGAATAACTTGATTCATTTATGTATGAATATATGTGTTATTTACGTTTGTAGGTAAAGTAAGCAATTGCAAAGCAGCTAATGTTATAGACTACTGTATAAAACTTACGTGAATTACTCCCCTGTTGGTGTGTACGACCACAAGGTGTCAGTTTTGTGATTAGGAATTTATATTCCTTACATGCATTATTTAGATGCAGTGAGCGTTTCATGTTAAATTGTAAGTGGTTTTCAGAATAATGTAAAATTTCAGTTATTTTACATTTGCTTATGGCAAATAAGTTGATTGTAAAATGTAAAAGTAAAAGTTGACATTTCATATGTTAACATGGCAGTGCAACCATTATCCTAAATTCATGGATTAAATACTGAAGGTTGTATTAAAATTGATTTTGATAAAGTTAGAGCTGTACAGTTAAGAAAAGTAGAAAAATAGATTTGCATATGTTTATAAGCCGTGTTATGCTACACAGGCTAGGTTTTTTGGACATCCCTGGATTCTGGATCCTGGACTGGATTTGATTCTCTCCCTGACGAGGGGGATGGCGAGCCACCCGTGTTGAGTACCTGGATTGAGGAAAGCTATGAGCTATTCAACTACCCTGCTATCAGCGCGGTAGGGTTGTGGAACAGGATTTCAGGAGACGATTGAACTGAACTAAACTCCTTAATTTTTGGGAAGAATATTTTATTTTATTTTGGTGCACCAAACTTAAAAGACATTTTATTGAGTAAAAGACCGGTCTATTGTTCTGAAATGTTAAATGTGTAAATACAATAATTTTGTTACAACTTAACTTTGTGTCCTGGTTACTCATAGTGGTGTCCAATTCAATTCATTACCCCTCCCTGCGAATCTAGATTGAACTGGTCCAGTGTGCACTTATCTTTTAGGTGGGTTACACAAAAACTTGGCGAGCCAGCCAGGAGGGGTTATTGAATTTCATTCATTGAAATTAAACACTGTGACTACTTGTAACCAAATTAAGAGGACACCTTTTGAGTAACTAGAGAATAATCGAATGCATTTGGAGTATATTGAACTTTACATTTCAGATATTGGTTTTGCTTGTTTTACCTATTTTCAAACAGACTACCAAAATGGATTTCATTGTGAAAGAGAATGTGAAAATCCCAAATGCTGTTTTAGTTAGTGGCATAACTAACACAGAGGTAGATGAAGAAATCTTTGATTTTCTCAAAAAATATGGGTCTATCTCTAGGGTAATTAAAGTGCCTAGCACAGATCCTGAGCTCCAAGTAATTGTAGAGTATGAGCAGGGCACTGCTGTTGAAGCACTCGAAGCAAATTTTTTACCTTATCGAAGAACCTGTACCACAGACCCTAAAGTTGTTCACCACATTCAGAGTCTTGCTAATGTTTACACAAGTAGTGGAGGCACAGCTGCAACAGATACTTACCTTTCAGGGTTGAAAGACTTAGCAAAGCTGAGTGGCAGATCATTTGAAGATATCCTACAAGAGGAGCTGGCTAGGATCAGTGAAACTGTTAGGTGCAAGACTCCATCTGAGACTAGTGAAGAACCTGTTGATCCCGAGCCATCTCTCACACAGAACGATATCCAAAACTTGACCCCTAGCTTAGTTGGTAGGCCATTCGAAGTGAGTCAGACCTCCCATGAGTCCCAGACTGGTGCTGAGATAAGAAACCCATCTCCCTTAAGAGGTGAAAGACGTAGCACCTTCCACTTGCCTTCAGATCAACTCAGCCCCCCTGAAGTACAACGCGTTGTAGTTGAGCACATTGTCAAGAGTGGTGAACTTGCATCCCAGATACATTCTTCATGCAAATTAAAATTGTTCTCCGGCCGACTTCCTCAGCCCAACTTTGAAGTTGACTATGACACATGGCGCAGTGGTGTGGAATTCTCCTTGAAGGATCCCTCCATCTCTGATTCCCAGATGGTCAGGAAAATTGTTGAAAGCCTCTCACCCCCAGCTGCAAATGTAGTCAAGTCTTTAGGACCTCAAGCTTCACCCAAAGAATACTTGAATTTACTTGATTCTGCTTATGCAACTGTTGAAGATGGAGATGAGCTCTTTGCTCGATTCTTGAACACCAATCAAAATACTGGAGAGAAAGCCTCTGACTACTTGCAGCGACTACACACAGCATTAGGCTATGTGGTTAATAGGGGAGGAATTGCTGCTCATGACTCAAATAAACAGCTTCTGAAGCAATTCTGTCGTGGCTGTTGGAATAGCACTCTGATCACTAGTCTTCAGCTTGAGCAGCGCAAAAGTGAGCCACCATCATTTGCAGAGTTTCTTCTTTTACTTCGAACTGAGGAAGATAAACAGACTAACAAAGCCAGCAGAATGAAACAACACCTTGGATTTACAAGGCCAAAGGTCATGTCAAATATGCAATCTGCATACATGTCTGGCACTGGCATTGACATACCAAAGGAAACTGAAGATGCTTTCTTAGTTTTAACCAGTGATATAAAGAAACAGATAGCTGAACTTCAAGCTCAGGTGGCCAAGCTTAGTGCATGCAATGTAGCGAAACCTGTGCAAAAGAAAGTAACAGAAGACACAAGACAAAAGTCTAAGACTAAAATTGCATCAGAAAAACAACTCCAGCAAATCACTGCAACAACAAGACCAAAGCCATGGTATTGTTTTAGATGTGGTGAGGATGGCCATATTGCATCCACATGCAACAGTCTGCCCAATCCCACTCTGGTGCAAGCCAAGAAAACAGAGCTCAGACAGAAGCAGCGAGCTTGGGAGGTTCAGAACTGTTCACCCACCACTCCGAATTTAAACTAGAACCGGCTCCTGTTGAGGGACAAACAGAAGCCAAGATACCACTATGTCCCCCATCTACAAGCAAACAAAAATCTGTGATTAATTCAAGAAAATTGCCAAAACGTCTTGTAGGCAGCAAGTGCACGGCCAGTGTAAATGTGGGTGGGGTGGATTGTAGTTGTTTATTAGACACCGGGTCACAGGTTACCACTGTAGCCAAGTCATTTTATCAGACCCATTTATCTGAGCATACTATCAAACCTATCAGTGACATACTGGAAGTAGAGGGAGCCAATGGCCAACCTGTACCCTACCTGGGCTATATTGAAGTCGATCTTAAGTTCCCGAAAGCCCTCCTTGAGTCCGAGCCTGAAATTGCAACCCTGGCTTTAATTGTTCCTGATCTCAGGTCCAACAGCGGCGTCCCATTGTTAATTGGCACAAACACATTGGATCCCTTATATGATCAGTGTTGTGACGAATCCTCGCTCCCCAAAGACTCATTTTGTCATGGCTACAGACATGTTCTTCACACACTCAAACTTAGGAGAAAACAAGCAACAAGTGGACATCTTGGTTTTGTAAAGTGCAGAGGGAAGGACCAAGAAGTCCTTCCAGCAAAACAAAAAGTATTGCTTGAAGGCTATATGCACGTCAGTTCAGTCAACACAGAGAAGTGTGCACTGCTAGAACAGCCATCCAGGTCAACCTTGCCAGGCGGTGTGTTTGTGGAATGTTGCCTCATTTCCCTATCAGAGCACAGTTCTAACAAGGTACCTGTCATTCTGAGAAATGAAAGTGAACATGACATAATTCTACCCACCAACTGTGTCATTGCAGAGTTAAGTGTCGCAGATTCCATCATTGAAAATCCTCCTTCAGTTGATGAGGGTAAACAGAACGTTGTTGATTGTTCTTCTCATCAAACAGATGGAAAGTGTCCTAGGCCACATTTTGAATTTGGCACTACTCTTCCTGAGGAATGGAAGGAAAGAGTTACCCGGAAGCTGAGTACATTTTCTGATATCTTTGCTCAGCATGACCTTGACTTTGGCCATGTAACGAAAATAAAACATCACATCAAGCTGAAGGATGAGACACCATTCAAACAGAGAACTCGCCCAATTCATCCTCATGATTATGAAGCTGTCAAGAAGCACCTCCAAACCCTTCTTAATGCAGGCATAATCAGAGAATCAGAGTCCCCATTCTCATCACCCATAGTGGTGGTAAGGAAGAAAAATGGTGATGTACGTCTTTGTGTGGACTATAGGAGGCTAAACCTGCAGACCATAAAAGATGCTTATGCATTACCACACCTGGAGGAGTCATTTTCTGCTCTTGCTGGATCCAAGTGGTTTTCTGTGATGGACTTAAAGGCTGGATACTACCAGATTGAGATGAATGAGAGTGACAAGCCAAAAACCGCTTTCGTGTGCCCTTTTGGATTCTGGGAATTCAACCGGATGCCTCAGGGAATCACTAACGCACCGAGTACCTTTCAGCGGCTAATGGAGAAGTGCATGAGTGATATCCATCTAAAGGAGGTCTTGGTCTTCCTTGATGACTTGATTGTGTTTTCGGACACTCTGGAAGAGCATGAGACTAGGCTTATTCATGTACTCAACCGCCTCAAGGAATATGGCTTGAAACTTTCGCCTGATAAATGCAAGTTCTTCCAGACCTCAGTTCGCTACTTAGGGCATATTGTGTCCAGTGAGGGAGTGAAAACTGATCCTGAAAAGGTCCAAGCATTAAAAACCTGGCCGAGACCACAGAACTTAAAGGAGCTCCAATCATTCCTAGGGTTTTCTGGTTATTACCGCAGATTTGTTGAGGGCTATTCAAGGATAGTCAAACCTCTGACCAATCTCACTGCTGGCTACCCACCTCGGCGGAAGGGAGTCAAAGTCAGTCTCAGTGATGGTAATTACCTCAGTCCAAAAGAACCCTTTGGTGGACGGTGGAATGTTGAGTGTCAGGAAGCCTTTGAAAAGATAATACAGAAACTCACGACATCCCCTGTCCTTGGTTACGCAGATCCAAAATGTCCCTACGTGCTGCACACTGATGCTAGTACCACCGGGTTAGGAGCTGCCATATACCAAGAGCAAAATGGAGAAACTCGTGTGATTGCTTATGCTAGCAGAGGACTTTCTCGTAGCGAAGCAAGATACCCAGCACACAAACTTGAATTCCTGGCCCTTAAATGGGCAATCACGGAAAAGTTTCACGACTATCTGTATGGGAACACTTTCACTGTTGTCACAGACAACAACCCCTTGACTTACCTACTCACCACTGCCAAGCTCGACGCTGCAAGCTATCGTTGGTTAGCAGCGCTATCGACATTCAATTTTGACATTAAGTATCGAGCTGGTAAGCACAATATGGATGCGGATGGTCTGTCAAGGAGACCCCATGGTACACTGGAAAATGACGCCATATCACAGGAGGAGAGCCAGAGAATTGATCGGTTTACTTCTCACCTGTTGGCAGCTAAGAACGAGTTTGAACAGGTGACCCCAGACATTGTCAAAGCTGCTTGTCAAAGACACACTGCAAGACAAGTTCAAGAACTTTTACCTTTCCTTGGCTATGTTGAGTCACTTGCTATTCATGCAGATGCGATCCCTGCTGTCTTTGAGGAGGATGATTCACAGGATGGAGTCCTAACAGTGCCTAAGTACAGTGAGTCTGATCTCATGAGTCTGCAAAGAGAAGACCCTGTCATTGGAAAAGTCATCAGCTTGATGGAAAGTGGCAATGACTTACCTGCAGGTCACACAACAGATTCTCCTGAAGTACGGTCAATCCTGAGAGAGTGGAAACGTCTTCAGATGAAGTCAGGTCTTTTACATCGGACAAGAGAATGTGAAGGAGAAACCCTATTTCAGCTGGTACTTCCAAATGCTTTACGACCTACTGTCCTTAAGAGTCTTCATGATGACATGGGACATTTAGGTATTGAACGCACCCTGGAACTCACTCGATCAAGATTCTATTGGCCAAAGATGGCTGCAGATGTGGAGAGGAAAGTGAAAACATGTGAGCGATGTGTTCGAAGAAAGACTCAACCAGATAAGGCTGCTCCACTAGTGAACATCCAGACCACCAGACCGATGGAGTTGGTCTGTATGGACTTTCTTTCACTTGAGCCGGACAGTCGGAACACCAAAGATATTCTTGTCATTACGGATCATTTCACTAAATATGCTGTAGCTATTCCTACCAGAGACCAGAAGGCTAGCACGGTTGCTAAAAGCTTATGGGAACATTTCCTGGTTCATTATGGGTTCCCCGAACGTCTTCATAGCGACCAGGGTCGAGACTTTGAGTCTCATACCATCAAGGAACTATGTGCATTGGCAGGCATCCGTAAGGTCAGAACGAGTCCCTACCATCCCAGGGGAAATCCTGTTGAACGGTACAACCGAACACTCCTCAGCATGTTAGGAACTCTCAAAGACAAAGAGAAAACACAGTGGAGAGAACATGTCAAACCTCTCACTCACGCTTACAATTGTACACGGAATGACGTTACCGGTTTCACCCCGTATGAGTTAATGTTCGGGAGACAACCGAGGCTACCCATTGACATAGCTTTTGGATTGCCAGCCAAAGGAAAAGAAACCAGCTCACATTCTCAGTATGTGAGGAACCTGAAATCACACCTAGAAGAAAGCTATCAGGTTGCGATAGAAAACTCTCACAAAGTCGCAGAGAAGAACAAGAAACGTTTTGACAAAGTTGTCAGAGAATCTACATTAGGTGTTGGTGATCGAGTCCTGGTGCGTAATCTTCGCCTGCGAAACAAACATAAGCTAGCAGATCGCTGGGAGCCTACGATCTATGTAGTTGTTAAGCAGATGGGAGATTTACCTGTGTATTCAGTGAAGCCAGAAAAGGAGGAAGGACCATCTCGGACATTACACAGAGACCTTTTACTTCCTTGTGGTTTCCTTCCTGAAGCTGAGAGTGAGGAACACAAGGAGAAAAGTAGTCCGAAAAGACCCAGAACAAGACAGCAAAGAACCATCCAACAAGATGAGAAAACTTTTGATTCAGATGAGGACAATAATGAAAATTGGTATACTACTATCATTCCAGATGTCATAGACAGGAGGTTTGTCAAAGTGTGTGATATACCAAAATGCAGTCCAGCACCTGTTCCGTGCAATCAAAGAGAAAGCCCTGCGAAACCTCACCCATCCAGTGTTGATGTGTTTTCAGTCCCAGGACCTTCAAGACCAAACGATAATCCTCAGTTTGAGAGAGAAATATGTTCAGATGCTAGAAATGTAACTTTAAGACAGACTGAGAATGAGGCTATGTTTGACACATGTGTAAATGTTGAGTCCTCTAAGACCCTAACACCTGATGAAACAGAAAACTTACTTGTGCTGAATCCACCTCAGGAACAAGGAGATCAAAATTTACCTGAAATTGAAACTCAGAACTTACCTGGAACCCTACCTGATGCATGTTCAGTCAGTTTAGAGCCTAGAGAAGGGACCCTAGTGCAACCAGAAGCTGACGTTCTACCTTCCAGAGATCATTTAATCAGTGTGGACAGTACAGTGAACAATACAGAAACAGAGACAGTGCGTCAAGAGGAAGCAGAGAGACAAACAGAACCAGACATTCCTGTCAGGAGATCACTCAGACACCGTGAACCATCACGCCGATTCCATTATCCTGAGTTAGGGAATCCCCTAGTTTCTGTTGTCACTTCCTTGTTTCAAGGATTGAGTACAGCAATCATTCATTCTCTTAATGATGGGAACAGTAGAGATTGGACAAATATTCCTTTGGAAGTAACAGAGCCAGTTACCCAGCAGCCTCTTCAGCATGCAGCGGGACGTGCATGTATTTAAGGGAGGAGGGTGTAACCCATGGGAAATTAGGTGTTACTTAAACACAAATTAATTCCTTTTAATGACAATTTATGTTTTTTTTCTTGCCTTTTATTGCTATGTTTGCTATTATACATTAAGGCATTATTTTATCTTAACTCAAATGTCTAATTTTCAGTCAGTAAGGAAAAAACTTGATAACAAATACGTTATTGGTTCAGGAGGAATGATTAATTCCCATTGGTGTAAAATGGGCTAAGGCCCGCCTCTTTATTCAGGTTAGAGAGACGCAGTCTAACGTGTGCAGAGGGAGACAATGGAGCGGAGCAAATGAGTGAAAACTAGTTGAAATCGCGAGTGAAACTTTTGTTAATTAAATCTGCTGTAGAAGAAGAAAAACTAATTCAACGAGCAAGAGTTGGTGAAACCTTGATGACATCTGTTCATGGTGTATGCTTTTATTTTCTCGGTGAGTTTTGAATATAATACACGTACTGCACAAGGCCACATTAGCAGAGTGTTTAGCCACTGAGCAGTAGTGTAAAGTTCTGTTTAAGTATATATTTTTTATTTATTGCATAGCCGAATAACTTGATTCATTTATGTATGAATATATGTGTTATTTACGTTTGTAGGTAAAGTAAGCAATTGCAAAGCAGCTAATGTTATAGACTACTGTATAAAACTTACGTGAATTACTCCCCTGTTGGTGTGTACGACCACAAGGTGTCAGTTTTGTGATTAGGAATTTATATTCCTTACATGCATTATTTAGATGCAGTGAGCGTTTCATGTTAAATTGTAAGTGGTTTTCAGAATAATGTAAAATTTCAGTTATTTTACATTTGCTTATGGCAAATAAGTTGATTGTAAAATGTAAAAGTAAAAGTTGACATTTCATATGTTAACATGGCAGTGCAACCATTATCCTAAATTCATGGATTAAATACTGAAGGTTGTATTAAAATTGATTTTGATAAAGTTAGAGCTGTACAGTTAAGAAAAGTAGAAAAATAGATTTGCATATGTTTATAAGCCGTGTTATGCTACACAGGCTAGGTTTTTTGGACATCCCTGGATTCTGGATCCTGGACTGGATTTGATTCTCTCCCTGACGAGGGGGATGGCGAGCCACCCGTGTTGAGTACCTGGATTGAGGAAAGCTATGAGCTATTCAACTACCCTGCTATCAGCGCGGTAGGGTTGTGGAACAGGATTTCAGGAGACGATTGAACTGAACTAAACTCCTTAATTTTTGGGAAGAATATTTTATTTTATTTTGGTGCACCAAACTTAAAAGACATTTTATTGAGTAAAAGACCGGTCTATTGTTCTGAAATGTTAAATGTGTAAATACAATAATTTTGTTACAACTTAACTTTGTGTCCTGGTTACTCATAGTGGTGTCCAATTCAATTCATTACCCCTCCCTGCGAATCTAGATTGAACTGGTCCAGTGTGCACTTATCTTTTAGGTGGGTTACACCATACACCCTCTTGTGTGTTCTCTTTTTACTGACTCACTGTGAGAAAATTGGCTTGCCAGAATAAACAACTTGAAGAGCAATAATGTGACACAGGATACAGCATAGGAACTCTAAGAGAAATGTAGCACTATGGGATCTTTAGGGGGAGTTTCTCTGTGGAGCAACGCAACATGCTGCCTTCAAAAGACAACTGTGTGCATAGGAAAGCTGAGCACCGGGTGTGTTTATGAGCAAACTGGGCATCCACTTGCATGGAAAAGGGGTTACTTTAACATTTCATTCAAATAAAAGACAAAGGAAAGAAAACAGGGTTAAGGACAACCCTGGAGAGTTAATAGCACAGAGCAACAAGTAACAGTTGTCTGAATACCCAATTACAACCAGTTTGAGTGTTCTGCTTGTTTCTCTATTAATAAGAAGGAAAACTATCGCTTTCAATAATAGTCTTGAAGGTAATCCACAAAGGTGACAACCATTCTGTCAGCTTTACAGCCACAACAGAAACAACAGAAAAGAGGAGACATGCAGTTGTGAAAGGACAGAGTACACACGTGGCAGTAACCTGTAGCTTTAACATCTGTTCAAATCCAAAGCAAAGAATCACCTCATTGCTCATCCCAGATCACCAGGTTACATTAGCATTACTGACATTAAGAAGAACACCAAACTCTACTCAAGCGTGTTATGAGTCCTATAAATGTGCACCTACTGAATGAATTGAATGAATGAATCTAATGTAGTGCTCACTAATAGGTTCACGTACTGTAGAGAATAGCAACAGCAAAGATTGATATCAAAACAAGCATTTTGATTGTATCCATTCAGTAAAAGGATGTCGATTGATTCAATGGTAACTGAATGGAGGTTGCTGCATTACATCCTGGACTCATATTTCATATGAAATTCACCTTCACCTTACCACATCTCAGGGTGTCATCATGATGAAATAATCTATGCGATTGTTCATGGCTGCGCTACAGGCATAGTTACAGGGGTACATTTCTAGAGGACACGGTTCTCATTAAATCAATGGCTCATTCATAAAAGAACAACCACAGGAGAAACAGCAGGGAAACATCCGCTTGTCTTTCTCATAATGAAGACGGAGCTGTCAACATCATGCAATACTGCAGCCACAGAGGGTTGACCATGGGAAATGACCATTAGCTTCTTGTCTGTCATTATAGCAAACAAACTGAGTCAATACCCAGGTCATGAGACTACCATCAGAAAGTCTAAAAATTAATGTGATATTCATTTTTTACACATTAGATATTACATGTCCTGATATACATAAACATAATGTGATGTGATGGTAATTACATTATCACACTGTGAGGCTATAAAAATTATTTTCTGTTAACAAAGACGTCTAATGCTCCGCAGTGATGAAATATCAGTGCAACAGGCTGCACTGAACCAACAGCTATAGCATTAATAATTAACATGCAACTGTAGATTGTTTGTATCCCTCACACTGCTAGAACATATCCACCTGCTGCAGCATCTGGTATAAATCCGGGTTTTACTGCAAACATATACTTTATACTTAACTGATTAAATTAAGTTGCCATGAGGAGTTTTCTATTACACAATAAAATATTGTTTTCATTCAATGCTTCTCACCCCAAAATGCATTATGTTCATCCTTGAGGTCCAACAAGCAGGTTTAAATGTGTACTTCCTAGCGCTCGTCTTCTTCTTTCCTCCCTTTGTTGGCACACTGCTATGTTTCTTGGAAGTTATCGCCACCTGTAGGTCAGTGGAGTGGTGTGAAGGTTGGCAGGAATGTGTTGCATCACCCACGTGCTCACGAAAAACAAACAAAACAGGGATGCCACTTGTGGAAAAAAGAAAAGGAAAGACAAGAAAAAACCCTCATATAGCCCTACAAATCGTCAACAGTGGACAGGAAATCGACAGGGTACCGACAAGTCTTTGTACACCACTTCTGTCCATTTTTGTACTTGTCATGCTTGTGTGAAAACTTTGTCCATGCTGAAGTCACATGGACATGGTGACTCTTAATAAAAACTGCACCTGGCAGGTTTGCTCTGCAACATTATTTATCATGGTGGAAGAGTGTGGTTTACATTCTGGACAACAGGCCCCAAGTCAGCCTGATGCTTATAAAACCATCTAAATGTTATGACACATGGTCATCTTAAACTGGACACCTAAACTTCTTTAAAGCCCAAATGCAGTTGGACTGGATTAACCAGGCCAGTTACTAGAATACAGTCTTATCTTACAATCATATTGCTGCTGTTGGGTGCAACATTTTATGTGAGAAATGTATTTTTTTCAGGACTGTCTTGAATTTATCTTCATGGCAGTATATGTTTTGGTACATCCTCTAGATGTTTACATAAGCCCAACAGACCCAAGATAGGTCATAGATTCCTAGGTTAGGTTCCTCAAACTATAGAGACATTTAAAAAAGAAATGAAAACAGTAAGCCACATATTCCCTGACACAGTCCCCGTAGTTAAAAATTTTTTTTTGACAAAATACAAAACTTACCAAATGGATAGTTTAGGTTTTATCTGATAAGACTGAGATATTTGTCTTTGCTGGCACCCTAATATAATGACAGCACGGAGGAGTTTTAGTTCCAGCTACTACAAAACAGAAACAAAAAATCAAATGCAAGTGTTAAGTAGGGAGGTAGGTTTATATTATATAATCTGGGTGAACTGTCCCTTTAATACAATTGAAGATACATTTTTGCATTTGATTCTGCAGCATGATCAATTTCCTGGCACCTCATTAAGGATAATGGGTTTCCTCTCCTGGAGAGAGCACATCAAAGAACAGGTAGAGCTTTGTTAACCTCTCACATGAATCAACTTCAGTGTCAACAAGCTCATGTTAAGAGTCCTGGAGGGGAAACTAAAAAGGACATGGCCCATGACTAGGCTGAGAAGAAGCTATTTTTATGGTGGTGAATGTGGCTCACAAAACCAAACAATACACTACAGACATATGGAACAGCAAACCTCAGAACAATAATAAAAAACATCACAGATAGCTCAGTGCACATCTTGCAGAGTGGGGCTGCAGTCTTTCATGTAATCATGTGGTGATTACTGAGCACAGGAGACTTTTGTTCCCTGAATTCAGCCTGCAAGGCAGTGTCTCCTCCCAGGCAACATCAATAGCGTGAGGTCTGGAGAGAAGGAACTCCAGGAACAAATATTCCTTTACCAAATTCCACAACATTCTTCATGGGAAGATAAAATAGACAGTAGCAAACTAATCAAGCACACAGAAATACAAATATGAAGTGAACACAGCAAGGCGCATTATTAAACTATTCAGATCCTAACTTAAGTAAGAGAAGCAATAATGCAATAGAGAAATACTCCATAATGACATAATTCAATTTTCCTGCACCATCGCAAAGATTATCCAAAAAAGATTAGGCATTAACAGCTTTTCTCTGACCTCCTACCTTATCTGGTACAAGCAGATGTTCATGGCAGGTGGGCCACAAGGGTTTTAGGACCACACATTTGACACATATCTAATGATCATATGTTAACTTTTGAACAAATTCAATTCAGTCTGACTGATTCTTGTTTTCTAACATATGTACAATTATCAACGATAATGATTAAACAGAAAGTCAGGGATGGTCCACCCGTAGACGTCAAAGTGTAATTCAGTGTATAATTTTGTGCTTAACTCCCAGTAAAATTTCCAATGATGATCAATCTCTAGGATCAGGAATTTTAAAGCACAACGCTCATTTCCTAAAAACACTGTCTCATGCTGGGATGTCTCTCAACAAAAATAATAATGCTGATAAAGCATCTTGCTTTACATTCATTGGTCGGAGAACTATCTGGATCTGTTAAACATAGAGAAAGCAACAGTTGCTATCAAAGATTTCACTGGGACATGTTCAGCAATGTCATAGAAACGCACCATGTAGCTTTTAACTTTTAAAACTTTTTTGTATGCAACATACACTTCTAAAAATAAAAAAAGGACTCATAATGCCTAAAAATGGCCCCTGTGAGTGTTATATGTGCAATTATATTTAAAAAATAAATAAATTAATTAAAAAACACCTGTTCTGAGGTAAAACAGCACTGTTACGGCCTCCGCAGTCTGTATAGTGACAGCACTTTTTCACATGTGAATGCATTAAAAACTCTACACCAGAGAGGATGTTGTGTATAACAGCTCCACTCACTGTTGCCATAGAAACCTGAGTCAATGTGTAGTCGTTAATGTGCTTATTATGGAGAATGAGAAGGGAAAGGTGCGTGTTACCATATGCGTTCTCTTTCTACGTTAACCATTGTCACAGTCATGTAAAAAACGTGTATGAACTAGAGAAGCTCCATTTCCAATTCTGTTTCAGTACATGTTTGGACTGTACATTTCATAATGAGTTACATAAATAAAATGACTAAATAGTACACTGCATGTGGGCGAGGAACTGTTTACGTCCTGGATAAAACATTTATTACCCAATATTGTATCTCGATGCTTCAGTCAGTTCTCAGATGCCTTACTGACAAAATTACTCGTAGTCCAACAAACCACAGGGTCACATTATAACATAAAGCATCATCATCCAGTTATGTTAACCATGCAAATTAAACTGCCACAGACTTCATGAGACATTTAATAACATTTCCATGCCTGCCAGAAATCAAGACAAAACCCAGGGCAGAAATGGCACATGAAATGGAGAAGATTTGCATACCGACTGAATTCCCTAGTGACCAGTAAAATTCTGTAAAAACTATGATCTATGAAGCTTTGAATGTAGAGAGATCAGCTAAACTTATGAGCCTACAAATGTAAGTCAACAGAGTTGCTGTTCTTGAAAGCTGTTAAAGAAGCTCAGAGGTGCATGGGGAGGAGCACCAGTCACCTCGGTTTTGCAGGTTTCTTGGTATTTGTACTGTAGTCTAAACACGACACTTTCCAACAGTCTCACCTCAAAAAGAATCAGTTGTGTGAAGTTCAAACCACTCTCTGCATGAATCCAACAAGCACTATGTTTCAAGCATACGGAGACACCAAATGTGGCCTGTATGCATCTTAAACTACAACAGGGTGACCAAAGTTGTAAAAAAAAAACCTGACTTATCCTTTAATAAATGTTTAGAAGTAGGTTTTTGTTTTTTTGATGCATTTGCTTGCTGAAGCAATTTCGATTTCTCACCCTCCCCCTGACCAGACACTCGACCTCAACCTGCTGGAAATAAGCAGCAGCCGAGATGCTCTTCCCCTTCTGCTTCAGGTCAGGATGTCATGTCAAGTACTGAAGGGTTGCGGCGTACTCTACATGCAGCATGGACGCCACATGAACACATCACTCTCATTAGTAAAGACTATAATCCCAGTGGCTTGAGCAGTTCCCAGTAAAACTGAAATGAAAATTATACCCTGCCTTACTTCAATAGACATAATCAACCCCATGCTAACTGCTCCTAGCCACTGCTAACTGAGCTTCTGAATAGATCCGTCACATCCATTTGGTCAGTGGAAAATAAACCTCCCCTAGAAGTGTCCCCCTGCTCAGAATAATGAACATTTAAAAAGAAATATTTACTCCCATAACATAAAACCACAGCAGTAATATCAATAATCATCATCACAACGCTGGTGCGCTTCAGCAAGAAACACAAACGCTTTAACATAATACAAACCCTCAGAGGAATTACCTCGCTGCACCAATAATTCCATAACAGAGATCTGAATCATAATTGTTTGTAATTCCCCCTGCAAATAATATAACCATGAGTCTGAATTCCTACATAGCAAACAACCTAATTAAAGCTAATGAAAGTCAGATGAGCAGAATCTGAAACAGCCAAGTGTTGTTAAGCCCACCACAATGAAAACACAACAACGTGAAAAGTGGAAACTATCCGTCAGTCTCGAATTCCACTGTCAAAGAATCTGCTCTAAATTGCAGCAACATGCAGATATTAAATGGACAGGGTGTTTTCCGTGTATAAATCAGTTAACAGTCTTAATGGCTTTTAAAAGTGTCATTTCTTTTTAAATTGCTTGAAACATCGCGATGATGCCCTGCCATTCCTCAGCTTACAACCACATCCGGAATGATTCTTATCTGGATCAAACACGCTTGATATTTGCAACAGGGTTGCCCACCTGAATTTAAAAATGTCACATTATCTTCATCATTTTAGTCTGCATGCTGCCATTTTTTATCTTTACTTCATTTTGTTATGTTGTCATGTGAAGATTGTTTTTTTTTTTTAATTCAGTCAAATTTCTCAGCCAGCTGCATCCTTTAATCTGATCTTTAGATGTCTCAACAGAGCTGAAGACAGCTGTTGGGAACAATACAGAAGAGAATCCTATAAAAGAAACTTCTAAAATAAAACAGAAAAAACCCTCTAAAACCAATGAAAAGGGCAAAAAAAAAAAACCATTAAGGTTAATTTGTGAAGGATGCCCTGGATTTTCTGTTGAAACAACAACGCAGTGGAGACGGGTAATGCTACAGGCTGAAGTTATCAGTCTCAGTGTGACTGAGAACACAGAAGATGTGCAGGCAGTCTATGGCTGGAAGTAAAAAAAATACACAGGTGCTCCCAAGGAAGCACTGAGAGGAGTTTGATGGTGTTTGTGAAATAGGAAATCAGTTGCTAAGTTACAGGAGTACTGAGCACAGTTTTCTGGGCTCGCAGGGGAACGCATCAGCAATGGTTTCTGAAAAGTGCTCTAGCTTGCCCTGCATCCACATTTGGTTGAGATATCATCTCCTAGACAGCAGCATCCTCTTTCACACCACTCAGCCTCTGGGTGCTCAAATTCTAAAATACAATTAAAAAGAAGCAAAGAGTAGCTAGGACTATATATATGCTGATATCTGCTATATACACCGCCACAGGGGACGTGGATAAAGCAGTGAATCCTATGACGCAAAATCTGATGTTTAGATCCTGATTTAGACTGTTTTCCCATGTGGTACTTTTATCTCATCATTCTACAGCTTATTATGCAGGGATGGAAAGTGGTAAAGTCTGTCCACTGAGGCCGAGTCTCACAGGGAAATTAAAAGCATGTCTAGAAGCAGGTCAGGACCAGGAGGGTTGAATGTAAGAAGACAGGTAAAGGATGAAGAGGCGAGGCGGACATCTGTTTTGAATTTGTACACATTACAAGGAAACGGGCAATTCAATTAGACAAGCAGCACTGGAATCCTGCCAAATGAGACTAGTCCGCTTATGTTCCCTCCTCTGTGAATTTGGAGAAGGCGGCGGGAAGAACAGAAGCAGGGCTACTCATCCAAACAGTCCCGTGAACTACTGAGCCCCAGAAAACAAACTCCGGAGCTTTAAGTTCCTTCAGCGCTCTTATGTTTGCATTTCTACCACATCATTAAACCAGTAACACATCACATCTAAGATCATTCTGGCACAACACAGTGATTGTATTGTTCTTTATAATGTTGTAAAGGAGATTTTGCAGAGGTGTCGCCAGAGAGGCAAGACGGTTCTTTCCAATGTTTTCTTATCTTAAACAATCAGCATCACTTTTGGTTCTCTCACAGCCATTGTTATCTTATCTCGCTCTTTTTTAAAAACTAGCTGGGAATCCATATACGTCCTTTAAAAGTCATAGAAATCCTGATATTGATACTAGCTGCTTGCAGTCTGAATGATTGTTGGTGAAGTCCACCCCGGGCCGGGCCATCAGAACATAACTACCCCAGAAACAAGAAAACAAAACAGAGCAGAAATCTGCAGTTAAAGTGCATGTTATGTTCCCCAAAAACAGGCTTTCTCTCTTTGTTTTAATGTGTAGTGAAATATAATCCTTTAAATGCTGTTGAAACGGCAGTTCTATGCAACTCTGAAGAACTTTGTTTCCAGCTTAACTTAGCTGTCAACCACCATATCCATATCCACCCTTACTGGACTCTGAAAAAGTTCTAAATTCATAAAAACAAGATATCTTTCCTGCATCTTCGTCATCTGGAACACGATGAGAGAAATGAGAGAAAAAACATGATGACAATCTTAAAAGACTGCTTTCAAATACAAAAGAAAAATGTGTGAATCATCCCTCCAAGGCCTTCTTATAATGAAGTGCAATTTGAAATTATATGAATCATATGTTGACCGTTATAGTGTCACGACAGACTTTTAGGACCAGAAGTAAGAAGTTGTAATGAAAAAGGTTATGAATAGACTCATGCTTCATCCTAAAAGATGCCAGATACCCGGCAGCTCAGAAATTCATCACCAAATCCACCTGCATGATGGTGAAAGCGTGAACACTAGTTTAGCACTGATGTGATTTCCGGTACAACCGTCCCTGCTCATGACATGGAGCATTAGCGAAGGGGAAATATTCCTGGGAACGCATGAATAAGAAAATACATTATCTTGGTTTCTCACATAAACAGCAGTGGTCGAACTCAGAGACGAGGCGAGTCCTATGTAAACATGGGAGAACAGATATGCTAAAAACAACAGCATGGTGAGGAAAGAACAACAAATACAGCAGCTCGTTCCCACACACTCACATCAACGCATCAAATAAAGTGGCTTTCGTGGAAAATACAAATAGATGCACGGATGAAATACGAAACCATTGATCAAAACATTAGATTCCCAAAAGAAACAAAAAGGGTGAAAAATGTGAAACTCTACATCCTTTATGATGTTGAGCACATTCTCTGGATGTTTTCACTGGTGGGGCACTTGTGATGCGTAGCTGAGATGATTGAGACTGTTCAGGAAGCTTTTTTTTTACATACATTAACCTTAAGTTCTGGAACTTTGATCACGTTTAGCATCTGACATCATAATAGAAAAAAAAACACAAAAAGTATAATATGGTCACCGTTAAATGATGCATATTGACTTGAATTTTACGGCACAACTAGGTTTCCCTTGCATGTTTAAGGAGGAATATCACGTTTTTCTTCTGTTAATGTACTCGGGGAGACACAGATAAGAGAGCTTGCTGCGTACAACAATTCAAGTACAGCCACTAAGTGTCTGTTACCACATTGATCATAAATGGGCTGCAGACGTGTTTCCAACAGGCTTGTAAAAACACAAAAAAAGAACGAAAGGGTCTTTTCCAAACCACTATAAACCACCCCAGACCAAAAATACACAGCGACTTACTCCAAGTAAACTAAACCCCTTTTGAGATGAACCATTTCACTTTGAGCGAAACTCTTACGCACAAAAGACAAACAACACTTTCTATGTGACATTACTACATTGTTGAAAATGTTTATGAGTGCACCAGGGTCTGATAAAAACACTAAACTGAGTGCAGTCCAAACTATGAGGTTGGGGGATACGGAGTTAGAAGTTACAGCAACACACCAACACACGTAACAGTAGACGAGGCAATTAAATGCACCTTTAAATAATCATGGAAAAGCCATTTGTGTAAGCACCTCTATCGCAGATTAAGTCCACAAGCCCTGCAGAAATGTTTTGAAAGCAATATTGATGTTGTAAAAATACGACCAGAAGCATTTGGATTTTATGGGGAAACATGTAGGCTCAGCAGCACATTAAGACATTTTACCCAGCGAGTATCGACTATAAGCTTATTAGAAGTAAAAACCAACAAACACGGCGTTCTTCCCTTTAACATCTTAGATTTCATTTATTTACAGCTGTTTACTCACATTAGATGTTAATGTTATGTTCCAGTTTCCAGATAAATGCTAAACTAACAAAAAAAAACCTAGTCCTACGTGTGATAAATGTTTGTACTTACAAATGTGCTAAGAGGTTGAGAGGAGGATTTATATGAGCTGTGTGTGTGTGTGTGTGTGTGTGTGTGAGCTGTTGTTTAAAACAATAATGAATAAGCTCAGTAAAGCACAGAACATGAAACCCCTTAAATATCAGATAAATAGATAAACTGATAGTAGATCTTGCAGTTATGTATCTAAATTAAGGCATTCTTTATGCACTTCAATCAAATTCACTTTAATGACCGCACTGAGCGTCAGAGACAATATGAGTGTCGTTTGCACAGATGCAGTTTTGCTATACTTACAGTTGATTGCATGTCATTTTGTCTGTGCCCACATATCAATAATCTTTACTAAACCATTCCATTTGTTTGCCTCGACTGGGGCTCAACCAAGGACCACTTTTACCCCGTTGTCCCCCAAATGCCCATCTGTTCTGTCCCACCGCCTCTGTGGTTGGCCTCTCGGGTTAGCCTGGTTTGCACAATGAAGCTGAGGCATAAATAAAACTTTAAAAAGGACTCATTATGCTTCAAATGACTGACCAACATCTTAAGGCAGAAGTGTTTACACTGCTGGCTGCATGACCGCCTCTGTGATGTTTTGTGTGTCTTTTCTAGTTTTGTTGTGATGAATCATACATTCCGGACAGAGGGTAGGATATGCATATTTGTTTTGTACTTTTGCACACACATAAAGTTTTTAAGTAAGTAACAGACCCCCGCTTGAGGCGGCGGTGTCGTTTTTAATCATCACTATATTATTTGAGTTGCCACAGAATTCAAGTTCAGCAACAGGCAGCTTTTTTTAAAAAGGATCAATGTCCTGTGACATGCGGTGCGTAATTGCGCACAGTGCATGTGCGGCATCCCCACACCTCTGTACAAATGATTAAAACACGTTTGTTTACATACCTGCTTCCACAGAAAGCTGTCCGTGCCGTTTAACGTCCACGAAACAGCCACGTGGATGGCAGATAGAATAACTCCAGTGATGACTGCGGCGCGCATCCTGACGGGCAGCAGAGTGTAGATGACATGGATGAAGAACACGGTCCACCAGATCCCCTCTGAGGCACTTCTCGGCTGCACCAGCAACACACCGATCACCTGGATCACCAGCACCAGCAGGATGACCACATAACACACAATCCACATATGGTCCTGGTGAAAAGCGTTCCTGTTGCACACCACCATGAGTATGAGTGTGAGGAAGATGGCCACAGAAAATACCACCACATAAGTTACGCTCGGCCTCGCTGTCCCCCCGGAGCAGTGGAAGACTAACATGACCGTGAAGACCAGCACCAGCACTGCCATGAGCATTGTCAAACTGCTCTGATTGAGACGGAAAAAGTAGCGCTGGTAGAGTCGCTCCAAGTTCTCCGACTGGAATTTCTTGGATTTGAAAATGTGCATGACGCTGTTGCAGCACGCCACTAAAGAAAAGTTTACTTCGGGCATGACCTCCTCCTCGTCGGCCCTTGCCTTGGCTCTCCGCTCCTCCAGACCCAGCTCCACAGATTTGGGTCTCACTTCGCCTTCTGGACGTTTAGGGGTTGTTGCACGGTTGTTGTCTCGGTTCTCCTCACCATGGTCCTGCCAAGCCGACCTGGACCTGAAGCTGACTCTGCTGACAGTCATGGAGGCTCGCCCGGGCTGCCGGTGGTCCAGATCATCCTCTTCCCTCCACCGACTGTTGGTCCGGGTGAGCTTCTTGCGCGGAGATCTGGCTGAGTACGGGCACCCGTTAGCCACAGACTCAGACTCTCCCCAAGCTGATCTATGCTCGGTCCCTCCCCTCAGCCCGGGCGCACCGACTCCGGGTGGGCTGACACTGTTTGATCTGGACATTGTGAAGAACGAGGGAGGGGGGGAGGAGGAGGAGGAGGAGGCGGAGGCGGAGGGTGGGGGGCAACAGCAGCAATGTGCCTAAACAAAACCTACTTCAGGAATAAAGTTCTGTTGCAATGAACACCAGGAAACTATTTAATCCCAAATATGAGGCGCGTCAAATATTTCTTATAAACCCAATTTCCCATGATTCACATCTAAAAAGTGTAATATCACACCTTTACAGACAAACATTCATATCTAATATATTTAAAAAAAAAAAAAAAAGAAAAAAAAAAAAAAAGAAAAATCGAGATGGGATTACCCAAAGCAATAAACCGAGAGAGGTGAGAAGCTCTGAGAATAAAAAAAAAAAAACAATTGAACATGCGCAAAGTCACAGGGGAAGTTTCACTACGAGAGGAGGAAACATTAGATCCAGGTGGATTTGGCTCTACATCATTGGGCCCAATTAATTACCATCCATGGAGAGGTGAGCTATATAACTCAGATAGTCCCCGGAGACCATAGCGCAACAGCATCAATTACGCTGTGAATCCGTTATATCTGCGGACATGTTTCCTGTATTCTTGCAAACGGATTCTCGACAGAAAAGACGCAGATGAAGGGAAATCAAAAAATAATAAATCAATCAATCCCATGTCTGCGGCTTTAATTTAGTCCCGTCCAGTCTTGATGCACCTGTACTGACCAAACATTGCAGTCTGGACGGCGGTGGGAGCCTCACCTTTGGCCAAAAAGCATCATCACGATCTTCGCACACTTGCGCTGATCGGAGCGGAGGAGAAAAGTCACCCGCTCCTCCTCCTCCTCCTCCTCCGGCAGACACGAAAAACAGCTCCTCGCTCCATGGTCGCCTTACCGCGCAATCAATTAAACAACGTTAACGTTCAACGTTAACCTCTGCACCGAATCAATGTCCAGAAGCTGGTGATGATCGCTGCGTAAATCCTCACAGAGCAACTCCTGATTTGATCTACAGCCAGACTCCGCGCACAGGCAATCCGCGGCCGTACGGCGGCAGCATTTCATTAAGTCTCTTCTCGGGTGTCAAAGTGCGCAGCCGGAGCCTCGGACGATCCGCTCGGCGTTTGTTTGGTGGAGCTGGGCATCATAACATATTTACCGCTGATTGCTTGTTTTAATAGCCATTCAACCAAGTGTGCTTTCTGTGGTCCGCTTCATCACCGCGCTTCCATTGGAAAAGAAAGAGGGTGAGTCACGCTGTGACGTGCTGTCATTGGACGACAGGCTGGTCAATCTCAATGAGAGGCTGAGACCCCCGGCTGCTTTCCATGAATGGGCGGGTCTGTGCTCACAGCTGGATAGTCCTCATACACACACCTACACACACCCCCGGGACTTCTTGATGAGTTGGGGTCCAACATCAAAATGAAAAAAAAAAAATCAATTTATCACTATTATTCTATCCTTCTCCTCTCAAAGTATACACACGAGTAGAATCATGTTCTGTCCATATTGTAACTGTGATATACCCAGATCTATGTTTGCAAAGCTACAAAACAGAGTTAAAGCAATTGAGTTAAAGCTAGCAGGTGAGATAGCCACAGAAAGCTACATATGTGAAACATGTTGAACGTTTCTATTGCTATGATCCAGCATGTTGTTATCCCATATAGATTGATAGATATACTTTATTAATCCCAACATGTAACGGCAGCTGCCTTGTGTAAAACCACCTTCGGCAAAGTTATTACATTTAAATGTATCTGTTACAATCTTTGGTTAACCAGCCAAAATCTTTTTTTTCTCTTTCTTTAGCTGCAGACCTGTTTCCTTTGTCCCTAATCAATCAAAATTTCCCTCTCGCTATCATGCATCATGCAGCACGACACTGCTGCCGTGGCTGTGACACATTAGTGGTTGTATCTATTTCACATGCATGGGGTTTGTGTGCGAGCATTGCAGTGACAGGACTGTGCTGGCTGAGCTGATGCAGTCACAGCCTATCCAACTCCAACCACAGTGTAACTAAGACAGAAGGCAGGAGCAGCTGCTGCTAGTCACAGCTAGTGGCTGTATACTGTTGGAGCTCTGGCTTTCTAGAGTAGTAAGCAATACGTCCTTTCTGTAACATCTGTACAGTGTTGCCCTAATCTGGCAGTGTTAAAAACGCTCTCATGGTTCGTTCCAGCACATTGTTCCAAATCAGAGGGAGTGCAAAAGGTACAGAAAAATAAAACATTTCAGAGGTTTCATACACTGGCAGTTCCCCCTCTCATGTGTTCTTGTCTGTTACCATCCAGTCTGTTGCACTGTTTACGGGATTGTGAAACACCTGAAAAGTAGAATACATGACGCCACTGCTTGCAAGTGTGATGGAACAGTCATTTACATACGGGAAGAGGGTATTTAAATCACAATGTGTGTTAATTAGATTGGCTCACCTCCAGCTCAATTCTCCTCACCACCCTTTGGAATTTATCAAGGGTGAAAGCCTGTTAACCCAGAGAATAGGAGCTTCCATTCAACACTGTCCTCATCAAACAAAAGGCCAACTCACATATAAATCAGACACATATTTATCTTGATTCAACTTATTTTCTCTGCTTGTCTTATGACTGCTTGTTTGCTCGCCTTCAGTCTACTGCTCTTGCACTCTCACACGATTTAACACGATTTAACTAACACGATTTATTGTTAAGATAAAACAGATTTAGCTACATTAAACCCACTCAAAAATACCGATAATAAAAATTTGGGGTAATTTAGGAAATCTGATCATGTTGCTTTTAGGTAGCCTTCTGGTGATGACCACCCTTTACACACCATTCAGCTGCCGTCGTGACTTCTTATACCCTCTTGAACGACTTTACATGGAATCTCAGATAACTGTTTGGAATTAATTGGTACTTCATACCAGTCTGTTCATGGCACATTGACCTTTCACACGCCTCCGAGAAGATGTTTGTTAAGTGAGATCATGTGGACCTACAATTTAAATAAATATCAATTATCCTGCCTCACAGTCTAATATGGAATATGTGTGTGTTGCCAGATTTCATGTGATGTTTCACAACAACACGCACACACACATCTGTTGTGGGTTTGTATAAAGATAAAGTGCTTTCACCTGAAATGTGAAAGCTTTTGAAGTAAATGTAGCCTGGAAAGCCAAACATTATGTTCCTCTTTAGTTTAACACAGAATATGAATGTGAAAAGCTTATTACTATACTCACAACACACATGTATGAACCGATCCGATCACAAATTATGGTTCCTCAGTGCAGTTTTCTACTTGAATTTCTACTTAAATTCGCAATGGATTAGGTAGACTATACTTATTTAAACAGCCATGTCATTTGAAACTCCGCGCAGTTAGTTCCAGGTTTTTTATTCTGCAGAGGTTTAAAGATCTCCTTCTGCTGCCACTATCATATAATGGAAGTGAATAAAACTTTGTTTGTGGCACTCAAAGCATTAAAGACAATGTCTTTCCGAAAACAATGTCTCTGTTACCCTCAATAAATGGGAACAAGAGTTAACAACAGTTTTCAAAGCAGTAAACCCATACTGCCACCGTGCTCATCCACACCCATGCTTATGGAATTTGAAATAGTCCTTTTTTCCAGAACAAGCATGGGGGGGGGGGGAATCAGACCTCATCAAAAGAAGTGAAAGTCGATATAAGAAGTATTACTGTGATGTAAGATGCAATCAAAAAGCCACTCTGCACAATGAGACATTTCATTATATATCCATTTCCCTTTCTATTCGACCCACTTGAAATGTTTAACATATACTGTAAGTAATTTACTAAAAAAAAATACAGAATGCTGCAGAACTTTCAAATCTTTTCTGAAGTGGAAACCTGTAATATGGGATTAAAAAAAGTATGGGATATTTCAACAGAAGGTAGAATAAAGAGGAGTTGGAAACATCTGTCATGTTCTTCAGTCAGTGAGGCCAGATTGCAAACCAAACCTTGAACTCTGATATAAAACAAAATTTCTGTTTTGTAAAATGATGTGTTTTTGCACCTCAGAACCACCATAATCTAGGCCTCACAGAGAATATCACAAAAAGGAACACATTCTCCTGCACGTTTAAGACATGACATAAAGTAACTTTAGACTGGAAGTTCATTCTTGACCTTGGAAACAGCTGTTGACAAAATAATCTCACCACAAGGTCTGTTCCAATCTGAATGTCTCAGCCAACACGGACAAGAAGTCCTTAAAGTGCTCAGAAAAATGGAAATCTAATAACTGCACAAATTCAATCTGCTGAGATAAATTGTGTGGATCTTGTGGTACGGTTGTTTTGTCAACAGATATAACTTTTGAAAACCTGTTAGTCATGTGATTTTATGAAAACCCAGCACCTCTGTGCAGAGGTCAGCGCTCTCATCAGAGTCAATAAGAACTCACGTCAGACATCTGATGCTGAAACATCTCGACCTGTCTGCGATCCCTTCTCCTTCTTCTCATAATGACTGCACAGGTCTAAGCGGTGGATGCTTTTGCCTGTGTTTCAACAGATGTGTCTATTATAGCTGATGAAAGAACATCTAAAGGAGTTCATCAGTTGTCTGAAAGTGAAAGTTGGCTGCTGAATGGAATAGGAAGCCAGAGCAGGCAGCAGCCATTAAGGACGTTTCTTGTAAGCTTGTAAGATCCACTTTGACTTTGGACGTTTTCACACCACACTTGTTTAAATATACTTGAGCAGGTCCCTGTATAGTTGTGATGTATCATGCTCGTGAGTAGTTACACTCCTTAAACTTTAGTGAGTGTGTGTTTATAGTTTTGTAAGCATCATCACACCGTGGTGTCAATGATCATCTCAGCTCAGAAATACACACAGCACATGTTGATTCTAGCCTGGCTCCAGACTTCTGATTCGCAACCAACATCTTGTCTTTCAGTGATCCAAATATTATTTATTAATGAGTGAATGAAGTGGAACAAAATGGCAATTCAGTCTGTTTATCAGTCTGATTAAGTGAGTTGTAGCAGCCAATCAAGGACAAGTTCTGTTTGCAGTCCATTGACAAAAAAATCATATGATGCAAAAGATACACAAAGACACAAAGATAAACCTTCCCAACGTTCCACTGACTTGTTTATTATAACACGTGTGTTGACGTTTACTCAAAACCAAATAAAGCATTCAGTGAAGGTTAAAATATAGTATCAGACATTGCAGCAGATATATACAACATCTGTGCAGATGCAGATGGATGTTATGATACTGTTTCCTGAAGCCAGGTACAAAAGAGGTGACGAGAACAAGCCTGTCGCCCGCAGCAGCCTGTTCACACGTGTGGCGAGACGCAGCAGCCGAGAGCAGCTTTATTCTTTCTGTCATGAAAAAGAGAAAATGTTGTGACTCATTACACTGGAGAGAGACCATTACAGTTAAACCCCCCAATTACCAACAGTTGATCAGATCTATAATCCTGTTTACTTATACATTGATTAGATATATTTTTTTTTTAACAGTATTATATTTATCAACTTTTGCACAGCTGCTTATGTTTAGAATCCATCCATCATCCAGGTCATCGTAGTCAAAGGAGTTGAGTTGTAAGCAACTGGACTTTTTCTTGGAGTTTGAAGACGTTTCACCTTTCATCCAAAAGGTTTCGTCAGTTCTAAACAGATGATGGAAACCAGGAGCTATATCTCTGGATCACAGAGGGTGGAGCTGTAGACCACACCCCTCATTCCGTAACAAAGGGTCACATGAGTTACCCTTCAAGGTGTGAATTGGAATGTGAGTCACTGTGGTCACATGATCCAGAGAATGAGGCCTGCTCTGATGGTGAACATCCCAGGAAGTTTAACTGCTCTTCACCATCAGAGCAGGCCTCATTCTCTGGTGAAACATCTTCAAATTCCAAGAAAAAGTCCAGTTGCTTACAGCTCAACTCCTTTGAAAACAAAACATGTTTAATATAATTGTATATATTATATAATATAATTTAATCAAATAAATTTAAATTAGGAATCTAAAAAATTACCACTCAGATATTAGATATATCAGCACTGGTACCAAACATTTTAAAGTGATACCCAACCAACACTGTACATAGCCTTGTTGTTACCAGAAATTCATATTCTGTAAATTGAGTCAGTGCATCACTCATGGTTGAATACATTAGTGAGAATGGCACACTCAGCCTGAGAATACAGATGTATATCTGTGGCTCTGGGGGAGTAAATAACCCCTAGTGATGTTATCTAGATGTCATCATGGGGTTGGACAACACGCATTTGAACAGAAGGTTTTAACAGAGAACGGATATGAAGGTTCTAATAAAAAGACACAATCGAGATGCATTATGGGAAACAAAGGGTCCAGGATTTTTGGAACTTGATCCATACTAGGGTATAAAGTCATGATATCTCAGCCTTTGCTACTTTGATGTTAATAATAACTGCTCATTTGTTTCTTCAATATAGGCTCTGATTTATTATAATGCTAATATATGATCAGAGGAAAAGGACTGAATGCCTGACATAAGCATATAGACCTAATGGTAATATTAAGAGGTGCACATTTTGACCTGCAACATGCATCAAATGTGTGTAGCATAGCAGTGTAGCTAATGGGTTTTAAGATACTATGGAGTTGGTTTGTATTGGCTAAATTGTGCAACAGACAGATGTTCTCACCGGCATGGTGCATGTGAGTGAATGAGTCATCAGTACATTTAAGACAACCAGTTATTCTTCATCCTGAGTCATCAGAAGTTCACTAAAACTCACAGGCACCATGGATTTTCCAGTAACATTACACATTTATCATAATAAATACATAGTAAATATGCTTCTCATATTATAGATTTATTGTAAATATATACTCATTATTAATACCTGTACAAAGTTTGCTGGTCCCATGCAAAACATTTGTATCAAAAACTTTATTCAGAAGAACCAGTTCAGTGTAACATATGCCATGCTTTTCTATTCTTTTTATTTATTTATTTTGTTTTAAAGGTTGTAACACAGATCCTCATTCCCAGCATCCAGATTTATTCTTTCATGCATTTTTGCAAATAGCTGCTCCTGCAAGACATTTCCAACACATATCCCAAATTATGCTCAACCATCTATGGGGGCAAAAAACAAACAAACAAAAACAAGCTGCTAGATTTGACATCACAGCCACCTTCTGTTCACATTGCTACATTGTAAAAGAGTGTAAGAGAGGGTTTTTTTTGGCGCTCTGATGGATGAACTTCTAACACATGACGGTTCTGGCTACACTCACATGTCTTGAAGGCCTCATTTAAGTTTCATCCAATTTAATTCACTCAATTTTTATTTATTTTTCACTCGAATACAATTAGAGGTAATTTTGTTAGCGGTGCTCGCAGCATTTTAAAATTATATTTGAAAAAAATGTATGTTGGTTACACAGGGTAACACTTCATTTCATTACAAAAATAATTAAACTCAATGCTGCTAAAAAAATCCCAGAAAACAGGGACGCTTTCCAGGTACAGTTTTTCAATGTTATACAACACATCAAAAATTTATTCACCTCCATTGTCAATTTTGAAAACAAACTAACTAACAAGTAATTTTGCACCAGTTGTAAATCTTGTTTTTCCCTGACCTCTGGTAGTTGAAGGTCTCACCTTGCTGCAGTAGAGTCGCAGGTTTGAGCTGCAACACGTCAGTTATTTTCAGCCTGGTGTGGAGTTTTTACAGAGCAGCTGCAAACAAACTGCATAACATATGGAATATGTGGTTAAAACTAGTTCAGATGTCAAATATAAGATGATCGAAAACATTGAGATAACACAACAACAGATATAGAATATATCAAATGGGTTTGTTACAAAATCAGTTGTTTCTTTCACCAGACAGAAGTTCCATCTCTGTGCTGTATGTTATTAGATTCATTGCACTGAAAATGCATGACAAGCTCACTAACTCAATTCACTAACATGTCAGTTCACTTAAAAAATGTCAAAAATTATTTTTCCGCATAGCATAGCATTTCAACTCACACACTATATCAAATAAGAACATCCAGGGCTACAATGCTACAAATATTGTTTGTGTTACATATTAAAGCTTGTTTCATCAGAAACACTGTTGCTACTTTATCTTGTGCCATCTGTTCTCTTTTTTTTTTTTTTTTTTTGCTAAAGCATCCCATAATGTATGTAATTAGGTCATATTTGTTCTTATTTAATAAAAAAAAAATGGTTTTAACACCCCATTCATACGATGTATTGACCTCTTTAATTGATTAGAAATGGAGGCAGGACTGAGAGAACTTGATAAAGCACAAATAAAGTCTAAACTGGTTGTTTTACAAAGTATCACATGAAGCTAAGAATGCTAAAAGTATTTTCTTTCAATAGATGAAAGAAATAAAATGTAATCACATGACGACAAAAAGGGATGTTTGTTCTTTCATGAATGTGTAAGAGGGAGGGGAAACATGACTAGTCTCTGCACCCACCTACTGGCTACTTTAGGTTATTAATGTATAAACCACCTAAACATCAAGGGTGGGTGGGGGTCAACATAATCAATGACAGACCACCAAGGATGCAACCAAGACATAAACTACATCCAAACATCAAACAAACAGCAGCTAACACAAGAGAGAAACAGATAGAAACCATGCAAACACAGAATGAAAGATTTATTGAACTAAATTAGGAATGTATTCTGAAATGAACGAGAAAAAACAAAACATGTTTGCACCAACAAGCACGCTGTAGATGTAAAACTTACAAATGCTAGTAGTCTTCACATTATTCTTTCTAAAGTTAAACTGCTTCTTAAAAAGAGACCAAAAGACGAGCGGGTAACCCTCAGGGATTTTCTATAGTGGAAGCTATGGATTCTATCAGTGCTTCGTTCAGTACGATGCGTTGCTGTGACCGACTTCTGTTCACTTGCGAAGGCGGCAGCTTAATTGTATCCAAGTCAAAACACAGGTTCTCTGTCTAAACAAAAGTAACTGCAGTTTGTTCATAAATAAAAACAATAACAAAACAAAAAAAAAAAACAAAGCAGTTTTTGCGTGTTTTGTGAGCATCTAGACAACCCGAGACAACAGCTGTAAAAAAAAAAAAGAAAAAAGTTGCTTGATAATTGGATCGTGTGCCAGGTCAGTCCTGGCAGTTTAAAAACTGCTTGGGTTTAGTGTTTCAATAAGCGGACATGGTTTTTGTTCCTCATCTGTTGTTTTTTTTCCCTTGATCAGGTCCCTCTGAACGCTGCTGGGCTCACTCCACTTTGCTGTAGTCCTCTACGTGGCCGAGCACCTTCTTCCTCTGTCGTATCATGTGGAAGTAAAGCTGGGGGAAGACTGCAGAGGAAGATCAGACCTTACTGATATACCAGATCGACAACAGCATCGACAAAAGGACAAAAGACTCTTTTAAATTTTCTTTATAATTTTGCAAGATGGAAATGTCAGCAAGAACCGGGGACGTTAGTTCATATGTTATATGACTGTGAAAAAAATGTGGACTTCTGGGACGGGATTGTTACTCTGTGCTGTTCTTCAGTGTGATCTTCCCAAGTCACCAGCTTTATGCATTTTGGGTCTGCTGCCAAATAACATCAAAATCTCTAAAAGACAGAGACTATGGGTACGGCTGGCAACTGCATCGGGATGCCGCATTATATTGAGACATTGGAAATCATCTAATTTTTGTTCTTTTAAAGAATGGTCTGAACTGTTGATGAAAATCGCAATATATGAGCGGGTAACTTTCAGTTTTAGGGGGAAAGAAGACGTATTTAATCGGATCTGGGGGCCTTTCTTGTCTTACATAGAGAGTATGTCTGTTTAGCCTTAAATGCCCATATGTAACTGTTTGGTACGTGCAGAGGTTAAGGTCAATGGTAATTTATGTCAGTAGGCACTTTGCTTCTTTTTTGTTTGTTTTTAGTTTTTTTGCTTTGGTTTGTTACTTACGGGGAATGTAGGAGATCATGATGAGGATGAGGAAGGTGTAGTAGTCGAAGGAGAAGTTATACTTGTTGGGGAGGGTGACAGAGTACAGGCCTGTCTTCTGCACGTATGGCAGCGCTGCATAGATAGTCAGCAGTTCCCCAGTCACTCCCATGGGATACAGCATGATGAAAAAGGTGTACCTGCACAGGGGACATAACAAATCCCACAGCTTCATGATTACTTGCTTCTGGTATGAACAGCTAAACACAGAGGGAGATACGCATCATTATAAGGATTTACCATTTATCCTGGTATATAATGGATTTCTGGACTGCAAGCATCAGTGCAAATTAGTGCAATGTTAACCAGTGCAAATATGAATAAAATAAAACTTAAACACAATTCTTTACAACTTTACACTAAAACAAAATGTATTTCCCTGCTAAAAAATGTGGGTACATCCAAACAATGAAGAAAGTGGTCTGAAAGCAGGTGCTTTATCCAAGGCTTGACGTGGTTTTGATTTTTTTTTTTTTTTTATGTAAACAGACCATAATATAATAAAAACAAGTTAGAGGCAGGAATAACAGAAACATTTTTATCACTTCAATGAAAAAATTGGTGTAAAAAAAAGAAAAAAGGATTAGGAATGTGTGAGGTGGTTAAAAAAACATAAAAAGGTCAGTCTACGTATACGTATACTGTGCATCATAAAATCCAAAACTAAATATACTGTGACTTGTTAAAAGTGACACTGAGATCAAGAGAAAATAAAAAGCTTGGTGTATTCCTTCACCAGCACTCCAAACCCAGCATCTGTCCTCTCTCAGCCTTCGCTGAATTTTCCACAGATGCACAACCAATTTTTATGTCTCTCAGGGTGCAACTCAAAGTCTAATACCAATATAGCGATGCTCTCATTTGCTACCTAGCAACAAAGACCACGGGGAGGGAGGCACTTAACAATCGTTGCCGTGTTTGAAGACCAGATGAATTCCATTTGGCCAACAGAGAGATGTAGATTTTTATGGTGGAAGCAGCTCGGGAAGATTTTCTGTATGTTTCATGAGTTTTTTTTAGATATTTAAACAGGAATCAGTGTTAGGGGAAATACATGTACAGAGTGATGTAATAATAGTACTGTGTCCTGTTGCAGGGTTTCATCATTATAGTATTGACAAACAGATGCGCACATCTGAACCAAAATTACCTTTTGTGGAAAACTATTGATCAGCAAGTTCTTTCTTTAAAGAAAGGAGGGGATGCACTATGATATTTCATATAATCAGCCTTGAATTTTCAACATTACTTGCATTAAATTTTTTTGTTTTCTGTTTCATATGTTTCTTTTCAGTGTGGATTCCGAAACCAGACTTTCTCCACTGAATATTACCACTGCAACTAATGCTTATTTTCATCAATTTTTTTTTCTAAATAACTGATTTTGTGTATTAAAAACCATCACAGGTTCCCAGAACATAAGGTGACATCTTTAAGTTGCTTGTTTTGTCTGACCAACAGTATAAACGTGCAGAAAAATCCCAGGAACCCAGAGAATTTAAAATCATATAAGACATATAAAAAAGCAGTTCTCACATTTCAGAAGCTGGAACGAGAGAATGTTTGACTTTTTTTTGAGTGGTTAATTGATCAACACTGTTGTTGATTCATTTTGCGTATCTAATCAACTGAACATCATCTTGTTTCAACACATACATATACGTTGTTTCATTAAACCAAACTTCTCAAATACTTGATTAGTCAATCAATATAAAAATAATTGGCAACTATTATGATAATCAATTACTTCAGTATAGCGTTCTTCTTAATATTTGCTGGTTCCAACTTCTTAAATGTGAAGATTTGCTGCTTTTCTTTGCCATATATCACTGGTATTTCCGGTCGGTGAGCATAATCTCTACACAGATCTAGGAAAGAAAAATACTATTTGTATCTGTATGTATATCTGTAAGTAGAAAAAGAAAAACCATATCGAATGAAGTAATCTATGAAGTATCAATATCACTTTGAGGGTACTGGCTGTATTGTAATTTCTTTTAACAATACCCAGCTCTGGTAGAAAGACAACAGAAAATGACGAGAGAGAGTTGAGAATTACATGATGAACACCCCATAAATTTACGGACTGTTGTCCTTTTTTCATTTTCGCTGTTTTATACAATAAATCATTAACAAGAACACTCATTAGTTGCAGTCATAATGCAGCATAAATATGATAAAATGATGGCCCTAATCAGGAAAATGTCTAATCAAAAACGCAATAATCTGAGGCAACGTTGGGCATTTTCACAACCTCACATCATCTGTTCATTCATTCAGTATTCAACAAGTATTGAAGTTTGATCCAGCTGTGATCAAATGATCTCAGTGTATTTATGTTTTGCTGGTGAAGGACAAACATGTCCTGCTGTGAACTGTCTCTCACATTGCTTGTCCTACCTTGCCCATTTGATGAGGTACGGCAAGTGATTGAGCAGGCTGAATGTGTAGAAAGAGTAACGGATGATCTCTGTCACGGTCCAGGCTGTGACAAACAACAGCACGCTGTCCTCACTCTGCACCTGCACTCACACACACACACACACACACGATGATGATGGGAGGAAGACAGAGCAATAGACAGGTTTTGCATCATGCCGCAGTAGTTACTCTGCTGTGGTCTAATCTAGACTTTTCATTGCAGAACCATGCTGTTTGTTTCAGATGCTCACAGATCAGATCACACTGCACTGCTGGTCACGGCCTTCAGATATTAGGGCTTTGAAGTTTAAAAACGCAAGAGGCAAGAGTTCTCAAGACATACTCCCAATCTAAATACAGTTTACACACATTCACATACAAATGAGAACAGCTTGAGAAAAATGTCAGTACAGCATTATACGATACACACAGCAAGAACAACTACATGTAGCTGACTTCATCAAAACTCAGCATCTGATGTTACTTACATGTTTACTCCTCTCTGATCTATTAACAGGGCAAACAGTACATCAAGTAGTCACTTATAAATAAATACATGTGACTATACATATCATTCATACAATATGCGTTCATTCATACAATATGTTGCACTTCATCTTACCTCCCTGACGCTGTGTGTGACGGCCCAGGTGAGGAAGACCCGGGACATGACCTGGAACCCAGTGAGGACCACAGAGGAGGGCACGATTCCTGCAGCCCGACACACAAAACAAAAGCGCATATAATAACATATATGTAATTAGTTTGTGTATGAGAGATGTCCTGTTCATGATGCACTGAATCAGTGTTTCCCCCACATATAATATCAATACAACATTGTTGTCACTGTTGTTATAAAATGTATATATTATTTAATCTTTCTAGAAAATGGGATCCATACATCTCTATTAATTGTCAATGTTGTCATTTATTTTGAAGGAGTTGAGTAAAATTTATTGCCGCTTATACGGGCCTCTGCAGTTATCGTAAGTATTTCTTTAAATATGTCATCACATTTTACATTAAATATGATGTAAAAAAAAAAGGTAAATGTTTGTCATGTGAAATGGAGAGAAAAATTACAAACAAAAGATTTTTCAAAAACATGAAATACTATTGGAACATAAGGGGGGAAAAAAAGAGCTGTTTTAATGTGTAAATACACAACAGCAAATGGTTTGATTAGTGATTGTGTCAAACCCACAGAAACAGACAGTGTCTTCAACTGACCAGCAGAGCAGAAACTAGTGCTGCAGGTTTGCACACTTGTGTATGTGTGTGTGGAGCCTGTTTGCACTGGGGAAGGTCAGCTAGCTTTAGCCTCCAGATAATGAAGGGAATGAGATGTGAAGCGCAGCGAGGCAACCGGGTAAGAGTCGGTCTCTCGTCATCACATTAACGCCGTAAGAGTCAATAGCTTCTCTGCTCTCTCTTTGGCAAACACTTCAAATATGAAAAAGACGTTGTTTGTCTGTACACATTCATATCTGAGACACTGTACATCTACAAATCTGATGAGTCATAATTCAAGCTATCCACCACTGCACTCGAGATATCTGCAAATACATTTTTTCCAGTCAAAATAACTTTTGAAGGATCACTATTGTTGTTAAAGTACTCAACTTTCTACCCGTCTTGTGCTTTTACAGCAAAAAATCAAAACCTGTGTAAATGTAGAAACTTTTTTTGATTGGTAATTCCATACAGTCTAAAGTCACAACCGACATCTTAAATGAACATTGAAAAGTCCTAAAAAGTCACATATGAATCTGTAAGTAAAAAAAAATAAAAATAAAAAAAAGGTTTAATTGGTTTCTGATTTGGTTGATCGGGGTGGAGGTGAGGGTGGAGGCTAAAGAAAAACTCACCTACAGCACAGTGCAGTATCTGTGAAAGGAAGAGATAACAGAAAATGACTCCACACTATTTTATCTCACAGTCTATAGGAACAGAATATGCTTCAATATTTTTTTAATGGATTTACTTTAATTTGCACATTTCACAGAAAGTCTTTCTACATAACGTATCCTATCACTGAGCCACAGTGTGTCTGGACAGGATCAGTCAAACACCTCATGCTGCTTAACCCCTGCACTACACATGTGTGTGTGGTATGTGTGCCATGTGATTGTATGTACATGTTTAACATGTGAGGAAACAAATCCAACTCTTTTTTCTCTCCATTCAAAAAAAAAATAAAAAAAAAGTGGAGAACCTTGTCTCCAAACTTTTCAGCGACACTAAATTTGGATTAGATGAAAATCTTACAACATGTCAAGTCAATCAGAAATGTGTTTCTATGGTTCTGTGTCTTTAATGCTGTGCAGGCAGGCATGAAGGTTACCAGCCATACCAAACACTGCACAGATAACAGTCCAGATCCCAAACTTTTGTCTGACCTCTTCCCTGATTAATTTATCCATTACACAATTGGAAAATAAACATAAATCCGCACAGAGGTTTTCCATTAATTATTCACTCCATTGTATAATTACTGGAGTGCTGTAAAACCATAAAGTGACTGTTACTGTAACAAATATTATGTGTTATCTTATCTTATCCTTCTTGTTGAAATATTTCCTCACTATATACAGGACTAGTCAAAAGTTTAAACACGCCTACTCATTCAAGAGTTTTTCTTTACTTTTACTAGTTTCTATATTGTTCAGCAATACTGAAGACGTCAAAACTATAAAGTTAAGCCTGTGAATATTCTCATTCATCCAGGTCATAGTTATCTCAAGGAAATTAAATCGAATGCAACTGGACTTGGTTATTTGTCTTTGAAGACATTTCACCTCTCATCCAAGAGGCTGGGACTAGCCTAGTCAAGCTAGCATGAACTGATGAAGCCTCTTGAATGAGAGGTGAAACGTCTTCAAAGACAAATAACCAAGTCCAGTTGCGTTCGATTTAATTTCCTTGAGATAAACAAAAAGTAAAAAAATTAAATAAAGTTGTGATCTCGTATTTGATTGTGGCATTATCGCCCGGTCCGATGCGCTTGTCTCACCTCCAGAATAGCTCCAGTCTGAAAGAACTTCAGCGGCTTCTCTATGGAGTAGTAGAGTCCGTGGTAGCTGCCTCTGGCCAGGTAAGCTCTGACCAGACCCACAGCTATCACCAGCCACCTGGAGAAGAAGCAGGAAAAGAAGAAAAAACACAGTATGATAACTGCAAAAAGATGAAAACTGATCCCCCCAGACGACCTTATCTTGTGTTTCTGGGTGCATTTTCTTTCTTTTTGTATTTTGTAAAAAATAAAAAATTTTGGCATTTTGCCTTTTGATAGTTGTGCAGAAACGGGAAACACGGGTAGAAAGACACGCAACACAGGACTGAACTGTCGACACTGCAGTTATGAGGTATGCTAGGTTCTCTAAACCAACATTAATATTTAGTTTAAGGAGAATTATGATGTTTGATTGATATTCCAATATGAAAAATGTGAAATTTGAACACTTTTTGAGCGCCAACATCTACATAGATATTTATAAGACAATATATTGTCTAATATTTGGTTATTTAAAAGTTGTGATGAAAATATGACTGGTGTGTTTTACAACTTTATTACCAAAGATTAGAATAACAATAAACACCCTTTAAAATACTTTGCTGTAGCTACTGCAAAGCAAATGCAGCATTTTTTAAAGATATTGTCAATAAACATACAAATATCAGCCATGCTAATAAATCACCAGTCACAAATTGCATTGATATTTAATCTATCAACTGTATTATGAGTCATATAATGAATAAGTTTTAATTTTCTGTAAAGATGAAGAACTACAGTGATGCATTGATCGGACTTTTTCAGTTCTGATACTGATACCTGGGCTTTGGGTATCAGCTAATACCGAGTACTCATCCAATACCAATGTTTAATTAATAAGCTGTATGCCTCGCTGTGTGGAGGAGACTGGGATCATTCTTTTATGTGAAAGGCAAAATCAGGCTTATAAAACAAAACATAACAAATAAATACATCAATCTAAATTTACGGAATTCTTATTTATTTAAAATAATGGCATCTGATACCAGATTACCACCGTCACTGATATATGGATTGATATCCAGAATCAGTATTGGTGCATCTCTACCCAGAGGAGCCATGTTTGCAGATAGAGAACAGTTGCAGGATAAGGGTTTCATCACATCTAATCATAAAATGATCATAACGATGCAATCTAATGCGTTACGCCATTCACATTTAGCTTGTCCCCTGCACAAGAAGGCCAGAGATCAGCCACAGAGCAGAGCTCGTGTAGATACCAGCTGTAGGAAAGCTGCTAGAGGAGATCTCAGCAGGGCTAATGGATGCTGTGCTAGTTTCAGTTCACACTGTTTTTTTATCTATTACGTCTCAACCACAGTCAGGACAGAAACTAAACACGCCTGCATTTGAACAGCGAAAACTGGTATTTGTTTGTTTGTTTGTTTGTTTGTTTGTATTTGAGAGAGAGAGACAGAGACACCCTAACTTGTGCTCGATACAAAGCAAGCACTGTAAGGCTCATCAGTGCAGACGGGCCACAATGTGACCCAACTGGTTGGAACAGTGAGCAAACAACACCCTCCATTCAGTTGTGCAATGGTCTAAAAATCAGAGCAATACAAGCGGTACACAGAGATTTCAGAGGTTAGAAGAGAGGCGTATGGTGCATACCGAGCTTGATTTAATACAAACGGAGGATTAAAATACACTTTCAGAAAGTTACATCTAAAAACAAACACTGTTAAACTTAGAATTACAGATGCTGAACTATTCATAGTGGAGTTAATAGTGGTAAACCTACTTTTAACTCTTACATATGGACATAAAATTAAATTAAATTCACCAAACATTCATCTAATTCTCATCTTCTCATCTTGATATTTTCATTATGATACAGGGGTCCTCACTAAGGCTGCAATTTACTATTATTATATTTAAATTATCAATTAGTCTATCAATTTTTATTAAATTCGTTAGTGCATGGAATGATGAAACATAGTGAAAAATGTCCATTGCAAGCTCTAAAAAGATCAAGCTGACTTTCCAAATTATACAGCCAGACAATATTATTTTAAACAATTAATCGACTGACTAACTGAATAATCGACTGTTGTTATGTTGTCTTAGTTCTATTTTTTGTATATTTGTTTTAAATGACATCATCATTGCAGTCCTACACAACACATGTACAAGAGACTTTAACCTCTATTACATAATTTTGTTGTGTCTCCTGTTATAACCTGACTATAAATGCATTATGAGTAACGTATAAACTAGCTATGTGCTAATATCTTAAATACAACTTAAAATGTCTCAGTGGTGGTTCTGTGCAAATTAACGCGACAAAGCAAGAAGAAGAACACGCTACCTGCAGACTATAAACCATCTGTGTGTTAATATGTTGTTATATTGTGTGCGGTGGGGACGCGGCAGCGCACGTCAGGTGGTTGTCTGTCCCTCATCTGCAGTTAATCTGTATTAAGCCGCTGGACGTCAAGAGACAAAGTTATTTCACAACACTGCACACAACGTTTCCAATATCACCTACATACAGACTGGAAGATTTTTAAACCGAAAATAACGTGGAAAAAAGTACCTAAGTAAAGAAATCTTGTTCTCATTATCATTAGTCCTGCCTTGTCAAATAACACACACACACACACACAGCAGCAGCATTAGCACGAGCACGAGGAAACACGCTACATACCCCGCCGTCATAACAACGTTATAAATGACCAGGTACGCAGTAGCCAGGGCCCCGGGTCCCTTCTTTTTCTTCGGGGCCACATCGCTGTGGGCCGGCTTGTTGGTCCCCGGAGCAGCTGCAGACATGACTGGAGCCCTCAGCGGTCTTTGGTCCTGGACGACGGCGGCTGTCAGGAAACGAAAAGAGGGGCCGAAATCAGGAAGTGTCGTCCCGAAAGCGAGAGGATGTCCTGCTCACCACTTCCGCCTTCGTTTAAATATTCCGCTATGTACACTAATGCATACATACTAGTACACAGGTTTATGAAAACTCCACCTAGTTCAGTTTTTTATAATAAATTTCGAATGTAATGTATTGAAGTGTATGAATTTAAAATCTGCAAAAGAGCTGCTGAAACGTGTACAGTACTAGAAATGAATAGACCCTGAACGGAGTAACCTTTCTAATTGAAGACCGATTTATGTGGAGGTATCTATTTAACTTTATTTATTTCATTATTTATGTTCTATGTTTGATTTTATGGTTTTGTTTTTTGTTTTTTTGTTGTTGTTTTTTTGTTTACTTGTGTGTTTGTGTGGGGTTTTTTTTTCTGACTCATGGTTGACCTGCTTTACTGTAAATCTATTAAATAACAATAAACGCTCTCACTCAAGTATCATAGTCATCTTAAGACGAGGTAATGGATTTGTTTATTTAAGATATTTATGCGTGAAGTCCAGTAAATCCTGCTGCTCTGTCCATTGGGTAGCCACAGACAGAACAAGAATAATAGATCGTGAACTATCTTGAGTTAAGGTCGACATCTTTGTCCGTTCATCTGACTGTATGAGATACTTTGTGAGAAGCGCGCCCCCTACTGCGCGCCCTACACACTACTTTGTTTTTTTCACAATCCACAAATCAGGTCTTGTATATAGCCTAGATATTGTAATATTTATAATGTATGTATGTAATATGTATAATGTATAATGTATATTTATAATAGATTGCATTTCATTTAAGTGACCTTTTATTTTGTTGTATTTATTACTCTTAGTTCCTATCTGTTTCTTGCCCTCTGGTGATCAATAAAGTTACTATCTTTTAGTGCACTCAGTAAAATATCACGACACTGCTTTGTGTTGTCTGCCGTGTACACTGTACCTAATGTATTTTGAGCAGTCATAGATTATCATCAGGCACCATTTCCACTGTATTTTATACATATCTCAAAACATGGCAATAAACAACAAGCGCAAGCAGCCAGTGTGCAAACCACAGCTGTCTTATTCATGAATGGGATTGTTCCTCTTTATTCCATTAGATGTCAGCATTACGCTTGTTTTCATAGAGTTTATACAGAGGTGTTAAACTCTATGTGGAGATAATATTCTGTTAATACCCTTCCATACAATAATTTGAAAAAAACATTTAAACGTGCTAAATATATATACATATATGTATATATGTACATATATGTTAAAAACATATTCAGAACACTTCTAAAACTGTTCAGGCATTATTGAAGGCAGCCAAGTTTCCGGAAGCGCAACTAGTGCGAGTTAATGGACACGGAAGAGCTATTTGTTTAGATTTAGCCCGGACAACAACCGAACTTTCCTTCTTTCTAACAGAGTGGCTGTTTTTAGACTGTTAGCATGCCGTTATTTGCTCAAAACCCATTTGACCAAGATGTGGGTAAGTGAAAAGCTGCTTGTTTGTCGTGTTTGGTGTGTCACAGCTAGCTATTAGCTAACGAGACGGCCAACACAGCAGTACCTGACGCTAATGTTAGCTTAGCATGAGTTAGTTGGTTGGAAGTTTATTCAACGTTGACAGTTTTGGTATCAACAACAACAACAACAACATCCAAGTCTCAGCCATCATGTCAGTGGGTAGCTCATAATCTAACTGGTTGTCAACATTTTCCATGACGTTTATCCATCAGTCCAGTTGCTATGATAAGTGATTGGTAACTAACGCTAACTTTGTGTCTGATCAATACATACCATGACTGACTACACGATCACATGATCCCAAATGAGGTCATATTAAATGTTGAATAGTTAGAATATATCGTATTTTGACATGAGCTGAAACTAACTAATTATACTAGTGGTTTTCTCTTTTCGAGTGAAAATACTATTTGGAATTCCCCAGAAGAGCTGTCCAAAAACCCCTTAGATATTCGTCTTAGATTGCTTAAAAGAAACCTTCACTTACCATAACCCGTTGTTTAATGTGATTGAGTAAAATATTTTTAAATGCTAATATAGTAAAAGGTCAGGCAAAGCAAGTTATTTAAAGACTGCAATAATTTGTGTTGGACAGTATTCACCATTTATGACATTTTATGGTGAAAATGATTGATCTATTAAATAAGAAATGTGCAGAGTATTTGATGATGAAAATAAAAACTAACAAGCACTTTTGCTGTCCTATTGTTGGCATATATTATTCTGTTGATCAACTAATTGACTAACTAGTTAGGACTCTTCTGTACTGTGAGTTGTGATGTGTTGACTTGTTCATTTGTGTTGCAAATACGTCTTTTCCCACAACATCACTGGAAGAGTTATCATGTAGATTTTCATGCAAACTTAGTCGCCTCTCACCACATTTTTCTTTCCCTACAACACCACAGTCCTTGTTCCACGATAACATGCCAGTTATGAAGGGACAATAGTGGACTGTGTAGTTCTGACTCTCTGAGAGTGTAGTCAGGATGATGAGTGCCATGGCAGGGTGTACTATGAATTTATGTATATGAGTGATTTCCTGTGAGCACATCACAAAGCAGGTTGATCCATAGTGTCTTAGAAAAAATCAGTTGTGGTTGTTATTCAACACTAGCCTACTGCAACTAGCATGTGCACCCACAACTGTGTTATATATATATATATATATATATATATATATCCCTGTCTGACATGTTTCCAGAGAAGGCAACCAATGAAAACAATACAGCAGATGACTGGGGGCTTATTATGGACATCTGCGATAAGATTGGAACGACATCCAACGGGTAAGCTGGAATCAGCCATTTTCCATTGAATAATAAGAGCTTGTTAGAATTTAAGCAGTGTTGCCATTCAAAGATTGTCTTATTTCAGTACAGTAGATGTTGACTTCACACGAGAATATATCAGGAGCATCTCCAGCGTAAAACAGCTTTGTTTTTGTTTTTTTAGTGATTCTTGTTCAAGTAGTTATTTCTGTTATTCTGTTCTCTTTCAGACCAAAGGACAGCTTGAGATCCATTATGAAGAGAGTAAACCACAAGGTGCCTCACGTTGCCATGCAGGCCCTCAATGTGAGTTTGTTACTGTGTTTTCATGCCACAAAATTTTACAAACTAGTATCTTGGTTAACCATGCCATTAAGAAATCTATATTATAGCAGGAGCTCCATGTTGTTAGCATCATCAGTGAATGCATCCATCCATCCCTATTCTGCTCAAAATCTCCTAATTTCAAATTAGAAACGCACTTAGCAGAAAGTAACTTTAATCGATTGTGCTCCATAGACATGATCAAGTTTATAATAATGTATTCAACACAACAATTCATTTAAAAGTGCATCAAAACATTTTAGCAAGAAATCAAAAACCCATCTCAGATCTAAGGGCCAGAGCTGAGGCTCATATGTTTGTGTACAAATAGTGTTGCCCAAAATGGAAATACATAATACAAAACTGTGATTATCCCAAACATATTTTTTAAATTCATTTGTCTCTAGCAGATGTACCAAATGTCCATTTAAAATCCAATTTAAGTGCAGAAAACACTTCAAATCTCTTCTCTCTTAAGTGTCCATTAACGAGCTGTAATTGGTGTAATATGAACCATTTTTAAAGCCATGCAGGAGAGTGGAACGTTTCATATTGGGAAGATGTAACAGACATGAGGAGTGTAAGGACTGTTTGTCTGACTGAGTCATCATCATGAGCAAATACTGTCACATGGTGCTGCTTTACTTTTAGACCACTGTATTCATCCATTCAGACAATTAAAGTCCTATAATGATAAACCATTTACTGCTAAGCTTCACCTGCTATTAATATGTGCTGTAAATAATTCAGTAGTGTGAGTGGTATAAATGTCCCTTATTGAAATGTACTGAGAAATGGTGTTTCTATATATACTAATATAATATAATATATGGTGTTTAATCAAATTTTTTACATTCTGACTACTTCCCTTACAGTTGTTGGGTGCCTGTGTGTCAAACTGTGGCAAAATATTTCACTTGGAAATCTGCTCAAGGGAGTTTTCCAGTGAAGTACGCAGTGTGCTGAGCAGGGTGTGTATTATTATTATTATTATTTTATCGTATTGTCTTTTTGTGATATCTTTGTACACACTTGACCGGTGTCAGTCTCGCATACTTACTCCCCGAACAATCTGAGAAACTTCAATGTAGCTGATTGAGTTGCACGTCCTCTGTAGGCCCACCCAAAGGTGTGTGAGAAACTGAAGGCCCTCATGGTGGAGTGGGCAGAAAGTTTCCAGAAGGATCCACAACTCAGCCTGATTAGCGCCACCATCAAGTCTCTGAAAGAGGAAGGCATCAGCTTCCCCACAGCATCCTCACAAGTATGTTAACATCACATTACATCACATGCATTACATTGTTACCAGTTTCTTCTTCTTGTGGTCTGCCATTTAGTCATGTGACAACCATCATTTCAAAAACTCTTTGAAATAAAACACAACAAACAACAAAACATCTTAATGGGCAAAACAGGTACATCCAGATCTCTTCCCCCTCCCTTAAATTTTAAGGGTAACCTAATTAGCAAATCTTTTATGGTCTCCAACAAAATAGTTGTTTCAACCACAGACCCGTTTTGTTTTGCTACTTGTCTTGTTTCTGTCCATCCCACCAACTCATTCACTTCACCTTATGCTTGTGTAGCTGTCGTCACGGCTGTGATCTCACTGCAGCCCACCGGGTTGCCAGTGTGAAAGTTCAGGCTTGGTGGAGCTCGTCTGTCTGGATTTGTTTGTGTATGTCCCGGGATCAGGGCTTTCATTAGTAGACAGAGCAGATCCCTGCTTTCGCTACTTTCTTTGTTAAATTTGTTACGTAACAGCCTTATATGAGTCAAGGTTTGAAGTGAACTTTGCTCTCAAGTTTCTGTAAAGCAGACAGTTAAATACAACACTGTACAACTTATCCATTTCTGTCTGTTTACAGTATACACAGACTGCTCAGAACATGCATTAATAAACTCCACTGTGGATTTTCTAGGAATGGATTCAATTAATTAATTAATGTATTTATTTATTTGACAGGGACAGTGCACATTAATGAACAAAGCTGTAAATATGCCTTAGTTAGCAGAAAGGCTAGTTTTCATTTTACCTTACCAGATAGAGACAATTGATACAATTGACTGACTGAATAAAAATTATATATTAGAACATGTTAGCTTTAATATTAACATATTACAACTAAAATGACGTGCAAATAGGCATGAGACCGTATAAAAACTTCATGTCGCAATTATCCTCGCTAAAATAATCGTGATTCACGATATTATCCCGATATGATCAAAAAATGCTTAAAAACTCTTAAGACAACAAGATAATATTTAATATCCTCCCATCCATAGTGACAACAAGACAATATGGAGTAATGTTAAGCAAAGCAGTTAGTTGAGTTTCCTCTCTCTCATCCTCTCTTTGTTGCTCCAGGCGGTGGTGGGTGGTGGTGTGCCATATTGTTAAGGTGTGGGAAGGGAAGGGTGGAGAAACCTGCTTTAATAAAGAGCAGGTGGCGCAACAGGTATGGCATTTAGTCTCTATCACGTCACTGCAAACAGCAGCAGGCTTAACTCATGCTGTGAAACTGCTGCCGAACATTTACCTGTTTCTAAGGTACACAAGGTATCCAGCCTTTCAGGTAGCATCCAGTTTACCAGTCACTGTTGTTTATCTATTTATCTATCGCAGTATATGGCACATTACTTTGTACTCACAGTGAAATGTTGAGCAGTATCTATAGGATATTTTACCTTCCCCATGGGAATTTCCATGCATGTAATACGTATGTATTCATTATTTGTTTTTAAATAACCTCATTTGTACTCAGACTAGCCTCCCTACACTCAGCACTGGTAGCCTCACATTTTACCGTGAGTCCTTGTAAGTCCTTATCCAACACAATACAAGTGTGTGCCATTTTTACAGACTCTGTTTCAATGCACAGGGATCGTTTCGTTATTTACTTGTTCGATAACTCAAAACTAGGCAATTAACCGCACATATTTCCTCTTAGTTCTGCAACAGTCCACTTAGATTTTACATTAGCTCTCAAACTGTGGTTCATCCTGGTGGTAGAATGGTGGTAGGATTTAAGACACGTACTGGTTGTACCTTTTATTGAACCTTTGTCACTACCTCCCTGCTTTAAATTGCTCTCACCTTGTTTAATCAGCCTTTTTGTTTGTTCTACTTCACCCACTTCACCCACTGTTAATATGTTGGGTGTGAAGAGTTGTTGTATACCACGGGCAGCAAAGTCCAGTTGACCTTTTTTTTGTCCACTTTGACCTCACTGCCGTGTCAGAGAGCTGCCTTAGGTCACCTGAGACAAAAGAGGATGAGACAGCTGTGTGAAGAGTTTCTGTCTGAAGGCGAGAGTCACATTTCTTACCATCATGTAGTACACAATACAAACTGCAGGTGGCATTACACTTACAGCAGATCTGTGTCTTACTTCTAGTCTACTCTCACTCACTCCTGTATGTATACACACACACAGACCTGACCTTATCTTTCTATATTGACTACAGGCTTCCAGCGCAAAGGTCAGCACACCTGCGGTGAGCAAAGCATCTGATGATGACGACCTGGCCAAAGGTAAAGCCACGATTCATTGCCTTATATTAAGTATTTGTCTATGGCTTATTGTTTTCAGTTTGTACCAGTTTTCTCAGAATTATCCTTGTTTTTATGAGCAATAGAACAGTTTGAATTATCAAGCAGATTTAAAGGTTGTTTTGCTGCCGACGTTATTTTCAGCCTACGTGCAAGCCGTCCTCTGAGAACTGTTTGTATTCTAATAAGGGAAAAAAACAAACAGAAATGATGAATCCTGTATCTATGCCAAGCTCATATGTGTTGGACGTTTGACAGACATCCTCCTCTTTCTTTTTCTTTTTCTCTCTTCTTCACCTCTCTCCTCCCTATCCAAAACCTTCCTGTCCACTCCTCCCAGCTATCGAACTGTCCTTGAAGGACCAGAAACAATCGGCGGAAACACGGCCCCTGACCGTGACCTCTGACCCCCCGACCTACACCAATGGCGGCGGTGTCCAGGAGGTGAGGAAGGTGCGCGCACTGTACGACTTTGAAGCGGCCGAAGATAACGAGCTGACCTTCAAAACGGGAGAACTTATTCTGGTTTTGGATGACAGGTATCGTTTCATAACACATCCAATCATGACTCATGCTAACTTTAGAGGTAACATCATTTGTTTTGCAGACTCTCTAATCAGTTTTGTTCAAAACAGTAATATATATTTTTTATATTGTGAAATACAGACAAGCATCTTCAGGTACACACTACTATGTAATATGCTATGCAGAATGCAGTTTTATATCATAAATAAAATATTCAGAGTAGCTTACTCTCTGAGGGTGATGCATTGATGTTTATACCTATTTCATGGCTTTTTTTCTTTGCTTACAGTGATCCAAACTGGTGGAAAGGAGAGAACCACAGAGGAGTGGGTCTTTTCCCCTCCAACTTTGTCACAACCAATCTGAATGCTGAGCCAGAGATAGGTAGGTTGTTTTTTTATTGAATCTAAAAGTGAACACAGCTCCTTTCACCTGTGGAAAGCATCAGAGTTCTGTATGATCCGTAGTTTTTTTATTTTTAAACCCGGGGTACGTTTGTTTCAGAACTGTAGCTGATTTTAGCTTTTCTTACACAGTGACTTATGTCGAAAAGACGGCCAGCCTTGAAGAAACGAGCATTGAAACCAAAGCGGAGCCTGAGCCCGTCTTCATCGATGAGGTAACACTTCTGCATAAATATGCCACAGCGTCAAGCCAATATATTTAAACGAATCATTTTCTTTTAATGCTGTGTTCCAGTTATACACTGGTAACCTTAAAGTTGGTATATGTTGTGTGTGTGCAAAATGAATTATTTCACATCATTCCAATGTTTGCTGTCTTTAAATACCCCCTCTTCTCGATGCACATACTCGATTCAGTTAATTTCCTAAACCTGCCATTTTCTTTCCTCTTCCTGCAGGGGACGATGGACAGAACGCTGGCTCTGCTGCAGAATGCAGACCCAGCAGATCCGGCTCCCGACTCCCCAGAGCTGCTCCAGCTGGAGGGTATGAACCTTACTGCTGGTGTAAATGTAACCACGCTGCCAGCGATGGTTGGTCTGAGCTGCAGTGTTGTTTTCTAACTTGGTTTCTATTTCTCTCCCCAACTGTGAATATCTGACTGAACAGGTGCATGTGAGCAGATGAACCCGATGATTGATGAGAGGCTAGAGGAGATTGACAGGTAATGTGTGTGTGTGTGTGTGTGTGTGTATATATATATATATATATATATATATATAGTGGTGGGCCGTTAACGGTGTTAACGCGCTGCGATAATGTAAGACTCTTATTGAGCGATATAAAAAATACCGCCATTAATGTAATGCTGATGTATAAATAGCCGAATTGCACTGTAGGGGGTAATTCGGATTTCGAACCTCTACGCGCCTGTGAATTACCTGAACTACCACACCAAATGTGATAGTCTATCATGGATGCAGCCACAAAGCTGCAGAGTTGCTTCAGGGAAAATTCATTTTTAAGAAGCTTCCTGATGGTGGCATCAACAAGACTAAGGTTGTGTTCACCTTATGCAATGCAGAATTGGTTTACTGTAGGAGTTCTTCCAGTCTCAAATACCACCTGAACGCAAAGCATCCCTTTGCTATAAGCAGTCAGTGATGCATTTTGGCTCCTGTTCTAATGCATCCCCTGGCTTAAGAAACCCGTTCTCAAATACTTACTTTTGGTCAGTACTTAGGTTTTTTTGCATTCTGAATGAGCAATTTTAATCTAGATTAATCTAGATACATCTATATATCTAGATAGATAGATAGATAGATATAATAACTGATTAGTTTAAGACCTAGCTAAGTGTGTTTGATTATTTAACACCCATTCCAGCCACTATAAGGTAATAAACCCATAAACTGATTGGAAAAATCTTTTGACTAATTTGACTATAAAGAAAAATGTGTATTGTCCATTAAATGTGCATCTCACGTGTTGCAGGAAACACTCAGAGTTATCAGAGTTGAACGTGAAAGTTCTGGAGGCCCTGGAGCTCTACAACAAGCTCATGAACGAGGCTCCATTTTACTCAGCCTACTCCAAGATGCAGACGCAGTACGGGCCAGCCAGCTCAGCTGTAGCCATGCAGGTCAGTTGTCCTCTGTACTGTCAAGAGATTCTTTTCACTTTTTTTTGTTTTGTTTTTTTTTTTCGTTATTCTGAATCATAAGGAAGGACTTTCTGGCTCAAAGGACAATGAAACAAAAGGCCTGTCTAAATCAATCAATCAATAAATCAATTTAAAAAAAAAATGGTGTAGCGCAGCGGACACAATAGAAAGCAGACGTAAGCTAGCTCACCCCTCACCCCAATCTTGCTTCATTAGACTGTGTTCCAGTTCATGTATTAACAGCCTTTACTCTGCACATTATTGACTTTATTGACTGACATTGTTCCCAAAGCAGACAGAACTCAGGTGGGTTTTAGGATTTTCTCTGTTGGATGAATACATTACATTAAGGGATTCATGTACAGTTTCAAATCATGTTATATAATATTCTCGTTGATGTGCTGCAGTCGTCTTGTCTCTGTCCTGTGAAGCCTGTTTAGTTGTGTGTGTGTGTGTGTGTGTGTGTGTGTGCGTGTGAGCGTGAGCGTGAGCGAGTACTCTGGATAATTGAACACCAACACAGTACATGCTTTGTCTGTTGATTCTTTAAGATTTCAAGGAGACAGCAGAAGACTAATGTAGGGAGCAGTTCTGTGATTAGATTTTACTATTTTTGTTTCTCACATCCTTTTCTTGTGTGTGTTACATTCAACATGTCATGCAGTTGATTTTTTTTCTGTTTCTTAGACCTGATAGGTTGACATTCACTCTGCCTTTTTTCCTCCCTGGAGAGTGGGAGGCTGCCTGTGTTTTCATGGTGCTGGCAGTTTTTACTATAATGATTGATGTCACTGTCCCTCCCCAGTGATTTAGAAAAATGTCCACTCCACAGCTCAGCTTTTTATTCGCCCTTCTTCATCATTTCATTTTATTTTATTTTATTTTATTTTATTTTATTTTATTTTGCCGATCACTGTAAAACTCGCAACCATGACACCTGCAAAGACAAAAATTACTTTTTATACATGACCCTCTAAAATCACAAATAGATAATCCCGATATTCATATTTCATATAATGTTCCACAGCAGTTATCGGAAACAGAAAGAGACTCTTGTTTTGTAAGCTCAGAAACTTCAGTTTGATAGTGTATGTTATTTATATATATATATATATATATATATACATACATACATACACAAAGTGTTCACTTTGTTGTGATATTTAAGGCACTTCCAGAATATAAAGCCCCAAGTCGGATTTATCAGACTTTTAGAAAAATCTGAATTTCCTAGTCATAACTACAACTTGGGCGCTTTTTACGAGTTTGTATCTATAATTCCTGATATGAACGTGGCATTAGTCTTCACTGGATTATTAACAAAAGTCATCTTCTGGTGTGTGTGAGCATGTGTGTGTTTTCACCAGAGAGGGTTGGGATTCCTGCTGTGAGAATAGCGTGGGAGTGTAGAGAATTAACAATGGTGACAAAATAGAGCGATCACAGGAAGTGAGCGGTAGGGGGGGGGGTTCATGGTCGGCGTCTTAACCCCTTAAGCTCTCTGTCTCTCTCTCTCTCTCTCTCTCTCTCTCTTTCTCTGGTCTGCTTAGGGTTACCTTGGCCCAGGCGGCACTCCATACATGCCTTCTGCGATGCCCCAGGGTCCCCCCGCTCAGCCCTACACTCAGCCCAATGACCAGCCCGGAACACTGCATTCGCTGCCCCCCAACGTCTCAGCCCCACCCAACAGCCAAGCTGCTCAGTCGCCGTACATGAGGTGAGATCTGTAAGCCTGTCCGCAGTGACACTCTTAAGATGGGGTGCTTTTGCAGCAGAAAGCGGACTGATTGATGGAGTATTTTAATTGTTCCTGGAATCTTTCCCAGAGAAACTCAAGCAAAGTTGATGTAGCTTTAAATCTTGTATAGACTGAATTACAGCTCTACTCAAAAAAGGTGTGTGTGTGTGTGTGTGTGTGTGTGTGTGTGTGTGTGTGTGTGTGTGTGTGTGTGTGTGTGTGTGTGTGTGTGTGTGTGTGTGTGTGTGTGTGTGTGTGTGTGTGTGTGTGTGTGTGTGTGTGTGTGTGTGTGTGTGTGTGTGTGTGTGTGTGTGTGTGTGTGTGTGTGTGTGTGTGTGTGTGTGTGTGTGTGTGTGTGTGTGTGTGTGTGTGTGTTTGCTGTTAATACTAAGAGTCGTGTCTGTATTATCTTCACAGCAGTGGCATGAACGCACAGTATATGACCCAAGCTGGAGCGCCTTACCCGCCACAGGCCGGCGTGGCCATGGACATGTCAACCTATCCCAACTCCAGCATGCCTCCTGTGTCCTATCCGATGGCTGCTCCGCCTCACCAGGCTCCTCAGCAGCAGCAGGCGGTGTATTATCAGCAGCCTCTTCTGTAAAACTCAGACTGACTGCTGACCTGGGATAGATACTTCAAATATTTCACTTCCTAGCGGTGTGTTCATTTAGCTTCTCTTTTGTTTGTGTGTGTGTGCCTGTGTGTATGGTAATTGCTTTAGGATCGTTCCTTTGGCCATTGTTGTACCTGACGAGTCAATTTGAACACACCCTGGGCAATTTGAAATAACTTGAGATGTGTGTGTGTGTGTGTGTGTGTGTGTGTGTGTGAGTGTGAGAGAGACACCAGTCAGGACCAATGCACCGGTGCACGTCCTCAGAGTCGGAAGCTTTTTCCTGGCTGACAGTGAGAGCCGCGCCGGTCTTCACAAACTTCACAAGGTCAACACAGAAGAAGAGTTGATTTTACCCGCTAGTACAGGACCATGTAATGAACAGTTCGAGTTACCATTTTACAAACCAATATTTCAACACTGAGTGACTCACGTACGTCACAACTTGACACTATTCATAATATTCACACAACATGTTCTGTTCTGAGGACGTAGGCCATGTCTACTCTAAGGCGGATGCATCTTGGGAAAAAAAGCCTGCTTCTTTTTCTCTTGTTTTTCACCTTTTTTTATTCACACTAACACACTAAGTCTTGTGGCAGTGCCCTCACTGGATGCATTTAGCCACAGTACTGATGTGCACAAGAAGCATTTTGGCAGCACTTTCTACCCAATACAAAATCAGTGTATTAAATATTGACTTGAAGCATAAAAGTCCGCCTTGTGCTTGTGTCACAGTCACAGCCAGTGAAATGTGCGTCTTTTACACAGGCTATTTGATCAGTCAGATACGTGTTAGATAACGATTAAAAACTCACAGCTGAATGCATCCGGCGTAGACAGAGCGTACATTTTTGTCTCACGTTGTTGTAGTGTAGATGGCACACAGCAGTGAGCTAGCTAGAGTGGCATTTTCAGATGTATCCATATTAATGTAGACACGGCTTAAATGTCCTTCATCTGTAGTTTTTGTTTCTTTTTAGTTTTAAGTTTGTAGGTGGATAAATCTAAAGGAGGGTCTCATCATGTATTTGGTCCTTTTTAGTGGGGGTTTGCTTTGAAAGATTGGAGCACGTGAGATTGATGTGTGAGCTTGTGTTTTCTGTGATGCTAGCATTTATTAAATCTGTGTGTGTGTGTCGTTATTTAAAAGGCAGGAGCTCCGCTTTCTCCCTCACCAGCATCCATCACTTTATCTGATCCACGTTTTGAAGGGAATCTCTGAAGTACAAATCTCTATTTTCAGCAATCACATATGTATGTCAACAGTGATATCTGTGAAAATGCTTCAGCAATTATGTTTTCATAAACTTTCTGCCTTTTAATGCGTTCTGTGGCTGCATTTGAGATATCTTTCTGTCTGTTTTGTATCTTTGTTTGCGTGTACGTGTTGGAGAGCTTACTCATAATAAGTTTATCAATCTTTGTCAAGTGACAGATTTGTTGTCAGATTTTAGGGTAAACTGAGGAATAGGTTATTGGATGTCTTTGTGTGTTCATGCTGCCTCTCATCTTCCTATGTGGCGTTTCTTCATGTGGTGGAACCTGGTGGGATTCCACGTTTTTATGCAAATGCACAATACTGAGATGTTTCAGGCCTCTCTGCTTCAATTTCAGAATTGCAGATGACAGTGCTTGTACTTTGATTTATATATATATATATATGAAAATTATATATGTCTATAATTTTCTTAGTTTTGAGAATGTGTAATTATTATTCTCACTTCTTTGCTTGTGCTTTTACTGTTAAACTGGGCAAAATTTAAGCAGAACAGAATTTTCAGAATGTTGAATATGAAAAAAAGAGTGAGGCCTGCGTTTGTTTTTCTTTCATTTTGCTGGTTAAAATTAAGGAGCAGCTTCCATAGAATCTACAGTCTTTTTTTGCAGTAGCTTCATACTTAAGTGTCTGTATTTTCTTTACTTGCCTCCTAAAGACATATTAAAGACATTGTATATTAGATGTAAAATACCTGGTTTTGTCAGTGACACTGACATTGCACCTTAGCTTTGTAAACATTTATTTACCACTGGATGCCTTGTTTTTTTTCTGTAGAAATCAAAGAATGACATGGACACAACTTTTGAGAATAACTTCTGTCTCAGACTCCGCTGATTATGTATAATTATGTATATTTAAAATATTCCAGGAAAAGTTCCTTTATCCAGGATTTTAAAACTGCTTTTGTAACAGAGCAAATTTAAAATATTATTTGAAATAAAATTCTAAAAAAAAAACAAAAAAACATTGAGATGTGTTGAGATTGCACTGTTTTTTTTTTCTGCAATCCGTTTGGATGCATGCAAGTAATTACATTTATACATGGTACATTACATTTATACAGACACATGTTTGAAAATGGTCACTGTTCACCTAATTAGCGCCTCATATTCCCCGCACACACCACCAGCTGCACATGCCGAACCAGCCAATAATCTCATCATTACTCAGGCGACATCATTTATTCATTGAACCTGGCCTTTTTATAGGTCCTGCTCTTTACTTTTCAATAAGATGAAGTGGTGTCTGAAAACAGCGCTCTGACTTCTCAGGAGATTTTATCATCTGTTTGTCCTGCTTGAGTTTGCTGAGATAAAACTGGCCTGGTATATTTTGGAGTGAAGTCAATAAAGACCTATTGAATCAGCTGAATGTAAAAAGATTAAATTATATAGATAAATACATAAATCTAATCATTACTTAATATTCTTATTCATAAAATCCATGTCAAAGTGCATGAATGCTGTATATACTGTATATAATTATATTATATTTATGATATTATTATGTATTTAGATTATTTTATATGAATATTTAGGTTTTATTATATCTTGAGGAAACTGAATGGCTGTGAACTCAAAGCCAAATGCCAGGTCATGCTGGTGCAGTGATGGAGAGTTAATGCTGCCTTCAAATGCTCCTTGTACAATCTAATTAACAACATTAGAGTGTGGAGTTTGTCAATAGGTGTAAACCTTTTAAATTACAAAAGTATTACCAACAGCACCTGTTGATAAGGTTTTGGGGGAATATGTATATATCGGCTTTATCTAAACTGGAACACTGTATTTTCCTTTGCGTTGTGTTTATGTGCATCACGTTGCCTCCTGAACGCAGCCCTGCACTAGCCCTGTGTGATGGGAGTGTAGGGGGAGGGGCATGTTAGCTATGTGAGTATCTATAGTCGCACTAATACTCCAGCATCATCTGTGCAGCATTACAACAGAGCAGGACGCATCTTCAGCAACCTCCGCCACTGTTTTCCCTTCTGTCTGCGGAACCGAAGCAAAGCTGGAGCCGGCGGTCCACTATCCGACACCGGAGCAGCAGCAGTTCCAGTGGAGCGGCTCGGAGCGGCAGCCTCCGCCCTGGACCGATGAACTAGCGGAGATGTCCCGGCACATCTACACCCGACACGGGATAGGAGACGGGCTGCAGAAGCCTGTGTTTCAGGTGATAAAGAACCGAGCTTCTCTTCTCTTCTCTTCTCTTCTCTTCTCTTCTCTTCTCTTCTCTTCTCTTCTCTTCTCTTCTCTTCTCTTCTCTTCTCTTCTCTTCTCTCCTCTCCTCTCCTCTCCTCTCCTCTCCTCTCCTCTCCTCTCCTCTCCTCTCCTCTTCTCTTCTCTTCTTCTCTCCTCTCCTCTCCTCTCCTCTCCTCTCCTCTCCTCTCCTCTCCTCTCCTCTCCTCTCCTCTCCTCTCCTCTCCTCTCCTCTCCTCTCCTCTCACTTACTTTACGTTTAATTCATTAATAACCACACAAACATTTTGCCCAACACAGACACACAAACTGATCTCAGATCACCTGGAGTTAGATTATTCATAATTCCTAACGAGCCCCTGAGGTATCATTAGTCAAACTGAGGAGCGGGTCATACAATGTGCTGAGAATTAGCTTTATTTTTAAAGAAATGAAATTGGATGCTTAATTATTCAACATCCTCTGGTGGAATTCAACTCAAGATGCATGAGGTGGTTTCAAAAAGACTACATTAGACCAGTGTGGCACAATTTACCACACAGTCAAAACTGAAAAGGGCAGTAGTTAATATCTTCCCTCTTGAATGTTTTGTTTTATAGATAAATATAGATAAAATCCTTTAAATGGAATGGTACATTGGATTTTATATGGTAATATTGATGTATGCAGTATATTGATATATTGATGTAGTAGTTTCTTCTGGAAAATCAGTTGTAGTAACCAGCAATAGTAGTAATAAATCTGACCTGTTTATTAAATTGTATTATGGCCCACAGTGTCTTGAAATAACGTGGGACATTGAAGGTAACACTATCACCATCACGGAATTAAATGCTCAACCTTTGGGATTTTCACCCAGTATGGCCGACATCTCATAGAATATATATCATCATTTCACCCAAAACACATAGATAGATGGACTACTTTATTTAAAGAAGAGGGAAATAGAGACAAACTATATGACAATAAGCCATGAACTCTGAAGAATAGAGTCTAGTAGTGCAAGTCTAGTAGATGATGTTAAGGACTGTATGAAGGTGCTTAGCTGCATATATTGTAAATGAATTCATCACATTTTGAATAGACAGTATATGCAGTTTAATCATTATAAAAATGCATATGAGATATCTAATACTGCATGATAAATACGCAGCACATTGTACAGACAGATAGTATCAAGAACAACAAGGCTGGATGTGGACCATGACTTATGACAAAACAAGCAATTGGAGGACATCATCTTGGGTTTAGAAAACTGTAAAGGAAATTTCTCACACTTGAATATAATCAATGTCATATTAATCAAGAAGATGGATGTTATATATAAATACATAAATCAAAGTGAGGTTTCACAGGTGGAATAGATTCTGTCCCCACACACAAAAGGGTAGTAGGGATGCACCTTCCAGTCTCCCCTCGGAAGCCTTTTCTGATGTGGATGTCAGTCATGGGAATGAAGTCAATCTCAGAGAAGTTTGTAGGGCAGATTATTCTGGACGGAGGACAGGATGCCATACAGTGTTAGAAAGGCTGAGAAGTGAAGTCATTTATCATATGTCCCCCACTCCTCTTGCAATCTCAGGTGAAGTGTTACCTCATTACCTCCACAAGTGCTCAAACTATTTTTTTTGGATGTGAAAATGGGTCAGATGAAGGGAATCGGTGCATCCCAGCACCACGTTCACACAGGAGCAATTTCATGCTGACTTTGTTATGAGCGTCTAATAGAGCAGGAAAACACTGACTTCATGTAATCAGGTCGTCACAAATGACAAAAGGCAGCTGAAAGAGGCAGAGGCCCGCTGACACCAGGGGCTGAGAAGCTGGTTTTAGAGTTAGTGTGGAAGAGAATGAGGGTTAAATATTGGGACAATACAGCAAACAATCTGAGCCATGAGTGATTTGTTCTCACCAGGCTAACAGAGGGACTTACTCCAGACGCAGCCGACTAAAGAGGTCAGACGGCAGCACCACCTCCACCAGCTTCATCCTCCGACAGGTAGGACACTTTATTACATCAGCACTTTAATCCTGGAATTTTTATCTTATTTTAATGTACTCTAATACAGTGGTTATTTTTCACATCAGGGACCCCTAAACTAAGACAAATTATAGACCCAACACCCCCATCTGTTAAGATATTTTATTTTTTTTGATGTTTTTATTAGTTTTATTTATTTTTTAATTACAGAAAATGTATGATACATATGACCAAAATAGTAATTCTGCCATTGTGTTACTTATGGATGGATACTTGGATACTTTGAGAACCACTGGTCTTTCCTGTAGTGCCCTTTTAAAACCAAACATTGCATTATTATTTACTAGTGGTGAAGATCAAAGTTATCTTTCCATTTTTCATGCTAGTGTATGATGAACATTATATTGAATTACTTTTAAGAACTCAAGATGATATTTGGCTTATCAGAAGATTTTTTCACTTGTTTTCTATTTGACTTACTCTAAACAGTTTCCTTTGGCAGCAGCAAACACTTTTTCGAGTATTTGAGCATACAATCTATGTGAAACTCCTTTTATGGGTATTTCTAGTGGAATACTGTAATTAGCCTCATCTGTCAGTCTTTCAAAAACACTACAGTGAAATCGTAGTCTGGACTGACAGTAGATGAAGAACACTGAGAAGTTGTAGTTTGAACTCATGTTGAAATTCCTGGGAGATCTGAGAAAGTCACTCAGTAACAATAAGAAACTGCTGCTTCCTGACTTCAGTCCATCAAAATGTTCATTTCAGTCGTTTCACTCTTAAAACTTCAGCTGTTGTGTATGAGAAAAGTGAACAAAAGAACTGTGACAGCAGACGATATGTTGCCTGACTGGTTTGCTGTAGTTTAAGGAATCAATGCCTTTGATTTGTATCATCCCGGGAATTCAGCCTTCTCAGCTCGACCAGTCATGTATAATTCATAAAGAAGGGGGTAGGCAGGCCTGTTTGAATGCAGTCGCCCCCTTTATACACGCTACTGTAAAGCAAATGGGTTGTCTGTATTAAGTCCCCTCTGTAATTGATAATACAGAAGGGAGTTACCCTGGACTTTGACATCCTTGCTAACAAGTTACCAAGGGAACCGATGCTGCAGAGGCCATTCAACAACACAAGGACAGTTTGACATCGGCTGCCTTTATCCCCCCTTTTCTCTTTTACTCTTTCTGACTTTCTCTCTTTCATTTCTCCATATTTGACCCTGAAACTCCTCCATCGTGTGCTAACGCCATGTGCCTCTCTTAGGAGATACAGTTACATCAAATCAAATCAGGTCGGAGGTTTTTTTTCATGTGGACATGCGAACAAAAGCACATGTCAACTAGTAGTCAGATATGATTTATGCTACTAGCAAATGATCAGAGATGTGGTTGCCTTGTTTTCCGTTACATATAGGTCAGTTTGTATATGTGTGAATAGACTTTGAACTTCTTAAAAAAAACCTAAAAAACCCCCCAATATTTACAATCTTTGTAATTTTGCATTTAATGTGCTTTTATCTAAATCTGTTGAGTACAGACACTACTGAGCTCCAGATGACGATGGATTCTGATGAATACTACAGTCCTTTACAGTTGTTGATGAGCGTGCATTTCAATTACCAGCATTCATAATTGAATGTCTGCTGCATGAAATCAACATGGAGTAATTACGTGGCTCACAGGAAGATACAAAAAAAAACAAAACAAAAAAAAACAAAACATGATATAAGGGACAGAAACAACTGAAACAAACAAAGAAAATTTTAAAAGAATATTACAATGATTGGACACAAAAAAAAAAAGCATTAAAAATAAAAAACCAAAAATAAGGAAAACAACGGAATGAACACATAAAAGCTCTTGCACACTTCTTTTCCCTATTATACGCTCACAGATGTCGATAACACCCCCGCTGTGATTTGTGTCATCACCAGTGTGGTCGTCATCAGGTGAGAAGAGAAGCAGTGGGCTTTCTTTGATTCCCTCGTGTATCCATAGTAACAACTGCCCTTCAGCAACAGGGATCAGGCCCAGAGGGTTGATTACCAGGAAACTGCACCTCCTCCTTCTCCTTTTCAGCAGAAAGTACATTTGTTTTTTTTACAGTAAATGCTCCTATGAAAGAAGACAATTATCCTAAAAAATTATCAAAATTTTTATGGCTATAATAAAAGCCTGCACAGGATGGTCATTAGTGTTTATTTAACTCCTGGATGTGGAGTTGACTTTGAGAGGAAATGAGGTGATACAGGGAGGGTTAGGTGAAGTTTAGAGTATTGTCTATGAAGTTTTGCGGTGAAGGGATGACCTCATACAGATCAGTTCATTTAAGGAAAAAAAGTAAACGGAATTCATCTTGACATTTGTCTTATTTTCATTACCAATTAATCTGCGGAATATGTTCGTGATGAGTTGATTAATCATTTTAAGATGTTAGAAAATAGTGAATAATTCCTATTATAACCTCCCAGAGTCCAAAAAAGACATTCTCTTCAAATGTTTTTATTTTGTCTAAGAAAGAGAAGAAAAAAGAGAATTTTTGTCAGTTTTCAGCAAGGAAAAAAGAAATGTTCAGAGACAATTGTGTTCAGTGACTGATTTTAAATTATGTGTGTTAGAGCAAAGCGCTGGTAGATAACTGATTCTCCCAGATGTGTGTGCTGACCATACATGCATGGACAGATGTTTCTTTGCGTGGCTGGTGAACGGGTGCCTGAACAATTTCCAGGCCAACCTCTGAGCTCCATGATAAGAGGATGCCAAAGGTTGGCAGATGTTTGTTCGCAGGAATAATCCAGAGCTGCGGCGTTGAAGACAACGTTACATTCATTTCACAGATGCTTTTGTCCAACGACTCTCAGTATGTGCATTCAAACCAAGTTGGGAGTGGATCCCTTTTAAACAAACAAGTACAAGTGCTGAGAGATTTTTTGGTGGAAGATGAGCAGTGACTCAGCTATTCTAATGAGATGGCACCTGCAGGGTTTTCTGAGTTATGGGACGTTAAGAGTCAGAGGAGCAGAAAGGTTGGGCCATAGTGTAGGATTTGACCATGTCTTGGAGGTATAAAGAAGCAGTTTCCTTCACTGCCCTGTAGGCCAGCACCAACGTTTTGAACAGGGAGCCAGTGTAGAGAACAGAGAAGATTAGTGGTATGGGGAAAACTTGGGATGGTTTAATATCAGTGCAGCAGCAGCAGCTTTTCTGGATTAGCACTACTGCAGGTGGGAGATCACAAGAGTGGGCTACTGCTGCAATGTTTGCCAAGTATAAAAGTTTGTCATCCAGGGTCACTTCCAGATTCCTCACCATCCAAATTGGCGCCACCATGGTGATGGACAGGTCTCAATGAGGGGACCCTCAGATTTAGATTTAAGTGATGCCTTAATATCCTCTGTGAGATATCAGCCAGACAAGCAGTGATAGCATGCATCCACCTGAACATCAGATGAGGGGAATAACGCGAATATCTGGGTGTCATCAGCATAGCAGTGTATGTATGACAACGCCAAGTATCCTCATGTAGCAGGAGATGGACCCAGGCTGGAGCCTTGTGGACTTCCTGTTGTCAGGCAGCAATTCTTTTCGTGTCACCTGGTAGCAGTGACGGTTCAGGTAGGATGCAAACAGAGTGACTGCAGAGACACCCAACAGCCCCCTGTATCAAATGCAGCAGACAGGCACCAATCTTTCCTCTGGTTCTACATTCTCTGTTTTCTGTGTTGGTTGACTTAAAGCATTCATATACTTGTGCTTACATAGGTATGATGGCTACCTCACGCATTCTTTATTGCTTCAGACAAAATTATGTTAACAATGTAATGAAATAAGCTATTTCTGCTAACCCAAAGAAAGAAAAACAAGACTTTACAGTCTTTTTAAAGGTAAGAAATCTGTTTTGTTAGGACAGCAGAATACTGTGCATAGCATGTTCTAGTGAGAAGCAAAACCTTCTTTGTCGACAATGAAAACACCCCAGAATACGTTAAAGTTAATTAAGAAACACAGACACTCATGATTGAATCTTGTACAGAAGCTGTTAAATTTTTTATCAGTCTTGTCACCTGAGGCTGACTAGAAAAATGACTTTGGTTTGAGACTACAAAGACCTCTTTTCAAAAATCTAAATTGAAGTCTTAGCCTATATTCACAGCCAGGGTCTCCAAGTTTAAATCCCTTGTGCCTGAAATACAAATCTGAAAATAAGGATGACTATAAGGCTTTCATATTGAATAAATTCTCATATTGGGATGGCAAAGCTTATGATGCTGCCACTTTCTTCCCAAAATTGAATTTCATTTTTAAATCGCAATAAGAGGAGACATCCAGGCTTGCAGTCTGCAAAGTGATAAGGAAGGGGCTTCTTCGCACTGCTAATCCATTTTATGTAGGTCACTCGGCTCAACTCGGCGGCCTTTAATTCATGAATTACTTGATGGGGCTCGGCCACTGCTCTCATAGCTCATGCTGGCATGATGTATTAGTCTACCCGTACCTCATGAGTAAATCCCCCTTTTCTTTCTCTGTTTTCGGCCATGTTGCCTGTCACTGCTGCCTAGTTCTTTCCTCACCAGTGTGTGTGTGTGTGTGTGTGTGTGTGCTCTCAATGTATCGCTCCGTCTTAAATCTGAGATTCAATAGCTGAATAGTTTCAACTATGACACAGCAAATAAGAACAACCCACAACAACGCATGTTTTGCATTTTTGCTTAACGAATTACTTAACAGTTCAATTAATTATAAAGAAAATCATTTTTTTATCATAGTTTCAGTGCAACTTCTACTACCTCTGTGCTTAAGAAGACTTTTATTTTTTAACCATGCCTTCTATGTGCCAGATGTACAAACCTTATTCTTCTTTTTACTAACCTCAACTCTAAAACCCAAGTTTCAATCCTAAAATGAAACGTTGTGTTGACTGGATGTTTGTCCCCAGATTGAAGTTGAGTCAGCATTATGTGACTGTGACTTCTCAGCAACATGCTTACATACCTTGTTAGCATAATGGATAATGGAGCTTAACCATCATAACTACATTTCAACTCAAACCTTTATTCCAACCTTAACCGCCATGATTAAAGTCAAATAAACTGCTAGTATTATTATTATTGTTATTTCAAACATTTTCTTGTTCATATAATGTAGTTTCCATTTAATTTGTGTCCTTCATAATTTTGCTCTCAGCCTAATACAGGCTTAATACAGTATAACTCAAACATATATAAATACTATTACCTCTGGGTGATAATAGCTGTGATCCCATATATATGTACACACACACACACACACACACTCACATTCACACACATACAGAGCCTACTTTAATAGTCAAGGGTGGGCTGCGAGCTCTGGAGATCTCCTGATTCAGACCACAATCTGTGGAGGCAGATTAAATATATAAATATATAGATTATTAAAATGATATTCCTCCACTAGAATATCTGACAGATGATTACAAAGCCATCAGGTGCCGTCAGGAGAGAAGTGCTTGATCAGAGGAGGAAAACAGAAATCAGTGGCAGGTGTGATGAAGATGTCTCGTGTGATAGGAGCAGGTGCATCTGCTGTGACACTGTTTGGCAGGAGAGGGTGCTGTTGCTCTACTTTGTCAGATGACATAATATTCTCCTTCAGTTTCATTCAGACTGGATCCTGTCAGAAATAAAATAGATGTGCAATGAATGCAATTAATTTGGTATTGATTTGCTGAAAATGAACAATGCACAGTAATAAACATTGCTGCAGTTTGATTTGGTTGGAATGGACTTCTGTCATTTTGCTTCTTTTTCACAATTCATTTACCCTTTAGCTCTTTTTAAATGTCCTTTACTATCCCTTTGACTACCCAAACTATGACTCTCTATCTGTTTTATTATTTTTAACTGCATCAATAAATAGTACTCGCAATGTTTTTCTTTTTAATTTTAAGCATATCGTTTTATGTGACTGACATTCATCTCGTAAAAATGAAACGAAATGTTTAGTAATATAAAGGAACAAATCACTACATGTGATGTAAAAAACGTTAAAAGGATTCAAAGGATGTTTCTACTGATTTGGAGCAACAGATTACCATTCCTCCATTATTCTGTGAATGCTTTTTACACCTGTGATGCCCATAAATGGTGTTAAGCAAAAAACGGAAAGGCTGTAGCTTTTCTTGATTGTATTGATAGATAATCTGTTTCTATGTAATATACATTTATAGATTTATTTTATGGCCCTGGTGCAATCCTGAAGCTGTAATGACCTTTGCTGCGATGCTGCGTGTAATTATATGTCAGTCTTTGCAAATGGGTGTTCAGTGTCAGGAGGAGATTACCTCACACACACATCCATGCACAGAATACACACAGCTTGTTGGTGTAAGTGTTGCTCTCAGGCTGCAGATCCCTCCACACACACACACACACCACCTCCCACTGTGCTGCCTCTCTTCGCTCTCCTCTTCCTTATTCAAAGCCAGCCAATTGGCAGGCTGCATCCCACCTCTGTCATCAGCCAATGCTGGAGGAAGGGATTGGCTTGTGTGATCTGAGCTTGGAAGGCAGATGAAATGCCAAGTCTGCTCTGCCTCTGGGGACAACCGGGCTGCCTTATAATGGGAACCAACACTCGCTCGGCTCGGGGGAAATAACATCCAATTCAGCATCAGGAGAACATAGGGCTCCACCTTTCCCCCCTCCCCACCCTTTATCTGCTGCTCCGGTGTGGTCTGGTTGCTCTGTGGTCTACCTTCATGTGGAGAAGGAGACTACTCATCATCCATCCTCTCTGGAGCAGGTTGATCAGCAGTCGTTTCTGTTTTCGGTCTATTTCGCGCAGAAGAGCTGCTTTTTGGAATCTCACTCCTCCATGTACGATAACTTGTACCTACATGGATTTGAAGACTCTGAGGCGGTGAGTGGAGGGGCGTCTGACACTTGTAAACCATGCTTTTCTGTTGTGTCGTGGTTGGATGATCCCTATACAAACGCCTACAGAATGCATTGAGGCTTGAGTGGGCTGAGCATGCACTCTTCTCAGGGGAGTTAGAAGAGGTTGGGGGAAGGGTGTGCACGAGTGCGTGTGTGTGTGTGTGTGTGTGTGTGTGTGTGTGTCTCTAAGGTCTCTTCCGTCAACCAAACTGCACAGTTTTCTCACTGATAGCGTCTGCCAGATGACAGCCTTTCTCCTCCCATCTGGACTTTGGGCAGATCTGCAGATCTGAGCAGTATTTCTTTACCTTATCTCCATATGGCTGAATGGCTGCTACGCATGCTGTAAAGCTCTGTTTATGAACATTGTGGATATTTGTTTGTGAGCATGTCTATGCGATTGCCAGCAGCATCTTTCATGTATTCTCACTTGCCAGTAAGCACCATTTTCCTCTGTGGTTTCATTTGTATTGTTCTCGCTTCTTTGTCTGTTTCTCTTCATCACAACCCCACTGGACTAATAAGACCAGCAGCAATAATGATGATCACTCACTATGCGGCCAGCTGTATTATACTGATGTGCCCGTGCACCCAAACCGGACGACTTTCACACAAGACAAGAAACGTCACGTTTTCTTGTCATTAAGCGTGGAATTCTCATCGTGTTCACACACAAGTGCTGGTACAAGCAAAGAATCACATAGTAGACCTACACACACTTTTGATACTGAGAGGCCAGCATTTTTATTGACGGCAAAGTGGGCACCCTTGGGATAAAAATGTGTCGGGGAAGCAGAAAAATGCTTACAAGGGCAATAAATGTAGGAGCTGCTGCTGCTGGGTGGAGGGGAGGAGGGGAGGAGGGATTCCCACTGAGCCAGAGTCTGTCAAGACCTTTCTGTAACTCCATCTGACATCCTGGCTGCCTCCTCAAGTTCAGTTTTTGCAGTTGTGTGGATTTTTTTTTAAAAGGTAATATTTTATTAAAGAAAAAAACTGCACAGACAAATGTGGACAGCTGAATCATTGTTGACATTTCATTCAAAATAACCATGGACATTAAAATGCTGCTAGGACAGCCTCCACTTTTTCGGTTTTAGGCTTTCCATGAGAAGATGTGGCCACTAATGTAGCATTAGTGAGGTTCAACAGTTATGTTGGGTGATAAGGCCTGGCTTGCAGGAGGTGTTCCAGTTCATCCTGGAAGTTTTAAATGGAGTTGAGGTCAAACTCATCATCATATCTGGCTTTGTGCAAGGATCATTGAAACAGGTAAAGCCGCAGATTGTGTTCAGCCATAGTTTCTATGGTGCCTAAACCAACGTGCTAGAGGTGCAAACTACAACAATTAACCTCAATGATTAAAAGTCTGGTTTAATTAAATTCTCATATAGAGTTATAACTCTTCTTCAGTTTTAGTGGGTTTTTTTCAGGCAACCAGATCTACTGCTCATATTTGTATTGATAATTCAACTGGGAGAGTTTCATGTCCATGCAAGTACTCGAAAGTACTCCAACTATAACTCCTCAAACACTGTCTATAAACAGGACTTTTACTTCCAAGACTGGACATCTAAGGAATGCAATCTGTTTCCTGTTGTTTCAGATGTTTTTATCATGTGATATTGTTCTATTATTATGGATCTGAGTAGCTGATCAAATCAAATCAAATCAAAATTTATTTTTATAGCAGTCACAAAAAGCATTTGGAGGGCTTTACAATTTGTACAGGGAGTGACACCCTCTGTCCTTAGACCCTCGATTCGAGTGAGGAAAAACTTGCCCACCAAAAAACCTTTTAACAGGGAAAAAAGGTGAAAGAAACCTCAGGAAGAGCCACAGAGGAGGGATCACTCTCCCAGGACGGGAGAAATGTACAGAACAAATCAACACACATATTATACAATCACAATGAATTACAATGAATTACATGAATGTTAAAATGAGAATTGGTTACAATGAATGATAATTGTTACAGTAGCAGTGGAACCTGTGATAGAGAGACACAGATGCACAGCAGCAGCAAATCAGTAGTAAGGTATTATGAGCTCTTTTAGATATGATGGTGCCTGACCATGAAGAGCTTTGTATGTTAGGAGAAGAAATTCTAATAAATTCTATTCCAGATTTAACAGGTAGACAGAACAAGGAAGACAAAATAGGACAGATGTGATCTCTAATCTTGATTCCTGTCAGAACACGTGCAGCAGCATTCTGAATCTGCTGCAAAATCTTAAGAGACTTATTGGAGCAGCCTGATAACAAAGAGTTACAATAGTCCAGCCTAGAAGTAACAAATGCATGTTTTTTTTTTCATCCGCTTGAGATATGATGCATCTGATTTTGCGTCTGATCAATGTTACGTAGGTGGAAGAATACAGTCCTCGAAATTAGTTTTATGTGGCCATTTAAGGACAAATCCTGATCAAAGACAACTCCAAGATTCTTTACGGTGGAGCTGGAGGCCAGGGTGATCCTGTCTAAGGCCACTAAATCTCTGGAAAGACAGTTTCTGAGGTGGTTGGGTCCAATTACGAGAACTTCAATTTTATCTGAATTTAGCATCAGAAAATTCTTGGGTCATCCAATGTTTTATATCCTGAATGCATGCTTGGAGTTTAGTTAAGTTATTGGTTTTATCAGGCTTGATCGATAAATGTAATTGGGTATAACCGGCATAGCAGTGAAAGTTAATAATGTTCCCTAGAGGAAGCATATATAAACTGAATAGAAGTGGTCCTAATACAGAACCTTGTGGGACTCCATGAGAAACTTTGGTTTGTATGGAGGATTCATCATTAACATGAACAAACTGAGATCGATCTAAGAAATATGACATAAACCAGTCTAGGGTGGTTCCTTTGATGCCAATTTGATATTCTGATGGTCACTGGTGTCAAATGCGGCACTAAGATCTAATAGGACAAGTACAGAGATGAGTCTTTTGTCCGATGCCATTAGGAGGTCATTTGTAACTTTGACTAGTGCGGTCTCTGTGCTATGATTTATGATGAGACTGGAGACTATGTACTTCCACCACACACTGGCCAGGAAATGGATTTATTGTAAAATCCTACTATTCTCAATCATCCAGACTGATGAAATATAGCTGGATTTATTTATTATTACTTGAACTACACTAACCTTTTTTTGGTTAAAAGTTCAATCAAAACTATGATCCTAGTCCTCTCAATGTCAACACATCAGGAGTGTCAGATTACCAACTGTAGAGTTACCATCGAATCCAAACTTAAAAGCCACTTACACTCACACACAATCAGAGCCGTTCTGCTCCACGTTGTTCCGCATGTAGGGCGGTATTGGCGGCACTACAGAAGACATCTTTGGTGCTCTTAGTGTCCTTGTGGTTTGATATCAGCGCTTGTCATTAGCTCGTGGGTGTCGGGATTTTTCAGAAGTGACACTTTGTCCAATGACTTCTAAGGCAACAGACATGGAGACAAATCCATTTGTTGGATTTCTCCAACTGTGACTAATTTCTAGTTGACTTTCCTGTGAATGTGTTATAAGGTAAACTCATAACACAGATGGTCATACAGTACAAGGCTTTGTGGCACAACAGCTGGTGATTTTAGATTTTTTTTTAAAGTTGTACTCATGGTCATCTTTATTTGAAGGGCTTGGACCAATTAAAAACAATAATACATAAACAAACAGTCAGGTGCCCAAATGTACAGTGAAACAGTTTTTGCTTGTGTTCATACTGACTAGTAAAGGATCCCCTTTTAAGTAAGCAATGGGGAACACAATCCACAGTCATTGTTTCATGCAAAAATTATGTTTTACAGTCTGTGTTAGACAAATAAAGTCCATATCTTCCAAAGTTAGTCTTTGTAGTACGAAATTCTCTTGTTTTTCTTTCGCAGCTCAATAAGGAAACGCTGTCCATGGAAACACAAAGAAGGAATTTTGTACTAAGAAGATTTTGTAAGATCTTTAGTTAATTTGAGTAACTCTTCTGAAACCTCATTTTAACTTCATCAACTTTAAATTGTATTTTTGTACACAACTGTGGATTTTGTTCCTTATTACCTCAGTCAGATGCTCATTAGGTAGTGATCTCTTCATGGCAATTATGAACAGAAGGAATGATTAGACTACACCAAGAAAAAACTACATATACAATAGATGAACTGTTGTTTTTAGACCGACCTGGAATATTGTGAACCTATTGTTCAACAATTGTAATGGAAAACTACTTCCCTTCTTTAGAAATGACATGATCCACTTACTATAGGTGTGCACACAGGTCTATCACAATGATTACGTTATTGACTTATCATATGATAACATAGTTATGACATTAACATGTTCATATATCGACTTTATATATCGTCCAGCAAAAGCAGTTATCGTGACAGGCCTAACTGTCTAATTGTACTGTTTCAGGAATGCTACTGGTAAACTTAATGAAGAAAGAATGCTTTTAGCTCTTTATCCTGGGTCTGATAAGTGTGGAGGTCAGGGGAGGAAGGATGGAGATGGGAAAACAGAGCGAGCTGTGGCGTCTGAACAGATAAAGCTTGAGTGTGGCACGATGGACTCAAGACTGGCCACTTGACACTCCTAGATAATAACCTCACAAACAACTGTGTGTGTGTGTGCGTGTGTGTGTGTGTGTGTGTGTGTGTGTGTGGTATAAAGACAGGAAACAGACGGAGAAGAGGGGGAGAGATTTGTTGGCAGAGTTTTTGCTTGTGTCGGTGCACATGATAGTAATTTTGGGAATACTTTAAGTGCCCTGTACTCTGAATTCTTGTCATCTCCAGTAAAATGAGCTGAATCACATCATCTCCGTCATTCATGCATTGACAATTTCAGGAATGTTAAGTGGCAAATGTAGGCAGTATCAATAAAATAATTAGACTTGCATAGTGGTTAACACGTTTTCTTCTTAATGATTTGAGAGAAGTCAACAGAATAAGATATTAGTGGTTCCTGTTTGCAATGTACCTGTGGCGACTGTCACTGGATTACTGTGATGCTGAAAAATGTTCTCAGCTATACAGTTCTGGAGTTATACAGAGCAGATTTATTGATGTTTATTTATGATGGACATCAAGGATAATAATATACTTACAAAGTGTGAGTCACACTGAATGTAAAAATTAGTTTATATCATGTCTGTGTGTTCAGATTCTCACCACACCCCCCGTTCAACTCTCCCGTGACACCTTGATAACCTCATGTATAACCTATTCATCAAATTAGAGAATTAAGTAGCCCAGCAAAAGACAAGAGATAAGAGAACACAAGACATGGCTCACAGTTCAGGGACTCTGTGTCAAACCACAAAACGTTAAAAAAAGGGCACATAGTGGTGCCAACTAATCTCTCGTGCCAAAATGAGTTGATAGATACATTGTTGAACTCATTGTTATGACTACATCCAACTTCTCAAATATTTGCTGCTATATATATATATATATATATATATATATATATATATATATATGTGTGTGTGTGTGTGTGTGTGTGTGCGCGCTTATGAGGCTTATGTCCATCTTTTGCATGAATTACACAAGAGCAACCAAATGACGGCAAAAGCGAACCAGGTTGAAGACAGCTACACTCTACGTTACTGTAAGTGGAATAAAATTTTCACACGTAAAAAGCCAATAAGAGTAAGTTATTCAGCCTTGCGTCTGATGAGCATTTTTTCACAGTTTAATTAAGGAATCCTGCGACCCAACAAAACAAAACCACACACACAAGACTGAAAAGCTCACCTGCATGTTGCAGGTTAAAGTGTTTCTTCTGTTTTCAAGGACTTTATTCATATTTTTGAAATAGTGAAACATAAAGCTGTTCTACTATGGCTATATGGTGTGATGCTTTTATTCTCCTGTCTCTCCAGCGCTCCGGTTATAGATTTCATTTGTAACGAGGCAGTAAATAACAGTTATTTGTATCAAGGAAAGACTCCCATGGCTCTAAATGGATCATTAGCAGGGGCGCCTGGAAGCCCTGGACAAAGGCATTAATCCTCACCATCCAGTCTAGCAGGTTGATTTCAAAGACTAACTGCTGTTCAAATCCTCTGTTGCACATTTTTGCCATTTGTTTTCATAAAATTATTGATATACGGCTGTAGTATATTCTCACTGAAGCCATGTAGTAGGCATCAAAACAAAACTGCCACATTCAGGACAAGAGCAAGTCTTCTTCTTCTCCACAAAGCAAAAGGTTGAAAGGATAACTCCACATTAATTATGTGACTGTACGTCCCTGCCATCAGTCAGACATGTAATTAACTCAGTGTTGGCAGGTCTACAGGAAATATTCATAGGAGACTACTATTTACCATGTTAGTAAGAATACCGAGCTTATTATGAACATACTGTACCTCTGTCTCTTTCATTGTGGCTTGTAAATGGCTGATGGTGACAGAGAATCCAATCATGCAAAACATCTGTTCGGCTATGACAGTGCTTGAGGATTGTAATTGGATGGGATGGTTGTGGAAAAAGGAGGCGCTGCTATCGCAGGGAGAACAAATTGATGAACAGGGCAGAATTTAAAGCAATACATCATGCCTTAGTCCGCATGTCAAGCAACCCTTTGTAAGCATAATTCCTGCTCCCATGAGTTTTACCCCATTGTGTGCATGGTTTTGTGTGTTCTTACATACACATACAGTTTTTTTTTTTACAACTGCTTCCAGATGAATAACATCATAACACAAAATAAGACACGCTACTCCGACATAACCAACAATCTAGGGCTTCGACTACACTAAACTTTGTATTCTGAGTTAATCTATCAATCATTTTTTTCAGATAATTAATGTTTTGATCTAGATATAGGGCCCCAACATGATTACTCAGACTCAGTGTCTCCTCTTCACATTACTTGTTTTTTAAACTAACAGTCCCCAACTCCCTGCAGGGCCAGTATTATATGGACATGCAAAGAATACACCCATATGTGACTTTGATCTGATTCCAAACCATGCATATTAATATGCTGCTATAACAGCCTTTCCATAAAGAAAAGCTTTCCATAAAACATTGGAACCTGTCTCTGTGCTGGGAAAATCACTTCTTTATGGAGCTGACAAAGCCAGCTCCATAGGACTATTTATTATGTCGAAACTAGAAAGTAATCTTCCCGAAACTGTTGCCACAAAGTTCGGATCATACTATTGTACATCATTGTTCCCTTAATAGGAAGTAAGAGACAAAGCCTTAAACCAGGAAAACAGCTCAAAAACAGCAGACGTGTAAAGAATCTGTCCATATAGTGTATAAAAGAGAGCAAATCCTTCGTATTAGAAAAGCTGGAACCAACATATGTTTGGTGTTTTTACTTTATAAATTCTAATAATTATTATATATCCCTATTCCTGTTCCTGATCACAGTTGCTCAGAAAGATTCTCTTCACTATATTATGCTCACACATCATCAGGTATTATGAAATGTTCAGATGAGATGAATGTATCTAACATGGCAGTCTGTCTGTACTGTGCCACCCTGTCCTCCCTGGATGGATGCTGTTAATGAGTAGTGTTGGAACAGTGTATGTGGTAGTATCCACGGGGGAAACAGACTGTGCCATCATCTGTTAGGTAAACATTTGTGCTGAGGCCTACGTTTTCACCCCATTTGGCTGAGTCTGCAGGACTCCAAACGTCCACCAGCTGGCTGTCCGGCAAAATAGGAAGCAGCATCCACCCGACATGACGAGCTGGAGACATTCTGATGTAGCTGTGATGTAAAAGCATCTCCATGTTTGAATTAGTGCTTCATAAATATAGATGACTGTCAAATATTTGGGTTTGTGATTGACTGTGGTGATGGTTGTACTCTCACAGAAATACTCTTTGGCTCATGGGAAAGTCTCTTAACAACAGTCATTTAACTGAGTGCAGAGCAAAAAAAAATCAGGCATGACATTTGCCTGACATTTTGGAAATGTGTGTTTTCCACCATGAAAAGCTGAAACAAAAAAAATGTGTTGTATTGAGTAATTGTTCATCCAGCCCTTATAGTGTAATAGTAGGAGCAGGAATATTTCTCACATTTCACATTTAAAATGTGGTTTGAACTGCTTCCTACTACAGTGAAATGATAAATATAGTAAAACAGTTGTTTTGTCCTCAATTTACGGATTAAAATGTACACTTGGTATTGCATGTGTCACTTTAAAACGTGATAACAATCTTTATAATCATGACTATGACCCTTTTCCGCTGTCATTGGAGCTGTCAGCTATCCTACTGATTTTACTTCATAGTGACGAACCTGGAGCCTGTATGGACGTAAAGAAAAATGCATTTCTGGTACACACGCAGTAACATGATACTCTGTTCAGTGGGTATGACACAAAGAAGATGCTGCCTCACCTGCTAATACTGTCAACATGACATTATTATGTTATAGTGTGTGGTGGGAACTCATTACATACAGTAAGTGAATCCTGGCATTTTGTATACTGCAGAATAGATTTGTGAGCGTTCAAAGTGAAGTCACATGTTGTTTCAGAGAGCAGGCTGTGAAGATAGGGATAGGGTGACTTGTATAACATATATTTGTCCTTTGCGTATCCTTTGGGTGACAGGAGGAAATATACCGGGTCAAATGTGCCAAAGAATATCAACTTTAAAGTAGTTTTCAGTCAGATAGCCTACACAGCAAGTTACACTTGCTGCCACTGGCAACTACTGTTTCACAGTGGCCAAGAAGAATTGATTTCTGGTAATTAGATAATAAAATATAGTGCTATGACATGCATTCTCTGTATTTGTTTGTCTCTGTATGTTTTACAAAGTGTTTAACCTGAGCCAAACCGTATAACAATGATAGCAATCATATCACATCCATACATGGTTAGTAGTAGTTTTCTGAAATCTATCAAGCACCACCCCATCTTGTGGCTTCTATACTGTCGAGATTAGACAGGAAAAAAAGAAGCTTGTGTTTTTCACTGATTTTATTTGTTCATTTGTTTCCCTTCTTTTGAAGGTGAGCACAGAGCAGGAAGTCTGCTGTTATTGAGTGTCAGCCAGTGGGAGATGAACCGCTTTGATTATATGACATGAAAGTAAAGAAGTCATTAAAATTCATGAACTCATTCATGTAGTATGTCACGGTGCATGTCATGCCTATTGCACTACCCTGTGCACGACTTGACATCATGCAACATGGCTCCACATCATAGTTGTTATGTAACCTTGCAGTAGTTGGCAATTCAGGCCAATAAATACAGATAGTGACAGTTGACAACCGGAACAAACCTATGCTAACTGAATTTGTATAAAGCAGTTATAGTGGGTTTTTTTTCCCTTGTTCATAAGGAGCTAAAAATACAGAAATGAATGTTTGGACTAAATGACAGATGAAGACAGACAGACTGGTGAACAAAGAAGGCAACTGTAGACAGATGGGTTATAGATACCCTGAGGCCAATGAATCATAAAGGATATTGATGTCAGCGGTGGTAACCGTAGTAGCAGCAGCCATACTCACTCTCATCATTCAGTCCTTCCTCTCATTTAATGCTGGTGACAAGGAGAATAACTGGCTACTGACCCCGGAGAGGCTGGTGCATACAACAACCTGCAGGCCTCAGTTCACAGTTCATTCCCTGTACCTGTCCTAGAAAGCAATAACAAGCTCCAATTAGCTCGTAGACCCCAGAGAGTCTGAGCACTAAACTACTTTGTTTCCTGCCTATGGGGTAGGCATCCAGTGTTTTATGCTAATGTAGTGATTACTCAGCTATAGTGTAGTGTGAAGTACAGATTCTGTGTTGACATAGCGGCAGCATCTCGCTCCATCACCGAGATGGAGAATAACAGCAAACTCCACTGGAAAGGCAGAGAGAGAGAATGAAAAATGAAATATGGCCACTATATGTTATATTACCCATAAGCTTTTTATGTGTTGACAAAACCACAATAGCCTGGCTGTAAAGTTGCAAACAGTCCAAAAGTCACAAGTTGTGACAAAGCTGAGGTTCAGAAGAGACTTTCTTTCTCGTTCCTATAAACATATCATTCACCATTTTTGAAAAGGGAACTGTTTGCCCTCTATCGTCTGTCGCCTAGCAACACTCACAAAAAAGTCCCTCAGGGATATGTTTGCAGTTGTGCAGGAGTCCTGCAGGACGTTTTTTTTTTGTAAAGGTTGTGTTCTCATGACATTAACTGCTTGAACAACAACCACAGTGTGTACAGTGCTCGATTGTCTATGTTTAAATTATGGTCTCAGGAGTTTCATTGAAAGCAGAAGCAGTTTTTTTGTTTTTGTTTTTTTGTCCTGCAGCAACATTGCCAGTTTTTTTTAAAAAAAAAACTATACCTTGTTTTGATCAATTAAAGAAAACAAGGTTTATTACACAGGTGTGCAGCCACTCCTCTGTATATTTTTTTTCTCAGTGATCAAGCACACAGATCCATTATTAAATGGTGCAGTTGTAACAAAGTGGGCCTGAAGCCAGATCTCCCACGTGGGAACACAAACAGCTACAGCACCGGTCAGCCAAAGGTAAAGTCCTCAGTGCCAACATATCGTTGTCACACATGCATCATCAGCGTGTGTAGACTGTCATCAATTAACTAACTAACCACAAACAAATGTGCAGAACTGATCGCGCTCCGACTTAGACCGCAGACTGTATTTATATACAATCTATGGTACAGACAATGTGATCATACTGTGGATTTGATGAATGATCGATTATAGTACTGGTCCATTAGCTTATAGGGCCTATTCAGATGTGGAGTAGGTACGTTCAAACTGCAACATAATAATAATACCCAACACAACCTAAATGCATTTTTACATTATGATAGCGATACATTATTATTGTCTTAATTAACCAGCCTCTTATAAATAAAGTAGTCTGTGTAGGAAGGCTACTACCTACCCATTCATGCTGTTTATCTATTTCTTTTTTATTATGTCCATGCCCCACATTAGATTTAATCAGTTCTTTTTTTTTTTCTTCTTTCTTGTTTTTTATGGTTGAAACAAACGAGTATTATGGATTTGTTATTTCAAGAAAGGGAAATTCAAATTAAATCAAATTGAATAGAATAAAATACAGTATGTATGAGCACATTGCTGCTGTAATAACTCTCTCTTCAGCCGTTCCTCTGTGCATTCAATTGTGCATTAAGTTGCTTGTTAGCGTTGGCACATTTTCTTTAGCCAGTCGGTCATACTCTCACTGTCTCTGTGGTTCTCTCTCTTTATCTCTGCATTGAACAAGTGGGTGGGTGTTTTTACTGCTTCTCAAATGTAACAGCACTGACCTAGGACCATTGATAGTGATGGTGTGAGACTGATGAACAGCCTGGAGCAGACTAGTAGGGCAGTCAAGTCACAAGTCATGACCAGTAACATTTAAAATCACATTTTTAAATTATTATCGCTTTATTTTGCTGCGAGGACTGGCTATGAAATGTCCTCACAAACCAATATATTACTAGTACTACTATAAAAAGGAAAGACCAAAAACAACCTAACATGGATTAGGTATTTGCCAAAATGTTGAACTACTCCTTTATTAAACAATACTGAATTTGTACGTAACCTAGGAGGCAATAAAGAAACAGAAGCCCAGAAGTTGGTTAGACCATATTATCTAAAATATAGACTTTCAATTTGAAACTGTTTGTCTGTGACGATGGATGTGTGAAACAGAGTTTCCATCCATAAAGGTCAGTGCAGCAATGCATTTCCTCCATTCAAAATATAGTGGAGTTTTTCTATGAGACTGTAGACAAAAGTCAGCTCTCTCCCACGCAATTCATTTTTACTCAAATTACCATGGTTAAAATAGTTTCCTGCTGTTGAGTATTGTGTCTACGCTCACTTGTTTCTAATTTTATCTCAACAAATAAAAAAAGAATCAACATCTTTCTGAATCTTCCCTCTCAGCCGCTTCGTCATCTTTAATCTGTCAGCCTTTGATCCTGTATGGAGAGAACAACCAGAAGGACCACACACACACACGCACACGCACACACATGCACACACACACCTGGGTCTCTGTAACCTCCCACTCATTCATTTGCTCAGTCTCAGTTGTTTTAAGAAACATCTTCTTACACTGTCCTGCGTCTATTAGCACTGTTTAGTATTTCAATGTGTTCAGTTTTGAATAGGATATATGAGTTTATATGTTACAGTGTTTATTATTCGATTATTCTGCTTGGGTGTCAGATTTAATCTGTATCACAGAAACAAAGTTGTCACCCTGCGGTTGTTTCATCAGCACTGGTACATTTTAGCCTTCCTGGTAACATGTTTTCTACATCTTCTTTCTCCCTTTTTTGTTCTCCAGGGCTCAGCTGATTCCTACACAAGCCGACCGTCTGACTCGGATGTGTCCCTGGAGGAGGAGAAGGAGGGCGGGCGCCAGGAGAGGGAGCAGCAGGCCACTGTCCAGCTCGAGAGAGCAAAGGTCACTTTCACTAGTTTCACTGGGAGCTATTTGCAAGACAGTATAGATACATACTGTACTGTACACCTCACATTGAATCGTTAGATTATCAGGGATGTCTTTTTTGAGACAAAGAAATAATTTCATGTCAAAAATAACCACAACTACAATACAGTGTAACAACCGGTGAAAAATTATCTTTTGAAAACATTGTTGCTTATTGTTTTGGTTTAATTCCCTCTAGAAACAAAGAGAGAGATTCAGTTCTTTACACTCTGCTAATATTGAGGTATCTTAACTTTAATCCCTCTTTGTGTGTAAGACTGTCACAGGCTATGTTAAAACTTAGTAAGCCGGACTGTATGTGGTAATTTGCAGGGTTTTTGCACCAATGTGATGAAGTATTTGCACCAATGTGATGAAGTATCTTGATTTGTGAGGTATTTTAGTCACAGGATTAGACAAAAGCAGTCATTCCTAGACTAGTGATATAAGCAATACTGTACTAGGAGATGTGTAGTTGTAGTAGAAACAAAGGTATAGTTAAAGTAACAGTAATAAGAACTTTTAACAGTAGCAGTAACATTTAAAATGTCCCCCCAATATCATTATATTAATAAAAACATAGAATTATATTGATATTGTTCTGATATTGATCATACGCACATCTATAAATCAATCAGTTTATTATATAAAAATGTCTGCACCTTTAAAGAGAAGAGCATGTCAGTGCTATTAAATTTCACAAATTTCATATTCTGTGATTCCATTCATACTGAACCCATGTGACCGGCGTATTGCTGTGATGACTCCTTTCTCGCTGCTCCCTCAGACTAAAGCTGTGGCATTTGCTGTGAAGACCAACGTTAGTTATTGCGGTGCCCTGGATGAGGATGTTCCCGTGGCCGGAACCGCCGTCTCCTTTGATGCCAAGGACTTCCTCCACATCAAAGAGGTACAATGCAGGCACAAAGTGATGCTAAACCTGCAGCGCTGTATGGAGGATCACATTCAGAACAGTCTGTTTGCTTTTTAATCACATGAGCAGGTATTGTATAAAGTGTCGTATTTCACTGATCCATTATGTGTATCTATTTCCGGTTTAAAATTTTAACTGTTGATCTAAATCAGCTGTCAAGTTAAATTACCTGCAGGTAACCATAGCAACAGTTCTTACGCTTCATGCTGTGTTATGAGTTTACTCACTGGCCAAACTGGTTACAAACCTAATCATTAAAGAAACTGGCTACAGCTGACACCCTACCTTATTTTTATTTCTTAGTCTAGTGTTATATCATATAATCAATGATGGAGAAAATGGCACTCTGGTTCTGATGTCCTTCATCTCCACCTTTTACATTTTTGAAATATATTAGGAAACCTGGATATTTACATATCTTTTGTTTTGTGTGATCTATATAAGAACTACTTTTTATCTGCAAACAAACAAAATACATTTTAGCAGCACCCAATCATTAGTTAGTCAAGCTATTTTCTTACCAAGTGCACTCAGTTTTGAATTTCTCTCTTATGATCACATCCTTATGCAGAAATGTATGGAGTCTCAATTCTCTTCTCTTAAACAGGGAATTCTTGTGGGAATGGGAATGCTCGTGATTCAGGCTGATTAGTCAGGGTTGTTCTTGGAACAAGGTTTTACATATATTGTAGTCCCCATGAGGGATTATTGATAAAATGATCTTACTGGGTATGATCATTGATTGATTTTTATCTGTGTGTGTCTAAAAAGGTCCCTAATTGAAACATTAAAACAGTGTAATTCTAATCAAATAAGATATTGCTTTATGAAGTATAATGTAAAATAGTATTGCTCATCTCCGTCTTCACTCTGTTAAGAGTCTCACAGACAGATTTAAAATCTGGAGGGTTTTTTTTTTCTTTATTCTGCAGAAGTACAACAATGACTGGTGGATCGGCCGTCTGGTGAAAGAAGGCTGTGACATCGGCTTCATCCCGAGCCCACTGAAGCTGGAAAACATCCGACTCCAGCAGGAACAGAAGAGAGGACGCTTCCATGGGTGAGCAGTCGAGGAGGACTGGACGGGAACTAGGATAGGAGGAGGAATCATCAGCAGCAGAATTTTCAGAGGAGACAAATGAATCAAAAGAGTTAAGGAGAGTTGGATGGCTCGAATGTGTTAAGGAGAGAGCCACTTTTGGTATGAGTGGAGCCTGGCAGTAAAGGGGAAGTTAGGAAGATGAAAGCCGATCTGGGCCGTGTAGTCTGACCTCTCAGAGGTGTGCCTGGATCAGAGCCACCACAGAATTTTCCATCAGGTGCAGTGATGAGTTTCAGCCGCTGAGGGGAGTTGAGATGCAAAGCTCCATCACCCCTCCTCGTTTACAATGGTCAGAGAAAAACAGCATTATTTCTGTCTATTGATCATTTAACACTCTTTCAGTAATGCAGTTACCAGTTCCATAAAATACTATACACTGCTCAACATTATTTTCCGTCTTTATCTCACTATTTTGTACCATGAGAGAAAGCCTGAGGACAGTCCATGGTGGTGTCTGACCAATGACATCTTGCTGGATTCTACATTAACACTTCTCTCTCTCTGTTCTCTGTTATCAATGTAGCAGTAAGTCCAGTGGGAATTCCTCCTCCAGTCTGGGAGAAATGGTGTCAGGCACATTCAAGCCAAACCCCAACTCTGCAGGTTGGTTCCACAGATACGAATCTATTCAGAACTGAGAGGAAAGATCGTCGTCAGATTCACAGAGGGAATTATTTGTCACTGCACCTGCTCTGTATGTGTGTAGGAGCTCCTGTGATATTGAGACACTGTGTAATCTGGTCTGGTTTCATGCATGGTCCCAGCCCAGTGTGCACTTAACCTCACCTGATCTTTCCTTTCTTTTTCAGGAAAGCAGAAACAGAAAGTGGTAAGTATTGCCATTTACTTATTTATTTGCTTCTTCTATAGAGACAAAAAGTACAATTTCTATTATAGCTACTACTTATTACTACCAATTATTATTAAAGAATTAAATACGTTTTCCCTAATGTTACTCCTGGATAGTTAGAGTAATATGATGAAAGCAGCTGTGAGATCATCTGCTGTTAACTGATTTACCTGACGTATTCCAGTGATTTGTATTATGATAATCATAATCACAAGAATCTTGATTGAAAATTGACTCTAAACCCAACAAAGTAGTAACATTTGTTTCAGGACTATTCATTTCCATGTCAACAGTGAATTTCAGGTCATATTAATTGAATTAATTATTTATTTCCATGAGAGTTCATGTCTGCAGACATGAAGGAGTGTTGTAAGAGTGTTATATCACTATCATTTAGTTTGATTTTTTTGGTAATATAGCCCTGCCCATGTTAACTTAATAGATTAATGCTGCTATTAAACTAATCCCGTACACCCTAATATGAGGTCACTGAGTATGTATAAAGTCAGTGGGTTATAATAAATTGACTGCTTGGTGTATCTGAGTCACATTCTGCTCCACTGCAGACTGTTTGACTGTTTTTCTCACAAGAGCTACCTTTCCATCGGAGTTTCATCATGATGTCTATAGCTTTAAATCGTTACTCTTTAACATTCATTGATGACAAGACTTAATAGTAAAGCTTGACTATAGCTGTTTGTGCCCTCCTCTCCAGGCTGAACATGTCCCTCCGTATGACGTGGTTCCCTCCATGAGACCGGTTGTCCTGGTGGGACCATCCCTGAAAGGTTACGAGGTGGGAACACGCTGCTGTTCCTTAAGCTATCTGACTCAGCCTCTCCTTCACAACCACCAATGAAATCACTGCTCTCATACGTCATGAAAGCATTTATTATTTGACCTTATTTCTGAGGTCAAGAAGTGCACTTTTACAGTGAAATCACAAATATTATCAACATGCTGAGAATCACACACAAACCTAATACAGAAATATAACTGAAATAACAGAAAGGTGAATAACTGTCATGTTCCTTCTCTGACATCATTTTCTCTGCGTGACAGTGCTTCCCTTATGTTGCATCATGGCATACGTTCTTGTGTTTTAACCTATGCTAATTCCTCCAAAGCTGAAATTCTGAGATATACAACAACATAAAAATTGAAGCTGCTCCTTGACTACCAGTTACCATTGGAACCACAGTGCAAACAATAAAAGAGGCAAATGAGGTGGTGGGAGGTGGGAGCCGGAGTCAGTTGTCATGGAATCACAGTCCTTGCCTCCCATTCTACTGTTGCCGTGGTAACAACCTTCTGGGTAAACTGCGTCAGTCTGAAAAAAGTGGAGCATGGTTTGAAATTAGAAACAGAGAATAATATGTACCGCGTTGAATGAGATGAGTAAATGGTATTCATGTTGGCACAAGAAACCAAAATGTTGGCTATTAATAACATCAGACACCTTTTTGGTTTATTGTTGGCTTCGATATCAGAAGGCAGTTTAACTCCACAGACGATTAAGCTCATGATGGACAAGATTTTGTGTTGTTATTCCTTGCGTCATAAGCACAGCGTTGGGTGTATGTAGCCACTTTTCTTCATTACAGGAGTGATCAAACCCTTGTGTGAAGCTTGTGTGAAGGGCAGTTACAGTGGCGGAAGAATGTTCAGTCTTTATTTAAAGTTAAAACAAAATACCACAAATCGTGTTAGCTGTAATAGAGGTAGTTGGGCATTCAACCATATGATATGACTTCGTTGTCAACTTACACTGACATTCATGTTCAAATTCATCACACACACACACACACACACACACACACACACACACACACACGCACACACACATTGTTACTGTAGTAAAAATGATCTTGGTTTAGCAGAGGATAGGCTAATTGATTAATGATAGACTAATAGACTGATGTATAAAATAATTCTTCAGCCTGTTGCGTTTAAATTGAGGGACTCAATCAATATTCACTATTATTAGAACAATGTACTCATACAGCAGAAGGACACTTATTATATTAATACAGATGTAATCCAATGTGTATGTAAGCAGCATTATAATGTTGCAGCCAGTTGAGCTGTACTTGATATACTGTTGGATAATTTAATCTGTAATAATGCATCATATAAAATAATAGAAAAAGAAAAAACATCATATGTAAAATGTTACAGTAATTGATACAGTAAATATAATGTAAATATAGTGGAGTAAAATGTGGATAAAATGGAAATACTCAAGTAACGTACCTCAAGTTGTGCTGAAGTAAATATTTGAGTCTTTTTTTTGTCTAGCTCTAGCTAGCTCTTGAACATTAATTATCTTTTGATCATGAAGTCATTGCACTTGTGAAAAACTATTTAATATTTTTCATCAGACTACTGCTCTGTGTTTCAGCTGTAAAAGTCCCTGTCAAGCCACTGTCACTGTCAAAGCACATTTGAATAAATCAGAGTGACATCTGGCACAGCCAAACACAAAAACTGTTTTGATTCACGTATCCATGTATTCACTGCCTCGAGTCAAACACCTCGGAGCAACGGGATGACTCTCCAGAAGGATGACTTAACTTCATCTTGAATTTCTGCTTCACTTCAAGGCCTGCGAGTGGCATTCATATTCATATATAGCAAAAGCTATAATGGAGGCTGCACTGTGTGATTGCCCCAATCCATTACCTGTGCATCGGTCTTTGCAACACGTCTCATTGCGGATTTTAATCACTTTATTTAATGTGACCCGCGTTCGTTCTGTGGAGAGCAAGGAGGAAAGAAACTGAGCATGCTGTAGACAGATTGCTCAGTCAAGTGTGTAATTCACAGACCCGTCTCAGCAGCGGCCTGAATGGACACGGCATCAGAATAATTAATTAATAATAAAAGTATAGTATGTATGTACGGATGTGAAAACCTCTTTTGTTTTGCTTGTAATATGCTTGACACAATATTCTCTACCTTACATCCTCGCCTACCGCTTCTTTAATCACCTGATATTATGCTCCCTCCTTTTTCTTCCTCTTCTCTTCTCATTTCGCCGTCTCGCTCATCCCACCATGTAGGTGACGGATATGATGCAGAAGGCCTTGTTTGATTTCCTGAAGCACAGGTTTGATGGGAGGTGAGCAGCTGAAACCAAGCGGCATCTTTCACACAGTACATGCTGCCGTGCTCTGTATGACGTGGTTTGTGTTGTTGCAGGATATCCATCACAAGGGTAACAGCTGACATATCATTGGCCAAGAGGTCAGTACTAAACAACCCCAGTAAGAGAGCCATCATTGAGAGGTCCAACACCCGCTCCAGCCTTGGTAAAGCTACAGGAACTGTCTCACTCAATGATGCGCAATGCAAATACAAAGGCTCCAAGCCAAGACAAAATAGACTTCTATATCACAGTTATTGAGATATATGTTGTTGTCTTCTTGTAGCTGAAGTCCAGAGTGAAATAGAAAGGATCTTTGAGCTGGCCAGGTCACTACAGCTGGTGGTGCTGGATGCTGACACTATTAACCATCCAGCACAGCTCATTAAGACCTCATTAGCACCCATCATCGTCCATGTTAAAGTGTCCTCACCTAAGGTAAGGTTGAAGGCTTTGTTACACAATAGTCAAACAGATTTTCACATTTGCTGCCTTCTCCTAGTAGGATATACAGTCTTAGAGCTAAAGATTAGGTTTTTGGTTTCATTCCCCTGGTACATACATTTCAAAGTGAAATATGAGGAAACCCATCCATGCAGTGAGGGGAAGTCTGCATGCCTGTTACATTAAGGAGTGATGACATGCGTGTTATTACTTTTTTGATTTTTCTGGAAATGTCATCCTTTCTCTCAAACGTGCATACAGCAGATTTAATGTTCAGAGTGCAGTTGTAATTCATAGGACTGATAAAGTGACCTGTCTAGCCAATAGTTGTTTCTTTGTAGATGGTGTTTAATCCCAAAATTCTATATATGCATCCTGCAGGTCCTCCAGCGGCTGATCAAATCAAGAGGGAAATCTCAAAGCAAACATTTAAATGTGCAGCTTGTGGCAGCAGAAAAACTATCGCAGTGTCCTTCTGTGAGTAAACTTTAAAACCCTTTTAAATCTGGACAAGCAACAACTGTACAGTTAAGTTTTATAATGCAACAACTCTGAAAGTGTATCCATATACAGCGGCCACTACATTTTCCTTTCTTCATTTAACACACCAGGAGATGTTTGATATTATTCTGGATGAGAACCAGCTGGAAGATGCATGTGAACACCTGGCGGAGTACCTGGAGGCGTATTGGCGTGCTACACACACTTCACTTAGCACGCCGCTCAACCCCCTGCTGGGACGCAATCTGGGCTCCACCGCACTCTCCCCGTATCCTGCCGCCATTCAGGTGAACTTGTCAAATAGGAAATAAATAGAAGTTTTATAAATAACCAACATTTTCTTTTTTCCTTTGGTAGTCATTCTACAGTTTAAACTCCCCGTAGCTTACCTGTAAAATATGGTAATTTTGCATTTATAGACTGATTGTGGACACTATAAACATTTAACAACCATTTCACAACCTCCAATCCTACATGAGTGAAGTGTTTAATACTCAAAAGTAAATTCTAACTCTCCTACTTAGTGTAGTTATACTGTAATTATACTACACAGGATCAGTATTCCCTCTGTCCAACAGGCCCAAAGAAACCGGAACAGCAACCACACAACAACAGATCATTCGCCCGTTGAACGCCGCAGCCTGATGCCTGCAGATGAGAACTACCATAACGAACGGGCTCGGAAGAATCGCAACCGGCTGTCCTCAGGCTCACAGCATAGCCGGGACCACTCGCCTCTGGTGGAGGAGGACTACCAGGACCCCTACCAGGACTCTTACAAGCCTCATCGTAACCGAGGATCCCCAGGAGGCTACAGCCAGGAATCCAGGCACCGGCTTTGAGCTGCGGCCTGCTTGTAAACAAAGTCTAGGCCTGTCTCTAGCCTGTTCCTCTAAACAACCACCATGGATGTAAGAGTTGAGGCAGCTGTGCTGTAACATGATGAAACTGCTACACTCACTTGGACTGTAACAATCTCTTATCAATGTGTAGTACATCACTTTCCAAAGTTGCCAAATGGGCATTTGTACTTAAAAAAAAAAAGAAAGAAAAAAAAAAGAAAAGAATCCTGCTCTTGTTTTAATGTGAACAAAAGGAAGAAGACTGGATGTGAACGTAGCACAACAGCACGGTTATGTTTTACAGGGAAGGCTAAAGATGAAGCTCATTTGAATATAGTCCAGAGATATGACTTGTGAGTAAAGTACACTACCAGGTGATAGTGTGCGATGTAGGCTCTTCGACACCCTTCCCACCATCTCAGCTGTTACTGTAGCATGCAGGTAGGACCTGGATTACAGGTCGCTACCTGCCTTAAGCAAGTGCCAGGCAGCAAGAGCATCCAGCAGTGATGATCACCACAGAACTTGTTTGCACGTGTTCAGGAGCTCGTAGAAGCAGAGTGGAATGCATCTTCAATGCTCCTCAAGTTTGTTTGCCACTGTCTTCGATGTGAGTATAATAAATCCCATGGAAGCTTGTTCCCAGAGTTTTACACATTTGTAGAAGTGACATGGATGGTGTTGTGATATTCCGGTTCATAGCTCCCCCCCCCCCCTTCTTTGTTTTTATTTAATGTCATTTTTGTCATTAATCATACTAGGACAGAAATAGAACACCAACACTTTTTAAATCTCTAAACCTCAGGAATGAGAGGTCATTTATACCTAGAAATGTGCTGACAGATGTAGCATTTACAGTATGGTTTAAACCATCCGACAAGAATTAGATTCTGAGAGTTGTCTTTGTTCAGTTGTTAAAGGTTTTTATTATTGTTATTACTTAAAAAACTATTAATGTAATACAATGAGGGAGAACGTGCTGCAGAAAAGTCTCTAGAATGGTCATACCAGCATGTATTTATAAACTGAGCATATATCATTTTATCATTTGGTAATGGTAGAATGGGATTTTATGTGATATGAGAGCGTATATATGTAAATACAGTCGAAATAACTGAAGTAGGAGAACTTTAATTAATTGGAGGTTTCACTTTCACTATATTTATTTACACTCTATCCTCTTTTCAAAGCCCTTCATAGACTTCCCTGATCAAAAAAGGTAACTTTCCTCAATCTCACGTTATTTTTATGAAAGGCTGCTATTGATTAGGCCTCATCACTGGAGCTTGTCATTTTCATTGGGTAGCAATTGTACTTCTAGATTATCAGATATAGTTTTTTTTTGTTTCACTCACACAAAACTCCCAATAAATGAGAAGTTATCTGAGAGCACTTGGGCATGACTCCACTGTATTTGCCAGTGTCTGTTACTCGCTACTTTAATCAGATTCATTCACTTGTATGCTGCCAACTAATACAGGAAAATATCATTACCTTTTAATGACATACTCTTGTATCTTGTAATTTAATATGTGTTACATATCTCAAGTTAAGTGTCATTTGACTTCAGTTAATAGGCCAGAGATGCCATTGTGCTTCAGTGATTCAGGAAAAAGGAAGATGGACATGGAGACTTCTGTTCTTATCTGCCATATACAGTAGATTTTATTGTTGTTATTTCAAAACTCTGGAGCATAAGCAACAATTTAAAAGATCTGAATACTGCCTGTGAGAGAATGATGCATTGATTAGAAGTTTGTGTGCACTGTTATTTTACAATTGTAATGAAATAAACTGCCCTAATTCTGTTGTATGCATAGCTGTGCTTTTTCTTCAAAAAAGTAAACACACCTGTTATTTGTCTTTGTTTCTTTATATGAGACAAACACTTCAAAACTATAATATAGCATTATTTTAATCAGAGATTAATGTGCTGGTCATTTTCTCCCATCAATCAATTAAATGTACTGTTAGAAAATAATGAATAATCACATTTTCTCAGAACCCAAAGTGAGTCGAACACTCCATTTATTAAGACAGAAGAAAAAAACCCCAGCATATTCACATTTGAGAAGCTTTAAGCAGACAACTTATGGGGTATTTTTACTTTTTAAAAACGACTTAAACAGATGAATCACATAATTATTTCAGCTCTAACATAATAACATAATATAACAATACATACCTTTGTTTTTCATATACAATATATATGAAAACAGCATTCCTATGACATGAACCCTGTACATGCTGTAGTCAATAACGAGTTTACCTGAAAATGTCTTTTTCCTATTTTTGCTGCAACTAGTAGAACAATTATCCTTGGATTAGAAAACGTCTTCCTATAATTTAATAAGGCCGATAATAATTTCAATAATATTACTATAGTAGCTGTATTGTTATCATTTTGGTATATCTTATTGTGGTAACTCTTATTTTGTACTGTTGTCTTTATGTTGTGTGTTCTATGTCATTAATACTGTAGCACTTTGAATTTCACTGTGAATGAAAAGTGTGGTACAAATTAAATGTATTATTATTATTATTATTATTAAATAGGACAGCGCAACCTGTGCATGCGCGCATGCGCATATGAGACAGCTACCCAGTAGCGCAGCGCACTTCACAACAGCCAGCTGACACCTACCAGCTAGCCGGAGTGGTCAGCGTTTCGGTTCTGTTTTTGCCAGTAAATTAAAGGTCGTACTTAAATTCACAGCCTATGGGGGAGGCGTAATGAAGATGAATTTATACAACTATGGCGGTTGTATTTAAAAGCTTTGACAGCAATTCATATGTGTAGCTAGCTAACTAGCTAAAGTTGATAGCACGGAATAACATCAACGCTAGCTGGCTAAGTTGCAGAGGATTCTTACAAGCTGGCATCAAACAGCCTCACCGTCAGCCATGGGAATACTTTTTACGAAGCTATTGAGGCTTTTTAATCACCAAGGTAAGAGTGGTGCCGTGGAATTCATGGAAGCTAACGTTAAGTGGGCTCGGTGCTCAGAACAGGCCCCCGCTACGAAAGACAACCCTGGGAAACACTTTTCCCACACATGCCGCTTTATACGTCTCATGTTGTTATCATAACGTCTTTCTCTTGACGTGTTTATATGTTTCAACACCGCGTTTATCCCAGAACATGTAATGTCAAGTGTGAGAATGTAGATGTGCTCACCATCCCTGCTGTAATGTAGCTGCTTTGAAGCTAATGTTTGGTTAAACCAAGTCGATCCCTTTCTAGTGGTCTTGAATCATTAAACAGATAGGTCATTACGAAACATCTGCAACAGGAGTCTTGACTTGACAGGAGTCATGTTTTTTTTCACTCACGGACAGCCCGGGTGAGCGGTGTTAAGAGTGGAGATGGTTGCACAAACGGCTCACTGAAGCCACATCAGCACAATGCTCGAGCCAATTAGGATCAATGAATGACTTCACAGTGAATCATATTGACTTTGTACCGGTGTGTAATGACTTCATCATATCAGTGTAAAGTCAAGAATAGGGTAACACAACATCCATGTAAGCTTCTGTAGAACGGGGACACACACAGTCTCACTTGACAGTTTTGGTTGGCAATGACTAAAAGTTAGATGTCATGTGATACACATACCTTAGGCTGTCAAGTGTGAACAAGATTGCTGTAAACTACTTCTATTATCTCGCCTTCAGATCTCACTTTACATCTGGTGCAGTGACTTCTGCACACCGTGTGAGTCAATGTTACCGGTATACCTAACACTCATTCCATTCATTCATTTATTTCCATTGAGATGTTTGCTAAACTGACATAAGAAACTGTAATTATTTGCTGTTGCAATGGCTGTCCGCTGTTAATTGATTCAACACAAAAGAGCAACAGAAGTCCTTTCACAGTGAGGAGGACATGTGATTAGACACTGGAAACATTCTTAGAAGTTTCATTGCTTTTATAAGTATTGACATCTATGTGATAAAAGGCCTTTGTAGCTAAATCTTATGTACAATAAACTATGCAGCCCAAATGTTGACAAACTGCTGGACATTTACAGAAAAAAAACTATGAATCAAATAATAATTCACAAATTAATTAATAATGAAGATCACCGTGAGTTGCAACCCGGCTTTCATATTATCTTTGGTTTGTAAAGCACCTAAATGTTCATTTTCTTTCATCCATCAGTCTATACCAGGCTAATGCACATAGAGCACTTTCTACACGCAGCCTTCATGTCTTTGAATTGAGGGAAGCAACCCATGCAGCCACTTTGTGCCCGTTATTCAAGGATGTTAACAGTACAATCAGACAGAAAGCATGTAAGCACCTGCGTTAGACGAAAGTCACTTCAGTCTCACTCAGCTGTGTAAGAACAGAGTGTAATAAGCCAGGACATATATGTTATATCAATACATGCCATCTGTTGTGTTTGCTGAAGCAGCGTTTTTGCTGCTTTGCCGTCTTCACAGCTGTTTAGCCCTGCATTTGCATCCTGCTCAATTCTGTTTGCAGCTGCTTTTGCTTTCTCTGCTTTAGTGAGGTTTTAGATTTGTTTTAAACAGCTGCAGCCTAACTGCAAGTAGCGAAAGTTCACGTCAAGGTTTGTTTTGGTTTTTTTTGTTTGTTTTTTTAAACAGGCAGACGGGCATATGTAGGTGAAGGTGAAATTGAGGGAACTATGTACATCTTCTAAGGAGGTCGAAATGTAGAAATTGCCCCAGTTTCACGGATATACTGGGACAATTTAAAAAGTATTTGTTGGCCAGCAGTCATCTGATAGAGTAACATTCAGAGATGCATCTTATTTCATTTTGTTCCATTTATCTTCAGTCAGTGGCTTAATATATTAAAGGTTAAGATTGATTTCTTCTTCACTCTTCACTGTAGGGTTGGGAAAGCGTGTTCTTGAAAGCAGCTGATTATACACATTGGATCTATGTCACACTGTTGTTCACTAGCACCAGGTTGATGCTGTCTGCTGTCTATCTGTGAAGACATATCCAACCATCCAGACTCAAGGTGACATCTTGGTGGTGTGTTCAGCCAAACCTCGGTCAACTCTACCTTCATTGTTAGCTGTCCAAAGCTATTCTCGGCTGAGGCTTTCTTGACAATAGCTTTGTGTTCCCAAAACACTTGGCCTTACGTGTATCTAGATGAGTTGGCAGTCAAAAGCAGAGCCATACCAGGCTGTGCAAACAGTGGAGTTATTGAAAGACCTACCTTATTGGTTAGTTATAATTGAAATAGTTAATAAAAACGCTCTGGTTATTTAAACATTAACCATGCAGTTATATATTTAAATGATATTTTGATATTTCAGAAAGTTGCCCTGAAAGCTCTTATCAGCAGAAGACCAAACACATCCCCAGTGTGTGCATACTGCATGCCTTTGACTATTCATTGTGTGATGCTCGGCTTTTCTGTAGACCAAACATGAATATAATTCTGATAAGCCATAGTTTAAAAACCGAATAGTAACACAAAGGTGTAGGGCTGCTGTGGGTTTCATCTCTTACTGCCATGCTCAAGTTTCTCCTGATTACACGTAATGACACCAGTCATAGTTCCTCATTTGTCTTCTGTGCTGTCACAAGATCTTAACTAAGTTCCACATTTGAAAAGAGCCTTTAGTGCTGTTGATGCTTGAAGCTGGATCTTATGCCACAAAAAAATTAGAGAAGTAAACCAGCACTTTGATCTTCCTTGCTATGCAATCATATCCTTTAGCCCTTTAGCCTGACCATGACATTTTAACATCCATTTTACTATTGTAACGTCACTTCAGTGTAAAAACAAATATGATAACAATTCATCCTAGTTGGCAGATCTTGTTTTTCTTGTTAATAGGCAAAGCCTGCTGCTGATGCTGCTGGTTTCAGTCTGATTGTACAAGCTTAAGACCACCCACTAACTCTTCTGTAGCTGCGAAAGTACACTGTTCACGAGCACCGAGCACAATGTCTCAGTGATGCCGGATGTGAGAAGCTCAACAATTTAGTACTGAAGGATAGTGTTGAACACAGAAAGGGGGCTATTGTTTGAAACACACAATACAGTTCCACATCAAAAGACATCTTTAAAACAGATTGCTAGGCTGAGTTTACATAAGCGTCACACATCTGTCAGTCACCATCACTTAGCCCCTTAGCCCCACATATTGATGTCAGTGTTGGTTATGTGAGTTCTTTGTGTCTTTATTGCTTTTCAGAGCACAAAGTTATTATTGTGGGCCTGGACAATGCTGGCAAGACCACAATTCTTTACCAGTTGTGAGTATCCAAACTTTGCACTTTCAGCCATGAAGCTTGTTTATCTTCACAGTTGTATCTATACATATCATGTCATAAACTGATAGATAGTTGTATGAACTGAAAAAAAAAAAAAATTGCCACCCTTTTATGAACTAGTTCAATGAATGAGGTGGTGCACACCTCTCCTACTATTGGGAGCAACGTGGAGGAGATTGTGGTCAACAACACCCATTTCCTTATGTGGGACATTGGAGGCCAGGAGTCCTTAAGATCATCATGGAATACATACTACACAAACACAGAGGTAATAACTGGTTATGCATGTTTACTTTTATGGTTTAAGTTTGGAGCCATAAACTTTCTCTGAGATCTAGTTAAACTAGGTAAACCAGATATTTGAATTATCACTTCAAAGAAATTGCTTTTGTAGTTACTGGGAGACATTTTTCCACAGTATATTGTAAGTACATGAGAATGTCTACAGATGATAATAACAATTGTTTGATTTCCTATTAAAATTCAATACAGTGTGACTTCATTGTGCTGTCGATTTGTAAATTAATTAGTCAATCAAAAGGAAATTTTTTTTAGTTTTGAGTCCATTTTCAAGCAAAACTGGCAAATGTTCAATAGTTCCTGCTTCTCAAATGTTGTCTTACATTATAATACATTGACTGTCTTTGGTTTTTAGACTGTTGATTGGACAAAACAAGACATTTGATGACATCACATTGGTCTCTTGGAAATTGTGATGGCCATTTTTCTCAGTTTTCAGTTTTGTAGACCAAGCGGTTAATCGGTTAATCCAGAACGAAAATAATAATTAGTTGCATCCCCGCCTACAGCCCGGGCCAAGGCTTGGCAGCGATAAAATATATTATGTAAAGTTGTATTCTTTGATTAACTGTCTGTTATTCTCTCTCTGTCTCTTCCGACTAGTTTGTAATTGTGGTGGTCGACAGCACAGACAGAGAAAGAATCTCAGTGACCAAAGAGGAACTCTACAGAATGCTTGCACACGAAGTGAGTATCGGGGAGAAATAATAATGACGATGTTTTATTACAATAAATATCCATTTGTATGAAAAGTACAGTAGCATATTTGCCATAAATGAATTAATCATCTTTTATACATATAAATGTTCCACATTTGCAGCATTGTTTGTTGTGATTTAGTGATTTTAAGTTTAAAACACTGAATCCTATATTTCCCATACTGCAACTCAGTAATGTCTTTCATTCACCCATAATGACACTGTCAGGGATATTTTCTGTCACAGAAGACATTATAACATTATGAATGTATGTTTTTTTCACAGGATGAGTAGTACTCCTTGTGATTGAATGGAACTTTATGTGTAAACTTTAAATTCTATGTGTGGATTGATCTCAAATATATGCAGTCAGAACAATTATGGATTGGACCTTCCAAGTCATTTTTCACAATGTGTCAATGTGGTTATTGTCTACACATATTAGTATTATTCTGTGTCTTTTGTATCTTATTTCTATCTATCCTCTCCTGATGTCTCCTCTGTGCTCTTTAGGATTTAAGAAAGGCGGGGCTGTTGATCTTTGCCAACAAGCAGGATGTGAAAGGTTGCATGTCTGTGGCTGAGATCTCCCAGAGCCTCCAGCTTACCTCTGTGAAAGACCACCAATGGCACATTCAGGCCTGCTGCGCCCTCACTGGGGAGGGGTGAGAACTACATTTAATACTCATTCACGTTACATTGGGCTGTATAAAATAATGTAATCCAGAGTGCGCTCACAGTCCTCAGCTTTTATGTAGGACAAGCGGTCCTTTAAAGTGTATCTTTTTAATAGTTTAAAAACCAAAATTAGCAATAAGTAAATTTACTGCTACTAATAAATCAGTCCAATTCTGATTATTTTCATCCTAAAAGCCATAAAAAGCATATACTTTGCCTCAACTTCCTCCTCCATTATCTTAATGCCTGTCTCTGATTTTCTGTCCCCCTCTCTCTTCCACACTCCCATCCCTCTACATCACCACCCGACGTCTTCTTTACCTTCAGGTTGTGTCAGGGTCTCGAGTGGATGATGTCACGGCTGCGTGTGAGATGATGACCTTTGACTGTGATCAGGAAGCGCGCCCCTGCGCTCTGTTCTCTCTGTCTCCTCAAGCGAGCTTGAAATGAGGATGGGGTTGAGGTCAGTTGATGGATGGCCCTCTCCTCTTCCCTTTGAAGCCGACGTGAGCAGACCCGCTGCCAGGACGTTTTATTCTTCAGTGATAATTTATTTTACAAAAGACGTCTAAAGGACATTGGACAACAAAATAAGACTGAAATTTATTTAAATTGAATTTTCTGCACGGTTTTCCTTTCAGCAAAGTGACTGACTTGGAACTATACATGGACTTATTCTCCAGCTGTGTGTGAGTCTAGCCCACTGTGGCCTTGCAGTATTGCCGGACTGGCTGTGGCGGTTTTTATTGCCCCCCTGTGTGTACAGTCCAGTATTCTCTTTTAACGTGGTGCCTGCAGCAGAATGTTCAAGCAATGATGGTTGACAGTGACTGAAACGTGTAGGAAGGAGGGTAAAATCACAATATACCCTCTTCCTGTCAGTCCCTTTGAATAATTGGTGAAATAAAGTGTTTTTATCTGTTTCAGGTGAATTACATCGTCATGAATGAGTATTTCTTTCAGGTGACTTTTATTTTTTCTATGATTTCCCTTGCCCTTAGGAGAATTGTGAACTATTCTAAGCTTCATTTTTATAACTTTAGTTATTCTTTTTTTAGTCCTTTTAAGAGGCAGAGTGTATCATATGAGCTCATAGGCTCTTATGCTTTTCAGGGAGCATGGTGAGCAGCTATGGGAGTAGAGAGGAGAGAGCCAAAGAGTAAGAATGCAGAGGGATTCAGGGAGAGAGGAACAAACCAGGTCTGAAATATGAGCAGCAGTAACAGTAAGTGGTTAGTTAAGAGAGTGAATACAAACACAGAAGAAAAGTGAAGTCGAATGAATGAGAACCAACACAAACCAGGAGAGAGGTCTTCTCAGGTCTGTTGTCATGTTAATGTAACTTTGAGGATTTTTTTGTCATCAATCACAATAATACTTTGACATTTCTTCTCACATGCTTTGGTCTGGTGATTATCCCTTCATCACAGCTTGCTGCTTTCTACCATTTTGCCCCTGCATCTTAGTAAACATGAGTTTTGAGTTATAAGCCAGTTGTATGAGGTGCTTTGCGTCCAAAATTAAACTTCAAAACTGATACACATACACAACCATGGTGGGGGCTCATGAACGGCTTTAAATCTAGACATGCAGTATTAAATGCTGCACACGTGATTACTGCAGTCTGAATATTGGCCTTAAATTATTTTAATAGCATGCTTATTTAAGGGCCTTTTAACATTGAGCACTCAGTTACACTTTGTTTTTACTTTAACAAGTAAAAGATATTGATTGACAGTGAATCGAATGACTGTGTAATATAAACAGCCCACAGAGAATAATCATTCTAGTCTGCAGAGCTTTTTTTGTTCATTTGTTTGATTTTAGGGCTCATTTACTGTTTGGTTCAGTCTCGGCGGTCTCATCAACCTTGTTTCCAGCAGCAGTAGCAAGCAGCAAGCAGCTGTTTGCACCTGCCCAGCACCAAACAGTTGACTAATAGCTGGTTAAATAAAGACCCAGATATTTTTTCTTGGGGCGACAAGGGTTGGTATGATTTAAACAACAATTCTGTGAACTATGTGATTGGTCAGTCAAAATGTTTCAGTTTGAGAAAACGTCAGTTATTGTAGCAGGTAAGTGCAACACAATTAACTGATAACTTAGATACCTGTACAGTAAGTTCATGTTTACAATAATTAATTGAAATACTGCACATTTTCTATTTATTTGCCACCAATCTACAGTGGAATACAGGAGACCTGAGTGTCCCACTTTGTCAGTAATGTGTCACAGATGGACTTCAATCATATAGTACATATTGTTTGTACATATCTAATTTATGTACAGAGCAATGAAGGCGTATGTAATAATACCGAATATTTAGAATATCTGTCTAAATCCTTAAGTGATAAAAATCTTTAGTTATTAAAGTACAAATGAGTCCAGCTTTAACTTAGCAAAAGATACAAAGGCCGGGACAGGTGGACATATACCTGATTGTAAACAGCAACCTATCCTATTTTTGCAAAGTCATTTTGTGACTGACAACCAGAATTAATCATTTTATAGGTTGTCGGTGGCTAGAATTGGCAGTTGCCAATGTTTTTGTTGTCGATGTCTTTCGCAGCTGTTGTGTGCTAGTCTCTCTGGTGATCAGTCATTTTTTCCAATGATTAAGCATCATGTAGCCCCCTCCCCGGTGTCCTTGGCATTGGGAAGTCATTCTTTTCACTGCAAGAATCATTAAAAATCTGTGATACCCTGTGACGTGTGAGCTTGAAATGCATTGGATGTTTCCAAAGGCTGAAAAATCTTTTCCACTGATGTAGTGTAACATGAACTCAACAAAACTTTTTTTTTTTTTTTTTTTTTAAGGTTCAAAGGGTCATTTCACCTAGTGGTATCTTGCAAAATACACATACATTTTTGGCATTGAATAATTGCATTTAAAAACTGTTATTCTGTTAGGCTCTGTTTTCATAGGATTTATTTATAATGTATTTCTAATGACAACAGCAGACAGCAATGTTGGGATGATCCAGAGAAACTGGAACATTGTTTCTGGAAGACATAATACAAGTTTGTGAATGCAACAAACTAAATCCATTCACTTTCACCATATTCGGTTTATGCAGAAATCTCTAAGATGGGTAACTAAAAACGCATAAAACAAACATGGCCTGACACCATTCTTGGAATTTGGGGTCAGTTTTTCAGATTGGATGAGATCAGAACTGCAGTGATGTTGGTAATGAGGACCAAGCAGCAGTCACCCAGTGCATCACACAGTGGAGGGCTGTGAGAGAGAGAGAGAGAGAGACACATTCAGCTGTTGCTGTCCATCTCGGCTCCTGGGTAGCACCCTGCTCCTGGCACCAGAGTAAAGATATAACATACCAGAAAGATACAGTAAGAGCACATCATTTAAAGAGAGAAAATGTGCAAAGTCCTGTGGCACCACCAAATGCACACGTTCAGACTTGATGCCATTTGCTTCTCACTTTATTCCAAATTGCTGTTATATTTTATCAAGGCCGGCACTGACCTTAACTGCATGAGCTATGCTATTTAGAAATATTTCTTGATGTATTTTTAAATCTCAGATACTTTTTATACCACCAGTATTGGACAGATTGTGGAATTAATAGGTCTACCGAGCTGCGTTGAGATTCTGTAAATTGGCTTTTATTTATTTACCCCAGTGTACTCTAATAATAGGTTGCCAGTAATGTCTCTGCTCTATTTTATAACATCATGTGAATAAATATATATATATATATATATATAGGACTCATCAGCGTCTAGAGCTGACCTATTACTGGCAGTCATATTGTGTTTTAAGGTTTAGATAACATGCATACACTTAATTGTAATTGGCACTGTGAATCTAAAAAACCTTTCAAATGTACTTCTGCACTCAGCGGTCTCAAATGTGTCGAAACGTCAAGACTTGCTCATGGTGACTCATTAGTCATTTACAGGCTGTATCCTTAATCCAGAGGGCATTGGTGATTAATCACACTTTATTCTCTCATACAGTCACATTTGGATTGCATTGAGTGGCTATATATTTGTGTTTCATACTTTATATGTAAGGGCATGTACTTGTTTCTTATTGTTCTGTCTCCCAGGTTCTTACTTTGATGTTGACCTGATTCTTGACAGGACCTCGCCAGCACAGGGTCTGCTAACAGATGACCTCAACAGATCTGCCACTCACAGCCCTGCTGGGCCTTCAGCTAGCCCTCTCCTCACAAGCTCATACTAACATCATCGCCTATGGCCAGACCCACTTCTTTTAAACCTTTTCTGTTAACAGATGCATTTGTCAACATCACAACCAACACCAAGCCACTCACACAGGGTGGTACTGTTGTCGTTGGGCTTTACTTTTGCTTTCTTGAGACCCCCCCACTACCCAAGCCTCTATAGCCTTCCTCATAACTGTACCGCTGATGCATTAGCCTCAACAGGTGCTCTTTTCTGAAAGGATCACTTAGGTATATTTAGATTTTGAAACCTGAGAATACTGGCCTGTGATTGGCCGTGTCAGCCACATGATAACCTGGGTAGAAACCGCAGCTGTGTGCTGTCGACCAGCGTTTCTCTGGAGGGAAGCTGGGGAGGCTTTGGCGGCTTGGGAGACCATTAAACTCTTAAACAACTGGTAAGCAAAGAAAAGGAGAAAAAGCACAAATATCCATATTTTCTCCTTTCTGCATGGCTTTACATCTGCTCGGACTGTCATCTTTTCCACCCTCTGCTGACACCTGGACCTTGGAGGACAGCTGATGGAGGACTAAGGAGTGTGAAGGCTCTGCCACACATTGAAAGGAGTAACCAAACAATTCAGAACTGCAAACGTCCTGCAAGATATTGAACCGTACCTACCTTTGGATGTTTCTCTCGGCAACAGTCTGGCCATTTTGTCTACTTTCCATAATCTCAGCACCAGTCTGGGTAGTTTGTCCTCCTACCTGACGTGTTCCACATATTTGTTTTATTGATTTACAAAGAAAATGTATACTTTATATCTCAAGAGAGGGCAATCAAATGCTAAAAAAAGGTAGTTAGTATGCCATCCTATATTTAACCTGCAGCCTCAGAAGGCATTGCATCTCTGTTAGCTAAACAGAGTCAACCAATCAGGCTGTGGCATTGGCTTACATGTCAAATAGCTGAAGCACTGTTGGGCAGCTGTCGCAAACCTTCAGCCAGGAGACACAGTTCTTTGAGTTGTGTTGTGGCAAGTGAGGGAGGAGGGATGGCTGTCATACATTCACAGCCAGGGGCCTATTATAATGCACTCGCTGTCTCACCTTCCCTGTGTCATTGTTGATATACACTTGTAGCACAGTTTGTGAGGTGTTTCACACATTTTCTATTATTTTGTTTAGGAGGCAAATCACAAAGTTGGACTATCAGTTTGAGACCCTAGTGGATGGCATTTGAGACTCCCTAACTGTCAGGAAATACTGCGGGAATCTTTCTCTGGTATGGCATGCACTTTGGTTAAATGTAAATATGTTGGTGTCCTATTTTTCTAACATTTGTTTGCTATTTAGTAATCTCTTTCTTTAAAAAAAAAAAAAAAGAAGCACTAATTTAGTTCAACAGAAAATGGCTGGCAGCATCCTAAAATATCTCTGGCACAGTTGTCCTTAGGTCTTTTGTTCTAGCCCCTGTATATACTGTTTGAAATTGTAAGTTAGTGTTACTGATACTCCACTTAAATACACATTGTGCTTCCTCATTAGATATACTTTTCAGCTTATGAAGTCAAACCTTGTTTCATAACATAATGAATGCTTTACAATATCGTCTGTGTTTTGTGTAGAACGCTTAAAACCGTCCCAAAATGGCGGAAATCGTGGAGGAATATGAGGAGTATGAGGAGGAGTATGAAGAGGAGTATGAGGAGGAGATTGTGGAACAGGTAAGTTTGGATGTTCTGTCACTGGGTTGTAACATGCATTACTATGGTTCATTAGTTTTTTGTTGTTTCCAGCATAGATATGATTAAAACCTAAGATATTATTTCAGTTCTGATTCATTGGGTTGAGGTTATCTACTGGATCTGCAGCTCCTGTGGCAAACCCTATGAATAGTTAAGTTAGTGACGATACCCCCTCCAGTCAGCAGTTCATGGAACCAGTCATTCACGTCTGCTGGCGGATCCTGTTTCAGACAGACAACTTCTGATGGGTTTTAAGACCCGAATTGCCCTTAACAGCTAACTATGAATCAAAACTATTTCAAACTGACGATAAAATATTTTACTGGTGTACAGATACCTGTACCTGAGTTGTGTTGCCGTGTGACAAACAGCAACACAACATTTTAAATAGAGACTTTTACCGTAACTTTTACATAACCGCCAGATGCACACAGGAGAAAGTAATTCAATTAAATAATAAATGAAATAAATATTCAAATAATTGTGTTTTTGTAGAAGGCCATCAGTTATCTCCAACACATCTAACCTATTGGTGAACACAATTAGCAATGCTGTAATGGCATCTCTCCTGTGTACCACAAATAGCACATTATTTGGATTACGTATAACTTGAGAGGGGCCTGCCACTTTCTGGAAGTTACCATTTTATCTTTTGTCTCGAATGACCTGTTCATCTCGTACCTCAAACCTCGTTTCAAGATACTTAATGCTGCTTTTTGAGTCCATTTTGTGTATGAATCACTGTGCTGTTGAAGGTCTCCTTGTCAGTGTCCAATGGAAGAGTGAAAACAGAAGGCTAGACAGTTTAATCCAGTATTTCCTGGCGAAATAGGATTAAAGTTAGCCTCGTATTTCTTCACACTTAATGTTGCTGGTATCTTATAGGGGAGTCTGAATGATCGTTTTTGGCTGCACAAAATTACCTAAATGTTCCAGATCAGATCAACTGGTATCATTTAACTCCTGTATAACATAGCAACTGTTTCAATGGATTTACCATCTTTACTGCAAAGATGTAAATCATTTGGGAGGTGGGACCGATGGAAAATCACAAAATCAATACACTCTGATTTCACTAGAACTTTCATCTACACTGTGGAGAATAATTGCATTGTTTTGAGTAAAGAGTAAGGTGGCTTCTTATATAATCTACAGAATGGGGGAGAAACATAGTGTGGTTCAGGTTAGGTCAGGTTAGTAAGCGCAGGAAAATAAAAATATCTTCACAAGAATTTAGAATGACCTAACTAGATTATCCTCTACTTTCTAAATAAGTGTTCAGTCAGTTAGGTTTTTAAAACAAATTTATTTTACGTTTCTTTAGTCTACTTCATAAGTGAATGTCTGTATTTTCTTCATATTAACTTAAAACATCCTCGGGCCATTAAGGGGTGGAGTGTAGAGTTCTCTGTCTGGCATCCAGACAAATTTAGAAGTGGACATCTATGGCACATTGGCAGAGAGATGAAGAGAGAAGAGGGGGAAGTGAGAAGAGCCACACTGTGCTGTAAATCACACTCTGATAGCCTGAACCATGTTAACAGCGTCACAGTGCTAGAAATTTGCTTAGGATAGGTGGATCCATGGAAAAATTGCTTTTGCATTGTTTTGTAGTGATGCATAATATGATGCTTGGGGCTGGGTGGTTTATGAACACCTATGGTTCTCTTCTGTCTGATAGATTCAGATAAGAAGCCTCTTATAAATGTTAATCAAACTGATTGAGATGGTTTTTTTCTCTCAGCTCTGTTTACTCTTAGATTTCAGGTAGATTTAAAGTGTTATTGCTTAGCTTCCAAAGCCACTTGGGTTGTATAATTCAGGCAAGCAGTAAGTTAGATGTGCTATTCATGGAACTGTGTGCTGTATGTGGGAAAATGATGCAGTACAGTACTGTAGTTTGTAGTTCGAGTGTAAAAAACAGTTTTGCAGACACTTTCATTTATAAGTCAAGAGTTTGGGATTTCTGCTACAGCTCTAGTACAGTGGAGGTAAATGGGATTTTGTTTGTGGTGCTTTCCAGTGTTACATGTTTGCAGTGTGTTTTATTGTTTCCAAGAATCAAAATTGTCATTGGAATTCTTCAATGTTGTGAAAACCAGAAATGAAATTCAATTCACCGGAGCAAAGTCAGAAAACTTGAAGACAGTTATCTCAAAACGTGTAAATGAAACAAACAACATTATCTGCATGGTTAGAAAATATATTATCCTTTAAACCTGTGAGAGCAGTAGGTGAACACACACAGAGATTATAAATCTGTCCAAACACTTTATTTACTGCTGTGTACTGTGGCGACTGATGACAGGAGCCTACCGAATAGAATTATTGTCATGTGAGTGCCTGGTGTTTATAGACATGGTCAGAGGATCAAAGACTTAAAGCAACCAGGGGATATTAATGCTTGTCTTTCCTCTGTAGAATACAGGATTAATTAGACTGCAGACACAATTACAGGAGATTCATCTCTGAGGATTTTAAATTCAGCTATAAGAGTGGAGAAGGATGATGAATTGTTTCAGGACATTTGACAGAACAGCTACTAATGTGAAGTGTCAATGACGAAGATTATAGAGTAGCAGAGCTGTGGAAAAAAAACACCCTCAATCCTAAAAAAAAATATATACACTGTGCTGTTTCTCCCATAACTTTTTCTGGCAGTTTTGAAACCCCAGAGTGTGTCCTATATGTGTAATATGTTTAGCAGATTACAACGATGACTGTCAGTGAGCACAAGAGTGAGGTCTTACAGGTAAAACACCTCCTCCCAAGAGACAACAGTTCAAACAGTGCAGGATATTCCTCACTTGTCTTGACAAGGGTGCAACCCCCCTCATTGTGTGCATGCCTGTGTAGATAACGTGCTGTCTAGTTAATTAATGGCATAATATATTTGGTCAGAATGGCAGGTTTTCATGTTAAAGCTTTTAAACTCATAATGTAAATATGAAATGCTGCAAGAAATCAGTTAAAACTCTGCACGGACATCAGACATCTTTTTCAACACTTCAAAATCAGAATCTGTTGCTGGTCCTGCATTTTAATGTGACTTCCAAATCAAAGTGGCTGCTTTTTAAGCAGTTAATGACTTCTTGTAATTTAGTAAGATACTGTAAACATTGTGCATCAGTGTTGTCGAGCCTGGCATTGCATGCAGCGCAATGAGCTCATAGATACTGTAGTTGTAACTGTATAATCAGCTCTTCCTCTGTGCTTGCATTTTGTCCGTCTTTAAGTTGTCCTGCATCCAGTATAATATTAGTATTAATAATAATAATAATAATGCCATCATAACATTTGACTTCAATGCAGAATCAGTTTGTGCTTTATTCATATTAATTTAAGTCCTGATTTGAATCATTTCAGTTAATAAAGGTAAGTAATTAGAGTAATAAGTGGGCAGTATATACTGTATCCTGCAAACCTAAATTACCGTAATATTAATTTGGTGAGAAATTTTCACTATACCATAATAAGATCAGATCATTATAATGCATTTATTATAGATACCTTTAAGGTATACCTTTTTGCTAGTTCCATAATTAACTGTATTTCCCTCTGTCCCTCCCCAGTCTGGCTTGCCCACCAGGAAAGTCAGGAAGAAGGCCAAGGTGGATACTTCCAAGTTCATGACTCCATATCTGGCTCACAGCCAGAAGATGCTGGAGCAGTTCAGCCATGTAAGCAGCAAGTTTGAATGATGGGTCCAAATCATCAGCCTAATTATAGCCCCTATTTTGGCTTCTTTAGAAGGATATACTGTAGTTGTGCAACTGAAGTATTTTTAAAAAATCCTGTCATTTGAACCTTTTTTATTATATATGTTTCTTCTCAATATCCTTTAAATAAGTGATTGATTTTGAAAGAATCAAAGTATAAATTGAATTTCTTTTTTTGTACAAGAAGCAGAGTTTAACAGTGCAACACAGATTAGGTTACAGAGAAAAAGGCTCATCCTGGAATAGTTACAGCAAGTCTTTATACTTCCTTTAGATGTTTACAGACATGTTTCACAAAAAACGTAATGGTATTTTCTCACTTCTCTAATTTGTAGCTGGTTGGAGATCCTTAAATCAAGATGTCTCCTCACTGAACTGTCTCTGACTCTTATCCTGTTCTCCAACTTTCCTCAAACACATTAAATGCTGACATCTCGCTTATTTATGCAAAGTTGCAGGATGTAGCAGAAACAATTATCATGACATGTCTTAAAACAGTACATAACCTTTATCTTATACAGGAGTACATATATGGTAAAACCTTTACTTACAGTGTAGTCCTAATTTTTATAACAACATTGTTATACATAATACTTTCAGGTATTGTTCTGCATTCTATATCATGACTATTTCATTCTATTCAACAATCTTTCTTCTTGACAGAATAAGTACCGGCAGGCCTATGACATGTCCAGAGGACATCCTCCTGCCCTCAGCACTGATACCCCTGAAATTATTCGCATCAGGAAGGCACAGGAACAGCTTAGCGAGGTACATCTTATATTTTCCTCTATATTAAGCAGCATAAATGTAGTACAGCTGAAGTACACTTGGGAAAAAAAATTTTGTTAGATTACTTAAATAAAACTATTCTGTGGCCAGCAATAGATTATGCTTGACAGTATTAATGTAGAGAGTGATTTTCTTTTTGGGTAAATAAAGGTTTGACAAATGTCAGATGAAGACCAAAAATATAACTCAATTCTTTAAAAGTGATTCGATCTTGCTGTAGTCAGGAATAATGAGAAATGACACTCATTGTCCATAGGTTAAATACCGCATGGAGGGAAATAAAGCTCGGACAACCAGCTTGTATGATGGTGAGGCCAGGGAGATCGCCCATGTCAAGCATGTGTCTGAACTGATCAGCAAGGTGAGATACCTGAGCTTACAACAGTATACAAAGGTATGAAAAAAAAAAGAATGTTTAACACAAATGTTGTTGCTTATGTCGTCTAAGGTCCTGTACAGACAGAAGTGGGATGAGACTAAGGACAGGTACCTGCTGCCTCCTGATGCTCCTGAGCTGGTCCTGGCTGTGAAGAATGCTGCTAACTACAGCAATGTACGCACAATGTGGCATTCAAGCACTGTGTTTCATGTCCAAAAAAGATATTTTTGCTAACATTAGAGTAACATTTCATCACTATTTACGTCTTGCTCAGAAACTCTACAAAGAGAGCTGGAATGAAGAGAAGACCCTGTTCTACCCTTACAGCGACAGCCCTGAGCTGCGCAGGGTGGCCAAGGCTCAGGAAGTCCTCAGTGATGTAAGTATGGGCAATATGACCAATATATATACCATGAGGATTTGCTATTATAAATTGTATTAGGCCATAGAGAGTGATGATGCGAAACTATGAGCACCACTGCAATGTTGAAGTTACAAGATCTGTTAGTATGAAACTGATGAAGTACTTTGATTTGTCAAATATTTAATTCACCCTTAACCAATTTTCCAAAGAATTTTCTGAAAACACTCAAACTGACTGAGATATAGTCACTACTAGAATCACCAATAAGTGATAAGTGATTCTATTAGAGACTGTCCTTGAGGGCTGTTTCTTGTATGAAATAAAGTTTGTTTTTTTGCACGGCCCATTTGTGTCAGTTGTATCATATGTAGTCTTTTCCACTCACGTTACAGGCAAATAAAAACGGTCATTTAAACTCTTGCTTCTTTTTGAACATAAAAGCATTTTCACAAAAACATTTTACCTTTCCTGCTGATGTAAGGAAGTCACCAGCCAATGTAGATAGAATCTGTGTGAGGCTGTGCTTTAAGGTCAGCTATCGATGTTGAAGAATTAACTATCTCCGTAAATTTCAACTTCGACTGTGTTTTACAGGTTCACTACAAGAAGGGTCACGATGAGCGCAAGGCCAAGTACACCTCCCTGCCCGATCCTCCTGAAATGGAACTGGCAAAGAGAGTGGCTGATCAGCGCAGTGATGTGAGCAGAAAAATCATACATTTGTTCTTTAACACAAAAGGATATAGGTAGAACAAGTGATGAATTCACCCCTTTCATTAGTATTGCTTGCAATGCACAGTTATGCTCTCCATGGACTGTGTGCAAGTGATGTAGCATCACACTTCTGATATTTTTAAAGTGCAAAGTGCACCATGGAGGAAGGTGTGTTTCTTCCCTGGCACGCTTAGAAATGGGGTATAATTATAAATAATCAATATCATACATAGTCTGTTGCCGTTGGTTAAAAGTAGGTATCAGTTATGACCAGTCTATCAGCTCCCCTCATCCCAAAACTGCTGTGAGAAAAATTCTCCTCAATCAATGTTCTGCCACTGAAGATGAGACAGCAAACAAGTGCAGGTGAGGAATACGCCTCACTTCTCCTCAAAAGCAAACAATATATACGGTAATATATATTTTACAGGCTCAAACCTGCACTTCACAAAGTGCACCCACATGGAAACAGGGTCCTCAGAGACCAACCATCCTTAAACCACTGCTAGGAATAACTGGCCACCTGCTCTCTGGTATTGCTGGCCATTCTAAAAGAGAGCTAAAAGGGATAGGCCAACAATAGGGTGGAATTACAGGGATTCCAGTCATTAGTTTCATCAAACGGAAGATTAATATATCTAATGAATCAGCGCCATCCATCTATGTTCTACACACTACAGCAAGATATTTCTAATGTATAATACACTGTCTAATTTAATGCTGATTGTTATGTATTTCTCACAGCTGAAGTACAAGGAAGACTACAATAAAAATGTGAAGGGTCAATGGTGCGAGACGCCCTACTTTGATGTGGCCGTTGCCAGGGTTGCAATGGAAAACCTCAGCAATGTAAGAGCATACTACTAGATAAGGAACAACATTTTAAGTTGACATAATTTTTTTTTTTCTCTATCTAAATTGATCATTTTTCTTTTCAGAGAAAGTACACGCAAGCTTTTGAGGATATAAAAGACCAAATTTATTTCATGCAAACAGATACGCCCGTTTATGATACAAACAAGAAGGCTCGTATTGCTGCTAGTGAGGTAAGTACAAAGTATTTTTATAGGTTCTATCTCATGTGGAAGACATGACAGATTGTTGATCTGTGTCTCAGAGGAGAGTGTGAGTCAACACTGACGTAAGGACACACTTTATTGTACCCACTGCATGACTTAGAGATCAACATTTTGTTCACTGTCACAAATTCAGTGTGCAGTTTCACAAGTCTGCAGCAACAGCACAGGCATGTTTGTCACAATGTCAAACGTCACTTTAAGAGACGATGAAGACACATGTGTTAGTCCATCATTACTGAATGTACTTATGTTGTATGAGTCAGTGTACCTATTCTGTGAATACACCTTGTCACTTCACTTGTTATTTTTAACTCTGTTCATTATGTTTCCGTCTTCAGGTCCAATATAAGAAGGAATATGAAAAGGCAAAAGCACAGTCTGACTACAACACGCTCCCCGCCACAGAAAATCCTCTCCTCAGACAGCTCAGATATGCTGGCACCATCCTCAGTGATGTATGTGTCTATATAGAAAGGATTTTTTTATGGATTCATAAAATATGTATATGTTGTATTTTTGGGGAAAACAAATGATAAAATGTTCCAGCACCAGGATTTAGCATTTCTGTTCTCCGTTTTTATGTTTAGACATTGCTTGCATGAATTTAACAATTACTCTTGTTAGACTGTTAATCTACTGAAATATGAAGTGACCACTTAAATGATTAAGGTGGTTGCGAGTGCAATATACAGTGTGTGACATGAAGCTCTTCTAAATGGATTATCATATTAGTGGTGCTAATTAAACCATTTGGAAGCCACTTGGAGTACCCTCTTCTATAGTGAGTTAATGCTGTAACCAGTCTTACTGACATGTTGTTTGCAACAGTGAGGGAGTTTCAGTGATTACATCTTTGACATATTGATGATTATCTATATGTGATTTTTCTGTTCATCATTTGTTTTTTTTCTCTTCTTTGCAGAAAGTATATAAGGCCAACTATGAGAAATCCAGGGGTTTCAGCATCAACTATTGTGACACGCCTAAGTTTCAGATGGACTCAGTACTTAAAAAGTTCACTGATGTAAGAATACTTATATCAGAAGTTGTCTTTTATCATATTGTTATTGTTTTCCTTTTTTTTTTAAATATATACATTTTTGTTTTTTGTCTTTAGGCACATTATAAAGATAAGTATGATGATGAGGTAAAGGGCCACTACATTGGAAGTTATGAGGATCTCTACATGCTTCATTGCCAGAAAGTTGAGGAAATGAAGAATGATGTAAGTCATGGAGGATATTCCTTTCCATGATTTTGATTTAAATTATTGGTATAAGAGTTTATTATTTGGTTTATTATATTGTTCCTTCACAATTTGCATATTTTATCTTGCAGCAATTATATAAAGCTGATTATGAAGACATTAAAACACGATGCTTCTTCCCTCAAACACTTACGCCTGAATATGAAGCTACTAAGAAGCTTCAGCATTGCAATGATGTGAGTCGTTTTTGGTTACTAGAATATTTCTTTGCAGTACAACAGATTCATAGTTATCTCCTTGTAGTATACTGATATGTATGTCTCATTTTTCTTTTTTTCTTTTTTTTTTTTCTTTTTTTATGGTTTGCAGAAAGTTTACCGGCAACATCCGGACACCGTGAAATTTACACAGGTGGTGGATTCACCAGTTTTGGTTCAGGCAGCTGTGAACGCCGCACAGCTAAGTGACGTATGTACCATTAATGGACCACCTCTTCTTAGTACTGATACAAATTGCGCTAGAACTGAAATAGAAACAATATGTCTCATAAACTCCTACTGGATCAACACTGCAAGGTGATGTTATATTGCTCATAAGAGTCACCATATTTTAAATTTATTTTCAATCTATATTGCTTGAAATTAAATTAGTTGTTGTGAACATAATTATTTTTTCACATAGTTCATTTACTGAGTTAAAGCGCTGCAGTCACCAGCTAATGCTTTAGATCAAAACTTCTTAGATATGCAGATTACTTTAAAATGTGCCCAATCATCCACGTAGCCCAGCTGTCTTTCTGTGGGCACCATGGAAACTGGAGAGCCATCTCTCTGTAGTATAAATAGCAACAAGGATTCAGTTGGCCCAGAATAAACCCTGTGATCAGAGAGGGGCTGAGGAGGCAGGGAAAGGGACAGTTAATAGCGCTCACAGAGTCCAGTTAATACACTGCTGCCCTCCTGTGACAGAAAATTAAATAACACCTTACTTTAACAGCTGCCATGTCTTGAAATGACTTTCCATTTATGAATCAATCATACTGACTAATGTGAAATCAATGGTTTTGTTATGCATAATTCTATCACTTTGTCTTTTTTGCAGTTGAACTACAAGGCAAAGTATGAGAAAACTAAGTACAAGTGTAGTCTGCCCCCAGACTATCCCGCCTTCATCCAGTCCAGAGTTAACGCTTTTAACCTCAGTGACGTAAGTAATTGCATTTATTTGTAAATGCACTTTATGTCTAAGATGATCTGCTGTCAGCTTTGCTATACAATGAATGGTGCAATATTCCCCTTGCAGAACTGCTATAAATATGACTGGGAGAAATCTAAAGCAAAGAAGTTTGAGGTCAAGGGCGATGCCATCTCAATCCTTGCTGCCCGTGCTCACACAAACATTGCCAGTGATGTAAGTATGCTACTATATCAGCTTTTAAGATTAACAGTTTTTCTTGCTTGCAGTTATTGTAAGTACTCAGGCAGTTTGTCAGTAACTACAAGTATATATTATTAATCTAGCAATTCTTTTGCTCCTCTTTGTAGGTTAAATATAAGAAGGAGTATGAGAAGAACAAGGGACAGATGGTCGGAGCCCTCAGCATTAATGACGATCCCAAGATCTTGCACTCCGTTCATGTTGCCAAAATCCAGAGTGAGGTAAGTCATTAGCTTGCCTTAAGACTAAATTACTGTCATTTCTCTTTAGATGAATATATTAGAGCTGAGATAAGAGCCACTCTTTGAACAATCTCTTATTGATATCTTCACAGCGTGAATATAAAAAGGACTATGAAAAGATAAAGACCAAGTACCACGCACCACTGGATATGATGTCAGTCTCCTTGGCCAAGAAATCCCAGGCAATTGCCAGCATGGCCGGGTACAGGAGCATTGGCACCAACTTCTTCCTTCCCTACGACAGTGTGTTGTTGGACCTGGCCAAGAAAGCCAACATCATCCAGAGCGATGTAAGTCCAGACAGACTTAAAATCTTATTGCCGACAGTTTGCTTTTGGTTTATTATATGAAAAAATAGTTACATGATTATTATGTGATTAATTGTGTATTCAGTGACACCATTTGTTTTTGGTTTTTCTGCATTACAGAATGAGTACAAGTCTGACTACAACAACTACACCAAGGGTTCCCCATGGGTCCCCTATGGCTCCATGGAGGTGGAAAAAGCCAAGAACGCTGGTCATATCCTTAACGAGGTATTTGCGGCCTCAACTGCGCTGTTAAGTTTAAACAAATGGTCATATGTCATTGCTAACAGGATATGCAACATAATGTGATCATTTACTTGTGTTTCCTCCAGAAAAAATACAGACAGCACCCAGATACAATCCCCTTCACATCTATTGACGACCACCCCACCATGATGCAGGCCAGAGTCAACCAACTTCAGAGGAGTGACGTGAGTCTACTGTCACGCTCACTGTTAATTCCACAGTGATAAATCTTTTTGCACTTTTTATTTATTCTCACTGTTGAGAAGATTGATTTCATCTTTACATTGCAAGTACAGAATGTGTGACCTCTGCCTTTATTGTCCTTATTTTTATTGCCTTATAGCTGTTCTATAAGAAAGGTCTGGAGGAGATTCATCAGAAGTACTCTCTGCCTCCTGATGTCCCTGAGTTCCTCCAGGCCAAGTGCAATGCCTACAATGTCAGCAAGGTAATGCACAAAAATATTGAGAGATCACATTTTTGAATTATAGTGTGTAAAATGTACACACAAAAAGGTATTTAATTTACACTGTAAATTAAATACCTTTTTCATATACTTTCAAAATAGTAATTTAAATGAATTTGCTACTGAATGTAATGTCATATTTTATGTATTTATTAATTAATTTAAAAAGTTATTGTTGTTTCATTTAACAATAAACAGATGTGTAGATGCAATGCATGTCTTTTTAAATAAAAAAATGTACATATATGTAGGTGTATATATGCTACTGTACTGTTTTTGTGTATTGTCATGTGTAGTTAATCTCTGCCAGACTTATTCAGTGTTGACATTCTTTGTTGTTGTTTATGTCTTTAATCTGTAATTTCAGAACTATTATAAGCTTGCCTGGCAGGACATGATTGCTAAAGGTTATGACTTGAAGCCTGATGCTATCCCTATTCTTGCTGCCAAAGCTGCCAGACATGCTGCCAGTGATGTAAGTTTTTTGAGCCAGCTTCTCAGTGAGTCATACTCAGTCACAATTTTAACATGCTGTGTACCAGATGTTTTGTACATCATATAATTGTTAAAAAATCTTTAAACAATAGATAATTAGAGGTTTATCATTTGATGTCTAGGTCCAATACAAGAAGGCCTATGAGAAGGCAAAGGGCCACCATGTTGGTTTCCGCAGCCTCCAGGACGATCCTCTGCTGGTTCACTACATGCAGGTGGCCAAAATGCAGAGCGACAAGAACTACAAGAAGGACTATCACAAGGCCAAGCTGAAGTATCACACTCCAGTGGACATGATGAGTATGGTCCATGCCAAACATGCCTCATCAGTGCAGACCTTTGCTGGCTACAAGCAGAACATCCATCATTACAGTTTTCTGTCTGACGCTATGAGCCTGCAGCTTGCTCGCAGCATGAACGAAAGCTCCAGTGATGTAAGTTTAAACTCTTTCCTTTATGTCTTGGCTAAAAGATGGTGTTTGGTCTAATGATACTTTGCATTTCATGGTATCTACTTTATTTTCCAGTACAACTATAAACAGGATTATGAGAACTCGGTCAAGGGAATGGGCTGGGTTCCCATTGGCTCTCTGGAGGTGGAGAAAGCTAAGGCGGCAGCAGCAGCTTTGGATGAGAAAAAGTACAGGCAGCACCCTGACACCATCAAGTTCACTAGTGTCACTGACTCCATGAACATGGAGTTAGCCAAGGCCAATGCCAAAATCCTGAATGTGGTGAGGGGGAGGAAACAGAATAATTTCTTCATTGCTCCTATATATGTCTCATGATTTCAGTCTAGCAATTCTTTTTCAGAATAGACATGAACACATCTCTTCATTGTAATTATGCAGAAAGAGTATAAGGCCAGTGGAGAGAAGTTCATGCACACTTACCATCTCCCTGCTGATGCCCCTGAACTGATGCAAGCCAGATACAATGCTGTCAACATCAGCCAGGTTAGTTGATTCCAGATTCCTCTATATTCCCAGCCATTGAGCAAAACATATGTAGAAATGACACTGTTTCTATATTCACACCATGACACTGATGATCCTTTTATGCAGAATTACTACACCTATGATCACCGTCAAGATCTGCTCAAAGGGCATCATGTGAAGGAAGATGCCATTCCCATTGTTGCAGCAAAAAGCTCTAGAGACATTGCCAGTAATGTAAGTTGTGATTATGCTATAAATAATACTATTCAAACGTTACTGCATTCAATAATGTTATTCGTGAGACCTAATATTTTTTTCTTACAGTACAAATACAAGCTGGCACATGAGAAGGCAAAGGGCCACCATGTTGGCTACCGCAGCCTCCAGGACGATCCTCTGCTGGTTCACTACATGCAGGTGGCCAAAATGCAGAGCGACAAGAACTATAAGAAGGACTACCACAAGTCCAAACTGAAGTATCACACTCCAGTGGACATGATGAGCATGGTCCATGCCAAGCAGGCCTCTGCTGCTCAGACAATGGCTGGATACAGGAAGATCCCTCACAGCTACCTGCTTCTGCCTGACAACATGCAACTGCAACTGTGTCGGAGCATGATGGAGATTCAGAGTGATGTAGGTGGTGTCACTTCACTTAATATAAGTAACTGTAAACCATTTGACAGATGTTGAGATAAGACCTTATTTTTCTCTGTATACCCACAGAATGTTTACAAGGCAGATTACTCCAACATCTATAAAGGTGCAGGATGGGTCCCTATTGGCTCCCTGGATGTTGAGAAAGTCAAAGCTGCGAGCGCCGCGCTAGACGAGAAGAAATACCGCCAGCATCCCAGTACTCTTACGTTCACAAGCAAGACTGATGGCATGAACATGGCTCTGGCTCTGGCCAATTCGAAGCAGATGGATGTTGTAAGATGCAATGTCTTTTCCTTTTGTAAAATGTGTTGAAATATTTATGCAAGTTAGACTAAAACCTACAAAAACTCACACATTTTACTTTTTTTCTTCTCTCTAGGCTGCATACAAAGCTTCTGGTGAGAAGTTCATGCACACCTACCACCTTCCAGCTGATAGTCCTGAGTTCCTTCAGGCTAAATTTAATGCCCAGACCATCAGTGAGGTTAGAGAACAAAACATTTATTCAAAATCACTCTATTTTGTCAGCCAAATATGGTCACATACAAGGAATTTGCCTGAAATGCCAAGTATGTTTCATAGCATTATCTGTGTACACAACATTATTTGAAACACTGCTGTATTATCCACAGAGTCACTACAAGCACAAGTGGCTGGAAGATATTGCCAAGGGATACGACATGAAGCCTGATGCTATTTCTATCCTACATGCCAAGCAAGGCCGACATATTGCCAGCAATGTATGTAAATCATAAATCTACCCAACACATAATGTATTCAGCACATTTTTTTCCCATTTGTTTGAAACAGTCACTATCATCTGATTAGCTCCTTTTCCTTTTTCTTTCAGGTCCAATACAAGAAGGCTTATGAGAAGGCAAAGGGCCATCACGTTGGCTTCCGCAGCCTCCAGGACGATCCTCTGCTGGTTCACTACATGGAGGTGGCCAAAATGCAGAGTGAGAAGAACTACAAGAAGGACTACCACAAGTCCAAGCTGAAATATCACACTCCAGTGGACATGATGAGTGTGATCCATGCCAAGCAGGCCTCTGCTGCTCAGACAATGGCTGGATACAGGAAGATCCCTCACAACCATTTCCTTCTGCCTGACAACATGCAACTGCAACTGTGTCGCACCATGAACATCCAGTCAAGTGATGTGAGTGACAGACAGTGAAATGTGACTGAAATACAACTTCACTGAATCTAGAGTTATTATTTTTTGATTTACAAATGTATGCAAAAACAAAAAGTGTAACTCATTGATTTCAACTTTAAATCTGTCAGGATGGTCTAATGGTCTCTCTTTTTTCAGTTTAATTACAAGTCTGATTGGAACAACTATGTCAGAGGTACTGGATGGATCCCTATTGGCTCACTTGCAGTTGAAACTGCGAAAGTTGGTGGTGAGATTCAGAGTGACAACAGGTATCGTACTCATCCATCCAACTTCAAGTTCAGCAAGCTGATGGACTCCATGGACTTGTCTCTGGCTACTGCCAACAACCAGATCATGAATAAGGTGCAGCATGTTTAAATGTACTCTGTAATGAATGGCCACATAAATCATATTTATCACAATCAGCATTCATTTGTTTTTCTGGTGTCTTTTTTTATAGAAAGCCTACACTGCAGCTTGGGAAAAGGACAAACTGACAGTCCACATCATGCCAGATGCTCCTGAGATTGTACTGGCCAAAGCTAATGCCCTCAACATGAGCAATGTAAGGCATTGTATTGCATGAAAAAATGTACTGACTAGTTTTAATAATGGGCGATGTATGGTACTGTCTACGCATGGTTGTTTTCTGTATAGTGAACTCTCTGTCTCTGTCTAGGCAATATTTTATATATTGTTTTACTTATATCATTTTATTAATATGAACTTTTATGTTTTCCACAGAAACTCTACAAAGCTGGTATTGTGGAGATGGCGAATAAGGGCTACAACCTAAAAGCAGACGCCATTCCAATTGTGGCTGCCAAGTCTGGGACAACTATTGCCAGTAATGTAAGTTGGAATTAAATTTCTGTATCAAAATAACATTTTTCTCTACTACAACACATAATACATTGTTAACAACTATTTATTTGCTGTTTCAGTACAAATACAAGCTGGCACATGAGAAGGCAAAGGGCCACCATGTTGGCTTCCGCAGCCTCCAGGACGATCCTCTGCTGGTTCACTACATGGAAGTGGCCAAATTGCAGAGTGACAAGAACTACAAGAAGGACTACCACAAGTCCAAGCTGAAGTATCACACTCCAGTGGACATGATGAGTGTGCTCCATGCCAAGCAGGCCTCTGCTGCTCAGACAATGGCTGGATACAGGAAGATCCCTCACAACCACTTACTTCTGCCTGACAACATGCAACTGCAACTGTGTCGCACCATGAACATCCAGTCAAGTGATGTGAGTGACAGACAGTGAAATGTGACTGAAATACAACTTCACTGAATCTAGAGTTATTATTTGATTTACACAAGTTAATAAAGTAGTTTCAAAAGCTTTACTCAACGTTAAATCTTTTAGGATGGTCTAATGGTCTCTCTTTTTTCAGTTTAATTACAAGTCTGATTGGAACAACTATGTCAGAGGTACTGGATGGGTCCCTATTGGCTCACTTGCAGTTGAAACTGCGAAAGTTGGTGGTGAAATTCAGAGTGACAACAGGTATCGTACTCATCCATCCAACTTCAAGTTCAGCAAGCTGATGGACTCCATGGACTTGTCTCTGGCTACTGCCAACAACCAGATCATGAATAAGGTGCAGCATGTTTAAATGTACGCTGTAATGAATGGCCACAAACAATCTTATTTATCACAATCAGCATTCATATTGTTTTTCTGGTGTCTTTATTTATAGAAAGCCTACACTGCAGCTTGGGAAAAGGACAAACTGACAGTCCACATCATGCCAGATGCTCCTGAGATTGTACTGGCCAAAGCTAATGCCCTTAACATGAGCAATGTAAGACAAATCAATGAAATTGATAAATAAACTGCTGGTGATAGTTAATATATAACTACTGTGACTTTAAGGATGGCCATTGACATGGGAGTATAAAAACTATTATTATTACGTTTTACTCATATTTAAACATTTTTCACAGAAACTCTACAAAGCCGGTGTTGTGGCGATGGCCAATAAGGGCTACAACCTCAAAGCAGATGCCATCTCAATTGTGGCTGCAAAGTCTGGTACCACTATTGCCAGCAATGTAAGTAGAAAATAACAATCAATGCAACGCATCTGCTGCAGCTGTATAAGAATACAGTGTCCGTGAATTAATAAGTACTTGTTTTCTGTTACAGTACAAATACAAGCTGGCACACGAGAAGGCAAAGGGCCACCATGTTGGCTTCCGTAGCCTCCAGGATGATCCTCTGCTGGTTCACTACATGGAGGTGGCCAAATTGCAGAGCGACAAGAACTACAAGAAGGACTACCACAAGTCCAAGCTGAAGTATCACACTCCAGTGGACATGATGAGTGTGCTCCATGCCAAGCAGGCCTCTGCTGCTCAGACAATGGCTGGATACAAGCAAATTATTTCCCACTACACTGTGCTGGCTGATGCCATGAACCTGGAACTGGCTCGTAACATGCAGTTCATCGCCAGTAATGTACGTACAAAGACTGACTTAATGACCTCAAAGTTTATTTGTAGGAAACTGTAAAGTCCACGTTTACAGTACTGATACTAATACTCTATGTAGCTGTCCTGCACTGTGAAGAAATACTGGTAACATGTTCATATTCTCTTTTAGAACACCTACAAGAGTGAGTATGAAAGCTCCGTGAAAGGAATAGGGTGGGTTCCTATCGGATCGCTGGATGTTGAGAAAGCAAAGACAGCCGGTCAGATTTTCAGTGAGAAACGATACCGTCAACATCCTAGCAACTACAAATTCACTAAGGACATGCAATCCATGGACCTGACACTGGCCACTGCCAACAACCAGATTATGGATAAGGTACTGGATATGACTTGTATATATATTTGAAATATCTCCTCTCTATCAGTATTGAGAAATTAAACCATCATCTATTTTCTTTGTAGAAATCCTACACCAAAGCCTGGGATATAGACAAGACTACAATCCACATCATGCCTGATGCAATGGATATTGCTCTGGCCAAAGGAAACAGGAGAAACTACAGTGAGGTACAGTTTAACACCTTAAGTTTTCCACACAATTTACGCAAAAGCTTTTAAGATCGGTCCCAACACTTTAGAAAACAGGAAATGGATATATCATGTTAAATTGTTATATTCGTAGAGTCATTTGAAAGTAAATATATTTTACTTTATAAAAATGTATGTTCTCTCTCTCTTCAGAAACTGTACAAGTTGGACAATGAGCTGTCCAAGAAGAAGGGCCATAATCTTCGTGCTGATGCTATTGCTGTTCAGGCTGCAAAACTCTCCACTGTTATTGCTAGTGATGTAAGTGTTTATGGTTTTATTGTATTTTTAGACGTATAAGCAATATACTATCATTTCTCATGCTTTCCTCCTCATCAGTTTGGTCATCTAAACTTGCACACTGGCTTTTTTAGTATAAGTACAAGACAGGATACCGTAAGCAGGTTGGTCACCACATTGGTGCTCTCAGCATCCAAGACGACCCTCTGCTCATGCTGGCTCTGAACTCAGCCAAGATTGCCAGTGACGCCCTGTACAAGAAGGACTTCAACAAGTCCAAGACCAAGTTCCACCTGCCAGTGGACATGATGGCCTTTGAATTGGCCAAGAAGAACCAGATTCAGGTCAACCACGCCAACTACATCACCCGTCTGCACAACTGGACTTGTCTGCCAGACTCCAATGATGTCGTCCAGGCCAGACAAGCATATGACCTGCAGAGTGATGTGAGTATGAAATTTTTAAATTAAAGTTTTCATGTTTTATGTTTTTATGGTTTTGAGCATCTTTCACCTTAATAAACCCTTTTTGTTTCATTTAGAATGTTTACAAGCAAGATCAGAAGATGCTGCAGGGTGTTGGCTGGGTGCCTATAGGTTCACTGGATGTTGAGAAGGCAAAGAAAGCTGGCGAGATCCTCACTGACAAATTGTATCGCCAGCACCCAAGCAACTACAAGTTCAAACTCACTACTGAAGACATGCCCATGGTGTTGGCTAAGACCAATGCTGATGTTATGAACAAGGTATTCAGTTAATCCTCAGATAATTATTTAATATAATAACAAACACCTCTGTTGACTATATAATATGCTGATATAGTAAGGACATTGTTTTCTCATGAAACAGCATACCTGCAGGCTTCATAATATGACGAAGCTCTCATGTTGTTGGTTTCTGTGATTGCAGCAAGCATACATTACAGCCTGGGAGAATGACAAGTCCAAGATCCACATCATGCCTGATGCTATGGATGTTGTTCTAGCCAAAGCAAACAATGTCAACTACAGCGTGGTAAGTGAAGAATTAAACATTGATTCTGGTACGGCAGCTCTCATTTACGGATTACTTTTTTAAATTCATATTCTTAACATCTGTGGGATTTTTGTGTTTGTTTACAGAAAAAGTACAAGCAGGCAAATGAAGACGCCAAGAAGAAGGGCTACGATCTGCGCAATGATGCCATTTCCATCATTGCAGCCAGGGCTTCCAGGGACATTGCCAGTGATGTATGTTTCTTTTTTATTATGTATTTTACCATTTTTACAAATGTTTGTGTAACTGTAAACAAATATTGGCCTTAATTTTTTTTCCAGTACAAGTACAAGACAGGATACCGTAAGCAGGTTGGTCACCACATTGGTGCTCTTAGCATCCAAGACGACCCTCTGCTCATGCTGGCTCTGAACTCAGCCAAGATTGCCAGTGACGCCCTGTACAAGAAGGACTTCAACAAGTCCAAGACCAAGTTCAACCTGCCAGTGGACATGATGGCCTTTGAACTGGCCAAGAAGAACCAGATTCAGGTCAACCACGCCAACTACATCACCCGTCTGCACAACTGGACTTGTCTGCCAGACTCCAATGATGTCGTCCAGGCCAGACAAGCATATGACCTGCAGAGTGATGTGAGTATGAAATTTTTAAATTAAAGTTTTCATGTTTTATGTTTTTAAGGTTTTGAGCATCTTTCACCTTAATAAACCCTTTTTGTTTCGCCTAGAATGTTTACAAGCAAGATCAGAAGATGCTGCAGGGTGTTGGCTGGGTGCCTATAGGTTCACTGGATGTTGAGAAGGCAAAGAAAGCTGCCGAGATCCTCACTGACACATTGTATCGCCAGCACCCAAGCAACTACAAGTTTAAACTCACTACTGAAGACATGCCCATGGTGTTGGCTAAGACCAATGCTGATGTTATGAACAAGGTATTCAATTAATCCTCAGATAATTATTTAATATAATAGCAAACACCTCTGTTGACTATATAATATGCTGATATAGTAAGGACATTGTTTTCTCATGAAACAGCATACCTGCAGGCTTCATAATATGACAAAGCTCTCATGTTGTTGGTTTCTGTGATTGCAGAAAGCATACATTACAGCCTGGGAGAATGACAAGTCCAAGATCCACATCATGCCTGATGCTATGGATGTTGTTCTAGCCAAAGCAAACAATGTCAACTACAGCGTGGTAAGTGAAGAATTAAACATTGATTCTGGTACAGCAGCTCTCATTTATGGATTACTTTCAGTGAGGACTGGGGCAAAATCAATACTGCCATATTCATAAGGATATTTTTCTGATATTGATATGTACTCTCTATATTCAGGCTATTGCCAATGTATGCAATATCACATACATCATCAAATGTTCAGTAAAATTAGTTGTGTTCCACTACTATGTATTGCATCAGACAGAACTTGTCAGGGGTGTGAAAACCGAATCCTCAGTGACACTTTTTGTTGTGTGCCCTGTATCATTCATTTAGACATGAGAAATGTGCAGAATGATAATATGACATGTTTATATCATCACAGTAAGATTCCACTTGAAGTCAATCAACGGTGATATTGAATCAGCACCTTGCCCTGCTTAAAATGGAAAATATAAATACTAATGTCTGTGGAATTTTTGTTTTTGTTTACAGAAAAAGTACAAGCAGGCAAATGAAGACGCCAAGAAGAAGGGCTACGATCTGCGCAATGATGCCATTTCCATCATCGCAGCCAGGGCTTCCAGGGACATTGCCAGTGATGTAAGTTTCTTTTTTGTTTTATTTTACCACTTCTACAAATGTTTGTGTAACTGTAAACAAATAATGGTCTTCATTTTTTCCCCCAGTACAAATACAAGACAGGATACCGTAAGCAGGTTGGTCACCACGTTGGTGCTCGCTGCGTCGAGGACGACCCTCTGCTCATGCTGGCTCTAAACTCAGCCAAGATTGCCAGTGACGCCCTGTACAAGAAGGATTTCAACAAGTCCAAGACCAAGTTCAACCTGCCAGTGGACATGATGGCCTTTGAACTGGCCAAGAAGAACCAGATTCAGGTCAACCACGCCAACTACATCACCCGTCTGCACAACTGGACTTGTCTGCCAGACTCCAATGATGTCGTCCAGGCCAGACAAGCATATGACCTGCAGAGTGATGTGAGTATGACATTTTTAAATTAAAGTTTTCATGTTTACGTTTTTAAGGTTTTGAGCATCTTTCACCTTAATAAACCCTTTTTGTTTCGTCTAGAATGTTTACAAGCAAGATCAGAAGATGCTGCAGGGTGTTGGCTGGGTGCCTATAGGTTCACTGGATGTTGAGAAGGCAAAGAAAGCTGCCGAGATCCTCAATGACAAATTGTATCGCCAGCACCCAAGCAACTACAAGTTCAAACTCACTACTGAAGACATGCCCATGGTGTTGGCTAAGACCAATGCTGATGTTATGAACAAGGTATTCAATTAATCCTCAGATAATTATTTAATATAATAACAAACACCTCTGTTGACTATATAATATGCTGATATAGTAAGGACATTGTTTTCTCATGAAACAGCATACCTGCAGGCTTCATAATATGACGAAGCTCTCATGTTGTTGGTTTCTGTGATTGCAGCAAGCATACATTAAAGCCTGGGAGAATGACAAGTCCAAGATCCACATCATGCCTGATGCTATGGATGTTGTTCTAGCCAAAGCAAACAATGTCAACTACAGCGTGGTAAGTGAAGAATTAAACATTGATTCTGGTACAGCAGCTCTCATTTACGATTTACTTTTTAAAATTCATATTCTTAACATCTGTGGGATTTTTGTGTTTGTTTACAGAAAAAGTACAAGCAGGCAAATGAAGACGCCAAGAAGAAGGGCTACGATCTGCGCAATAATGCCATTTCCATCATTGCAGCCAGGGCTTCCAGGGACATTGCCAGTGATGTATGTTTCTTTTTTATTATGTATTTTACCATTTTTACAAATGTTTGTGTAACTGTAAACAAATACAAGTCTTATTTTTTTCCCAGTACAAGTACAAGACAGGATACCGTAAGCAGGTCGGTCACCACATTGGTGCTCGCTGCGTCGAGGACGACCCTCTGCTCATGCTGGCTCTGAACTCAGCCAAGATTGCCAGTGACGCCCTGTACAAGAAGGATTTCAACAAGTCCAAGACCAAGTTCAACCTGCCAGTGGACATGATGGCCTTTGAACTGGCCAAGAAGAACCAGATTCAGGTCAACCACGCCAACTACATCACCCGTCTGCACAACTGGACTTGTCTGCCAGACTCCAATGATGTCGTCCAGGCCAGACAAGCATATGACCTGCAGAGTGATGTGAGTGTAGCTTCCCTGTTAATTTATTTCTCCTGGTCTTTTTTTTATGTTCATGCTACAACATTAGTAAGGAATTGAAATGTGCATCACTGCACTTTACAGGCTGTCTACAAAGCTGACCTGAAGTGGCTCCAGGGTCTGGGCTGGGTCCCCATCGGCTCACTTGACGTGGAGAAAGCCAAGAAGGCTGGAGAGATCTTGAGTGATAGAAAGTACCGCCAGCATCCCAGCACTAATCACTTTACCATCCCAACCGATGCATTGGACATTGAACTGGCAAAGAATAATGCTTTGACCATGAATAAGGTACAATCTTTTTTTTGGTAAAACACAAATGTGGAAGGAGTTTATAGAACATATGATTGATTATCTTGATTTGCAATAAAGATCTCTCTCTGGAGATCTCTTCGGTAATTACCATTGGTTAACACAGGCATGATTTGTGTTTTGTTCCAGCGTCTCTACACCGAGGCATGGGAGAAGGATAAGACCAAGCTGCACATCCAACCCGACACTCCTGAGATCCTCCTCTCTCAGCAGAATGCTATCAACATGAGCAGGGTAAGTATAATTCCTACCACACGTGATAAGAATATGAACCATGGCTTACTTGTGATCAGCGTTGTAGAACCAAAACTTTTCATGGAGAAAATGTATTCATTTGTCTTTCTTTGCAGAAACAATACAGACAAGGTTTTGAGGCCACTATCCAGAAGGGCTATTTCCTACCTGTAGATGCAGTCTCTGTCAAAGCTGCTAAGGCATCCAGGGAAATCATTAGTGATGTGAGTGACTCATACTCTACTATACATCTATTAGACAAAATGTAAGGGATGTTCATATTTTAACATAGAAACTTTCTTGCTTGATTTCATTAGTACAAGTATAAGACAGGATACCGTAAGCAGGTCGGTCACCACATTGGTGCTCTCAGCATCTATGACGACCCCCTGATCATGCTGGCTCTGAACTCAGCCAAGATTGCCAGTGACGCCCTGTACAAGAAGGACTTCAACAAGTCCAAGACCAAGTTCAACCTGCCAGTGGACATGATGGCCTTTGAACTGGCCAAGAAGAACCAGATTCAGGTCAACCACGCCAACTACATCACCCGTCTGCACAACTGGACTTGTCTGCCAGACTCCAATGATGTCGTCCAGGCCAGGAAAGCATATGACCTGCAGAGTGATGTAAGCCCCTCTATAACATAGTCAATGTATCTCAAAATATTATGCCATGTCAATATGCTACATGTATGTGCTTTTCCCAATAGGCTGTGTACAAAGCTGACATGGTGGATATCAAAGGCATAGGATGGGTCCCAATTGGTTCACTGGATGTGTTGAAGGCCAAGAACGCTGCAAAGATTCTCAGTGACCATCTCTACAGGCAGAAACCAGACACCCTAAAATATAAAACTGACATGACTTCAATGCCCATGGTCTTAGCCAAAACAAATGCTGAAATCATTGACAAGGTATAGAATATCATCCATATCTTACAATTTTTACATATTTGTTTCATTTCTTTTCCTGTTGATTACAATATGCGTTTTTATTTTTCTCTCTTTTTCACCACAGCGAAACTACATTGCTGCTTGGGAGGCTGATAAGGTTAAAACTCATGTAACCCCTGACATACCTGAGCTGTTGCTTGCTAAAGCTAACGCATACAACATCAGCAAGGTTTGTCCGTTCTGTTTCCACTTATTCAAGTTTTCTACAGTCATGCCAGCACATATTTCAGTTTCTCACACATCATCATGGTTTTTATCTTATAATTTGTGTGTTTCTTTTTCAGAAACTATACAGGGAAGATGTTGAGAAGCTCTTCAGAAAAGGCTATGACATTAAAGCTGATGCTGTCTCTATTGTTGCTGCCAAACATGGAAGATCAATCATCAGTGATGTACATATTATATATTTGAATACTTTTCTGACTGATTTTGACTTGAGCTTATAATTATTCATTCAGTTAATTATCGCTCTTTTTCCTCTACCCAGTACAAATACAAGGCAGGATACCGTAAGCAGGTCGGCCACCACATCGGAGCCCTCAGTGTCCATGACGACCCCCTGATCATGCTGGCTCTGAACTCAGCCAAGATTGCCAGTGACGCCCTGTACAAGAAGGACTTCAACAAGTCCAAGACCAAGTTCCACCTGCCAGTGGACATGCTGAATCTTGAACTGGCCAAGAAATGTCAGATCCAAGTCAATGATTTCAACTACAGAACTCACCTGCACAACTGGACCTGCCTACCAGACTCCAATGATGTGGTCCAGGCCAGAAAGGTTTATGACCTGCAGAGTGATGTGAGCAATGACAATTTCTTAGTTTGTTTATTGAACACTGTCTTTATAGTTTTTTACCCCTTTAAAAATACACTAAGTCTTCTCCTTCCACTTGTAGGCTGTGTACAAGGCTGACATGGAATGGATTAAGGGAACAGGTTGGGTTCCAATCGGTTCCCTTGATGTGGAGAAAGCGAAGAAGGCAGCAGAGATCCTGAGTGAGAGGAAGTACCGTCAGCATCCCAGCAACTTCAAATTTACTGCCAATACAAGTGACATGCCATATGCCCTTGCTCAGGCCAATGCCCAGATCATGGACAAGGTGAAGCTCACAAATCCTAAATTTCATTGTACTATTAATTTTCTTTTCTTTGGGAGGGTATCCTTAGGATATTTTATCTAATCCTTTGGAAAATGTTTCAGCAGCTCCATTTGTTTAATATTGAAGCCAATAACCTTTCTTTTAGCTCAGTTTTGTCTATAAAAATGTTCTATGACTCAGATTAAATTACATCTCACTGAAAGGTGTTCATCTTCTGTTTCCAGAAAGCTTATGTTTCTGCCTGGGAGAATGATAAAACCAGTATTCACGTCATGCCTGACACCCCAGAGATCATCCTGGCCAAGCAGAACAAACTCAACACCAGTCTGGTAAGCTTCACTAGTTGTATAAGGAATGAGTACAATTATGTATCTTATCAATTAATTGTGCTGAAGTTTAATGACTGAATTATATTTTATGTATTTGTTGACTTTTTAATCACATCTAGTATAAAGAAAATTGTTTGCTCCTCAAGTTATAATTATACTGTATCAGACACCCAAGCAACATCATTCTTGTTTCCCCAGAAATATTACCGTGAAGGCTTTATAAACACCATCAACAAAGGCTACTACCTTCCCAAAGACGCCATTTCTGTGTTAGCGGCCAAAGCCTCCCGAGACATCATCAGTGATGTAAGTCTGTCCCTTCTCTTTTGAACTTTTTCATATACTCTTCTCTTTGTAATTTTACAGGCTGTATTTTGATATTTTTTACTGCATTGTATTATTTTCAGAAACTGATCAAAATGTTTCTGTGTCAAATTTTCAGTACAAATACAAGGCTGGTTTCCGCAAGCAGTGTGGTCATCATATTGGAGCCCTCAGTGTTGAAGATGACCCACTGTGTTTGTTGGCCGCTCATGTAGCCAAGATCTCCAGTGACAACATCTACAAGAAGGACTTCCACAAGACCAAGACCAAGTACCACCTGCCAGTCGACATGCTGACAATTGAACTGGCCAAGAAATGCCAGACCCAAGTCAATGATTTCAACTACAGAACTCACTTACACCAATGGACGTGCCTGCCAGACTCCAGTGATGTGGTTCAGGCTAGAAAGGTCTACGATCTACAGAGTGATGTAGGTCTATATGAACTTTAGCTGTTTTGATGAAAGAAAATGAAGTAGTGTGGGATTTTGCAAGTTTGTTGTTAGATCATATTTTACAAAAGTAGAATAGAAGAACAAAAGAAGAACAATGTAATAAATATTTTTTTATTTAACTAAAAGAATGAAAATTATCACCATAACTGAAACTGCAATCTCAGGATATGGAGTCAAAACCCTTACTCTGTTAGCTTCATTGATGTGCCATAGACGTGTGGTCAACAAATGTCACGGAAATTCCCGTATTTATTTTTATAAGACATTCTGCAGATGAGCAAATGACAAAAAAAAACACACACATATTGGCATGCAATGTGGTAAACAGTGATATTTGTTTTTATAGGCCGTCTACAAAGCTGACCTAGAATGGCTGAGAGGATGTGGCTGGTCAATTCAGGACTCCGTGGATGTTCTCAAAACTAAAAATGCCCAGACTATTCTCAATGAAAGGCTCTATCGCCAGCACCCAAGCACTGTCAAGTTCACCAGTGTTGTCGACCTACCGGCTATTGTCTTGTCCAAGCAAAACGCTGATATCCTCAGTGATGTGAGTAATAACCTCATCTTTCTGGTGGATTTAAAGCTTAACATGGAATGTCTTGTACAAATATCCATGTGAATGAGGGCATCAACATAAAGAAATGTTTTGTTTTTCTTTCTGACAGAGGAAATATAGAGAAGTCTGGGATAAAGACAAGCTCTCCATTCACGTGCCACCTGACACCCCCACCTTTGAACTGTCCAAGGCGAATGCTGTCAACATCAGCAATGTAAGTTTGTATTGTTGCAGCCTCTGTACCAGTTGTGATTATGTTAAAATCCTTAAAACTTTACATAAATATAAGTATTTATTGAAATGTATTATTCGTTCAGTATATGATTTTTGATCATACTTCCTTCTTCTGTGCAGAAACTGTACACAAAGGATTGGGATGACCAGAAGGCCAAAGGGTATCACATCAAGGAGGATGCTATCTCTGTGCTCAAGGCTCGAGCTTCCAGAGATATCATTAGTGACGTAAGAAAGAAATATGGATACAGTTAATGAGCTACTTGTCAATGTTTCATTAACCTTTTATTCCTTTCTCTTTTAGTACAAGTACAAAGGAGGATACCGTAAGCAGGTCGGCCACCACATCGGTGCCCGCTGCGTGCAAGACGACCCGCTGATCATGCTGGCTATGAACTCAGCCAAGATTGCCAGTGACGCCCTGTACAAGAAGGACTTCAACAAGTCCAAGACCAAGTTCCACCTGCCAGTGGACATGCTGAATCTTGAACTGGCCAAGAAATGTCAGATCCAAGTCAATGATTTCAACTACAGAACTCACCTGCACAACTGGACCTGCCTACCAGACTCTAATGATGTGGTCCAAGCCAGAAAGGCTTATGACCTGCAGAGTAATGTGAGCAATGACAATTTCTTTGTTTGTTTATAGAACACTGCCTTTATAGTTACACTTTTCTTACACTTGAACTAGTCAAGAAAGTCCAGCTCAAGAAATGTTTATGGTTGTGTTCATTGATAGTATTTCTTGGATCTTGTATTGATATATTGTATACTCCTATTTTAGCCCCAATAGCCTTTCACTTTGTGATTGTCTGTATAGATTATATGTCATGCAAAGCAAGTTAAACAAATCCACCTGCTTTTGTTTATCTCAGGCTGTGTACAAAGCTGATCTGGAGTGGCTGCGCGGATGTGGATGGATGCCACATGAATCTGTGGATGTTATGAAGGTGAAGCACGCACAGAAGATCCTGGCTGATGTAAGTTCCATTGCAAATTAAAATATCTTTGACTTGTAAAATCACATCCATTCATATATATATATATATACGATATATATATATATATATATATGTATACAATGTTTATTGAAGCAGACAAAATGCAACTTCAGTACATTTGCTGAATTATTGTTTTTGCAAATCTTTCTTGCTATTTTACAGAGAGGCTATCGTGTCAAGTTGGATAGGCAACAATTCATGGTTCCAGCTGATAGAGTCGACATGGTCTGTGCCAAGAATGCTGCTGATGTCCTCAATGAGGTGAGGATGACTATGCTATTCCGATGTTATTCTAGATGTGCTTTTAAGTGCCCTCTTCAATTCGATTGCCACAGCATCACAACAGCAAAGTGGCAAATACTTGAGAATATTTTAGCTGTAATTATTAACTGATTTCTCATTCTTTTCAGGCCAAATATCGTGAGGCTTGGCATCAGGACAAGACTAAGTACTCACTGGTGGACACTCCAACTCTTGCCACAGCCAGAGAGGTGGCTAAGAATGTTCACCCGGTAACATGACTCTTTGTATTTTCTGATTATTTCAATTCAACAGTACTTCTCATACCAATTTTATACCCTTGAATATCCAGCTTGATAAGCAATACATGAACATGTAATAACTATTTCCATCTCTTACAGAAACTATACACTAAAGCGTGGGATAATGTCAAAGCCACAGGCTACTTCATGCCTGGAGATGCTGTACCAATCAAGCAGTGCATCCTTACGTCTAAAGTGCAAAGTAAAGTGAGTAATGGGACACAGTTGCATTTGTCCCTTTCATAATAACGACATTTATTAAAGTTGTTTGATTTGATTGAGAACATGACCATATGGAGATAATTTTTGTTTTTGTCTGTCCTGTAGCATAAGTACCTTGAGTCGTACCGTAAGCAGGTCGGCCACCACATCGGTGCCCGCTGCGTCGAGGACGACCCCCTGATCATGCTGGCTATGAACTCAGCCAAGATTGCCAGTGACGCCCTGTACAAGAAGGACTTCAACAAGTCCAAGACCAAGTTCCACCTGCCGGTGGACATGCTGAATCTTGAACTGGCCAAGAAATGCCAAGAACAAGTCAATGATTTCCACTACAGAACTCGTCTGCACAACTGGACTTGTCTGCCAGACCAGAACGATGTCATCCAGGCCCGCAAAGCCTACGATCTTCAAAGCGATGTGAGTGCTATCAGACAGCATTTAACATACTCATGCAATAAACTGACAAAAACCTCATTCTTAACATGTATCTGTGTTTTTGTCTGCAGAATGTGTACAAGGCTGATATGGAATGGATTCGTGGATGTGGATGGGTTGCAGCTGACTCCGTTGACCACGTCAAAGTCAGGAAGGCTCAGGAGATTCTCAATGATGTACGTCTTCTTTCTTACATTTCTCTTTGGATTTGGAAAAGAAAAATAGCCTTTTGCATACTTATTGAATATTGATGTCAACACATTGATGCTGTGTTTTTTCTTGCAGAGGCTGTATACGAAGAGTGCCAAAGATGGATTTGGAAAATACACTCTTGTCGTGGATCGTCCTGAGATCGTCTTGGCAAAGATAAATGCTGCCAATCTTAGCGATGTAAGTAACAAATCTAATATTTAAAGTAAAATTTCAAGAATCGTATTAATAAACAGTAATCACTTTTAAAATCTAAATCCTGTTCTTTTTCTCCTACTCTAGCTGAAGTACAAAGAGACTTTCAATGCAGAAAAGGGTCATTACATTGGTTCAGAGGACACCCCTCAACTGGCCCATAGCAGGGAGGTGTCTAAGAACATCAGTGAGGTAATGATTTTTGACGGTTTGCTTTTGTTATCACCTTTTTCGTTTTTGTTACTTTTAGTTATTTTCTTCATGTCCGAAAGAAACAGAAAGGCACCCAGAAAAAAATCAACATTTAGGCCTCTATTGGAAAATTACGAAGTAATTAATCTTGTATACATAGAGTCCACAAGAATAAATGTTTAACAAACACAATACATAACATTAGCCCAACAGTAATTTAATGTTGAATATTGAATCAGCAATGCATTGGCAGTCAGACAGCTATTGTAACGGCTAACACTAGTTTACAAATAAACAGAAGAGTTGCTGAATGCTTGAACAAGGGCATGTGGGGAGTAAATATCAGATGCTTGCAATAGTGGAAAGTGGAGGTGGAAGTAAGAACATTTACTGTCCTTTTTTACAAAAAATTTTGTGTTTTCAGAAACTCTACAAAGACCAATGGGACAAGACTAAGGCTATAGGCTACCAGCTGGACCATGAATACATCCCTCTTCTCAGTGGCAAGAAGGGCAGGGAGATTGCTAGTGATGTGAGTGTCTGACACTATCAGTGATACATGGCACATGTAATTATACTTTTTTCTTGTTACAGTATGTAAACAAAATTGAGACCTGTATTATTGTGGATGCTACTAGGTCAAGTACAAGGATGCCCATGAGAAGGCTAAAGGTCACTACATGGCTGGGACCCTGGTGGACTTCCCTGAGGTGATGCGATGTGGACAACAGGAGAAAAACAAAGGCCTGGTAAGATATGGTTTGAACTTTTATTCCATATTCCATACGTATCCATTTTCATTAAACTGTATTTTACATGAATTTGTGTCATATTTGTGTCAATAACTTTACAGAGGCTCTACCAGAAGGCTTACCATCAAACCAAGACCAAGGCCCACCTCCCACCCGACATAATCGCTAACCAGGTAGCTAAGAGGTGCCAGGACATGCTGAGTGACGTCATCTATCGCACCTACCTGCACCAGTGGACTTGTCATCCTGATCAGGAGGACGCCATCCGTGCCCGCAAGACCAACGAGATTCTCAGTGATGTAGGTCCTTCTTCAACGGACATTCCCTGCTTGTGTTTAAATAATGACGTGATAGACTCGCATTAAATCAGTTTTCCATTAGATATATAGGCAATATATGTTATATAATGTAACTATATATGTGTAGTTATTTGCTAAATGTTCTCTTATATACAGTAAAGCACAAAAATGAGATTGTCAGAGCAATTATTTTGCAGTCCAGATTTGGAAGTTGTTCTCACGTACTATTGTACTACAATCTAAAAACATTTCTTACAGTATGCCTGCACACAATACCAGAGGTCAACTTTATATACGAAATATACTAATTATTGTACTGTATTATTGTACTGTATTAAACATGTGCTTTCTTCTTCCCGTCATTTTATAGGTGTTCTACAAGGACGACCTGAACTGGATGAAGGGTATTGGTTGCTATGTGTGGGACACACCAGAGATTGTTCGTGCCAAGAAGTCCTACGAGCTTCAAAGCGACGTGAGTAACCACTCTGCAGATCATCGCAAACGATTAGAAACATAATTTATAATGTCTGGTCATTTAAGAAAAATAATTGAATCCTTTAGTTCGTGAGCCTGTGATTATTTTCTCTTGTGGTGTTTCCCTTTTAGCTTAAATACAGAGATGAGGCCAAGAAGGAATTCAACAATTACTCCATCGTGACAGACACCCCGGTCTACGTGACTGCTGTCCTGGGTCACACCTGGGCCAGTGAGGTGAGTGAGCAGGATTTTAAAAAATAATTTACTGTTTTGAGTTTGAATGCCTTAATGAGCGTAATAATTATATCTATTTGTCATTGACAGCTGAACTACAGGGAGGCTTATCATAAGGAGAAGCACCTGTATACCACCGTTCTGGATACATACGACTATGCCAGATGCCACAACTTCAAACACTTCTTCAGCAACGTAAGTGGAGATACATGAACACGTCTCTCTCTTGAAACCTCACTGGCAACATTTAAGATAATCATCTCGACGATAATGTTCTGGCTTTTCTCTCATCAGAAAAACTACTCTGCTGCCTGGGACAAAATCAAAGCCAAGAACTACCAGATTCCACATGACTCGCACGCTCTGCAGCATGCCAAACAACAGAAGATCATTCTCAGTAACGTGAGTTCAACTTTGAGTTCTATTCATTTTATTCCATGTTATTACTATACTGAGATTTTCTTCAAATATGAGTTTGACCATTGACTTTTAATGGACAACATGAAACCTCTTTCCACTTTAGGTGAAGTACAAGGAGGATTATGAGAAGTTTAAATCCCTCTACAGTTTGCCTAAGTGTCTTGAGGACGATCCTGCCACTGCTCGCTGCGTCAAAGCTGGAAAGTTGGTCCTTGATGTAAGTTAAATTTATATAACCTTTTTATTTTCCTCTTGATTAAATTAAAGAAATACATGAGCTGTACAGTATTATTAGCTCTGCTATACTATAACAAAAATGCATCTAAATATTGTCCATCTTTATAGCGTCTGTACAAGCATAACTATGAGAAGACCAAGGCCAAGAACCACATCCCACCAGACATGCTGGAGATCCTGTCTGCTCGCAACACCCAGTCCACCGTTAGTGGGATCCACTACCGCAAGTTTCTGCATCAGTGGATTTGCCTTCCTGACATGCAGATGTACGTGCAAGCGCGCAAAGTCAACGAGCAGCTCAGTGATGTGAGTAACTTCTCTCAGCTTGATTTTCTGTGCTTTTTTTTGATTTTTATTTTAGCATCTTATATAGTGCGAGATAATTTCTCATTTTAATATGACATGGTTTTCAAGTTCATATTCATGAATATAAAGACACAGAAGGAAAACACATTAAGTGACTGTTGTACATAATAAATAAAAAAACATTGTGTCCAAAAGAAAGTGAGAATAGCATACAGTATATACAGTATATGTGTTTTTCTTTCTTGTTTTTATCCATACATTGTATGAAAAAAAACAACTGCAATACAGAACACGTGTAAAAAGTCACTTAACTTACCAAAATATGTTAATATGATGGCCATAATTGAAAGTGTGTTCTGTTGTGCGCTCTCCTCAGATCTTCTACAAGGATGACCTGAACTGGCTGAGGGGAATCGGCTGCTATGCCTGGGACACACCAGAAATCGTCCGTGTCAAGAATGCTGGTATCCTCCAGAGCGAGGTTAGCCCACCTGATATATTCATTCTTATGCTATCTTCTATTCCACATTCTCTGTAGTTACTTGATTTACAACTTTCAGCTCACCCTCCACAGTTCTTTATATTAATCATCTTTCTGTCTCTTCCAGTAAATCCTCCTTAGACTTTTATACTGCCGAGTGTTTAATCAGAACCAATGCTGATTGCCATCTTCTTGTGTTTCTATTCCAGCACAAATACAGAGCCAAAGGTGTTGAAGCCTTCAAGGAGTATTCAGTGGTGACAGAGACTCCAGTGTATGAGACAGCCAAGCAGAATGCTCAAAACCTGAGTGATGTAAGTGACTGTTACAGTGTTGGCTTATTACTGTCTATATTTTTCATAACAAAAAGTCAAAAACAAAAACTATAAATCACTTTTTTCTTTCTTTTTCCAGCTGTACTACCGCTATGATTACAACGCCAATATCAAGGGAACAAACACTGCTCCTGCTGTTACTATCGACACAGAGAGGGCACGCCTGGCAAACCACATCCAGAGTGACGTAAGATAATATTCCTTAATACTGTGTACATGTTTAAGAACTACTGTCATGTATATAGTACATGCAACACTGTGGTCACATATACTGGATGGAGCATGAGTGACCCATGGATGAAGTTCTCACCCACATTCACCTCCAATCCGTCTAGCGGTACCTCCAGTTTGGTTGTGCACTTCAAAAAAATCTTGCTTAGTTTTGCAGAAAACTATTCACTCACTACGGGCATATCCTATATTATGTTTCATACCTGATAACTGATTTTACCACCTACTAGTTATTGTGCAATGAATGAGTCACAGAGATACTGTAGCACATAGATATCTACACTCTACATAGCAGTTGACTGACAAATATCTACAAAAATACATTCAAAAAATGCTGGATATAAATGTCTACATAATTCTGTTTCTTCTGTATATGTTTTTCAATCTGAAATACATCCGGTCTCACTCTGTTGTCCTGGCTTCTCTCAGAACTGGTACAAGGAAGCAAACAAGACCTCCATGCCCACTGGATACTCCTTGCCCAACGACACTCCTCTCATCAAGCATGCTAAGCAAAACTCCATTGTCAGTAGCAATGTAAGTATTTCATCCATCATCATCCAAATAAGCCTTTCTTTAAGCTTTAAGTTCATTTAAGCTTCTTTGCTTGCATAGTTTTGATGTTACTGAGTCACATTCTTTTTGCTTTCATTTGGGTAGGTGAAGTACAAGGAGGCCTATGAGATGATGAAGGCTAAGGCCTATACTCTTCATCCAGAAGGCGTCAACTTTATCAACGCAAGGAACGCTAACAAGATCATTAATGATGTAAGATAAAACACTGCTGCCATTCTTGACACATTATTGTTGATGGAGATTTACATTATTACCTTGTGGCAATTGTTACTGCATAAAACAATCTGACACCTTCTCACCTTCTCTGCTTCCCCAGCGCCTGTACCGTGAGGTCTACCACAAGCAAAAGGACAAGATCCACACAACCTACGACACCCCCGACATTAAACAAGTCAAGATGAACCAGGAAAATCTCAGCGACGTACAAAACCATTTTCACACAATTTATGTCAATTTTATGTTTCTATTTTTGTTCATGTAGCTTGATGGAGCTGATTAGTACATTCTATTCATGCCAGCTTTTTGTTTCCATGCTTACCCTAGTTGTGCTACAAAGAGAAATTCTACAATAGCAGAGGACAGCTGATCTCAATGCCCATTACGCCTGAACTGCTGCACTGCTACCACGTCAATGAGATCACCAGCGAGGTATGGAGAAAAAAAAAAAGAAGTCAGACTCATATTTTTCACACATTTTACACTTTTGTGAGAAATTGTCCTTTATTCTTTGTTTTTAGCTGAAATACAAAGAAGATTTGATGTGGCTGAGAGGTGTTGGCTGCTTCCTGTATGACACCCCAGAGATGGTCCATGTCCGCAACATCACCAAAACAAGGGTATGTTCGCTGTCCTTATCCTGGACTAATTGTAGTGGCAGCACGATCATTTGTACGACATGTTTTTAACTCTTCTAGCTCAACTATCCGATGGAAGCTAAGAAGAATCTTGCCAACTTTTCCGTGGTCCTCGACACGCCAGAGTACCAGCGTGTGAATGAGCTGAAGACGCACATGAGCAACGTGAGTCATTTTCTCAAACACTCTCCAACACATTATACGACTAGCCTACTGTTACATTCTTAGGTCTTCAAATAAAAGTTATTGACAATTAAGTAGCTTTTAAATATCTTAGAATAGAAAATTGTTGAGCTTTTGACCTGACTTTTTCTGACCCTCTAATTTTCAGCTGATCTACAAAGCCCATAGCAAAGAAGAAATGGCTAAGGTCAGAACCACCCTGGACTCTATGGACATCAAGAGAGCCAAATGGGCCCAGCAGCTGACTAATGTGGCAAGTTTATATACGCTATCACTTATTGAATACAGATTTATGTTTCTTTTTCCTGGCAATCTTACATGATTTTATATGTTCTCTTTTTCTACAGTACCAGTACAAAGACCTTGCTAATAAAGAGAGAGCCCATTTCACCCCTGAAATGGAAACTCCAAACATGGACCATGCTAGAAAAATGAAAGTAGTCTACAGTGATGTAAGTCTTCCTCATCATTTCTGCTTTATCTTTACTTTGATGTCCTTGCCTTCATAACCCCTCAACTCAGTAGAAAAGTGAGAATATCTTGCGACGTAACTAACTCATCTGATGTGATATAATCACTGTTTGCTCCCTCAGAACAAGTACAAAGAACAGTATGAGATGATGAAGCACAGGTACACTGCCATTGCTGATACACCCAATCTGATCTGTGCCAAGAAATCCTACCTCCAGTCCAGTGATGTGAGTATGCTTATTGGAAAACCTGCACAGTAAACAATAATATTTATATCAGTAGCATATTTCATTAACTTTTTTCTTGTTTTCCCTCTAGTGCTTCTGCTCAAACTCCCTTTTAGCTGAAACCTGATGTTTGAGTTTGCAGATATATGAGAGTATTACTGACTTCAGAGCATTAGTATATAAAATCTGCAATTAAACATATCTTACACCATCTGAAGAAAAAGTTTCATTCAGACTTCCATTAGCTAATGAGCCTTAATCTTTATCTTTCATAAACTTTATAATCATGCCGCCAAAAGCTGCCCATAAGAGTCAATAGGAGGCAAAAATGTGGACTTTGACTTATGATTAAGGATTACTTTTAAGACAAAGATCCTACAAATACCTCTTTCTGTATTTTATATCTGGTAACCATTCTGTTGTTGTCCATGTCTTAAGCTGCGCTACAAAGAGACCTTCGAGCTCAGTAAAGGACACTACCATACAACCAAGGATGCTCTGGACATCACCTACCACCGCAGAGTCACAGACGACATCAGTGAGGTCAGAGCTTAAGATTAGATGGTTGAATATTTTATATATTTATATAATGTCCACAAATATAATTTTGATCTTACTGTTTTAATTTCCATCCAATTCTATCACAGGTTAAATACAGGGAAAAGTACATTAACTCTCTGGGTACATGGAAGTCCATCCCTGACCGTCCTGAGTTCTTCTTCAGCAGAATTGCTAACGATAACGTCAGCAACGTGAGTACTGTTGACTTGATATTTTGTGCTTATGTGGCAGTTTTGTAATTGCATCGAGCCTTCAAAAAATACACACCTTCTATATTGTGACCCTCAGTGAGTAGAAGGTCATGCAGTATTATTGACCATGTCATATCTAAATAAAAACTGTTTTTTATTTCTGTTTTTAGATCAAGTACAAGGAAGACCTGGATTGGCTGAAGGGTATTGGCTGCTTTGTGTGGGACACACCTGATCTTGTGCAGGCTGAGAGGAACAAGGCGCTGTACAGTGAGGTAAAGAATCTATTTAGTTCGTATTGTACCATTCATCACATCAATAATATTATAAACATGCCAATTTTATGCTTTAGAAAGTACCATAAATTACTCATGATGTGTTTAATTCATATAACAAATATATGCAGTGATTTTAACAGCTGTTAATGTTTCATTTCTTGGTAACAGAGACTGTACAAATCCTCCTTTGAGAAGAATAGAGGCAACTTCAAGTACACCTGCGACTCTCCATTTTTCCAGGCTGCCAAAAACGCCTCCATTCTCATCAATGATGTAAGTCCTTTCATTCTTTACCCCAATGTTGGTAATTGATATTTGTAGCAGAAACAAACATGTTATAAATAATATGTTGAATCAAACTTGTTAAATAGACACTTTTCTCTCTTTCTGTGCATCTTAAAAGGACTCTCAGCTAGGAGGTAAAAATCATGAAGTTAAAGTGTTATTTGATTATTGCCTATAATGTTCATGACCTCTTTTTTTACATGTAACAATAATACCAAGTGTTTGAAATGTTGACATTCACCTTCATATCAAAATGTTTTAATCTTTCTTTATCCCCTGGAAAACTCTCATAACATTACAGCGCATATTGTTTTCTGGACATTTGTCTTTAACTACCTTCTGACATTCTGAGCAGAGGGCCTACAAAGCTAATTATGAGAAGACCAAGGATAAGTTCACCATAACTACAGATGATCCTAGATACCAACTGGCCAGGGAGAACATGAAGATGAGCCAGGTAAAAAAGCCCTGGTTTTGACATACGATCGGCCTGCATCCTCCGCTATTTCCTCCGGTCTGGTCCTCCAGGCCTCTGACCCTGGTGCATGAGGTCATCAACAGACCTGCCGGAGGTGGTCGTCGCATGGCTATGATGTCTCTTGTTTCTACACAATACATTTCTGTCCCTGTTTCTTTTTGTCCCTCGCAGGTTATTGTAAACCGTGCCATTCAAGTAGCAGCTGAAATGCTATCTTGATTGAGCAGCTCTCTTTCATCTGTGCCATCAGAGAAACAGTTTAATCACTCATTCATTAATTCAAAAATGATGCTTTGTAAGAAAAAAACACAAAACAAGCCAATGAACAGATGCTTTTGTATTTGTAAAATTGTCCAATTCTGAATACAATGGTTTCTGTTACTGAGGGCACAGATGAGGGTATAGCTCCATGGTCACACTTGGATCTCCGGAGTCCCTCTCCAATCCTCCCAGTGTTACTGCTGTTTTTTCATATGTGTTCCTCACCTATGGCATGCTGTGTGTGTGTGTGTGTGTATGTCATTGTGTGTGTGGACAGGCAAGTTATAAATCCAAAGCAAAGGATCTGCTAAAGAGTGGCTGCAATGAGCTACTTCGCCCTGACATCCTCACAGCCCTTTACCAGTCCATTATGGGCAGTAAGGTAAACAGCCAGAGAGCAGAACTATGGCAACTCCAATCCTTGTCCATCCTGCAGACACTGCTCCGCTCCAAACAGCCCACTTTACCTCCCAAATGACTATCACACATCCCATTCTTCCTTTTCATGCTCTAATCCTTCCATGGCACATCCACCTCTCCATCTCCTATTGATAACCGAACATCTATCTTATCTTTCAACGCATTGCAGTAGTTGTCCAACAGCACCCTGATAAACATATCTAGAGTCAGAAGAACAGTATATATACTTTAAAGTGCAACGTTACTGAACTCTCTGCAGAGACTGAACATCATTTATCTATAGATTTGTCACTATGTGTATGATTTTATGCGATCACAGCATCTTTCAGATTATTCTGAAGTTGTTGTTTGTGGAAGATATAGTGTGACATAGTATCATGTATGATACTACCACTAGTGGTGCCAAAGTCAAAAACATTTACATTCTACACATATTGACTTTAAAATGTGATTTGTAAATTGTTGTGCCAGCCATTTTAGTACAATGCTGCTCCACAAGTCACTTGACTTTCACTGTCGTCTCTTGAGTAAACTTCATCTGTATGTGTCAGATTCAGTGATATGTCTTTGTCTTCATTTTCACCTGGAAAATAACCGCCTCTATGTTCATGCTTGTTTAATAACGCATGTTTCTGTAAACTCTGTGCATGGCATTGGCACCACATCACACATGAGACCTGCACTGTGTTATTTTTAATCAGTGATACATTACATGTTACTTATTAATAAAGTGTTTCAGACTTATTATACTGTTAGAAAACTATCCAAGAAAAAAGACTGAATAGTAAAAAAAAAAAAACTGTTATTATACTATTATATAATGATTATTTATTTGTCTTCTTCAGAGTAAACTCAGATATTTTCTGGACATCAGTAAAATTCTGTTCCATGTCTACATTTTAATGAATGCTCCAACCATTTTTCTTGGATAGTTTTTGCCCCAGAAATTACAAGCAAGAATACACATGAATAAAATGTAATGATTACATTGGTAGAATTCTTATATTATGAGTGATACTAACTTTTACATGTTATCCTTCAGTGGAGGTACAGGGAGCAATATGAGCGTGCCAAGGATAAATTCACATCTGTTCTGGAAACTCCGGAATATGAGTCCCACAAACGCAGCAAGAAGATCAGTGATGTAAGTTTTGTGTTTTGTTTTTGTCCATAAGTCAGCAATTTCTTCAGGAGTTCTTTGTGTGTGTGTGTGTATGTGTGTCCTTTGAATTGCTCCTGACTGTGTGATGATGATTATTCCTCAGATCATTTACAAGATGGAGTACAACAAGACCAAAGCTAAGGGATATACCTTGCCTTATGACACTCCATACCAACAACACATGAAGAAAGTCAAGGAGATCACCAGCAATGTAAGTCTCTCACAGACTGGCACATGTTTACAGAGACATAGGAAACCAACATTATACATATTTTTTTTGTGTTTGCCATTGTGTTTTGCAGCTGAAGTACAAAGAGGTGTATGAAAAGAGCAAGGCGCAGATCAACATGGACCCTGAGGCTCATGAGATTCGTGCTGCCAAGGAGGCTTACAAAAACATCAGCAATGTAAGTGTCATCAGTGGTGCCAAATAAATGTTTTAAAAATACATTTAAACTGCATAGATGGAAATCTTGATAAAATATTTGATTATTTTTTTCCTATATTAGCTCGACTACAGGAAGAAGTATCATGCCACCAAGAACAAGTGGATCTGGACTGTAGACAGACCAGACTTTGTCAATGCTGCCAGGAACTCTATGCAACAGAGTGATGTGAGTTGATGCTTTTTCTTTACAGTATGCGTATGTCTTTGGTGAGAACATGCAACAGTGTTGGTCTAATGTTCCTCATATTATTTCACCCACAGGTTGAGTATAAGTATGACAAGGAGATGATGAAGGGCTGTGTGATACCGGTGGTTGATGACAAGCTGACCCTCCTGGCTATGAAAAATGCTGAAATGGCCAGTGATGTAAGTTTATCCCTTTCTTTATTACTAACTCTAGAACTTGACATGTTGAAAACCGACTATTACTTTATTTCCTACTTAAACTGTATCCATTTTTTTGCCCTCCAGGTGAAGTACAAAGAGAAGTATGAAAAGACAAAGGGCCACTACATACCCGTCCTAGACACTCCTCAGATCCTCCATTCCAAGGCTGTGCGAACTCTGGTGTCAGAAGTAAGAACCATTCAGTAGAAAAATCAACCATAATTTTTTTTGGGTACACGTTTTATAATGACATATATTATACTAAAACCCTGTTTTATTACTACAACATGTGTGTTATTAAGTTATTTTTCAAATTCTTCCTCAGAGCAAATACAAAGCGGCCAGTAAGAAGGAAATGCAGTCTGGCTCATTCACTACTCTGTCCGAGACTCGTGATACTGCCCACAGCAAGGAGATCAACAAGCTTGTCAGCGGGGTACAGTTGTTTCACATTTATACATTTTTATATATATATATATATATAGGTGTTTATATAGACTCATAATCCTCAACATGTTTTGGCTGCAGTTGGCCCTCAACTTTCTCTGTTTTTTTCCAGAAACTGTACAAAGCGAAGTTTGAGAAGGAGAAGGGCAAGTCAGTGTATAACAACATGATTACTCCACCTGATGTTCAGCATGCCATGGATGTGGCCAAATCACAGAGCAACGTGAGTCATTTCTACAGCTGTGCAAAATTGACAATTTTATGTCTTACAGCCTCCTGTAAGATGATGCTGAGATGGTTTATACTTACCGATACCGATTTTACTTGTTTTACTATGTGCATGTCCCTTCTACTCTTCTACCCAACCATACAGATTGCCTACAAGAAGGATGCCAAAGCCAACCTGCACTACACTTCTGTGGTGGATCGACCTGACATCAAGAAGGCTACCCAGGCTGCCAAACTTATCAGTCAGGTAATCAGCAAGCGGGGTGAACAAGACCACCACCTAAGAAGCTGAAATGTTATCAAAAAAGTAGATAATTTATTGTAGGGCACACACAATGTATGATGGAAAAGTGATCTCTGGGAAACACAGTGCACATACACCACAACAATGATGGCTAAGCACCCCCTGTTTCTTGTTTGGTTTTGTCTCCATCAGGTTGGCTACCGCGAAAAGGCCCGTGAGGAGGCCAGCCGTGGAGGTTCTCTGGTCCACCGCCCAGACATCGCTCTGGCCACTGAGGTGTCCAAGCTGACCAGCCAGGTATACAAACCAAATCAACCATCTGTCCCATGAAGCCCTATGCCAAACCCAATGCTTTCCCACTGTGTTTTTTTTTGTGTTGTTTTGTTTCCCTTCTTTATTTCACAGCCAAGATTGTTGATGTCAGCAACCCCAGCAAAGTTCAGTTCAGCAAATTCAACTGTCTGGGTGTTATTATCAGATCAGTTTTTCTTAAGCTAATAATATGTGCAGACTTGCATTGCTATAGCAGATGCTTAGCAGCACTCCTGTAGGCCTAACAATAAAATCAGCAGCGCTTCCTCTGCCATCCTGCATTACAGTCCATGTCTTACCTTGTTGTTGTGAGTCCATAAAAGTAGATTTACATGCTTATTAACTGCACATATCACAGCATCGTATGTGTTCCATCTTCACCCTGTTCTTAATCCTGTCTTCTTACACTGCTCCTCTTTCCATCCTTCTATTCTTTACCCTCTTTTCCTCATTGCTTTTCTCTCCTCTCTACTTCCATAATGTCCTAGTCTTTGTGTTCTCATCCATCCATCTCACTGCGCTTTGTAGGTGGAGGCCAAGCCCTCCCTCCATGGAACCGCCTCCTATGATACCCCCCAGATGCGCCACATTAAGAAAATGAGTGCCGTGACTAGTGATGTAAGGAGGTTAATGCCCTGAAACCAAAGGGCTGCTACTATATGTTTGTCTCTTCTGTCTTTCTGTGTCTGGTTTCTGATTTTACTGTGAGGTATAATACACTTTTGCCGTTTTAAGAAAAGATTTATTATTAATTTTAATTTGCTTGCAAACATTTTTTTGTGCATCCTCAGCTCATTTGTTTCCCCGACAAGCTCTGCTAAGCCTAGACAAGAATTGCATTACTGCATTAGTTGCATTATTGCTTTATATGTTAACAGATCATCTTTCTGTTACTCATTTTGTTTTCCATTTCCTCCTGAATCACTCGGTCATTGTGTCTGTCTTGGAATGTTTGAATATAAGGATCAATTCTTTCCTAACTCGTGTGTATATCCAGCAGACAACTACGCCTAATTTTTTATTCTGAAGATGAGTGGGCAGTTTAGGCCTTCTGAAATGATGGTAGACTTTACAGTTTTGCAAAATGAACAATACAGATGAATACACATTATTGCTGCTGGATTTACACATTTTAGACGTTGTTTAAGGATATTGCTTTGTCTCACTTTCTCTTTAAAGCTGGTTGATTTGACAGAACGGACCAAGCCCCCTCTGAAACTGGATTTACTGCCCTCTTCCATATATACTTTATCATATATGAAGTCCATGTTTATGGTGATATAGAATGATAATTTGCCCTATTTTTTACTAAAATGCATCTTGGGTGATCAGTGGGAATCTCTAAATGAAGGTGCCAATGCACCCAAAATATATTCATAACACAGCTGGATGAGATCATTCAAGACATTTATCAGCACTGCATACTACATAGAAAACAGGAGGTGAAATCCAATAATAAGTAACTTGAGATTGAAATGCATCCTGTTTGCCTGGCAAACACTGTTTACACACAGCTCTGGAACACATTTTTTAAAAATGTTATCCCACAGATCTGTATAGTGCTTATGATGCAGAGAGACAGTATGACTTTACACCTGAACTGTCCAAATAATCATCTTACAGTCCATCAATCCTCAAGTTTATGTCTTGTCTTTTTGAGATAAGGTAGCATGACTAGGAATAAAAAATTCTCAGGGCTGGAACTAAACTGCAGATGTAAACATCTCTTTAGACACTTTCTTGTCCTCTAAGACTAATCACCATCACGATTGCTCAATGAAAATAGGGAGGAAATTAATGCATGGGCAAATCAATCACGTCTGGAAAATACATAGTTTGACTACAGTTGTTTTTTTTTTTCTTGTATAACAAGGGATATGAACTAAAGTTGTGTGTTAATATTGAGAAGCAGTCCACAGCTTTTTCACGCAAAACTACATATATAGAATATGAGTTACTAATAAGTATTATGTTCTCCTTTAAATGTTTTTTTTTTTTTTTTTTTTTTGTGATGGTGTCTAAATTCCCCACTGGTCCCAAGAAGTTATCACTTACACTAACTCTCACATGTATCCTACCCTAAAAGCTGAAGTACAAGGAGAAGTTTGATAAGGAGATGAAAGGAAAGAAGCCGCACTATGACCTGAAGGAGAGTAAGATTTACAAGACTTTGAAGGATGCCAATGTGCTGGCTAGTGAGGTAGGTGTTCACATAAACACATAATTCCTGCAAACATTATATGTAACGTCAAATATGATCTAGATTCCGCATACCCAGAGTGGGAAAATGCATAGATGTATTTTTAAATCTGCGTACCGGTCTAACCATTTATTAATAGCATTTCCCCATAACCAACTAAAGTCTTTTTTTTTACATCCACATCTATTATATCTATCACTTCATTAATGATCTCAAATACAAACACCACGCAACTGTGAGATATGTTCATTTATTATTATGATTTATATCTGCTAACACCACCTACAGGTGAAGTACAAAGGGGATCTGAAGAAGATCCACAAGCCTGTGACTGACATGGCCGAGTCTCTGTCCATGCAGCACAGCCTGAGCACCAGCAAGCTGTCCAGCGACGTAAGACATCATCACCCTTTAACCCGCTCACACTCCCACCCGGGAAGCTGCTGTGAGTCAGTTCAGTTTCAGTGTGCCCGCCGCGGCTCATTGAAACATGTCTGACTGCAGCGTTTCTGTCACCCACATACCTCTGTAACAATCAACATGCTGTAGTCCATTAGCCATACATTCATTTTTTTGTGACCTCATCTGGTAGTGATCCTTACCCTTCTCACCCTTGACCTTCCCGTACTACCACCTTCTATAATGACATTCTCCTTCATTTCTTTTTTTCTTTTCTATTTTTTTTATCCTGTAGTTCATATACAGCTCTATTAATGATCACTTAACACAAAACTCCCTCTTTCTCCATGATTTTAGACCATTTTAATGTAAATTTTAACCATCATTTCAGATTTTCATTTATTGTTTTGCAAGTTTTTTGATATCACAAGAACCTTTTTCACAGTTATAAAAGTAAATGTTTTTGTTTCTGTCATAAAATATTATAGTCATAAAATGTTGTGCTATGTAATGTTGGGAGCAAACTCCAGACATTCACTCTTGTCCTTGTTTGCTGCACTGAGATGTTTTACTTGACTGGGAATTCCCCCATAGTATCGGTACAAGAAGAAATTTGAGGAGAGTAAGGGTCACTACCATATGATTCCTGACACACCAGAACAGCTTCATCACAAGGAGGCCTCTGAACTTCAGAGCAACGTAAGTGGTACAGACTCTGGGGGTCCATGATTGTTGCACCCACTCCTACCAACCACCCCCCTTAAAAAAACTGCTGTGGACTTCAACTTTCTTTTCAAACACGTGTGTATGTCTGATGTATGATATCTGCTTCTCAGTTCTCCACATTATTGTCCGCTTCCTGTAGTTAAGAAAAGTGGTTTTGCATTCATTTGTTAAACATTTGAAATGGGAACTATAGGGTACCAGAAAAAATCTGCATCACAAGATACAAATGGGTTGTTTTATAAGTTTTACATGGGCCACAAATATATTAAGAAATTAATCAACTGCTGTGAACCACAAACTACATTTCCCAAAACACATTTAAAGAACTTACATGCAGAATTTTATAACATTTTACATACTGCATATTTAAAAAAAAAAAAAAAAGAGCAGATTAACAAATAATTGTAAATTGTTGTTAGTTGCAGTCTTTGTGTTTTCCTTCAGGGTATGTACCTGCACAGTGTTTTTTAAAACTGTTAATTGTGTGTGGGCTGTGTTAGGTGAAGTATAAGGAGAAGTATGAGAAGGAGAAGGGCAAGGCAATGCTGGACTTTGAGACTCCCACATATGTGACTGCTAAGGAGGCCCAACACATGCAAAGCCAGGTAAACACTCCGTCTGTCAGCTCTGTGTTTAATCTGGCCACAACTGTTCTTTTCTTCACAGGCGTCTCTCTGAAGATTCCTCAGCAGCTGCTCATATATATATTAACCTGTACTGCATCTGATTATATATTGATATGCTTCAGCTTGTTGGATGTCCAGCTGTCGTTTATATTAGACTTACAGTATGTTTATTGGCTTTGGAAGAACCTTTTTACAGTGCCTTCAGTGCCAGTTTATTACATCAGGGTTGTATGTCAGCAGCTTATTAAATCACAATAAATGGTCAATTAGTCCTTTACCACATTCTGCTAACTCGCTGTAACTGTACTTTCCACACTGGGAGAAGGCAGTGTAAAAAGTGTTAAAAACTTACCCGGTGCCTGTGTATTGTAGCTCCCTAATTCTGTATATACTGTAAGTTCAGATCTTCCTCTCATGATGAAGGGATGACGAAGGTAAAGTACGTTTTTCTCATAGTCTGTGAACATTTTATGGAGCCTCCACAGTGTTTAATTATAATGAATTCATAAATTAATACTATTTAAAAAAATTATAAATTGATGAGCTGGATATGCATTTTAATGGTGCAATAATAACGTCAAACAAAGAAGGAATCATCAAATGTGCCCTTTAATAATTTTATTTTCTTATTCTGTCTTTAAATGTAGAAGTAGTAACTGAATTTCAAAGTGGACCAGCAAAAATCAAAGCTTTCAGACGCTGCTGGTTGTTATTTTTTTATTGACGTGTCTGCGATATTCCATCTCACAGTTAATTTGTCTCCTGCGTTAACATATGAGTTAACATTTTTAGTGATCTTTAGAAGCATGCCTCCTAAACGTTTAATGATGTCCAACTCACAGAGGAACATCAGGAGGCCAGCACATTTGTAAATGAAATAAGAAAAAAATACACTTTATAAGTCTAAAAAAAAAAAAAAAATTCTAAGTGATTTTCAATTTTTAAATTCAGTTCATCATTTGGAGATAAAGAAATATAATTATTTAATTAGCACATTTAATGATCTTCATATTTCTGTCTCTATCTTACTTTGATTTTATAAATGCATGTTTTAGAAATGATTCAAATGCAGATCTATTCATTTTACTTTTTTATTTATTAATTTATGAATAAGTCCATAATTCTTCTGGTGGCACACTCCAGGCTCCATACACTAGGGTTCCTTTCCTTATAGAAACACATTAATTCTCTCACACACACGCACACATATAAAGACTGCAGATTCAGAAATGAGTGTCATTTTAAGCAGAACGGTGCAAACCCGGTAATGAGGTAACTGCATTGTGAACCAGCATTGCTTGCATGTGGTTATCTGAGCTCTGTCTGTTCCCTGTCTTGTCTTTGCGGCCAATAGAAAGACTATAAGAAGGATTATGAGGAGCACATGAGGGGAAAGAACCTCTCAGGCTTGGAGGTCACCCCTGCCATGATACATGTCAGACATGCCACCAAAATAGCCAGTGAGGTAACTAAAATGATACTTTATCCCTGACAACTTCCCCTATCTCACCCATGATGTTTTATAATCATACTAAGACTACATCACAACCACCGTCCCTTTTTTCTGTTACCACCTTTTTTTGTTTTTAAAGATTTGAGTGTTCCCTTTTGACTTATTGAAGCCCCCACCCCCATGCAGTTTAGATTTAGTTTGTTTGCATGGGTTACTGCACAGTTCTAAACTATTAATGTTGCAATATTCATCCATATCCCTTCTCTCCGTCTATTGTGTGACTTGTAGTAATAGTATATCCTAAATAAACCCTTCATTTAGTAATCTAGTAAGAACTTTATGTAATAGTGTTATGCAAAAAATGCATGCAAGTGTTTTTTTTTTTCTGATTTTGCAGCAATGTTTTTATTGAATTGACTTGAATTGTTTTGTTTTTGATTTTTGATCTGATAAAGATCAGTTCACCTTGTCTTATCAGGATTCTTGCCAAAGTCACCAGCGTCTCCTCTCTCTCTCTTTCTCTCTCTCTCTCTCTCTCTCTCTCTCTCTGTCTCTCTCTGTGAAATCGTGATTGATTCATAATTTTAATATGAAAAAGTATATATTTAAAGTCTGAATCTCTCACTGCTTGAATGAGGTTTTCGGGAGGCCTGGTAGCTTTGAGCTTAAGGGGGCAAGCAGCAGAACTCGCCCACTGTACTGTCTGTCTGTATGCCTTGGCCTTGGCCTGCCTGTGTGCCCTTCTCTGCAGTCTCTCTGTTCTTCTCCCGTCCTGTAGAAAGAATACAGGAGGGATCTAGAGGAGGGAGTGAAGGGTAAAGGGCTAACTGTGCTGGAGGAAACTCCGGAGCTTTTGAGAGCAAGAAATGCCACTCAAATCCTGTGTGAGGTATGACTGACTGAGCGGTGACAAGAGCAGTGTCACACTCTCATCCAAGCGCCTTCCTGCTCTTGGTGCATCATCTGCTGAATCCTATCCCCTTAACTAAGCTTCATCATCACACTAAAAGGGTGAATGCTGGGTTTGACTCCTTCTCTTTGTCCCTGCTTGATGACATCACTAATGTTCAAGCGCTCTTCTGAGTCTGAGTTCGATAAAATCCATACCCCATTTTGATTTTCATATGACTTTCTGCTCATCTGCTCTTTTTTATATGATAAACATTTCTCAAAAGTAGAAAAATCATATTTAATTTTAGTTTTTAAAAATTTTCTATAAGTTTAAGTTTATCGGAATTTCCATCACAGTAAATAATGTTAATGTCTTGTATGGCAATTACAAAAAATTAACTAATGTACCAAAGCAAGACTGCTATTGCACTTGTTTTTGTTGTTTTTCGGTCAGAATGTGTTCTAGGTGCTTTTGAGATAGATTTTCGGTGTGTCTTAGCAAATAGCACTGTGAAGCAGTTGAGTTTCTTTACAAATAAACTGGAATCATTGAAATTTGAATATGACTAATCGTACCTTAACACACTGTCCTTAACAACTGCTGTTTTATTTTTCAGTTTTGAGTGGCGCTTCACACATACGCTGCTGTCCTTAATGTCCCCTATTCTCCCTACTTTCTGCTAACCTTCTTCACTATTCCCCTAGGCCTTTTGGTTTTGCAGCCCTCCTCAGTACGAATGAGTAGAAATCCTGTTGTTTAGAGCGATCTGCTAGTCATTTCAACTTGTAGCGAATATCGTGCTTTTATGTCACACTTTTGTCATATTTGCAGAGAGAGTACAAGAAGTCACTGGAGCAGGAGATAAAGGGCAAAGGAATGTTGGCTTTGGCTACAGACACCCCAGACTTTATGAGGGCGAGGAACGCTACTGACATCCTCAGCCAGGTCTGAATCTTATTGTGTTTCATATAGTTTCTTCTGAGCTGGGAATGATCAATATTCCTAACACATGTAATCAGGAGCACATGTATTTTTTACTTTTTGATGCGATTACAATGCTGATTGTTTTTTTTTTTCTTTCTTTTTTTCCTTAGGCTAAGTACAAGCATACCGCTGAGATGGACAGAGCTAGCTACACAACCGTCATTGACACCCCGGACATCATCCATGCTCAGCAAATGAAGAATATTGTCAGCCAGGTACATTATTGAAATGAAGCAATTACACACCCGGACACAGTAATATTTACATCTAAAAATCAATTTAAATTAGAAATCCCTGCTCATTTTGTTTTTGGCCAACAGAAAAAATACAGAGAGGAGGCTGAGAAGACCATGTCTCACTATGTGCCGGTTCTGGACACTCCGGAGATGCAGAGAGTCCGTGAGAACCAGAAGAACTTCAGCACTGTAAGTAGGAACTGGAAATAATAGATAACGCTGGCTCGTACTGTGCCAGAGGTCCTTTAGGTCAAAAGTTATGCCCAGTGTCAGCATCTGGTAGTTCTGTATATGTCTCCATGTCTACTGTAAACTTTTATCTTGTGTACTTTTAGTGGAATATCCTTTGTGCGGTACGCGCTAATCTGACTGAATCCAGTCGTAAATTAAGTGTTTGATGTTCACTTTCATATATTTTATTCAAAGATATAAATGAAAATACTTTTCATGCTCATCCTAAGGGGGAAACTATATGAATATCTAGTTTCTCTTATGTTTCCTTCCCGTGTTTTCTCGCTTTTGACCTCTTTATTATTGTAAAGAATTTTAACTCCTTGTGTTTTTTTTTCCCTGTAGCATCAATACCAGATTGACCATAAAAACTTAAAGGGCAAAGTGTCTGCTGTAAAGGACACTCCTGAAATGCTTCGTGTTAAAGAAAATACAAAGAATTTCAGCTTGGTATCTACTCCACAATATTTTTTCTTAACATATTCTAATAATACTTCTTGCCTTTTTTTTCTTAACTTTACCTTCTTTTCCTCATCTTTAACAAGCCCTGATGTGCCAGATATATTTCTTTGGACCAAATAGATGCTTTTTAATCTTGTTAGATATCCAGAATTTTAATTCACACCACTAACTCTTGACTATTTTCTCTCTAGTGTTTTTAGTGCAGAGCTTGTGTGTAGTTAAATGCTTTGTTCAGTGTACCATGTAGTTGTGTACGTGTCCAGACAAAACCTGTTCTTTTAAATGTTTGTTTATATGTTTGTCTCACTCTGTGTGTGTTTTTTAAAATTAAATCAATTCGCTAGTATTTCTCATTATCAAAGTGATAAAATCAGGCTAACTGCTGGCTGCTGCTTTCACTCCTCCTCCATGTAAAGATTCAGTACAAAGAGGATTTGGGAGGAGGAACAGCTTTGCCTGAGACCCCTGAGATGGAGAGAGTTAAACGCAACCAGCGGAACGTTAGCACGGTACTCCACAGAGTCACCCTGCCATCCTTCATCTCCTCCTGAATAGCCCTTCCCTTCATATTCCTTCCCTATGTACAGTAGTGTCTGAGAACATAACCAGACTTCTCTTGACATGTAATCATTGTCCAAAACAAAAAGCATTTTTAATCAATGTCTTTTTTATTTTACTTTTTCATTTTATTAAAGACTAACTATAGGATTTTACTGACTACTTTATGTAGATCTTTACAAAACACCCTTAAAATAAGAAAAGCATAACAGACTATATGGCCAAATGTTTGTGGACTGTCTAGGGCTGTTTTTCATTGTCTGGGCTCGACCCCTTATAGTACCAGTGAAGGAAATCTTAGCACGAACAACATTTTAGACAACAGTGTTCTTCTAGCTTTGTGTCACCAGTTTGGAGAAGTCCCAAACATGACAATGTCCCCATGCACAAAACCAGGTCCATAAAGACACGGTTTTACCAGTTTAGTGTGGAGGAACTGGACTGACCTCAACCACATCCAACACCTCTCATGAACTGGAGCCAGACTTCATAGCCTAACATCAGTCTCTGACCTCACTGATGCTCTTCTGGCTGTATGGGAGCAAATCTTCCTAGAAGAGCAGAAGCTGTTACACTAGCAGATTAATGCTCATAGTTTTGGACTGTCATCAACAGTCACATATGGGGGGGATGTTTTTGTCCACATACCTTTAGCCACAGTGTATATGGACCTTTGTTTCCACCTTATAATATAGTAATTGTTCATACAAGTTAACATCTTCACCATTAACTGGGACTTTGAGGACTCTGTAGGATTTCTCTCTCATGACAATTCATCATATTTAAAGCCCTGAAGTCATCAACTAAACGAATTATCATCCATCTTCAAAACAGAATGAACATAAACACACTCAACTACAACTACAAAATGTGATAATTAGTATTCTAACAATATTTACATCTAAATATAGTCATACATGTTGTGATATGTATGCTGTTGTGTGTGAATGGTTGGACATGTCTGTGTCTACAGTACATACTGTGATTTTTGTTTGTCCCTGTCTTATTCTATACCTGTGTAACTTATACAATGAACAGATACAATACAAGGACTCTCTGGGTCAAGGCACAGCCATACCAGATCTACCTGAGGTGAAGCGGGTCCGAGAAACCCAGAAGAATATCAGCTTGGTAGAGAAACAGAAATGCAGTGGTCTTTATATCCCCTTATAATCATCCACCAAATCGCCCTCTGACCTTCCCTACTTGGAAGTCTAGACATCTTTATCATCCCTCCTTCATCCTAACTTTTTCATAAGTTTAATAAATCACTCCCTGTTACCCGTGTTGGTTGATGATTTGATTTTAAACTCACATTTCCTCAGAAACATACCCCCCCTCCCCCCATATTTCCCAAAATAATTAGTTTTAACCATTTCTGTCCCTTATTATTAATTTTCGGCATTTCTTCCCTCCTAAAGTGAAAACTAATCAGAGTTTGAGTGTGTTACCACCATATTTGATGTTATTGTGCTGTCTCATTCAAAGCTTCAATACAAAGAAGATGTGGGACAAGGCACATCAGTATCAGAGACCCCAGAGATGGAGAGAGTTAAACGCAATCAGCATAATATTAGCACGGTACTCCACAATGTGACTTTGTATATTCATTTGCCTCCATCCATACCGCTCTGCCTCACTCTCATCTCCCACCAACACACTAGCGTAACAACTCTCCTTTAGACGTCCCATAGAAGTCCAAACTGCTTCCCACATCAAAGCGGCTACGCAGCGATAACACCAACAGGTGTTATGTTGCTAGCATAATGTGCTTCTTCATTTCCCGGGAAAAAACAAAAGTGTCTTTAATTCCATTTTCTGTGTCTGTTGTGATATTTGGTGCTGTGCTGTGCTGTCTTTCTGTCTACCTGCAATTGTTGACAATTGATACCTGCTCTTTACTTTTTTTCCTCCATTTTTCCTGCACGGAACCTTCTCTTTGGGTAGATAAAATACAAGGACTCTGTGGGTGGAGGTACAGCTATACCAGACCTCCCCGAGGTGAAGCGGGTCAAAGAAACCCAGAGGCACATCAGCTCGGTAGAGGAACACAACCAACCCACGTGTGCTCCTAACGGTTGAGAGTGGACAGTAGTGCCCATCAATAATGCCCGACATGAGCCCATTTGCTACTCCCTCTCCTCCCCCTGACATCAACTCACACTCTCATCACCTCTTGCTCACTTCATCCACCTTCATCCCAGGCACAGATGCAGTTTCCTGAGCTCCAGCCCTGCATCATCACCACTTTGACTCTAATGCAGCCTTCATTTCCCTCCGCTTTATGCATTTTTTTCTTCCTTCCTCTAAGTCCTACATATCATCTTTAATACTCAATCATCACCCCCCCCTCCCTCCCTAATGTACAGTATTTTCTAACCTGCAGCCCAGCTTTCTTCCCATCAAGCCGCTGCGTGTTGCTCTGTTAATTTCCACTTCATAGCGAATGACAAAGCTAAATATCCTGCTGAAGCGTGACAAGTGTGTTTGTTTCTACAAAAGTGATTCAGGATGTTTAACAAGATCAGCCTGGATACATCACACACATAGGAGCAGTTTCTCAGACACTAGCTTAAAAATCTTAATCTCATAAATATCACATTATCTGAAAGCAATTCCTGCTCTGAGATTAATAACCGTAATCATGTTTCTTTGTAAATTTTCTGCCTTTTCTTTATCCTTTAGTTTGAAGTCTCTGAATGCAGTCCTATAGGTGTGTGATATGTGTATGGCTCAGAGTGTCTGACTGGCCCTTTGGGGCACTGTGCTTCTGTCCTGTAGGTGTTGTATAAGGACAGTTCTGCCAAGGGAACTCCTGTGGTGTATACTCCTGAGATGGAGAGAGTCAAAAGGAACCAAGAAAACATTAGCTCGGTACCTGCAGAACCACCGAAAGAACATATTCTATTAAGGAAATGTTCTACCGTTGCCCCACGTTAACCCTTTTCTAACCGACTTGTCTCCCAGCTCCCGTTAATCATATTAATTCTCCTCACTGTGTTTAATACCACCAGCTGTGGTGTTTCTGTGCACATCATCACTGCTAACCTCTTGTGTTGTTGTCCAAACTACTCCACTTCATCTTGTTCTCCTGCCATACGTTTTCCCATTGAAGACTAGGACGTAATCTTGTTTCATTGAATATTTCAGCCTGTTAATATAATTGATAATATAACTGCTAATTCATTCGTCTGGTATCCCAATAATGCCCCAAGCTCCTTCTGTCAGCAGCCGTGTCTGTGTTTTTCTCATCATTCAGTCTCTCCGCCACATCCTAACGTCTACTTTATGATGGTGTAAGTTTTGAACGGTTTCAAACGCTCACCATGTGTCCTCTGCTCCTCTGCCATCCTGTCCGCACTTTCCACCAGGTCCTGTACTCAGATAGTTTCCGTAAGCAGGTCCAGGGCAAGGCCGCCTTTGTTCTGGATACCCCTGAGATGAGGCGCGTCAGGGAGACCCAGCGCATCATTTCTGGAGTAAGCCTTTGTTGTTTTTTTGTTTAGTTTCTTTCTTACTGGGTAGTTTAGTCTACATGCTGGATAAGGCAAGTCTTTTTAGCACCAACAAATCCTATTAAAAAAATAAAAACAAAAAAATGTTAGTTTGTCTCTTAATGCTTTCTGACTTGCCTACCCTGCCTGTGGTACGCAGAGCCCATTAGTTCCAACTGTAGACGTACTGAGTTTTAAAAAAGGCTCAGTAATTCTCTCAAACAGCTGGGTACTGTAGTTTGTAGTAAACATTACACAAACAGGAGTAAATAGTGCATTTGTTGGAGACTATTTTCACCTGCGGATTAATACACATCCAGTGCTCTTGGGGGTCTTTATGTGAGCAGAATGCTTTTTGCGGGATTGACTGGCTGAGATAACATAGACTACATAACACATAATAAAAAGATCATTTATGGTTTATTACAACTCCCATTAAAGTGATGGGTGTGTTTCTGTAGTGGTAAAAACTGTGGTTCTACTTACATGATCTGTATTCATCAGGTGAGATACCATGAGGACTTTGAAAAGACCAAGGGCAGCTTCACCCCCACCACCTCCGACCCTGTGACAGAGCGCGTGAAGAAGAACACCCAGGATTTCAGCGACATCAACTACCGTGGCATCCAAAGGCGTGTGGTGGAGATGGAGAGGAGACGCGCCATAGAGCACGACCAGGAGACCATCACCGGTACAGAACCAGAGAATCTTATATTGAGACTATGTAGAGTAGGTTTAATTCTTTAAGAACATGAAAATACTATCAATAGTTGGAGGCACATGCTCGTGTCAGTGATTCTCTTCCATAAAAGCATTTAGTTGTAGTTTATGGCTCTCATGTATTATTATTAAATTATAGACACAGAGACACAGAGCTACCCTGTAATTAACGTTTTACCCTCAGATCTGCGCGTGTGGCGCACAAACCCCGGTTCAGTGTTTGACTACGACCCCGCTGAGGACAACATCCAGTCCAGGAGTCTGCACATGATGTCAGGTGAGCTGAGAAACTCAAAAGAATTATTTTATAGCTCTAAAGAAGCAGATATGATTATAGTTATGTTTTGGATAGATGAATTTGATTCGGTTCATCCTCTGACTGCAGTTTGCAGTATCTTATGTACAATGTGGACATATTGACCCAATTACATTTCGTCACATAAAAGTGTCTACCAGTTATATCACTTATAATATATTTGATTATTATGGATTATAGGCCGCTTATAAATGCTATATGTATCTCACCATCGACCCCATTGTAACAGTGCAAGCTCAGCGTCGCAGCAAAGAGCACTCCCGCTCCACCAGCGCTCTGAGTGGCATGGCTGACGAGAAGTCAGAGGTGTCCCAGGACGCTGACCACCACCTGTCCCTCTACAGCAATGGCTTCGCGGCCTCCTCTATGGGTAAAGATCCAGAATCTGTACAACAAACCTTGACAAACACAGAGTGTGTAAGATGTGTGACTTAGTTGCGCTTTCTTTCTATTCTTTTCCATCAGCAGGCTACCAGCATGCTAAGACTGTGGAGTTGCAGCAGAGGTCTTCATCAGTGGCCACTCAGCAGACCACAGTCTCCTCTGTCCCCTCACACCCCTCCACCACAGGGGTGAGTAACACACACACACACACAAACCAAAGCGGTTAATTGGGCATGAATTTAACAGACCTGCTGTGTTTAGTGATGGTTACTAAGCTATGATTGGACAAATTGCTATTTGGGGGAGGGGTTTAAGAAATGATTGGTTTGTTTTTTTATCGTCTGGCTCAAGAAAACAAAGAAACCAGATTTGGAGAGAAGCGTAAGAATTCTAAGAGCTATTTATACTCATCCAAGTCTCCTAAACTGTAATTGTTTGATCCCTTAATGATAAATTATCATTGGTTTGGTCACAGTGTGGTATTTCCCAATCTCAGTAAAAAATACTTGCTAACCCAGATTTAGCTCTACATGTAAATTTTAAAGGATTAAAGGACAAGGCTGGTGTTAATCTATATTTTTCTCATCATCAATAAATCTGATGAAAAGCTGAAGATGAACAGAAGATGTTACTCTTTGAAAAGGCTCAGTAATTTCCTGAAACTGTCACTGTAGCAAACATCACACAAACAGCATGAAGCAGTGCTCTTGTTTTTTTGGCAGTGGATGAACACACACACACACACACACACACACAAATAAATGTGTATTTAAAGGATTGTGTTTTTCCAAGCCTGTCTTAAGACAACAGGTGCTTATATAAACACTGATACATGTTGTTCTTGCCATAATCATTCCTGCTGTTCAAACTGACCATTAGATCGATTCATAATGTAAGTGATCCACAGTCCTTCTGTGTAAAATGTTAATCTGAAGCTAATATGAAGCTTCAGACATCAAATCCAGTAGATATTATTCAACATTAGTGTTTTTAGAGCTAAAGTTCCTCTTTTTGTTGCTATACTTCCACCACAGCTCAACAGGGAAACACAAAGAGGGAATTTGATGCTAAACAGACTGTAAATGTGTCAGATATCCACCTGATATGATTAACTCACACTGATGAAGCCTCGGGGAAGCTTTTCATCTACTTTTAAATACATTTTTGCACAGAATGACTGTGTGGACACAATGATTACAGTGAGTAAAGGCGTGTTTTAAGGCACAATTGAAAAATTGTGAACCTGTCTTTTAAGGCAATAGAACGCTATGTGTGTGTGTTCATGGTAACGAAGGAACATGTCGTGTGGCACTTTGTTATTTTGGAAAACAAAAATAACAAACAACTCTGTGACACAGAGGAACTTGTTAGTATATCAGTTCATTTAAAGCCTCCTCATGTAAACGCACCTCTGATTTACTCTGCAGAAAACTGTGCGCGCCATGTATGACTACACTGCAGCTGACAACGATGAGGTGTCCTTCAAGGATGGCGACGTGATTGTGAACGTGCAATCCATCGACGAGGGATGGATGTACGGTACTGTGCAGCGCTCCGGCAAGACCGGCATGCTGCCGGCCAACTATGTTGAAGCAGTTTAAAGACAAAAACCCGCCCATCATCCCTCAGGATTGGGCGAGACACATCCACAGGGCCAATCGATTGGTCTTCCACCAGCGATCACAACCGTGGCTTAGTGCAATGTGTAGCTTTAAGTCTCTTGTAGCTCTGTAAGTGTATTTTTATTGTGTTGTAATTCTGTTGGTGTGTTTTTGCTGTTGCTGCTGTTGCCTGTGGATGTGACATAAGCATCTGAAACATGACACATATAAATATTTCTGATTATACATACTAGCCCTATGATGAAAGAAAGACTATTTAACAATTGTTTTAACTTTTAAAACAAGACTCGCCAACACATACGTCCTGGCTCATTATTTTGTAAATCTCAAAATTATTTAAACTATATATATATGAAAAAAGGTTTTGTCAGAGTTGTATCGAGAGAGTATTTTCTCAGATAAACAAAGCAGTTCCACTTAAAACTTTAATGGAAAAAGTTCAACATGTTGAACATGATTCAAATAATGTCAAGCCAGAAGGAGTCAGCCATCTTTTACCTCCTCCATGATCAAACCACTCCTGAAGAGAGTTGAATGAGACGAGCCCCGGTCTTCCCTCCTTTACTGAAAGGCTGGCCGCTAGTAGATGTGTGTTTTGTTTCTTCCGATTATCTAGGTCCTGGAGTAAAGGACATCCTCTACCTTTAATCAGTAGCTAATAAAGCACACCAAACTCCTGCAGTACTCTGCCTCCTTCTTTTCATTCTCAACTTTGAAACCTTCCATCCATTTTATTTTCCTTTTCACTAGTCCATAGTGTAGCTGCTGAATGGTTCCTTTACTGATTAGACAGCAAAACAAACAGGTCCACAGTACAGTCTGACTAATACTGGAGTTTTGAGGCTGATTCAAGAAAATCAGAATAGAAATGACGGAACTGAGACGCCACTTGGGCAAAATAATAAAGCAGAAAATGGCAACCATGAACATGAATGAATGATGTGAAGTGAAAATCAGACGGTAAATACCAGGTTCGTTTTCTTCCAGTGGAGAAGAGAGAAGCCGCTTTTCTATGTACAATGTATTTTATTTAAATGACAATTCTTTTTTTTTCCTTTCATTCTGCAACTGTTAGATCACTGTAGATTGATTTCTACTACTTTTGAAAATGTTTTTTTTTTTAAATATCAAGGTGCATGTAATTGAAAAAAAACTGTTAATACAAAAGAAACAAAAGTTATAAAATCTTTAAAAAAAAAAAAAAAAAGAAAAAACTAAAGAAATTCAATTCATGCTAGATTTCACCTTAACGCTGCACTGGTGTTAGTAAGAATTATTTGGCAACACAGTAACTTGCAGGCATTTTCTCTTATTTCACTTTATAAACGGCCAGCTGCTGAGATTTGAGGCTTCAAAACTAAACCGTCTTTGGGCGCCGTCTTGTATTAGTTACAGACCACAGCAGCTTGTCGCAGACTGTGACCTTTGTAGAAAGACAAAGTCGTGCCAGTGCAGTTGCAATTCCAACAATCATAGATGTGAGATTTTTTTAAAAGCTCTTTGGCTTCCTGATTTCTGAATTTTAGCCGCTGAAGCTGCTGCGTTCTGTCAAATGATACTGATGTTGGCGTTTTCTTCAGCAGTCAGCTGGTCCCGTGCTGCAGCGTCAGCAGACCCGCTCGCTGGTGGTACTGCTTCTCCTTGGCTGCTGCTATTTTCGCTGACAGGTCCACCGGCTTCTCCAAGAAGTTCACCAGCGCCTGCTCGGTCAGCAGTGATGCCAGGATCTGAGCGTAACTGATCGTCCACTCGTTTTCCGGCGTTGCGCTGCCGTCACTGACCCCGGTGTTGGAGATGGAGGAGCGACGGTCCTCAGCGTTCACCCGCGTGACCTCGTCTTGGCCCGTGACCTCTGACCCTGAGTGGTGGTGCCCTCGGTGGCCGGCCTCTCCGATCTGCAGGACAAGGCTGGTTACCGTAGCAATGGCCTGGAACAGGTCATTCTCCTCCGGGTCACCGTGGAACATGCTGTACAGCGTTTTACAGAACTGGATGAACTCCCGCTGTGAAGGGGAGGTGACGGGTTATATCAGTGTTTCATTATGTCAATTTAAAACAACAACTTATAGCAATAGATGCTGATTGCCTTTAATCAAAATATCAAAAAAAGTTATTCATCAAGCAAAAATGCAGCTTTCAGCTCCTGAAATAAATAAATATTTAATAAAATAATTTAATAAAAATGTGCTGCTTTATTTTGCTACAGAGCAGCCAGACGTGAACCTGATCTTCAGTATGGTTGCATGATTTTGAGGGTGAAATGAGCAACCACCACTTAACGATGAGGTTTGATTGTATGATAGTATGATGGATGACAGCCAGTGTTTGTGCTGTGTGGTGAATGCGTGTCTGTTTCCAGTACCTGGTTCATAAGAGGCAGAGGTTTCTCCACGTCTTTCTCCTTCTCTTTCATCAGATCCTGCAGCATCTGCTTCAGCTGCTCCTGGTAATCTTTCACTTCATCTGCAACACCTGGAACAAACTTTAGTCAGACATCCTTCGACATAAACAATAACAAAAATCCATTTTCTTCATATGAACCTAGCAAAAACATCATACGCTGCCTTGTGTTTGTCTATTTTCATGCTTAGAGTGTGAGATCAGTGTGTTTGGACCAACCAGAAGGCAGATTGACACATAGAGGTCTGTTGGTGGACACCAGGGGGCTCTTCATCAGAGAGGGGTCGTCCTCACTTTCTGTCAGCGCTGTAGACAGAGTGAAGAAAACCAGTCAGTCAGAGAGTTGACTTCAGGCTGAAACTGCATGTGTCTTTCAACGTGTTCAGGGAGGGAATAACCTGGCGGTATGTGCAGATGGTACAGCAGCCTTATTTTCTCATTCAGCTCTTCACAGTAGAAAGTGTCTTGAGAGAAAGAAAATGGAAACAGGGGTTAACACAGATCCTATGTGTCATACTGTGTCCTGTCTCCACGCTGGTTTTATGATCATGTCAACATTTGGTTCAAGGATCAACTTCACAACTAGCATCGTGTCGTTGAAACCCTTTCAACAAACATTCAGTGGTCTGTCTGTCTCGTCTCTTTCTGTCCGTTTTTCCTTTCTTCACCTACCCAGCCAGCAGGCAAACTCCCTGAAGGTGACCAGGTTGTCACGGTCCTGGTCCAGCAGGGTGAAGGTGCGGTTGGCCAGTGTGTCAGCGTGCTGGCTGGTGCCGCCGGGCCACGGTGCCAGCAGCCCGTACAGGCTCTTGAACTGGGGCCGGTCCAGCCGGTACTGCCGCTCCATGTAGGAGTCACCACGCTGCCACGCTGCTGCCTCCGCTGCCGCCGCAGAGCTGCTGTCGCCCCAGTACAGGCTGATAAAGTGCTCCGTCTGGACGAGGAAAAAAAAAAAAAAAAAACAAGAAACAAAAACATAGAGAGGAGGAGAGTAAGAGGTGGGAAATGAGGAAAAAAATTTAAAAAAAAATCGATAGAAAGATGGTCAGAAATGTCTAGAAATGAGGAGGGAAAAGTTAAATAAGACAGATAAATTAGCAGGAAGAGGAGACAAAGATACCTTGAAGAGGTCGTAGACATCGGCCAAGTTCTCTGGAGACATGGAAACATCCGGTGTCACCATTCTCAACTACAATCAAGACAAAAGCGAGGAAATATTATGCAATGAAAACACGATATTTAACTCTGATCCTTCTTCTGGACAGCTTTACAGAACGACTGTACGGCAGCATCTCATCTACTCACAGCATTCTCTTTGGTGGTGTCTTCGTGAGCCTGCAGTACTTGGATCCTGTGTTGACAGCGAAGTCTCTCAATCTGTCTCACTGTCAGGTCTCCGAATTTCTGAAAAAAAAAAAAAAAAAACACAGAAGGACGTGTAGTAGCCACGGCAAACATGTCACCCAAATACGAAAAATTAATGTTGCTGCACATGTGTGCCTCTCACCTCATAGGACTCATTGATGAGGCGAGTTATGTTCGTGTGTCCCACGGCAGAAACATCAGGGTTGATGCTGCCGGCCTCCTCTGTAGCAGGCAGAGGGGACACAGGACAAGACGTCTCTTCATATCCAACCTGCTCGAGAAAACTGCAAGAAAAGGTTTTACATTACCAGAAACATCCCGACAGCGGTTTGAATCTTATTTGCTCTGCTCAAACAGGCGGTCACAATCCATCAGAATTTATTGAACTTATAGGCAGAAGTTTTAAACCAGATGTCAGGCTCTGAATCCTGAGCAGCTCTGCTCTGGTTGACTGTGTGTTAGAGGCTTGTTGCTGCAACTGGAGGTGTGAGACAGAAATCATACCTAAAAGCTGTCGAGCGTCAACGGGTTGCAAAACATTTGATCTTATTTCATCTGGACTTTAATTGACTAATAAAAACTATTCATGGTATTATTTTTGAAAGCACCCTGTCTTTATTTTAAATTCCTAAAGCTTTACCTTTACCGGTACTGTACATGTGATACTTGTGAAAGCAGCAACTCACCACAGTGGTTTACTGGGGACCGAAACACAAAGGCCTCAAATATAGACGTGTCAGCAAAACGTGTGAAACCTGCATATAATCTGCAGTTACACTAAAGGAAAGTCATTGCAAACCTTCATGCTCACCAACATATCAGTTCCTGTAAAAGCTTGCATGCATGATATATTTGTGAAATGTATTTTGTGTCACTGATCATGATTTTACTTAACAATGCAGACAACCTGACAGAATACAATAACAACAATACACAAATGTACCTGGTGAGGATCATCAGCGCCTGTCCCTCATCTGTGCTGGCAGAGAGCTGTGCAGCGTTGGCCTCCAGCACAGCCAGACCCAGCTGGAAGATGGCTTTGATTCCATGGAAGAAAAAGCTGTCGACCACGCAGACGGCGCTGCGGAACGGCAGCACGCTGAGGAAGAGGGTGAGGAACCAGGAGAGAGAGACGGAGGAGAGGGTGGAGAGGTCTGGGAAGTGTTCGGCCAGCTCTGGCAGACGTTCTCTGATCAGCTTCTCGAACACGGACTGATCCACCTGAGCTCCTGCAGGAGAACATAATGTAGGCAGAACGTTGCAGAGGGAACGCTGAGTGGAGGTTACAGAAATAAGGACAGGGTGGGGTTTTTTTAAACATTATTTTTATATGAAATATAATGTAATAAACAAGGTTGGTTTGATTTGATCTTTTTAATGTTGTTTTTTTATTCTTCAGGGTAGAATTAGGGTAATTATCACGGAAAAAAAAAATAACTCCAGCTTTCAGACTTGAATCTATGCTTTTGCACACAATCACTGTTATATAAAAGCTGAAAAGACACCAACAAGCGCCTTGTTTTCTCCAGAGGGCATTATAAGGAAAAGGAAATTGTTTCAAATGCTTCTCGCATGTCATGAATAAACAGCAAAGCACATCACAAAGCACAGGAAATTAGCCTGTGTTTCAGAGGCCAAAAATAAGCCTTTTGGAGTGCCTGGTGTCTGATGAGGCAGCAGCTCAGACAAAACAACACAAAACAGCAGTTTGAACGTAGCGTGCTTGTGTGGATGTGTGTGCCCTGTGTGTGACGTGAACGCATATTTTTAGTTTTTACAGTAAATCCCAGTAGGTCAGATCATCTCTAAATCTTGAACCCTGACCTCTTACCTATGACCCTGCGGTTGAAGTAGTCAGGCAGCATCCTCTCACAAACCGCCACCAGCAGCCAGAAAGCTTCTTCCTCTTTAGCGTAGAGCAGCAGCACCGATGCCAGGATGTTCATAGACTGAGCAGGAGGTGACGAGAGGGGAAGTTTATTACATATACAAATATACTGTCACAAAATTATCTTAAAATCTGTTGACTCAATTCGGACGAAGAAAAACTTCATGTTGTTGTAATATTTGTACAGTCACACTGTTATATTACAAATCATCGACTTGTTACCTGACAGTAACCGATCTTGGGGTTGCGGTAAGCATAGGCGGTGAGGACGCGCCTGAGTGCAGCGATGCCAGTGGGGTTCTGGAAGGCGGGGTGGTCCGGCAGCGAGCGGTGCAGGTCCCGCTCTATCTCCTCGGTGGCCAGGTTGCTCTTGCCCATCGACTTCTGCACCTGGCTGGTGTAGTAGCCCTGATGGGACTGCAGCTCTGAGGATGCATCTGCACAACCCAGAGATAGAAACACTGTTAATTAGCAAGTCTGTTTCCCACAGCACCAAATTACATAATAGGTACAATAATAGGTACTGAAACAAGTATTGGGCACTCGAACGTTTTTATCTTTTGTCTCAATTGTGTAGCCCAAAAGATTTTTTTGTTTCAACTACCTAATTCCCTGCTGCTACTGTTATGTCGCCAGGAAATGAGAGTGAGCAGAGGAACCCATGGCAAACCAAAAATAAAAGCTGTCAGAGTCTGGTTCTCGCTGAAAGGGTGATGTGTTGACAGCATGTGGAGGTGCAGCTGAAGGGCAGAAGAGGATGTGAGCTGAAAGTACACACATTCCTGTACTTCAATATTTGTCACTTCTTCTATCTGTTAAAAAAAAACATATCTAAAGAAAAAAGAAACTGGTTCTATCACGTGGAGAAGCTGTGCGATTTGACGGTTCTAAGTTTTCAAGCTCTCTGTCTCACCTGAAAGCGTCATCCACAGCTCACCCCGAAGAGACTCTGGGATCCCCATGGCAACCAGCCTTTGGGTTTTCCCTGTGCGGAACATGTGGACGCCATGTCCGAACTCAGAGAAGTGATCCTCCCACATCCTCTCCTTCATCTGCTCCAGACTCTGACACAAACATACAGATTCACACGTAAGCTCCCGGACACCTGAGCTTTTCCAGATGATTTCAGCTCATGCAGCAGATGTTACCAGTGCCAACGAAAAGAATTTGTTTCTGTCGGTTCATTTAGTAAGTTTGACAAGCTGTGCTGTCAAGTCACCTTGTTGCTGTCGGTTCCCGGTTGGTTTTGGTGGAAGGCCGTCATCAGAGCCTCGCTGTTTATGGTGTTACGAAGAACGTGCTCCTCGATCTCCTCTTTATCAGAGTACCCGGTGTCGTAGTAGAAGGTGTAGTAGGGTGTTGGGGCGCTCTGTGGTAAATATGAGGAAAAGAAAAAAAGAACATCATCGGTTTCAGAAATGCCAAAATTGAGCAGTTTAGTTTCAGTTTCCTATTGCCGAAATAAAATTTCCCACGTGAAGAAATTTTGCAAGCTCACAGAGTATTAAAAAAACAGCAAGTATAAAAATATATATATATTGGGGAATTGACACAAAACAAACGGCATGGAGCAACAGAGGTTAGGGAAAAAAGTTCAAATATCATCTTTATTAGCAGTAAACAAACAGTAAGTCCATTAACTGTAAAATATCTGTCCGCATATCTGAGAATATATTATATATAATATACAGTGGCAAAAAAGTGAACCCTTTGGAATAACCTGGGTTTCTGCAATAATTGGTCGTAAAATATCATGTGATCACAAGTCACAAGTATAGAAAAAACCCCAGCTTAAGCTGATAACACACAACCATGTGTCTTTACTGAACACACCTATAAAACATTCACAGTTCTGGTGGGAAAAGTAAGTCAACCCTTGGATCTAATAACTGGTCAAACATTCTTTGGCAGTAATAACCTCAACCAAGCACTTCTGGTATTTCTGGATCAGACCTGCGCAACATTCGGGAGGAAATTTGGACCTTTCTTCCTTACAGAACTGCGTCAGCTGTTCACACCAGACATCTTAGAATGTGTGAGGTCATTCCACAGCGTCTCTACTGAGCTAAGGTGTGGACCACTCAAAAAGGCGGATTCTCTTAGTTTGAAGCCATCTTTTTTTAGTACATTTACTTGTTTGATGTTTAGGGTCATTTATCTAATCGTCATGGCCACTGCACTGTACTTCACCGCTGGAATGTTACCATGTTAGTATGCAGTGGCCTTTTTACACCTTTCAAAGTGCTGTGTGTTCTTCCCAAACAATTCAATCTTATCGTATTATCAGTCGTTTGCCCAGTAGCGTTGTGGAGATATGTGTGTGTGTATACATACAGGGCTAAACAGGGCTGAAACATGCATACCATACTCCTCTTGTCGCGTTTGCTGCTGCGGAACATGGACTGTTTCCACTGCAGCGTTCTGAGTTTGGAGTTCAGGCTCTCCACCAGGTCGTCTCTGTCCTGCAGCTCGATCAGCTGGAAGGCCTTCTTAGTGCGAATGCTCACTATGACTGGGTTGGGAAGCGCGCTGGTGCTCTCGGCTTTCTCTATGGACAACACCTACAGAGAAAATGAAGAAAACACACCCACTTTGTCACAGAGTTATTTCGATCCTTATCCGGTCTATCTATCTATCTATCTATCTATCTATCTATCTATCTATCCATCTATCTATCTATCCATCTATCTATCTATCCATCTATCTATCACTACAGGAACATTACAGCCCAACTCGGCAGGAAACATGCAGGAATTAAAGAGACAATGGAGGTAACGGAGAATCAGGGGGAGCAGAAGGGGAATTAAAACAGATTAGGTGGGCGGAAATGATTATTCTTTTCTATAGTCAATGCCTCAACAGAGGAAACGGAGGATTAAACCACAGTAGTGTCGCACAGAAAGTATGCATGACTCCTCACATTGTTCATGAACAGACAGGACAGCTGGTTATTTATCATCTTTTCACGATGAACTAAACCTAAATCAAACATGGCTACTGTAATATCAGAGTAAAACGTACAATTCTGTTCAATTCCTGTAAAAATCATTCATTTAATCCAGATCCAGTTTCTCTTATTCTTTGCACCATCATGGTTTACTTACAGCCCGTCTTTGACATGTGTCCTCTGACAAGTTTAGCATTATTTGAACATCATCACTTTAACACTCAAATATGTTATGATGAATCCAAATAACAAAAGTCATAAATGATATCGTACTGTTTTCATTTAATAGAAAGAATGTTGTATTCTTAACATCTTCATTTTCTTCATTTATGCTTACAATTTAAAAAAAAAAAAGGTTGAACTTGTCCTTTAACAATGTAAACATGCAAAGCTATGTGCTGAATGTGGTTGTGTGTGTGTGTGTGTGTGTGTGTTACTCCTTAATCAGCAGCTGGCAGAGTAAACACAGACTGTTTAACGAACCTGCGTAAAATACATGACGATATCTAAAAACACAAGCTCCCTTCAGATAAAGAGCTCTTGAATAAAGTCACTCAGGACAACGAGGCAGGCGTGTAACTGAAAATTCCTCACAAAACAACAAAACTAATGACATGAAGACAAAAAGGCCAGTTGGTTTATAAAAAGATTTAAAGGGTATTTGGTTTGGTGGTATTTGGAGTGCTGGATTGCTTTAAATTACAGACTACAGACAAACAACAAGTGTAAGGGCCTAGGCTAATCATTTTGGAAAGTTTCCATTTAACAAATTTGACGAGGACCACTTGAATGCACCATTAGCTTTTGCTTATTTTCTGGTTCAGGTACCTCTGAGAGGGGTATGATTAGGATGCAGTGGCCTTCCTCTCGGCTGCAGAAACACAGATAGCTGTCAGTGGTGTAGAGAGTCCCGGCTGTATGGCAGCGAGCGTGGGGTGTCCACACCGAACAAGAAGCCACCTCGTGGAGTCTTTCACCACGAGGAAGCCGAAACAGAGCCAGCACATACTCTCTCAAAGCTTGTTCCTCGAGGATCCTGGGGGAGAAGAGTAAGACAATAACATAGGGAACTGAGAAAAGAAAATACCAGCTGTTCCACTGCTAATCAGTACCAAACACAAAGAATAGATAAGGCTGATGTGTTTTGCAGGTCATAAACCAAAGTATTGGACCAAATTAAATGTGGAGCAGGTGACGGTGCTAGATAAAAGGCCAGGAGATAAAAAATATTACATCTTCTGGGGACCATGAATGTGTGAAGCAAATTTCACAGCAATCCAGTGAATAGTTGTTGAGATAATTCAGTAAAAAGAAGAAAAGAAGAAAAAAAAAATCAACCTCACGGTGGCGCTAGAGGGAAAGTCAAAGGATCACCAAAGTCATTATGATTCATCCTCTGGGGAACATGAATATATATGCCAAATTTCATACAATCTATCAAAAAGTTGTTGAGATCTTTCAGTGTATAAGTTGTGGAGCAACCAACATCGCCGTCCCTAGAATCACGCCGCTAGCATGATGTAACGTGACCCGGTTTGTGGTTTACTGTGGTGCAATGCTGATTAAAAACAGTGGAAGCTAGGAGCTAATACACTATAGATGTCGATTACCCCCAACAATTATGCATCTCTTTTTCATCCCGAGACAATTCATTGGATAAAATCAATCAAGACTTTAGCTTGAGACAGGACAAAGTTATATTCCAATAATAATAAATAAAATCCCGGTTGTAAATAAAATCCAAGTCTTTGCCTCTGTAAACATTATTTTTCAGCCCTATATATCAGCACCAGCAATTAGATGACTGCGTCACTTGATTTTTTTAATTAAAAAAAAATAAAAAAATCATGTACAGTCTGCCTTTTGACGTGTTTCTAGTCTAGTCTTCTTCTCTTCCACTGCGACTTGTAAATTACTCTGTTAAACAGACACTAACAAGCAGTTTGGTCAGCCTTTGTGAAAACTATTTTTGGAGTATACTGTGGTTCTAGAAAAAAAAATGTATGAGGTATGAAGTGGTGGAGGTGTGAAGTTTTCAGTATCAAGGTAGTTGATCTAAAATGCCACATAGAGAATCACTGCTTAGATATGGATAGATATGAGGGCAGATTTGGGTGTGGGGGTTTTGGTTCCGGGCTTTGGCTCCGGGCTATGATGAGAGGCTACACACCGCCCTCGTTGACTAGAAGCCAAAGCTGCAGCCCTGGAGAAGAATTCAGATATAAACACAGCTAGACTGTGTTTCTTTCTACTTTGTGACCTAAATCTCCTCATATTCCTCTCTGTCGGATTCCCACCCAGCATAACTGTTATCCAACATACAACAAGTTTAAATTACCATAATGTACAGTAGGCTGTTTGAAAAGTCAAAAGGGGAAACAAGAGAAATGTTTGCCTTTATTTGTCACTTCTAAGTGTTTCAGTTTCAGCAGCTCATTCAAGCTGCATGTTTATTTTCATTCTTTCCTCTTTTCTTACCATGTTGGACTCTCTGTGGTTTCTGTGTCCCTCCCTTGTACTTTCATGTACTTTTTTTTTTCTTTTCTTCTTCCTTTTTTCAGTTTTTATCTCTTGCATTTGCTATACACGGGTACAGGGTTTTATGCTGTGGTCTGCTGCCCAGTCACATATCTGTACTCATTTTTACTTCTGCTTCCTGGTATGGTTTTGAGGTTTTTGCATAAACAGCAATAAATAAACCTGTACATTATAGAGGCATTTAAGAAAGAATGCTTTGAAAGAAGTGCATACAAAAACATCTGATGATAAAAAATACTAAAAGAACAATACACAGCTTATCAATATATCTCAGCTGTGAGTTAAGGGTTGTAATTTAAAACAATGATTACAATGATTTTAAAGTCTTAAACCACAACTCCAAGACATAGGAGTTATTTTGTTAGCAATAACTTCTTTTTACTTCTCTTTATGTGGGAGATGCTTTCATATCCACACAAACCCAACACACCATGAAGTCACCTGAAATATGAAGTGAAATGTTCTTAAATAAACATGCCGACCGTGCTGTCAGTTCATATTGGTATCAGACACAGGAACCAGCGCTGACCTCTTGCTGATGCGTGTGGGCTGCTGCAGGACTCGGTCCAGCTCCAGGCCTTCGCTGTCCAGCAGCCGTCTGAGGGCGATGTCAGCCAGCTGACCGATGACCCCAAAGGTCTCCTCTAGGTTCAGGAACATGGAGAATTCTCTCTGCCGTTGCCGCGTGCTGACCCGGATCGCCTCGGTCATGAGGCCGGTGGAGACCCGCTCCAACCGCATCACCTCCGCCCAGGGGATGACAAATTTCACTGTGGAAGCGAGAGGAAGGTCAAATATTTGTGTTCCTACTGACTGACTTGTGTGTCAAGGTAAGTGGCCAACATAATGGTCATAGTTGTGTTTTCATTCCAGTCAAGGCAATATGAAGCTTTTTTACTGAAATGAAAAAAAGGCTACAAAAACTACTATAAGCAGTGACTGGATATACTTGCTTTAAAGACTAGCAACACAAATCCACACGTACCTCAGCTTCAGTATTTATACAAGACCTCAAGGCCCTGTAGTGTCCTGAACCCCTTCCTGAAAGAGGTTTGCCTGGAGCTCATGCATTCTCCCTTAAACAGCCTACAGTTAAATATAACCAGTCTCTGTTAGTTCTGCTAATGTCCACTATAGATAAGTTGAACTGCATACTTTTGAGCGTCAAACACTCTCCACTTGTAGATTTGAAAGCTCACTGGCATTTTGACCCATTAACACATTGGGGGACTTGACTCCCTAGCCACTTTGGTCCACAGACCTTCTTTCCCCAGCAGGAAGGAGTAGAAGGCCATGTGGTTGATGCTGAGGTAGAGGAAGCCCTGTCGAGGCACCCGGCCCTTCCAGCAGCAGCAGGAGAAGTATGTCACCAGCTTCTCTGATGACGGGAGGCCAAAGTGCAGCTCAAACTTCAGGAGCGCCTCCCTGAACTTCTCTGGGTCCTCCTCCTGGGCGGCTTGGCGACCCCGAACCTCTTCTGCTATCAGGCCCTAGTTGGAGTACATGGACTGTTCATCATATAAAAGAGGCATCATCATGTTTCATTGCCTACCTTTAAATAAATGAAAAAAAAACAGGGAAATTTTTGTCAACGTGTCTCAAAATCTAAAGTCAGCATTGGCAGGTTCCACACCTTGACTTTGCCTTTGACGAAGCTGGCAACATCTTCCTTCTTCTCAAACACAGACAGAGAGTGAAGCAGGTTGTGGCTCAACCAGTCCCAGTGTTTGTTCACTTCCTCTATGGCAGCTCCTGATGGACAAATAAGACTGAACATCACAGAGAATTTCACCCATCTAATAATAACTAACTTCCATGAATGATGCAGTCCTCACAAACTAATCTAAATGAGTCATCTTTCCCCACAGACTGACATGAAAGTCATTTTCACTTAGTGCTCTTTACTTTACGTAGATAGGAAAACAAACTGACACATAATGTCAACGCAATGAGGCAACTTACATACATTAAAGTATTTGACATGAAGTGATAAAACAGGGGGGAGGTGGGAATGAAGACAGAAAGGAAGATGCTGAGCAGGAGGTTTAATGTTCTTCTCACCGCTGGCGATGACCCAGCTGACCTGGGAGCCAGGAACCTGGAGGAGGATGCGGAAGGGCGTGACCCGGGCGTTGGAGTCCAGCACTGTGTCGAGCGCCCCCACCAGGAGACCTGCAGAGAAGAGACGGCAGTTGAAATTCTGCAAACATATCCCAGAGACAGAGACTCAGGAGGTAATAACACAATAACACACAGTGGACTCAAATGATCCCTCAATGCAACGTAAAAACCACGTCACTGACAAAGCACCACTATAACTAACTATAAATTATCATCCATTGCACCTTATGAAAGTTTCTATTTAGGTTTTATTGACTGAAACGTACTAGTCTGTCAAATAAAATGCCCATTAAAGTGAATAGTGAATGAGAGAGAACATCATTTGACTCTGTAGTCCAAGAACTAGCTAGCTTGTGAAGTTAGCTAACTGCTTTGTAACATCGGTTTGAAGTTTTATTTGAATAAAGTTTTTTTTTTTATATATATAACTGGAATATAGCTATGACAAATAAACACATTATCAGGTTGACAGCCTTACTTGCCTTAAAATAACACAAGCTTACCTAGCAGATACAGGCTAATATGACATATAGCTAGGCTAACTAGCTAATGTAGATAATACAGAATAGTGTGGTGGCTTTATGATATTATCTTCCTCTCTTATTATCTTAAGAGAGGAAGATAATATCATAAAGCCACCACAATATATATTTCACAACATAGAGGGATTTGATGGATTGTCTCGATGAAAACAAAATGAATAATGCAGAATGACTTCATGCATTTAAATGATCAAGCAAACAGATCCAAACTATCAGAACATTTTCTTCTCCATAAACCATAGCTAATCTACATCATGCTTTTCTAATGAGGACAACCCACATCTCACGCTGTCCTAACACACATTTAAGCATTTCCTCTCTAAAAAATAATCATCTGAAGATTGTAGTAGTTATTCATATTCACATATTCACCTTTAAAACACTTCTTCTGTCACAAACAACAACTATACATTAAAAAAAGGCTGAATGTTTAAAAATCACAAGTCTGGATTATAGGATCTGCTGAAGGATCAAGTTTTAAGCTTTAAGCCTGTTGCACGTCACTCGCTGATGCAGCTGTTGCACCAAAACAAACCATATCATTAAATTTGCTGATAACATGACAGAAGTGGGCCTCAACCGGCTTAATAAGACAAAAGAGATAATTGTAGACTTCAGGAGGATGTCGGCCATCAGCGGTTCAAATTTCACTGGTGGGTATTAATATTAAGTTTATCACCCAGTTTATCACCCAGCAGCAAACCAGCCTACCAGAGCAAAGTACAAGTATACATATCAAAGCTATGACTGAATAAGTTAAGAGGAGTGTAAACTGCTGCCTTCTCATGCCTGATATACACACACAAGAAAACATACATCTAGCAGATGTGAAGAGAAGAGGTTCAGTGTTGTCAGCTTGTAAATCCTGCAGTGAAACCGCCTCTTATCAGCCAAAAAGAGTAACTAACACTAAAGGGATTTCATCAGAATGGGATTCACTAGAGACTTTTTTTTTCGTTTTTTTAGCCTTACGTGGTGAAAATGCAGATGTGTTGAACAGCGCATGTCTGCAATATGGAATAACACCTGTGGCATTGTTCGATTCAAAAAGATGCCTGCATCATCGGTGGGAGTCTAAACAGGTGGAGAAGCTCTGGCTCGCAGCCAAATGGAAACCACATCTTAACAGTCAACGTCGACCTGCCTAAAGCTGTGAACCCGGGCAGACTGGCAACACAAAGTTTACACTGGTAAACTTCCCTTTTTCTGCTATAGGTCACATCATCGGGGAAATACTTCTGTGGAGACATCAAGGCTACAACCTTCATGACTTGTAATGTCCGTTTTCTCTTAAATGCATTAAAATCTCATGACGTTTTTCTTTGGGTTACATGAATCAGCACAAACAGTGGTATGAAGAGACTGATGAGCTGCGCCCAACCCTGCTTAAAGTATGTTATCACTGGTGTGATGGGGGCAGGATAGTGTGTTGTCACAGCTTCGGAACCACACTGGATTTCTGTTTTTGCTTTGAACCATTAAATAGTCAATGCTGCAATGTGTTGTTTCCGCCACCTGTGTGGCAGGAATGCCAAATTGAAAGTAGTTTAGTTAGTTAATTGTAAACTATATGAAAACAGGACTTGACCTTTCACCCCTCTTGCTATGGGAACAGCGGGAACAAACACATACACAAAGAAAAAGAAAAGCAGGGCCAGGAAGTTCCCACTATTCTGTTTCACAACAAGGAGGGTTCGTCCACGGGGAACAAAGAGCATAAAGAAGACACTGTATGAACTGGTTAAACATAATGAAGAGTCCCTCATTACATAAATCTATGCTGCAGACAACCGGCAGTGTGTTCGCCCATGTACAGATACAAAACACAGAGAGGAAGTGAGACGGAGAGGAAACAGCAAACAGGCTGGAGAAATATATATATATATATATTGCACATTTTCTTCTTATGCCAGTTACATGAATGCAACAGCTCTTATTTCATTTATGGTAGAAAAACAGTTGGAATGGAATAGAATACAATAAATGTCTTAATTTTAACAAAGTTTATTTACCATTATAAAACACAGCAGCAAGACCAGTAAGACCCCTATAAATACATAGGACTGGAAAATGTCAAACTGCATAATAACTCCATAGGTACCATTATAGGTATATAATAAGACTGCAGCTAACAGTTATCCTGCTTGTCAATTATTCTAGTTGGATTATTTAGTTAATAAAAATGTCAAAAAATATTTAACTGTCCAATGCTATAAATCAGAAAAGCAGCAGCTCAGTAATCCAGCGTGCTCATACTATCTGAGGCTCAGAAAAGCTCGGCTTACTGTAAACAGAGAGAAACACTTTATATGAAATCTTTTTTAGAGGCTTCACATATATGTTCTGAGAACATTTTTACTAATGAATTACAATAAAAATATTTACCAGAGAACTTTTAGGTGTTTCTTTTTCATTCAGAGGTTGTGACCCTGACAATTGGCTTTGGACAAAAGAGTTAAGATCAAGTTAATCTGCCACCAAGGTTAGTTTCCTGTGAACTCGGGATTGGAAAAGGCAGGATTATCCTGCAGTCTGGTTTAACAGATCTTGTTAACTCATTAATCCTTTCATGAATAAGCCCCAATGCCACTTCTGTGTTGTTTTATTCACATGTGATGCAGCTTGTTTGCTCTCTGTGGCCTTTCCTGTACTGTCCTCTGTTGTTTACCTGTCATTCTGGCAGCTGGCTTCCCCTATATGTTGTCGCTGTTTACCTGTGGCTCCTTATGGGGGTTTTTTTATTATTATTTTTGTTGCGTTATAGTTGTTATTGTTTACCTGTGATCTTGCCCGTCGGCTCTCCATGGCCTCTCCTCCTCTGCAGGAGGAAGAAATCGTTGCTCCTCTCGGTCACCCACAGCTTCAGTGCGTTTTTCAGCAGAACTTCCTCCGGGTTTAGCCACATTTCTTTCAACAGGGAGGGACCGGGGGAAACCCACCGCCGTCTGCGTCTCTACAGTGGCGGTAAATAAAGTTGACTGCGCCTGTCCTCCGGCTCGGGAGCGGCCGGGGCGGTCCTAAAGCGGCAGGTTTTCGGGTTTATCCATGACTATCCTGCGATCCTGACAGCAGGCTTCAGACTTCTCCTTTCTCGTCTGCGCTCTCACACCAGATTTGCAGCAGCTGTACACACCAGCAAAAGATTGTCTATTAAGACAACCTCTCACTCTGTAGTTGATAAACTTGCCTACAGTTTTAATAAGTAAAGAAGTGGCACAAAAGCTCACTGCTGTTTTCTGTGATGAATATAAAAGAGTATCAAATAAAAACATAAAAAGTAAAGAAAGTCGGTTTCCTTTACAGACTGTCATGGATCATCTTTAGTAATGTGTTATTCAAGTTGATGGTTTGTGAAGAAAGAAAACTTCCTTAACTTCCACTTCTACTTCCCCAAATTTTAAGAATTACTACTACTACTACTTACTAAGTAAGCCTAAAGTAGCCTATCTTAGCCTTAACGTGACTACAGGTCAATATGACAGACCTGCTGGGAGAAGTGGGAGGACTGGAAAACACTGTGTCTTTAACTTAGACGTTAAGGACACACAAGTTTAACCTGTTTTAAGTCCCTTTGCATAGCTACATGTTGAATTTGAAGGTAATATTAAAAAATTTAAAAAAATCACAACCCAGACTTACAGTAGGCGGATGAATATGCATGATGTCAGGAAGAAAAGGACATAAGCTTTAGCTAGTTTTCATCATAACATCAAAACATTGTCATGGCTAATATATTTCAGAAAACTTCAGTAGATACACGAATATGATGTACTACTGCAACAAAATCAGTAAAAAAAATTAGTTAATATCATGTTTATATTTTTGGAATTAGGTTGTTTTTTTATTGGATTTTGCTAGCTGTTTTTGCTAGTTGGACTAGCCAAGGCAAACACTAAGTTTAGCCACGACATTTCAACCCTCACTAACTAATCCTGATTAATCTATTGAAGAGCAGAATGGGACCAGTGAGATGCGGGAACACAGCAAAAGGGATGTAGCACAGGAAAAAAACAAACAAACAAACAAACAGCAAAGAAAAAAAAGAAAAAATACAAGCGGAGTGAGGACAGGATGAAGGGAGATTGGCAGGGAAGGTTTTTGGTCAAGGCCTTGAACGTGCTAAAATCAACTCTGCAGAGGTGAGGTAAAGGTTCCTTATGAGTAAACCAGAGACACAGGTTCTTGCCACCCAATTTGCAGAATCACACGGAATAAAATGCCTTGCCCCTAAAAAGGCAGGTCACTACTGGTTTTAAGGATTTCTAAAGAGAAACTCAGGCCTTAGTGTGAGCGAGCCGGAGGCAATCTGCTCTTATCTATTGTATTAGGCTTTTGTTTTATGGCAAGAAAGCTTTACACATGACGGAAATTCAAAAACGGTCTTAATCACCTTTAATTCACTCCACATATCAAACATAAATCCACCACGTACACATGTACCTTTGGTTGTAAAATGATTTATTTTCCTAAAGTGCAATCCAAATAAAACATCACCCTCTAGTTTATGCATTCATATACCACTCTCTGTTATAAAGAGATCAACACAAAAACCTAAATTTTAGGTCGATTCCTTTATTTAATATTAGCCTATTTTATAGACATAACAATATATACAAAACATTAAGCTACTACTTTTTGATCAGTTCAGTTTTTTTGTTAGTTCACCAAACGCATACGTTTTTAGCTCCAAAAAAAGAACAGAGTAAGCGCTCTTGATTTTTATTTCCGCTCTTCGGTATTTCACCAACTTTCCCTTCCGCCTGTTAGGACGGGAGCGACTGGCCCTCCTGTGATTGGATGATCAGCTGACAACGTGCTCAGGTGTCACTATGCTAATTATCATACAATGGCTGCTTGTTTAAATTCAGTTCATTCATGGTTACTAAAAAGACCATGTCTGGTCTGAAGGGTTAGAATATGTTAATAATAATTAAACATAGTCATCCAGAGTAATGACTGTAGAATAACATTAGATTAGAACACCTGAAGCTATAAATAAGAACACAGTAAAGACATATAACAGAACAGCTGATTCATTTTTAATTCCCTTTTGAGACAAAGCAACTGCCGACATTAAGAATAGACTATGAGAAGATTTCCTGATATCAGTTCTAATACAGTCATGTTCTTTAATTTGATACCTCACAAAGGGGTTTAACTGAAAACCAGTGATCTTCATCAGCAGAAGACTCAGCTTAGTTGATGTTTATATATATGTGGTGCAAATTTCATCACAAGTTACAGTTACAAAACAAATCAGGCATGTATTAGTAAAATAAGCAAGAAGGAGAAGGAGGAAAAGAGGATGTTACAGAAAGCAAGTAAAACTGGTCGGACCTTAAATGACGTAAAAACATGTGTTAACATGTTGGCTAAGATGAGCTGATAAAGTGGTGTATTTTATTATTTTAGTATTTTATTCTATCTCTCTCTCTCTCTTTATATATATATATATTCTTTAATGAATGTTTGTGTCATTCAAGTGTGTGTGTGTGTGTGTGTGTGTGTGTGTGTGTGTGTGTGTGTCAGAGAGAGCAGCAGCAGCTGTTAAGCTTTGCCACAAATGGAAAGCTGCGCTCCTACTCCTTAAATGGTCATATTCAGCCACAAAAGGAACTTGGTGTCACTTTTATTATTGTCCGCCAAAACATCGGTACCTCAACTTTTTAGGTAAAATTGACTGAGCTGTGTCCCTATATAAAATAAAATACATTGATATATGTTTGACTCATATAGAGTAAGCCAAAGTGATTTTATTTTAACCCTTGGTATACTTTTTGCTTATCTGAGACGCTGAGAGTTTTTGTTTTCTACCGGAATCCGTTTGTCGGCGGTCCTTCTGTTTCCGGGTGTGGGGCAAAGCAGTGGTGTGATTTCAGGGGAGACTTAACTGTCGAAATGCAGGTTGGTAAAGATTTACTATGCTGTACTTCTACACGCTGTGGTGTAACGATGGTGAAGGAGCTGTTGCTGTTCGAGTGTCTTGAGATAATTTAACGTCGCGCTTTGAAACTTCGCGAGTTAGTTACTACTGGCTAGTAACTAATGTTAGCTCTACCATTAGCTGGGCGTCCCAGTAGTAACTAATGTTAGTTCTTCCTTTATCTGGACGTCCCCATAGTAACTAATGTTAGTTTTTCCTTTATCTGGGCGTCCTAGTAATAACTAATGTTAGCTCTACCATTAGCTGGGCGTCCCCATAGTAACTAATGTTAGCTCTACCATTAGCTGGGTGTCCCAATAGTAACTAATGTTAGTTCTTCCTTTATCTGGACGTCCCCATAGTAACTAATGTTAGTTTTTCCTTTATCTGGGCGTCCTAGTAATAACTAATGTTAGCTCTACCATTAGCTGGGCGTCCCCATAGTAACTAATGTTAGCTCTACCATTAGCTGGGTGTCCCAATAGTAACTAATGTTAGCTCTGCCATTAGCTGGGCGTCCCAGTAGTAACTAATGTTAGTTCTTCCTTTATCTGGGCGTCCTAATAGTAACTAATGTTAGCTCTACCATTAGCTGGGCGTCCCAATAGTAACTAATGTTAGCTCTACCATTAGATGGGCGTCCCAATAGTAACTAGTGTTAGCTCTATTATTAGCTGGGCGTCCCAATAGTAACTAATGTTAGCTCTACCATTAGCTGGGCGTCCCGATAGTAACTCATGTTAGCTCTACCATTAGCTGGGCGTCCCAATAGTAACTAATGTTAGCTGTACCTTTATCTGGGCATCCCAATAGTAACTAATGTTAGCTCTACCATTAGCTGGGTGTCCCAATAGTAACTAATGTTAGTTCTACCTTTATCTGGGCGTCCCAATAGTAACTAATGTTAGCTCTACCTTTAGCTGGGCGTCCCAATAGTAACTAATGTTAGCTCTACCATTAGCTGGCCGTCCTAATAGTAACTAATGTTAGCTCTACCATTAGCTGGGCGTCCCAATAGTAACTAATGTTAGCTCTATTATTAGCTGGTCGTCCTAATAGTAACTAATGTTAGCTCTACCATTAGCTGGCCGTCCTAATAGTAACTAATGTTAGCTCTACCATTAGCTGGGCGTCCCAATAGTAACTAATGTTAGCTCTTGTTATTGAGGATATTATTGTATTTCTTGTATTTCTTAAAAGTGCATGTTTTTTTATATTGTTGTGGTCTTTATTTCAGCTCAAAGCTTTCCACTTCAGCTAAAAAAAACAACAGTAAATCCTGCGTTATAATTGTTATTGTATCTGCCGGGGATTCAACTGTAATATCTTTATATTAAAATATAAATGATCTTAAAAGCAGTAGCCTGATTTCCACCAGTTGCTGTAAATGTTATCTATAAAATTTGTTCTTCTTATGCCCAACAGTCCAAAATTCCAAAGAACACTTTTGCTGTCTTTAAGCATCAAATCATCACATCTGATGAGCTGAAACCAGCAAATGTTTAACATTTTTGCTTAAAAAAAGATTAGTCAATCATCATAATAGTTGCAGATTAATATTCTGTCAATCGACCAATTGATTTAACAACTAATTGTTGCAGCTTTACAAAGAATAGAGTAAATTACGTTGCTCATTAGTGGGCATTGGGTGGTTTGTATTTTTAGGGGAGCTATAGTAGATTTATGTCCTGCTCTAGAAAGTGCATCAGGAACTCAAATGTCTGTCTGTCAGGATTTATTTCCAACTGAACAAGGCAATTTGGTTTTGATCTGATTTTAATGTTCAAAAACTACCAGATTTAATTGGGATAATGTTTCCTCTGCAGGACCCAAATGAAGACACAGAGTGGAATGATATCCTGAGGAAGAAGGGCATTCTTCCTCCCAAGGAGACGCCTAAAGATGATGAAGAGGAGGAGCTGGCCCTTCAGCAGCAGTCTGTCGGTAAGAGAGACAGTTTAGATACACGTCTGTTTGTCTCTTTGTATGTGAAAGTTGTTTAAAGGGTCATTTCACCCAAATCACAAAAAATCAAAACAATGTAAATTATATCAAGTATGATATTTGATAGTTCATATGAGTTTATCCCATTCGACCGATCTAACTTTACGTGTAATCCACTCTTCTGTTGTTGTTGTTGTTGTTTCTCTGAACAGTTAAAACATATGAGAACATGACGCTAGAGGAGCTTGATGAGAATGAAGATGAGTTCAGTGACGAAGATGAGGCTGCCATTGAGATGTACAGGTGAGTGGATATTCTGCTGGTAGGGTGTACTTTACAACTGCTAGCCATTTGCACATGGCTGGTGCTCAGTCCAGAAATGATTGCAGGTAAAATGGGGATTTTCTTATCACAAAGTTTCTCTGAACCACAACTGAAACACTCAATAGTGGATTGAAACTGTTGTAGCATGAAACACACTCTACTGTGACAGCAGTTCAGACTGCCCACACACTGATGTGAGTTGTCTCTCTGTGCAGACAGAAGCGTCTCGCAGAGTGGAAGTTGATTCAGACAAAGAATGTGTTCGGGGAGGTGACGGAAATCTCCGGACAGGACTACATCAAGGAGGTCAACAAGGCCGGAGACGGCATCTGGGTGGTGCTGCACCTCTACAAACAGGGGTAGGTCATCCAAAAAATCAAGCACTGTAACAAACATGAGACAATTCTTCAAAACATAGCAAGGGACGGAAATTACCAACATTAGTTTTGGTGCTCCGAGTACTGCAAACAAGAAACCTATGAGGGAAAACGTATTAATGAATTATTTTATCACTTTATTTAAAGTATTTTTAAGTAATCAATAATTAATTTACAATAAAAAAAGACATCAGTCACTGTCTAGTTTTCAGCCTATCAGTCTTTCCACCACTAACCAGCCCGTCCATCTGTCCCAGCATCCCTCTGTGTTCCCTGATCAACCAGCACATGAGCGTACTGGCCAGGAAGTTCCCTCAGACCAAGTTCCTCAAGTCCATCTCCACCACCTGCATCCCCAACTACCCCGACCACAACCTGCCCACCATCTTCGTCTACTTTGAGGGGGAGATGAAGGGCCAGTTCATCGGGCCGCTGGTCTTCGGTGGCATGAACCTCAAAGTTGAAGGTAGGAGGCGACGTGCTGGCTTAAAAAGCTACATCAAGTATCATTCTGATGCACTGAATGTGACGGCCTACTGGATTTAAATGCGTTTATGCAAATGTGAATTTGTATTTGTATTTTTTTTTTATTTGTCTCAGCAAATTAACCTGTTTTATTTACATTAGACATATCTACATTTATTATCTACATTATCTTGCATTGCTACACTTTGTTTTGTATTAAGTCTAAAGTGTTTTTAAACAATCCATGAATGTAAATGGGGAAAAAAATTAAAAATGTCAAATGTTTTTCTATTTTCTCAACTGATGTCAGCAACCCTGCATTACTACAATGCAGCTGCTGAGTAACATTTTATCATAACAGATGGGAATGATGCCAAAGTGCTGTTAAAATATTTCTCTTTGATTAGTTTACACTGGTACAATGTGACAGTCACATCTTATACGTTTGGTCCTATTCTGTAAGTGAAGTGTTTGTATGATTCGTCCTGTGTGTCTCATCCAGAGTTGGAGTGGAGGTTATCAGAGACCGGAGCGGTGAAGACGGACCTTGAGGAAAACCCCAAAAAGCAAATCGAAGACAAGCTAATGTCGTCAATCAGATGTTCGCTTCCCACACGAAAGGACAGTGACTCCGAGGACGAGGATTACTAAGAGAAAAGACCGTCACGACAGAACAGACAGGCCACGTGGCCACAAAAACACTCAGAGGACCGTACATATAAACAAAAGAAACAAAAACAAGCATCTGTTGACGGTTTGATCAGGGACAGAGAAGGGGTTGCATCTCTTTAATCAGCACGTACTTTTCATGTTTTAACTTTGTCAGTGGTGCTCTAATGCAGGGCCACGTGGCTGGAGAGAGTCATACCTGTGACCTTGTTGTCAAACCATCCGTCCTCCTGTTGTTCTCAATGGGGGAAAGTGGAGTAAACAGCACAGTCACATCACCCCTTTTGTAATTTGAATAAACATCAAACCCAATGACCCGAGTCTTTACAAAAGCATCAAATTTGAACTTTTAATTATGTTTCATGATATATATATGTCACAAAATGTACATGTACATTTCTGTTAAATTAAATGTGAGTTCACCTCTTTGCCACAGTAATTAATGCCAGTTTTTTTGTAAGGTGCTCATGTTACTGGAATCTGTGTCACGGTTGATTTATAAAGGACTTGCTTTAAGAGTGTTCTGCTTGTATTTTGTGACACCTGTGTTCATCAACTCAACATGGCAGGTTTGTGCATGGGAACAGTTCACGTTAATTTAATGCTTATTGACATTTGGAAGCAGGAAGACACATAGCAGTGCAGTTCTGTTTTCCATCTACACAATAATTTATTTGCTGGGAACAAAACATCACGTTTCTGTCGGAGATGCTTCATCAGTTGATGTCCAGAGGCGGTAGCTGCCTGCTGCTCCTCTTCTGTTTAATCTCATTTCCTTTGTTTGTTTTTTAGATTTTTCTTTTACAACACCCCCTCCGGCAGAGCTCGAATCTTCTGTTTCATTAGCGAGACGGAGAAAGAGGGGAAAAAGTCAGTGTTAGAATTAAAACTGAGCTGGACAGTGATGTGAATCACTGGTCTAACATTACTTTGTTCTGTAACCAGGAAGCTGCCTGAAAAGGTCCATTTTCAGACTTTAAGCAGCAGGAACTTTTATTTTCTACCTAAAGACTTTTTTTTTGAACAGTGGTTCCCAACCTGAGAGTCAGTCTGAGATGTTACAAAATGATTGACAAGAAAAATAATCTTGGGCTACTCAAATTTAGATTCTTTATTCTTTGGGTCAGCTGCTTACAACTAGACATTTAACATACCAAAAGCACCACCTTCTTCTTTCTCCTCTGGGAGAGCTTGGGGGAGAGTCGCATCAGAGGGTGAACTGAGTTAGACTGGAGGAAGAAAGAGATGACGTAGAGTAAAATCACATCATTTTAATGTGTTCAGGCTAGTAATAGCACTAAGTCAGAGACATGCAGCGATCTGCATTGGTATAAATGTTATAACAGTTGATAGAACATGACAATGATGGGATTATAATATGTTTATGAGGTAAATAATGTTATGACCAAGTCATCAGTCCAGTGAACAAGAAACCTAAAGTGTGAATTATGAATCTGACCAGAAACTGGTCAGATTCATAATCTTTTTTTCCACCTCTGTTGCCATTTAAAGTAACAACAACAAAAAAAACTTGTGGTAATCAGTGACATCAAATGAAAGCAAGACGACAAATCAAAAAGACGAAGACCACCAGTGGTTTGCCTGTTACTCTCCTCACCTGGTGCTGCCCAGTTCCAACTGAGTTAAGTGCTTTAGAATAATGAAACAGGAACTGAAAAAAGGGAGAAATTCCAGAATAAATATCAGACATCAGAAACAAAAAATGAACAGCACAGGAGGAACTTACTCTTTTGAAAACATTCTGGACTTGATTCTGTGGGGAAAACACAATTTCACATTAATATTGGTCATACTTATGGCCATATTACACATTTTTAGGAAAATATTTATTTTGTTTATAATTGTCCTATGTGTGATTGCTTATGTATCTAACTCTAAAAGCTGTGAGGCTGATGGGGAAATCTCGTATTCATTTTCTTTTTTTAATCTTGAATGTCAACATTACCACTGCCTTACCATAGAAGGGATCAATCATCTTCAGTGAAAGATATCACAATTCATTTGTCAGTAATATATCTGATCAAATAATGTTGCGTCTTCCTACCTCATTCTGGTCTCTCCACAAAACATCACTTAAATCATCACTTTGAACGCCTCGGATCTGCAGACAAACAAGCAGCATGAATGAACAATGGACAGTGAATGCAACATAATATCTTGGTATTAACCACTGTACAGTAACACTGTAGCTAACAGTATGATCATTCTCTACCTTTCTTAATGCAATCCCTTCTTCCCACTGATCGAGAAGACTGGCATCTGTATAAAGAGCACACGTGATGACGAGTTAATAATGTTTATATTGGAAACATGATTACAACAAATATGATGAGCCTTAATAGTTGCACAACTGGAACCAGCTGATGGATTAAACCCATCTTGCTTTAAATTAGGAAAGCATCTCAAGTTTGTTTAATACAAATATAACTTCCTTTACAATAGTGAATAAATTGGGATAATCACTGACATTTTATAATAATACTACACTAATTCAATAGGACTTTAATTGTGTTTGTGGTCCACAATAATGACTTTAAAGGGATTTTAATGACTTGAATTTATCTTTATGCTCAGTAATTAATTAATTAAATGCGACATCTTATGTAACATCCTTAAAAGACCAATCACCATTTAAAATAATGGATTTCTGCAAATTGTTTCTATTTTTCCACTCATTGATAATTGAATCCAAATCTGAGTCATAACCAATAAAAAAAAAAAAAGTCATAACCAGTATCTTCTGTGCTCTTCGGTGATTCGTTGGTTCATTGTTGAACTGTGAGATTCCTTCGATTCTAACTTTGAAGAGTTGAGTTACTCTTTAAACCAGCTTTGATTCTTGTTTTGGCATTGGTCTCCTTGCTTGCAGTGATGTGTACTCAGGAGGATTACATCCTGACATCACTGTTGCTGTGGGTGTGGTTAATGTAGAGCACACTAAACTGGAAGAGGTCAGTGGAATCATTTGCTTTTCATCTAAAGGTTAAGACCCTGTAATTATTAATAAATCATTTAGGAGTGCTTTACAAAAATCATTTAACTGTCTTTCCAGGCAAGTTAAAAGAACACCCCCTGAAAATGCACGGAACAGCATACAGACTAAAATTACTTTTAAATAACTTATAAGAATTTATCTGCGAACTTGGTGGGTTAAAGTGGGAAATCAGTGACTTTTTGTCAATTACTTGACGTGGTTGCCTGATAGAAAAGCATTAAGAAAGAATAATTAATGAGAAGGAAAGTGCTTGACATGAGAAATGCTAAAGAAATGCATTAGAGCACCACCACAATAAAATAAAATCTAGTAATCAATTCATAAAAGGTTGTTGTCCTACAGTCATCTCGCTGGTTAATGTTAATTGCTGTTCATGAATTGGTTTTAGTCTAGAATGTCTGCAGATCATTTCCAGAAGATACTGTATAGATAGATAGATAGATAGATAGATAGATAGATAGATAGATAGATAGATAGATAGATAGATAGATAGATAGATAGATAGATAGATAGATAGATAGATAGATAGATAGATAGATATTAAAACTGGGAAATTATAGTTGGTTTTGATGGATTACAGCTAAAAAAAAAAGAAGAAAGAAAAGCAATCAGCCATCCCCACAAGCTGTTTTAATATATATCTTATTAACAATCTATTAACCATTAATAAATGTTCATAACATTAATAAAACAATTGGCCATTAATATTAAATTGTAATATTATAGTAAACTAATACTTATTACTATGTTGAGAGTAAAATTATGTGAACAGTGGATAGAAAATTAAAGGGGTAAGACAACTAAATTAGTGCCTCGCTGTATATAATCAGCTTCATAAACAAGAAAAACAATCAGGCATCACCAGTTTCAGTTTACATTCAAGCGTGTGTGCGTGTGTGTGTGTGTGTGTGTGTGTGTGTGTGTGTTTTGACAGATGGCAGATGCATATTAAGTTTTTTTTAGCATTTCTACATTAACTCAGTTTTGTTATACTTTTTCTCTATTTCTCTATTCTCTGATCTATACTATTGTTCTACAGTGACTTGTAATTTTCCATCATTTATATATCCTGAGATTAGCCTACTAAATGTGAATAGTTTGAGCATTTTGAATAATTATAATTAATAATTTAATTGAATTTAATTTTCAAGAAGTTCACTTACTGTAAAAAAAAATAATAATACAATACATAAAATCATTACTGGCATAATTACACAACAAAGCCTTTCATTTGAACACAGTGAAACCTGAGTTCAAACCTGTCAATCAGTTTGATTGTGATCACGCACCTGTCACGCTCCAACATCCAAGGCACCAGAATAAACAGAAAAGTAGAAGTTGTCGCACACTTGGCAGAGTCATATCTCTGTATCTTCCTCTTTGTTTGGGCAGGTTGAGCCTGATGATGCGCACCGGTCTTGCTCGGCTCGGCTCGGTTTAGTTCAGCTCCACTCAGGTGTCTTTCCTCGTTGATCTCGGTCCCCCAGCAGCTGTGCAGTCTGAACACTGAAGCCCTTCTGCCCGCAGCAGTTTAAAAGCACTCAACTTTGATGGCTGACAGGCATCCTCGCATACACAGAGGTGACCAATCACACCGACCCGGTCACCAGCACACCCGCTTGCGTAAATCCCAGTCACCCTCCACCCCCACAACTCTCTCTCTCTCTCTCTCTATCTCTCTCTCACACACACACACACACACACACACTCACACGCACGCACAAGACCGTTTTCGGGAATGATACTGCATTGGGAATACTGGGCTTTTGTTTTTACTGTAACACAACTGATGCAACCTGGGCTCTGTGCTGACGTCAGGTTTCTAATCTATAATTAAATGGATGATAAACCTGATGAAAAGCAGTTGAGGAACTACATTTTCCACACATAATACCCCCATAATGACAACTTAAAAAAAAGTTTGCAAATGTATTAAAAATAAAAAAAATAAAAAATGAAGAAATCACTTGTACATAAGTATTCACAGCCTCTGTGATCAAGATCAACACTGGGCTCAAATGCTTTCTGTTTCCCCTGATCATCTTTGAGATGTTTCTGCAGCTTAACCAGAGTCCACCTGTAGTAAATTCAGCTGACTGGACGTGATTTGGAAAGACACACACCTGTCTATATAAGGTCCCACAGTTAACAGAGCATGTCAGAGCACAATAGAATAGTCTGTAGACCTCTGAGATAAGATTGTCTGGAGGAACAGATCTGAGAAAAGGTTCCTCAAAGGTTCCGATGAGCTCAGTGACCTCCATCATCTGTAAATGGAAGCAGGTCAGAACCACCAGGACTCTTCCTACAGCTGCCATCCCTCTAACCTGAGTGATCGGGGGAAGGCCACATGGCAGCCTGTCTGGAGTTTACCAAAAGACACCTGAAAGACTCTCAGACCATCTGAAACAAAACTCTCTGATCTGACGAGACAAAGATGGAACTCTTTGTTGTGAATGTCAAAAAATGAACTGAATCCATTTTGAGAACCAGGCTGTAATGAGATACTTTTCATATGCACCGGATCATCATTGTATCAGTTCAGGTGAACTAGCTCAAGCCATATACGCCTCTGCTGATTTCTCCTGGTTGGAAAAGATACTGATACTATATCCAGGAATATACCTTAAATGATTAATGTATATTTCAGTACCACTGACATATATGATCATACCATTGATCCCCTGTTTTAGCAAAATCAGCAAATGTCGATTTGCTTTCTCTCCGTTTATTTTCTTGTCATCTTGTGGTTAAACCTTTTTGTTTCCTTGACAGAGATCACTCATTATCACAGTATTATGAAATAACAAAAATATTGGAGCACACTCTCAGGTTCCCCAGAGTCAAACCAGCAAGTTGAAAGAAACTCAACCATGACCTCCACATGACACGAAGAAACATGTCCGCCAAGACATAACATCAATACCTGCTGCTGTCAACATCTCAGAGTGAATCTCATCTTCCCCTGTAGTGCCTTTCCACACTCTACCTCCTCCACAAAGAGCGTGTGAGTCAGGTTCATGAGTTCCTCTAAGTGCTCCTTCCGCATCTCCAACTCTGTTTGCCTTTTCTTCTTGACTCATCTGATGCTTTGTCCTTCTCTATGGCTTCTCTAAGGTTTTTACTTCTGTGAGTTACAATCTTTCTGACCTGCTGAAAATTCGCTGATACTTCCTCCTGAGTACACATCACTGCAAGCACGGAGTCAGGAGGCACTGATGCCTTCAGGCTTGCACTCTGAACAGCGACCTCATCAATGGAGTTTAACCTGTGAACTAAATAAATAAATAAAACTGAACTGACTTTTTTTTCCTTTTTTTTTTTTTTTTACCTAACTAACATTAACCTAAATCTGGTACATGATGCTAATTAATGTACAATGTCCCTGATATACAGTATAAATGCATGTAAAGTAAAGCAAAGGAAGATACCGCTCCTATTGGAGGACAGCAACGGTTTCCTCTGCTGCTCTAAGTAGTGAGTTAGACAGGTTGAGTCAAAGTCTGATTCACTGTTGTTTATTTAAATGATGACGTAACACACCTGTTGTCAGGTCATGCTCTCATATGCACACTGTACATCCTTCTGGACAGGGATTAAGTGGCCAGATCAGGTAGACTGGAGACAGAGCTACATCTAGCCAGACAGACATTCACATTAAAGCAGGGAATCACATTTTCCCTGACACCGATACTTGATTTTACACCCAAATCTGACCTTTCCGAGAAGAGTAAATGTAGCTTAATGTTAGACTGCTCATTGCTCATTCTCTGTGCTGCAATTTTGGTGAGTAGAATAGACAAACTAATATATAAAATGGTTTTACATAAAACTTTTTTTTTTTTTTTTTAAAGATTGTGAGTCATATTTTAGGGAATATGTATCTCTAGCCATCAACACTTTTGTATCTTTAACAGACTTCTTTTTCTCTGCACCATCTTTTAGCCTGAAACTTTTAAAATTATATTGGACGTCATCTATAATATATCATGTTTACACATGATCTCTGTCCATCTCCACCTATCAAAACTTTGTGTTGTTTTTTTTTATCAAATTCAATCAATCAAATTTTATTTATATAGCCCAAAATCACAAAATACATTTGTCTCAGAGGGCTTTACAATCTGTACAGGGAGTGACACCCTCTGTCCTTAGACCCTCGATTCGAGTGAGGAAAAACTTGCCCACCAAAAAACCTTTTAACAGGGAAAAAGGTGGAAGAAACCTCAGGAGGAGCCACAGAGGAGGGATCCCTCTCCCAGGACTGACAGACCTGCAATGGATGTCACATGTACAGAACAAATCAACACACACATATTGTACACTCACGATGAATTATAATGAAATAGAATCTTTTATAAAACATTTAAACACTATGAATTCATTTTAGATGTAGGACATGAGCATTTTTAAAGCTCTTCTAATTATTATAATATATGATTATTATGTAGCTAATGAATGTTTTTATTTTGTCGCGCAGATCCTATGCAAAAACAGGTTGTTGTTGACGTAGTTAAACAACCATCACTGTACAGTGGCGATGTGCAAAGCAAAGCGCATCAATGTTGCCTACCTACTACTACATCACTACTCTAGAAAAGCCTATATTGTGTGTGTGCGTATACTCTTTGGTAAGGTGGTAAAGAAGATATAACACCACTGACAGACAATGAAACGGACCATTCCTTTGATTAAAATAATGGATTTCTCCGCGTTTGAAATTTGTTGGAAACAACTAGGATCATCTAAGTACACAACTCAACAAAATATATAAAATTAGGTCTAGTTTTAGTTAAAAAAAAAAAAAAAAAAAAGTCACATATAATACCTTTAAGAAGCTTTCAAATGATATAAGATACAATATCAGCTTCCAAAAGTGGTCTCACAAGAAAAAAAAATAGAATTCAGAGTCACTCCTTGTCTACACCTTTGATTTGATTTCATTTTGCATGACTGTGAGTAACGCATTCAAATCAACCGTGTGAGTGAAAACAAAGCTCCTCAGCGGCCTGATTGAACTGGCTTTCACTGTCTCTCACTGTCATGTGGCAGAGCTAAAATAAAAAAAGAAACTCAAATACTGTTGACTCTTGAATCTTCACAGAGCGCAGCTTATTTGAAGATCTGGTAATCACGGGCCATCTTGTGTGATTGGCCTGCACAATAACAAAGGAAATAGGAATAATTGAGCCACAGAGAAGCAGCAGAAGAGCTTCTTATTCATGCTCTCGTTTTGAAAGCTGCATTTCTCCATTCCACGGCACTTGCAAGAGTAACAAAACCAAGTGCTCAATGTGACAGTCCTGATATAAAAAACAATGGTATTGACCTAATATGGTAGTTTTAGTTCTGTATATATTTCTAATACCTTCTATTATTCTATATTTTCATTACAAAATGTATATCTTTCTTCTGTTATATGAAATGAGAACATTTTTATCTCTCCAGAGGAGTCTTTTTATTTACACTTGTCTTCATTATTCGCATTTATTAATTAAGCTTGTCCAATAGCTTAACATGAAAATGCTCTTAACCTGCATTTATACTCTAACTACTGTTGCTGAAGCTCCTGGGTTCATTTCCTATAGCTTCAACAGTGTGTGTGTGTGTGTGTGTGCGTGCGTGTGTGTGTGTGAACAGCGAAGTGTTTCATTAAGTCCTTCAGAGCTACTCATAGATTTCACCCTGTCAGAGAGTAGACGGACCAGGAGACAAGGCCACATTCTCACCGCAGACCTTCATACTCTGAACTACTGCTTATATGTGATGTTTTTGGATTTTCAACGCTTTTTGTCTGGAATGGATTCTAGCTCTATCTAGTTGTGACTGGCTGTTTTTTTTTTTTTCGAATAGCGGTCAATGAGCCCGATAATAGAGCGATATGATTGGCTGTAGTGCTGTTTTATAAGAATTTCAGTTGCCACTTTCATGGGATCTGGGCTGTATTAATGTTTTTCCATGTTAAAGCCACCAACGCAGACACCACTTGTGTTGCTTCCACAGGGTTGTAAGTGGACCCCTTAGAGGAACTAACTGAATATATACAGTATAGTGAGGCAAATGTAGTAACAAATGAGGCAATTGCCTTGAGACAAAATTGTTGGCCATCATTCCCGGCCAGCAGCCTCAAGATCTGATTTTAAACTTCTTGCTCATGTAGTCTTAATGACAATTAAAAAAAAAATACAACTCTGCAGCTTTCTGCTGTTTATTTTCATTACAAAACATCAAATCAGACTGACAAAACCTTCAGCTACAATATGAACATATTTGAAGGTCCTGAACCCGTCCTGTCCCTCTCTTTCACTTTCATTTCGGCTCTCATGTCCTAAAATACTGTTGCATGTATGACAGTAACATCAGTGTCAGTGAGCAATATGGTACATCCCTCAAACAAAATAAAAATCCATTAGATTACCATCCACCCTTACTGTCTCTCCCTGCGGTCGTTATACATACGTGTGCCTGTACAGCTGCCACCAGTGGGATACGCTCAGCAGCAATAGAGCATGATGAGAAAGAGTCCTGCAGTCTGGTGGTTTTCACTTCAGTCCTTTGGACTGATTAGTTTGTTGCAGCAGTTGCTTCACCACTATGGATGTTCTGGGGTTTTCAGATGTTCTGACGTTGGATAGTCCCTGATTGCTGCCTCTGTTTGTGTGTTTGTATGTTTGATTTGCTCTGGCATCCTCCTAAAGTGTAGAAGTGTTGCTGTTTGATTGCATATGATTGTGCACATAAACACAGTGTTCTCATACACTGTGTTACTTAGAGACTAAAAAGAGCAAAAAATAATGCATACAAATCCTTTGTATCTGACAAAAAGCATGTGTTTTCCATTTTGAGTAGTTTTTCTGTAAAAAGGATAAGGCTAGCAATATTATATATTTATCTTATTGTCAACAAATCCCACAGTGCTTTTTTTCCTTATTTTTATTCATAGTCGTTCAATTCGAGAGCATGATTTCTTGATTTCTTGGTCAGGTTTTGTAATGCTCTTGTTCTGAAAGTCCTTTTCTTGCATTTGCGAAGCACAGGAAAATCTGTACAAGCAGCAATGTATCTGAGTGCAGGCATAGTATTTTGAGCAGGAGCAGATCTGAAAATCTGAAAATGACATTACAGAATCATGTTCTCAGATTGAAAGACTATGCTATTAAATAAAGATAGAAAAAAAGAAAAGAAAAAGACTGGCGATTAAACAACAAAAAACATCAATATAAATGTAATTTCAATTTCACATGTTAATGCTCACATACTTATAGGCTACATACTGTATATAGTACATATCTATACATAAATACCAGAAACTCCAAACAACCCAGACAGCCATCAATCATCCAATCAATCAATCAATCAGTATTTAGTATATACGTTGGTCATAGTCTATATAATTTCATTTTTAGCAGGATGACATTAGACCTCATAAAACTATTGCTTCCCTATGGTACTCCACAACTGCATGTTTGGGGACTGTGATAAACCAGCTTTTCTTAAGACAAATATAAAGATGTGCATTCACCATCTAAATTTCACATATGAGAGTTAAAAAAAAAAAACAGCATTCCCCTTACCTTAGATCTGAGTTAGCTTCATAGAGGCACATGACAAACAGGCTTGTTAAACCTTAACTTTACCTAGGCACCTTCCACTAATACACCTGTTTCTCCTTTCTCACCCAACGTCTACTATTAAACCCACTGGACCTCCAGTTCTACACACTGTATTAAAATGTTTTCTTTGTGTATCTAAAGCTTGATGTATTATTCCTCTGTGCTGTCCATCTCCGTTTTTGTCCAAAAACAATTAAAACTTCATTACCAAGAACACGGGCACTGTAGTTTATTTTCAGTCAATCCCACATACAAAAACTCACACACATATAGCACATATTCACCGATGCATCAAATGTGCATTAATACGCCACTGAAAATAATCCTCAACAAAAACTCTATTTTCTCCTAAAACTTCCTAAAAGTGCCCGGCTGTTTTAGGAAATTACTTTTCTAAAATTGAAATTATATATTTGCAATTGACTTGAGAGTCACACAAAGAATAGTAAAATATTTAGATTTGGACTAAGGAACTAAGAAACATATAGCCAGACTTGTCACTTTGTATGTGTTCAAATGTATAAGTCATTATAACCATACATTGGTCTCTGGAAAAGAAACCAGCTCCTCTCTAGAGGTGGCTTTCAACACATAAAGGATTCCCGATTTTTCTTCTTCTTTTTTTATTTGTTGGGGTGTTTATCAAGCTCTGGGCGTTATTGAGTGAATCAACATCACTTTGTTGTTGAGGCACATCAGTGCTCTCTCCCTTATTAACCCCATAACTCAGCTCGCCTTCCCAGCAGACCTAACCTTTAAAATGACCCACTGTGTCGCATCTCACATGGTCGATGCAGCCCAAGTGCTGCTCAGGGACCACTGAAACAGGCGTGCTCGAAAGGACATTGCTCAACACATTTCGATGACCATGATTTGTGATCAAATTACAGTGTTTATTTTACACAGCTGGTGACTTTGTTTGGCAGTGCCAATTACAAATTTGTGTTTTCCAATAGCGTCTTCTGTGTTCATGAGAATAAAGAAGACAGATATTGGCACAGATGAGTGGTAATAATGTTTAATAATTGAAAAGGTAATGAAATCGTAAATGAGGAGAATAGATATATCATGATGTTCCTTTTATATGTTGGGTGACTGTGATGTCTGGATGTTTAAAGGAAAACATGCAGAAATGGAAATTTAGACTGGAAACACCAGAATGGCAGGAGCTTTACATACTGTAAATACATTATTTTTTGTACAATCTTCAGGGGTGTTTACACAGTCTCTAAGGTGCAGCAGTAAAAACTAAAAAAGTGGAACCTGTATTACATGTAGCAGTAGTAGAGATACTGTTAAAAACCCCACTAAATCAATCACAAAGTGGGCTGTGATAAAGAATGTAGCCTCTCTTTCTTACTAAATTACATGTTTCAACATTTTTGTGTCAATGAGATTCCCTTGTAGACTCATATATCACCTCTCTGTTGAGAAGGTGGGAATGACATTAGAATTTATGAGTGACATTAACTATCCAGGCCCAGATAAGCAGTGAAAAATGAATGTATATAGTCTAATTCAGTAAAACAAGAGCATTAAGACTAATGATTCAGTTCCCACCAGGCCTGACCAACTAAAGGTTTACACACAGTTGTATTCTTATGCAACAAAGCACCAGAATCTTTTTTTTTTTGCTCATTTATCTCAGTACCTAATTAAATCAAAACATAATTAACTATCTTCCTTCACTAAGGGATTGAGTCTGAGTCAATGGAGGTGTGTTTATTCAAATTTCATGACTGTACACTGCTTGTGGCTGTGAGTGCATCACATCATCATCATTGATGTGGAGTCTCTAATAGCATAGAGGTTTGTAAAAGCAAGTCAAATATGTGGCGGGAGACAGATGCTTCCCATTAACATGCGGTGACCAATGCATTCAGCCAGTGTGAGTCAGAGGACAGCGACACCCTCCACTGGTGAAGGGGAGGCAAAAACAAGAGACAAGAGACAACCTTACTTTGTGTACAGCAGATGGATGAAAGAGCAAGTCTATGAAAGAAAATGAGACATTTTCAGTCAGAAATAAAAATAGGTTTGATTTGATGAATCCCATTTGATAAACATATTGCACATTCAATGTGTACAGAGGTGTCAATCACTTCTGCCTTCGTCAAACGATTACCAAAAAGTCAGTGTTTTGTAGCGTCCTGGTTTTATGTTGAAAGGAAAGAAAAATCAAGATGTCCGTAGAAACCTCTCAAATGTCTTCTGCAGCACAATCGTCTGCCTCATCGACTCATCTCAAACCATATTCTCCCCAAAATATGGTGTGTGTCTTGAACGATTATACAATGTTCCTCTAAACGGGGGCGCTTTAAAATGACTTTAGGTGCTGGGGCTATTCTATTTCTGCATGTCTTCTTTCAAACATCCAAACGTCACATACAGTATATCAAAAGAACATAATGATGACTATATGCTGGTGCTAACGTAACGTAGATCTTCATACTATATGTGGTGGAGACAAATGTGCAAACTATTGTAGTTTTTGCGATCCAAAAACAACTTCCAAATTCCATCAAAAGACGTAATAAGCAGAAGAGGCAGAAGTGTGTATGCTATATGTGCAATTGTGTCTACAAAGAGCATCTTATTTTTATTTTTTTTATCCTTATACTGTACATGTTCACATACCCAGTTTGGATTCACACACTTTGTTGCAGAATATCCCAGAAATGGGACACTCCAGCCGCCTTTCAAGGCACAAGGGAAGGTGTTTCTGTTTAATAGACTTGTTTGATGCACAGCCATGAAATCACCATTCAGCCTGCTGCATGATTTGCACTTTCAATAAAGAAATCTTCTGAGCCCATTTAGACAAGCAGTAAAACTTAGCAATAAAACAACAAACAAAAACAACATTGTGCTCACAGCTTCAATTAAAACACAGCAACAGAGGATAATCTTCAAACAGCCTTCAATCCATTTTCCAACACTTATCAGGCAACAGGTTGCGGTGCCATTAGACTGATTAAACCAGACATCGCCACAGTGGTCCGATATTACTACTGATGCTCCACCGTTCGAGTTTGAGATACTCCATACTCTCACCCTGGATGCTTCATATTCGGCTGCAAACCATCCAATGCCTGTTGGAAGTCATGGTGTGTTGCAAGCAACACAACTACATCATCCGCAAAAAGGAGAGAAGCAAACCCGAGCTCTCCTCTCTACACCTGAAAATCACAAACAGAATTAGTGGCAAGAGACAACCCAGGTGGAGCCCAATACCCATCGAGAAAAAATCTACTGTAACAAATCATGGGACCCGGTCAGGCACAGCCCAAAAAAATAACTCACCACCTGCAGGGATAAAGGTTGGAGTTGGGTGTGTTGCCAAATGGGTGGCATGCAGGGGCGGGAACCTGGGCATGCTGATTTTAGGCATTGTAAACTGGTTCTAGGGACATCAAACTGAGCAATATTGATGCAGTGTTGACGCTGTGGTTGTTGTCTGGGTTGTCTGACCAACATTAAGAGCTCAACATGTTGTTATATCACCACCAGGTAACATCTATCCTAATTAAACTGACTCTCAGGTGAGTCATAGGTGTTGTCAGACTGACGTCCAGGAGAAGTGAAGTAGAGGCAGGTGTGAACTCTGCCAGCCATGACCAGTAGCGTTGATTGGTGAGACATTGGAGCATTAATAACCCTGTTCTGTCCTGATTCAAAACTCAACCAAAGAATTCAACTCAACTACAGTGAAGTCACTGTAGGCTGGTTCCTATTTTCTTCCCACTGTACCAACAACAGTATAAAATCCCTTTACTGGCTGTTCCTTCTTTGTGTCTTGAATGACTAAATGGATTAAACAGTGTAGCTCAATTGGTGCCCTACAGCTGAAGGGGATTGTCCTTCCCAGAATAAGCATTGGTCATTTGTTTACACGCCAGCACAACAGTTAATGTAACATCCAAACCAAAATGCACTAAATGGATGGCCATTGGAATTGTTTGCGATCATTGTACTGACTTATAGGCAATAACAAGGTTTGCTCCTAGTTATTTTCATGAGATAGATAAATGGGCTCAGAATTCCCCATATGGCCTGAAAACTAAAGTACCTCTCCAGAGGCAGATTGAAATTCACAAAGCTGCATTTTACTTCGAGTGTACATGATCACCTTGTGCAGCTTGCACTGCACAGAGTCACACACTGACTCATGAAATCCCAAATCTTTATGCAAAAAGCAACACTCACTTGCTGTTTTACCATGATCCTCGGTGATTCCTTATTTCCATATTCACATGAAACCTTTGTTGGACCTTTCAGACATTGAAACACACGTTTTAGATGAGAAAACAGATACACACGTGGACAAAATTGTTGGTACCCTTTGTTTAATGAAAGAAAAACTCACAATGGTCACAGAAATAACTTTAATCTGTAAAAAGTAATAATAAATAAAGATTCTAAGAAATTTAACCAATGAAAGTCAGGCATTGCTTTTCAACGATGCTTCAAGAGAATTATTTTAAAAAATAAACTCTGAAACAGGCCTAGACAAAAATGATGGTACCCTATAAATTAATTCATTTTAATATTTTGTTGCACAACCTTTTGAGGAAATCACTGCAATAAAACGATTCCTGTAACTGTCAATGAGACTTTTGCACCTCTCAGTAGGTATTTTGGCCCACTCCTCCTGCACAAACTGCTTCAGTTGTCTCAGGTTTGAAGGGTGCCTTTTCCAGACGGCATTTTTCAGCTCCTTCCAAAGATGCTCAATAGGATTAAGGTCAGGGCTCATAGAAGGCCACTTTAGAATTGTCCAGTGTTTTCCTCTTAGCCATTCTTGAGTGTTTTTAGCTGTGTGTTTTGGGTCGTTGTCCTGTTGCAAGACCCATGACCTGCGACTGAGACCAAGCTTTCTGACACTGGCCAGCACATTTCTCTCTAGAATCCCTTGATAGTCTTGAGACTTCATTGTACCCTGCACAGATTCAAGACACCCTGTGCTAAATGCAGCAAAGCAGCCCCAGAACATAATAGAGCCTCCTCCATGTTTCACAGTAGGGACAGTGTTCTTTTCTTTATACGCTTCATTTTTTCGTCTGTAGACATAGAGCTGATGTGCCTTGCCAAAAAGTTCCATTTTTGTCTCATCTGTCCGTAGGACATTCTCCCAGAACCTGTGTGGCTTGTCAACATGTAGTTTGGCAAGTTCCAGTCTGGCTTTTTCATGACTTGTTTTCAACAATGGTGTCCTCCTCGGTCGTCTCCCATTAAGTCCATTTTGGCTCAAACAACGACGGATGGTACGATCTGACACTGATGTTCCTTGAGCTTGAAGTTCACCTTTAACCTCTTTAGAAGTTTTTCTGGACTCTTTTGTTACCATTTGTATTATCCTTCTCCTTGATTTGTCATCAATTTTCCTCCTGCGGGCACATCCAGGGAGGTTGGCTACAGTTCCATGGATCTTAAATTTCTGAATAATATGTGCAACTGTTGTCACAGGAACATCAAGCTGCCTGGAGATGGTCTTATAGTCTTTACCTTTAAGATGCTTGTTGATAATTTTCTTTCTAATGTCCTGAGACAACTCCTTTCCTTTGCTTCCTCTGGTCCATGTTGAGTGTCATACACACCATGTCACCAAACAGCACAGTGACTACCTGTAGTCCTATTATATATAGGCCCACTGACTGATTACTGCTTGTAGAGACATGTGATGCTAATTAGTGGACACACCTTGAATTAACATGTCCCTTTGGTCACATTATTTATTATTATTTATTACATTATCTTTTCTAGGGGTACCATCATTTTTGTCCAGGCCTGTTTCATGAGTTTATTTTTTTAAATAATTCTCTTAAAGGAACGTTGAAAAGCAAAGCCTGACTTTCATTGGTTAAATTTCTTAGAATTTTTATTTATTATTACTTTTTACAGATTGAAGTTATTTCTGACCATTGTGAGTTTTTTCTTTAATTAAACGAAGGGTACCAACAATTTTGTCCACGTGTGTAAATATAGCAATAACATGGTTTTAGGTTGTCTCAAAATGCTCTGTCTTTTACTTTAAAGAACTCAACAGGAGAATAAAGCAACAGGGAGGTCAATACTGAGACGTTTCAGCGCCTTGACAATATATAGAACCAATGTTTCTGTGAGGCTGGAATCTTCTTCTTTTCCTTTCGGCTTTTTCCTTCAGGGGTCACCACAGTGAATCAGTTGCCTCCATCTAACCTCTTCTGTATCCTCAAAACTCAGCATCCTTCTACTAATATATTTACTATCTCTCCTCTGCACATGTCCGAACCATCTCAGGCTGGCCTCTCTGACTTTATCTCCAAAACCTCTAACATGTGCTGTCCCTCTGATGTACTCATTCCTGATCCTATCCATCCTGATCACTCTCAAAGAGAACCTCAGTATCTTCATCTCTGCTACCTCCATCTCTGCCTCCTGTCTTTTCCTCAGTGTTACTGTCTCTAGACAAAACAACATTGTTGGTCTCACCACAGTTTTGTACACCTTTCCTTTCCTTTTATCTCTTCTATCACACATCACACCTGACACTTTTCTCCACCTGTTCCTTAAAATCCTCCACCTTCTTTATCTCTTCTCCCTGTAACCTCATTCACACACATGTACTCTGTCTTGCTGCGGCTAACCTTTATTCCTCTCCTTTCCAGGGCAAACCTCCACCTTTCTAGCTTTTCCTCCACCTGTTTCCTGCTCTCACTACAGATCACAATGTCATCTGCAAACATCATAGTCCATGGGGATTCCTGTCTATCCTTGTCTGTCAGCCTGCCCATCACCTCCTTATCATCTGTTTCCAAGGTCCAACCAGAATTTCTCCTACTCCTCCAGCTCACATCCTACCTGTGGAACATACCCACTAACAACATTGAGCATCACACCTTCAATTTCTAGCTTCAGACTCATCATTCTATCTGACTCTTTTAATCTCCAGGACACTCCTAACAATTTCTTACTCCATTTCTCTTACTATCTACACCATAATAGAACAACTTGAACCCTACTCCTAAGCTTCTAGCCTTGCTACCTTTCCACCTGGTCTCCTGGACACATCATGCACCCAGCTCTCTTTTCCTGTTATAGTGCCAACATTCAAAGTCCCTACTCTCAGTCCTAGACTCTTGACTTTCATCTTCTCTTTCTTCCTATGAACACACCTTTTTCCTCTCCTTCTTCAACCAACAGTAGTCCAATTTCCACCGGCACCCTGTAGGTGAACAGCACCAATGGTGGTCGTTGTTAACCCAGGCATCGACCGATCCAGAATGGATGTTGTAGATAGATTCAATTTGCATGTTTGATTTGGCAAAGTCAATCAGATGCCCTTCCTGACACAACCCTCTGTATTTATCCAGGCTTGGGACCGGCACAATAAGACACTGGCGTCCTTATGGCTACATTTTCTGTGAGGCTGGAATGACGAGGAATAAAACATGCTCAGAAGAGAAATAATAGCTGTGGGCTATTGCTAGATGCTGAGTTATTGGTACATAGGATGTATTAATTCATTTGTTGCAAACAAACAAACATTTGGAAATAAAGAGGAAATGGAATCTTTTGCAAATATGATCAGCAATAAATCCAGAGTAGCAAAACCTTGCCAAACAATAAACTCAAAATGAATAAAGAAGTGTTTCAGACTGTGCTTTACACAACAATTCACATCAATATCAGATTGAAAGTGTTGACAGCTTGGCATCCAAATATTCCTACAGTGTGCAGAAATATAGTTTTATCTGACAAACCAAATGAACCTGATTGAACATGACAGATTGTACATATTATTATTGTACATACCAGCTGCATGTCTAAAACCAGAATTCAGACTGCCATCTAGTGGTTCACTCGGCTGTCTGCATGACTATTCACTTTTACAGCTGCTTGTGTATTTAGTATATTACTGCTAGTGCTAACAGTGTAATTATGAATGATAGGTCTTCCATCCAAATTGATTTAAAAAAGTGAATTTGCCATGTTAACATTACACATAATCATTACATCACAATACTGTTTATAATTAAATAATCAGAGGGCTTGAAGGTGTCAGTTTACTATAACAAATCATCTGTTTTTTATCATTAACATTTGTTTAATAGTTTATTTAAACATGTAGTCTCATTGACGACAAGACATGAACAAGACAAATATGACTTAAAACAAAACTTACTTATAGTATCAAATTCGTTTCACTCTAAAGAAAACATTTAGTATCTTTAGATAGACTTTCAGAAAATATGATTCACCTGAACCCTGACTAACTTTAAATCAGGTCAAAACTCATGTTCTCTGCTCCCTGTACCCTCACAGTTACATCTTTACCTATCAGTTTTGGGTGTTTTTTTTTTTTTTTTTTTTTTTTTTATCTTTTTAATGTCTTTAAAAAAAATTTTCTTCTTTAAACTGTGCTTTTTAATATTTTATGCTGCATTTCTTTCTTTCGCGCTTTAACATGAAGTACAGTTAAAGTTACCTGACATTATTATTGCGTAATGACACAGCAGCTGCTCACTTTGAATAAATAAATGAAACATATAACGTAGCCAAATATTTCAATGACACGTGTCTGTGGTTGTCATGGTGATGTGGGTGACATGTTCAGCCTCTATTTAAAAACAGAGCCCACAAAGGTCTTTCTGCACATGAGCTGCTGACAGAAACTGAACTTTCCGACCGACTTGTTGAACTATGAAGTTGTTGAACTGTGGAAATCTCAACCTGAGTGAAAAAAAAAAAAAATCGCCTCCTCTGGTTTTCAGCGTGAGAAACACGTGTTGGTGTTAAGCACCTGCCATGTGGATGAATCACATATTAGCATTAGTGTTGAATATAAATATGAACAAATGCAACCTTTAATTAATTAATCATCAGTGCCCATAAGCCATAGAAAGATCAAATAATTGATTTTACAATCATTAAAAACAGTCTGCTCGTAACATCAGACCTTCATCACTCTTCAGTTTGTGCTTGTATGATACTTACGTTTATCATTGGAAATTAAATTCAGCCTCACAGTAAAAGTGGAGGTTTCGTCTGAAGGATATTTAAACACCATAAATGTAACAAACAGAACTTGAACTGGATTCGAAGTTCATTGATGTCACATCATTTTTTTCCTTTTCCTTTAACAAGACAAATATGAATTTTTATTGTTTTAATTTAGCAAATAAATAGTTCTTTTGGTTGTCGAAGTTGTGTATTAACTATTATCTCCTCTAATTCTGTCATTTGTCTTTTAGAAAGAGGAGAGGAACAACATGAGGAAAAAAGACAAACCAGATGAGACAAGCATGGAGGAGAAACCACAGTGTGCATTGTACAAATATACATATTATTCTATTATTATCAGAATTTCTATACTGATCAATATGTCTTCTGCTCATGTCATTGCTCATATTGTTAACTGTTATTTTCCCTTATCTGCCATTCGGGTAAATGGCACAGAGAGGACACAAAAAAAGAGATGTGACGATATGAGCGCAGAGAACTTCTATAATGATCAAATGTTCTGTTGTTGCTGAAGTCATTAACTGTTATCTGCCATTTGTCTTTTAGAGAAGAGTCAAGGTGAGACAGTAAGACAACAGAAGTCAGCACACACTGTGAAAATAAGTATACATTTAGTCTATAATGTAATGAATTGTTGGCATCTGCATCCTCTGAGATTTGTTTTTAATCATAAAAAGATTAAATATCATCAGTCTTGTTCTTAAACAGTCACTTTATTTCCTTTACAAGTGATTTTTTGTAGTAACTGATCACTTGCTGTTAATATGTTTGAGATATGATGAAAGCATCCTGTGTTGCGCCTGCTTTTTCTTTACACTGTTGAAAACAGTAAACTGGTTTTCACAGGATACGTTTCGGGGTGTTTCTGCAGTGATGCTCATAGTTGTCAGCACTTGTGGAGAAAACTGATTACATACTAATGGTGGAAGCACATTAAGTACTGCACTTCAGTAAGTAAGTTGAAGTACTTGTACTTTTAGATTTGACGTTACTTCTTATGCTCCCATGTCACTACATTTCAGAGAGAAAATATTGTACTTTCTGCTTCTACACTACATTTATTTGACAGCTTTAGTTACTTTATAGATGAAGATTTTTACATAATACGCACAATATATTTTAGTATTCTAACAATTTAAAACTTAAAAAGCTATATAAATAAAGTTTATTGTTATTGCTATTATTATAAAAATACATATAAGACACTCTCTCTCTCTTTCTCTCTGTCTCTCTCTCTCTGTGTATATATATATGTCTATACTTACTTAATATGTTTAATAAGTAACATTTTAAATTCATGACTTTTACTTTTTTTTTTTAGACTTTTTAGACACTATTTCTACTTTTACTTAAGTAAAGGTTTTTTTTCCACTGCTGGTACATACATCACATAACATACACTGAACGTTTCATCTAATGTATTTGTTATGATCTGTTTTATCTAACAATGGTAAGGTGTGGTAGAATAGTGTTTTTTTATATAAATGTTTCAATGGGGAATGAAGAATAATCTCTATAATTACTTTTTTTCCCCTCAAAAATCAGACACGTGTGCATGGCCAATGGCACCATCCAGTGGAGTCTACAATCCTCTCAGAAACAGGTCACTCTGCAAATCACACTGCAAATCCTCTATAAATCTGTTTGTGATAAACATTTATTTATTTATTTATTTATTTATTTATTTATTTATTTATTTATTTATTTATTTATTTATTTATTTATTTATTTATTTATTTATTTATTTATTTACAAAAATAGTAATTATCTCATTAAATCCTGAAAATGACATCTAATCCTTCACACTTGTTAAAAAATCTAGAATCTCTGAATCTATTTTTCATTTGAACTGCTGGACACAAGATGTCACCTACTTCAGTGGTTCTCAACCAGGGATCCTTGAGGGAGTTCCAGAGGGTCCCCTGAAAAATAGGGAATAGTTTATTTTCACTATTTCATTCACTATAGAAGTGAGTCCAATGTGAGTTAGACTCATAACAGTCACTATTCTGATTATACGTTTCACTTCCTCTGTATTTATCTCCTCAACTATAGTTAACAACTACAAAATGCTGGTCTTCATCATAACTAACAACCAAAAAATCTTTTTCAGATTGAGGTCCCTGAAGCGAAATTCTTATCACACGGAGGCTAATTGTAATTGCTAATTGTAAAGTATTAACCAAATTTACCGAGCTGATGAATATGTAAGACTGTGAAACAGGGCCAGGTGTGCAGACAGGAGCAAGACACTTAAGACTGATGGACAGATGAGGCAGATGGGGAAGAGAGGAGTTTAGAGGTTGTGAGGGGTAGAAAGGCAAACCGATCACATGTCACCATGACAGCCTGCCAACTGTAGCATCTGATTAAATGATCAGACTGTTAGGATATTAAGAAAGAATGAAAATGATCATATCTGTAATATTCAGGTTTGGGAGTTGTATCGCGTGTCTGCTTTTCGACAGTTTATCTGCTGACCAAACAAAATGTGCAACCCTCTTTTGTTAATGACATACAGTATGAAGCCTAATAATATCTTGAATCTATGGTACCATTATGGTGAAAGCATTTACCTTTCCATGTAAACAAAAGGAAACAGGACATCATTAGTGCAGACAGCAGCATTTTAGTGTCAAGGAAATTGTATTTTTCGTGGCCTTGCCTTTTGTAGAGGAGATGTGTGTGTGTGCGTGTATGTGTGTGTACATCAGGGAGGAGGTAAATGCAACAAGCAAATGTGTCATGGCAACCACTCTCCATGCTCTCTTAGCCCCCCTCCATGCTGCATGTGCGAGGACCAGCAGGAGGAGCGTTCACGTGTAGGTGCTGACCGCTCTCATTACTCATTTCCACGGACTCCAGACACACTTATTATTACACACTGGAAATGGTGGACAAGTGTGTGTGTGTGTGTGTGTGTGTGTGTGTGTGTATGTGTGTGCTGTTGTAAACAGCCAGGCAGTCAGCAGTCTGGGCGCGTGTGGTTTTACTGAATGGTATTGGAGCCACGTGCTGGTGATGAAGGATGCAGAGCACTTGTCAGAGATGGATGATAGAGGGAAGAGTGTTTCAGTTATACAACCGTTTCTGCTATTTGATATTAGTGGTAGAAAAGGAACATCCAGTGGATAAATACAGAATGGAACATGCAGCCATGGGAGGGGTCCAATCACAAAGCTGCAATTTAACTCATAAAGACATGAAGTACTTTGTAAAGACACGAGAGAGACTCCTTTGTGAAGGCGACTTTTTAGTTGTACAATGACTTTCAGAGTCAGTGATGGTGAAGGCAAAAATAATTAATCACAGAGCAGGTTAGCTCCACTACTTGGTCAAATGTGAACATCCAAACGTAACATGCATATTTGTGATCCCATCCCATAATCATAGGCATGGATCTGCTGCTATAACAGCCTCCACTCTGGTTTCAGACTTTCCACAAAATGCTGAAACCTGGCTGCAAGGATTTGCTCTCATTTCCATTTGGCGTTCCAGTTCATCCCAAAAGGCCCATCAGGTTTTTCCACAACAAACTGTGAAAACCACTTCTTTATGGACATGGCTATGTGCATGGGAGCATTGCCATGGGTTACTCCTTCATCATTCCTCTATCTATCCTTTCATCATTATCATTTTGCATTCTATAAACAATTTGTAAAGCATCTTGAACTGTCATTGTGCATGAAAAATGTTTACCTCCAAAGACCTTTTGTCAACAATGTCTTCTATCCTGTTAATCTGTGTGTTGAAGTGTTGCTGTGCTCTGTGCTCTGCCTGTATTGTATGTCACTTGGAACAGCACATAGGACAAAGAAGCATTGAAAACCCTGGGATACAGTATCTTAAACAGACTACTGATGCGGGCCATCTGATCATCAGCCAGGACGGGGAAAGCACTCACATGTTTCCGCCCAACTAATAACCTCAAAAATATTAATAATAATAAAAAACTACTAACTACTAAGTGACACTTCCTCTCTCCCTCATTTTCTTTCTTCAAACCAATCATCATTATTTCTTCATAATAACTGAATGGCCATGGTAGTACAATGTCATTTTTTATTGAAGCTCAAAATGTGGGTTGACGGGTAACGCTTTAGCTGCAAATAGCTTCGTTAACTGCTAATAAGTGCAGAGTTAACTGCTGATAAATGCATAATAAAGCATGTATTAATCTTATAATAAAGCAACAATAAAGCTCAGTGAGGATTTAACAATGACATTATATGCAAGTTAGTTAAACGCTATTATAAACAATTATAAGGAAACCATAACTTACTCAAGCAGTCTATAAACTGTTAACAAGCTTCTTATAACTGCTTATAAATGTCTAATAATATAAGAATAAATGTGTTTATGGTGCTATTATTAAGACTTATAGAGTCCTATTAACATATAATAATGTTAATTAGAATCTTATATATATATATATATATATATATATATATATATATATATATATATATATATAAATGTATAGTCTTCATCTTCAGCTATAGCTACTTAGAAACCCAAAACAATCAGATCTTCCAGAACATTATTTCTCTAAACTAACAGAAACAGAAACAGTTGCTGTGCTATACCTTTCAAACCTTTAAACATCCCGTTTACAATTTGTGCTAATGGCCCCCAACATTTCAAATTTTCCTTTTAGAAAGAAATGCTTCCATTACTAAAACAGCTTTTTTCTCCAAACGCCTTAGTTGCTGTACAAATGATTGGACTAAGTCTAAGGAGAGGAGGTTCATGTAAATTTAACCAACCAGGATTCACCTTTCAGGAAGCAGATCATGCAGTTGTAAAAATGAGCAAAACATAATCTGTATTAAATACTGCTATACTTATATCACGTTCTAAGTGTGAAGAAATGAGAACAGCTTGATGGTTGTACATCATATTGGTAGTCATCAGTTTTACATGTAAATGATAACTGGGTGATTTGTCATGATGAGTCATGTGGCAGAGGCCTCTCTGCTGGGGAAATCCAGAGAGATTACAGCCAAGCAGAGGAACCTCTGGTAAGAATTAGGATTACTACAAGGATTACAGTCCACAGTAGAAGCTACTGTCTGGGCATTTAATCAACACCATATATATATAAATAAATGAAAAATGTCACATCAAAAAATAATACCACCGTACAATACTGATGACTTTAGTAATCATCCGTTTTCACCTCTCGCAAAACTATGAGGGCTTTTCTATAGAAATATCTCCAACTATTAAATATATTACCATGGTTGGTACAAACATTCATGGTCCCCAGAGGATGGATTTTAAAACTGATCCCCTGACCTCTCATCTATTACCATTATCAGGTCAAAATTTCACTCTGTCCAATTTTGAGCATTTGAGCAGTCATTGTCAGAAAAAGTTAAAGACAAAATACATTTTAATATTTTTCAACCTTTTATGTGTGCGTTGCTTCTTCTTTATACACAAGTTGTATGATAAAGCTGTACAAGGAGTCATAAAGACTGGTTGAGACCCAAGGAGGGCATTTTAAATTGATCACGCACACTGGTACATTATTCTACATTATTATTATTATCTATTATTCTATGCTACATGAATTATTTCAGGAATGACATTAGTTACTGTTAAGGATTCCTGTGTTATGGAATAAAATAGTTTTCCAATTGCCTAAATGTTAAAATCACACATTTCTCATGCAACCCAACACCCCATCAATCAGCCAATGTCACCATCTAGTGGATATAATCTACATTTATGAGTATTTCAACCTCAGCCAAACAGTAAAAGGAATCAGTGTAACCTATACATTTTTTTCAAAAGTGCTGAAGTGACTTTGTTTCAATATTTGCCTGGAAAAAAACATGTCACACACAGTTTTCCAGTATAGGAAGATAATGATAGCAATAATAAGAGGGTGCCCTAGAATATAATGTGACACTTAAAGCTGAGACTGATTGAATACAGGTGATTTGATGTAGGTAAGGACATGGAGGTTCCTCTGGCACCCATCAGCCTCAGGTCAAACTTCACATTTTGTGCCCCATACAAAATGATAAGTATGTAATAATAGCAAAGTGTGTGGTTTTCATCTTTGGAATATGATGAGTATATCCATGGACGGTGGAGTCCTAAGTGGGTAAATATTTGTGTGGACTATCACTTGACTGGAACACTCATTTACAACATTGGTTAGACTAAATTTAAACTATGTTTGGCCTCACTATATGATTTTATCATCAGCTGCCACCTTCTAAATCATTACAGAAAGGCTAATGACTAACTACACTGAAATACACATATGTGGGTGTTTTTAAGCTTGACTGTGTAGTGGAAAGAAAATGATTCATTATTGTTACCTCGTGATACACTTTACTGACAGATGTTAGCATGAATCATACAGGCGTTTCTATTACAAATATGAGATCTGTGTCAATAAATTACAAAACATCAAGTGTACATGTTCAAAAAGTAGGTCACTCAAGCCTGTTTCATAAGGTTATGAGCTATGGTAGAAAGCAACTCAAGTCTTTTAGGTTAGTATTAAAAATTGACCCTGTCATAATGCTCACTGTCAAGCACATAACTGTTGTCCTATACAGTAAAGTGTGCTGTCGCATATTAACACAGGTGTTCACATGTCTGTACCTGTTATATCACTCCATGCTACCTTATCAACTTATCATCTTGTTAAAGCTGCCTCTTCTTGTTACACTACGTCATTACAAAGGCAGTCACATACATACATACATACACACACACACACACACACACACACACACACACACACACACTTCCTGCAAGACTTGTTGAACAGATAGCACAGCGGTGCATATGGTACTACAGGGAAATGAATCACTGAGGATCAAGCCCTCCTTATACAACTTGCAGTTATGAAAATTCACAAGAAGGAAGTTTTTGCTGGAGCTGCTATATACTGATATATTAATCTACTTTACAAAACCATACATAGAGAATTCTTAAATGAATACATTTTAGTGTCAGTTGTGATGTGTGATTTAAAGTAAAAAAAAACCAAACACATTTGGTTATATAAGTATATGTATAACTGTAAGACTTGTGTAAATTAGAGAGACTTTGTGTGAATTCCACAAGACAGCCTGGCTGACAGAATGAGAGAATATACAAGACAGAGTTATGTTTGTGGAGCGTGCTCCCTCTGATCTGGTGAAAAGTGCCTTAGAGGACTTTGATTGGGGATCACAGCTTTCCTTATAACTCAGTGCTTTGTTTACTGATTCCAAGCAGGGTGACCTTTGGATGAAAGTAAAGTCACAACAATAATCAAGTATAATTAAGCTGTAGAGCTTTCAATCAATTACTTTATGACCTATTATACAAAGAGATGGATACATGTGACATCAAAAAGAAAAAAAGAATATGCAAATTAAACAATTTCTTGTTTGGAAGGAGGAGCAAGCAGGGTGGATTTAGAGATTTGGGGCCCTTGGCAAACTCATGGTGACATTATTTATGCTTTATTCTCAGGCTTTAATATATTGCTGACAGGGGGATACTGCTTGCAATGAATGAGATCACTTATTTTGTTTCTTCCAAGGTTTTCCATCGTTATATTAGGTATGTTAAAAGAAGTGCTTTTTGGTACAGAGTATATATATATATATATAATTTAATAGGCGATATATCTGTTTAAAAAGTTGCTGTTCACTATTTATATATGACCTAGAATAGGAACATGATATATGATTTATATTTTGAAGACCACAATATATCCATAGCTATTGGGGGGCCTTCAGGGGCCCCAAGCAGTTGTCTGCTTGTAAAGGCCTTCCCTGGGAGCAGATTCGGCCCTGCCTCCTGTTCACAGGATCCACCTATGTGGGCCGGGTTCTACAGAGATCCCTTGTCTCTAAATTGGGTCACAGTTACAATATTTGAAGCCTCCACAAAACTTTGATCCAAGCCAAGAAGTCTGAAACCAGTCTTATTTTCATTCTAGCTCAAAATGAGAAGTGTGCGTCATGATAAATATTCAGCATTTTTAACCACAGAAAACATGACCCGGAACGCTTCTTATATAAAAAGCATTACATAAAACAATGAATCAATCCCACTACCAGAACTATGCGATAACAAGGTGACCCTTAGACCTAAACAGAGAGTGATGGGCCTTTGTATTCTACCTGTAAGCATCGTATTGTAATATAATGTCTGAAAGCTGTTTAAAACTAAATGATAAATGTGCGATTGTTTTGGTGCAGCTGTCACTCACGTCGGCTACGAGGTTATACAATATCATTACGTTATATAAGTGAGCCACATAACAGACCAATAGGAGCCCGCCTCGTGCGTCACGTGACGCCCTACACTGGCTTCGGCCAATTGTAGAAGAAATTCAGAGAAACAACTACGTTCGGCTGCTGGAGCTAGCTGGCTAGCGACCAGGACGGACTACTCCGGGGCACAGCTTTATTTTCAGTGGTGGTTTTGCTGTTTTTTATAGAGGAGGACATGGTATTCAGATTCGGTAAAGGATACGTGTTTCGGGACCTTGGGTTTCGTTCGTGGAGTGCGGCGGGGGGGCCATCGGTTATCTCGTTGACCCGCTGTAAGGTTTGCTCTCTCGGGTTCACTCTTATATAAAAACAACAGCCGAGCGGCTACGATTCACTGGAGCAATGACGGGTTTGTGGGTCTGTAGCTTAGATATATCAAATTTATCCTCACCCGTCTTGTACTGTAAACTATTTCAAAACACAAAGTTGTCGTTAGTTGAGTTTATATAACTGCGAGACCAAATAGATATTAAGCTTCTTACTTGCTAAGCCTGGAGGATTTTTACCCACCGGCTCTCGACTAACAGTTAACATAAAAATGCTACACATTACTTTTAGGTATTCTAATGAAAACGACATTATCGGTAAAGTCTCCACGTTATCAGACTACCTCCTGGCAGCTTAACGGGTGTGAGAGAATAGGGAGTAAATAAGACCGACCTTCTGCCTCCGAGGAGCCGCAGCCGGGTGTTTGCAGGGAAAGCTCATCCTCTGGTGGCTTTATCGGTGGAGAGGCCATAGTTGACTGGTTGTGGGACTTTGCAATATTACAGAGACTTTATAGTATGACTCCGTATGAGTCCTACCCTACTTCCAATGGAGAGCAGTCGGTGTCGGGCACAATCGGACGTTTGGCCGGACAGCAAGACTTTAAATGATAGCTAGCCTTATATTGGGATATGATTCGTGGACAGCGTTGGGATGTAGGTCTGCCTATTTCAGACTATCAGTGAACATCTTCGCCGTCTGATTTTAAAGGAGATGGAGACGGGCGTGATGTCTCACCAGGGCGAGCTGTTGGTCCACCCGCTCTCCAACCCCGGGGCTGCGGGGATCTGCCCCGAAATGCTGGAAGTGGCAGAGGAGGTCAGTAGGGCTGGAGACTTTAATCTGGCCGCGGAGATCTACAGCTCCCAACTCGCAGACCTCCAGCAGCCGGACAGGGGCTTGTGTCTGAGAAAGGCCGACTCTCTGGCCCGTGCCGGGCGGATATCTGAGGCGCTGGACTCGTACTGTTTAGCGGCCAGCCTGGGCAAACTACGCCCGGATGAGCTTCCAGTCCTGGTGGAAACCATCGCCCGGACTCTCCGCGAGAAAGAGCTGGGCATACACGGGACGTTAAACGGACAAGTTAAAAGCAACAGTGGTGGAGATGGGGTTGAAAGTGATGCTGAATGTGGAGAGGATGAAGCCATGGATTTGTTTTCCTGTCGCCTCTGCAAGTGTCTGCTCCATGAGCCAACAACCGTAGAGTGCGGGCACACTTTCTGCAAACGTTGCTTGGAGAACGACTCTGTCAACGACTGTATACACTGCAAAGAAAAGTTGAACAAAAAAGACGGACTGCCGAACGGCCGCAGAATAAACGTGGTACTCAGCGGCCTGATTGATAAACTGTTTGCAACTGAGAGTAAAGCTCGGAGATTGTGGATCGAGGGGGAGGTTTTGTGGGGAAAACAGAACCTGACGGAGGCCTTGGAGAAGTACAACGCAGCAGTGGATTTAGGTAAGAAAGGACACAATTCATGTATGCAACGAAAACGATACCAATGTTAAACGTTTAAGTCACAACTGTAGGTTTTTGTTCAGGTGACCTACTTTTCTGTGTGTATCTTCCCGGTGTCATCGATAGGTGGCGCCACGCCTGCCTTTCTGGGATTCAGAGGTCAGGCGTTATATGATGCACTATCCTTCGTTACCTGAGTAGCACAAATAGTGACGTTTACTAATGGCACATTCATAGCCGGGATATCTATATCTATACATATATATGTATATACTCACAGTGCTGTAGTGTTTTCATAGAGCAGCTGGACTCTGGACTTATTTATTCCACTCTGAGTTACTTGAATTGGACTAAGCTGTAACCCCCTTCTTCCATCTGGTGGCGTTTCATAAGCTGGCAGTATGATGTGTTGGGTAACATTCAGGGCTATAATGATGGGGATCAACTGTAACTGTTGCTATACCACATTAACAAAACAACTGCTGACTACCACTTTAAAATCACTCGCCGGTTCAGTTTCTCAGAACCCGCTGAGACCTACATAATGTCCTGTTCTGTTGGCTCTTTACATATGGTTGCCAGTGTGTTTCATTAATCGTGGGTCGGGGCACGTCTCACGTTGCACAGTTTGAATCCTCAAGAGAAAGATGAACCCACTTCCTTTCCACCTCAGGCCTACATATGGACGACATATTAAAAGTCAATTTCCTCGTATCCTTGAATAGCTGAACGGATGAAACGAGGCACTACTGGCAGGCTGGCTGGCTGGATGACTGAGGTGTTCACACTAAACGCGTTGGTTTAAGAAACCGATCAGTCGGTGACGAAAGTGTTTTTGAGCGTTCAAATGGTGCCTTCTCAGACGTTTCCCTTTCCCGGATCAACACTGATTCACACATTCTGTCACGTGAATGACTGAGCGACAGGAGGACAGCGTGCCTTCACAGCTTTATCACTGCCAGTCAGTGTTTCCCCAACAAATGCAGCAGGAGGCCTTCTGGTATCTGTGATACATTATGAGCGTAATGGGCTCATGATGTCAGCAAAAATACAGCTATTCATTAACCGCTTTTCCTATTACACAAAAAAAAAAAAAATGTGTTTTGTGTGTTAGTGTAAATATTCATACATTTTTTAATTCTTTATTTAGTGAACAGAGCGATGTCCTTTCATTCATCTCTGGGTAATTTATGGGTACCAGCACATCAGCAGTCTAATCCTGTAACATCCAAAGATGTTCAGGGCGTTGGAAAGAACATGCAGTACACCGGCTTTTGATAAAGGGGAAAAAAGCGATGTTGCTCTCAATTCAAAACTCAAACCTTTCCCCACTGCACAGTGGTGCGAGTCAGTGAATCACAGACAGCAGTTTCAAATAACGACGTTTGCCGTGAGAAAGATCACCACAAAATCCGAGAGATTATCTGCTCAGTTCACCAAAACCAAAGCTTGAGAGAAGCGAGGTGCTGTGTTCTGCCATGTCAACTCTACAACGTAGTTAAAATGAAGGCTATCTGTGTTCAAGTTTGATGGAATTACTGGTACATCTCCTCATTTATTTGAACTTTGCTTTTTGGCATCCCTGGCTCTTTGCCTGTATTTCAGTTACAATTCTCAAGGGCAACAAAAGTGCTGCTGATTGTCTGGCTGTATTCAAACCCTTTTAATTAATCAAAAGAGGTTGTTCAAATCTCGTCCAAACTGACTAACACAGCCGATAACGCAGCTCTTGACGTTATCAATGAACTGTTAAATCAAGCCACATTTACTTTCTATAGCCTGATGTCACACATTTGCCTCATGGGGCTTTACAATGTGCACAACAACCTTGTCAGCTTGATCATTTAGAGAATTGTGACTTGCACGCCTCTCTGTGGGGTCAAACAGTGAATTGTAACGGCGTGTAAATATATACTTTATTGTGTCATCCGTAAATGGTGTAGCCTGTATGTGCCCCTATGAATTATGCGTTCATATCAATTCTAAAGGATTATAGACTTTTGTAAAGTACTGTTTATTTTAGGGCTGCAAAGTTATGCAAATATTTTTCCCTTATTAATATTGCCCTTCATAAGAATAACGTAAAATCTGAAAACTTAGATTTAGACTCGTCCAGGCATCAGTTCCAAATGTTTATTCTGTCAGTCTCTCATACAGGCTGTAGACTATAGCACAATATATATTTTGGGGATGTGTAAATATTGTCTGTCGGTCCTGCTGCTGGTGTCAGCTCAGGCCAGGCAGCGTCTCCACCCCCTCATTTTTTTTTCCAACCTTTGGAAAAATGGTTTCTCAAATATCAAAAGATTTCCAGAAAGTTCCACCCGCCAGGTGCCAAAAGCAAAGACCAGTGACATTTTGTTTTCAGTGGGTTAAATCAGCAAGGCTCACCATCTGAATGGAAAAGAGGCGAATGCCTCAGAGTCGTTAAGCAAGTTTAGTAGTGTGACTAACACTGTTGGATGTGGTGTGATCACAAGCTCAATAAAGTGACACATACTCTTGCAAAATGAACAGCAGCCTCAAATTAAAGCATAAATAGTTTTTAATTATTAAAACATTAATAATAACAATCGAATAGAATAAATCTTTATTGTCCACAAGGGTAGAACATTGTCTTAGGTTCACATAAAAAACATGACACGTGACAAGCATATAATAACCAGTCCCATGTAATCATTCTTGGTTGAGAATAGTTAGGAGAATAAGAGTACAATTAGTCAAGCGCTAAAGTAAAATGCACACATGTTTTATAAGGTGGCCACGTTATGGCTGTATAACGAAAGTAGACAGTTGTCCATTAACGCGATGGAGGTCACTTATTAACTCTGCATACATATACATGTAAGTTACATAGCATTCTTACACGTGAACTAGGTCTGATGCCACATGTTACAGTGTTGCCCTACTTCTGCTAGAGCTAGAAAAACCAGTTCATCCCCTGGAGGCCTATCCACTGACCCGATGGTGTCTATGTGTTTTTCCCTGCGGTGTGCAGTGCCCTCTTCAGGCAGATTGCTGTGCCAGCGGGCTGAGCTCAACATGGAGATGAGGAACTTCATTCAGGCAGTGCAGGACGCCAGCAGCCTCTGTAGAATAAAGCCTCTCTGGACAAAGGTGAGACCCAGGTTTGAAATGAACTTGCAGGGCAAAATTAAATATATCAGAGTAAGAATAAAGATCAGACATGGTCTGTAGCCACAGTAGAAAAGTAGTACTATATTAAATATGGTGGCATGGACAGGGAGGGTTGGATGTAGAAAAAAATACTTTATTGTATTAATTACATTGGCACACATTTCTTGCTTGTTTCAGGCTCACTATCTAAAAGCCACAGCGCTGAGTAAAGCAGCTCGGAATGATGAAGCCTTGCAGGAGTATTTTCTGTGTGTTGCACTCAAACCTGACTGGACCAAAGTCAAACTGGAGGCTCAGAAGGTACGAGAAGATCCTTTAAAAAATGATAAGAATCCTCACCAACTATGTTTTCCAACCACTTGTTTTCATGAAATGTTAAATTTGCCCACTAAAACCTCTAATGACAGCAGACAGTGAGTAGAAGATTTAGTTTTTAATCTCCTTAAATCTAGTTTGTTTTATCCTGCAGGTCCTCTGCGAGCTGTTCTCTTCTGTGTTTGAGAATGAGGACCTGCCAACGCCGGTGCACCCTCTGCAGGGGGGGTTGGCCACCCGCCTCATCAAACCCTCCGCCTTGCTCAGATCCCTGAGGCCGCTCACACAGAGACATGGCTCCTCCTCACAGGTTACTACACGCACACACACACACATACACATACACTCTCCATGTACCTGCTTGTATGAAAATGGTTATTACTCTTTGATCATCTAAAAGCGCTCTTGTATGGAAGGAAGACTTTGTGTGTGTCATTAGGAGGATTATTGTGAGCGTGGCAACAGAGGGGTTATAATGTGATTTCATGTGAGATGTGGGTGTTTTTTGGGAATAGATGAGTTAGAATAGGTTATATTTCACCACAGTTGGCATTTTGTATCAACATTCTAAATAAAGATGTACTGGAGCAAAGTGTGGCTGTCAAAACGATCATCCGTCCTAATCACCCTGCGCCAACATGCTCACTAATCTCCGTCTGTGTCTCTAGGACTCGGAGTTCAGTGTGACGAAAAGCACTCCAGTGGACGGCTCATCCTCCAGACTCTCCGCTCTGTCTCCTGGAAAATCGGACCCTCCTGCAGGAGAGGGCAGCACCAAGAGCCTGGCTGATGTTCTAGCTGCTCTGCCAGCGCCCCCCGGTGGCCTCAAGAGGAAACACAGTGGAGACGGACCCTTAACAACATTCAGTACGCCCTCCAAAATACCCAGACCTGGTAGGTTGTGCACGTCACTCTGTACCTTATATTGAACCCTGTACCTAGTTTTAAACTAGTTTTTTTTTAATCATTATCATTTTTTTTGTTTAGTTACAATTTGCTTTGTGGACAATCAACATTTAGTGAAATAATCACATGAAATAATTGTGTCATCAAGGTATAAGAGGTGCCCAGCTTGAAGTAAATATCTACTCTCTTTCCTCTGTAGATAAAGTATAACCTGAACACACACACACACACAGGAACATGTGCGTTGATGTTGTGATGATGTTTTGTGCAGATGAGGCAAGCAGCTTTCAGACGGCCTCAGTGTGTGGAGGGAGGATGTTTCCTGCTGAGCTGCTGGATAGTGGAGACATGGAGTGTTCACTCTGTATGAGGTGACTATGCACAAACGCACACAAACTGCGTGCATACGTAGCAACACACACTGGTTTTTGCAGTAATAAAATAATAACTGGTAGGTTTGACTTTGTTCCACCTGAATGCAACTGCTTTAAAGACATGTATCAGCATTTCACATGAACTATGCTTTTGGTTGTTTGTCCTCCAGATTGTTCTATGAGCCAGTGGCCACTCCCTGTGGACACACCTTCTGCCTCAAATGTCTTGAGCGCTGCTTGGACCACAACCCCAACTGCCCTCTGTGCAAGGAGAACCTGTCTGAGGTAGACACACCTTCTCCACTTCACCAGTTTACAGGTTATAATGTCGTCACTGTTGCCACTTTTGCAGGGTTTGTAATAACAATGTTTGTGTGCTGTCATTGCAGTATCTGGCCACCAGGGGTTACAACAAGACCCTGCTGATGGAGGAAGTGCTACAGCGTTACCTAGGAGACGAGCTGGCAGAGAGGAAGAAGATCCACGAGGAAGAGATGACGGAGCTTTCCAAGTCGGGTTCACACACATGCAAACGCACACAATTTACTTTGCATAGTTTTTATTTATTGTGAAACATGTAACTCTGCTGACATGTCTCAACTCAAGTGAAGTTAAAGCTAACTAATCTTAAACATCTTAAATCTTGTACAGGTTTTAGTTTTTAATCATCTTTTTTGTTAATGTTTATACTGTTAATGTAAGAATGGTGCAGATGGATTGCAAACTTGAATATATATTTCATGCAGCTTAATAATCATGTAGCTTAAATAAAGAGTGGGTAAAATATGATGAGCATAATATTGTGAGACGACTTGAAATAACTCTATTTTAACAACCTTAAGGCTAAATTTCTACACACAGACACAGTTTTCATCAGCCTCCTTACTTGTCTTGCAGCTTGAACCAGGAAGTGCCCATCTTTGTGTGTACCATGGCATTCCCCACCATTCCCTGCCCACTGCATGTGTTTGAGCCGCGCTACCGCCTCATGATCCGTCGCTCCATGGAGACCGGCACCAAGCAGTTTGGAATGTGCATAGCTGATGAACTCAAAGGCTTTGCCGACTATGGCTGCATGCTGCAGGTATGTGTGTCAACCATTTATGTTGTCAAATAATAGAGAACGACTGTAAATACAAAGTAAACTGTCTTTCAGGTGCGAGATGTGAAATTTTTTCCTGATGGTCGTTCGGTGGTCGACACCATTGGTGTGTCGCGGTTCAAGGTTCTCAGCCATGGCCAGAGAGACGGCTACCACACAGCCAAGATAGAGTACCTGGAAGACAAGAAGGTAGGCTGACAGGAAGTCTGTATTTCAGACGACATGCTGCTGTCGAGCAAATATCACACAAAGTAGAAGCATTCTGTTACAACTCACACTGAAGGGAAAAACTGATTTCTTCCTGCACACGTAACACATAAGTGACCAACATGAATGACTATATGTTCAAATTATTTTCTTTCAACTGAAGGTATTTTTAATTTATATGAACAAAAATAAAAAACAATCTCTCTCCTATCAGGTGGAGGGGGAGGAGCTAGCGGAGCTTCAGAAGCTGCACGACTCTGTGTACGAGCAGGCTAACAACTGGTTCACATCCCTAAAAGACAACATGAAGAGCCAGATCCTCAGCCACTTTGGACACCTTCCCAGCAAAGACTCCGACCCACAGGTCTGCACAAACCCACGCTGAACCGTTTCACAGTCGATTTTAAATATAAAGAGATGATGAAACAACTTGGCGGTTCAATACTGGCCTCCTGATACTGTGTGAAACATCACTGATTGGACATCGCTAACCAGAAAGGGAAATCAATACAGTTCTACCAAGGTGTAAACGTCATTTAAACGACTCGCTGAAAAGAGAAGGAGAGACAAACAGAAAGGGGTCAGCTCGACCTTTGTTGTTTTCATTTGTTCCTTGTTGTCATTGGTTAAACACACGTAACAGGTGAAAACAAAGCAGTCAATGACCAGGCTAATAAACAGAGTAAGGTAAGACAAAGAAGCACATGGCTATGTTAACAAAACATCACATGGCAACTAAGGAAAACAATAAAACAATGAAGACCATGTTTGATACCTTAAATAATATAATTTGGTTCAAGGTACCAACTTCATATTTTGTGTACTTCATAAATCAGAAATTTTTATTTATTTCAGACATGTACCTAGTTGCTAAGAAAGTACTAATTATTATATAGTATTATGTATCAAAATGTAAAAGATCTGATGTGGTTCAGTGTGAAGATACAGTGCTTCAAAGCATGAAATAATTTTTCTAAAAAAAAAACAAATTTCACCAAACCATAACTGTAGAACACATTTCAAGCATCTAGCATGAATAGTTTAAAAGTTATGAACTTTGTAGCATTTTAGCAACTTTCATTTATTGGCCATCTTTTTAAAGCCTCCATATCTCAGAAATGAAAGAAGCTGCTGGATACACTGCCGTTATTTACATCAAGCATGAAGCAAATCCAAGATAGTCATTTGGGGAAAAATGTCTAAAATCAGTTGATTTCACATGGAATGACCCAGAGGTGAAACTGAACTTTTATCTGCTTATTATTCGATATTATTTGTCAGATTTATGCAGACTCTACTGCAGACTGGGAGCTCTGCGAACGGTCAGAAGCAGTGACAGCTGTCTCATAAACCAACTGCTCTTCCAGTCTTTAGCTCATTGTTTACACCGTGTCTTTTGTTCTCCCGCAGGCCAGTCCCAGCGGTCCAGCTTGGTGCTGGTGGCTGCTCGCCGTCCTTCCGCTGGAGAATCGAGCCCAGCTCACCATCCTGGCCATGACGTCCCTCAAAGACCGCCTCATCGCCATTCGCAGGGTCCTCATCTTCGTCACGCGCAAGAGGCCTCGGTGATTGCCCGGCCGCGGGGGGAATGCAGGGCGCAGACCGGAATAGCTTGAGCTTCTATGCAGTTCAACAATTCATTCGGTCATTTACGTGTTCACTCATTGACTGATAATTTACTTTTTTTAATTTTTTTTTTTATACTTGTTTACTGTTTACTCACTCCTGCATCTACTCGTCCTGTCAGACACGCATGAACTCCTTCCCGTGTCATGCAGCCTTTCTGTTGAGTTGAGAGCAACAGGTGGACGGGGCTGCTTTCTGTTCTAGTCACCCATCTGTTCATCCCCCACCTGCACCTTCTCATCGGATTAGTTAAGCTATCACACGTTTAGCGAATCTCTCACCTCTTGCTCCCGTGTTGAGGATCGAGGAAAAACTGTTCTTTTTAGGTCACTTATGGGTAATTTGCCGGACTCTCTCTTATGAAGGAACAAAAAAAAACCTGTAATCACAAAGGCAGTGTGAGCAGGAAAGTATCAGGTCACAGAGGAATTAACTTTACCTACATACACTAAGCAGTATTTCACATGAGCTGAAACAGAAACTGGTTTGCCACAGAGCCGCGTTGCCTCCCCGCATCCACAACTGTGATAGTTTGCACAGAAGCCTGTGAATATTCTCATTCACCAAGTCATGGTTATCTTAAGGAAATTAAATTGAACGCAACGCAAAGTCAAATAACCGAGTCCAGTTGCGTCCGATTTAATTTCCTTGAGATAGTTTGCACAGAAACAAAAACAAGAGACAAACCTCACCTACTGAAATATGAAGCAAAAACACTTGGCATGACGGCAATGCACACACAAAAGTGAATGTACTGGTCTAGTTGTAGTAGTTGGATGTATTTCTGTCCCCCCCCCCCCACATTTACAGACTCCATTTGGCGAGGTGCACAGCTTCCTGCATGTGCACCAGCAACAGCTGCTCCACTCTTAATCTTCCAGACTGAGCCAAAAGTGATGTGCACAAGCTTTGTATCTGCTGCTCACCAGACAGTGGGCACATACCTCAGTTTTTCTGATAGAAAGCAGTGGGCACCATGAGAGTTGTTCATTTAGATAGGAAGGTGATATCTCCCTATGCTTACACTAAAAAATAAAAATAAAAAAAAGGAAAAAAAAAGACCATTGACTACTGCATTTGCTACTACTGCACATGCTCCTTGTTTTGAGGGGAGATTTAAGTGCACGCCGGGCTGTCACTCAAGTTGTAGTTGCATTTAGGAAAATACATCCTCCCAGATTCAGATGATCTGGAACTTTCTGTCCTATTGTAGCATATCTCTGGGACTTCAATTACAGACATAAGGTTGTTTTTGTATTGTTTTTGTTTCTCTCTCTGCTATGCCCTTAAGTGTATGTGTATGGTGAAATCTTAAGTGATTTATATGTATATCAATGTAACTCGGAGGCCTTTTTAATGTTTTATTTAAGGAACATTTCACCCTCTCTCTGTCTGTATTTCTCTGTTTCTCTCTCAGTACATTTACATGCTCACTATAATGCAATTACTGTCAGTAACCATCTTAAAGGTACCCTGTGGGAGTTTTCTTGGAAACGGTCTTTTTATATTCAGTGTTTCTACCAAAACTGTGTTGTTCTTGAGGTGTTGAATAATTTTATTTACTCATAATACATTCGCAAATAATTCATATTTCATTAAAACAAATTGTGAACTTGAACTTGTTGATCAGCTTGAAAAGCATCAAACTGTTGGCAGGACTGTGTCATAGTGCCACTAGTGGGCAAAATATTACAGGAAACTGTTAAAAGCAGTTAAACGCTGCAGACACAATATTCCCCAGTGGTTTCAAGCTATTTCACTGATTGACAGCCGGTAGTGTTAACATGCCAAAGCAACGTGTCTGCAAAACACGGATAAAAGGATTTAAACATGGATGTAAACAATGCAGGTTTTAAAACACTCAAAAACTTTACAGGAAATAAATAGCCTCAGAGATACATTTTGGTAAGAAACGCTGAATGTAAACGCGTATAGGAAATTTTCTTCATTAAATGTATGGAAAGGTGAGTGGTGAAAAGTGTTTTAACTGTCTAGTTCAGTGAAATCAGTTCACAAGTGTTCACAAGCCACCGTAACTCAAAAAGAGTGAAGAACAGTCTGGGTCTTTCAGTCACTTTATGCTTAACTTTAACCTGGTTAAGTTGCTGTGGATGTAACTGCATTATTGGCATTCATGTAAACGCACTGTTTCTCTGTATAATTCTGTCCTTCCAAAATGTCTGTGACTCCACTGCAGTCATTTGCTCTCCGTACGGGGGGGCGGGGGTTCACAACATGCTGCATTTCCCTGTTATATTTGTAAAGGGGGATCTTGTACCTATTTTTTATTGCAAATAAAGAAAAAACACATTCAGCCTTGTCTTGTTGTTTTGTAGCAGCTGTTTAGCGAGGACATGAAATGAGATCATGACTGCAGTTATTTTTGACAGATGTCTTTATTAAAACAACATGAGTTTGTTTGGTTGCACTGTAAACGGATGAACGACGTTTCTGTTTACAACTGAGTAGCTGCTCCAGGAGTGTTGTGCTGTATAATCACAGATGTCACCAAATCAACGTCTGCTGAAATCTTTAGTGTTGCAGCATTGAAGGCAGATTTTCTCTTGATATTCAACCCAACTGGTAGGTCACCATGTGTTTTAAGACCTCAAGAGTCTTTGAGTCAACGCAAATCTAAAGAAAAAAACAAATTTTCATCATCAATTAATCACCATTTATCAATTAAAAATACCAAAACAGTCTCTGGTTCCAGTTGCTCAAACATAAAGGTTTGCTTAATTTATTTTATTTTTTTTTTTAAATGTCATTCAATTATGTCTTTGGCCTGTTGCTTGGACAAGCAATTTGAAGACATCAACTTAGGCTCTTTGAAGAACAAACAATTTGACCAATGAAAAGTATTATTAACAATACATTGATGGGGAATTAGCTGTCGGCCCTAAGGGACACTTGTGTTTTGTAAAGTAGATATATATCTCCACATCTGCCCGTACGTGGGTACCTTGCTTACATGTGTGTGTATTATTATAAAGTGGATTGTAATAAAAAACAAGCAATGTGAATATTAAAAAAGAGTTTCATTTCATTTTATAAAAGAAACCATTAAACAGTTCGTCATGAAAATAATCGTCAGATTAATGAATAAAGTGGTTACAGAAAACATATTACTCATGACTATTATGAACCATTAGAAGTATCACTATGACTTTAATTCAGCTTTAATCCTGAGACAGTAGTGTTCACTATGTTTGTAGGTTTCAGTTCATTTTACTGCAGCTTGATAATCAGAATATGTAGAATGGGTATTTCATCTTAAATTTACATTTAAGAAGCTCAACGGTATCTTTTTTTAGAACTCTGGATAATCCACAGTCCTCAATTTGAGCATTTATCTGAACTACTTTCTACCTGGGGATGGGAAAGTAGGTTTTCTTTTCTAATTTGGATGAACTGACACTTCGCTTGTCACAAATTAATAAATCGAGTTGGAAAAAAAAAACGCAGGTACATCACCTTTAGATTAGATATACAGTTTGCCACCTGTAGATCTGTAGGGCAGTAGCCTCTGCTGGCCACAAGGAGGCGGTGTTGTCAGAGAAATAGCTAGTGAGATAAATTGGTGCCATTGATTTCATACAAGGTTCATACACAGAGATAGAACACACAGAGCCAGACATCCTAATTTTGAGAGAAACCAAATTAAAAATCATTTATATACCACATACTACATTATATACACAGCATGATGTCACATGTATTATATAAACAATATGTTGTCTAATCAACACCCGGACTACATTGTGAGTGGAATATTTGATCATTATATACCTACAATGTTGGAAAAAGTCTATAAAACATCACACACACAATCATATCAATAATGCAGCTCTCTCATGATGTAAAGATGTGTAGAAACTGTCATGTAAATCACACCTGATTTAGAATTTGAGAGTAAACTCCTGCCAGCAGGTAGAAATCCTGCTGAAATATAATAGATATTTATGTGTCCTGTGAGGGCACTGTGATAAATCATAAACTGGTGCATTCTGATCACGTTTGCCGATCTTCACCACCACTTTTCTCTTTCATTTTGAAAAGTTATCAACAACATTTTCCAAAAGTCAAAGATGTCAAAATACAATAACATCAAACCAGTCATAGACTTGAAATGTTCACAGACATTCATCCACTCAAGCATTCACTGGTGTGTTTTGTTGAAATGTTATTTCATTTGAAATATGTTTTAATTCACAAACTCATTTTGATGCAGATCACAATGTCTCGACAGCTACATGCAAAATTAGTACAAAATCCACTGTTAATGTTCATGGTCCCAAAAAGACCAGCTGCGGTGTCACTGCTGTCCTTTGACAATTACCATCACCGGGCTCATATTTCCTCTCGATCAAGACTGATCTGTGTTGCCAGAGGTTATTTCTCTGACAACAACCCTTCATCTGGCCAGTCTTTACTTGTTCAACACAATGATTGATATATGTAACAAGTAGACTGCTATGAAACATCCTGAGCACATTCATGATTCCCAGAGGATCAACTTTTTGGAAACTAATCTTTTCTCCAGCGCCACCCTCAGGACAAAATGACAACTATATACACAAGATATCTCATCATATCTTTTGCTGATCACATTCATGGTCCTGAGAGGATAACCCCTTTTTTTTTAATGTTTTACAATCTCGTGGTCTTTCTTCTTGTTTCAAAATTTGTTTGAAAAAATAGCAAGTAAATTGATTCTGCATGCTTTAACATATCAAAGTTTTTGTTTGTTTGTTTGTTTGTTTATTTGTTTTTGGATTTTTCAGTGTGTTTCTTTTTTTATGGTTTCTGAGATTTATATGTTTATGACTTTATACATTTTTTCATATTGATGGCTCTTCTTTTGTCTCTTCGAGATCTTTGAGTTCAGGCCAACATTAGAATAGGCGGCAGAAGGTTTTGACTGCTAAATATATCAGTGAAACTAGATTTTCATCAACATTAATGGCGAGAGGAGAAAAGTTAAATGTCCCAGTACTCTCAGTTTCATCCACAGGTTAGTTTACCTTTTATTCTGTTTGTCTGTGCAGCACTGTGCAGTTTTCAGACACCATCCTACTTAACATTTATACAGTAACACACCCTCGGTCCTGGCAGCCTGTAGTGGAGATAAAAACAATTGTTTGTCTCGCTCAGGGGCTGCAGAGGAGAGGCTGTTCTGCTCCTGCTTTTAATATTAAATCCCACAGTGACAAACCTGATGTTCCAGCCTCACCCCTGATCTCCTCAACATGCTGATGCAGCTCCTACTCACCTTCTTCATATAGCTGCCACACACACACACACACACACACACACACACACACACACACACAGCTTCCTCTAATGGGTACAGAGTGAAGCAGAAAAGAGGAACGATTTCAAACGTGTTTGCTTAACGTGTCCAGACATAGAACCGCAGACAGAGGAAGCAGACAGAAGATTAATTTGATTCTTTTTCCACAACTGTTTGCTTATGTACATAATCATGAGTCAATAATCCGGAGCGTTCAGTTATAAGGTTTAATACGGTGCAGCAGCTTGTTGCTTTCATGACAACAGCATATCTTCACTAGCAGATCTATATAGAAATATAGAAATGAATGTAGAGTCATCTCTTTATTTATACCATATGGTTGAATAGTGGTGTATGTCCAGTAGCTTCCCAATGGTAGTCATTATTTACTGATGATTTGTATTCACTGATGTGCAGTCCTGTCTGTTGAGCTCTGAGCTCCTAATACTACATAAGAAGAGGACAAGTTATTTTAAACTGAGACGCTGAGGACTGTGGAGATTTATGTTGTAGGTTTGTGAATATAACCCCTATAATCATTGTCAGCAATTTTTATTGGAATTATTTCTTTGGTCGAAAGTATTTCCAGTGAAAGATTATATAGGGATTACAGCAGGAAATCTCAGCGACAAGTATGTCAGAACCTCAGCACGCGTGGCTTCAACATATAGACGTAGATATAGAAAGCAATGCTGTATTTATGTGAAAGAAAATAACAGATGACGCTAAATGGACCTTGTGGTGCAGCGGATCTGTTAACTGCTGTTTGCAAGGTCAAGAAAGAACCTTTTCAATCTCTATTTTTGTGCCAACAGAAAAGAAATGGAAAATCTACAATTCCATGACAACGAGGCAAGATGGCGAGGTATGATCGAAAGCTCCAGAAACAGCCACTAAATGGATCTTGTGGTGAAATTGTTTTGTCAAAAATACAGTACCGGTATGTTTTTTTAAAAAGTGTGGTTAACTGAGCCTTTAACCCTTTAATAGCACTTTGAAGATTTGAGGACTTCAGGCTCAAGGCACGAAACTCAAAGACAACTCCTTTCAATCCATGTTTTATGTGTTTTTCTATTTGTTTTCCGAGTGTTCGTCCTCATCAGGCTTCACAAAGCTTTACCAAGAGTTGTTTTTTTTTTTTTCCACTTTGAAGGTGGATTAATGGCAGTGGGTGTGTTTGGAAGAGAGATGAAACAGCATTGCTGCTCATTTCAGATTCATCCAGGTCACTAACGTTGTTAGAAACTTCTACTCACTCAACACCCGTAGATGTCAGACGGCGTCCTCCGCGCTACTATTTTTATTTTGTCGCATTGTTCCGTCAAACATGAATCACATGTTACTGGCTGACTGGACACAGGAATGATTCTCGCCCTGTGGATCAAACTACAGGCTGAAGCAGTTTTATGTTAGTTGTGGAGAACAGTTATCAAATACTTGTTTCAATAATATCATATAAGACAGGAACAATTTAGACCCTGTTTTAAATTAATGTCCCAAGTATGTTGATTTCCTGGTAACCATAGCAACAAAACTTCAGCTTGATGCTATATTAATGACCAAACTTTATCTGAACTGACTGAAAGTTTGTTAAGTGGCTGTGATGAATGCTTGATACTGCAGTTACAGTGAGGTAATGGCTTTGGGACACAGATGGACCTTTAGTCAGTTATCATAAGTTAGCAGAGTAATCTTTATTATATTTACACATACAAGGAATTTAATTTGGGTTTAGTTGCTCTCAATGTGCTTACACAGAAAAACAACACAACAAACTTTAGAAATATGCAGAAAAATGATGACGTACGGGTGAAACTGTTTCTAAGGACTGTAAACAGAAAAAATGCAATTATGTACAGTATATATGACAACAACACGTTTAATAAGATGTGACGAGCTCTTCAGAGAAACAGCCAGATGTTGACCTGAACTCACACACAGTGTATGATCAGAAAGGAAAATAGTTGACACAAAAACACATCTGTAGTCTGCAGCGTTAGTTACACACAGAGCCACTCTGGGCTGTCTGAGTGTACTTTCCAGAGTAATATTTAGATGTCCATACGGCCTGAAATCCTTGAAATATCCCTGCTATAGATAACTCATGAAAGCAGGGCACACCCAGTGGGCGATACTTTGATGCCTGTGGGTCGTCCCCCTCCATCACCTTCAAAGGAAAAGACTCACTCGAGAGTGCAGACCAAAGCACACGTTTTAGGGCAGCGCACCACATTTTCCAAACCCCACAACTTGACATGATGCAGTAGTTCATGCCTGGAAGACTTAACGCACAGAACAAGAATGCGTTTCACATGGAGCTAGTTACTGTGGCCTCAGCTATGTAAAGCAATTTATGTCATCTGATGTATTTGCGTCATACTTGTTTTATTATTATGCGCTTTTATTAAATGTTTGCAGGTTTCTTTTTAGGGAGGATAAGGAGAAGTCCACATTGTGCTTGACCAGGACTGATGAACAAGTTGTGATGTCACAAATCATGCTTAAACTGGCCGAGCAGCTGCATCGAAGCCATACATCACCAAGTGATGAATCACGCTTTTCCATCTGGCAATCTGTTGGACGAGTCTGGGTTTGGAGGTTGCCAGGACAATGGTACATTTCGCATTGTGTCAAGTGTGGAATTTGGTGGAGGAGGAATTATGGTGTGGTTGTTTTCAGGAGTTGGGCTTGGCCCCTTAGTTCCAGTGAAAGGAACTTTAAATGCTCCAGGATACCAAAACATTTTGGACAATTTCATGCTCCCAACCTTGTGGGAACAGTTTGGAGCGGGCCCCTTCCTCTTCCAACATGACTGTGCACCAGTGCACAAAGCAAGGTCCATAAAGACATGGATGACAGAGTCTGGTGTGGATGAACTTGACTGGCCTGCACAGAGTCCTGACCTGAACTTGATAGAACACCTTTGGGATGAATTAGAGCGGATACTGAGAGGCCTTCTCTACCAACATCAGTGTGTAACCTCACCAATGCGCTTTTGGAAGAATGGTTGAAAATTCCTATAAACACACTCCATAACCTTGTGGACAGCCTTCCCAGAAGAGTTGAAGCTGTAATAGCTGCAAAAGGTGGACCGACATCATACTGAACCCTATGTGTTGTGAGTCAAGGCAGGTGGCCAAATACTTTTGGCAATATAGTGTATCTGCATTAGCCTTAAAACTAGAGCCATCAGTGAGTTATTGGATTTAACATTCATAACTATCAACAAATAAATCAACAAGTTGGAAACCAGCGTGCACCTTCACATGATATGTTGGCAGCATGGTGTACTTGTTCTTGATTCAAGTGTAATGTGAGGGCTACACACAGTCATGCGCAGCAGCTGACAGGAAGAGCGATGGTAGCAAGATATAAGTCTGGATATCATACCCTCCAACCAAAACGAGAGCGGTGACAGCAGTACTGAAATATTAACGACTGTTTCCATTTCACATGCTCTAATTCTCCTGCATTTACAGTATCTGTCAGAGACAGAGGCAAACAAAGAGACGTGGAGGAAGGACAAAAATGTTAATTCACCATTAAACATTAAATCAGTTAAGAAAAGAAAGAAACTGCCTGTCAGATATATATTTGCATATTATAATTCATATATTTCTTCATACCACTAGATTTACACACTTACCAGCTTTTTTACCTGGTTTTAATTTTATCTGTAGCAATTCACCACTACAACACTAGATGGAGCCTTTCTTCAACTTGCTTCATACAAGTCTTGAGCCAAGGCTGAATTACTTACCGAGCACAGTACCGTGGGTGGTATTACTCCATCGTAAGCAACCATCAATTATTTATTTTCATTAGCAATACGTCTGACAATTAGCTTCTTTAATTGATTGATTGTTTACTGTTCAAAATGAAAGTAGGGAAATTATTATTTATTATTATTATTATTATTACCTGAAGCCCAATGACTTCCTTTGTCTGTACAACAGTGAAAGCCACAAAGATGTTTACTGTTATAGAAAAACATTAATATTAGCAAAAATGATGTCACTGGTATCAGGGAATTTTGGGCATTTGTGCATTAAAAATGACTTAAACAATTAATCAATTATCGAATTTGTTTCCAATGTTCTGTCAGTCAACTAATCGGTTAATCATCATAATCATGTAATCATTTCAGCTCTAGAGTGCTATCATTTATAGTGGGGGTCAATAGGGGCCCCAACAACAAATTTCTGCCCCCGGGCCCCATAAGAGGTCAATCCAGCCATGCTGTCACAAACTCCATCAGAAATCTGAAGGTGGAAAGACGAGCAGCTGAAGCTGATCAATAACGTTTGGAAATTCTACAATAGATGTACAGGTTAATTATTTCTTCAATGAGCCAACCAGACGTTAACATCCACCTGTGTATTCCTGCACTGAGCATTCGCCCCGTGTTGATCTCTGTAAATACATGTCCTTATTGTCCATACATACAGAACAAATATCAGTCAAAAAATAGTTGCAGTGTTTCACATATCTGACCTCACATATTTCTATTTAGATTTTTTAACGACATTTTTCTATTTTAAGTTTGTTCTTTACTTGTAAATATATATATATATATATATATATATATATATATATATATATATACATTTACTCATACATTATTTACTCTTAGAGAGAGAGAGAGACATACAGATAGGGAGAGAGAGAGAGAAAAGAGAGAGAGAGAGGGAGAGAGAGAGAGAGAGAAAAGAGAAACATACAGATAGGGAGAGAGAGAGAGAGAAAAGAGAGAGAGAGGCACACAGAGATAGACAGAGAGAGAGTGAGAGGCAGAAAGAGAGAGGGGCAGAGCGGCATAAGGAGAGAGAAAGAGAGAGAGTTAGAGAGAGAGAAGCACACAAATATATAGAGAAAGCGAGAGAGACATACAGATAGGGAGAGAGAGAGAAGCGAGAGAGACATACAGATAGGGAGAGAGAGAGAAGAGAGAGAGGCACACAGAGTGAGAGAAAGAGAGAGAGAGAGAAAGAGATACAGATAGGGAGAGAGAGTAGAGAGAGGGAGACATACAGATAGGGAAAGAGAGAGAGGAGAAAGAGAGATAGAGAGAGACAGATAGGGAGAGAGAGAGAAGTGTGAGAGAGAGAGGCACACACACATAGGGAGAGAGAGAGAAGAGAGAGAGAGGCACACACACACATAGGGAGAGAGAGAGAGAGAGAGAGAGAGAGAGAAAAGAGAGAGAGGCACACACAGATAGGGAGAGAGAGAGAGAGAGAGAGGGTGGGAGAGGGAGGCAGGCTTTCAGCACTCGGTCGTTATGTAGAAGCAGCGGAGCTTCTGTCTGGATTACAAAGAGAGAAAAACGCGCCTTGATTGAGAATATCAGGACCGGGATTAAAAACTAAAACCACCCGACGATGAGACACGCAGCGTCCGCTTGAAGGAGACTAAAAACACACCTTTATTCCGCTGATTTATCCCCGGTTTTGACAAAAATGGCGAACGACTCTCCGGCCAAAAGTCTGGTGGATATAGACCTGGCATCCCTGCGGGTGAGTGTGTGTCTCAGACATTTCCACGGTGCATTTTATCTCGTTCCACTCCGACATAAGAACACAGTCATGTAGTAAACAGTGCGGTTGTTGACACGGCCCCGCGGAGCCTCGTCTTTGTCTTAATATCCGCCGGCATAGGATGGCCTCCTAAAGCGGGCGCAGCCGGCTCCTGCATCGAACATACCCATCTGTAATTAAAACTGGGAACTGATTGATCAGGCGTGTTTTTGGTTTCTTATGTGTTTGTGTTGATGCGTCTCCATACAGGATCCTGCTGGGATTTTCGAGTTGGTGGAAGTGGTCGGAAATGGCACCTATGGACAAGTCTACAAGGTTGGTTTGAGCCTCCATCTCTCTCTCTCTCTCTGTGTGTGTGTGTGTGTGTGTGTGTTAAAGCCCCAGCAGAGAGAACAAACGGGCGGAAACTGGAGCACAAACATGCATTTATGTATTTTTTCCCCTCTCACGGTCTCAGGAACACGTCCCCTCCCTCCTTCACTCGGGACCGGTGCGGTCTGGACTGGATTATCTCTCTGATAACATGTTGGCCTCTCACTGCTTCACATCCATTCATTATTATTATTAGTATTATTATTATTATTATTATTTCATTCTAGCGATCCCAGTTGCACCTATTTTGGTCCCAGAGATGTCTCTCCTCCGTCCTCCTCCTGGCGTCCACACCCCAGTAAAATATCCCCGCACACTGCACATCTTGATCAAGACGAGCCCATCCGTGCATGACAGCCTTCACCACGCTGACCGACCTGTGCGTCATTGGGTGGGCGGTGTCATTGCGCATTTTGTGCACAGCATTTCCCAGCAGGCCTTTTGCTTTAGTGTTTCTGTGGAGAATTAACAGGGAATAGGCCTGTTCATCCAATACACATACATTGTAGATGATGTAAGGTCATAGATGGAGATGTGGTGCTGCTCCGAGGCGAGCGGAGACATCATGCTGCTGTTGCTCGGTAGAAATAAGAGAGTTGTGTCACTTTGAAATGAGTCACATGCAGCGGTCTGTTGTGAGTGATGCCGGGCTGTGAACCACAGTGTTTCTGCTGTTCACCAGAGCTTTAACGGTTTCTCTGAACGCTGGTGTGTGTGTGTCTGCAGGAAATGATGTCATGTTACTGTCATGAGGGATGGAAGATTGATTCCCACGGTTAAGAGCTGCAAGCTGTCAGATCCGAGCTGCGTCCAGATATGGATTGACTGTGAGATAGACTCATGTCCTGTTGTTACTCTTCTGTGTTGCAGCGATGCGGCCACATACTGTTTGAACACCACGAATCACAAAACGCCTGCATGTAGTCGAACTCAAGACACAGCTCGACTTTGTTACTTCTACACGTTGGACGAATGATATTCCAATATTGAGCAAGTTCAGGTTAAATTCCTCTAAGCTTTCCCTAAATACAGATTCCCAGCTGTTCTGATCCTTTGGATGTTAGCTGTGCGCACGTACTGCTGAACATATCACCTTCCTTAATGTGATGTCGAAGGCTGCATTAGTTTGAGATTGTGTCACGTCATGATGAGAACACACACACATGCAGATAGGAAATGAATGACTAAGCTCTATCCTCTAGTTCTGCTCCAGTTTCTGTAAATGATGGCTTTTTATATCTTATGTCTTTTCTTAAGTCAACCTCACAAGGTGGAAAAAGAAAAAAAAAAAGGTTAATGAAAGTTGAGATAATCAGGTTATACATTTGAGAATAGAATGGGCTTTATTTATGAAAAGCAACATATATCTGCTCCAGTGTTGTAACGGCTGATTTGAACAGTTTTTGATGTAGTAGAATCTTAAAAGCCTGACGTACTCAAACACAGTTTATTGAATTTGCTGTGATATAAAACAGAGAACGGAAACGCAAATCATCACAGTTGAGATGATGGAAGCAGACATTTGGTCTTGATAAATAACATAAAGGACTGTCACTCCACCTGCACAAAGCTTTCTGGCTTTCTGGCTTTCTGTCGTGTAATAAGCGGCGTTAGTTTTGTGCAGGAACTGTTGGCATTGACACTATTATTTTTACACGTGTACAATATGGCGTCAGAACAATCTCTCAAGGACTCCTGTATCTCCAGCTCTGCCTCTGAGGATTACACAAGTGACCCGGAGCGTTCAGTGATTCCGCTGCTGAGACCAGTGTCACTTTGAATCAGGCTGTATGGTCACAGACAATGAGGCCGGCCCCCGAGGCGAGCCTCTGCGAACGCCTGCTCTGCTGTTACCTCATTACCTCGTTACGTGTGTACAATGAAATGTCTCCTGATAGTTAAGTGCTACGTTTGGTCATTTCTTTCTATGCGGGCAGAAAGTCTGGATTTTTATTTATTTTTTTTTTTTTGGCTTAAGGGAGGACGGTGGCTGCTGTGAAGGTTTAATTAAAGTAGTTCAGGAAATGCTTCGATGCACTGAAGTACAAATGAACCTTGACATTTTGAGTGAAGTTGCTCAGGATTCGGTGGATCATAACCATGTGCGAGTTTTAATGGGAGGATGAACCGAGCGTCTTTTGCATCTCCGCTGCCTTGAAGACATCTGACCCAAAAAACATGTGCGTCTTCAGGTCTGCACATGTGCACTTGATCCTCAATACTTAGCGATTGGTTGAGCTTCCCAGGCTCGAGCTAAAGTATGGCTGACTGAGGGCCTGTTGCAGCTGTGTGCACTGACAGCAGCTGTTGTGATGGAAAATGAAATAGTGAAATAGTCTTCCTTTAATTTCAGTGGCTAAAAAGGTGCAAAACCTCAACATTCAATATGAAAGAAAAAAAAGAAAAAAAGATCCAAACTGAGAGTAAAGAGGTCAGAGGTCACAATGTTTCTGTTTCCATTAAACAGCAGGAGGTAACGGGGACCAATTAAATTGCACCTTAAGAAAGAGGCAGAAAGAATTTTTAAAACTTTAGGGTAAGGCCACACTCAGCATGAGGGGCCTGGAATCCCCCCTCTCTGAGGAAATGGTTGGAAATGGAAAAGGCAGCTGTAATCGCTTCAGCCTCACTGACACACGCTGCCGTCAAGGTTTACAGAATGTCTAAGATAAGCAAACAAATCAAAGTGTGACTTTTATATTTACATAACTTTTAAAAACAGAGCGAAGGCGGGCTCAGTTTCCTCCCCGTCTGTGGCTCTCAGTGGTGCCACTTTCGTGAGAAGGTACTGAGACGGCGGAAGTCATCAGTGCAAAGTGAGAAGTCGGTGGCTCTGCTGTGATGGCCAGATTAAAAACCACTGCCAGTTTCCTGTTCCGGCTCTGTCGTGTATCTTGTATGTTTATGCAACGTGTCATCAGTGTGGAAGCAGCGAGGCACGGCGTAGCTCCTGCTGACACGGCGATATGGGATAAAAAAAAGTAATGATAAGTATGTAGATCTTATTACCGTTTAAACTATAATCAATGCTCATCAAGAACACAGATGATCAGTTCAAACTATCATAAAACTGCGACTTATGATTGTTTTTATCAGCAGTTCATCTGACAATTGGTTTCTGGATAGTTAGATTCAACGTATATTTATTTATACAATATCAGAAAATAGTCAAAAATACCATCAGTGTTTTCCATCTTCACAGCTATATACACAGATATCAACTTTATCCATTGTGGTGAGACCAGACTAAGAAACTCTTCTTCTAATGAATAATAATAAGTGCAATCAGATTACAAGATGTCTTCTGTAGGAAGAACCGTTTCACTGCTGCACTGTATTATACTGTATTGTAATGTTAGTACCTGCAGGGAAACACAGGTGTCACATATCTTGCGCTGTAGATGAAGGCCGCTGAGAAGCAACTTTCAGATCGGAGAGCTGAAGGCATCCGCAGCAGCGTCCTCTTCTCATTGACAGTATTCATCAGGCGCTGTTCCATGCTTAAACTAGTAAATGAGTCGTACACCCACCAGTAAGAATGCTGTTGTTGAATGTTGTGTTAAAGGGGAGATTTTTACACTTCTTCTGGCTTTCTGTTATTTATATACTGTGATGTCAGATGTTAAACATTGTCAATATGTAAAATGCTCTTCTCACGCCTGCTCGTTGTGTATTCTCATAAACAGCCAAATGTTTCATTAGCCTTTTTTTGCTTCCCGGAGCTGACCAATCAGAACAAAGATATTCCAGTAGAGCCCCAGATTAATAATGTAGACTGTGTTAATGTGCTGAATATGTCCTCAATATGTCCCACTGAAGAGTAGGTGTGATATGATAGATTTGATTAACAGCCTGTCAGCAGCATTTTGTATCAACAGGAAACATTTGTAATTAATGATATTGGTCCTTATCAATGAATCTGTTAATCTTGAAACAAAATGTTTCAAATTAGAGTCCAAAACCCAAGAGATATTTAATGTACAATAATAAAAAAAACCCAAAAACAAAGCTGGAAACAGGAAAGTAATGATGCGACACATCACTTGCACCGTTTCTCTGCATGCTGACTTTACAACAGGAAAGATGCATGTGTCTTTCCTGTTGCTGGTAAAGTGTAGATGGATGGGAGTGGCTGTCCAGCAGGACTGAGTGGAGGAAATGCACCACAACACTTCATGAAACGCATGTGTGTCAAAGTGCCTCCAAAGTGAGTCCGTGTCTGGAGCTGAAGAAAGGAACATGTTGGGGTTCCTTTCTTCAGGGGGTGTCGTCGGTTATGTTGGTTTATCAGGAAAAACGGCGGCCGTGCATTAAACAGGATATTTCCACAGAAAAGTCTGTTAAACTTGCTGTGACATTATTAAATCGATAGTCTTTTACGCCATTTAACCAAAACAATAGTAAAAATTTCTCCTTAGCAATATTCTAGAATCCAAAAACCCTGCAAATATTCCTTTTGTCAATGATATATAAAATTGAGAGGCTGAATAGTTGACTGTCAAAACAGCTGTTTATTAATTTCCAGTTGACCAACTAATCATTCTGACGCTGGCATCTTCCATCGTGATGAGAGAAACACTCAGGATATCATGCTGGATATCTGTACACATTTTATATTTATATATATATATCAACTAGAATCATTGGCTGTCAGCTGCTTTAACATAACAATATATCAGAACATATTCAGATACTTCAGTCATCAGAAGCTGAATGTTTTCACACTTTAAATTTCTCTTGTTTCTGCTTCTCCCACTTCTATCAGAAGCTATTTATAGGGCGGCTCTTGCTCTGTAAAGTGGAGGAACTACAAAGCCGTCAGAGGGAATAGACTCATGCAAAGCCGGCTCACCGACCTTCCGGCTATTCAAACTGGAATGTTAGTCGTGTCTGCTTGTGACCTTTCACAGCACAGGAAGTGAAGCACAGACACGAGCAACAGCAGAAAGCTGTGTCTCCACTGGGAACTGTTCTTTACAGTCAAAACTAATGTTATCTACTGTGACCCTTTTTTTCAAACAGAAGAAGTGGAAGCTCCGCCAGCTGATAGCAGCAACAGGAACTTGACTGTGTCATGATTTATGGTGGAGAACTTATGCTGCTTTGTGGGCCCCAACTATTGTTTTCAATGGACAAATACTACTTTAATCTTTTTGTCTGAAGGTTCAAATACCCGTCACGCTAACTCAAATCGATTCCCCCAAACTGTTTAAACTTTCAGATCAAGCTCGGCGTGATAAAAGGCGGAAACGTTTAAAATTTGAAGCCTGAGTTGTTGATGGAACAAAAACTCCTTTCTTATAAATACTTATAGTAATAAATATTCCTGGAAGCATGAGGAACTCGCTCGGAGGATCAATTGCAAGAAGTACAAATGCACCATTAGTGTATACAGCGCTTATCTTGATTACATTGCTACATAATTGTAAATCATATTTATTAATCTTGATGGAAAGTTTCAGTTTTAGCATGATGTGTAGCTTTGGCTGCCAGTAACACACTGACGCGAGCATTACCTGTAAAGAATACTGCAGCTGAGACCAAACACTGATGACATATTGAATGCAAACACAGGAGGAATCGCGTAGTGATTCTAGAAGTTATAATGCATAGATTTTGAAATGATACGCATGTTCATGAGTTTGTTAGCATTGAGCAGCTCTGCCTGCTAGCTACAGCTAAGCTAAAAATAAGACGCACAGTATCGGGGTCATGTTCTTTGATGCTCACGGTGCGGACTGATGCAGTGACGCCGAGTCTCCGTGGATACGATCTAACATCAGCATCAGTCTGATTTCTCATTTCCTTTTTTTTGACATATCTATCACACGGCTGCCACGAGAACAAGACAGAGACACTTTTAGCTCGGCGTGGAGATTAAACCTTTAACCGTTCCAGGGTTTGCACAGACGTCATGGTTGATTGGTGACTTTAGTCCAATTAACGTATTTCACTTAAAATGATGTACATGCTGAGTTAGTTTTCACATTCACCTGCTGAAAATCAGATTTTAAGGAGTTGGGCCCTAGATCGTGATTTGTTTGGAACCGACTGTGGTCCAGTATGCTACCTGTGATGCGACTTTACATTGAAGTAGGAGACAAAAGTTCAACTTGTGGTAATTTTCTGGAAACACACATTATTGTTCTTTACTTTGGCACTATGTCTTAACACATTTCTGGAGGCAATCTTCACGATTATAGAGGGAGAAGTCTGTGAAAGTGAGAGCTCTATTAACTGAACACTCTCGCCCCGTGTCTTCATTGTCACCCGTTCGTCGTCCTGCAGCTTGACACCTTGTTTACCCCCCGCGAACCTGCTCTGGTTGCAACACGCAGGCTAAATGCTTTGGATTTCTGCTTTATTAGTCAGCAGGCAGCAGGGTGTGACAGCACACACATGAGAGACTGTGACAAAGATCACAGTAACAGCCTTTAGACTCCCTGTTAAAGAGCCTGGATGAAGATGGAACAAGTTATTCCTCCTCTTCTCCGGCCACTGAGAGCCCATCCTCGATATGGAATGTGAGGGGTCAGGCTGCATCCGTGAGATGGGAAAGAGATGAGGAGGCTTCTCCTCTGCCCAGGTCACGTGTCTCTGGGATGGGAATAAGGAAGAGTTTGGGGTGGGGTGTTGTTGATGTTGATGAAAGTCACCATGGCAGCAACAGTATAATCCATCAGCGTGAGATGGCACACGCCAAGAGGAAGAGGAAGAGGAGGAAGAGAAGGAAGTGATCAGGATGAAGAGGCGAGGGATTTTAACAATCATTACTAGCTGATCTTTGTTTTCCCAACTTTATGCACATCTTTCTAGGAATTCCTGACATGTCATTAGCTACTATTTGACCTCTTCTGTCTGACAAGTTCTGAGTACCGAGAAAATGACACTGTTCAAATGTATTAAAGTATTATTGTGTCTGTGTTGTTGTTGTTGTTGTTGTTGAGATGTGGGAGCATAGAACATGTAACACTGGAAATGTTGCTTATCTATTTTTATCACGTCACTTGCAGTACGGAGCTAAAAACAGTGTGTTTTCTTTTTTTTTAATTACCTGAAAGGACTGTATTAGTTTTAGTATTGAATTTTATTCACTATTTATTTATTTATTTATTTCAAATGAGCATTTCCTCCTGCCAGGTGATGCATATTCTAACTAATATCGATATAGTGCTGAGTTAATAAATTGATTAGCTAGTCTTCAGAAAGCAATGGACACAAAAGAGCAATTTGAAGACATTATCTCTGTCTCTGGGATATTGTGATGGGTCTCTGTTTTTTTTTTTTTCTGGAACATATTTTCAGACCTGTTGTAAAAAGATAACATAACAGGCCTTTAAAAAAAACACCTCATCATAATCAACAACATAATTTTTTTGTTTGGTGTCCGCTGGCTCCTGCGAGGGCTGTTATGTAATCTAGCTACAGTAGGTGTTAATGTGCTGCAGACAGTGCAAACAGATGGCTTCTTGTTGTAGCAGCGAGGCAGTGATGCTGAAAAAACGGTGAGAGTGTGAAGTGTTGCTGACATTTTCACAAAAGAAGAAGACACCGAATGGGTTTGCTGTGGTTAACTGTCACACTGTGGCTGCTGAGGCTGGCAATCAATCTTCAGTCTTTATTCGGTACTGACCAAAATATGTCAAACGTGAAGTATTTATGTACAGATTTATGTTCTTGTTTGCTTATTCTTTGATTTAAATAAAACACACAAATTTTATATTGAGTAATGCAAGGTATAGAATAAGTATCATTTTGTCAGGTTTGTTTTTTACCAATTCATATATTCAGTGTTATCAAACATGGCCTCCTAAGACCAATCAGACTATAATATTCAAGATCTAATCATCTGCACATTTAAAAAAGTTTTCCTTTCAGTATCCCAACCCGCCTGTTGGTTGAGTTTACCATCTACTTCTTTCATTTTCTTTATTTTCCGCCTTGTTTGCTTCCCTCTCTTCATCTTATTTTTGTTCCGCATCTTTTGTATTAAAAAAAACAAAAAAACAAAACATAACAAGCTCTTAAACATTCCAAAGCTGCTTAGACTCCAGATAGCCGTGTCAGGCTACGTTTACACGTAGCCGGGTATGTTGAGAAACGAATATTTCCCTCCCTCCGTTTTCCAAAATAACATCGTGCACATAGCATCGTTTTCAAAAAAGTTTTCGTTTACATCAACCCGCATAAAACCGACAGGAGACCGCATGACGGTCATCTCGCCCTCGATGTAAGGACGCAGCAAGTCGGAGAGTGCCAACAGTGATGACCGCGACATCCTAAAATTTTCACGCCACTCCTCCGGGACAACCACTTCATTTTCAAAATTATCCCACCATACAGCAGTCCTCCCGGGTCGGACCCAAAACCGGCGACGTTGGCGGTGACGGCGACTGGGTCTTCGAATAGGTGGGAGAAGTGATAAAAGTGCTGACCTCCGAGCCCTCATTCGTCTCTGGTCATCGACATGATGCATCAGCTGTGTATGCAAATGCAAACACATAAGAAGTGTTTGCACCAGAATAAATGCGACTGCTACTCTGAGCGCTTCCATGATCGTCGTCATAGCAACAAGTAAACATTGGTCGCACTTTTAGCGCATCAGGTGCCTAAAACTCCGTTTATCTCAATTTACACGCAAACGCAAAACCGGAGTTTTCCAGAATCTCCACTCTAGCCGGAGTTTTTAGAAAGATTCGTTTTCAGAGGCGAATTCACCGTTTGCGTGTAAAAGATAGGTACAAACGAAGGGAAATGTCTCCGTTTTTAAAAATACCCGTGTACGTGTAAACAGGGCCTCAGTTGTATGATGAATTATTTTTCCTTCGGCTCTTGTCAAATTTGACTGATGTCAGTCCAGTTTCTACATCAGCGAGGTTTCAGTCCCACTCTGCGGTATATTCATGCACCTAATCTCATGGATCTGCTGCTCTTGGCCTGCGTTGTGTTGTGTTGTGTTACACTCTGTATCGTTTGGCGTTAAACTCTGATGACTCTTATTGTACAGCTCTCTCTGGATCAGCTTAAATGCCTGAAATGTAATTTGGGAGCTGAGCCTGTAGGTTGGACGGAAGAAGCTGTTTGTATCACTGTGAAAGATTTTCTGATTACGTCTCTAGTTATGGACAGACATCCCTTTGTGTTTGTCCTGGTAGACGAGCTGAGATCCAACTCGTTAACTGAATCTTCACAGAAGAGCAGAAAGTCTCTGTAGCTTATAATTGTATTTTGCATATGTTTTTATAGGTCGTGCTTTCATAACTGCTGACAAGCCACAAACTCTAAATATTCAATGTCAATGTGACCAAAAAGTCCAGCTGGAGAAGCAGCAGGAAAATGTGACTCAGTCACTGAAAAAAAGTAGAAAAGAACAGAACACATAAATCTGGTGTTTTCACAGTCAAATCATACTTTTTAACGCCAGGGTACCAAACAAGGAGGATTTTCTTGAGAGGAAATAACGTTTTTCGCAGCTAAATGCTCCATCATGTTCACCAGCTAGTTGCTAACTTTGTCATTTGGTGCTGATCAGGTGGTGTATCGTGTTTATTACAGCCAAAAGCGTTACTATGAGAGCGACCAGAGTGATGCTAAAAGGCTCTTTACTGTACTTTAAACACTGAAGTAATGAAGCAGGAACCGTTGGAATGTGCTAAATAAGGCCGCTATAAAGCGCTGCACTGGAGGCAAGATGAACAGTTTATAGCTGTTGCTTAATCTGGACGGATTTCCTCAAATAGTGACTTACAATAGTAACATCACAACATTTAAACAACATAGTTAGAAATGTCATTTTTGGCAGGAATAGTGAAGCCCGAGCAGAATATATATATATATATATATATATATATATATATATATATATATATATATAGTAGATTAAAAATCTCTGTTATGACGATAAAAGGTCTTTCAGCTAAATGGTCATGAGTACACACACACACACATCATATTTCCAAGTGCAGTGCATCAGTAACGCATGTCCAGTGTTTCTAGATGCCTCCCTCTTTCTTCCCAGGCCTCCACCCTTATTGATTTTCCACAGCACCAGCTAGCATCTTATACAACGGCCCCTTCATTCTGTTATCTGTGACCTGCTGATGCCTGATAAAAACCAACTGAAAACCTCTCTGTTTAGAGCCAAAATGGCTGCCACCTGGACACCGCATGCTCTGAGTGGGGGGTGGGGTGATGGTGTTGTTGGGGGGGGGTTAACATGTTTCTATCTATGATTCTAATATAAGGCTGCAACTAATGAATCATAATTCATTAATCTGATGATTATTTTAACATTAGATGGGTCTATATAAGATCGTAAAACATGGTGATATGATTACATGTCTTGTTTTATCCGACCATTAGTCCAAAACCCCAAAACCTTCAATTCACTACAGTGTTAAGACGAGGAAAAGTAGCAAAAAGCTTTAAACGTGAGAATTCTTTGATTTTTTATTTTTTTTATTCAGAATTTGTCATATCATAATAAACTGTATATTGATAAGATCATTGTGAACCATGATGCCCTGATCACTGTGTGTTGCTGTGGCATCTTCATTAAATGAAATTTGATGTGACAACGCGTGTTTGTGACATCACTAGTTTGGGCCAGTTGTGTTCCAACCTACAGTATGGCCAGATTGTTCAGTTAGTGGAGTTCATACTGCACAAAAGTTGGCTAGAAATGTATTATTGAGTCTGACACAGCATGAAATAGGAGATTAACCCCCCCCACACACACACCCCCACCCCCGGCCTACTGTGCTTACAGTTTCTTTTTGTGGGGAAGGTTAGCGCTGCTGGATCATCTGAGAAGAAATGATTTACTTTCCAGGGTTGAGACAAATCCTCGACTGGGCCTTGGTCCCAGTGAATCTGGCTCTGTCTAAGCGCTGGACTTGTACGACTGGCCTGCCAGATAAAGGCACAACCCAGAGTCCCTCCTGTTGGCTTATTACAACCCCTCCCCCTCCGTACACACACACACACACACACACACACACACCAGCTAACTCTCAGCGTCTGGTCGAGGCTCTTAATGACAGTTGTTGGCCTGTCTGAGCTTCTGAGGTGGACATCGTGGACTCTGTGTGTGTGTGTGTGTGTGTGTGTGTGTGGATTGTGGGGGGGGTACTGTATGGGTGACCATCTGGAGCAGGAAAGGGTTGGGGGGCTGTTTGTCCTGGGTACAAGCTTAAAAGAAGTCCCGAAGAACAGATTTCTAAAGTGAGGAGTCTTTTAGTTCAAAGTTAGGATCCAGAACTGTGTTGTTTGAAGGCAGGAAGTGTGTGTTCAGTGAGCCTGCGATACACCTGCACCACTCATTTGTCTTTCAAACAAACAAAAAAAAGTCTCATGACAGCTATTCTGGAAATGAGTTCCTTCTACCAGAGCATCAAGATCAGTACGGCTAGATTTGAGGTATAAAAATAAAAATATCACGGTTTGGGTGAATGTAGAGGCGCTGAGTTGTGTCATCATCTAAATGTTCAGCGATTGGCTCAGTATCTATCTGAGACTTAATCCAGACTTAATCTTGTCAATGAAAACTGAATTTACATGATGTAGTTGGGCTCTGCGAGGCTACAATAGAGTCCCTGATAGCACTTTAAAGGGACATTTCTGCTAGGGCTGCAGCTAAGGATTGTTTTATAGATTTATCTGTTGATTTTCCCGAAAGTCTGAAAAAATCTGGAAAATTGCTTGTTTTGCTTGAATATTGCTTGTTTTGTCCAATTTAAGAAGATATGCATCTTACAACGCGAACGACCACATTACTTAACTTGTGTTGCTGCTGAGTGTTCAGCGTGTTTGGAGGTGATTGGCACCTTTAGGCCTGAATGCAAAATGAATTAGATCAAGTGCTGTGTTGTCATAGAAGATCTTTGTTGGACTGTGTCACGTTGTTGTGGAGCAACAAACTTTGGGAGTCAAGCACCTTTCTTGGCTTTCTCTGAGCCTTGTTCTTCACCCTGAGGTCAGAGGTCAACTTGTGAACTTATTTTTGTCTGAGAAATGTTTATAGAATTACAAATACAAATATGAACTGTCTTTTATTAATTTTCCTTCTTGTCACCCCCTTTCTATCATTGTCTACCTCTTCTTTATCATACCTCTAGACACACACACACACAGACTTGTTGCCATAGTGATAATAAATCCTGTTTTCCTTTCATGGAGCTCTGTAGCTTCTTTCAGCCCTGCACACAGCGAGGCAGCTGGCTGGGACGACTGACAGCCTCATTAGCTTTTGTTTTCATCCGCTTCAAAACACTGTGAGCCGGTCTGAGCTGTCACCTGACCACGAACCCCACCACAGGATTGGACCGCAATAGTGAGCATCAGCCAGCTGACCAGAACCCAAGCCTCTGATTGGATCAGAGTTTCTTGAAGCACTTCCTCCTGTAGCCGGGCAGACTCTGTGCAAACTCCCATGAGAACTGACAGGATTGAAAACGCATATAGACTGCAGCCAAGAAAAAGTACCATTCTGAATCCTCTGTTATAGTTCTACAACCATACAGCCCACAGAGCTGAATATTAACTTTTGTTCCTGCTGGGTGAAATTATTAGTTGTCAGATTTTCTCCATTCATCTTGATGACTGTGATTTACTTGATGTGGGAATTGAAAGAGGCTCAAATGAAAATTTGAAAATAGTCTAAACTGAACATATGAAGTTTTCACCTGACATCACGATGCTGTCGTGAGTCTGAAGACGGTTTCTGTTTCCAGGCAGAGACGGTGAATCAGACACATCTCAGAGGATGCTCAGGCAGGGAGGGAGAGGATGCTGCTACTGAGTTTGAGCTGGTAAAGGAGCAGTCCCATATTCTTGGATATGCTCCGTTTATTGTCAAGCGAAGATCGATATCCGTTTCATCGCTGTGCCTCCAGTCCAAAGACACAGTAGGTCCAGCGTAGCCTAGCTTAGCACAAAGACTGGAAGTAAGGGGAAACTGCTAGCATCAAACAAGCTTATTTCCCAAAAATGCTGAATTATTTCTTCAACTATAGTCAGTGTTTATTTGACAAAGGCAGCTACACAGATTGACACAACTGAAATGTCTCCATGTTTATTATTGTTCAGGTCTTGTGTAAATGTTGTTTAACCCTTTGACACCAGTATGCTTCACCTCTCTGCAGCGTATCTGCGATCATGGCCGACACAGTCTGTGAACAAGCCTTTTTCTGTGTTTTGTTGTTGCCGGGTGCTTGTTGCTCTGCCCAGAGCGTGTCGTCAGCAGCTGGTACACAGGTTACATTAGGGTCAGACCTCGCAGCGATGCCCGCCCACCGCTGTTTGCTTACCAGCCTGTGTGAACCCACCTTCCTTTCATCGTCCTCTGTCCCCGTGGTTGCCTTGGAGACAGGTTTGGAAAATGTTAAGTGGTCTGACTCTTGAAATAAGGAAGGGATCTGGCTCAATGTGCTGCGGTGTCTCTGTCTGATGCTGCAGAGATGTGATGTTTATAGTGGCGACGGTAGGTTCACATTAAAATAATTCAAACTTCTTTTAGTTAGACATTCCATTGTTAGCTGAAATGCTCCTTTTTTTGTCACAAAACACTAACTCAGAACATGTGTTTATTATATATTATTATATTATATTATCAGGAACTTTACAGGTGAGGTAGCAGCTTCAAACTAAAAGGCTGCATGAGGCTTTCAACGTTCAGTGACCTGCAGAAAGTTGGCTTCAGCCACTTGGAAACACATGATCCATAACTAACTCTTTTCTGTGTCAAGACCTCAAGAACAAGCCTGGACATGTCTGTGCATAACACTGGCTGCTACACCTGTGTGTGTGTGTGTGTGTGTGTGTGTGTGTGTGTGCTGTGTCCCAGCTACACACTACATACTAATTCTAACACTGTTTTAAAATTGCTATTCACTGTGGTATAAAAATGGTGCGCACTAGAAATATTAATAATAGTAGCATAGACACTGAGGAACTGCAATATGAAGCATATTTGAGAGAGAGGGAGGGAGAGTGGTTGAGGTGAACATCACCTCTGCTCAGCTTACTTGGTGTGTGTGTGTGTGTGTGTGTTTCAGTTTATTCTGCTTAGTGCCCTTTGAAAATAGCTTTGACCCCCCTCCAGATCCATCTCATTCCCACCCAATAACGGGCAATATTAGTTGTGTGTTTCTTTCTCAAGCTCCATCTCTAAAATGCATTTACCTTTTGATATTCTTCACTCTGATCTGAAATCGGTGCCTCTTCTGTACTCCTCATCCATCTCCTGTAATATAAAAATAAGTCTGATTCACAGAGGTGCATTTATGACTACCGTATTTTCCGGACTATAAGCCGCTACTTTTTTCCCATACTTTGAACCATGTGTCTTTTACAGAGGTGCGGCTTTTCTATTAATTTTTCTTCAGACCACAGTGTGTGTGTGTGTGCGTGCGCAGGCCGCAGTCATTGACAGAGCTGCCCCGTCACAGGTATATAATATTATTACACCATCACCCCGTCAAAATGGAAAACCGAAGCAATTCCTATGATGCAGCTTTTAAGTTGAATGCCATCGATCTGGCTATCCGTGAAGTAAACAGTAAGGACACGTAAGCTTGCCGTTAATGAATCTATGCCATAGATTCATTAACGGCAAGCTGACGTGCAGCGGCGGTGAGACGATATGTGATGAAGATTATCTGACGCTGTTCAACTCTGACACTGAAGAGGACGACTTCAGTGTCTTCAGTGCGCAGAAGAAATGAAGTGACAGTGGTATGGTGTTCATTAGTTTTAAATGGTCAGGAGGAAGATAAATAGTGACTTGTGGCTTCATTTCATGGGAGAATGAAGCGACTTTAATAGTTGCGCAGTTGCGCTTTAACAGCGCTGTCACCTTTTCCTCCCGCACACTGCACAATAATGGTTTCAGTACGCAGGAGGAAGATAAATAAAACCATCAATGACTTTTCTGTTTTGTTTATCAGCACTTTTATTGCCGCGTTTGATGCTGCTTTTATTGGGGCACTGTTCCTAAACAATCAGTTCAGTATATGAATAAACGCTTATGTATCGGGGTATGTATATATCGGCGGCTTATAGTCCGCTGCGGTTTATATGTGGACAAAATATATATTTCATTCAAATTTTAGTGGGTGCGCCTTATATTTAGGTGCACTCTATAGTCCGGAAAATACGGTATTTGTTTTCCAAACCCCCAAAAAATGTTGAAGTAGAAACTCCACAGTGACAAACGCGTTGCCACATCCTCAGTAACACTTGGTTTCAATCTAAGATTATTTACTTATTTAAAATTGCTATTATTACTAGGACAAGTCAATTCAAATCTTATTCTGCTGTTACATTTTGGAGCCTCTTTCTCTTCTTGGCAACACCGGTTTGCTTCAGCTGGCTGTCATTAGTGGGGACAGTGGCATAGGTTTAGTTTTCAAACCTATAGTTTGCTCTGGTCAGAATCAGTGGATAAGTTGGTGAACTTGGTGCGTTTCCCCCCTAAGTTCGGTGTCACACAGAGACAAATCCAAGTGAACCAGAATGTCATCACTGCAAGCTACGTGAGAACATTCACTCGTCTGTCGGTGTCCGGTGTCCACAGGAAGAAGGTTCTGATGAAGGTCCTCTGTCCAAGTACAACGTACTACATTGTGCTAGTCCTGATTGGATCACGATTCATTCTCTGGCTAGTTGTTAGTCAACTGTTAAATTTGCTCATCCACATCCAAAGGCCCGTTTCCACCAAAGGAACTTTTAAAGGGAGCCGTTTGTGCATGTTTGGAACTATCACTGAGGGAACCTTTACAAGAACCTTTAGAGAAACCTTCTAAGTCCCTGCTGGGTAGGTACTTGGAACAGCCCCGAAAAAAGCCTGGTTGGTGTGGTGTGTTTTTTTTTTTTTTTTTTTTTCGTACGTTGCCTGAGAAGCAGGTCGTGCAACGATAACGTCACACCCGAAGCGCGTTAACTTTACAGGAACCTTCCTGCTCGGTGGGAACACAGCGGCTGAGAGGACCTGGGAGGGAGGGAAGTTCCTGTATTAGTTCCTACCCCCAGGAACTTTCTTGGTGGAAACTTGGCTCAAGTATGCAACATGCACCTGGATAAGGCAGCCGTTGTGCTCAGGCCGGTAGAGTATTAGTGGTGAATGAATTGCACCGTTTGTAGAAACATTCTGGAGCGCTTCGGATAGTAAGTGCTGTATCGCTCCTGATGAGCAGGCCGGCACTTCGCATGGCAGCCTCTGCTATCAGTGTATGTATGTGTGTATGCGTGTGTGTGTGAATGTTGGCTTTGGTGTAGAGCGCATTGAGTGGTCATTAAGACTAGAAAAGCGCCATATAAGTGCTGTCCATTTACCCTTTACTTAAAGGCTCAGATGTGAAAATGCCTGAGGAGAGCTGTGGTGTTCACACTCTGCCCTACATAGTTCTGCCTACTTGTGACTGGAGCTCATTGCTCCTTCACACCTAAGCCAAGTCAACACTCACAGTAACATCTCAGCTGACTGACTCGCAGCTTTCTGGCATGTAAAGCTGCATCTCATTGATATGTGACTAAATGTATGGAGTTTTGTGTTATCTGAATCGATGATGTAGGGGTACAGGGTGCCGTCGTTGTGTAGATTGTAAAGCCCTCTGAGACAAACTTGTTTTTGGCTCTAAATATAAACTTGACTACAAGTGTGTGTGTGTGTGTGTGTGTGTGTGTGTGTGTGTGTGTGTGTGTGTGTGTGTGTGTGTGTGAAAGCATCCTTGAAAGTCTGGCACAGAAGGACAAATAAAAGATCTGCCTAGTCATAAAACACTCTCTTCACACACACACACACTGTAAATCTCTCAAGCACTATGCCCTTTGGTTTTACTGTCTTTTATCATCATGGCATTGCTCCGCAGTGAAATCACTCTGTAATCGTCCCCACTCGCTCTGACTATTACTGCACCCCCCCCTCTCCTCTTCCTCTTCCTCCACCATGTGATTAACACAAACCCTGGGCGTCCACCCTCCTACCCTGTTGTTTGATTCCATGGTAACCTGTGAGGCATGCTGGGATTGCCGGTTATTTTGGTCCACCTAGAACTCGGACAGGAAGAGGATAACACTTTCATTAGAGGAGTTACGTGCTCTTTTTTTTATATATATATTTACCAAATGTCAGGAGTGTTGGTGGTTTATAAAGAATATTTTCCCCTCTTGGTTTGAAATGGCCACCATGTTGGTAGTTCTTGTTCCTTCAGAAAGTGGGTGGAGGTGGGACAGGCAACCTGCAGCCATCGTGGCAGAACGTAATTGGCTGATAAACTTTTCACTCAAGCCAATGTTTTTAAGATATTTTTAGGCATTTTGCCTTTACTTTACTCAGCCGGAATACACTGCGGATGTTGTTTGCAGACTGCTCTGCCGTGGGGACGGCTGCCATCATTAGGAGTTTTATTAGAACCATTATGTAGTGGCCATTAGAGAAACTGTCTTCAACTGAATAGAAGCGTCAGTCCAGACTTTAGTTTATATGGTGTTTTTTTTTTCTCCATGTTGTTCCTGTAGATCTTAACTGAATGAGTTAATTTGAAGAAATCCTCTTGATGTTAAAGCTGCTTTTAAAGGCTTTTCTGCATAAGCCAAGAATGGATTCCTGATAGATTTGAAATCTTGGTATTTTTCATTGGAAAAGCTCAGATATGAGAGGAGGAGAATATCGTCACCAAATGTTCTCAGCTGCTTCAAAACAACTTTCTGGGAGGGTGTCTGTCGTTGGACATGTTGGTTGACAGCAGGCCGGACGGTCGCCGGTGCGGGTGAAGGAGAAAGCACAGAGAGAGAGCGAGTGGGTGACATCATTCCTGAGGTTAAAAAAAGAAGCAGAGACAGATGCAGCGTGGATGATGCAAGCCTGGTGCAAGCCCACCTGAGAGAGGGAACCTGAGGACCGGAGGAGGATTTACTGTCACTCTGCCAGGCAGATGATCGGTCCAGTCTTCTCCTCCTCTGTTGTAACTCTGCTGTCTCTGGCTCGGTGTGGTGAAGAGGGGTTGTGTTGTCAGATGAGAGAAGCCAGGCTGTGGGGATTATCAGCCAGAGCAGAACAGAGGATTTAACAGTTTTTCTTCTTCCCTGGCTGTGTTTACACTGCAGCTGCTGTTATGTTTGTTCCTCTTTACACATGAGTGACTTGTGTTTTTCAAAATAAACTGAACAGAAGCCAAAAACATGTCTGGAGCATCAGATGAAATAGTTTCACACTGAAATTACGTCATTTTTTTATATTTAGGAAAAACTCTTGGCTCAACATTTCATTTGAGAGAAAAACAGGTTTATTCTTCTCACATCGAGGTGACAAAAATGAAATTACTAATACAAATATTGAATTAGTCAGAGGCAGGCTTGTAAAACTCCTCTGTGTCTCATGCATCACTTAACCTTGATGTGGACGTTGTGTTCTGTGTGCTGGTGACCGTACGAGATTTTACTGTCTGGTTTTATGAGAGAGGACGTGTCTCAATCTTTTGACCTGCCTTCTCTCCCCATAATTTAAAAGTCTGTTTGCAGTCGCCTATCTCATGAAGCAAAAAGCTGCTCTGTAACTAAAACGCGCTGGAAAACGTCTGGAGGACAGATGGATGTGACTTCCTGTGGCGGCTGATTACTCTCAGGTCTTTTCGACGTCGCGGGCGCTTCATATTCTCTTCAGATAGAAGGAACAATATCCAAAACAAATGAGATATATGAACATCATTGTTGAAGAGCTCTCTGATCATGTTTGCCCCCATCCTTCTTTATCTCTGCCCTTTCATTCTCTCCGTCCCTCCCTCTATTTATAGCGTGCGGCAGCAGAGCTGAATTGTGGGTCAGTATGTTGAGAGGGAGGAGGGGCCGCTGCTGCTGCTGCTGCTGCTGCTGCTGCTGCTGCTGCCGCCGCTGCTGCTGCATCACAACTCGCATGACTTCATGTCTTGAGGAAAAAAAAAATTTTGAAATTTTCTTTTTTCGTGAATTTGTCACTAAAAGAAGATTTGTCACACATTTTTTTAAAAGCGTCCTATTAAAGAGACTAATGCACATCGGTGTGAGCGTTGGAACCTTTTATCTATCACTTGTATTCATGCTTTGTGTTCATGTTGGTATGATTGTAAGGTCAAACAGCCTGTTGTGGGGTGTTGATGTTGACAGAAGGAAGAGGTCCGGAGCTGAATCCAGGTCAGCTCTATTATTAACACAACCGCCAGCCAACTATTAGTCACTGGAAAACAAAGGCCGCACAATATCATTCGGAACAACATAATGTGAATTTTGCAACATTCAGACTCAGTGTCAGTGACTCAGGATCCGGCTTTTTCTTTCTTTCTTTCTTTTTGATTTGTGAGGCAGCAGAGATTTTTGAACAACGTCAAAATTCAGCCGCTAAAAAAACTGGAAGGTCCGTTATACTTTTAAAGCACAAGCATTAATTTCCCAGTTTTTGGGATTAATAAAGTATATCTATCTATCTATCTTATGTTATGCTTTTATGCTGTGAAATGGTTAAAAATGAATGAATGAATTAAGGAGATGAAAAACCCTACAGCTGTCAGGAATTTGGTTTTAGTAGCACAGTTCTCTGTTTGTTTATTAGCATTGTTATGCTAGCAGCTAATCTTAGCCAAATCCTTCAGCAGCACAGCACACCCAGGAGTGAGCAAGTGTTTGTGCACTTACTGTTGACTTTAGGCTTTGACTGAATTACTCTTTATTCCTCATAATCCCGCAGCTTTGTGCTTAGCTGCTCTATGCTCCTTTTTTAAGGAGAATTCTTTACACACAAAACTAAACTGTGGGCTGTTTTCTTTCCCCCCCGTGTCTTGACATTTCTCTGAATGGTTTTCACTGTGACTCTTACGCATGTATGTGTCGTAATTCTTTTGTTTTTAATTCCCACAAAGGCCTTTTTTAATCACACTAAGCACCGGGGATGGAAAAAAAGTAGTAATAATGTTTGAATCTGCATCGGTATGATATGATTAAGAACAGGGGCGTTGTCGTACGACAGAGCTGGAAAAATGGCGTCGGAGAAGCGGACATTGTGATTGACGCAGCTGTACAGGTTGTTGTGTCGTGAGTCAGTTTACAGAAAATGACGTTGACAGGAGGGATCAAGTGTTTTCTCAGTGGAAATTCACAACGCTAACTTTCAGTTAAGGTGTGATGGTTGGACAGCGGTAGGAGGTGTTTTATTTAAATCTTTGTTGACATGTTGGTATGTGGGGCACTTTGAAAAGAGAAATTACGCGCCGCTATTACTGTGACCTTGAACGTTTTTTTAGGGCGGCCCTTCGTAATGGTTGTCGCAAGGACAGGGTACTGCGGTATGTCTAACCCTGCAGGCTGATGATCCCTGTGGCACTAAACCTTCCTTGTTTGTGTGCCATCAGGATAGTAATTGTTAAACTCAATGTACTATCTTTTTTCCTCTTATTTTTGTAGGCCTAATTGCTTGACACAAGCAACTGTACAAGAACTTAAACAAGACTGCACATCTGACTAGACATTGTTGTTGACCATTTTGGACACATTTCAGTGCCAAAAAGTATTGATGTTTGCTTGAGGTAGCATTACTTAATCAATCAACTTCCAGCAGACTATAGTCATGTTTAAGGATGTACCAACCCCATAGGATGGATCGGATGCCAAATGTGTCAGATCCACAGTTGCTTTTCAGTTGTCACTATAAAATCAAGTTTCTACAATCGGGTTGCAGTTCATGGCAAGCTACCAAAATTCAATTTTTGTTAAAAGTGAGCACTTTTATTGGTATGAGAGAAAGAGTCATATCAGCTCATTTTAGAAATATGGAGGAGGAAAAATCTCACTTCTTGCCTCTGTAGTCAGTTTTTTGTCCAGTCTCTGCTTCTCTTGTAAGCTGAACAAAGTTCATCTGTCCTTGACTTTTGAGTTGTATACTAGTTTTCAGCTGCAGTACTTGGATATCTGATATACGGGATATACTGTGTGTGTAATTTTACTTTAATTGTTGAGATCATCACTTGTAAATTTAGATTGTATTTCTCTCTTTGAGGGGAGATGTGTCCGTAAGCCCTTTTGAGGATTTTATCACCTCTGTGTTTGTTTCTGTCTAAGCAGAAACTGAAAAGCTCTGAACAGAGTGACAGAAGATCTCTCATACAACAGAGACCAGTGTTATCCAATCCTCTTTCTGAAATTTCCCCTCTCGCCATCCCGTTTTTATTTTTTCAGCTGCGTGTTTTCACTGGCGGTTAAAACATCTCCGTCTTAATTAAGTGCGCCTCACCCTTCCCTGTGCTGAAAAAAGCTGCTCTCTTTCATTAAGGCCTGCTGTGAATGTGAAACCTCCTTCAGACCTCCCCGTCAACGCAGGGCTCTATATTTACCAGAGCCACCCCCACCCCCCTCAATACTCCCTCATTACCCTCCCAAGGCCTTTGAAGAGGTGATAAAAATGCCAGTGTAGAAAGTTTCAGCGGGTTTGGATATCGCCCTTGTGTCTGAAAAATGGCGGGTGTGGTTAGCATCTCTGTCTGAAACCTCGTAGAAATCAATGTACGTGAGATGTCAGTGACTTAAAACAACAAAATTATTAACATCATCATCTCCACGGCGGTGTCATACCCCATACCGCTCACTTCCTGTGACTTGTTCTGCTTGTCTTTCATCAACTTCCTTTCTTAAAAAAAAAAAAAAGAGTGGTGGAGATGAAGCTGAGCGGAGCAGGAAGTGGCAGAGGTAAACGCAGTCCAGACTTTTGCTTTAAATAACAGAGCAGGACGAGGAGAAGAGGATTCATGAGAGGAGAGATCGTTTTCCTCGGCCCTTCTTAGAAACGCCTGGCACAGTTTTGCACTCTGAAGATCTCCTCCATCCTTTCTTGTACATTCAGAGGATTTTATTCAGGGTTTATCTGCACGCTAAATACTGCAGAACTCCATGCACCGTCTATGAAAGAGCCGAATTATCAAGGAAGCCAAGGTTTGATCTGGAACTGAGCCGAGCCGTTTCGCTCAGTTAGGTGCTTCTATATATTACTCCCTAAAGGGAAAACGTCATCACTTCCGGTCTTATTTTCTTTTTGTTTCTCTGCCTTTGTTTCTGCTGTTGTGTATCGTTGATTTCCACACTGCTGAGCTGTTTGAGACGGAAGGGTTGTCACTTTGAATCCTGGCCCAGAAAACACTCATAAATATCCACAACTTTTCTTGTCAAGCTGCACAGAAGCAGACAGTGCAGACGGTTTTACGGTTTAGGTCTGAGTTTATGCAACTATGAATGTGAAGCAGGCCAAAGAGCATGTACGTCTGGACAGTAAACATCTACTAACATGATTCGTTACATTTGGTAAGCTAATAAAGCTAATTGATAAGGCTAATTATTATTAGGTATTTGCAGAAAGCAAGCTGCATCCACTGTCTAGCATGGCTGTCAGTGGTCACATCCAAGCCTGCTAACACGCTACATGCTGCTATGCACCAACACTACTCCCATCATCAAATAGATAATGTGAATCAAAAATGTTTTTAGACTTATTGGAACATTCTGTCAAACCACTACATGCAAAAACCAGTGTAAAAGAACAAGTCAGTCTACAAAAACTATGGCATCAAATCAGGCATAATGATACAGAATCTTATTCTTCCTCAATCATAATTGTTTATTTTATGAATTGAAGGAAACCAGACAGGGAGAAAGTTGACATATGTAAGCAGATGTAATGTCTTTCACTTCAGTGTACGTATGTCGCATCTCGTGGTCTTTGTGAGGCAAAAACAGAAATCAAAATGAAAACACACACGCACTGCTCATGTGATTTATATAAGCAGACACGCTGTAGGCGGTTCTACCTGTTCCAGTTGATGTTTATATCACCTGTATAGGTGATGTAGATTCAGAAGACGATGACCTTTGACCCCTGATTAAACATATTGTTGCCTTCTCTCTTCTCTCTGTGTCACTGTTTGCTTTGTTTCCATGGTGATGCAATGTACAGTGCTGCAACTGTTTAAGTCTTATGGGAATGAGCACATTAGGTCCTTGCACACCTCCCCACACATGCACACACACACACACACACACACACACACACAGCTACTTTTACAAATGCCCTGCAGCTCTTTCCACATTGGTAATTGCAAAGTTATAATGAGAGATGGAAAAAATACACACACACACACACACACACACGTGCATATCTAAACTACCATCATTATTTTTTATCGTCAATTAAGCCTTGATTTTTATTTTCAGTCATTTAGATGACAACATGACAGAGCACAGCCTAACTTTAGACTTCTTATTATATCTTATTATATAAGTCACTGGTATTTTATAATGATGCTGTTTTTATTTACACAGTGTTTGATTGCCAGTGTGTAGCTTTATCCAGTCGAGTGTGATGGACAAATAACTGCAATTTAAGGTGGTGATTTTTGTAATCAGTTTGGAACATTACTGCTTTTTCCTTTCCACACTTTTGCATGTTTATTAGACCCGACAGTGTGTTTGCTGTGTACACATGAATACATATGCTGCTCAATTTTTCAATTCCGCTTTTTCCTGATGCACCACCTTCAGCATGCAGATCAGAGCAGGCCTGTGTCCCTCATAGCTGGACTGAATAAAGTCCTGTAGGAGTGGCCATCTTGCATTAGTGGCCAAGCAAAGTAGGCCACCGGCCTCTTTCACACAACACACACACAAACAGGGCCGAGCGAACACACAGCTGATCTCCGCAGCACAAGCGTGTCATCAAAACGAGCCATGTCTGACATGGCCGACCGCACACACATGCTTCACTTCCACTCTGTTTCCCTCCTCACATGGATCCGTGCAGCTGACTGAGCAGCCAGACGCTGTGTGATGAGCGGGGGCTGATGCTTGCATTGCTAGACATTTTGTGATTGATGTCATCGTTATCATCATTAGAAAAGCTTCTATATATTCTATATACTTTGTATCTATATACTATCTATATGTATTTGTAGCTGTAATATGTAGAGTTACTGATATTGGATTTTTGAGGCTGGTACTGATGATGAAAATGTAAAAAAAAAACAAACCCTTTTCCAAATTATATTTAGTTCTTTTAGGTCTGTGGTCTGTGTGTCAGTATGTCTAATAGCTGAAACAGAGTGTAAGCTGTGAAGTACAGGGAGAAACTGGATGCACTGCTACTCTTTTCAGATCAGATCAGATTATCCTCACGTCTCTTAGGGACCAGATCCGACTGTCCTCGGGTGCCTTTTGGATCTCTTTATATCTGAAAATGAATTTACACAGATCAGTTTTTTGGTAGGTTTTCCACAGAACTGTTTTTGATTGTCTCTAACCTTCTAGCACGTAGTGTTTTGCAAATTGATTGCTATAATGTGAGCAGTAATATTTGCTGTAGTATCATATTTAGTTACAGATATTATCACTGACTGAGTTGCTCAGTGTTTTTTTTTTTTTTTCCCAATATATTTCTCATTGGACTTAATCATTATATAGTTTAATCCCTATGATGAATAATATCCCTCTGTCATTAAGCACATTACAGTATCACTTTATCTGACTACATTTCCAATTGTGTGGTAGATTAACTGTTACCGCTCCCCACTCATTTCAATGGCAAGAGGGGCTAAAACCACAGACAACCCTGACTAACAAGCTAATTGAGTTAGCACTGTAGCCTGACACGGCCCAGCTCTAATTAAGCTCAGCGTTGGTTTCCACGTTGAATTTAAGCAGCTTCGGGCCCTCGTGGATTAGTTGGCCTTGCTTCAGCAATGCTCAGACTGAGATCTCTTCCCCTGTTTCGCTGCTTATTTGCACTTGCATCATTCACAGTGAGGAAAAGTGTTTTTAAGAAATTAGGCAGTGAGCACACAGGGTCGTGAGAGGATTTAAATCCCCAAACTACGCTAAAGATTAATATTTATTTATATTAATATTTTAAGCTGCTGATGCCTTCAAAGAACCCCTGCAATAGACCGAAAATGTGCTGTTTGATACCCAGCAGCTTTTTCAGAGTCTGTGGAGATTTTAGTTAATTTAATTTTATTTTTTTACTGAGTCATGATTCAGATTGTCATCTGTCTTTCCTCACTTGATTATATTATTTTCTCTTTCTAACCCTGCTGACACAAAATATGTGAAAATACTTAAAAGTGTTCAGAATCAGTTGTTCTGAGCGTCCCTTCAGTGAACTCTTGCTCCTGTTTATAAGGACGAGGTTCACAGTCACAGGCTTGTCTGATGTTGAGCTGGTGGGTGGAGGTTTTGTTACGACAGGCTGGAGATAAGTGTGTGGGAGTTGTAGGTCAATGAGGAAGCTGCTCTATTGACATTACCTATGTCCAACTCCGGAGTGTTTGGAGATGAAGGTCTTTCCTCTCTTACTCCAGTGTTGTTCTTCATTTTAACCAAGGACAGTTGAACTTTGAAATTCATTTTTTGTGACATTCATTATGGCCTATAAATAGAACTGAGAAATAGTCATGCTGAATTGACTGGGGAAGATAGATCATTGCAGTCAAGTTATTTCAAGTTCAGCACATTTTCAGCACCAATATGTTCATCACTGGCTGCTGTTTTGAACTTCCCTTTCTCTGTGGAATTTAATTACCTTCTAGTGAGTAGCTTCTTTCCCCTAAAACACTGCTCTATCACTTCATCTAGCTCCGTCCCAAGCCTCGGAGCAGGCCTCTTGAAGAGGATTTGTTTAATAGTGTACCAGTCTCTGATTCATATCTCTGCAAACCCCAGTCAGCCAATATCAACAGTAATGAGCCTCTGAGAGAGAATAATGAGCTTTGAGCAGCCGCTCGACTGTGTCTTCTCTGGACAAGGGAGGACAGCACGTGGAGGCGGAGCCAGTGCCGTATATCAGTAACAACAGGGCTAATGGCGTCCGACAGCGAGCTAATTCCTCCTGTTTACTTGGCTGCTTCATCTGGGCTCCGTCCAGAGGCTTCAGATCTGGAGCTGGTGAAGAAAGGAAGACAGTGTACACTCCCCTTCCTGGTGATATGTTGTCACTGATGGCCTTTCTATTCCAAGTGTAGAAGAACATTACATTTTGTTTAACTCTGAATAATATATGACCACACACTCAACGCCAAGAATACTTTCTCTGATATTATGACAATGGCTTCAAAAAACAATTTAGATGATAACATGATAACCTTTTAGTTAAGAGGTTGGAGGATGTTATGGTAAAGGTGGTCTTCTCTTGATACAGAGCCAAACCAATCCTGAACTCATCCTTTGGATGGATGGTAGACTTGCTCACTTAGTTTGGTCAGATCCTGACCAAATCCTGAAATAAACCTGAACCAGACAGACTCCACTGTTATTTGATATCAGTTCAACCATTTTTCTGACCAGTGATGATGGCTGATTTTATGAGTATAAAATATGGTTTACTTTTGTGAAAAAGCAGATGAAACCAAAACAAGAACTTCCCCTGATTTGGACCAAAGAGACCAGACCAGTCTTTCTTTTTCTCTTCTGTCTCGGATGTCTTTCTGCCTGCTTTGGTCTCTGCTGTTGTGTTTCTCCTGCTAATCCTCTCGGCTCAGAGGGCCGAGGTAGGAATGTCACGATGAAAGGAACAGTGAGGTTACGTCTGGTCGTCTCGTGTCTGGACGTCCTTGGACTTTATGCTCAGGGAATGCACTGACACCTACTCTTGGCTTTGTCAATTTGAACTTCAGCTTGAGTTGTGAAACAGAATAAGCTGCAACATAACATGACAACATGCTGAAGTAGATGTAGAAAAGTCATACCGAACTGTGCAGCTGTCTCAGAAGTTGAGTTTATGAACTTCTATGTCCGTCTGAGCCTAGATTTTGAAGTTTTATGTGATCACAGGGGAACTTCTATCATTAGACATTTTAGTCAAATATTGGCTTACTCCTTTGGGCTTGAATCTCCGCTGACTTTAGAAAAGTCCTGATGTTGTGGTTTGTCAGCATGGTTCGGAATGATATCCATTTCACTGACGGTCAGTCCTCCCTGTGTGTCTAAAAATGGGGTGATGGCCCATTACGTTATGGAAAGTTGCACAGAATGTCGCCCCCTTACTACTACTAGATCTAGTTACAGCAGCTACGCAACGCTGCCTCTCTCTTTAACTACCTGTCACTCCTCTGTCTTTCTCTGTTTGACTCTTTGAACTCTGTCCTTTTTTTTATACTTTTCCGTAACTTCAAAAATGTTTGTCCATCTGTTGAAATGTTTCTGTTTCTGATCTTGCACAATGTTTTTTGTCTTACAGACAGGTGTGTAGAAACTCAAGAATCCTGTTCACTGTTAGTCTTGTGGTACCAGAAGATCAAATGTTTTCCTGCCTCTTATATTTATGTCAAGGACAAGTCTTACTGGAAATGATGGTCTCCCCTCGTTCTCCTCTGTAGTGCAACAAACTAGAGATATAACAAATTATGACTTCTGCATTGGCCAAATACAAAGGGCCACCCTAAAGATTTTGGATTGGTTCTCCAATGCAGGTTTTTTTTAAACTCTAATTGTTTCCACCCACTTTTAACAACGGAAGCTGTGAGATTGTCCTTAGTCTCTAGTTGAGCAAAGCGATTTAAGACCCTGTTGATCAATTTATTAACTACATATCAGTCCTTGTTAAAGATATATCGGGCATCTGAATTTAAAATTCTGAATACGTATTGATATCAACATCAAAATTTTGAAATCCCGTAGTGATCTTTCCATAGATGTTTGTGTTGTTCGTGGTACTTGTTGGCGTAGCAAAGCAGCTGATACTCCCCCAGTTGTTAAGCTGTACCGCAGCAATCAATGCAGATTTATAATTGACCAGCCTTTCTCTCTCTCTTGAGCAAGACTGTTTTTCTTGGTCTGCTTACACAGAGCTCCCTGTTTGAACAGTCGGTCAGAGCGAAGCGGCAACAGAAACTCACTAACAAATTTCAGCCTTGAACTTAACCACTTCCACTCTTTCCCATTAAATTCTCAATAACGTTTAGAAAAAAAAAAACCTGCTGTGGTAACTTTCGAGACCACAGTCAGTGTGTGTTTTATTAGACGGAAGGTTTTCACTTATTAAAAACATAAAACAAGATATGAAACGCATCTTTATTACCACAGTCCAACTGTAAATACCGTAAAGACAAGACTTTTTGCTTCCCTTGATGATATGTATACTTTACCAGCTACTTTATCAGCACAAATGGTGTGTCTGGTTTGTCTGCATAGGGCCACAATGAGAATCCCTCTGTGGCCATGTCCATGAACCAGCGCAACCAATGAATAATTGTTAGTAACAGCTCTAGATTTCAACTAGAGCTGGATGAAATACGAGGTGTTTTCAGAGTAAACAGTTCTGGGGACTCCCTGATAGGAATTGCCCACTGCGGAGCTCCCCTGAGAACTACAGACCTTCAAATAATTTTTTTCTGTTTGCATATGCACCACCAATACGAACGCTAAAGTGACGTAGTGCTAGAGCTAACAGTGCTAACGGGTTTAGCTGCTTACTTACTAGGGTGACATGGGGTGAGGACGGGGGGTGGGCGCTACACTTTAGCAACAACTCCTTGTTTGTCCTTTTTGGGCACTAAATTAACCTATAGTGTAATTTTTTCTTGAGACGACAGGCTCTTTTTATTTGTATCTATGTGTGTGTGTCATTATGTTGCTTATGTATACCGTTCAGTATGTAAAAAACACCCTGAGGTGTGTAAACCATCAACCGCCAAAATCATTAGGACCATGATTTGCAGCATTTTCATAACTACTCGCACCATTGGTTTAATCAATAAAGACTTGTTAGCAGAGTAGTTTTCACACTTGCTGATCTGCAGAAATAGGACGTGTTTGTGTGTATTAGAGCTTGCACCTGGCTCCTTGTCTATGCCCCAAAGCCCAGAGGGGTGCAATAAAGAACGCCTTGTCCCAAAAATCATGCATGCGTGCGCACACACAGAAACACACATGCATGGACACACACGAACCACTCAACAGAATTTGTCCAGATTTAGCCTATATACGACCTATGTGGTTGTCTTGATAACAGATTATTATGTGAAAGTATATATTACCTGTCTAAGATAACACATGTATACGTGAGAAACTATCTTCTTGTGTGTGTGAGTGTAGTGGTCCAGGATGACTCCACTCCACTGGCATTTCCTTGGGGGAAGTCGTGCAGTTCCCTTCTTCCCTCGTCTTAGTCCTATCTGGCTTCCATCTTCTACACACATGCACACACACACATGCACACATACTTACACTCATATTGTCATACTAGCCTCTTCTTCCTCCTCCTCTTCTTTAAACCCTCTGACACTCAACCTCCTTCCTGTCCTTGCTCTCCTGCTTGTCTTTGCTCATCCCACATTCTGTCTTTCTCCAGACTCCCCGTGTTTACTGGCAACAGTCTGGAAGTACAGGAAAAAAGATTTCCAGGCCTTGAAAAGAAAAGAACTTTACTTAAATAGATTTTTAACAAGTAGGAAGGGGAGGAATGTCCCTGTGAGATGTCACTGGCCAATATTTCATTGAATTTAATTATCTTCTGTGGCGACACTGCTGTGACAAAAGTGACATGGCAGAGCAGAAAAACGAGAACATGAACATGGAAATACAGTATCAACTCATGGTTGTCATGTTATGGGGCATGATTGCAAAGTCCCCGGTACGATTACAGAGGGGGAACTTAGTAGCATGTCATTGTCCCTCTCTCTAGTGTCCACTTTCAAAAAAAAGACATAAAATGCCCAACAAAAACAATCTGCAGTTTAGTGTCAGCACGTTAAAGGATCATTCTGGTTTATTACGGCTTGGATATTATTTTCATTGTTGCAAAAAATCAGTTAACTCCACAACAAATCAGATTTTTCTTTGATCACCTCAACATGAAGCAAGGAAACTGACCACAGACCAGCAGTGAAGTTCTGCTTCTGTCTCTTCAACTTTAATGAGGAACCCAGATCACTCCTCTCCTCCCTTCCCCCTCAAAGGTCAAAGATCACACCAGCTGAAGGAACATGGGTGGGGGGGGGGGGTGTACCTTTGAACTCTGGGGTCAGGTCCCAATTGCCTGAGTAAGGAACCTCATTAAAACTGTTGTCTGCTCCCTTGATGGCTTCTGATTGGGGAGAGAAGCGATCGGAGTGGTGGTCAGGACGTGGCTGAGGCTTTTCTAAATGACAGCTGTGGGGCTCGTTTAAGATCAGTCGTTTTTTATTTTATTTTTATTAGGTTGCTGCAAATGTACTTTTGTAAAAGCAGTCTGTGAAACTGTGCACGTGTAAACAAATGGGTTGCAAATGTTCGAGGTTGGTGAACGTTTGTTAAAGGTCTGGCATGGAGTATTTTACCACCAGTATTTATCTTGAGACAGTCGCATATCATTACCATAAATAAATTAGACCATCCCTATGCAGTAGACCGTCAGCACCGAGCAGCTTGTGAACCAGATTGGAAGAGAAAACTTGCTTCATTCATTCTTTTAAATCTGTATTCATAGATTTTTTTAACCACTTAGGAGACGAGATAAAAACACAACATTGACATGTTATCACCTAAAGCTTGATATGGGAAACGGTTAAATCAACATGGAGTACCATTAGCATTCATTCGGAGTTGTGTATCTGGCCACTTCAGGAATTTGAGTCCAATATTTCACTTCTCGAAAGAGGACGTGTTAGTTTCATCACCTTCTTTATTCAAACAGCATTGTTTCAGCGTAGGCCTTCATCAGCAATAATGGATTAAAAACGTATTTTTATACCACATAAAAAAAGTTATATCACACAAGGCATCCTATAGGATAACTACAAGCCATCCATCATCTATGATACCTGTATTGAAATGGGTATAAAAAATATCCGCCAGGTGGTAGATTTGGAGTTTATTTATAAAAATTAGATTTAAGGATTTAATTGTAGGCTGGTTATCTGTGTAAACATGTTCCAACAATGTTCCAACATGTTCCAACACAAAGCAACAGGGATGATGGGAAATGTGGTTTTTAGCCAGTTGTCTTTGTTGTGGTCAAAGTTTTTCAAAGATATTATTGGACATTAACTGTTGTACCTTTTTAGCCTTCGGTGTCAGACTAAGTCATTAAATATGTGCATGGTTAACTCAGCAAAACATAAAAATCTCCAGTCAGCAATTGATGTGTGAAACTGTGAGTGTTTAAAAAAAAAAGTAAAAAAAAAAAGTAATGGAATGACATCAGCTGAGCTGGTGGTCTGTGGGGAGCGATGGACCAGGCAGTGTTGGCAAACACCGGCTGATTAAAGTGACTGTTGGCTGCTGTGGGGCAGACGAGTGAGTCAGAGATGCCCTTAAAACCAAAGCAGTCTGTAAAGTAAAACATTCCCAAAGTCAATCAATTCATCAGCAGCTACACGTGACCTTTTCAGGCTCAGAGTCTGCTGACTGAGCATTTGTTTGCTCTGTGCTTTGCATTTGGTTCAACGCTGGTTAAGACATTTTGAGGCTCACATCCATATATTAGTTATGCTGATATATGATCAACTACTCACTGTCTTCTAGCTGTGGTGGAATAAAGTCAGTTGTCTTTGTACATTAATTGAAAGAAGTCGTAGTTATTTAATACTTAATTCATTCTCTTGTCTGATTTTTTTTTTTTTTGCTTTTGGACAATATGGGATGTGGAAGATTATGACAATTATTCACAATTTAAGACATTTTGTTATTTATAATTTTTAGCTATTTAATTATTAAAAAACAGATCAGTTGATTGTGAAAATATTTAATAATTAGTTACAACTATAATTTCAAATACAAATAAAAAAAGTCTGATTTGAACAGTACTTTTCTGTACAAATGTGGGATAATGATGGACACGTAGGTTGAATATGGTTGTTATGATCTGAGAGCTGTTAACTCAAATTACTTTTAGTCCACCATGGGAGCAATGGTGGAGCATTGGTCTCATTGAATCTTTGTTAAATATAAATATAAAATACAGTAGATCCATAAGCCAAACATAAGGGTTTGTTTTCTTCTCCGTCATGGCTTCTCCCACAAATATTAACTAACCTGGAGGGCGTTTGAAAAATGTGTTGAGCATGTGAGCCTGAAATCTCTGCACTGAAACCAACACAGATGACCTCTCATCACCTGGGCCCTCAGGGCTCCTTCATGATAAGAGAAACTCCGGTCCAAACATCCCACACAAAGACTTGACCAAGGATGGTGGAGATGGATCATGGTGCTAGTCATGGGAGAGTCGGATGACATCATGTTTGAATGGAGCATGGAGTCAGCTGGGAGGTGTTAACAGGGAGTTTCAGTAATGGGATTATCTACATTCATGGTCATAAAAGGTCTACAACAAAGTTCAGTGATGGATTTATTGGAGTTTTTGATCTCTTAGATCTTTGCTTATGTACTGTAATAGATGCTTTTATTTCCATGTTGTGTATAATTTAGTAGAAAATCATGTAATGTGGGTTCAGTGAAGAAGTTAATTTGCCTTGGATAATATCTGGTTCAGGTAGAGTTTAGTCATCAATCGTGAGTCAGTTTCTGATGTTTAAGAGACCTTTTGAGACTCCTTGAGACTTTCATGTGTCACACATAACCAGAATATAATTAGGAAAAATCTACTTTGGAAATTAGTGTGGACGGGAAATTTATCACAGCGATTTAAATGCTTGATTTCTCATTGAGATGATACCTAATGCATCTTAAAATGTAATGCGGTTAATGTGGTTAATGCTAAGATTAGTAAAATGAATGATTCAGCAATACAGTTGCATCGCTGCAACTAGTCCACCAAGGCAGGAAAATTAGTATTCAGACTATTCAACAGTTTGCAAACAACTTCTAGTTTTACCAAAATATATTTGGAAAAGAATACAATTGGGTTCCCAACTTGTTCACTTGTTACAATAGAGGCCTGAGTATGTTAAAAATAGTGATCACGTGAAAAAAGAAAAAAAGTAGACAACTCTAAAAAAATAAGCATATGTTGTAGAAGCAGTTTTGTACTGTTGTCTTATTCTGTTAATCATTGTATGACCCCTTGAAGGTCTCTGACCCCCATGTTGAAAACTACTGGTTTAGTAGCTGAACTAGTGGTGTGTTTACAACCTGTGATAGTCTGAATGCTCGTCCTATTGAACACTGAACGATGTTGCCATGTCCCCAAATCTTAGTAATTAAGTTATTGTTGAAGGATTAACAGGCAGAACCCAAGTTGTCAAAAATAATATGGAAACTACTAAAAGCTTCAACAGCCATTACTGCTCTTCTGACAGACTGTCCCTTTGTCTTTGTCTTCTCTTTAATGTGTCCATATTGGTCAGGTGTCTGTGTCTACTGTACGTGAGTGGTGTGTGTGTGTGTGTGTGTGTTTTCTGAACAAAGGAACCATAGAAGATGATGTCATCTATTAACTGTTGTGTGTCTGGCCTGTATGTGTGTCAGCGGTTGGGGGTGGTTTGTAATTATTATAGTGGGTCTGTGTTGTGAGGTCACCTTTCTCGCATGGAGAGGAGACACACACACTCAAACAGGCGCGCGCATACAGACACATGAAAACTATTTATAATTTAGACATCATATGATTTCTGATCAGTTTTTAAAAACTAAAACTGCTTCAACAAAAGGAAAAACTGCAGTTTTTCCGAACGTGTTGAAGGAAAAAAATGGATGCAGTAAAAATTGTAATCGCACTGATGCTTTCCCATGAAGTCAAATATAAAGACAAAACTGATGGAACTTAACTAGAGCATAGGAAGGAGAAGAAAAGACATGTTTATGTGTGCAAGTGTGTGTACATGTTCATATCAGCGTTTGTCATGGTGTCACCAGTGTCAGTGTACAGCAGCTCCTATACAGTATGTTAGCTATCTTCAGGCTGTGTGTGTATGAGGAATGTGAAGTGTGTGTGTCTACCACTCTACGACAGTATCTGTTTTTGGTCGGTGTGTTAAAGTTTGTAGCTCTAGAAATGTGTTAGAGTGTGTGCCCCCCTGCATCGTTAGCTGAAACATGCCGGCACCTTTCCTCCATATACACTCACACACACACACACACACACACAAATTGCTAAACAGACCTGCAATGCAAATTTTCAAATTGAGAGACTGAACAGACAGCAAGTGTGTGTGTGTGTGTGTGTGTGTGTGTGTGTGTGTGTGTGTGTGTGTGTGTGTGTGTGTGTGTGTGTGTGTGTGTGTGTGTGTGTGTGTGTGTGTGTGTGTGTGTGTTGTGAATTAAAAAGAGAGATGACTCAGCAGTGTTACAGTATGATGGATGCTGGAGTTTAATGGACGCTGATGGGGGCTGCCATGTGTTAGCCTGCTGTGGCTGAAAAGCACAAAACCACCACATACTTAACACACACACACACACACACACACACACACACACACACACACACACACACACACACACAGGCAGTAGTCTATTACATTTCTATGAATTGTCTGCTTGAAGAACCTTTTGACCAGATGTAGGATTGAGTTTTAGGTCCATTTGGATAGTTAGAAATTGGTAATTTACACAAATTCGCTTTTTTAGCAGCAAAGGACAATGAACAAAACATTCAGGTTGTCATTGAGCCAAAATAGTAAATATAAAAGTATATAAAAATGATTTTTGGTACCACTTGGGCTAAGAAGTACTCCAAAACATGCATATTATCACCTTATAAAGTTGTTATGGCTAACAAGTTAGCAAACTATTGCCTAGTAACAAATCTACCAGACACGTAGCAACATTAGCATTTGGAGTTGTGTTTTTGTGAATGTCCTGTATCGTTTTAGCTCTGGTTTGGTCTCTGGTGACACCTGAGAAAAATGTCTTTTTAGCTGCTAAATGCTCCACTTTCCTCACTAGCTAGTCTCTAACTTTGTTTGTCGTTTGGTACTGAGCAGGTAGCGTATACTGGGGTTTTTATCAGAGCTTGTTTGCTGAAAAAGGCTGCCTGAGGCTAATGAGAGCACAAGACTCAACCAAACAACAAATCTATAATAAAACCAACAACAGTGAGCTAAAATAATTACAAAGTTTATTAGTGCTGTTTAGTTGCGGCATACAGAATGTTGTTTATCTTATCCTTTCTCTCCACTTTGCTCCAGTTTGTCCTCTCCCTTAACTTTTTGTGTTTTATGGCTGATATAGTTTGACGTTACATTAGCCCACCTGCTCTTTGTTTTGTAATTGCTCTTCTCCAAATTCACTCCTTTAGGGATCAACAGTATCAATGTTCTCCTCCCCTTGTGCGTTACTGCCAGATTCAGATTCAGTGCTTTTACATAGTCTCTCATTATATATATTTTATTATCATTTGTTTTCTTCCTGTTGTCAAAAAATTATATTTTTGTCATTTCAAGAATTGTCATGACTTTTGTCTTTTTTCATACGGTTATTTCCCATAGTTGGGGACCCGCAGAGATTTGCTTCCTTGTCGTCTTTGCAGTTTGCTCTCTCAATCAGCCTTGACCTTTTTGCTAACCCCACCTCCGCACACACATTCACACGTCCCCTTTGGCTGAAGCAAAATGGGTTAATCTCTCATCACTCAGCCTGTGGACTGAGCCAACTCATTCAGGGACGGGGGCCAGTGGCTCAGGTGTCACAGTCTTGTTTCACACAAAGGAAACTTGATCATGTGATGGTTCAGACACACATGCACAGACATACGCTACATATATGATGCAAACACAAAGGATTGTAAAGACTTACACAGAGATGGACGTGCGCGCTCTCTCACACACACACACACACACACACACATATTTGCTCTCTGTCTGTTTAAGTCTTCGCTCTTTAGTTTTCCTCCAACTTTATCCATTCTGGCCATGTTGTCAAGAGAAAGTGGGCTTTAACAGCAGGGTCTTTGTACTGTTATTGTGTTCAAATGGTGTATCATACTGTAGCCCTTCTTCTGTTTGTTCTCTGTTGTGTCGTTTGTGTTTGCAAAAATAAATCTTAATAAAAGTTACATAATAACTATGTTGCAGGTTAGTTACCTTACCTTCTGTTAGCATACAGTGTCTACTGTAGGTATGGTAGAGGCAAAGTTCATCTTCTCCTGATTCTCCATTTACAATGTTTTGCTAACCCTGATATATATGCAGGCTTATTTTTGGGCAGTGAGTATATACACAATTCTCTATTTTTAATGTATACTTTTTTTTATTGTTGTCTGGAGTTTAAACAAGAAACATTTGAATCAAATTATCTATCTATAGCTGAATTGCAGTTAAAAACCCCTGAGACTCTAAGTTGATATTAGCTTAAGACTCCTTGTAGCTCATACATATATTCTACAAGTTGTTTTTGTCTGGAGTCTGCTTAAAAGGTCATAAATAAATAAAGTATTATACAAACACATACACATTTTCACCTTTAAGTTGGCCTCCTACATTTCTTTTTTTTGATTGAATCTTACAGGAATGGGATTGTTCTGCTCGGCTTTAGGCTTGTTTTAGCAAATATTAGCGTCTGTTAGCATTACCCTTTTTGTCGGGTGTAGCTAATTTGAGGGAAATACCCTACAACCACTCGCTATCCGTTATTTACAATCTTCTATTTAAGATAAAACCTGGCCGTTGTGTGCTTGGAATACGGCTACAGGCCAACATTAGGTTCCCACGCACATATTTGGTCACATTTTCTCTGCAATTAGAAAAAAACTTAAATGAATAAATGGGATTATTATGCACACAACATTGTACAGCTGCAGGCTAGTTACACACATGATGTATGTATCTTATGGTTAGCGCCCTACTTATTACTGCCTCATGTCTTAGTTGGTTCACATCCTATTCCTGTTTTCCACATAGAAAAAAAACAGTATGTTCAGTGTGTCAAGGAATGCTCAAGGTTTGGACCAGTGCCTGAGATTCTCCACACTATTGTAGAGACAAATAACTTGTTATGAATTGCGGTTTTTGTTTTTATGACTCTGAAGCACTCTGTATGTTTACTAAGCTTATGAACCTACCATCTGGGAAGCTCTGTTTTGATTCCCGCTAACAATGGGCACAGCCATGCTCGTGTGTGTGTGTGTGTGTGTGTGTGTGTGTTGTAAATTGGTCATTGGTTTTAATAGACTTACTGTGATATTGATATTTGAACAAGAGACACATGAATTGTTAAATGACCGTCATCTCTTCTCTCTCTCGTTTTTCTCTCCAGGGTCGACATGTCAAGACGGGACAACTGGCTGCCATTAAGGTCATGGATGTCACGGAGGTCAGTAAACTCTAAACACACACACACACACACATACACATATATGCTGGACTGCAGGACTGCTGAATTATGTTGAATGTGTGCACTGTCAAATGAAGCAAAAAAAAAAATCTTCTGTTGACTCACTATTGGAACGATGTTACAGTTTCATTCTACATAGTGTATTAAAATATTCCATTATGGGACGATGCATGAAACATTCATGAGGTGAGACTGATACAGTGGCTGAAGCTGTAATACTTACCAGACTCATACAGCCACAAAGTACAACTTTTGGATATGATCTCAAATTTATTTTCATCGCATCTGACATCCTAAATCATTACTAATACTTTACTCAAACCTTTAAACACCAAAACACATCATTTTCAGATTTTTAGGTTTGTGTTTAAAGTGAACAGATTTTCAGTTTCTTTGGGCAATTTAATTCCAATAGTCATAAAGACTGTGTGTGTGTGTGTATGTATGTGAGACAATGGGTGCCTGCCTGTCTAATTGCTGCCCGTGTTTTTCTGCTGTATATGTATACATACAGAAATGTCTTTAAAAAGTCTTACAAAACTACGTCTCAACTACACTGATGGTGTTGATGTTAGCCAGTGCTGCCTTTCATGTTGCTCATCATTGAATGAATAACTGGATGAGACACTGAGGGAAAAATGTTCACGAATGAAGTCACTTGACTATTTCCTGTCCAGAAGAGGTATGAGTGTATCATCGAGAAAGTCACACAGAATCCCTTAATGTAGATAACTGAAGGGGATTGTACTGCAGTCCACTGGTTTCAGTTGTAATTAATGCTCCAGTGTTAGGCAAAATTTTGCCATTGCCATTATCAAAAAAAACAAACATGTGCATGTAACCATTTATTAATCACTTCACTGTATAATCACACCCTCATGAAAACAATTGCAAAACACCACAGTGCTTACAACATTGAAATATATCAAATTGTAACCCCTGTATCATGATGTGTATCTTATCGCCAGATTGTTACCAAAACACAGCATTAATAATTACTATTAGAGATGTACTAAAGTGCTCCATGTGTCAAAGATAACTCCTATGATTGATGCTGAGGTGCTCAAACCATTACAGCACAACATGGTGAGAAAAATTCACAACAAAAAAAAAATCATATATTGTATGCATGAGAATATTTCTGTGTTAAATCACCTTTTTGAGCTACTTGATAAAGTTGACAGTGGAAGTATATTTTGAGCAGTCTTTGGTTTTCTTCCTCAGGCTGCATTTTATTTTTAGACAATTGAATATTTGCCTCCTCTGCACTCTTTTGCCCCTTTTTCACCCCCGTCATGGCTTCCCTATGGCTGCAGTCTGATACAACCCCTAAAGGAAAGAATGACCACAGCAGTCTGAGTCTCTCAGAGAATCAATCCATTATAAGTCAGTACATTCAAATGATAGAAGGATTGTGACAGCCAGGCCTGTTTAAGAAAAGCATTTAACTTTTGATTTCCCTATGAATGACAGTCATTGTAAAGATCTACTACACAATTTTAAAATGAGGAATTTGAACAACTGATCTCCAGTCTGCTCATCAGCGATCAAGCCAAACCGTATCATTAAATCTTATCTGTGGTCATCATGTGGTCCATCTCCCTGCCTTTAAGACCCTTCTATGGGAGGTTTCCAAGGCTTATAATTGTTTAAATACTGCTTAAAGGATTTTCCATCTCCAGTGAATATCTTACTGGAAGGTTTAAATGCCAGATTTAAACAAGAAGAGTCTATAGCCATGCTGAGGCTGTCCTAAATGCTAACATCACAATATGCTTACAGTGACAATGCTAACATGCATGTTCAGGAGATATAATGTACCATGTTCATCCTCTTCGTTTAAGCATGTTAGCATACTAACATTTGCAGTACAGCTGGGGATGATGGGAGGTTAAGTTTACAGGCAAATTTTCATTAATTTATATCAATTTATCCAATCATAAACCAAAGTATTGGACAAATTATTAAATGAAATTCTGACCTGATGATGGCACTATAGAAAAAGTTACGGGATCATCAAGTTATTACAATTCATCCTGTAAGCTGGCAAGACACTTGAGTGTAGAGCAACGTGGTTGACTGATGCTAAGAAGTAGCAATGTGCGTTTGGAAGTGTACATCTCACTGTTGCCTGCAGGCAAAAAAAAAAAATCTATTTTCTACCGGAGATTAAAGAGACATGGTGGTTGATTTTCTTTTCTTTCTTTTTTTTATAGTACTGCTTTTTTCACCGTTTTCTAACATAAACACGATGTATGAGTTTGTCTGGATGCTTGCCAAGAATAACAGTTGAGCAAAGGAAGTTGTCACATTGGCAAAGCTTGAGATTTTCCCATGCACACACATACGTCTTGTGTGTGTATTAGTGTGTGTGTGTGTGTGTGTGTGTGTCCACTCTCTGCTCCCTGATCACATCTCGGCATATGTGCTCTGACCCACATACCACTTCCTGTTCTATATACAGAGTGGGAGAGAGAGAGAGAGGCTTGACACTTAAGAGGAAAGAGGAGCTGTAAAGTATAGAAACATTTTTTATAATAGTCAGTATTGATATGCATGTCATGGTTGAAATCAACTCATTATGTTTTAAGATTATATATATAATCTGTTGAGCCTAAACTAAACTGAGCTTTTTATAGTAGTACATTCAGAATCTGAGAAGTGAACTACATTCAAAGATTAACTGTTATTAATCTGCCATCTGCAATATGATCTGATGAGAAATAGCATTATTTCTGTGGTGGGACTTGCTATTTATGTATTGGGCAAGATAGCATAGGGAAGTTTCCTATCATTTCATGAAGTATAGTGTTTCAATTGCTAAACCCTAATGCAGTGGGAGGAGGTGGAGAGGAAGTGAGGGAAGTAACTGAGAGTGAAACCTCCAGAGTGCTTAGATAAGAAGTAGGAGATCAGAAAAGAACTTCTTTCCCCCTCAGTCTTCCTCAGAAGAAAGTTCATCTGAAGTGCAGTGGGATTATGGGAGGGGCTATCGCTGCTCGCCTGTTTCCCTCTTCACCTCACATCTATCCGCCACTTCTCTTCTCCCTCGTTAGTCTACCCTCTCCCTCTCTTTCCTTTTTGGCACAAACCCAGCTTCGGTTTCCATACCTCGCCATATTTTCTTTCAGCCACCAGTCGTGTTTTCTGTGTAGAGCAGAGTAAGAGAGCAGACAGTAGAGAGTGAAGTCATCCTCGTCCCTGATAGGCAATTGGAAAGAAAAAGAAGGAAGCAGGGAGGGACAGAGAAGCTCAGCATTCTGCCTCTCGCTGCTCACTGCCGTTAACTTGATGTAAACTGTTGGGATTCTCAGGAAAAAAAATCGATCTTCTAGAAATTCCGCAGCCAGCATTGTTGTTATGGCACCCTCTGGGGAATTAATTGCTTTTCTCGTAGCGTTTTCTCACTCGCCTGTTTCTCTTTCTGTGAATTTTGCACATGAAACAAACAAGATGCAACTCAAATCCCTCTCACCTCCCACTGCTCCCCTGCTCATTCAGAGGTGTGGAAGTGAAAAGTGGGAAGATGTTGAAGGTGTGGAATTGTGTGCTCGCGTTAAATGAAAGAAAAACCTCCCCCGACTGTCTTGTACATGTCAAAACAAATGCAGACACATCTGAACATTTGCTACGTCTCTTCTCTGTATCTCGTCTGCGTTAGCCGGCTCAGCGACGTGGTTCCTGGAAATGCAATTCCTCGGTCAGTCAGTCCAGTGAAACATTGTGACTACGACTTGATGGATTGCCATGAAATGTGATGCAGAGATTTTTCGATCTTGGACCTCTACTGTATCTTCCCCTGAGATTGAATTGCAATAATTTTTGGACAAAATTCAACGGAGAATATATTTGGGTGTGATGTGGAAAACATTTGGGACTTATCAATTTCGCTTTGCTTCGCAGACAGCAGAAATGCTTTAAAAGTTGCATGTGCAATAAAAGCAGTTTTAATACTTTTAATGATCAATCCGATGCTGGCGACTAAACTTACTGTGAATGATCTTACACAATCATTCAGGCTCTGAAGTGTTTAGTCACATTTATGTCACATTTGTTGAGTGCCTGTGTAATCACCCGAAATATCAAACTTATTCTACGTAATTGGTCAAAGTCGTCTGCGAGATTCGTTATTTCTTAAATTCAGTTCTGGCGCTAAATTCTCGATGTTATTTTCAAACCTCGCAGAGATTCTGTTAGTTTCACAATAATACAACCATTTTAACAATAGTGATGACTTTAAATGTAATGGATTCCAGGTTAAAGGTGCCTGGTTTCCTCCCGCTCCAAACAAGCCCCTCCATGTTCCTGGTTGTTGTTGTTGTTGTTTGTGACACGTCAACCTCTCTCATCCTCCGTCGAAGCCAAAGCCTCCCACTCAGCTTCCGTCTTCCATTATGTTTCCACTTTGCGGCTGTCCGTCACATTGTGTTGTGTGCTGTAGTACTTTAGCAGCAAGATGGCCGCCACTGAGTCTCCCCACCATCTCATGCCCAGGAATGATAATGAGTAGCTTCAGGACGCCTTGTTTTGAATGACTGACTGTAAATAGTTCAGGGAAAGTGAGAGACGAGAGAGAGAGAGTGACAAAGAGACAGAGGTGAGGTGTCAGTAATGGAAAGTGATGAGCGAGGACGAGAGAGGCAGGGACAGAGTGAGAGAGAGAGACAATACTCATCCAAAATAAATGGCCACTGTACAAACAAGGTGGAAAGAGAGACAGATGTCAGGCCATGATGTCACTGTGTGTCTCCTTGTCTCTTATGAAATGTTACAAGCTAGTGTGTGTGTGTGTGTGTTTCAATGTAATTTCAAGACTCCAGAACAGAAAAGATTAGTTGATTAATCCATGTTTTTGTCATTTTTCTTTTTTTTTTTATATTAAGATAATAAAATAATAAATAATCAGTTGCAACACTATAAAATTCTTCTAATGATTTAATCAGATGCTTCCTAATTTGAACTTTTGATCGCTTTAATGGTTGAATATTGTATTATATTCTGGCAAAGGTCTTGAGTGACTGTAGAGTTTAAGAGGCCCGTCTTGTTTTGTTGACTGAAAACAAAAACATAAACAAAACATAATAATTGTAATTTTGGTATCAGTAGCTGTCATCATGCTAGAAGTAGAAAGGAAGCAACTTTTTTCATTGCAGTTTATTGTCTTTTGGTCCCATTTTAGAGTTTCTGTTGCTTTCTAATCCCATGTCAGTCTTAAATCATGTCTCAGTGTAAACATGATCAGCTGATGTAGTTTGATAGGCTGAAGTTTCATTGTGGTGTAGATGCAGTTACTTTCTTGTTGCCCTGACCTAAAGGGAGAGAAAACATTCCTACATATATGTTCTGTCTTTCCTCTCCTGCTCCATCTTAGTTGTGCTATTTTGGACCTTTGCTCATGGCTCATGGTGAATAATGTGTACGACTGTTCCTGCTGTGTGTCTCCTCCTCCCGCCTGTCCTCTCTCTGCTTCTGTAATTACGCCGACTCGTTCCAAAAACGTTCACATAGCTGACGGTTTGCGGCCGATGGGATGTTCTGTTGACCATAGAAGGCACTGGCCTGTGTGTCTTGGATTTCTCTGCATATTTTGGTGTCCTGTAAGATCTAATGTGTTTCTGCTTTTATTTTCTTATAAAATACAGTTTCTACATCTTAACTGACCAGCTGACTGGTTGACTGAAAGGTCAGCTGGCTCACCTGCTGGGAGGCTGCAGGCTGACTGATGGTCTGCTGCTGATGAGTGGATTACCAGACGGATTTGCTGGCCTGCAGTCTGCTTTGTTGGCTTGATGACTGATTGGTTGGCTAACTGCCTGGCTAAATGACTGGCTCAAGCAGCAACCGACAGGCTGGCTGACTGACTCAAGGGATTGGCTGCCTGACCGACTGACCCAATCATCTTTACAGACCATCAAAACTCCTGCTGAACTCTTTCGACAACCTCAGCAGTTTAGAACAAAATAAATAACACAGCCAAAGGGTTTTCTGTTGTGCACAAAAGGCTCACTTGCAGCGTTGTCCTCTCATGAAACCCCGCTGCTTACATAAACACATCTAAAGAAAACAAGTACAGCATGACAAGCTGAAAGTCTGCTGATCCGTCTAATACAGGCTGAGTAAACTAGCGTTTCGTTTTTAACCGCAGGAATTGCAAACTAAAACCAGCTGGGTTTAACCTTTATCACAGTAACATCTGAAAACGCAATGATAGTCAGTTGTAAAACATAACCACACAGACACAGAGTGATTATGCTTCGTTCCAAAATGATCCATCTGCCATCGAAGGATAGTCTCCAACTGACTGACAGCTTAAAACATCTGCTTTTTTTTTTTTTAAAGAAATGTAGATGAGTCCAGTCTGTTTAATTCAGGTTTACTGTGTGTGCTGTATTTCAGAGATAGTGACACTGAGCTGCAGGATGACATCTTCTTTCATCTTTAAATGCTGAAGTTTGGCTGAACTGCCCTTTAATCTTTGGATTAGACCCAGAAATGTCAGCAGACACTGTGGCTGCCCATCATATATTGCTTCTATAGCGACTGTGCCTGATAAAATATCAGAATTTTAATATCTTCTTCAACCAAAGTGTTTAATTTCCTGTTAAAAAAAAAGCGTATATTGATTGATTGACAAAAGATTTGATAGAGCACAGAAGACATGCGATCAAATTCTGCTCTTACAAATCCATGCCTGCCCTCTCTCAAATGTTGACTTGCAGACTGAGTAGTGCTCAGAATTAGATTCGTGCACTCTCCAATCTGTTGTCATCACAGTGAGGTAACTAACCGAAGTGGAAAGTAAAAGCATTAATGTTGAAAAGCTTGCCACTATGAAGAAGTATGTATTGTCTCTCCCATATTTAAAAGACAATTCTTACATAACTTGTTGCAACAGCACAAAGCCAGCGTGAATACATACATACAGCTGCCACAAATCTGCTCTAAAAAAATACCAAAATGTCCCAAACTGTTCCTCAGAGCTTCTCCTTCGTGGACATACGAGACATTGCTGCAACTCTCTTATTTGTTTCGGTGTCCAAGCCGCAGCCGCCTGTCACGCTCCTGCTTATCGATCGACCATAATAGCGGTGTAAATGTCATGTCATGTCAGACCCGGTTGGCCTGCGGGATCGGATGCACCGGCTCGGCTGATACAAAGCGCTCGCAAATAAATGTCACACAGCAGCCTCAGTGATGCTTTAATGATTGAGAAATAATCGTTTGATCTTGTTATGTGTCTGAATGCGTGTCTGAGTCTGTGCTGCAATATCCTGAGTGTGTGAGAGGGAGAGATGGTTGTTTGTTCTTGGCTCTGTTATCATTTCGACTTCAGGCTTTATCTGCATGTTTGTCTGGGGTGATATCAGTTTATTAGACTGGCTGGGGAAGAGTTGCTTTCCTTGCTACAGCATGTCTTTCATAGATGAACAAACAAAGCTTTATATACGAGAAAAACAAATCCAGAATCGTAGCTTTGCTTGATGTGGCTGTGAGAGTTTTTTTTCGTTTTCTATACTTTCAACAGAGAACATAACGCGCTGGTTTCATTACACTGTGTTTTTTCAAAGCTTTAAACATTACGCAGATGAAATGTTGAAGTGGAAGAAGCATAAATATTGTGTGAAATGTGTTACCGTTTCAGATGCCAGCAATGGAAAGTCTGGTCCCTACACCAGCAATAAAGACTGTCTGCACTGAGCTCTGAATGTATTTGGCTGTGTGTTGCACCTCAGCGCAACGTGTGGCGATCAGTCACGTAGTCATGAGTGATCCGGCGCTCGCTGTTGTTGTTCGGAACGTTTGTCATTGTGTTTTTGTACTGCTTCGTGTGTGGTTTGTTTCGTGTCGTAATGTGCGTACATGTATTACCGAGGTTTTGTGTATTGTAAACTTGTCCCTATACAAATACACATTAAATAATACAAATAAGTCATAAAATGTCAGAAAATAGTTAATCATATCCACCATCATGTCACTGAAACATCTTAAAATTGTCTGTTTTGTCCGACCAACGAATATTTTTTGCACTTTTACTGCTCAGCTGAGAGTTTAGTGCAACGTTTGATCACAATGTGGGAGAACTCATATACTCGGATGAAAACAGCTTGCAGTTGTCTTTTTGAATGCGTACTGGTAACTTGATTGAATTTGTTTGTTCTGGACTAAAAATGCTCAATAACTTCAGCCATAGACTCGGAGTACATGGTGTAACTAAATACAGGGAGGAAGTCAGTGATTTCATGGTTCGAATGGATTGTTTTTAAACTTGTGAAATGGATTTGAGCCGTTGCCCATCATTATTCAGACATTCAAGTTCCCCAGTATGTGAGTGGAAACTGCATTTCATACGCAGGTTAATTTTGGGCTTCTGATTCAAGTCATACTAGAGTAAACCAAGTGTGTTTAAAAAAAAAAAAAAAAAGAAGAAAGAAAGAAAGAAAATACACTTTAAAAAGATTGCACATTGACAGTGAATAAAATGATGAAAATCACCTGTCAACATCATTCTTCCAGGTGACCTCATCATGAAAGCTCAATAGTAACTGTTGTTTACCTGTCAATAGTGTTTTGCTATGAATTTCCATCCTTCCTCTATATCTTCAACAGTAACAAACTGACCAGAAGGGATTATTATTGTATGTTTATTAATGTATTAATTCCACTCTGATGGGTCTCTCACTCCAACTCTCTTTATAGGACGAAGAGGAGGAAATTAAGCTGGAAATCAACATGCTGAAGAAGTACTCCCACCACAGAAACATCGCCACCTACTATGGAGCCTTCATCAAGAAAAGTCCACCAGGCCACGACGACCAGCTATGGGTGAGTTCATCTAAATTCACCTGGAACTTTAATTATTCTTCCGTCACTTTTGACCAATCACAACCTCCGAATTTGCTCATTAAAAATCTTGAAAAAGTTAACTCTCAACAAACCCCGAGCAGGAAGTGGAGATAAGGAGTTGTTGCAGCGACAATATATTGTGATTGTATATTACGTTTATATGCTCGCACTTTCCCTATCTGTTCACACACTTTAATGCTTGCTAACAATAATATGTCAAGCTGAAGTAAATACAGCTTATCATTTACAGCCTCCACTGGTCTTCATCTTGGAAGAGAAAGAGGAATAAACCAGGAGACGAGAGAGTTTTACAATAAATAAAACAAATCAAAGAAAAGTGAAACAAGACAGGGCAGAGGAAATGAATATAACAAACAAAAGGGAGATAGTTCATCAGAAAGAGGAGACGCAGAGAAAGGAGGGAGGAGGAGGAGGACAGCAGCCAGAGATTTATGGCTGCTCACTTTGTTAAAGGCAGGATTACCTTGTTTTATGACCCCACAGCTCTGCCGTTCCTGGAGAAGAGTCTCACTCTCACTCTCACTCCACAACACGACTGGTATTTGTTTTTACAGCTGCCTCCATGACCCCTTTACAGCCTGCAATACTGTTACAGCTGTGCGTGTGTGTGTGTGTGTGTGTGTGTGTTTGGTCTGATGTAAATATAGATCAGTTGATTGTATTCTGCATAAATGTATTTGTATTTTATGTGACTTTTCATACATTTCACACCGTTGCTTTATATCATTTTCAGAAAAGATATTCTTATTAATATCATGATATTGATAATGTAACTTATTTAACAATCCGTGGATTTGTTAGTACTCATAATCCTTCATATTAAGACCACATTGCCCATCAGCCCTTTTGGTTTCTACGCAGCTTTTCACTCTTTCTACTATCTTCTGTTAATAGATACTTCTTACAAGCTGACAGTTTGCTCAGTCTTGCTTGTTGAAGATAGAAAACAGAATTAATGTGGTTATGGTTTATTAATGTCAAAATTCCGCATGCATCACATTTAGCATATGGTCTGCTGTGTGTGTGTGTGTGTGTGTTTAAATGTCCTCAGTATCTAATCTTCTCTCTTTCAGCTGGTGATGGAGTTCTGCGGTGCCGGTTCAATCACAGACCTGGTGAAGAACACCAAAGGCAACTCGCTGAAGGAGGACTGGATCGCCTACATCTCTCGAGAGATCCTCAGGGTCAGGGGTCCTTTCACAGCCTTTCACAGTCAGAATCAAACATAATGTAGTGGGAAATGATTTATTTTTAGTAAAGGTCTTGTGTCTGGTTGGACTTTTTCGAGTCAGGTTGAGTTTTGTTGGGGTGAGTTTGAAGTAATGTGGGTTTTTTTCTCGTTTATCTCTACAGGGGTTAGCTCACCTGCATGCCCATCACGTCATCCATCGTGACATCAAGGGACAAAACGTGCTGCTGACTGAAAACGCTGAGGTCAAACTGGGTATGTGCCGATTTTATTTTAGTTGAATTCTCTGTTGGTCCAAACTGGGCCTGTAGACCGCAACCACGGCCTGCTCAGCGGTTTGGACGGCTGTACTGAAAAAATACAGCAGCATCAAGTTTGAGTCAGCACCATGTGGTGCCAACTAATGCTTTTTCAGTACTGGTGACGTTTTGTAATGTTTCACATCACAGCTGTAGACTTGTATAAAAGTCTCAAAAAAAGTTTTTTTTTTGCCAGCTCAGTTTTTTGTACAAATTTAATTTGACTACAAAATAACTTGAGATTTATTTTTTAAATGCTGTTGCAAATGATCCTACCACAAAACCACAATGGGGCTCTTTGGTACAGACACAAAGAGATTATCATGCTAGCGAGTTATGAATCCATCCTGCTGACTTTTTTGGCATAATTTAGTCAGTTAATTTCACCCACACTTGTTGCTATTGTTTATTGCCTAAACAAACTCTGATTGGAAACAGCCATTAACAGGCACAACAGCAGACCTATTAGAACTATCCAGAACTGCCTTATAAATTCTTAAAATCAGTTATTTACAGGCCTTGCCATGGCCCCTTTGTTTTCCACTCATGAATCATGTTATTTCTTTAAATATCCACTATTAGATCACTATTTGTTATCAGGCTACTGTTTGTCATTATGACACACATCTTCACCACGACCACAATGAGACACAAGCTGCTGACTTTAGTGTGTTGGTTTCAGTGTGAAAGGAAAAGGAGTAAAATTTTAATGTACGTGGGTCCCAGAGCAGAAGACTTTCATTTGGCTTCGAGGCTGAAATGTAAATGAGCCCTCTTACAATATTATTATAGTCTGATTTCAGACCTGTATTCATATTTTATTTAAAGAACAAAATTTGTGATCCAGTAGTTGAACAGTCAGTAAATTGTACTGGACAACACAAACAGACAAACAAACACAATCAGGGTTACTGCTTTTGTTCTTAAATGTTTTATAGAAATGTTGCTTTTGATGAACCAGCAATAATTGGTTGAAATCTTCTCTTTCTCAGTGGACTTTGGTGTGAGTGCTCAGCTGGATCGGACAGTAGGACGAAGGAACACCTTCATCGGGACGCCTTATTGGATGGCTCCAGAGGTCATCGCTTGTGATGAAAACCCAGATGCTACCTATGACTACAGGGTAGGGACAGACACTGGATCTGATCTCTTATATTCATAACAGATCCTAATCAAAGTGAACGTTACAGAGTAGAAAACATATTTCTGACTGACTTATTTTCCGAAATGTTTTTAAGGTTTTTGGTAATTCATATTTTGACATTTTCTAATAGGTATCTGTTCAGACTTGAAAGGCCAGTAGCCATCTAACGAACTATTTCCCACAGTCGAATAGTAGTCTGGGGCTTACTGCTGCAGTAGAAGTAAAATAGCCTGAAAAGTGTCTCGGTTTGGTCAGAGTTCACCATTCTCCAACCTAAAGTTGCAAAGTTTTTAAAAGTCTGAGAACAGGCACCCACATGCAGGTAATGTTCTCGTTTGACTTACGCTATCTTTTGTCCTTCAGAGTGACCTGTGGTCCTGTGGAATCACGGCCATAGAGATGGCTGAGGGGGCTCCCCGTAAGTACACATCACATTACACTCACATTGAGTCAGATATTGATATAATCGCTGTTAACAAGTCAGAATATTATTGGCCTCTATGAGCCTATGACAGCGACTTTAGCGCCTCTTACAAATTCTGCCGATAAAGCTGCAGCTTTTAGAGCTTCTATTGATGGCAGATAGTGGAAGGAGTCAAAGAAGAAAAATTACTTTCAACACTTTAAATCTGGTCTAATGTGAGATGCTGCTGTTCAAATTCACCTCTGCTGTATCAGTTTAATGTGATCATAACAAGGTATCACAGTTCATTTTATAATAACATTTTATAACCCCAAAGTATGATTTCATCTTCAGATATGCAACCTGGAAAAACCTGGATCTGTGTTTTTGTTTTGTTTTTCTCTAGCACTTTGTGACATGCATCCAATGAGAGCCCTCTTCCTCATTCCAAGAAACCCTCCTCCTCGACTCAAGTCCAAAAAATGGTGGGCTAAGTTCCAATCTTCATCCACGCCGTCAAAAATACCCCCCTCCCTGTATAAACTCAACTCCAAACTTCATGTATAACTGTCCTATGCTTACCTGGCAGGTCAAAGAAGTTCTTCAGCTTCATTGAAGGCTGCCTGGTGAAGAATTACACTCAGCGTCCCCCCACTGAGCAGCTGTTGAAACACCCCTTCATCCGAGACCAGCCCAACGAGAGGCAGGTCCGCATCCAGCTCAAAGACCACATTGACAGAACCAAGAAGAAGAGGGGCGAGAAGGGTGAGTAATGGCGGGAGATCCGGAGATATTGGAACGTTTATTTTCCAAACAGTTTCTTGTGAAACATTTATAATATCATTGAGAAAAGAAGATCTGGAAAAATGTTGCTTGATAATTTCCCTCCTTTTGTTCATGTTAAACCACAGATGAGACTGAGTATGAATACAGTGGTAGTGAAGAAGAGGAGGAAGAGGCATCTGAGCAAGAAGGAGAGCCCAGGTAAATACGGTATCAATCATCACGATACAAATGAAACAGGAGAGCTGCTGGTGCTTGATTTGGATTGCAAGTGTCTTGTTCTCTTGTGCAAACCATTAAACACGCGTCTTGTCAAACTCCACCACAAACATGCTAAACATGATCACTTATCCTAATATGAGATGCTAACTTATATTCTAGTTCTGGTCACAAAAAAACAACATTTCTGAAATCAGCCACAACATTAAATCTTTGCATATTATGTTAAAAAAAACAAAAAACCAAAAACAATTGTCTCTAATTTACTTCCTACGTGGCAATTAGCTTGCTATGAGGTAACGTGCCTCTTGCTTGGTCCTCTGCACAGCTCCATAGTCAACGTGCCGGGTGAGTCCACCTTGCGCCGTGACTTCATCCGCCTGCAGCAGGAGAACAAGGAGCGCTCGGAGGCGCTGCGTCGCCAGCAGCTCCTCCAGGAGCAGCAGCTCCGTGAGCAAGAGGAGTACAAGCGCCAACTTCTGGCCGAGAGGCAGAAACGTATTGAGCAGCAGAAGGAGCAAAGGAGACGGCTGGAGGAGGTGAGCGTGCAGGACTCACAAACTTCATAGCTGAATGAATCCAGGTCAAATTTAGTCTGTATGAATGCCATACTGAGCAGGCTTCAGGGGGTCTCACACACTCATGGTCAGAGAAGTAGAAGTCAGTGGCTGTTGACACAGACCTTCAATATCTAAAACATATTTAGGAAACAACACATAAATTGTGTGCACACACCTCCAACTGTCATGATGCTCGCTGTGGTCTTCAGGATGCGACTACACAGCAGCTTCTATTGACAAAACACCATATGAAAGCCACATCTAAAACATATATCTTATTTATCAAGCATTGCAGGATCTTTCCAAGGAGTCACACTGAAAGTTTGAACGGGACTAAAAATACTTCTATTTCAGAGAAGGACTTGAGTTATTTATGAAGCTTCCTACGTGCATCCGCAGAGAGATCTCCTCTGAGAGTGAATGACATCATCGTTTTACAACAGCTTAGAATGAAATGGATATTTTCTTACTTTGTGGATTTATCACATTCAAAATGCTGACAGGCTGATTTGATGGAGGAAAAGTATGATAAAACGCATGACTTACATCACAGGGGATGGACGCAGACACCCCTGCAGCTCTGATAAATCCTTGTAAAAAGATGGTTGATAAATCGCTAAATAAAAGGCTCAGTAAATACAGGCAACCATGATTTTCTTTAGCGTGAAAACATAAAACACGCTTTAGCTTGTCAATAACTTTCTGAAGTCTAAAATAACATTACATAAAAATATGGACAATGATCTATAGCCGAAACCATTAATCAATAAGTCGATCGACAGAACATTTGATTTCTATATTTGTATGTAAATTTGTGTTGTAAATTGGATAATAAAATTGTTTATGGACACATTTGGGACTAAATAGGCAATTTGAAGATGTCGTGTTAGGCTCTGGGAAATTGTGATGTGCACTTTTTACTTCTTTATATAGACCAATTCATTAAAAGTTTAATTGAAAAAAAAAAAAGACGTATGTATACAGTATCTCTGTGCATTAAGATTGTGTTTGATGATTATTTATAATAGCCTGCAGAATCAATTTTAGGCTGCACTGAAAAATCAATTAATTAGTGTCCCCAGAGGACATGTTTCAAAAGCCTTTCTGTAATTATCCTTTATCTCGTTGAGCTGTAGTCCTGTTCCATTAGTGTCTCTGTGAGCTCCGCTGCAGTGCCTCCTGACCTTCTCTCTTAGCGGAGGAGAAGAGAGAGGGAAGTGGAGGAATTAATATAAATTTGGACAGAAGTAGAGAACTCTTTCAGTTCTCTGGAAGGACAAGAAAAGAGAGAAAGAGACCTAAATACTGTAAGAGGGACTCAGAGAACGGCAACCACGGAAATGAAAAGAGGCAGAGATGAGATCAAATAGAATTAGAAAATGTTAAATGAAGCAGATGTTGGTTCACTAAGCCTCAAAGGTGCAAGGCCTCTGCAGCAAGAGAGAGGTATTTTTATTTATTTATTTTTTGCTCATGTTTCCCCACAGCAGTCACAGCTGGAGGTGCAGTTTTTGATTCATGACAGTGTTTGTACATCAATCAGACAGTAGAAACCACAGCTGAACCGAGGCCACGTCAGAAAAACAACCACTCTACATGTGCTCTCCTGTTTTGATTGATTACCTCCTGGAAAATCCTGAAATCCTGAGAACAGAATTTATAGAAACATGATGTGTCACAACCTGCAGCTTTCACTGCACCTTTTTTTGTGAGACGATGACAGACTGAAATCACTTTTAACTTCTTCATCTGTCTGCTTAGAGGGTCAAGTGTTAGATAAGTGCCTGTCAGACTTGTGTTTTTACTCTCATTATGATTACGTCTTCATGCAGTGAAGTGAAATGTTGACATTTTAACTTCTTCCTAGTGACTTGAGCTCATCCACTCACTGTATCTATTTATACGGTCTCCACTGGAACATGTGTATGGAGGCTGCATTTATTATAGTGGTGTCCTGTTTCCATCCCACAGCACTCCTTGCTGAAATGATTATTATTCAAGCCACTTTTATGTCTTTAAATTAAATAACTTAACCATATGTCCTTTAAGAGATTAAATTAAACTAAAACACTCAAAATGAATCTGTTTGCTCCACTTTTTTTTTACCTTTAGCATCAGATTTAAAATTAATATTTGCCTGTAATTAACTATTATTTTCATTACCGATTTAAGCTTCTGGTTATTTTTCTTGATTTAACAATTAATACATTTTTTCTATATAATTTCAGAAAAAAAGTTAAATATGAAATAGTATAACTGTGCCCATGGTGACAAAACAATTAATCGATAATCAAAATTATTGCAGATATATTTTCTCTTAATTGACTTAATAGATTAATCGTCTCAGAAGTGTTACTGTTTGTTAGCATGTTGCATGTAATCACAACTATTTGTCTTCATGGTCCAATGGAAAAAATGTTTTTTTGCACTTTTGGAATCTTATATTTATATCAGTGCTTATTTGTTTTGCTGGCAGCCCACTCTGATTGGTGGATATTTGCTGAATTTGTCTTAAGAAAGTGGTGGACATAATGAAAACGGATGCAATTTGTAACTGTCAAATTGAGTTAACCACCATCATTTACTCCAAAATGTCTTCTGATTTTGTTTATAAAGCTGCTCAGCAATGATGACAAAACAAAAACTGTTTGCATGTTCTCATAGAAGTTTCATGAAGGTCACACACAATCACCTTATTCACGCAGCGCAAATGCAGCACAATATGAAAAACACATGCAGCTTTTATTTATCAGCTTTTATCACACTCGTAAGAATACATGAACCCCAATGTCGCACATGTCGAGACAGAAATCAGGACTGAGACATGAACATGTTTCTCTGGTAACTCGTCTCCTGTCTTTATCCGCAGCAACAACGGCGCGAGCGTGAAATGAGGAGGCAGCAGGAGCGCGAGCAGCGGCGGCGTGAGCAGGAGGAGAAGAGACGCATCGAGGAGATGGAGCGACGCCGCAAAGAGGAGGAGGAGCGCAGGAGGGCCGAGGAGGAAAAGAGGAGGGCCGACCGAGAACAGGTAAAAGCCAGATGTGTAGCGTCATCGTCATTTCATTCAGGTTCTCTGGTCTCAGGTTTTTGTGTTATTGTTGCCCAAGTTGAATGAAATTACAGATGATTGATTATGGAGGCTATTTGTATACATTTTGGGTTAATAAATTTTTGCAATCACAAGAACGCAAGATCCTGTAGGGGGATGATTACTGAGAGATATATTGAACTAACGGGGATGTGTTGGTCCGTGTGTGATTGACAGGAGTACATCCGCCGTCAGCTGGAGGAGGAGCAGAGGCACCTGGAGATCTTGCAGCAGCAGCTGCTCCATGAACAGGCCATGCTGCTGGTGAGTATCCGCCCCGTTTAAACCTGGAACATTACACTGACTTTTACATTTATTTTGTCTTTATGAAAGTATAGAAAATGTCTCTTTCTTCTATCTTTACCTCTCTATAACTTTTCCTAACAATTATTTCCATCATTTACTATGTCCCAAGTGATTATTTCTTCCACAGCTCCCAGGTTGTTCAGTTTTTTTTAATGCAGGTACTCATTATTCCTCCGTTACACACACTTTCCTGTTTTTCCTTCCGATCTGAACTGAAACAAATTATTTGTATTAATTTATGACTTATGTAGTCCCCAGGGGAGGCTTTAACAGTTGAGGTCAAAACCTAATAAGCATTCTCAGGTTTTTGCTGGGGAAGAAGGGATGTTTACTGGGCCCTTAGAGATGACAATGATGTTGCCAGGAAACTAGTCATCCAACAGGAAGAGACGGTTTCCCCTTCTTTTTTCATTCCAGATGTTCCAGACTTTGAGTAGGATAGATGTCGGGTTATTTGGAGAGGATTTGTATGACTTGATGTTTTTCATTTTTGAAGGATCGTTGTCCTCCTGGGGTTACAGAGGATACTCAGATAATGTAAGGATATGAACACTCATATCCCTGCTTCCAGGCTTCACACCATCACTTTGTCATTGGCTGAGCTCTCTGATTCCAGCACAGTAAGCATTCATAAAGTTTAAAAAACAACGAAAAAAACCATAATTTTTGGCTTTCACATATGGATACTGTTAGAGCTGATTTAAAGTATTCAAACACTTGCTTTGACCAGATTTAACATCCTGCTTTTTATGTAGGCAGCTCTGGCAAAAGGCAGAAGTTTGAAAAAAAACCAAAAATCATTACTGTTTTAATAGTGCAGTGGTTAATTTACCTTTCACACTATTTAACTGCTCCAGACCTGCAGTTGGGCACGCCACACATTTGCTCCACATGCTTGCAGTTGCTGTAGCGATGACATTGAAGCCCTAGTTTACGGCTGGCATCTTACCATCACAAAATCCTAATGAGGATTATTTTTGTGTGCTGACCACATCAGAGCTCTGGAAACGACAGTATTTTGGAACACAGCGGTTACTGCTCATACTTTACAGCAAGAACATGCTTTCTTGTAGCTTTTCTAAGGAATGTGGTTTGCTCTCACACAGATCAAGTATGAATGCTTGAAGGGATGTAAGATCTAATGGCGATCTAATGGTCATCTCAAAAGGTCTGCTTAAAGAGTTAAATATTTAAAGGGGTACTCCAGCAATTTAGTATTTCTCCCTCATGGGGTCCTCGTGAGAAACAAATTAAATAGAGATAAATCAAAATCTAAGAGGCTGATACATCCTTGTACCTACTGTAAGATAAAAAAAAATATAACCCCTGGGTCCTACATTTCCCACAATGCAACTGATTGCATGTTTTCATTAGACCTTCCCTACCTGGTAAATGTCATCTTTTTAACCACAAGTCCCCAGGTAGTAACGCAGGATTTCTTTAAAAAAAAAAAAAAAGGTTTTAATGGTACTCCTCATGATGAGTTAATTCATCTTTATGTGTAATAATCAGTGGAGTGCCCCTTTAAGAGCCACACAGTTGTGGAAGTTGTACAACTTTCCCAAAGTCTCTCTGTCAGCGGCTGTGGTTCAACTTGACCCTCCCTGTACTCAGGAGTATAAATGGCGGGAGCTTGAGGAGCAGCGGCAAGCCCAGAAGCTCCAGAAGCAGCTGCAGCAGGAGCAGGCCTACCTGCTGTCCCTCCAGCAAAACCAGAACCTGGATAATAGCAAACAGATCCCCAAACCCCCACAGAACCTCCAACCCGACAGCAGGGTGAAGCCCCCGCAGAGCCCTGAACCCGACACAGCAAAACAACAGCACAACATTGACTCTGAGAAGACGCGATCCAGTCAAAGTCACAGTCTGGAGAAAACTACAAACACCAAGCTACCTGTCTCTGACCTCCAAGGCCCCGCCCGCAACTCTGAGCCAATCAGAGAGGTGAACCCTCGCAGCTCATTGCTGTCACACTGACCCCTGTAGAATGCTTCCTCTGCTTTGTGTGTACTCACTCCCACTGCTTCAGGTGTGCTGTGTGTACATGGTGATGGCTACAGTAGCTGCTGGTGTGGGATGTGTAACGCTTTGTAGACGAGCTGAGTGACTAGAATTTATTAACGCTCTTTCTAAACCCGTAGGTCTAATATTTAAACAGGTCCATGATACAGTGATACTCTGGTGATGTTGGACCAATAGCAGAAGGCCTTTTTGATATTTAGATCAGGAGGACCATTTATTGCTTGATCAGACTTATAAAACATAGATTTCTACTACAATCAAGTTGATGGAATTAAGGGAATTAATTTCCTTCATGATAATTGATTTAATCATTTTAGTCAATTATCATGTAAAATACCAAACAATTTCTTGTTTTTTTGGCTGCTGATTATACTAATAAAAGTCAAGATGTTTGGTAAAATGTCACCAAGCAAACTTTTTCTACAAAATGTTCTGATGTTTATGAGCCCATGCTGATGTACAAACAAGGTCCCAAGAGATTTCTGATGTGTGTATAATTAAACATTAAATGGGATTTATGACTATATGATCTATTTTGACCAACTCCTGTGTTTTTTGAAAGTAGAACATTTAATAGTAGTGATTTACACAATGAAAACCATTTGAAAACTCCTTAATTGCTGAGATCTGCAGCCTCATTTTCGGCTCACAGGCCAAAAAAAGTTTTCAAAACCACCCGTTTTGTGTCTTATCTTATCATTTTAGAGTTCGTACCTTGTGTCTGAACCACTTCAGAGAAAGAGTTTGGGATGAACGGCTCACTCTAATTAGTCTCACTGTTGTCTTTACCATCATATTAATGAAGTCACTCTAATAACGGGCCACCTCATCAATCCTCAGTGTGACTTCTTGTCTCTCTCTTTTTTGGCATCCTGCTGTTGCCATTTAGCAAGTAGAGAAGGAAAGGAGGGGAGGCGTGAAGCATATCCAACACTAACTGACCAAATGCTGTGTGCATTATCTGGTTTGTCACTCTGGCAGCCATGTTGGAGGATGCACTCAAATGCAGAATTCAGTAGAACATTAGTCGTATTTTAAAGAACAATTCCGGTTTATCACAAGATTGGTCTCATTTTTGTTGCTAATAACAACATTGTTATCACTAACATTGCAAAAAAAAAAAAAAAATCAGACAGGGAAAGAAAGAAAGCTGTTATATGATCACACTGGTTGTAAAAAAAAAAAAAAAGGCATTGTTGTAGTGACATTACCGTGTTTCCAGATCTCAGTGGTTACACTGGTGAGTAGAAAATCACCATAACGGATAGAAATAATGGCCAAAGTACCAACATAGTAATAAATCCGACTTATCTATGAATTTCTGTACTGTGTTTGATTGGAAACACATATTTCAGTACTCAGTAATCTGATTCTGCTGACTCTTTTACATCATTTCATTTATTGCTACATTAGAACGGTACATATCTGAAAAGGATTAAACCTTCTGGTGGACTATTCTCTGTGGACATAGTGTAGGATTAGGTTTGTCATCTATAGTCTAACTAGATACCGAGATGTTTTATAATCATAGAGTAGTTCAATGAAAGTTCTATTGAAGAGCAGCCAGTATCAAATAATGATCATATAATTAATGAACTTTTCAGACTAACTTCTATTAAAACTTCTTTTAAAACTATTTAAAACATGTTACAAATGTTCAGTGTTGGTTTTCAAACTGATTTTCAGCCAAAATGTCACTAACTCCTCTTCCACACACAAACAAAGCCTCAGTGTGTACTGTACTGGGAATCTGGACCTCGACGTGTGTCCTAACCTTTCCTTTACCGTGAATGTTTTCTTCTCCACATGAAAAATGCATGACATTCTTTGCTGGTTGTACTACTAGCGGGGATGTGGGAATATTGCAGCAACAATGACACTGCTGCCCTTGAGAGAGTGCTTTATTGTTCCTGCTGGTGTGCCTGTTTTAGCAGATGACTTTCTGATGTGCTTGTACTATTGCTGGTACAAAACGTCTCTGCTCTTGGGTTGGGGAGGGGGACTAACAAACCGTAGCGCCTGATGGCTTTTGTCCATTTACCCTTTATGTCCTCACAAACATAGACCCGTACTCTCAAACCCCTGCTAATGCTGTGTGCGTGTGTGTCCTCGTTAGGCTGATGAACGATACCGGAAGAACATCCAGGGCTCCCCTCAATCAGCACAGAGCAAACCACAGCAGCCACCGGTGCCGCCACGCTTAGAGTCTTCCTACCCCAACGGGAACTCGTCCTCTGAGGCGCCCGCCATGCACCGGCCTGTGGAACCACAGGTAACCACCATGACCTCAAACCCCTCTCCCCTCCTCTCTCCCTTAAATTATTATCCTCCTTTACTTTCACAACCTTTGAACTCAGGCAGCATTTTGCATTGGTGGGTTGTGGCTTCTCAAATCAAATCAAATTTTATTTGTGTAGCCCAAAATCAAGAAATATATTTGTCTCGGAGGGCTTTACAATCTGTACAGGGAGTGACACTCTCTGTCCTCAGACCCTCGATTCGGGTAAAAAAAAAATATGGTAACAATAACGACAGTGACAACACATGCAGTGGATGCCACGCAGGACCACAGCAGCAGCCACAATCCATGAGAATCTGCTGGAAGAGAGAACACAGAAACAACGGGGAAGAAGTTCCCTCCTGAGGGTGCAGTGTTCTAGAGGGGTAGTAAGGTATTATGAGCTCTTTTAGATATGATCTTGGTTCCTGTCAGAACACGTGCAGCAGCATTCTGAATCAGCTGCAAACTCTTAAGAGACTTATTAGAGCAGCCTGATAACAAAGAGTTACAGTAGTCCAGCCTAGAAGTAACAAATGCATGGACTAGTTTTTCTGCATCCGCTTGAGATATGATGCGTATGATTTTGGCAATGTTACGTGGAGGGAGAATGCAGTCCTCGAATTTTGTTTTATATGGTCATTAAAGGACAAATCCTGATCAAAGACAACTCCAAGATTCTTTACGGTGGAGCTGAAGGCCAAGGTGATCCCGTCTAAGGCAACTAAATCTTTGAGAGACAGTTTCTGAGGTGTTTGCGTCCAATTACGAGAACTTCAGTTTTATCTGAATTTAGCATCAGAAAATTGTGGGTCATCCAATTTTTTATGTCCTTAATGCATGCTTGGAGTTTAGTTAAGTGATTGGTTTCATCAGGCTTGATCGATAAATATACCGTATTTTCCGGACTATAAGCCGCTACTTTTTTCCCATACTTTGAACTATGCGTCTTATACAGAGGTGCGGCTTTTCTATAAATTTTTCTTCAGCCCACAGGAAGCAGACAAGTCCTCTGTAACAAGACATGGCATTGAATTTAATACTATAGTAATAATTTCCCTAAATTTGGCTACTGCACTGTCCGATAAACATCTGCTGTAGGAGTTTCTGCAAAAAGGCTTATAGTCCAGTAGTATGAACTCAAAGGTTATTAGAAAATAGCCAGATAGAATAGGATTCTGTGGAAAGACTATTAGATGATCAATTTCAATGCCATATGAGAGTACAAGGTCAAGAGTGTGGTTCAGACAATGAGTCGGTTTATTTACACTCTGACAGAAGCCAATTGAGTCTAACAAAGAGATAAATGCAGTACTAAGACTATCACTGTGGTTGTCAACATGAATATTAAAATCACCTACAATAATTACTTTATCTGTTTTAACGATCAAGCCTGATGCAAATTCTGCAAATTTAGATAAAAATTCAGAATAAGGACCTGGAGCCTCGATGTAATATAACAAATAAAATTGGCTGTAATGTTTTCCAGGTTGGGTGAGTCAGGCTAAGAACGAGACTTTCAAATGAATTATAATTTAGTTTAGGTTTGGGATTTATGAGTAAACTAGAGTCTAATATGACGCAGGCGCAGAGAAGCGTGTAAGACTGCAGCTCTGCTTCCTGGTCTCAACTCTGGATTGTCACGGTTAAGATCGACCAATAAACGTGGCCATGTTTCTAGATAGGAGAGCTGCTCCATCCAAAGTCTTGGTGGTGTACCGTGGGCTTCTGTTCTGAGGCTATGCCTCCTTCGAACAGTCACCCAGCCTCCCGGCTGCTCGGGAACTACCGGGGGACGGCTAGGTAAAGCTGCCTTCGGTGGTACTGCACCGGCTACAGGGGACTTGCCAACTATAGCAGCTACTGACTGTTGGGTGGTGCGGTACTGTGCCTCTAAGTCGCTAAGCCTCGCCTCCAGAGCTACAATAAATTACATTTATTACAATTACCATTTTCACTAAAGGAGGACGAGGAGTAACTAAACATCTGACACACAGGACAGGAAAGAGTGGGAGAGAAGAGAGAAGCCATTGTTTAGCTAGGCTTGTTAGTGAGACAAACAGAAACTGATGAAAACTATCGAAATGTGGCTACTAAGTTTAAGAGACCTGTCCACGCACAAACAGGACAGTTTAAGTGATGGTGTAAAGTTATGGAGACACTCGCCAATGTGAGGAATATATGAAAATCTGATTAGGTGAGCAAAACAGAGAGCACCGTGTCAGTAACACCGGTAACCGGAAATGACAGAATACGCTTACCGTAAAGCAGGTCGTAAAGACACCAACCAGTGAATGTGTCCAGTCCAGTGGTGCCTTTTCTCTCACAGAAACACAGCTGATCTCCTGAGCCCCGGTGGCAGAAGCTTTTATTTATTTATTTTACTTTTTTTTAAATCACTTATGGTGCTTCCATTCACATTGCATGATGCACTGCATTGTATCAAAAGAAACCAGATAACAGAGAATTGTAAAATCAGCCTAGTTTGTAGCCTCACATTCATGTGGCAGTACACCCCATCTCCACTGACTGTAGATGTTGCCTGTGTGTTTTACTTTGGTCATAATTGCTAAAACAGTCTCTCTTTCAGGTGATTGTGTTTGCTCTCGCCCTGTTGACTGAACATCTTGATCGTGATTGAACTAGAGTAGATGTGTTCACTAGCTGTCCTGCTTTTCTCTCATTCCCTCCTTCCTAAATTGTGTTTCCAACTGAACTCTTTCAGGTTGTTTCATCTGGAGAATGGATCTGTCTATCTGCTGTCGTTGAACTTCAATGGTTGCCATTTAAATACAGGGTTGTCATCACTTCTATTTCAATTCACTGCTTTTTAATTGTAAATTGTGACACAATTGTTAAACATTGTTTTTTTTTGTTTTTTTTTACAAAAAATGTGGCAATGAAAAAGAAATGATCTCAACCCTGATGATATACCATTCTACCATGATTAACTCTATGATTGACAGGACTCGTCAAGCCAAACAAAAGTACTTTCACCAAATGTGTAATTATTGTTACGTGTAAGTCACTTTTCCCCAAAAGTTTGCATATGTGTGTGTGTGTGTGTGTGTGTGTGTGTTTGCGTGTGTGTGTAAACATGCAAATGTTTGTTGTCTAGCAGTATGTTGGGGGTTTGATCATCTCTGCTCTACATACTGTACCTCCTCATTGTGTGCTAGTGATTAAAAACATCTATAATTCATAGGCACACAGATTTGCAGCAGGGTGACTCAGACAGTGTTAGTCATCCTCTCAGCGAAGAAACTCAACCCACTTAACATGAATAATCACAGTTCATTAAAGTCAATCTGTTTTGAATATGTCAACCAGATAAAATTATACAAAAACTGTGCAGTAACTTGGTGAAATGGGGTTGGAGGGGTGGTGATGTAATTCGCTAGTGTGTTAATAAGCATTTGGCATAATGTTTAAAGTGGATTATCTCTCATTAGCTGCAAATCATCAGACTCAGATGCGGCGTTGTGTTGTTAATGTGTCCTTGTTACGTGCTCATACGTCACTGTGTATAGACTTAAACATGGACCAGGTCGTCTGATTAAATGAAAATGAAAACTGCAGTTTGAACTACTGAACCAGGTCAGGTTTTCATACTTTAATGACAAAACAAGTTGTTACGTCAGTGCCTTCCTAAATAACTTACAAAAACAACGAACATGAGCTTTAACTGATCTGACACCTCTGTGCTTAAGGTCCGGTTCAGTTTAGACAACAAAGACTACTTAGTTGAGGTAAAAGAAGCTCATGGTCATGAAGAAGGTTGTTTGTCCCAACCATGAACATGTGCATGTTGTATACCTTGTATGTGTTTTTTGCCAACATGTATGTTTGCACGCTAGCCTGTGTTCATGCCTTGTTAATACAAATCATCTCCATGCTTGGTACTAGTGGTGAGGCTGAGTCTTCCTGAGGCCTAAAATTGCTGAGGCTATATTTAAAGCACAAGGGAACATTTTAGACTGTAGTACTGCTGTTGTCAGTGGTTTACTATGTGTTAACTAGTTTTTGACTATTTTATCCTCCTAATGTCATCAACATATTTATCTGAAATAGCATCCAACAAGTTTAGTTTCCTTAAACTATTAAATGAATCCAAACAGTTTAAACAGATGTAGATGAAGGATGACAGAGGGAAAAACGACTCTCACTAATGTTTGTCTCAAGATCACTTCAGCCTCATCTCTACATTCACTGCCTGCTTTTCGTTGATGTTACTGTCTTGTTTGAATTATTTCCTTCCCCTATGTCACTCTAAGAAATTAAAAGTATGACATATGATACCTATTGTTGCTAAAGCTACACCTTTCTAGCTCTTACAGAGCAGTTTCTGCTCACCCAGAAGGTTCAGTCTCAGTGACAGCAAGTATAAAGTGTACATACCTTTATTTTATGTGTCTTTCTTCTCTCCTTCCATTGCACTTTACAAATGTGGGTTCTGTAGGGGCTCTGCTAAGATTTGGAACCAACCATGTGTCATTGAGGTCAAAATGTCGTCAGGGTTTCTCTCTGTCTCATCACTGTTCCTTGAAGGGTGTTCCATGTTCCCCTCTGTAGTTCCTCTCACACATTCTCTCTATTAGCTAAATGTCAATGCATTGTTGAAAATTATAAAACAGGCAGTAGACTTTTCTATCTAATAAATCAGAACATTCATCAGGGAATTAATTAATGAAGACTTCAACAGCAAAATAAGTTTTAAAATGCATCATTGATGTTGAAAATCTCACATGAGCATTCTTGATATTTCCTTAAATGTCATGTACTAATGATGAATGGTAAAGGGCCTTTTATTTAACACACACATATGAAGCCAGTAAGTCACATTCTATGTCTAAAAAAGCCTCATGTTGAAGCTTCATGTCAATATTCCTGAACTTTTCACAGAGGGGTTCCTCATGGAACTGTTTTAGGTTTCTGTACGACTCCAATCTGATAAGCCCCTAAAGATACCCTGCACTGCATGCACACTCACCCGTCCTCCCCCGATGTGTTCTGTTTTTATCGTCTGGAAGGTCCGTTCCCATCTGGCTGCTTTAAAGAGCAGCGGCAGTGTGGCCTCATCAAACTCCTCCGCTACCACCCCTCCTGCTGCGTCTCGACCGCACTCTTTCAGCGAGCCTCTTACCCTTAGCTTTGAAAATCTTCACCTTCGCAACTGCCAGGAACCCCGCCAACACCACCACCAACACCATCACCCTCCATCTTCATCACCATCCTCCTCATCATCAACTCCTGCACGCACTGACCCACAACCCCACCCCCAGCCTAGGCCCTCGCTCCATGAGCTGGCCCCTTCAGTGGAGGTCCCTCCTAGGGTAAGGACAGGTAGAAAGACCCCTGGGCGTTCATCCTGAATCCCCAAGAAACCAAACTGTCATTATCCTGAACTGTTCAATTCATTACTTTAACAGCTTCCTACCCTCTGCCTAATTCTTTAGTGTTAGAATCAGTGTTGACTCTAAGAAAAGTAGTTTGCTGTTAATAAGAACCAGAAAATTCAGTATGTGACCTGTTAACAAACTAGCTGTGGGTACTGCGATGATGCTGAACACATGGACATGTTGAGACAGTGTGTCTCTCTTTATGTTATGTTGCTTTTTCTTTCCTCACCAGACTAATTTAGCCATGTACTGTATGGCCACAGACAGATATAAAAATAACTGCAGAAGAAGAGAAAAATAAGCAAAGGAGGGTGGGATGTTTTTGCATTTAAAAAATCAGTTTTTCCCACCTGAATGTATGTATAGGATGTTGAACACTCTGGTTAAGTATAGTAAAGACAGGAAAGCTATTTGACACCACCCACAAATGTGGGTAGTAAGAATTAAAAAAAAAAAAAAAAATCTAAATTCAGTCCTCTGAGCCAAAGTTAGTTGTCCTCCAGAAAAGAAAAACCCGCTGTTCTAAACATAACTGCTGCTAAGCCGAACCACAACCCTGTCCAGACTGAACCGTATTGTACGTAGAGTTTGAATACACCACATGACCACCGGTTAGAATGAGACACGTCACAGGAGTTTTCACTCTTGCAATACAGGAGAAGCATGTTCCTTAGGAAGGGCTGACCTTTGATTAACATCAGTACATATCGTTTCCACTGTATGGTCTTTAATCTCAATGCCTCTTTATGTTCTAAATGACTAGGCTGAGTTCTGTTCTGCATGGCTTTGTTTTGTTGTGCTGCACTTTGGATGCTACCCATTGTTCTGCATTGGCTTTACTAGATTTCATTATGACTCAGGGGGGGTAAGATAATGATAAGTACAGCATCCTTTTGATGTACAAATTCATATGGTTATCATGACAGGTAACATGTTTGAACGATAGACAAGGTTTGTTAACAATGGTTAAATTAGTCTGGTGAGGAGTGTAGCTATTACTTCAGGGGCGGTCAGTCGATACGTTTTATGTATCTGCTTGCACTATCAAGCACATTCATGCACACGTGTATGTATGAGCTGGTCACTGTCTTTATCATGAAAGGTTCCTGTCAGGACAACATCAAGGTCCCCGGTGTTGTCGAGGCGAGACTCGCCTCATCACCATGGCAACGCCTCACACAGCAGTCATGCTGCGCACCGCAACACTGCCAGGTAAACTGACACGACCCCTCTGATTTGTGTGAATCTGTGTGCGTTTTTCGTTGGAGCACTACTGCAGACGTCTTCATTTCTTCAGTTTTTCTCTTCTACCTCCATAAGTCCCCATCTCTCTTCTAACACAAGGACCAAATGTTATGGTCAGTTCAAAATATAATATTAAGAAATTGATAGTAGATATTAAGAAAAGGTGCTGTAAACCAGCTGATTTTGAGAAATTGTTTATATGTGATACTGTATGGTCAGTGTGCTGTACTGAGCATCCTGAGTTATAAAATTAGCAATTCCATAGACTCTACAGATAGAATTACATAGCTAATAATAATTCATGAACAGTACATTGCACCATTGTTAGATTATGTACAATTAATTGTAATAAAATATTGATCATATGGAAATTACAATGGAGTTTTCATAGTGTAACATGGCTAATATATGAATAGATATAATGGATATCTAGGGATTACATTTTTAAAAACTGAATAACCCAAAGTATAGAATTCATAAATAAGTAATGCCACTTATTTTGCATTATCTGCAGGGTTTGACATATGAATCCTCTTTGTAATATACTGTAGAAACTGTAGGATATACAAATAAAAGGGGTCAAAAATAAATATTTTTATGATAGCTTATTAAATATGCAAGTTTTAATTGTTTAATGAAACTCCCTAAATCTACATACATGAACTGTATGTACGTATATAGAAACTGAACTGGGCTCAAAATGGGAGCACAATGTCAGTTTATACAAGAAAGTAGTTTAAAGCCTTCAGGAACAGTGTGGCACCTGGTTGCTGCTATGTGATTAGAAAGAAATGTAAAAGAACGACTTTCAACACACACACGCACACACGCACACACAGCTATCCTCACTGAATGTACACACACTGTCTTCACTGTTTGTGTTGCTGTAGTCTTTGTCTATGGAGTTGTGTGGGAGGGTTTATGTAATCGTGCTAGCTGTCTAACCTTGTGATATGTCTTTGTGTGTGTGTATTTTCATCTCTCCACTCCTCTAACCCCGCTTTGCTGTTTTTTTGTATCTTTAACAATTTAGAATTGAATTAGCAGATTTGTACTTGTTTTCACATTAATCATAAAGATGATTATTCCTTATAACTCCAGATTAGAGCTTATCTTTTATATATATATATATATATATATAAAGAGGAAAATGGATAAAATTAAAAACATTGTATATTGGCTAAAAATATTAGCTATTTACATCTTCAGTATAGAAATATCTGTTTCAGTATCATTATAAACCCAGTGTTTAAAAATCAACACACAGTAGTTCTGCGAGCCCGCCATTTAGAAGTTTCTCTCTACACTTTTTACATCTTTGACTCTCATGACTGCGGTGTGTATTGGCTCTGCAGTGCGGCGGAGCCTCGGCTGCTGTGGGAGCGAGTGGAGAAACTGGTTCCCAGATCGAGTAACAGTAACAGTGGCAGTGGAGGCTCCAGTTCCTCCAGCAGCTCCAGTAACTCCAGCTCCCAGCCCGGTTCTCACTGCGGCTCTGGAGAGAGGTTCAGGGCCCGTTGTGAGTCCACACACACTCTTAACAAAACTGCATTTACAAGCATTTTGTCCTCGGGAGGTGGACAAAATAATAATAAGAAAAACATCATCTTAACATACAGTTGTGCTAAAGTAAATATTAGGTTTGTAAAGGAGAGACACAAGCACTCAGGTGGAAACACACGTAGTTTGATTTGCCTTTTTTGGTATCAAAATCACTCATAACGATATACTGACCATTCACCCCTCACTCCTCCCCCCTCCGCCTCCCCCAGCCTCATCCAAATCAGAGGGCTCACCCCTCCAACGGCCAGAGAATGCTGGGAAAAAACCAGAGGAGAGGAGGGACTTGGTCAGGCCGAACAGACCAGCGGTGAGAGTTAGACTCAAAGCTGACTAGGCAGTAGTGCACTAGCTGGTATAGATCTAGATGTGTAACCGTGTGTGTGTGTGTGTGAGATGTCTTGGTTTGGCCTGCTAGAGCTTTTTCTCATAGTTTCTTTTTGGTGTGTGAATGATAAGAATAAATGGGCTTGTTTGGGTTGTGTCATGTGATATGCTTTCCTTCCAACAGAGTAAGACTTTTCTGCACTAATCGCTTGTTTTCTCTCTACTGGTCTCTGCCTGGGTGGCGGCCATCTTAACTCATGCCTTCCCTAACACCAATCAAGACTTGACCTTTTCTTCTAGACTGATAATCATTTTTCATCTTTCCAGCTCTAATATTTATTTCATTGAGAGAATTAATCCACTAACCTTGCCTTCAGAAGCTTGATGAGCATCAGCTGTACGTGCTCTCGACTGTTATCTCCTTCCTCGCTTCATCTTTTGGCTGCTCTCATGCTGGCTTCTCATTGGCTCATTGTACTTCTATAACCACACTTCCTCTTTCAGCTTTCTGTTTCTGTAAAAAAAACATATGACACCTTAACTAACAATTTTAATATCTTGATAACAAACAACCCAGTTGAAGAATGGACAAAACTCCAGATTGAAAAAAAAAAAAAGATGAAATGAAGTTTGACTCGGGTTTTCGCCTTTCACCTCTTGACCGTTAGGACCTGACTGCTCTGGCCAACGAGCTGCGTGCAGTGGACGACGTTCGTCCTCCAAATAAGGTGACTGATTATTCGTCCTCCAGTGAAGATTCAGATACCACTGATGAAGATGATGATGAAGAGGTGGACCAGGAGGCAGGAGAGGAGTCTACCTCTGGTCCGGAGGACTCTAGAGCTGTGTATGTACACAAGTTAAACCTGTGATCTCATTTACACTTTCTAGTGACACTGTAACATGCAACACTGTCTGTACCAACAGAATGCATCAGTTTAGCCTAGTAGATGAGGTTATATTCCTCTTAAACAGAACTGCATGTTGGTTTGGATGAAATCATAGGGAATATACAGATAGACTAGGCGATACTAGATCTTTTTTTTTTATATTGTGGCCAAATCAGAATGTATTTGTGTTGACTACCTCTTCCTCTCTTCTGCAGCTCTTCCAGGCTGAGTAATGGAGAGACGGAGTCAGTGAAAACCATGATTGTTCATGACGAGGGCGAGAGCGATATCGGCTCCACGCCCTGCAAAGACAGCACGCTGATCGTCAGACAGGTACTGCCTGAAAAGAAAAAAAAATGATCCGAGTCTGTTCACACCAGTCACACTGTACGCCTTATACTTTTAGTTGTTCTCTTGTGTGTTTTCTTCATTCATACCCCAAGTGTTTTTCCATTTTGTTTACATGCGTTGATCATTTTCTGTTCTTAAATACTTTGCATGGCCAGTGGAGAAGGTAGAGAAGCATGTAGACAAAACGGCAGGTTGCCTCGAAGATCTCATGCAGCTGTAATTTATTTATGAATACCTATTTGAACGTATTACATGAAATTTAATTTACATTTTCGACCGGTTAAGAAGGACATTTAATAGATTTTAAAGTTATTTCATCAGTCGATACATTATGCAGTTAGTACCAATACACACCACTAAATGATTATTCTCTCACCATATATTGATTACTAACGGCAGCTTTGTTTCCACCTGTAGAGTAGCCGCTGTAGCTTGCCCTTTGCTCTAGCTAACACCTTTCCTTCCCCTGAACTCATCAGGAACACATCTAGACCCAAAGTCGTGTACCCCTCTTTCTACTTCCAGAGTGCAGGTGACAACAAAAAGCGGCCGGGCACCGGCTCCGGCCCGGGCCAAGCCCAGAGCCCCGGCCTGCTTGCAGGCTTCGCCCCGAGTCCCGGCTCGATGTCGAGCCCGGGTCTCGGCCATCACACCCCCAGCCCCCACCATCACCATCACCCCACACAGCACTCGGACAGGAACGGCTTTGCCGGCCACATCCATCACCTCCCAGACCTGATCCAGCAGAGCCACCTTTCCTCCCCCTCCTCCTCCGCCTCCAACTCCCCCTCCTCCTCCAGCCTTGCAAGCCCCTCCACCATGTCCCCCCAGAGCCCCCTGGACAAGCTCGGCATCCTCCTGGAGGTATGTCCCCTATCCCTGACACAGACACGGACCTGTGGGTGCCTTTTTTTTGTCTAATCTTGAACAGGAGGAGCAAAGAGAGGTCAAAACCATCATGGCCTGCCAGAATTGGGGAACACAGTAAAGCAGAATCCAGTAAAAACGCATTATACCAAAATTAAGTTTTAGAGAACTGTGGGAGTTCCAATAACCCAATAATATTAATAGCTTGAAAAACATGTTTTTCATCATGACTTGTGGTGAAATTCTGCTCTCACTGTTGTGTTTCCACATTTCTGATCGGCCATAATGATAATGTCTTTTCCTGCAGCTGTTGTTTTTCTGTGCTGGATTGGGTGGGATATCCTCTGCTGGTTACCATCGGTACTGACGATCCTTCCCTGCCTCTAAATGACTCCCCACTATTTCTTGTGGAAAATCTGTACAAATTCTTGTTAGGCTTGTTGAAGATATTTGCATATGCCCATACATACAATTTACCAGGCTGTGTAGGTTTATAGCATGTTGCTTGGAAGAAATTAAACAAGAATTCATTTCTTAAACCTTAGTAAAGTACTACTAAAATACTAGTCCTAAAATAAAAAAATATAACATTTCCTCTATGGGAGCGGAGTAGTGAGCTTGGATTTACAATCACAACAGACCTGTTAGTTCTGGTTTTGAGCGTTTTTGCCGAAGTGTCCCCTGAGACCAGTCGTTGTTTTATAAGCATTCCCCCAAACGTCTAAATCTCGTTTTATTTCTTGACATCACCTATTTTCAGCAAATGAGTCATATTCTTACATTCCCCAGACAATAGAACATAGCGAACAGGGCAGTTAGGAGCACAACGGCAAGTATGTTTCCAATGGAAATACTTTTTTAGTAAGTATAAGTACTATAAGTAAATAGTAAGTAAATATTTTTTTTGTTTTGTTTTGTTTTGTTTTCCCTTTTGTCAACACCATATGTTTTTAGTCTCCACCATTGTTTTTTTTATACCTGTATTTATACTTTTACCTCCTGATTGAATGCCGAAAACATATTTTTGCATGCAACGCATTCAGAAATATTTCAGTTTGCCTGCTTGTTTGACTGCATTGTCTTGTTAATCGTTTACATTATTCTTTATCTTTCAAAAATAAGAGTGTTGAGATTTTCTCACCACTAAATCGTGTTGTCTCTCTCTGTAGAGCCAGTCTAGTAATAACATGCAGAAACACAAGTCCTCCTCCTCCTTCACTCCGTTCATCGACCCCCGCCTCCTCCAAGTCTCTCCCTCCACCGGCAGCGCCCTCAACAATGTTGGTAAGTCCAGTTGCTTTTTGCATACTTAATCGCTACAGTTCCGTTTTTATCAATCAGCTGGCTGCTGGCATTTAAAATGTACAGTTGTTTAAGATTCTCATGAATGCTTCAGCGGTGTTTACTGTTGTTAACACCGCCCCAGTAGTTTGCAGCCTTACGTTGAGCCAATGAACCAAACTGAAAACAGGTTCCTCAGGGGTTAGGATCCTGAGTGTGTGACAAAACGACAAAATGTTATAACCAAACCCAAAGCGGTTCAGCAGCGTTGACTCTCACACACATCTCGTTAGCTGCTTCAGTTTACAAACAAAGTTGTCTTATCATGGCAGTCCTCCCGTTCCCATCATCCCACAGAGGACATAGTCAGGGCCAGATCTTTCCAGCCTCAAAGCCTCTGGTATGCCGAGCCATTACCTCACCAGATGCAGCTGGTGACTGGCCACTGACCCTCTTAAATACGCTAGATTGTTCGGTCTGCATTTAATCATTGTTTTAATGAGTTTAGATTTTCCTACAGCTGTGATTTTAATACAGGCAGAGAGAAGCAGTACTCTACTCTGAGGGAAAGAAAACAAAACTGCCTTTAAACAATTTTAGATTTGAGTAGATCAGTTGCTGGATTCATTTCCTTGGATAAGGTGCTTGTATTTCAGACTCTGTTTGAAATGAATCTCCCCAGTCTTTAATTTTTTCATTACAGTCAATCCTCATGATTTACAAAAGCAAAAAGCACCTTTTAATACTGACCTTGTGCATGACCCCCACCCTGCCCGGTTACTTATACATCCTACACCATCCTACCTAAGCCCCTCCCTTTGACCTTTTAGGCTACGCAAACGACGCCCGGCTGGCAGAGGCGCTGAGGGCCGACCCGTCCCGGAAGGGCTCCGTGGTCAACGTTAATCCGGTCAACACTCGCCCGCAGAGCGACACACCAGAGATCCGCAAATACAAAAAGAGATTCAACTCTGAGATCCTATGTGCTGCACTCTGGGGTAAGAACATCACCACTAACCTTTCTGTGTATTCATTTTAGCAGCTTCACATTAGTAAATAAATGTTACGTCACCATGAACAAATGAGACAACATCTCAACAGGAACACTGTCGTTCTGTCGCTGAAGCATCTTCAAATGGACACAACATCATCACAACTGTCAAACTTATTTTAGGGTTATATTTTTGAGTTTTTAAACACCATCTGCATCTCCAGAAATCTCACTCTTTGCTATCCCATAGATTGAAGTTCAAGCTATCATCAAAACAATAAGGTTGTATTACTTTTTTCCTTGTCCATGACACAATGTGCCCATGTTGCTTCAACTAATGAATAATAAGATTATGTTCCGTATCTATCAAAACTACAGCAGTTTTTAGCAATACCAGCCTTCACCACCTGGTGGCAGCAAAGCTCAGATAATGATCTGTCTCCATCTGTCTGACCAGACTGCATAGTATATTACCAGCTGTAATCAGTGTTGTTAGAGTTGTCCTCTAAGTGTGTATGTGTGTGTGTGTGTAGGAGTGAACCTGCTGGTGGGAACAGAGAGTGGTCTGATGCTGTTGGATCGCAGCGGCCAGGGAAAAGTTTACCCTCTGATCAACCGACGACGCTTCCAGCAGATGGATGTCTTGGAGGGACTCAACGTCCTGGTCACTATATCAGGTACACAAACACGCACACACACACACACACAGGCGAAAGAGTGTGCACACATATTTTTCTTATTTTGTTAATTTTGTTATTGTTAAACTTTATGCAGCCAAATTAGTCCCACTGGTGTGAAGAATTGATCAATAAAATGGACTGAAGTAAACATGAAACCACGTTTGAGTCATTCACACGCACACTCACGTGTACACACACACATAGTTGAATATTAATAATGTAGTTTGACTTTATTATGAGACTGAACAGTTTCACTTCTGTAAGTCGTGCTGTGTCAGCTCATAGTGCACTTGTACTTGTACATCTGTTTGATTGGTCAACTTCTCTTCCCACATTCACCCACACCCACACACCTGTAAATAAACACTAAACCCGGCTGCATCTTACATGTTCTCAGACAAAACGGTACACTTTATGTAATATTTGTCAGACATTAAATGCAATAGCATTCTTACTTCTCCTGTTTCTCAATTTTGCACACGCATATGCACACACTAGTGTCACAACAGAGGTTTTAGCTAAACGGATGTTGAGTAAATCGCTGCCGAGTAAGACCACGTCATGTGTATGTACAATATGTAACTCTGACACACTTAGGTTTTCCATGATGGAATGAAATTTCCTTCTGAGATTTCCTTCTGTGAAACACGTTGGTGGTACGTTGTATCAACATAGCACGTGAGAGGCTGACAAAAAGCTGTAAACCCACCCAGGCCACATCCTGATAGTATCTCATTTATAATATAAACAATGGCCTTACACATTAAACATATGACCAACTTAAAGAAGACTGTGACGGTTTCTCCGTCTCGTGGGTTCTTTCAGCACAGAGTAGACGGACCACAGCTTGTTCACAATTTAGACGCTTTATTTAACACATATATCAACCAACACGGCAGCCGATCGCAGGCGTTTTGCTGCCGTCTGCCGTGTGTCTTTGTCTGTCCGTGTCCGTGGCCGTGCTTCACTGGTTCATGCTCTCCCCTCCCTCTGTCCAGCACGCCACTATATCGGGAGGTGAGAGTGATTAACCACCTGGGAACCGGTGTGGCAATCACTCTCACCTGGCGCTGCTCTCCCGCGCCCTCTCCACACCTCTCTCCCGCAGCTGATGCACCACGCCCCCTCCACATATCCCCACCGCCCGATTTAGGCCGGGGAGCCGTCCGGCCTAACCTACTCCCCCCCGCCTCCCCCCAGGGAGCGGGAGCGGAAGTCGTCCACAGGCATCTGCTCCCCCGGCCTGCGGTGGAATCTCTGGAGGTGAGCGTGGTCCGAGCAGAGGGTGAATGGGCGCCTCCGCCCGACGCATCAGTCTGGAAGACAAAAGGGAGAGAAATGTTAGGGGTGCGGAGAGGGGGTTCCCCACAGAGGGCCTGCTTTACCCTCCTCGCCCTTCTCCTTTTCAGGGGGTGGTGCAGGGGACGAGGAGTCGTGTCTCCTCTCTCTCCTCGCGCTCCTGGTTTCCAGTCCAGGAGGTAAAGGAGACAGGGAAGAGGAGGATTCACGTCTGGTCCTCGAGCGCCTCCCTTTCTCCAGGTCTCTGCTCCTCTCTTCCTCCCCGTCTCTATGACGTCTGTTGACGGCCGGGGAACGAGAGGCGGGGGACAGGGAGGCTCGGGACAGGTGCGCGTCCCTCCTTCTGCCGTTTCCCTGTTGAGGAGGCGACGCCGGCCTCTTCTCCGTCTCCTTCCTTTTGTCCTTCCTGGACCGGGGAAGGGCGCCGAAGGGCCGGCAACCCGGATCACCTGCCCGACCTCCCTTACTGGACACTCGCGGCGGAAGTGTCCGGGCCGCCTGCACCTCCAGCACTCCTGTCCTGCCGCCCGAGGGACCTTCCGTGGGCTAGGCGCAGCGCCCCTAGCGGCAGGACCCTGTGGCGGAAGAGAAGGAGAAGAAGAAGGGATGTTAGTGCGGGGCGGGGGCGTCGGTCGAGCCGGTGTGTGTCTCTGGGGAACGGGAGCAGGTCTTCTCCGGGGCGCCGGCACGGGACAGGCGGGAGCGGATGGCTGACCCTCCTGCGCCCGGGCTCTGGAGACGACGGCTAGGTGGTCCTCCGCCAGGGTGATGGCCGCGGCCAGGTCCGCCGGGCGGTGCCCGCGCACCCAGTCCGACGTCGCCGCCGGGAGCCCCTCCAAGAACTGCTCCGCCACGATCTGCCCCATCAGCCGTTCCTCGCCGGCGGAGTCCCCCGGTCGCAGCCATCGCGTCGCCGCGTCTTTCAGCTGCCGGGCGAAGATGAACGGCCGATCAGCGGGCCCCAGCCTGGCTCCCCGAAACCGGCGGCGGTGGTCCTCCGCCGAGGAGCCCATCCGATCCAGGATGGCTCCCTTGATGTCCCCGTACCGATCCCGGGAGGGCCCCGGCAGTCCGAGCGCCGCCGTCTGGGCATCCCCCGACAGCAGGGGGAGCAGCCGCACGGCCCACTCCGCCTCCGGCCAGCCGCACGCCGACGCCGTTGCCTCGAACGCTTCCAGGTATGACTGGGCATCATCGCTCCCAGTCATCCTGGGCAGGGTCATGCCGGAGAGCGAGGGACCCGGCGACGCTGTCCCCTCCCGGACCAACATCGCCTCCAGCAGCTGCGTCTGCCTCTCCCTCTGCTGCTGTAGCGCCGCGAGCTGCTGCCTGGTGAGCACGGCCTCGTCCCGCCTCACCGCGGCGACCTCCGCCACCATCTGGGCCAGCGCCGTCGCTTGCTGCGGCTCCGCCATCACCTCTGTGCTGAGCCACATTGGGTGCCAAAATGTGACGGTTTCTCCGTCTCGTGGGTTCTTTCAGCACAGAGTAGACGGACCACAGCTTGTTCACAATTTAGACGCTTTATTTAACACATATATCAACCAACACGGCAGCCGATCGCAGGCGTTTTGCTGCCGTCTGCCGTGTGTCTTTGTCTGTCCGTGTCCGTGGCCGTGCTTCACTGGTTCATGCTCTCCCCTCCCTCTGTCCAGCACGCCACTATATCGGGAGGTGAGAGTGATTAACCACCTGGGAACCGGTGTGGCAATCACTCTCACCTGGCGCTGCTCTCCCGCGCCCTCTCCACACCTCTCTCCCGCAGCTGATGCACCACGCCCCCTCCACAAAGACATATTACGCTTTTTGTGGTTTTCTGTTATTTATACACCGTTATGGTGTCACATATTTACAGCCCTGAAAAACCACTGCGAAATGATCAGTTTCTCAAATTTTGCTATTTATATGTATGTGTTTGAGTAAAATGAAAATTATTCAATGAACTATTGTCCCAAATTCCAAATAAAAATATTATCTTTTAAGAGAATTTATTTGCAGAAAATGATAACTGGTCAAAATAACAAAAACATGCAGTATTCATACTCGAATAATGCAAAGAAAACAAGATCATGTTTATTTTTAAACAACACAATACAACTGTTTTTAAACTGTTTCCATGTGTCTTGGCCTGCTCTGCACCAGGCTTTCACATTTGCACAAACATTCAAGCAGCTCAGCTTTGTTTGATGGCTTGTGACCATCTTCCTCTTGAACACATTCCAGAGGTTTTCCACAGGGGTCGGGTCTGGAGATTGAATGTTATCCGATGGTCCTCCATCAACACCTTGATCGTCCTGGCTGTGTGCCATGGTCCTGCTGGAAAATCCAAACTTCAGAGTTGAGGAACATTGTCAGAGCAGAAGGAAGCAAGTTTTCTTCCAGGATAACTTTTTACAAGACTTGATTCATGCGTCCTTCACAGAGACAAATCAACACTGTGGCTTTCCGGCCTCTCAGATGATCAGATGTTGGGCAAAGCTGAAAATTAGACTCATCAGAGAAGATGACTTTCTATAGTTTTATAGTCCTACAGTCCTACAGTCCTATAGTCCTACAGTCCTACAGCCTTATAGTCCTACAGTCCTACAGCCCTACAGTTCTATAGTCCTACAGTCCTACAGCCTTATAGTCCTACAGTCCTACAGCCTTATAGTCCTACAGCCCTACAGTCCTATAGTCCTACAGTCCTATAGTCCTACAGTCCTACAGCCTTATAGTCCTACAGCCCTACAGTCCTATAGTCCTACAGCCTTATAGTCCTACAGTCCTACAGCCTTATAGTCCTACAGTCCTACAGCCCTATAGTCCTACAGCCCTACAGTCCTACAGTCCTACAGCCCTATAGTCCTACAGTCCTACAGTCCTACAGTCCTACAGTCCTACAGCCCTATAGTCCTACAGTCCTACAGTCCTACAGTCCTACAGCCCTACAGTGCTACAGTGCTACAGTCCTACAGTCCTACAGTTCTACAGTCCTATAGTCCTATAGTCCTATAGTCCTACAGTCCTACAGTCCTACAGTCCTACAGTCATATAGTCCTACAGTCCTACAGTCCTACAGTCCTACAGTCCTACAGTCCTACAGTCCTACAGTCCTATAGTCCTACAGTCCTACAGTCCTACAGTCCTATAGTCCTACAGTCCTACAGTCCTACAGTCCTACAGTCCTATAGTCCTACAGTCCTACAGTCATATAGTCCTATAGTCCTATAGTCCTACAGTCCTACAGTCCTATAGTCCTACAGTCCTACAGTCATATAGTCCTACAGTCCTACAGTGCTGTAGTCCTACAGTCCTACAGTCCTACAGTCCTACAGTCCTACAGTCCTACAGTCCTATAGTCCTATAGTCCTACAGTCCTACAGTCCTATAGTCCTACAGTTCTACAGTCCTATAGTCCAATCCTTATGGTCCTCAGCTGAACTCTTCTTCAATTCTCATTGATGAAGGGCTTTTTTCTAGTTTTGCACAGCAGCCCTGCCCCTGTGAGTCTGTCAAAGTTGACATTTAGTTTGTGGTTAGTTGACATACTACAGCCGGCTAATACCTATCTAATCAGGACAGAGTAGGTTAATCTGGAGGGAGGCCTTAAAGAGACAGGAGCTAAAAACAGCCTGTTTCAGACTGAACTGAGGGGCTGTGTAAAGGGTCAGTATAAAATTAATATGGAAATTCCAGTAGAGCCTCAGATTAAACAGCAGAATATGCCGCCTTTAATCTCTGAAGTGTGATTATTAGCGGACGTGGCAACAGGCGGTGCAGCTGCTGGAGTACTTGCACCTATTTTTATTTAGCTTTTGAAAACAGTTGGGTAGAAACTGACGTCTTGTGTGGACTGTGGTAGTGGTATCAATTTATTCTTATCATAAATTAAATCTAGAACATTCTTATAACTTCCTACAGCTAAACAAATAACACCTCTATTTCTAATTATTGTTTGGAAATATACAAAGTTAAAAGAGGGACTGCTGGCCATTTTTTGTTGTTCTGTCTGAATACACACGCGAACACACACACACACACATACACTGATACACAGTGTTGCTTTGCTTATTGTCTCAACTTGACTCAAAGTCAGAATCACCAACTTCCTTAAATGTTGCAAAAGACAGCAGATATGCAGGATAGAGAAAAATCCCATCACGCTGTGTGAAATGTATTTGTTCCCATACATGTTGGATCAGCAAGAACACAAATGTAATAATCCACAAGTGTGTTCATTTTTAAATTGAGAGTTACAGGCTAGAATTAAATTTCAGCAAGCAGGATTTGGGAGATGTGGAACAAAGGTTGATCACATGTGACTCTCTCTCCCCACTTATCACCACTTCTCTCACTTCCTCTCCTTGTGTTTCTCCATCAACAACAGGTAAGAAGAACAAGCTGCGTGTGTACTACCTGTCCTGGCTGAGGAACAAGATCCTGCACAATGACCCCGAGGTGGAGAAGAAACAGGGCTGGACCACCGTAGGAGACCTGGAGGGCTGCGTCCACTACAAAGTTGGTAGGTAACATTCTCACAGTTTGTAAGGTGTCTGGCTTGGTGTGGTTAAGGTCAGGATAAGAAATCCATTAAAGGATTTTATTTTCTGCTGCGTGTCTAAATATTAACATTTCATCACTAATCCATCTGATTGATTTAGTGTTTGGATTATGTCTGTTGTTTTAGCTTGAAAATAATGGAATCTAGCTGTGTTATGAATGCAAGTTTTCCATCCGAAAAACCCCCCAGCAACATCTGGATTCAAACCGGAGACTACATGAGCTTAGTTTACAAGCTGTAACGTGAGTGTAAAGTATGTTTACAATACACGGGTGTCAATGATAAGTGACAATAGGAAAGCCCAGTGTTAAGTAATTATGACAAATGAAGGGCATTTGAGCAGACATGTAACTAGAGTGTCCTGTCTAAAAGTCAGAATGTCCTTGGTGATGGTAGTGCCATTGAGCAAAGACTGGCACTTCCTGTTGGAAACCCCTCTCCGCTGTTCAGAGCTGTAAGTTGTCAATCCATTTCCTGTCAAGGAGTTTTATTCACCAATCACTGATAGATTCTTTTTGGAACCGCAGCCTGCAGACAACCAACACAGGACTTTCCAAAGACCCAGTGACGGCTCTGACCGCATCCCAACCTTCTGTGACCGTCACACACTGCAACACCGTTTCTGCAGAAATTTGTCATTATTAACTAAAACCAGTGGAGCCAAATGGAGGCATAAAAACTCTCAAATAAGCAGAATACATTTGTAACTATAACTTCTACCTTTTAATGTCGTTGTAAAGTCGTCTTGTACAAATTCAGTGTAAGACTCTAAGATAAAGATAAAAAAATATATAATAATGAAATTTGAAATGGCTTTTAGTTGTTTAGTTTATTCTAATATTTACCGTATGTATTCATATTTGCCATGCACAAGTCATGTTTTAGAAAATATAAGTTTTTTTTTTAAATGTTTTTCTGTGAACTGTATTGACTATTGCAGCAGGAAGGAAAATGACACAATCACACATGTGGACATGATCCCATTTTAATGAATTGTACTCCTTTTAAAAGCCTTATTGTGTACTGCTTGGATCTACAGCCACAGTGTCTGGAACATCATAAAAGTGATGTGGCTGGAAGACAACAACTTGTAAAACTGACCAACGTTTGGCCGCATCACACTTTAGTAATGTTCCCTTTTTCTTCCCAGTTAAATATGAGAGGATCAAGTTCTTGGTTCTGGCCCTGAAGAACTCAGTGGAGGTCTACGCCTGGGCACCCAAGCCCTACCACAAGTTCATGGCCTTCAAGGTGAGTCAACCAACCTCTGTAGCTCAGCTTGTTAGATCATGCATGTGGATTTACCTTTTTGCTGTTAATGATGACAAATACACGCTGGTTTCAGTGATGTATTTCCACGGTGAAAGTCTTAGAAAATGTTAGCTACGCATTTATTTAAAACTGTTTGAGGAGTTTGCTATCAATATTTATTATATAATGTTCTTACCTGTGTGCTTCAGTCCTTTGGTGACCTGGTGCACAAGCCCCTGCTGGTGGACCTAACCGTAGAGGAAGGTCAGAGGTTAAAGGTCATCTACGGCTCGTGCTCAGGCTTCCACGCCGTGGATGTCGACTCCGGGGCTGTCTATGACATCTATCTGCCTACACACGTAAGAGCAGACATACACAGTGTGCACGTTAGCTTTCTTGATTTCTTTAAATTCTGTGGTTGTTTATTTTAGTTTCTCCGCTAGAAAGTTTAGATTTTACTATTAATCATACATACGAACATATAAAAAAATGCTTTTTCAAATGGTTGAATGTTGTGGTTGAACATGGACAAGATGCCAAAGATAAAAAAATAACTGCTGTAAGGCTAAGCGAACATGATATTTCCAACAGCAGTGGAGAGATTTAACTGTTAAACCAAGTTATTTCTAACTTGTTAACAGTGTTTGAGCCAAAAGGATTTTCAGCAGATGTCATTCAGCGATTCATGTCATCAGTTTATCGTATGAGTCATCTTGTTGGTGTTTGTTGTGGGTCTCTCCAGATCCAAACCAATATCCAGTCTCACGCTATCATCATCCTACCCAACACTGACGGCATTGAACTGCTGGTGTGCTACGAGGACGAGGGCGTCTATGTCAACACCTATGGACGCATCACCAAGGATGTGGTCCTGCAGTGGGGGGAGATGCCCACATCAGTGGGTGAGTCACAGATATCACGTTCGGATCATTTTTACAGGCATAAATAGATAAAACGATCTAGTATTTCACTAGAAAAAAAGCAAAGAAAAGTGAAATAATCTTTTTACTCTGATCAAGATAAAATTTGCAGCAAAGCAACAAAATAACAAATAAATCAATCTCACATTCAGATGTATTCTTTTCACTCGATGGCAGTTAAAAGTCCTCATAATGTTCACTACATCCTGTAATATGTACTGTAACACCCAGCAACAGATCAACTTCTGCACAAGGATTAGTCCTTCATTGATTACCCTTTAATTAACACATGCTCACACACACACACACCTATTGTATTTTGCCTACACAAAGCACTCGCATCGATCGCTTGTCCTGCAGCAGCAGAAAAAACGCACACACACAGACAACCACACACACACACACACACACAAACACTCTGCATGAGGTCATAAACCCTTATCTCGCTTTATGTAAGTTGTGCTTTTTAAATATGCTCATTTAACTTTAACACGTCTCTGCAGCTTACATCCGTTCCAACCAGATCATGGGTTGGGGTGAGAAGGCCATAGAGATCCGCTCGGTGGAGACCGGCCACCTGGACGGTGTCTTCATGCACAAGAGAGCCCAGAGACTTAAGTTCCTCTGTGAAAGAAATGACAAGGTGAGACATGAAGTCCGTGAAGATGTTCAGCAACGCATCCTGATCTGATCAGTTCAGCGGTACTCAGAGATTACCATTCGAGCAAATCTGAAATCTTCTAATTGGCTTTTGACATAGCCAGAAAATAGGGGCGAGGTGTTGTTTGTTTTTGAGTCGGTCATATGTTACTGGGATTTCAAAAGAACACAGTGGAACCTTTTTCATATTTCTCCTTGTCATTCAAAGTTTCTCTTCTCTCTTCTCTGAACTTTGCTGAACATTTGAACATGTTTAGGGAAGTGCCTCTTTCGTTAATTAGTTGGCTAAACAAATGACAAAACAAATGTTTCTTTTTGGGACAATTTTTAATAATTAAATAAATAGGCTGCAGTGGAGAATATATATCTTCTATGTGCCAGCCTTCATTTATGATGTCTGTTACCACTGCAGAAATAATTTGAAATTGAATGTACTTATCATTAGTGGTGTGAGACTTTCATTGAGCGGTTTGGAGCTGGGTCAGCAAACTGATGACTTTCACTGTGATATTTTAGCGCGGATGTTTGAATAGCCGAATTGCACTGTAGGGGGCAATTCGATTATCGAACCTCTACGCGCCTGTGAATTACCTGAACTACCACACCAAACGTGATAGTCTATCATGGATGCAGCCACGAAGCCGCAAGGGAAAATTGATTTTTAAGAAGCTTCCCGATGGTGGCATCAACAAGACTAAGGTTGTGTTCACCTTATGCAATGCAGGATTGGTTTACTGTAGAAGTTCTTCCAGTCTCAAATACCACCTGAACGCAAAGCATCCCTTTGCTATAAGCAGTCAGTGATGCATTTTGCAAACTGATGCATTTTGGCTCCTGTTCTAATGCATCCCCTGGCTTAAGAAACACGTTCTCAAAGACTTACTATTGCTCAGTACTTAGGTATTTGGCATTCTGAACGAGCCATTTTAATCTAGATTAATTTCAAGATTTCAGTGAGATTAATCTAAATTAAAAAAATTAATCTGTGCCCACCAGTACTTATCGTATAGTTAAAGGTATCATGTCGTTCTACAGTTATGATTGGTGTAATCTGATGGACTGAACTAGGGCTGAACAGTTTCTAATTGAAAATATCAATAATAATAATAATACAATAATATTGTATTTATTTACATATTGTCTTTTTTGCATTCTATTAATTACTTTATTTCATTCAGCGAGATCCAGATTTTTTTTAACAGAGACGCAAGAGCAAAAAAATATTCATAGTCGGGAAACTACACAACCGGTATATGAGAAACAACACATTTTACATTTTATACACAATAAAATGTAAAATGTATGCATAATAAAATATGTTTGTGTGTCTAAATACAGTAAACTGTTATCTTTACTAATTTAATGTATGTTGAGGAATGAAAATATAAGAAAAATAAATATTGGACAGCTGTCATTCACAGGTCATTTTTTGGGGGATTGCCAGCAAAAAACTTGATCAGGAAATTTTTCTTGCGTCATAAAATATACTTTTGGTTTTACTGGAAACTAAAAAAAAAATAAGACAAAAGAAATTTTTTGTTATTTTTGGTGGGCAAGTTTTTCCTCACTAGAATCGAGGGTCTAAGGACAGAGGGTGTCGCTCCCTGTACAGATTGTAAAGCCCTCTGAGACAAATGTATTTTGTGATTTTTGGCTATATAAATAAAATTTGATTTGATTTGAAATCTTGGACAGTAATGATCCTCCATCTGTCTGTCTCCTCTTCAGGTGTTCTTTGCCTCCGTTCGGTCCGGAGGATCCAGCCAGGTCTACTTCATGACTCTGGGCCGCAGCAACCTGCTCAGTTGGTAAAGGTTCACACCCTGCCCTCTTCTTCCTGCTCCTCCTCATCCTCATTGTCCTCCACCCTCTCTAACACTGGATCTCAGAACCCACCGTTGATGTCTTGTCAGCACTCTGGCAACCAAAAACAGAACAAAAACAACAACCAACCAGACCTTTTGGAACAGACGACAACAATGACTTCACTGCTGCATCCGATCACCAGATCTGTGCCAGACCCCCCCCCCTTGAAATACCTGAAGAGTACAAATTGAAATTCATGATAAACTAACATATGAAAGGAGGTAGAAATCAATTAAATGTGAATTCAAGAAAAGGGGGTAAACAGCTTTTTGTTTCCTGCTGTGTTTTCTTGGTGCTCATCAGATTATGATGCATCATGTCCTGGGCTGGTCAGTAAGCCTGAGGTCTTCTAACTACTAGTACTGCTACCACTATTATTACTACTACTGCTACTACCTTCTGCAGGTCTGCCTCTTGTAAGACACCCCCACCCCCCCACCAACCCGTGCTCCCGCCCTCCCCACTTTCTGATGAGCGTTTCACAGGGCCGCTAGGGTTGGAGTCTGTTGTATTAATGCTACCGTGGTGTGTGTAAATGTACTTTTGTTTGGTCCGATTACTGCTGACGTGCTGGTTAGAGGTTGAAACTGTCAGCTGGCGAGAAATCCTAAAAAAAAAAATCCAAAAAAAAAAAATCCCCTGAAGCCAATGGAAATAGTGACAAGCAGAATGGGAGGGGCCTAATAATTGAGGTTTTATTGTAAGTCATGACAGAAGGGTGTGTGTGAGCGTGTGTGTCGTTGGAAGGATTGTTGTTCGGTCAGGTGCTTTACAAAAAGTGGGTGATTAAGAGAGAAAAAAGCAGATGGATTTCAGAATAGTATTTTTTGAAATATTGATATTATTATTATTCCTTGAAGATAAGTGTAACTATGTGGAGTTAAACATGTCTTTTACCTTGTTTTGTTTTTTTAAGATTAATGCACATCCACCCACATGTCCACGGTTTGCTTGCTTTTATTCTGAACCCACAGAAGTGCAAGGTGTGTTTGTCTACAAAGAAAGTGATGTGGGTGTGCCCCCCCCCCCCTTCCAAAAAAATAAATAAATAAATAAAGGTGTCTATGTATAATAAAAATTCATTTAATCTTCCGGATAGTGTCAGTGGTCATGATTTTGCCTCACCGGTCAAACATGACGACCTAAACTCAACTCGGGTAGGCTGATCACCCGACGTCTTTCAACTCCAGAAACTTGAACTGCTGTGAATAGTCGCATAGAATTTAAAAAAAGAAGAAGAAAAAACAAAAAAAAAGATGATAACAGAGCGATAAAGTAGAGGAGAAGTTGAGTATGTGTGCTGAGTGTGGGCTGAGAGTCACAGATGAATCAGAAGTTTAGAAGGTTGGTTTCAGAAGAGGAGTTTTCTCTCCGAGGCGCTTTTCTATCTTACTCTTTGTTACTTCAGAATCTTTTTTTTTTTTTTTTTCATTTGTACGAATGCAATGCACTAAGTGTCAAGAATGTAGAAAGACTTATTACTGTGTGGTGGTCAAAGGCATGAGATGATGTTTTTGCTTTGTATCTTGTCACAAGTGATCAATCCTCGATGTTCATTTTCCAGTAAATGATTGAAAGCTACAGCAGCGGAGCCTCTACGTCAGGTGTAGATATTTTCCGGGGCGGCGGTTCTGTATTTGTTTTACAATCTGTTCAGAAACTGTGCAGAAACAAGTGCTGAGAGAGCGTCAGAGCTGAGGAATGAGGAAGAATCTAACATTCAGACTCTGGATTTCACTGCTGCTGTGATGAAGTCACAAAATAGGCTTCACAGAGCAGAATCTTTTCCTCACTCAGCTGTTTGTGAAGAAACTGAAGATGGAAACACACTTCTTTGGGGGAGGAATCTTTGTTTTTTTTGTTTGTTTGTTTTTTTCTCTCCGCTCCAGTGGTTATCTTGTCTGTATATGTGAAAGACTGAGCAGCAAACTGCAGCATCTCCTTCAGACCATTTGCTGAACTGGATTTTCCTCCGTTTCCACACGACTTTGTCAGATTGCACATTGTTCAGTGAAAAAAGTGGACAAAGCAGAGTCCACTTTGTGCTCTGACTTGTCCAAACATGTCTTTTGTCAGGTCAAAAACAAGTTTACCTTGGATGTGGTTGGATGTGGTTGGATGTGGTTTTTCCCCTGACAAAAACAATAACACATGTGTTCTGACATGTGTAAAGGTCACCTCCCCCTCATATTGGAGGAGCCTTTTGGACCCCAACGCCGTGCTGTCTGAGGTCTGTGTGTGCAGTAATACCCGGTGTGTGTCTCTGCTGCAAAGCCTTGAAGAGACGCTATATATAAAAAAAAAGATGATTATTGATATTCTTAATGGGCTAAAAAAAAAAAGGATGATATATAAGATTACAGGTCGCTTGTCGACTCATATTGGAAAAGTGCCAAGAGGGCAGCAATTAAAATGTGTAAACCTATTGTTATAAAAACCACTACTATCCTTTTTAAAAAAAAAAAAAAAAAACAGACAAACTTGAAGCATTGTGTATTCTTATGTTTTAGAGCTAGTCGGGAAGTTTAACAATAAGTTTCTGTTGTTTCTGTAAGTCAGTGTACACGTAAATATGCGACAGCGGTGGTTTAATATTATTATGCTCACCTTAGGTGGAGACATGTTTACAGAGGCAATGTTTTGTTCCACTAATGTGCATCACAGTATTTATGTTTAATGCATACGCGTTCTTTAATTCTTTGTTTTTGCTTTTTGAGCCTGGTTTTTATTGGAATTTTTTTTTTTTTTTTGTCTTGTCATCTTCCTTACTCCACTAAATAATCTGCTTAACAAAACAGTAAAGAACACACGTGTTGTTCATTTCAGGTATTCACATAGCGCTGCTTCAACGTGGAAACATTGCAGTAACGTTCCCTGCAGGCTTGGACGTGAGGCGACGTGTTTTTTTCCTCTGCTGTTTCTGCCATGCTACTCTAACTTATGTCCTCTCTGTGTATGACAGGAAGTCATATATTTTCCTGAAGTTTTTTTTTCTTTGAATAAACTTTAAAAGTAATTTTAAACAAAGTGTCTCTGTCTCTGAAGGGCCTCATTTGCTTTTTGTTCCCCAAACACACATCCAAACATGTTGTAACACGTGTTGGCTAACTGACACATCAACTGCACCTTTTTAAACACTTTTTATGACTTATACTCTCATGAACCTATAATCTGCTCCTATTGAAACTGTACTTAAATCATATAACCACATGAAGCAATCAAATATTCACAATGCAGGACTGATGACTTATAACATATTATTGTATCTATCCTGTGATGTGTGGGTGCTGAAAAAGAGAAGTCATGACATGTGATTTTCTGAAGACGTCTTATGTAAGGGGCTATTTATTGCAGTTTGTTGCCCGGAAATGTATGTAGTCCACTTCATACAGTTTGAGGTATTTTATCTCACAACACACTCTTAATTGCTAAACGGTATAGTGGAGCTGTTTTAAAATTCTGTTAAATGTGTTAAAGCGTCTTTGACCACCTTTAAATTTGCAGAATGCATCACTTCAGGTTAAGATGAAGGCTTAGGCATCTATTTATAAACCATAGATGTATGTATGTATAAAAATGATTTAATAGAAAGAAAAAATGAATGCAGAAGGAACGCTTTGTTCTGTTCCTTTTACAGGAATATCACTATTAATTCACTTTTGGCTCCATCGCCGAAAGATGCAAAAAAAAAAAACAGTCTGATAATAATATATGGGGTGATTTACTTCTTAAACTAGAAAGAGTCCGAATACTATTTTGTGTGAGTGGAAGGTGAGTTTCTCAGTCCATGAAGAACAAAGCAGGTTTGTCAAACTGTTAACCAGCTGTATCAGGATATCACAGATAATTAGGTGATCTGGAGAATTCCCAAAACACGCAACATCTCCTGTTTTCTCAATGACTGGTCATTATTCTAATGAACAATATGTTCTCTCACCGTTTAACACACCGGCACCCCCCCCACCCCCACCCCCACCCCCACCTCTACTTCATGTGTTTTGTATCTCGTAATATCCTTCTTCCAAAAAATATGAATAACACATTCATTCCTGTCAATTATGAAACAGGTTTGCAACTAAAGATGTTCCTCAGTAGCTCAGACAGAAGCGAGATCAGTGCAACATTTCCTCTATTGGTTAGGTTCATTTGGTCAGAGGAACAATACAATCTCTCTGTCGTAATGCCACAAGGATACCTGAATACACATGTCTTATCTTTGTCTAAAAGGAGTGCGAGTCAGAAAAAGGAAATTAAAGTTTTGATGAGTAGAAAAGGAAACAGAACTCTTTTTTCACGTGTTCCTAACGTTACTCACATGACATAAATTCCCAGTTTTTGCAGGAGTATGGATGATGCACTATAGTGTTCTTGATTCTAACACATAACAGGCAGACACACATTGAACGGCAGTGTGGCTGCACCCTAACAGCATGACATCATTTTACTGAATTTCTGTCCATTAGGGCTGTTAACTGTTAGTCATGTGGCTTTTGTTTAAGTTTTTTCTTGCATGAACACTGTTAATCTAAACGGAATGAACACAGTGAATTCTTTTACTCTGTCTCCAAACTGAACTAAATGAATCATGAAATAAACACTTGTCCGCCCTGCCTGAATGTTTGTGTTTAGTTTGGCAGTAAACGTTTCTCAAAAATGAGAGACAACGACTTCCAGGTTCATTTGTTACCTCCCACGTTAAACACCCGACTCAAATTGTGGTATTGTCTCCATGTCAACCAGGCTAGCTTGCAGTTTGCATCATTGATGATTACTTGTTTCGCTGGTATGAGTATGTCTATATAGGAGAATGCCCAGTCATGATCAATATGTCAGGCAAGCTGAGTAATACACAAGAATGCACTCTACGCATAGAGGTGACAAAACAGTGAGTCATGGTACTGTTACACAGCTGTGTTTAAACATCATTTTATCAAAGAGCAGGTATCTTGTGTAAGAACTGCTTGATGGAGTCTTTACCCTGAATCTCTATAAGCAGATATCTGCATATGAATGCAGAATCTGTAGGCAATGGGACAAGATTTTGGTACTAGAGGCATTCTGGTTTCTGTTTGTAGTCCATTTGTAGTCCATGCATGTTGGTAAACAGTCTGAAATGCAGATGAAGATTGAACTTTTTATTCGATTTATAAAGAAACATCTGCATTCACATTCATACATCCTGAATAACACATTCCTTCCTTTTTTGTTAAACATAATTGTTTCTGTAAAGTTTATATTCATTCATATCGTTAACTACTTGACAAAAAAATCAAAATGCATGAATAGAATGACATTCTGTTAGTGTGTCCATGATGCTTACAGTTAACCCTGTGTTAACCAGAGTAAAAGCAACGTTTCAAGGACACTTAAAAGTGAGTCCTACATTCAAGTCAGAGTCATGTTCTTCTGAAACATAAAGACATATTTTGATGAAGATGGTAGCTGGGAAACACATATCACTTTGCCCAATATGTCTGATGAGAACCAGAAATAAAAAATGAAATTCGATTTGTCAATATTAATACTACTTGCCATAATTTTATGTTTTTAATTTACAATAAGACTTTTATATTTTTCCTGTATTTTTAAAAAGCTACTGTGGTTAGCACGACTCTAGCATGTTATATCACCTGGAGGATCTCTGCCGTGCCCCTTCCCTGCCCTGATGAACGTGAACACGCTCACATACTAATTTACCAGGATAGGGAGTGTTGCATATTTCAATAGCAGTCTCATTATTACCTCATCATAAATGCTGAAGAAACAATATAGAAGCTGTCACCACTGCCTGTGGTCCAGTTTTACCACAACCAACAGCATCAAATGACACAGTCGATAGAAATATTTCAGATATCAAACGATCATTGTTATGGTTTCAGTACAGGGCGAGCACAAAATAACACAAAGTAATATGGGATCTGTCTATTTTCATTGAGAAAATCTATATTTTTTTTAAAATGACAACTTAAAAAATAAATAAAATAAAATGATTGCAAGCATGGCTGTTCTTAGCTTCTGTACAAAACCATCAGAAATCACTGTTAAAATAAAAAATTATGATTTATCATGTGACACAGCGGGGCTATATGTATTAAAGGGGCTATATGTAAGAATTGTGTATGTATTCTATTAATCGTTTTTTATTGCAATTTGACAAGATGTACATTGACTTACATGGCAACAATAATCACCATAGACTTAAGGTTGGAGGATGGATCACAGTCTCCATTTTTCCACTGTTGGAATGTTGGAAACCCAACACATGTGTGTGTGTGTGTGTGTTTTGTGCTTAAACAAACACTCCATCACTAATGCAATAAGGAGCTGAAGCCAGAGGAACAGCAAAATGTGTTTATCTCTTCAGAAAATACCAGCAGGAAATCTTTTCCACACACACAATGTATGTGTATGTGAGGAAGCGTGTGTATATGTGTATATGTGTGTTTGTTGAGGAATCAGCATTAGTGGTGAGCTGTGCGGTACACTGTGTTACATTGGGAAACCTGAGAAATTTCCATCTCAGAGGGGTGGGAACCTTGAAAAGAGAGTGTATGTTCCCCCTGCACCGACAAGACACTGACCAATGCTTCTACAGTCCACGCCATCCGCACATCTGCCTGTTACCATTGTCACTCTGCTCACCTGTACACTGTGAGTATACCTTACTGCTGTGTGTGTGTGTGTGTGTGTGTGTGTATGTGTGTGTATGTGTGTGTGTGTGTGTGTAATTATATGCATATTCTATAAGTGTGTATGTGTACAAAAATGGATGTGTTTGTGATGACATGTAATAATGTATTTTTACATGTATCAAACGCATGTGTGTTGTTGTTTATTGTTGTTTATTGTTTGTATATAAAGTAACTATATAACGTAACTATTATACTGTCAATGTATGTATATATATATATATATATATATATAAAATTTTAATTATATAATTTTATCTTTATAGCTATACACATATATACACATGCATAGTTGAGCATAGACTGTACACAGGATATGAATTTGAGGGTATTTTCAGTTAATTTACATTACAATTTTATATATATATTTTATATATATATTTATGTAAATTCTGGCATCATGTGTGACAACCATATATATATATATATATATATATATATATATATATATATGTATGTGTGTGTATATATATATATGTGTATATATATATGTGTGTGTGTGTGTGTGTGTATATACCGTGTATATATGTATGTGTGTGTGTATATATATGTGTGTATATACCGTGTATATATATATATATATATATGGTTGTCACACATGATGCCAGAATTTGCATTTAATATCATGCATAATGCTTTCTGACTCATACTCCCACAGTTTTTATGAATGGGATTTCTCTTTGATGACACATTGAAACCAAGATTTATAGGGAAAGAGTTATATTTTAGTGTGTGTGTGTGTGTCTCTGTGTGTGTGGGGGGGTTGCCTTGCTGTCAGCTGATTATAGAAGCAGAAGTGAAAAGCAGTTTGTTTCCATGGAAATTGTGATTGAACTATGGGGTAAAAATTCTCTGCACAAACCTGGAGTTTACCTTCCTTTTAGTCAGAGGGCCGGCCAGCAGAAACTGTGCCGTGGTGATTCATTCTGTATAATCAATTCAATAAAGACTAATTAAATTAATTAATTAAAATAAATGCAGAGTTGAAATCCAGGAACAATTCTAATCTGCTGTTTGTTGAAGCAGTAGTTAATTAGATCTACTTTCAATCACTCCAGTTGAGTTGCAAAGATTTCTGTTCTTCTCTTACTATTGTTTCCTTGTTGTGTAATTCATTTTGCTGACCTCTAGTATGAGTGACCTATTACCATCTAAAGTGACTCATGTGTTGCTGTTGGTAAACCCTTGTGGTAAAATATAGCTGTTGTGTGCGTGTGTATGTGTGTGTGTGCGCGTGTGTCTGTGTGTGTGTGTGGGGGGGGTGTGATTGGGGAGTGCCGGTGTTTCTGTGACGACTCTTGTGATGTCACAAGTTGTATAGTCCATAAAAGAGTCTAAAGCAAAGCTGAAAGTCAGTAAAATGCTGCTTGATGGACATTACCAAAATCTCAGCCTCAGGCATAACTCTGTAATATTTTAACTTTCCAAAAGCTTCAACATTTTGTTTAGAAAAGGGATATTTTACTTATCCTTACTGCAATTATTATTCCTCTGGTTTGGTGTTTTTTTCCTCTTCAGTTTTTACTACAAATATAAAACTCAATACTTTTCACAGATTCTGCACTTGTGTGGTCTAGCGGCTCATTAGTTAGACATCACTGAACATATTGACAGTGAATCTATTATTTATGACATGCAGAGTGCCACCATGGTTCGCTTGGCATTGATGTTCGCTGTGGTCATTGTCGACTATGTTTCTGGACATTTGCTACCTCCTTCACTACCTCCTCTGCCTATGAAAGGTGAGCATGCTTGCTTGTAGTTGCACATAATGTAAATCAAACCTTGTATAACCAGACACGACACAATACTTATTATGCCGTATTATGTTAGTGTGCAAATTGTATGTATAATAGCAACAGCATTGTGCAAAGAAGTGACTTGTTAACAGTTAAATTTTAGTTTCTTCTTTCTTCTTTATTTCTGTTATTTAATACAATAACTAATGTTTCAGCTAAATGATATTATGCTTTAACCAGAATCACTAAGAGTTTGAGTGGTGTTTTTCCTGCAGACAGCTGCTTCGTGGCATCTCAAGAGGTGGCGTTATTCAGATTGGAGGGCGAGGCCATCATCCTCACCTTCCCCACGTTCCATAGTGTCCTCCGAAAACGCAACATCGCGCCCCCAAAAGCAACCTACCTCATCAGCAAGGTCAACAGTACAGGAGCCTATGAGGATGAGGGACGTGTCTATCAGCGTGATAGACAGTTGTGGCTTTTACCCGCTCAGGCCTCAGACACAGGGGAATATACCTGCACCTACAGGTAGTTATTAATATTATTAATAATATTATTATTATTAGGATTTCCTATAACTTTTTTAACCAATGTGTAATGTTTGTTTTTCCTACAATAGGAAACATAAAAGAATTCCTTTGCTGCTCAGACATACTTGGAATATTCACATAATACAATATGATATAATATATAAAAACATCTCGTATTTTTCTGAAAAAGGACCTTTCTTTTTCCCCCCTCCATAGAAAAGGTCAAAGGTCAGATTCAGTGCTTCGCTACACCTTCTTGGTACCTAGGATTGAGCATTTTTGTCCTCACTTTTGTCTCCAGAAATGAAACCTATTGTGTCACCGGGAGTATCAAGATCCATGTGTACAAGTCCAGTTCTGTGAACCTGAAGATATTATCCAAGCATATCTCAGCCATAGTAGGAGAGACGCTGCCACTGATATGTCCATCTATTGGTAACTTCAACATGACAGGGACACAGATACAGTGGTACAAGGTGAGTGGAAAAACACTTCCTATATTACTGGAATTTAGTATATTCATTGTACCATCCAATGCAAATAAACCTGTTTCTACAAGAATAGTCCAGAATTACACATTTGTCAATATGCTCAACAAGTTGAACTGCTTCAAGTAGGAAACATGTGATACAATAGAGCAATTGTACTGTAAGGAGATTCATTTATTCATTCGTGTATTATATTATAATGTAACAGGACTCCAGCCCCACTACCCTTCAGCTTGGCAGAGATGGCTTCATGCAGCATCACAGGGGTAATAATATACTGATTCCTGCTGTGAAGCTATCCCACTCCGGTCTCTACACCTGCAAGTTCAGAGTGCTCATCAACAACCAGCACTACAAGGTCAGCCGAACCATCATGCTCCATGTGGAAGGTGGGTAATGTGTGATGTTGTTTAAATCGAGTATTCAAATCATTTCTATTGTTTGGTTTGTGTTTTGAAATCTAATTATGATTACTCATATAATGCCATAGACACTCAACAATTGAGCCCACATTGCCTGATATTGACATACTTCAGACTACACCAAATACGTACATAAAAAAAGCTGTCTGAAGGCATTTCTGACTCTGGGAAAGTTCCCTGAAACTACTGTATCTCTTAAACCAAATCACACACACTTAGGCTATTCTATCATCATGTATTCGTCATCTCCTTTTGATAACTAATGTAATAACTGATGTAATATTTTTTCACTTCCATTCACTATACAGTAATGATTTGGAGATGTCATTGCTTTCTTACAATACCAGCATATATTATAAGCGAGCCCTGCCCTCTACTGGACAGGAGATGAGATTGAACAGGAAGTTCAATCTCACACAAAAACCCAAACTCTCCATAAAAATATATATGCAGATAATAGCTAAGATAAGAAATATACTGAAATATAATATGTTGCTGTTGATAAAAGTACATGTACATGCATGTTTCTAAATATATGTGTGGATTTCTTGCTACCGTGTCCAGAGCCTGAACAAACTTTCACTGTGCCTGATTTCTCCATGACCTCTGAGCCAGGGCTCATCAGCAGCTACAGCACTGTTCACAGTGAGTTATACATTTATTTAGAACATTACAACAACATGGTGTCAGTGAATAGTGAAATCATTTCATTCCATTCTAACATGGCAGCAGTTAAAAAAAACTTTTTTTTCAACTTTTCTCTTCCATGCTGGGACAGTAAATCGATGCTGCTACAACCAGATTTTCAATCCCGACCACGTCTATCAATTAAATGTGTTTTTCTTCATGTCTTAGCTCCAACACTTCAGATGCCTGTGATTGTCTCGCCACTGAATGGAACAGTATTTGAAAGTTCACATGGTGAGTGATGAATGAATAAAAAAGATGAATCTCAATGACTGAACTAGATAGATGAACACTGATTACACAACAATCTTATCGTCCATTCAGGTTCAGGACTGGTACTGCTTTGCAAGGTGCTCACTGGATGTCAAGAGGAAGATTCAACTGTGGTCACATGGTTGGTCAATGGCCAATCAGTGGAGTCATCATACTTTGACCGACGGGCTATGCAGGGGGAAAGGAGGTAATTACTGAAAACTGAGGTCAAACTGAAAAACCTCAATCTGACACTGATCAAAACGGATTATTACACATCATAACATCTGGCCTAGTTTCACCCAACAGAAGTTAATAGATTATTGCCACGTCGGCCACATCAGTGACACTGTGTAAACAGATGTCTGTCTCAATGTTCCCAGGAGTACCAGAGTGTCCGAAGGTTGCCAGATTGAGTTGAGGCTGATTGTCATAGCGATGACAGAAGAAGACGTAAAGACACAGCTGAAATGTGTCACTCAGAACCAAGGAGGGAAACAGGAAGTCGTCATACAGCTTCGGCTAGAGGGTGAGTTGTGTGTGTGTGTGTGTGTGTGTGTATACAATATGTGTCACTGCACATATTGGAATCAAGGCTGTAAATCATCCTTAAATCAGTAGTAACACTCAGAAAACTAACACAACTATAAAACTAGTATGTCATACTGTTGGCCATGATTGATGTTGGTTATGATAACATTGTACTTACCAAAGTAATTGCTGAGCAAGTCTCATCCGAACTGACTGTGTTGAGCGACGTCACCACATTGAGTTATCTCTGTAATTAACATAGCGAGTTAATCGTTATCATAACTGATTGAACCGATGGCCAAACCCAAGAACATAAGACCAGTCTTTTAATACATTCATTTACCTCTGTCCATCTCTCCTCAGACTCCACGTTTACATGGGTGACAGTAGGTGTGGTGGCGCTGTCCTGCTTCCTGACTGTAGTTTCTGTCTTCCTCTATCTGATCTTTAAACCTAAAAGGAAAAATAAAATGGATTACATCCTGGCTCGGCAAAACAGCACCTTCTAGTGTGCACGCTCACTCCACAAAGAAAAGACCTTCTTTAATATGTTTGCTGTTGCATCAGTTGGTGTCATGCAGTGGCAGTTACAGGGATTTGATGTAGAATTCAGTGTTTTTATATCATTAGCTGCTTTACAGTAACATGTCCTCCATTTCATTACAACATTACTGAACATTAATCAAAGGAACTTTTGATTCATGGTGATTATATATTTTTTTTTTTTTGTACAGTTACAGTCATTGTAAGTTTGCTTTCAATGCACGATGCAGAAATATCATACTTATATGTAATACAGAAATCACCGAATTGATGCCAGTTTGTTGATATGTTGTAATATGTGTTCAAATAAAGTAAATGCTTCCACAATGGCTACATATGCATATACTGTACATGCATACAGCACTTTTATTAGTTTTTTTTATGTAGTTGAAAGTGTTTAGTCAAATTGCAAATCTATGTTCGTGCACCTTGACATGGAAAATCTGTCTACTGAAAGACAGTGCTGTAAGAATAAGTTATAATCCCATAAACTAAGTGATACATAACTGCTTTATTCAAACGATTTAATGATGTTGATGAATGTAACAATACATACTTTTATGTGGTGATTGCCTTTGAAAATAACTAGAGCTAATAGATACAACATATTCCTCTGAAACACAGTGCAATAAATGTATAACTTTAAACTGGAAACATTCAATAAAGTGCCTCAATATGTACTGTACACCAGCTTCTTCAGTAACTGTATTTTGTTATTTCCTTGCTTTATGTTTTACATTTCATCATATTTAATATATTTTGGTATTATTTAATTTTAATTTTAATTTTAAGTATGGAAAGAAGTACGGGACAGTTTAACAGGGACAAATGCTGTAGTCTCACAAACATTTTGTCTGTGTAACAATATGTTTTTTTTCAGTGTAATAGCAAATTTAAGATCTTTGCTTCAACCACTAGAGACACACAACCTCCCCCTTCTCAACATAAGGTATCAGGCCCTTTTGTCTTTGCAAATTGTGACGTCTAGATCCAACTTTGCACCTAAATGCAAGATCCTGCAGGATACTCCAGCGGCGGCGCCAATATCTGTAATAGACCAAAAGGTAAAAACACTCCTTGGAGGGGCCAACTCCCATAGCATACCAATGTGTGTGAAAGGGGTGTCCCTTCAAGTATAAATGTTTAGGTTTTCCCCATGTTCGGGGTCTTTCTTCATCCTGACCGCTCCCATGTTGATTGACCTTTCTTTGCAAAGAAATAAAAACCTTGTCGGCCGGCAGAAGTCTCTATTTCATTCTTCACCAGCAGCAGCAGAGAGAAAGATTTCCACGACATCAGTTAATCAGAAAAATTCAAAATCACCAGATTTGAAGATGCATTTTTTTTATTTTTTTATTTTTTTATTGGACAGCAGAACAGCAGTAACAATATTTTTTCTTCTCTATAAGAAATCAAAGGGTGAAGGGAATGAGGTGGACAGGGAAAGATAAGATGAGTTAGAATTTGGAAAAGAACAATTCTAGTATACAATATCATTCATTATATAATATAATAAACATCAATAAACTTTACAAAAGACAAGGAAAAGAAAAGGCAGTATGATAAGTCAGTAAATGGCTAATTTATAAATGTTGATAATTATATATATAATACAAAAAGTCGATAATGTAATTATCATTACAGGCTGATGGTTGGCATCCATAAGTGCAGCCTTACCACCATCTGCTGTAAGAAAATAGAAAGAAAACTTTCCAGATTCAAAGTAAGTTTCTTTTGACCGAAATGAGAGAAACGTCTTTATACAGTATACAGTTATACTACTATTTAACTCCCTCAAGTTAGAAGAAAAACATATTCTATTTCAGATTAGTCTCTATATTCTTCTCTAGTAGAGTGATGCATATTGAATGATGCATTGCCTCACACGTAATACCAGCTAATTGTTTTCTTGTATGGTCCAACACAACATTAGCATGTTCCTCACTGGGCAGGATAAAACCCCAGGAAATAGAGAACTGGACATTCTTATGAGAAGGTGTAGTTGCTGCCTGTAGCTTCCAATATCCTCAAAGCCCCAAAGAAATACATAAACCTTTCACTATGAGAGCTGAGTTAGTTTACTACATCAAGAACTGCTCCAGTATAAAGTCTGTTCCAGAGTCTCAGGCACTTGGCATTAAAACAAAAGATAAAATAACATCCAGCATCACTGGTGTAACGGACTTTTCTGTCTTACCTGCTGCCACAGTCCTCACATGATCTTGGATCATATAACACCTGTCCTGATGTCTTTACATTGGCAACCCACTCAAGGGAGAGTTCATTTCAAAAACAAGGCTTTAAATGGATCGGCTCCTTTGTATATCTCCACCTTTATTACCCCGGATACCCTGCCACTTCCTTCACATTATCTCAATGCTGGTTATTTAACCCTCCTTACATACGTAGCACCTGCAGCTACTTTTTGTGGCCAGGTTGTTTGGTTGCAGAAGAGAAGGTCGTGATTTCATTAAATTTGTAGCAAGAATAATTCGGTTTGTAAATATTTACTGTGAACCAAAATGTATTTTATCATTTGCCCTCTTACTCGGCTGCTAATGCCATAATGTTCATAGAAGATTGTTGTGTGTGTACAGGCTGCAAGATTAGATACACTTTGCCAGATTATGCAGTCCACCATGCAAAACAAGAGCTTTATTACACTACATTAATTTTTAATAAGTTGACTCAATAATGCAGCAACTAAGTATATGTTGTACATTTTGTTGAAACTGTTTAACAGAGGCATGGGTTAAAATTCATGCTCTTTATGGCTGTAGTGTGTGTTGCTGCTCAGTAGTATTGCATTATACTGGAGGACTACTGTATTCTTTTAGCAAGGTGGGTGATTTTAATCAAGTTTGTATGTTTTTATCGGGGGGTCGGTGGGCACCTTGGCAGTGCCCAGGAGGTGAACTGGCACCTCTCCAGCTACCAGCCCACCTTTCATATTTTTGGTCCATGTGGGACTTGAACCGCCAAGCCAAGTCCCTTCTGCCGCCCCTAAAAAGAACCCCCTATTGAAGCGTTTTGCAGTTGGTGGCTTCGCGTCCCCTGCGGACAGGGAGCAGCTTGCTCGGTTCCCCTGTCCGGGATTTGAACCCGGTCGTTCTGGTTGGGGAGGGATGGGCGGTCCGCCTTCGCCAAGCCGCAGTCTCAGGCTCCTTCATCTTATGTTGGGCTCATATACACTGAGAATAGATAACTAATGACCTTTATTCCTCTTTATATCCCATCACGTTTACGTTCTCTTGATGGTACTTATGTTTACTTAAGTTTATTTGAACAAAAACTGTTGCAAGCTTCCATTACCAACAGCTAATATTCTCTTTCTATTTATATATGTAGTTACATATTGTTTTCTGCAATAAAATCACTTGTGTCTGTTTAACAGGAAAATGTTGAAGGCATTTTAATGGACTTTCTTTGGAGAGTCTGGAGAGGAACTCATGTATATGTGTGTGTGTGTGTGTGTGTGTGTGTCGGGGGGGGGCATTGGCATTTAGGATACATCACCCTCCCATTCCCTTGAATGACAAAGTGTGTGCCAACTTCTGACTGGTATAGTATCTGTTCCTATTTATTTCTCAGTCATTTTTTAAATTCATTTTATTTTGTTGAATCTAAAACCCACAGCCTATCTCAAGTGTTCCTCTACGCTTTCTTGAGCTTGATGTCCTGAAGATGTCTCCATAAGTCCAGTCTTTGCACAACATGCTTCTATCATGACACACAGGTTTCTGAACCAACGTCATTGTATTTAACTTGCAGTTGAGGGGAAATACCTGGTGGCTAGTAAAGAAAAACTAGTTAGAGAAGTACCCTGTTTTAAATGTTGAGTCTGAGCTCACTTTGTACAACCACCAAATGTGTGTATTTTGTTATGGTAGTGGTTACCAAACTGGTGTGTGGAGGCATTGCAGGTTTGGACTATATAGTGAATTGTTGGAGTTCCCTTTAACAGACCTAATAGAATGGTATGTGTTAGTGATTGCAGTTACATTTCTTATTTTAAACTGATGCTTCTGGGCATTTCATTTGGACATATTATCTCTATTCAAGGCCTTCTAAGAAAAAAAGCATCAGAGGTCAAATGTCCTGTTGCTTGTGTGTTTACTAAGAGGGTTTTAGTGAAAGTTGTTCTTATGATTCTTTTTGTCAGCACTGATTTACACCAAATGATTATGCAAATTGTATAACCTTGTCTTGTTGACCGATGAGTGCCGTACAACCATTCAATTCATCATCTAACGGTTAATGAGTTGAAAATTATGCTGACTTCCATTTGCATCGACTATTTAGAATAATCATAGAAAAATATCATTTGCATAATCAGGTAATGCCAACCAGACTGTATATGTTGCAACTACTGTAACCAATTACCTCTTAGACCAGTATTAAAGGTGCTGTTTGAAAAGCATATGCTATTTCATTCTGTTATATCCTACTAGAGAATTTCCAGAGTAAAAATGACAGAGATTGTCTGTGTGTAAGTGAATGCAGTAGTAGTAAAGTTTACTGATGAAAACAGTATTTCTTGGTTGAGACTTTCCTCTGTTAAATTTACTTGGAGTTTCTGTGTGGAAATTGTAAAGTAAATGTCACTGCACCTTTTTTTCACTGTGTGCCAGGCGTGTGGTGAGACTGATGTGAGAAATAAAGGATGAGAAAGCCCCAGCCTATATACTGCATACAGCTAGGGCAGGGAAGACATGTCTGTGTGTGTGCTGTCTGTGGTGTGCGGTGAGATGTAAGATATAAAGCATGAGAAAGTCCCGGCCTATGAACTCATATATACAGCTAAGGGGACAGGAGATGTGTGTGTGTGTGTGGGTGGTGTGAGTGAAAGAGAGAGAGAGAGAATGTGTGTGTGTATTATTTTTGTTTTCTTGTAATGTAAGACATCAGACTTTTTATATACACATTTGAAAAAAAGAATAATGATCAAAATGTGTTTTATTGTATTTAGTAGGTCAATGTTGAGGTTGTAATGAAGTCTTGATTTGATCAGAAAGAAATTAAAAGTATGTTTCACACATCTAAACTTAAAAAAACGAGTCAAATTTGACTAAAATGCAGTAACTGTTCATTGATTTAACAAAGACATTTGGCAGTAGAGTCGATGCCCATCGAGCTCCTCTTGTTTGAATAATAAGCTCACGCTGCACATTCAGGAGGCTGAAAACACACCTTTTCTCTGTGTGCGATGGCCTCTCCTAATTTCACTGATTGGCAAATCAAATCACTGTTTTCCTCTTCGACACGTGGTTGCCCCAACTCTGTTATATGATCTCTATTTTTAAATTCCTTCCCTCAATTCTGTGTGTGTGTGTGTGTGTACTTACATGTGTTAAATATTCTGAAGTTGTAGATGAAGTTGAAGCTGATTATTAGCTAAAGGCAGATGTTGGGAGAGATGAGAGAGATATGACTGTTGCCCATATAGAACCTTTCTAGGTTCTAAGTGCAATAAAGATACATCATACATTATACGTCATCAATTTAACATTTAAAGAATATTATGGTGACTTGTTGCAGCTCATTTGAAATGATTGAAGTACTTCACTCTGCAGCCACAAGAGGTCTCAACATGACATTGTTTTAAATGAAGCTTCCAGAGACATCATTATATAAACCAGAAGCATGATTCCAGCCTGCTGTGCTTAGCAGACTGGAATCTATTAGGATTAATGTGACAGGGCAGGGAGAGACAGAGCAGTGTGTATAAGCATGCGTTTACTCGAGCCTTTTAAGAATGCTATAAGACCTGCGTAAGAGAAATATACATGCTGTGAATCATATGAACAGCAAGATCCATGTTGCGTTCCTCCCAGTTATTGCTCAACAGATTAGGACACACGCTAGCTTTCAAAAGATCCCTGAAAAGGAAATTGCAACATGTGCTCAAGTCTCCACAGAAGAGGAAGTCAGAGCTAGTGAGGGCTAATCCAAGTGTGTCCTTTTTTTTTTTAAAGCAAGAAGATGTTTTTACAAGATTTACATGTGGCCTGAGGGGCCTGCTGTCTATACGGAAGGACTAGAATAACATTAGACCGGTGAGTTCTCTGTTTTGAACAATATTACCAGAGTTAGGATTACTACTCTGTACGATCTGTATGATCATAAACGCTGACATCGCTATTACTGTCTGTTGTGGCCCCGCAGACAGGGCTGCTCCATATCTGTATTCAAGTACATATTAAATACACAAGTGCTATGTCATCTAAGCTGTTGGGACACTGTTGGGCACTTTTTGTTCTTTTTCTTCATTCCAAACGCCACTTGACACATTTGTTAGGATTCCTGACATTTAAGAGTCAGATGAAAAGCGGTGTCAAAGCACAAAAGTGGAAAACTATCATTTTAAATCACCTTAACAGTTTTACAAAAACTGTTGATATATTCTTTGGTGGAGATAAAAAGGTTTGTTTAAAGGACCCTCAAAGTCAGTATACAGAAATCTCGGCACATGTTAAGGAAACCCCAGTTAGACTTGTTTAAAAATGTAAGGAGTTCTATATGGAAAAACACAGTTCTGTTTATGTCCTTGAATAGTAACAAAAGTGTTGAATTTGTTTCCTTCATAATTCAAAATTTCTCAAGTGTGATACAGTTTTGAGGTACTTTGATGTACTTTATACTACCATCTGCAGTTAAGAGGGAAATATTGTACTTTCTACTCCACTCCACAACAGCTTTAGTTAATTTTCTGATGAATATTTGACACAATGGATCATTTTAGAATCCATCACACTGTTAAAGTCTTTTGTCTTTTGACGTCTTACATAAAGCAGTGGGTAGTTGGGTCACATTTCACATGTCTATGAGTTGTTAACAGCTCCACCAAATAGCTCTAACATGGTTCAGGGCCGCCCATATTGTTGCTTTAGTAAAAGGTAGCCTGTTTTCATAATGAAAACTCCTTCTCCTTTGTTTTGTATGCAACGTCAAAACATTAAAAGTGAGTCACTCAGTTTACATGTTTGTGCTTATGGAGGAGAGAGAACATGTGCATGGTTTGATATGAGTAAGGTCCTTTCACTGGATCGTTTCAGGAGCCCGACCAGTTCTGTGGACACGCATACATGGTTTCAATAAATGTCCAAAGGATGCAATATTTCTTCTTTCCTCTTCCGTTAATAATCTCACGACCCCTCAGATTTATCTGGTGACCCTTTGGAGGGGCCCGACCTCTAGGTTGGGAACCACTGGACTAAACTAGCTAACTGTATATAAAGTAGTTGAAACACTGATGCTTCAGTATTAATAATCTAATGATGTCATATATAATATTACAGTCAGAGGGACCAAAACACTACTGTTACTGCAGTACTTTAACTACATCAAGATCACTATACTTATGTACTGTTACTGCAGTACTTTAACTACGTCAAGATCACTATACTTATGTACTGTTACTGCAGTACTTTAACTACATCAAGATCACAATACTTATGTACTGTTACTGCAGTACTTTAACTACATCAAGATCACAATACTTATGTACTGATACTGCAGTACTTTAACTACATCAAGATCACAATACTTATGTACTGTTACTGCAGTACTTTAACTACATCAAGATCACAATACTTATGTACTGTCACTGCAGTACTTTAACTACGTCAAGATCACAATACTTATGTACTGTTACTGCAGTACTTTCACTATGTCAAGATCACAATACTTATGTACTGTTACTGCAGTACTTTCACTATGTCAAGATCACAATACTTATGTACTGTTACTGCAGTACTTTAACTACATCAAGATCACAATACTTATGTACTGTTACTGCAGTACTTTAACTACGTCAAGATCACAATACTTATGTACTGTTACTGCAGTACTTTAACTACGTCAAGATCACAATACTTATGTACTGTTACTGCAGTACTTTAACTACATCAAGATCACAATACTTATGTACTGTTACTGCAGTACTTTAACTACGTCAAGTTCACAATACTTATGTACTGTTACTGCAGTACTTTAACTACATCAAGATCACAATACTTATGTACTGTTACTGCAGTACTTTAACTACATCAAGATCACTATACTTATGTACTGTCACTGCAGTACTTTAACTACGTCAAGATCACAATACTTATGTACTGTTACTGCAGTACTTTAACTACGTCAATACTTATGTACTGTTACTGCAGTACTTTAGCTACGTCAAGATCACAATACTTATGTACTGTTACTGCAGTACTTTAACTACATCAAGATCACAATACTTATGTACTGTCACTGCAGTACTTTAACTACGTCAAGATCACAATACTTATGTACTGATACTGCAGTACTTTAACTACATCAAGATCACAATACTTATGTACTGTTACTGCAGTACTTTAAATACATCAAGATCACAATACTTATGTACTGTTACTGCTGTACTTTAACTACGTCAAGATCACAATACTTATGTACTGATACTGCAGTACTTTAACTACATCAAGATCACTATACTTATGTACTGTTACTGCAGTACTTTAACTACATCAAGTTCACAATACTTATGTACTGTTACTGCAGTACTTTAACTACATCAAGATCACAATACTTATGTACTGATACTGCAGTACTTTAACTACATTAAGATCACTATACTTATGTACTGTTACTGCAGTACTTGAACTACATCAAGATCACAATACTTATGTACTGTTACTGCAGTACTTTAACTACATCAAGATCACTATACTTATGTACTGTTACTGCAGTACTTGAACTACATCAAGATCACAATACTTATGTACTGTTACTGCAGTACTTTAACTACGTCAAGATCACAATACTTATGTACTGATACTGCAGTACTTTAACTACATCAAGATCACAATACGTATGTACTGTTACTGCAGTACTTTAACTACATCAAGATCACAATACTTATGTACTGATACTGCAGTACTTTAACTACATCAAGATCACAATACGTATGTACTGTTACTGCAGTACTTTAACTACATCAAGTTCACAATACTTATGTACTGTTACTGCAGTACTTTAACTACGTCAAGATCACAATACTTATGTACTGATACTGCAGTACTTTAACTACATCAAGATCACAATACTTATGTACTGATACTGCAGTACTTTAACTACATCAAGATCACAATACTTATGTACTGTTACTGCAGTACTTTAACTACATCAAGATCACAATACTTATGTACTGATACTGCAGTACTTTAACTACATCAAGATCACAATACGTATGCACTGTTACTGCAGTACTTTAACTACATCAAGTTCACAATACTTATGTACTGTTACTGCAGTACTTTAACTACGTCAAGATCACAATACTTATGTACTGTTACTGCAGTACTTTAACTACATCAAGATCACAATACTTATGTACTGATACTGCAGTACTTTAACTACATTAAGATCACTATACTTATGTACTGTTACTGCAGTACTTGAACTACATCAAGATCACAATACTTATGTACTGTTACTGCAGTACTTTAACTACATCAAGATCACTATACTTATGTACTGTTACTGCAGTACTTGAACTACATCAAGATCACAATACTTATGTACTGATACTGCAGTACTTTAACTACATCAAGATCACAATACTTATGTACTGATACTGCAGTACTTTAACTACATCAAGATCACAATACTTATGTACTGATACTGCAGTACTTTAACTACGTCAAGATCACAATACGTATGTACTGTTACTGCAGTACTTTAACTACGTCAAGTTCACAATACTTATGTACTGTTACTGCAGTACTTTAACTACGTCAAGATCACAATACTTATGTACTGTTACTGCAGTACTTTAACTACGTCAAGATCACAATACTTATGTACTGTTACTGCAGTACTTTAACTACGTCAAGATCACAATACTTATGTACTGTTACTGCAGTACTTTAACTACATCAAGATCACTATACTTATGTACTGTTACTGCAGTACTTTAACTACGTCAAGATCACAATACTTATGTACTGTTACTGCAGTACTTTAACTACGTCAAGATCACAATACTTATGTACTGTCACTGCAGTACTTTAACTACATCAAGATCACAATACTTATGTACTGTCACTGCAGTACTTTAACTACATCAAGATCACAATACTTATGTACTGTTACTGCAGTACTTTAACTACGTCAAGATCACAATACTTATGTACTGTTACTGCAGTACTTTAACTACATCAAGATCACTAAACTTATGTACTGTTACTGCAGTACTTTAACTACGTCAAGTTCACAATACTTATGGTTAGCAGTACTTTAACTACGTCAAGATAACAATACTACTACTACAATAATACTTTTACTTAAGTAAAAGATCTGAATACTTCTTGCTTCTTGCTACTTCTCGGCCGCATCAGTCATCAATTGGTGAAAAAATGTGATATCACAGACAGAAACTGTGTATCTGGGTCACTCATGTGCATACGTGCACACAAGTGTGTCTGGAGGTATGTGGGTGGTAAAGCACCTACTTTTTGTATGGTATAGTATAGGTATGCATTGTTTTTAATAATGTTTCTGTATAGTATATTCTCAGTTTTCTTGCATAGAACAGTGCAATGTTTTTGTAACCAAGCATCTTGGGGTCACCTAATAACTTAATACGGAAACAATAATCTTCTGAATTTAAACATTTTGAATATTTTTTTATTTTTTTATTTAGAACATTTACTTATAACACACCACCCATCCCAAACAAAGAAGAGTTGAAACTCACTTAATTGGCTCCCTTACAGTCAAGATGGCGGCAAAACCATGAGAAACTGGGTTTTTACTGGTATCATGCCTAACTTTAGTTGATCATAACATATCCGATATGGAATTAATCTGCAGGTTTTTTGGTTCAAAATGAGGCCAAAACTTTCTAAGGATATCAGTTTAGCAACAGGCTAAGGCTTGTTTTTATCCTAGGGGATTGTTGAAAATGTCTTTTGCTATGTTGTAAGACCTGATGCATGGACAGAGATAACCAGCATATGATCATTGCTTCTTACCACCACTAGTGGTCAAGGAGCAGGGCAACGCCTCAACAGCACCTCTAATCACCAGTCAAGCCTACTTACATAGATGATTAACCTGTCCTCTCCTAGTCGTGGCTCCTATATATTTGTCCCAGACTTTTTCCCCCTCTTCTGTCCATTTTTAATATATTCTGCATTATTTAATCCTTTATTCACTAATTCCTGTGGCACGGTGGACGCGAGTATTTGTTTAGTAAGGATCATTCAGAACAGTGATGGAAACTTCCATATTTTTAAGGTAATATTTGCTTGTTAAAAGAGTTAAAGAATCACTTACCTACTTATTACTCGGCTTGAAACATTGTTACTTGATTTAATTAGTAAACAAAAAACAGAATTTCTCTTAAAAAAAGAGGAACTCAGAGTATCAGAGTGGTGAGTATGAGTCTGTTGTATATAAAGATGGTGCTGTGTGTGGTAGTCAAAGGGCTTGGCTCCACCATTGTCTATTTACAGAGCACTGAAAGATCATTTGTTGCTTCAGTGTTGATGTTCAGTGACATATTTGTATCATCAAAGGTCAAAGGTCATTCCTTCATCATTCCTTCAAAGTTTGAAAGAGTGAATATGGCTGTGGGTCACTAAAACGAGCATTTCCAATGTGAAAAACACATTTGGATCGAATTGATTAGTCAGTTTTTAAGCAAAAATTTGAAAATATTCTCTGGTTGTGGCTGCTTAAATGTGAAAATGTACTGGTTTCGTTTGGTTCTCTATGATGGTAAACTAGACATATTTAGGTTATGCCAATATGTCAACTTGGGCTTTGGAAAATTGTGATAGGTATTTTTCACAATTTTCTGACATTTTATAGACTATTGATTAATTGAAAGTAATTGGCAGATTCATCAATGATGAACAACTTCATTGTGAGACAGTCCGCTGTCCATGTGCCTTGAAAGTAAGTGAAATTGCGGCAGAAAGCCATAAACAAATTCATCGGTTAGCGAAGTAATCATTAGTTGCTGCCCTGTTATTAAAATGATTCAATTCAAAACATGTAAACTTTTAATGTTACTGTCAGTATCAACATATCAAAGTCATATTGAAAATCATGAACTATCCACACAATCAAAAGACATAACTTTGCGAAACACTACAACGTGTACAAAGTGTCCTAATGATGAAACACAATGCAAATATCCTTTGCAATCATTGCTACCCCAAAGTCATATGTTGACCACAAAAAAATTTCCATGGGTTTTGGGGGGGGGGGGGGGGGGGGGGGAGACGACGCTTTGTGGTTGAAACCTTTCTGCTGTGTGAAACAAAAAAGAGGACACAGCTCATTACAGCGAATGTTCTAACTGTCACTCTGTGCCTGTAAATGCAGTTCACGTTTTTGCCCATGCATACTGAACCAAAAAGCACACTTAATTGTAGTCAATGGGAACTGACTCATAGATGAATTTTGAGTATCTCATGGGGAGTCCTCTGGAGCAGGGAAACCCATCTGTGACTGTTGTAGAGATATTAATCACATGTCAGTCACAAATGTTCTTTTGAAGGTCATTAAATGTCTTATTGAATTTTTAATTCTTCACAGTTTAACACTGAAGGCTCCAATTTTCACATAACTGACAGAACAATAGAGGTTACAATCAGCATCCTGTACATTTTCAATCATATTCTTCTAGACTGATAGAAAGATAAGATAATGTTTTGCATGAAACTAACATTATAGCAACACCTGTTTGGTCATTTCTTAAGTCAAGTGCTAAGTGTCTAAACTTTGGGTTGAATAACTTTGGTGAAAGTAAAGGTTTTCTGACAGTAAATGTTCCTTTACATTTAAAATGTAAAGGAAGGTGAACAGACTAGAGAGGGACAATCCAAACACACTCTTCCTCCCCTTTGTGTGTGTTTATGCTTTAGTCCCCTGGAGGTGGGACATAGCTGTTGAGTCATTGGCTGAGCAGCATGGTCATGACTTTATTATGTACGCATAGGTCAGAGGTGAGGTTTCCTCTGTTAGCTCTGCTCTGTCGTGTAAACTCTCTCATCCTTCCTCCGTCTGTTCGCTGCCTCAGTGTCACTTTCTTCAAGGTGAGTCACTACATTCTGCAAAATTTTGCTTATCTGAGAACAGTCATACCCTTAGCAGCTTGTTACTGACAGCAAATAAAAGCATCTTCTCAGATCAGCTACATTTTTAGTAGAAACTAAGTGATGCCCAGGCTTTTTTTAAAATAGTGTGTTGCACTTCTTACCACAAAGGAAAAACACTTCTTTACACAATCTTTGAAGATATGATTCTTTTTTTTTTTTAGTAAAGCAATAGATGTACCATACCTAAAATAAGTGGCACGGCGTCAAAATAATAATTAAAAAAAGAAACTATACAATATTGTATTACATTATACAAAAATCAAATACATCAAACATTTTGGGACACCGTGTAGGTGTTCTCTGTGTGCACGTTTTGACAGTCAGTGCTCTGCAGATGTGTTCTGTACAATAGCAGTGGAGCATATATCAATACATTTTTTTACATCCAGCATGTGGCAGGTAATGATCCCATTTCGCACCAATACAGCAAAGAACTTGAAACCAAAGAAGGTTAGAAAAGGTTAGCCACAGTGTACATGTTAGACTTTAATCCTTGTGGGGGGTTTTTGTTGACGAATTTCTCAACTGAGGTTGAGCATTAGAATGACTTTATTTTATTCACTAAGAACTGTGCAGCTCTTGTTCACCTCCCAAACTTTACTTGCTGCATTTCTGTTTGCTGGATGTGTTTAATAGGTCATAAAATGTGGTTTACGTATGTCTCGCAACTTTCACTCCTGTTTCAAATCTAATTTAGTTTAGTTTAGTTGTACATAAAAAAAACAGAACCACAGTAGAAAATTGAATTATACTTCCTTTTACTTCACACACATTATTCGGTTGTAGGAAGGATAACTCCCGTTGTTTTCCCATTGGAGCAATAAATGAGTCATGTACTACAGTTAGTTTGATAAACCTCCCACAGGGAAATGTGCATTGTGCGCGATGTGCTTCAGCATTTCCTATCTATCAATCATTAATCATTCAAGATTGTACTTTGCATAACCCTTGGAAGAATATTACATCATATTGTCTAGGGTGTCCTTTAGATTAGAATATTCCCAGGTTGTTAAATCCCTAATCAGTCCCGCAGAGTGCTGTTTACTATCGTAGATTTCCGGTGTCTGCTGATATTGTGTCTTTAATTTAAAAGGTATTTTCTCAGACAAAGTTAAAAATAATCTGGTTTAGATGCAGAACATGGGAATCAGATGTGGTGTGTTTCAGTGCCAGCATGTTTGTAGAAAAAAGGAAAATAATTCTGACCTGATGTTTAACAGAGTCACTGGGTATTAATATAACACACTCTGTGATAGATCTACATATACTTAAATGACTTGATATACTATAAATGAGCTACTTGTTTGCAAATGATGTGTTATGTGATACATTATGAAGGGTAACTGTAGTGTGACTGGTGCGCTCTCTTACAAGGGCGTGTGTGTCACTTGAGGTTTTTCTCATACTGCAGGTTTTAATAAGGATCTGTGTTTCAATTCTCCATTGTCATTTAGAATCACATCCTCTTCTTCTTCTTCAAAAATTTTTTTTTTTTGCTTTGCTTAACACTTTTCCATCCTTCAAGGAACATATGTACATTTATATGAGACCCACGTGATCATCTCAGTGTTACAGTGCGTTCGAGAAATGGCTCTAAGTTAAGAGAGTTCAAATCAAATTCAGTCCAGATAGGATCGTACAAAGGACCTAGAAGATTTTTAAGGACAGGTGAGCTTTGCTTCTTCTCACTGTTTTACACCATGTAGAGCTGAAGCGATTTAGCTGATCAAGTGAAAATTAACCTGAAACTATTTTTTTTAATGAAGATGTCTTGAGCTCTGGGGCTCATCATGATTTGAACATCTTTGGGATCTTTTTGGACAATATGAGGATGTTATCTCGTGATGGAATCAATTTTGACATATTGTAGACAAAGCAAATAATCACATAAAAACATATTTGAATCATTTATAAGAAAAAAACATGAGACACAAAGGACGTTATAAAGTCTGAGCTGTGTGTTCATTATCATGGTTTCCTTCCAGTAGTTTAGAATTGTTGTAGTGTTTCCACTAAACAGTGCAACAATGTCAGTGTCAACAGTTTAAAACAGAACGGTAGGTGAAAGTACATTTTTCTGCAGCCACCTCACGTTTATGATGTCAGTGACTCATAACTATCGTCTGAATGTTTATGATGACTCATGCCAGGTTTTTAGTTCAGTGGGCTTCTCAAATCACTGCAAAGTCTTACCTCGACGAGTCTGTACGTTGTTATAGCACCACTTTGCTTCTTATTTGCATTGTTTTCATATTCAGACTAGGCTATATTATTATTATATTATATTATTCCATGTTGTATTATATTAGATCAAATTAACTAGACCTGCAATGACATTAAAAGAGTAAAATGTTCCTTAGTCATATAATTCATTTTCTAGATTCCGAACTAAACTTATAATCCAACATAACTCACAATAAAAAAAACACAGACTCCATGTTGTTTATCAGATCGTTGTGTACATGTCCATATTTTCGCAACCTTGGACCCGTGCTCACTCTATATCACTCTGTTTTGCAATGTCCCGTAAACAGATGGACACAGTTCGATTGACTGAGCAGATCTACAGGCCAGCAAACTCAACAGCTCACTTAAGCAAATGCAAACAGAAGTAAATGTACATGTTCCTTTCTGTCCGTTTGTCGTAGTGCAATTGAACATTGCACAAATTTGTTCAGTTAGTAAGGGCCGTTTCCCAACAGTTGTTGTCTCATTTCTGCCATGTGAGCATTTTCTACAACACTGCCTTAGATCTCAGTTTACAACATATCACTTTGACAGATGAATTCTCAGTGTAACCAAAACAGTAACACGCAGACAAGATCATGCTGGAGATTATCTAAGCAAGTGAAATAAAAAAAACACACATTGCTTTTATAAACATCCCAGCAGCCTTTCCCCTCCCGCCCGTGCTCCTCCTGCCTCTCCCTGTACAGGAAAAACATGCTCACCAACCTTGGAAAAAGGTTGATGGAAAAAGTCATTTTGGGTTCTTGACTGTTCCCAGCATTAGCATGCAAGAACATCATACTCTTCTTTTTTTTGTGCTATAAAGTAATCCAGTAGATTCTTATTCAAAATCTGATGAAATGGCTCACCATAGCTGTGTAAGATTCAAGGGGTTGGCTGAGTAAAACCTGATTCATGATTTTCCAGTTTTACTCTCACTCAAAAATAAAAAAATAAAAAAAATAAAACCTGTTTCTAAGCCACTGGATATTTTGGTATTCCCAGTAAATGGATATCACATGTAACATGAAACCTTACCTGTAAACTCAGGTGTCATGGAATCTGTCCTAGTTTACCACTCATAGGGTTGGGTTCTGTTATGACATGGCCAAGTGAAGCTTATTGTTGTTGTTTGTTAATATCAGTTAGTGCTTAAGAAAGGAATACCACTCCCTAACACCTCACAAGCAGATCATCTTTTTGTCGTTCAACAATGTGATGAGTGAAATAACCGTCATGTGCGTTTCAGTAGCTGGACTCTCACAGTTAAACTTTAGCATATCGTATACATTTGTGTTTGAATATTCGATAGATCTGAATTGGGACCTCCAGGATTCTGGGCAGGTCCCATCAAAAGACAGTTTTACTTGTTTTTTTTGAAACTGCTGTTAAACCCCACATGAATCCTTGGTCTTTACGATTGTTTTTATCCATTTGAGAGCTACTTCCTGGTATTAAAATTTGCAGAACATTGCATTAATAGTTTTGGTTTTTCTGATTCACAGAGGAGGCACGGGACTGGCCTGCCCTTCAGTTTCTGTGCAGATTAGAAGCTGATAGAGGCTAATATTCTCCGTCATGTCCTCATTGTGACGGTAATAAAACTAATTAGGGCGGCAACCAAAATGTCAGAAAACCTGATTCATGATTTTGGAAACTGGAAGCAGAGAATGTTTGGCATCTTGAAAAATGAATCAATTCATCGCCTAATTGCTACAGCTATAAAACCAATGTCTCAAAATAACGCTACAATACTGCAAAAATACTGTATATCTGCTGTGGATCCTCATATTCCTGTCCTGACATCCTGACATTGTCTGACAAAGCAGACGAGGATATAAAAAGGCACAATATCAACACTAGACCTTGGCAGTGGAAGCCTTTGTTCTTTTAACAGCTTCCTGCTGGGAAGACATATTTCCATTAACTGATATCTGCAGTTAAGTGCAGGATAAGTAACCAGTTACACGTAGGAGGTGTAATAAAGATTAGGTGTTGACAAGCTGCCATTACACAGGAAGTGAATATATTTAAAGTATGGTGGTCTGTCGTTCATGCCTTGGTAAAAAACAAAACGCACATCACTATCTGAGTCACTGCTCAACCCGTTACACAGCAAAGCACCAACACCTCTCGGTCTCCAGTAGGGAGATAGAGCACTTGCCAAACGTTTTTCTCCCACAGTATGACTCAGTCAGTTCCATTCACCTCAGCCTCCAGTGGGTTACTCCCACATCTCTTCCCACGCTCTTCTCTGCCTCGACTTGTCCCGGAATATAACTACACTGCCAAACTGCTCTTCAGATTCTGCATGCTTCTTAACAGCATCCAGACGAACGGGGTTGAAATCTGCGTGATTGTTGTTCTTTTATGGATCTTAACGTGCCTTGAATAAAACTTTTTTTTTTTTTTTTTTAATCAAAAGAGCATTTATTCGACAGCTTTTAATGCCACAACATGCAATTCTTTGAAAACATTTTTGATTAAATTCAGATAGACTTTAATGCCACTTTGCTATGTTAACACCCCTACAGTACACGAGATTAAAAAAAAAGAATTACACAATTGGATCAAATACTTTCTGTTTGTTCTTGTTATATTGCATCAATGCTGACATGATTAATAGAATAGAATAGAATAGAATAGAATAGAATAGAATAGAATAGAATAGAATAGAATAGAATAGAATATATTTCAACTTTATTATCATTGCACATGTCACAAGTTTACAGCAACGAAATGTAGTTTGCATCTATCCAGAAGTGCTTTCTGCAGTATAAATAATTAATTAACAGAAAGAAATTCCACTTATATTTTAGTAATCAGTGACAAATGTTCTGGGTCAAATCGTTTTGATCTTTCTCTCATCTCTCGACTTGAAATCTCTGTATTTTTGATTTGTTCGTCAAAAAAAAAAAAAAAGCAATTTACTCACATCACTGTGGACTCTACGAAAGTGTAACATTTCATAGACTAAGCGACTAACTGATTAATCAAAAAAAAAAAAAAAAGCTGTCAGAATGATCAATAGTGAAAACGACTGTTGCAGCTCAATATTCCATAAATGACTATTGTGAGATGAATTGAGGGGAATTCATCTCACAATGTTTTTCCCACTTTCATCATGTGCTAAAGCTATCTTCTTAAAGACCTCAACGCGAACAATCACTTATACGCATGAGAAAACATTGTTGCATGCCTTAAAAAGACTTTGCCTTAAAAAGACAAAAGCTGACAGTGAGAGTCAAACCACAGCACATCACTGTTACTGCAGCATATTGACACCCATTGGTTTCCATCTGTGTCTCTTCAGTGGTGAGTCTTCCTGTAGTGAGATCAAAATCTGCAGATCTGTGGTTAAGATAACACAGATTCACGTTTCTCTTCCCACAGCAGCTCCACACATGCTGCTGCTACTCTTTTCTTGTAAAGGCTTCCCTTTCTCTTTGCACTGCGCTGCCAGCACACGAACAACAAAGCATCAATAGTATGACTGATATAGTGCAAAATACTGTAGCCGTAATCTGGTGCTGATTGATTCTGTTAGATTTCAATATCAATTTTGAATTTTGAATGTGAAGTTTACCATTTTTTTCTCTCTATTGAAAACCTTAACATGACTTTTAGACCCCAGTTTCCCCTTAAATATCAACTTAATAACTTTTAAATTTAGAAAAAATATTTCTTCCACTAACAACACATATAAAAAATACTCTTTATCAGGTTATATATTAATTAGGTCTAACTGTTCATGGCTCCCCTTCAGATCAGGTGTCTTTTTAAAAAAACAAATTTACTTTGTGCTCATGTAGGTTTCCACAAGTTCATTTTGGATCTGGTTTCAAAACAATTACTGGATGAAGAATCGCTGTTTGTCGTTGTGTGTCTTTGAGAAATGGATACTTTTACGCACATGTGTTTTTGAAGCTTGTAATCCCTTGGTGAATATGGTTCCTGGATTCAGATCCAAGTGGAAAACTTTCCATTTGTTCTATTTAACTGAATCACACCAAAAATATGTCACATTTACTCAGTCCACCCAGATGACTGAACATACAGCCCTGACTAAACTAATATTCTGGCTGTCTGGTGGTTTACCAAACACCCATTAGTGACTAGCTAGTGATGTTCTGCATTTTGGCACAAATGAACAAAAGCCGCGTCACACGTTCATTCATGGAGAGCAGTAATTGGAAAAGCTTTCATGAAATGGAACTTATCATTAAGCTATATAGAAAACAGAAGAAACATATTTATGATAATATAAATATGTTTCATCAAGGGGAAGGGTTCTTGACTGCTTGCTCGGGTTTCTGCTGTATTCTTTAACAGAGTGTTTCCAATTTAAATCTTTTATTTAGGAAAGGTACTTGTATGGCTGCTTGTCTTTAGACACCATTTAACATTCAAGTTGTTTTTTTTTTCTGCTATTGTTGAATAAAAAGGGTTTTTGGAAAAACTGATATAATGTTAAATGTGTGGTAAAACCACAGTGTCAATGTGGTACGTTGCTTGTCATACACATGCACGGACAAAACAATTTGTTTATGTTTACAACAGTAGCAGTTGTACCTGTTGGAGACAGGGAGGAAGCCACTTTCCCCCTTTAGGATTTACAGTGCTCATTCACAGATTTACTGGCAAGAAGGAACAGGAAGATTCGCTTGAAGCTGAACAGAGTTTTAGGAATGTTGGGCCTCGTTCCAGTTCCAAAACATTACGCAGCACTTCATCAGCGAATACGATTAGAGCGCCACAGTGTTTGTCATCCATGACAGTGGGAGAGAGGTAGAGGGAGGTTTGCGAGAGACAGAGAGAGAGAGAGAGAGAGAGAGAGAGAGAGAGAGAGAGAGAGAAGCAGAAAGAGGAGGACACAGCCACACAGTACCTGACTTAAGAAACATTAAGAAGGATACAGTTTGGCTTTAAAAGAGAAAGATTTGGATGATCTGAAGGATTATTGCTTAAAACCTCATGTGATTTGTCAGTATCAGTGGACAGAAGTTCCAGTAAGTTGTCAGCTGTTTGTCAGCTAGATTTCATGCTCTCACAGCAGTATTTTTCACTCCTTCTTGTATAAGTTCATCTCTAACTTGTATTTATATTTGTGTTTTTTTTTTTAGCTATGGGCCTGAGTTCAAAACTGGGAAGCCTCCTGTTTTTCCTGTGGCTTTACGGGACCTGTTCAGGATCTGTACAGGGTGAGCTGATTTACGCTGTTTTCTCAAAGAACTACATGGGTATTACAAGTGTTCTGAGACTGTTTAAAATAGACCTGTACCATAGTGTACTGGGAACTGGGGTGTAGTGTTGCAATGGTGCAATATTAAAAGAACTGTTTTCTTGCTGGTTGTGAAGTGTTACATTTTATATGTTTTTGCCAAATTGTCATGTGTGGCTTGTCCATCTTGCACAGTAGAAGTGTATCGCCCTCTGGTGTAACTGCAGTAATATGTGTGTTTATGATCGTTGTGAGCTCTTCAAATGTCTCACACTGATTTCAGACTATTTTTGGAAAATAAAAACAGAAAAATAGCAGCTGCTGACTAGTTTACTCGAACTCCAGTGTTGTCATTGTGATCGCACTGTGGTTTAATACAGCAAAGGAGAAATTCCAGCAGTCAACAAAGCAAAACAAAGGTCACTGGCTCTAATCCTGAGAGAACAAACACATCATTCCTGATAAAATGCAGTGCTAAAGTGACTCAGGTGGGATTAGAACCTGACCATGCAACAAAGTTTATCTACTGCATGTATTGGCTCTAGTAAATAGTTATTTAAATAAAGGCCCTAAACCTCTTTAATCCCGCTCTTCTCCTTCATTACTTCACATTAGGTATATTAAGCATATTTAGATGAAATGTATAATATAATATAAATGAATAAATGACAAATCCATTCTCCACTTGTGTTTTTGTTGCAGAGAACTGTACCAACTACAGGCTCCAGTTTGAGAGGATTTTCTCTGTTCCCGGGGACATGGCTATGCTGAATAGCACGCTGGTGTCTCCAGATGTCTTCAACTTTGCCACAGTGCCTTATAACATCACCTGGTATGACTCAAAGACAGGCAGAGAGCTGAGCAACCAGACCGGTCGAATCCTGTTGCAAGGGGAGACTCTGTGGTTTCTTAACGTGACGCTGGAGGATGACGGGGAATACATCTGCATTGTGAGGTAGCATCAGATCAAATAGAAATAGCATTATGAGTTGAATAGAAATTGTACCCTCATGTGATACCTACAGCACCTGGAGCTGTTTGTTGTCGTTCACCTGAGAATCTCCTGGTTCAGCTGCTCATTGCTTGAAGATGAACAGACCAAAACAAAACAAAACAAAACAAAAATGTCTCCTTTACGTTTGACAGGACTCCTTCTCGGTGCTACAGGCAGGACACCAAGCTGGTAGTGGAAAATAGAGTTGCTGGAGAGTGTGGGAGGCGGCAGAAAGCCAATCAAATACTTACAGGTGGAGTGACTGACTGTCTGTCCTGCCCTCTGAATGAATACGTCAAGAAACTGGACAGCTACAACATCACTTCCTCTATCAAGTGGTACAGAGTGAGTTACCCTATGAGAAAATCTCAGTAACAATCAGTTTTAATATGGTTGGAATTTATACACAACTGTAATTGTTCTGTACACCATACAGCAGATCCAGTCTTAAAGGGTCAACACTTATACTAAATGCTTTATTATGTCCAGTTATTGTCAGCTACAATACTGGTGTCAATATAGCAAGAAAAAGTCGTTACATTAAATTACAGCTTCCGGTAATCTTAATTATTATAATTTTCAATTGTGCTTCAATTGTCTGTTTATGCAAATGAAAAACTACTTACTGCTAAGAATTCCACAATGTCATATGTCACATTTTAAACTTACCGTTGTGCAACCCTACAGCTGTCGGTGATGCTAAATGATGATTTTTCAGTTTGCAGCTTAGTATTGAATAAACTACTGTTTTGTTTATGAAGCAACTCCGTTGAGTATTTAGTAAAAGATTGACGCACTCATTGTAGGTGAAGTACTTTATTTTGCTTTATTTAGGTTTGCCTTACACACATCATGCTGGTTATCACTACTCATGCTGACTGACAAGCTCTTCTTTCTTCAGCCATATGAATTTGCATTCTTTATTATTATAAAGAATCTTGAGAGTTGTTAGTAGTTTTGTTTTTACACATTTTCCTAATAAAAATGTTTATAATATGTTTTCTTTCCTCTTCCAGGGTTGTGACCTCATTGAGGATGGGACAGGACACTTTACCTACTTGGATAAGAGCAGACTGAAAATTGACTTGGTGGAGCCCCAATACAACGGCTCCTACACCTGCATTCTTACCTTCACCCTTGGTGGCATCACAGGATCTGTGTCGGAGACCATTGACACGTGGGTCAAAGGTTAGAACTGAGATGACAATTGAATGATATGGAGAGAGAGAGAGAGGGAACATAATACTGTATACAATACTGTATATAATACACTTTACTTTTCTAAATCACCAAATGTACAAATAACCACGAATGAGCAGCCTGACAAGAGGTGAAAATTTCACAAATCATAAATGATCACAAAATCAAAACTATAATACTTGAGAATGTAGCACCACCTAATGGCCGTGAGGCTTAATGAAGCTTCATGTTGTCTTTCTTTTTCAGTGGACTATTACTTCATGCCACAAGTGCGAGCACCAGCTAATGAAATCATCAAGGCAGAGATGGGTGAGCCACTATCTGCAACATATTCTTATAGACCGACAGTAGCACTGTGTCAAAAAAAACAACAACCCTGCAGCCTTGTCATTGATTTCAGTTATTTGGCACAACAGAGACCCAATGAAAAGGTTTTCTGAAAAACAAACTCAGTTTTTGCTGCAACACAATGCGATGTCATCCAGCAATGTAGTATGCACACTGCCAATCAATTAGTGTTAAATCCATTGTGGTTGAATACTTTGCAACATGAACTATGGTGTTCTACTCTTTACCTCACTTATTATCAAATCAGAAGATAAAATCCTGTCTTGTATTAAACCACTGTGCAGTCTTTGGGCTCCTGATATGCATGGAAAATATTTAGAAATGTTACATTTTTATGTTTCCAAATATCTATATGTTTGATAGAGTAAGAGACATTGTTTTAAAATGATTGATTTATTATGTTTTTTGCTTGTGCATGTGTTTAGGGTCCAATTTCAGCAAGGCGTGCCAGGTGTTTATTCCGGGTGTTTGTTTAGAGGAGCCCATGGTTGATATCTTTTGGCTGGCCAAAGGCGATTTCATTTCCAGTACTGACCCCTCTGACAATGTCTTCACGTCATCGCAACGGTCAGCACACTTACTTTTAAAAATGAATATAAAACATATTGATTAATGCAGCTTTAAATCTGTAACAAGAAGGCTGGAACCAATTAGAACTGGGCCAAGTAAGCATGTACGACTAGACAGCCACTAAAGAGCAGACGGAAGTAGAATATAAAGTGTTAGAGATAGAGAGACAATAATCAGGCACAGACAGTGGACACAGACATTTTGTATTAACTTCCTTTTTTCTCATCTGTTTGTCATTTACAGTTGGTGGTGTCAGTCTTTACCCAATAAAGGTGTGTGGCTGGAGCGGTGGCTGATGTTTTCTAAGCTGACGGAGAAGGATTTCAATGTGAACTACACTTGTCGAGCATACAGTGACCGGGGCCTTCCTGAGGGATATTTTACTCTGTTACAAGCAGGTAAAAACATGGAGTAAACCTCCAAACCGCCTCTCTAGTAGCCAGTCTACTCTAAAGGTTGTCTTTTCTAGGTCTCTAGCTTTCTGCACAGTCCTGGGCGGTTTTGACATTTTGAATTGCAAACTGTGTGTGTTCTATATAAATATATATATATTAATTTTCACCGTACATGTAAAACCCAACCTGAAAATTAGCAACATCTATAAACTCTCTGTGCATCCGTTTCATGCTCTGTATTCAAACTATAAATTTGCTTTGTTCCTATTAAATAAAATCCTAATAAAAATAAAAATAAAAATATACCATTGATTTGATGATGATGGTGATTTCTTTCCATTTTTGCTTAACAAAATACTTAAATGATTAAACAATTATCAAAACTGTTTTTATCATTTTGCAATGATAGGGGATTATACTTCATAAAAAATACTGGACAATAAAAGTAAAATGAACCTTTATTTCTGAAAGACGACCAGTAGAGAGGAGTAGGTCCACACTTTTCATCCCCACTTAAAAGGCCTTTTTCACACCGGACTTGTCATAGTAAGAAAAGCACAGGCGTTTATAACATTAACAATGCAGCTGTAGTAGCTACATGGAATTTCAACCATTATTTATTTGATAATTTACTATTTATTATTTATTATCTGGTCTTTTCCTGCTGTGACATGTCAAAATGTCTTCTGTGAAAAAGACTTAGTGGCCATAATCAAAGTTGCTGATCTTTTGATGCCTGCTGGCCTGAAACAATCATCAGAAAAGAAACAGCTGATACTGAGTCTGATTCGATATTTACAAAAATACGGATTAGATATGTACCTGATACAGTGAAATAACAGATGACGCCCACTCATTTTGGAAAATACTGATTTTAGAAAGTTACATAAATTGTTGGAAGCCATAATTTAGCCTGTTATCAAGTTACTGACAGAATAACTACACTGCTCACAAAAATTAAAGGAACACTTTTTTTATTGGGCCTGGCATGAATTGAATTAAACCTGTCTGATAATTTTCTGGTTGGTTAAGCAGCTGAGGGCCTCGTTAATCAATTTCAGCTGTATTGGTGTTCATGGAATTAACAACAGGTGCACTTCAGTGGCAACAATTAGAAAACCCTCAAAACAGGACTGGTTTTACATGTGGAGGTCATTTCAAGTTTCTCCCTCTTGATCTTTTTTGGCTGGTTTTCCACTCGTGCTGATTTAGGCTTGCGTAATTATCTCTACCGGCAGTATGAGGCGATTCCTTAACCCTACAGAAGAAGCACAGGTTGTCCAACTTCTCCAGGATGGCACATCCACACGTGCTGCAGCAAGAAGGTTTAATGTGTCTCCCAGCACAATCTCCAGAACATGGAGGAGATTTCAGGAGACTGGTGGTTATTCTCTGAGAGCTGGACAGGGCCATAGAAGGTCCTCAACCCCTCAGCAGGACCGATACCTGCTCCTTTGTGCAAGGCGGAACAGGCTGAGCACTGCTCGTGCCCTACAAGTCCGCCACTGGCGCCCTGTACTTTTCATAGACGAGAGCAGGTTCACCCTGAGCACCTCTGATAGACGTGAAAGAGTCTGGAGAAGACGAGGAGAACGTTATGCTGCCTGCAACGTCGTTCAACATGACAGGTTTGGTGGTGGGTCAGTGATGGTCTGGGGAGGCATATCCATGGAGGGACGTACAGACCTCTACTGCCTAGGAAATAGTGCTCTGACTGCCATAAGGTATCGAGATGAAATCCTATGCTGGTGCAGTAGGTCCTGGTTTCCTTCTAATGCACGACAATGCCCGGCCTTACGTGGCAAGCGTATGCAGGCAGTACCTGGAGGAATTGAAACAATTGAATGGCCTTCACGATCCCCTGACTTAAACCCAATAGAACATCTCTGGGACATTATGTTTCGGTCCATTAGGCGCCGCCAGGTTGCTCCTCAGACTGTACAACAGCTCAGGGATGCCCTCACACAGATCTCTGAGAAAATGCCACAAGACACCATCCGTCGTCTCATTAGGAGCATGCCGCAACGTTGTCAAGCATGCATACAAGGTCGTGGGGGCCACACAAGATACTGAAAAGCATTTTGAGTTGCAGAAATTGAGTTTTGGAAAAAATGGACTAGCCTGCCACATCTTCATTTCACTCTGATTTTATGGTGTCTACACAATTGAGCCCTATAAAGTATAGGCTGAAAACTTTAAAAGACTTGAGACACTAAGACACTGCCCTGTCGTTAATTGTATAGATATCCAACTTCATATTGAGATCTGATGTATCTAATGTGTTTCTTTAAAGTGTTCCTTTAATTTTTGTGAGCAGTGTAGTAACCTTGTTGCAGTTGATATGGTCTGCCACCAGATGTGTTATTTATTTTAACCGGTGTATTTGTGATGTCCTTCTCTACAGATCCTGATTTCATACTTCTCACTGGATCCATGTTTGGTGTTGTGACGGTTCTCTTTACCATCAGTGTCATCATCTACTACATTTTCAAAGTTGACATTGTCCTGTGGTTCAGGCGAGCGTTTCCCATCCTTTATACAAACAAAGGTAACATTACGCTGCCGGTTTTCGAATTTGTCATGTGCTCTTCATTACATAAAGTATCCAATTTCACAATGTTAGCTCACAAAAAAAAAATACTCAAACACTACAGGATGGAAAAACTCATAGTGATTGTTTGACTTTGCAAAACATATACAGTATCTTCACATACATCCCACCTCACCCACAGAATCACTGATACCTGACCATGTGTCAACAGGAAACCGCAAGCTGCCTGCAGTATTTCTTATTAAATGTCATCTGCCGATTACACAATAGAAGAACCTTTCAACAGCCACGACACTAGCTAGCTTCGTGGTTAACTACAGAAATACTTTAGCAACAGGTAAACTGTGTTTAACAGCAGACGTCGGTACTATACTGACAAGCTGGAAATGGCAGGGCTTTGGTTTATTTACTCACTAGTCTTGCTGAGTGTTTCACAATTAAATGTTGTTGTCAACAGGCTTTGCACCCCTCAGCTACTGTGCTGTATGAGAGGAGGTGACTGACTGCAGTGGCTGTCAGACGTATTTAGGTTATAGGAGAAATGAGGTTATGGGTTAAAATCATTACCACAAAGAAATGGAACAGCCCAACTGTTCTTCTTATGTAACAGTACCTGATGCTGAATACCATTATTTTTTTTTTTTTTTCTGTATCAGATTTGGATGGAAAGCTGTATGATGCTTATGTGGTATACCCACAACCCTGTTCAGTTGGATTCAGTCAGGAAGTGGAGACATTTGCGCTTCACACGCTGCCTGATGTGTTGGAAAAGGCCTGCGGTTACAAACTCTTCATAACCGGCCGTGACTGTCTGCCCGGGCAGGGTAAGTCACCGACATACAGAATGCTCTGAAAAATCCTTATAATGCAAAAGTTGACCTTTTCTTATGTTGTCACTACTAGTATTATATTTTTACTGTAGTCACAACCCAATAAATGTCTAATTCCTCACAACAGCTCATTTTTATCTTTATCCTCTTTCCTCCATGCAGCCATAGTTGACTCTATAGATGACAACATACAAGCCAGCCGTCGCCTCCTCCTGCTCTACACCGCCTCTACTTTCACCAGCAAAAGCCACACCAGCAGCGTTAGTAGCCATAATAACAACAACATCTCCAAGAATAGTGATGGCATTAATAACAACGAAAGCAAGACCAGTGACCAGTGTTTTGACGGTAGCGATGGAGTCTTTTCGGATACGAGGTACCAGTTGGAGTGTGTGGTAGCAATGCACACGGCACTACTGGAGGGATCTCTCAAGGTGAGAAAACACACCTGTTCGTGCAGATTCAAATCTTTCATAGAGGTGGAGTTGTCATAGAGGAAAATTCAGTTTAGAGTCAAAGAACCCCACGCATAATGTAAAAAAGCATGAGTAAAATATTGTTCAAATCCCCAAATATTGTCAGAGATAATAAGATCCTGCCCTTTCATTTTATATTATCAATGTATGTGAGAAAAGTTGCTCTTAGTGACCAAACTACAACCAGCTCAATGAAGCTTTTTAGCCTCTTTTTGCTCATGGCTATTTATGTACTGTATGGTTCAATCACAGGGCTCTCATCAACCCTATTTCCAACAGTAGACAACTGTTTTCAGAAACAAGCTCTGCAACAATAATATGTCACGGCTAAATGTTAGATTGATGGAGTTCTTAAGCCCCAAAAGTGGCATATAACTTGTATACATTTGTAATTGCTCCAAATTGCTTTTCAGGTGGTTCTAGTTGAGATGGAAAAGGTCACACCTGCTCAGCTGGCTCTCTTTCCAGAGTCAGTGCGTCACCTGAGGAAGAAGCAGGGGGCCGTGTGCTGGTGGAAGAACCAGAGTATGAGCAGAGAGGATGGCGAGAAAGGCGGACAGGATTCCACCTTTTCACCATCCCTCTCCCCTTCGTCCAGGTTTTGGAAGGAGATGAAGTATCATATGCCGGTGAGGGGCAAGAGGGTGGTGTACCCAGAGAAAACTGCCCTGCTGAACTTGTGATGGTGCTATTACATGCGTTTGTGAACTGTTGGACCAGAGAGTTGCTGGTTTGAGGTGCAAATGTGTATAGCGGCTAATCCCGTATCACACAGACAATACAGAAAAACTGTTTTGTCAACATAAGGTTGTGAGGTGAGCTCTCAGAGTCCAGGTTACAGCATGGATGCATTTCTGCACGTTTGTCCTTTGGCTATTAATTGTGCTTTCTTAGTACATTAATGACAGCACAAGGCTCATAGTTGCACTGTGCAGAGCATTCACTGAAATGCAAAGTAACTGATCTCAAAAAGGAGCAAGCTGTTTTGCTCAAGTATGCCATGGCTGTAGCTCACAGCTGATGTGCAGAGCATCACTGTCCCTGGGATATACGGCCGTTAGCCTGCGTCTGTATATGAGCTGCCATGAGCTGTATATGAGACTGAAGAACGACACGGACAAAAGACTGGTTAAACCAAGTGATCATGTATAACTGTAAAATGTACATATGTATGATGAAAAGTGTAAATATATAGTCTATTTCAAATTTCTAACATAACACAGCAAAGTTTAACGAGTGGATACATGCACTGAAGTCTTGTTTACATAAGACTATTTGATTTGATAACTTTTCTTTTCTCTGAGGCATCAGGTAAGAGTTGCTGAGCATATAGTATTATATTTATCCAGTGCCATTAATGTAAACAACTCTTCCAAAGTTCAGCAATGTTTAATAAAGCAGTGAAAAGTGTAAATATGTAAAAGTCAAGCTGTTAATGAACTTCATGTACGTGCCTGCCAACCCAGCTTCCCTCCACTCAGCCTGAAAAACATACCCCACAACATTGACATTAATATGGAAATCAGAAGAGGATGTTCTGCCTTACCTAATGTTCTCCACCCAACCATTGGCACCTGGGAACTCTATGATGGGCTAAATGTATAAATAGTTGCATTTGTCTCACTATGCAGGTCTATTTTGATTGTTCATTTTAGGGTCTTCACTCCTTAACCTTTGAGCAGGGGAGTAGAAACCCTGAACTCATGAAATCTATCAAAGACGTTGATATAATTGTGTTGACAGAAACATGCCAAAATGATCGCTCACAGGATATGATGAAGTCATGGTGCCCTCTATAATCTACATCTTTGTGCTATTTATACACCTCCAATAGATTTTTCTTTATTTTGTAGAAGACATTTTTTGAAACTCCCCATTCAGAAATTGCCTATTTCCATTCTCAGGGAAACGTGTTTATAACTCAAGATCTGAATGGACCAACAGGAACTGAACCTTCCATGATCCACAGAGCAACAACCATGTGTTTGATCAGTCTCCCCTGTTCATCACATCAAACATCACCCATCAGAACAACCTTGACTCTGAAATAAATCAAGGTGGCAGGGAGGTAGCGCAGCTCTGTACATAGTTAACGGTCGGTTCAGAGGGAACTCTTTAGGGAGATCCACATGTTGTTGACTATGCCACTATACTATCACTGACATGGACCCTTCCACTATCACTGTCAGACAACAACCCCCCTCTCAGGTTAAATGAGTGACACCCATGTAAACCCAGTATCCAGGAACCCAGTAAACTGTATAAATTGCATCCTACTTACAGATGACCCCCAGACAGTGAAGACCAATTCATCATGGCATTGAACTCAGCTGATCTAATGAATGACAACAATATGTCTCTACCAGAGATGGTGTAAATAAGGGCCTGTTAAAAGGCAAAATACGGATAAATCGTTTGATCAAGAATGGAAGACCATCAGAAAAAAACTGAGAATAGAAAAAAAAGCAGCCAGACATCAGAATAAACCGCTTTATAATGCAATGTAAAGAAACAGAGTAGATTATAATATTATGTGGAAATAGAAATGAATAGAATTGAATTGTCAAAATAGCTCTCTACTGTCAGAGATAGAAAGCAAAGACAGATCTGAACCAAGCACAGGCACAGTGACCACAAACTGATCGAAAAAGGACGACACAAAAAAAAAAAAAAAATCATAGCAACCAAATGAATACATTGTGGTTGAAGCACTTCCTTTCACAATGTAAAGCTTTCAATGAAACGAGGAACGCTTCTTTTATTTATTGTATTTAACAAGTTCAACTCAGTTCAACAGATTTCAAAGAGCTTAATGACCTCACAAAATTAAAAATACTCCTAGGAAAAGGAGACAAGGCATATCTATACACGCGTGCGCGCGCACACACACACACACACACACAAATCTGAAATATTATTAAAGAAACGGTTATCCTTGAAGCTTTGGCAATATGGTTGTTGTGATATCTATGCCAATATAGCAAAATTGTATTAAAAGAACATTGTAAATAAAGTTGTTTATTGTGTTAAAGCACTTCCTGTTTGTCATTTGCTTCTGAAATCGTGGTTGTTGGAGAATCTTTGAATCCACCTTAAGTTTCCAAAGCAGAACTTTCATAATTTTTATGAAATGTTTTAGCTTTTCAATCCTGTATCCAATCCAATCCAATCTGTATCTGGTCTTTCCAATACAGAAGTTAAATATAATTTCAGAAGTGCTAATAATTCATGACAGTTTTATTGATTAGAGGTTTTCTTAACAGTTCCAACGTGTGAGGTCATCAGTAACACAAAATGTCAAATAATGTTTTTAATTTTTTAAATAAGTGTATGTGGATAAGTGACACTCTCTTAAAGTAGCTATGATACTAGGACAATATAGCTGTTACATTCATATCTGTAACAAGTGAAGTGTGGTGGCCTACATTTGAACCAAAGCACCAATGAGCAGGCAATGAATCATTTCGCCTTGTGCATATATCAAAGCAAGAGGTGTTTTTTTTTTCTGCTGAGTGGAAATTTCTTGCAAGGGTTTGTGGAAGAAGGAGGAGGGAAAAAACCCAACATCTCTTCAGAAGTTCATTGCAGCTAACAAGCAGTTGTCCTTACGTCTTCACACTCTGGTAAGTTCATCACAAATACAGTTGCAGTTTCTTCTTTCCTGTAGTCTCCCTTTAACAAATTTGACTCTGTTCTGATTTTATATGGATGGTATTGTTCATAGCTCTTGTGGTGTCATATAATATACAATGTTTCTTTATGCATTTTTTCTTGTTTTTCAATCCGCTGGCATCATTTTATTGCTGCTGTAATCCTTCTACCTGCACATATTTCAGCATATATTTGTTTTATTGTAGGGGGACTGAGAATTTGTCTGTTCTGCAGAGATTTGTGGGGCACCACTTTACATCAAGGCATACTTAAAAAGGATGTTAGAGTTATATTTGTGTATTAAAATTAGATTAGGCCTAGATACTATGAATTTTCTGTTTGCTTCATATCATATTTAACAATACCCTCAATTACTTAATTATTATTATTATTATAATAATCATTACTTATTATAATAATTAAACTTTAAGTGAAGTGATGACCAAAGTCTGCAATCACAAATAACAATAAATGAAAATAAAACTGAGCAATTTATTTGCACATTTGAATATATATATATATATATATATATATATATATATATATATATATATATATATATATATATATAAAGGGACAAATAGTCGATCCTTCTCCTTTATTGTATTGTATACTTGTATACTTTATTATATTATTTAATAACAATTACCCATAACTACCCTTTTTGCTATGTAATTTACAATTCATTTGTGCTAAAAAAATAAACAAAAAAAACCCCCAAAAAAACCTTAACTCTCTGCTTAAGGATATTGGTGTTGATGCAAAGTAATTCTTACATTACAGTGAACTCTATTGTGATTTTTTTCCCAGGATGCCACATACATATTTTAAGTACTGTGATGAATGAGAAACTCTGTGGAATCAGTTTCATTGAGATAATAATAAAGGAGAAAGGGAGAGACAGACAGAGATCGAACGGTCACTGGAACTTCCTGGGACTTTACTGGGAGTGTTTCTGGCCTGCCTTCCGTGTGTTAGGTGTGTAAAGCTCTCACTTCCACTTATCGGAGGCCGCTCGAGTCAGAAATGTGTTAAGAAACTTTAGTCATTATAGAGGCAGTGTGGCTGAGAATATGTGCCATGTCTGAAAAAGCACACAGGAGTTTAATGAAATGTGACCTGTTCGATCCCACAGATGAGAGACCATGGTAGTGGCAGGTTGGATCTGCTCACTGGCTGCACTGCTGTCGCTGACGCTCACGCTGACACACAGTGAGTACTGATCATCGCAATACTTCTGAGTGCTGTACAGACTAACAAAAAAATCCTGCTGTTTGGAATCATTTCTAAAACCAAACTCTGGCTGTTTTACATGGAGTCTAGAACACAAAGCTGTTGTCCAATTGCTGATTTGATTTGTTTGCTCTTTGGTTTGAACACTTCCACTTTCAATATAACTGAACTGAAGTTGCCTATGTCCTAACATTGTTTTCACTGTTGAACTGTAAACTACTCCTGGAAAAGGACAGATTTATAATATTTCAAGTCTGTCTTAAGTCATTCAGTGAGTCAGGTACCCAAATGAACATTAAAACATGTTTTTTTGATGGGAGGGTTGTCTGAGGGAAGTTAATGATTTTAAGTTTTTCTCACATACTATGATGCACTTTAATTATAAGCATGAAACATTTTCAAAGGCCCCATTCAGGAATGCACTGACTTCCATAACATTTGCTCAGCAAAATAAAAGCTTTGCACTGAAAAGCTTTGTTGTCAGGAAATTAAAGCATTAAAAGGAATACTGGTCACGGCGAGAGACACAAAAAGTGGTGGAAAGTAACTTATTACATTTACTCAAGTACTGCACTTCAGTACAATTTTAAGGTACTTGTACTTTACTTAAATATTTCCATTTATTGCTACTTCATACTTCCACTCCGCTGCATTTCAGAGAGAAATATTTTACTTTCTACTCCACTACATCTACATTGTTAAACATTAAACCAGTGCTTTCCAACCGCTTTGGCTTTTGACATCTTGCAGAAAACAGATGTCAGATTTCAGATGTCTATGAGTTGATGTTGATTTATTGAGGTGAAACCATCTCAATAAATGTACAAATGATCCAATATTTCACCATAAATCAAAGACTAGAGACAAAGTCCAAAAACTGAAAACTGAAAAGGTGTTGGATCCATCCAGGAAAATACATTATTATTACTGACAAACCAAACAGTTCTCATCATAATATCATATAAGATGTATTTATATAATACAGTATGATTTAAAGACCCTATGTGGTTAGATTCTGCATACGTACCGGAAAAAAATGATAATCCTTGGAAAATCTTTGTGTCAGCTGGCAGTCTATAGACTATAAATCTGACTGTAACTAACCACTACTATGATCGACTATTTATTTATTTATTTATTTTGTATATATATATTTTTTTTTTTTTTAAATGGCAAATGACAAATGGCATTACTGTTAAGTCAGCTAGTTTTGAGTTTCGCTGCAGTTCTTTCATTTCCTGTTTTGGCCATAATACCTCGGGGATGTGCCTTTGTTGTTTGTGTTTTTTAATGTTATTTGTTACATTCATTCTGTAGCTATACATGATAATTCATTTTCAAACTCATTTTATACAATCTGTTGCTGTATCTTCTCATGTACTTGAACTAAACTGAAAACTTAACATTTACTGCCTCTCTCACTCTTATCATCAGTTGCTTTCAATCCGCTCTGTGATCAGTGGAAAACTTCTTCAGTTAATGTCTTTGTCGATCAGATATTAGTATGCCAATTTCCTTCATATCAATGTCCATTTTTTGTCAGTACAATTTTTAGAAGGTAGAAAACATGTAGCCTAACTATTGCAGCATGTGCACAATTTATTATCTTCTAATTCTTGCAAGAGCTGGTGATTACTGATATCACTAAATGTCTAGAATTTCCTATGTTTGATCAGTGACAAAAAAGTGATGCAGATTTGATGCTCATTTGTGAGAACACTTCTGGCACTTCCTCAATATCTAAAGTCTTGAAAAATGTCTCCAGGCCACCGTGGGGAGGTAGATACATACCACGTGAGTGCTGGCCGTCTCTTTCTGCTGAGGTGTCACATTGCTGCTGCTCACACCATCGTGACCTGGAGCAGAGGGGGGAGCCGCAACAGAAGCCTGCCTGCTGGAGTGGAAGTCAGGGACGGGTTACTGTGGTTTCTGCCTTTGCAGACTTCTCATAATGGAACATACATCTGTGAGAACAGGTATAATAACGTCTGCATGACTTAGTAGCTGTGGCTGCAAATGATCCTGACTGTAAAGACTGCATGAGAGCACAAAACTGCTGTGTGAAGTATTCTAACATCTTGATAACATTGAATTCACTTTGACACATCTATTTTAAAGAGCAGCTGGACAGGTGGTAATGGAGCTGATGGGAAATGTAGTGTTTAGAGGAAAGTTTAAGCAAAACAAACAAACAAAAAAAATAAAAAATAGAACATACAGAAATAGAAATGAGATACAAGCCCAGTTCCAATGCCCACATTTACAGACACAGGTCAAAGCCACCCAGCTGTGTAATCACATCACCTGGGCTTTTTCCTTTGAAACAATTCATTGAACAAAAACGTGAATGATAATTACACAGGAAGGAAAATTAAGGCACGCTTTATTTGCAATTAAATACAAATAATCATCAGTGAATTTAAACTTAAACAAAATAGATTAAAATGAAATATTCAGAAATGAAAATCAAATCAAAATTTCTCAAAGTACAGTTGGTCCCCATACAGTGTAAGGCCATGTGTGTTACTGCAGCTCAGACTGCCTTTTTCATGCAGCGGTGTCAATGTTTATCTCCTCTCTAGGAGGGATGGCACATCATTGACTATGGAGTTAGGGGTGTCAGTGTCCAGTGGAGAATGTCCCGAACCGGCTGAGACGAAAACCATCGTCCAGGGAATGAGTAGTGGTCTTCCTTGTCAACAGATAGAGATCTTCCGACTGATGAAACCACAGAGCATACGATGGCTGAAGGTATAAACACTTCCTTGATATTCATGTACGGTTATTACTGCATATATGTGCCTTATTGTGTCTTTTCAAAAAAAAAAAAAAAGGTGAACGCAGAAATTATATAAACCTCATATGGTTTATGGATGTGTGTAAGTGTTTTCCTCATTTCTATTTCCTGCAGATTCTGGCTTGATAAATGCAACACTGTCTATTATTGTACACATTAGGAAAATGTGGAAGTATATTGTCATTAAAGGTTGCCCCTGTATCCTGAGGATATTTACACTGGTTGCTTCTGTTTTGTTGTAGTTACACATCTGTAATGTGAGTTACAAAAAACACAATGAAAAATGAAGGGCCCAGAGCCAAACCATTCCCTGTTCATGCGTGCAGGACATTCACATTCTTATGGAAAGTCTGTCTGCATAACTCAATATTTCCTCGCTCCTAAATATTCCAAATTCAACTGTCGGCGGCTTTATTATGAGAAAATGGAAGAGTTTGGGAACAACAGCAACTCAGCCACAAAGTGGTAGGCCACGTAAACAGAGCTCCAAACTTCATGTGACCTTCAAATTAGCCCACGCACAGTACACAGAGAGCTTCATGGAATGGGTTTCCATGGTGAGCAGCTGCATCTGAGTCATACATCACCAAGTCCAATGCAAAGCATTTGATGCAGTGGTGTAAAGCACATTGCCACTGGACACTGATGAATGAGTCTGGTTGGAGGTTGCCAGGAGAGCAGTACATTTCGGGCTGCATTGTGTCAAGTGTGAAATTTGGTGGAGGAGGAATTATGGTGTGGGTGGTTGTTTTTCAGGAGTTGGGCTTGGCCCCTTAGTTCCAGTGAAAGGAACTTTGAATGCTCCAGGATACCAAAACATTTTGGACAATTTCATGCTCCCAACCTTGCCCTCCACTTCCAACATGACTGTGCACCAGTGCACAAAGCAAGGTCCATAAAGACATGAATGACAGAGTCTGGTGTGGATGAACTTGACTGGCCTGCACAGAGTCCTGACCTGAACTTGATAGAACACCTTTGGGATGAATTAGAGTGGTAGAGAAGCCAGGCCTTCTCTACCAACATCAGTGTGTGACCTCACCAATGCGCTTTTGGAAGAATGGTCGAAAATTCCTATAAACACACTCCACAACCTTGTGGACAGCCTTCCCAGAAGAGTTGAAGCTGTAATAGCTGCAAAAGGTGGACCGACATCATACTGAACCCTATGTGTTAGGAATGGGATGGCACTTAAGTTCATATGTGAGTCAAGGCAGGTGGCCAAATACTTTTGTCAATATAGTGTATATATATATATATATATATATATATATATATATATATATATATATATATATATTATATATATATATATATATATATATATATATATATATATATATATATTCTGCACTTTTCACATAGTCAATAAATCCTCCAAAACACATATTGGAGGTCCGCACATGCAAGATGTTCACAGAGTATTATGTTACTCTTTAAGTAGGAACTAGAAATGTAACAATTTTTCACAACACAGTAAATTTGTGATACCAATATGTGACGATTCAAACCAGTTGAAATGAAAAATGAATTGTGATACGCTTTTGAAACAGTAGAGGGCGCTAGTTTGTTTTGATGTCGCTTACTTGTCGCTGTTACATCACTCGAGTCAGTAGCCGTATTAAGCATTTGTTTATTTTGAAGAAATTGTCTTTAATTGTTTTTTATATTTATTAATTCATTTGGGATTGTTTTAAAATTCAAATATCAATATCAATATTTTTTTAACTTTTATTAAGAAAAAGAAAAATATGGTATGATTTGTTTTACATACTTTATACTCTCAGAAATAAAAAGGGAGTCTTTAAAAAAGATGATTATATTTTGTAGATTTTTGCCTGAGAAACAAATTGAGACTTTTTTTCATAATTTGTCTTCAATCTCATTTTGTGTCATGAATTTTATTGAATTGTGAGTCGACTGTATTGTTACATCTCTAGTAGGTACAAATGATCCTTTGGCTCAACGTTACAGAAAAGGGATGTTGGAAAGTACTGAGAGATGAATTGATCAACACGATTAATGAATCATGTTAGTCTTTTCATGGGATTTGTTGACAATAATATAGGTATTGAACATTGCCAGCTTTAGTCTTAAAGTAAAGCAACCATCCAACACAGCACATTGCTACTTTTAGTTCAACCTTTTACAAATGCTATTGACACAGATGGCTGGAAGCTCAATAAGAGCACTGACTGAATTTGTTTCATCATCAGTTATAATTATATTAGCACAGTCTGACATGAAAAGTGCATGAACTTGTAGTAATAGAGAAATAATGTTCTTGACAAAAATTAGATGAGTAGAAGAAATTGTCCTTTAACTTATCATGAGTTTACTGTATCCTGGTTTTACCTTAATTTTTAAACAGATTTAATGTGAGTTGTCTGTTTTTTATCTGGTCCTTTTTCTTACTTATTATCATCAATAACTACAGTCTGTATTTCTCTGTGTAGGACTGCCAGCCTTTGGAGCGACAAGGTGAGCCCATCTCTATAAATGATGACGGCTTCATGAGGCTGCCTTTGGCCTCAGAGCCGGATGCTGGGAAATACACCTGCCTGGTAGACGTCAGCCTGGACGGCAAGACGTACACCTCCGCACACAGCATCCAGCTGAAAATTGACGACGGTATGTACTGTAGCTTGCCAGTACTTATGCTGGGAAATATTTATATTTTCTGTAACACCATTTATCTGAAATAAAGGCACTGAATTGTAAAATGTATTATTTTAGGATTATTTTATATAATAAGTTGCAGGAGTACAGTAGGAAAATTGAATGACACTCCCACTAAAATGACCGTTTAGAGGCTTGTAATCAAGGCACTGCATCTCCAACTGCTCCACTGTGACAGTTAAGGTTGCATAACTGTGTAAAAAATGTTGTTTAGTTTCTTTTATTTACCTATGGGGCAGTGTATTCCCTCAGCTAACACATTTAAGTTTCATCCTACTTTATCTGCCTTTTCCTAGTAGCACAGCTTCAGTGTGCATTGCACTGTATTATGTTGTATTCTATTCTACTATAATGATTATGTGTCTTTAGATTGGACAAATAAGCTTTTTCCAGAGCCTGAGGTGGTATACCCTCAACAGGAAGTGGTTGCGGTCAAAGTGGGCAAGTAACACACTATTGTAAATCATATTTATATATTATATATATTGATTTATATAGATTCCTGTATCAGTTTCACTTGGTAACTTTATTAAAACACCACAATGACGGCTGCTTTGTTTATGAATTTATTAATAATGAGCAGGTGCGAGAGTGGAGCTAAAGTGTTTGGCCTACGCAGGCGTCATTGAGGACAATGACATTCTCATGTACTGGACTGTTAACGAGAGCTACACTGAGGACCACGAGGAGCTTAAAGAGTCCTGGAAATAGTGAGTTTCAGCTTCTTGTCATGCTGTTTCATGCTGTTTCAGTCTACACGGACATGGGCGGAGCAATGAAGTGAATAAGATAAACTTCATGAAAAGAGGGCCTAGAAGTCTAAAGCTGCATAATCGCAGTAGGACAACAACTGCATTGCTCTGCATCAGATAGTCGATGAAGATATCATGGCATGTGATCTTTAACTTAAAGAATAAAAGATAACTAACAGAACTATGTAGAAGTTTGCAGGTTTATCAGAGAAAATGCCAAATGCTGTTTTTCAAATAATTTTCTGCCTCATAGCTAAATATTTCTAAACAAAGCAGATCAAAATCATGAAGACACAATTTTCATTTCTTGTTTGGTTATCAATGTTTGATTGATTGATTGATTGATTGACTGTCTCCTTTAGTACTAAAGCCAAAGGCAGAGTGTACTGTGGGTCTACTCTGTCCATTTCTAAAGTTCTTCATCAGTTCCTGAATGTTCCCATTCGCTGCCATGTCATGAACTCAGTTGGAGGGAATGATGGCTTGGTGTGGCTTCAAGAAGGTATTGTCTCCTCTTTTTTATCTCTAACATCTACTACACATCTTAGAAGAAGGGCAAGCAAAGTGTTGTGAATAACATTTCTGGTTGCCTAGAAAAAAGCTCCATAGGGTGGATCATTCTTGAAAGTCTTCCCACGCTTCTTGTCTACTGTAGTTTTATTCATGTATTCTCAAACTGCAGATTTAAAGTTTCAATTTGCCTCCCGCTCTCTTCAGCTGACCACAGTGCGCTCCACACCAGTGTGGCTCTCTGCCTCACTGCTTCCTTGATTCTTTTTGGCCTGGCTGCTGCCTTCCTCTTTTGTAAAATCGATCTGGTGTTGGCTTACAGGGAACTAATGAGACACATTTCCAAACAACAAGGTATGTGTTTCCTCTGCAGGAAATATGGCTTTCTATTGAATCATCAGACTGGATATTACCAGGAATTAACTTGTTTACTATCACCCTCATCTCTTCTTCTTTACAGCTCCAGATGGGAAGCTGTACGATGCCTATGTGAGCTTCCTCTATTCTGACACCTTGAGTTCAGCTGAGAGTTTTGCACTGAAGATCCTGCCTGAGGAGCTGGAGAAACAACATGGCTACTCCCTGTACATCAGAGGACGGGACGACTGCCCTGGAGAAGGTTAGGAACAAAAACCTGCTTCACGTTTAAAGGTGTATTACTGAATTTTCTTGTAAACATACAGAATTATCTTTATATTCTGGTTTTCTAATCAATAGCCCTTTCCCTGAATTTGAATTTTTTGTATGTGAATGTAATGAGAGTAAAAAATAATATATAGATATTATGAAAAAGATGATGTAAGTAAGGTAAGAAAAAAATGAAAACAAGAGGTTGTAGGATTTTTACTGAATTAATTAGTGAATTCCTCTGTAAAATAAATATTTGGTCAATAACAAAAGTTCATCTCAATACTATGTTATATAGCGTTTGTTGGCAACATTTTCTGTAAGTCTTCACAAGGATATCACACACTGTTGCTGGTATTCTGTCCCATTCCTTTATGTAGATCTCCTCTAGAGCAGTGATGTTTTGGGGTTGTCGCTGGGCAACACAAAACTTCAACTCCCTCCAAAGATTTTCTATGGGGTTGAGATCTGGAGACTGGCTATGCCATTCCAGGACCTTGAAATGCTTCTTATGAAACCACTCCTCCATTGCCCGGGTGGTGTGTTTGGGATCATTGTCATGTTGAAAGACCCAGCCATATTATTACCAAAAAGTTCTATTTTGGTTTTATCTGAACATATGACATTCTCCCAATCCTAGTGTGTGTAGTGTGTTACTGGTGGTAGCTTTTGTTACTTTAGTCCCAGCTTTCTGCAGGTTCACTAGTCCCCCCGTGTGGTTCTTGGATTTTTGCTCACTGTTTTTGTGATCATTTTGACCCCACGGGGTGAGATCTTGTGTGGAGTCCCCAATTAAGGGAGATTATCGGTGGTCTTGTATGTCTTCCATTTTCTAATAATTGCTCCCACAGTTGATTTCTTCACACCAAGCTGCTTACTTATTGCTGATTCAGTCTTCCCAGCCTGGTGCAGGTCTACAATTTTGTTTCTGGTGTCCTTTGACAACTCTTTGTCATAGTGGAGTTCGGAGTGTGACTGTTTGAGGTTGTGGACAGGTGTCTTTTATACTGATAACAAGTTCTAACAGGTGCCATTAATACAGGTAATGAGTGGAGGACAGAGGAGCCTCTTAAAGAAGAAGTTACAGGTCTGCGAGAGCGATAATTCTTGCTTGTTTGTAGGTGACCAAATATTTATTTTACTGAGGAATTTATCAATTAATTAATTAAAAATCCTACAATGTGATTTTTTCTGGATTTTCCTCTCTCTCATAGTTGAAGTGTATCAAATCAAATCAAATTTTATTTATATAGCCCAAAATTACAAAATACATTTGTCTCGGAGGGCTTTACAATCTGTACAGGGAGTGACACCCTCTGTCCTTAGACCCTCGATTCGAGTGAGGAAAAACTTACCCACCAAAAAACCTTTAAACAGGGAAAAAGGTGGAAGAAACCTCAGGAAGAGCCACAGAGGAGGGATCCCTCTCCCAGGACGGACAGACGTGCAATGGATTGAAACATGTTTTTAGTTAAAGGCAATACATGTCAGAGACAGAGATAAACAGTAACCAATTATTTTCTGTGGTTTGTCTCTTACAGCAATGCATGATATCACTGCGTCTACTGTGCAAAGGTGCCGCAGACTCATACTGATCTTATCAGCCGATGCAAAATCTTCTACTGATGGCAAAACAGAGGAGGAACGTCTCGTACTTAGTGACCGAAACCAGCTGTGCTATGAGCAGAAAGTTGGCCTTTATGACGCTTTGACTCAGAACGAACCACAAGTGATTCTCATTGAAATAGGTGAGGACAGACTTAGACTCAAGAAGATGCATTTCAACAATTAACCACCTGACCATCGTACCAAATGGAGACATTTGAGAAGTAAAATCTCAAGCAGAAGGTCTTTATGGGTCCAAAATGTAGTTGTCCTGATAAAACAGATACAGAGAGAACACCAGCACTGACAGCAGTAGGATTTGCTGTCAGTTGATCATTAGCAGTTGTCCAAAAAGCAGCAAACATGTCTTCTATTAATCAATGTAACTCACTTCACAATTCACACTTTATATCACCTCTGTAAGGCTATAAAGTGATGATAATCTGCCCTGTGATAGTCGTAGATGAATATAGAGCTACATAGAGCTGAGACTGACATGCTGAGCCTGAGGAAACATCTGTGCACAGATTTGAATTATAGTGAAACACCCTAAAATGAAGCTTTGATACAATGGTTTGTCATGTTTGGACCTGTTGGGCTTGTTTCCAGGAAACACTTCTATTCCAAACATTTGGCAATCCAACATCATCTGAAATCTGTGACATTAGGATTACTGTAAAACAGTCGTCCTCAAACTACGGCCCGCCTCCACATTTTGTCCGGTCCCCTAAACAATACCAGAGATGCATTATGATTTTTTTCCGTCTGGCCACGTGATCGAGACTTGTACGTGCATAGAACGCAACGTGACGAGCTGTTACAGAACTGTGATGTCCTGAAAAGACGCATTCAAGCCCAGCTGTCTCGTTGACTTCTATGCCGCCCTCCCAAATGACACGTATAATAGAATCATAATGAAATCTACTGGGATAAAATCCGTTCTACAACCATACTGGTAGTGAAATGTATTGTGTTGGTGGGTGTTGTATCAGTTTGCTTTCTTAGCCTGCTTGCTTTTTGGTTTTCACAGTGAAGTTGAAGAGAGAAGAAGAGAGAGCTGCAAACAGTGGTGTCTACAATAAAGTTAATGTTCCATGTTCTTTTTTTCTATGAAAAACTTGAAAAGGTTTATTTAGTTATTATTATTTATATATATATATATATATATATATATATACAAACGGCCCCCGGCCCCCCGTCAGAGAAGGGAAAAGTTATTTGGCCCTCACATGAAAAAGTTTGGGGACCTCTGCTGTAAGCAATCAACACTGGTTGCCATGGTGATTGGCAGGCTATAAAATTAATAATTAATATAATATATATAAAAATATGTCTAAAAAATGTAATTTATCTGTGCAGAAAGTAAACCATTTGAATTATAGAAACATTCTAAAATGGAGGTACATGTGTACAATACATGTGTTAATACACTCAGCATGTTTATATGAATATATGGTCACCATTCTCTTCTATTCTACCAGATGGTCCAGTGGATTTCAGTCACCTACCAGAGTCTTTACGCTTTATTAAGAGGAAACAAGGAGCTCTGAAGTGGAAGACAACTTCTCCGGAAACTCAAAAACTCAAATCAAACAGACGCTTCTGGAAGAATCTGAGATACAACATGCCATCTGTGCCTGCAGGGACACGTTAGATGTTATCTAATCATTAAACAACTTAATGACACTGAAGGGACCCAATACAGAAAGTATGGTTTGTTTGGACCTGTTGGGCTTGTTTCCTGGAAAAACGTCAATTGCCAAATCTGGCGATTAAACGTCACATGAACTCTGTGACATTAGGATAGTAATCCTAACAAACAATCAACACTGGTTGCCATGGTGATTGGCAGCCTATACAATGAATTTCACATGCTGGATCAGAAAGATATCCTTTGTCTTCCTCTTTGTACAGATCAGGAAGTTTTAAAGGATACAGACTTTCGACCTTCTTGCTCCTTGAACAGATGTCTGAACTCATTGCTGTTCTATCTACTGTATGTGCTCAATATCTGACAATTATCATACATACCGTATACATGTGAGAGCCAACTATGTTTCTGTTGGCAGATCATCTCTAAAGGAGGAAGAGGTTTCTAAAGACGTGATGGGTACTTTCTGACCTATGGTATTTGAAAGCATATTGAGCCTTCCTTTTGCTTCAGATTGTTGGGATTGCTCTATAGAGTCCTTATTAAAAAAAAAACTGGAAAGCCTGTATTTATATTTTTTTGATGTACTGTATTATACTGCTGCTAGTGTGTGAGTTCTCTATTTAAGTGCTAGTTTTTTGTTGTGTATGTCTTTATAAGCCTAATGAACTGCTGAGCGCAACATGTTGCTCATGTGAGTAGGAAAAGAAGCCAAAACCATATTAATATACAGCAGAAGTAAGCTGCTATGAAAAATATTTTTTCTTTTATTTATGGTAATTGTCTATGATCAGAAAATGCTGGTTAATCTCCAGGGGAATCAGTTTAACTGTCTCGTGCTTCAGGGAAAGAAGGTCTAACATGTGCAATAAGATTCTTGGAATTTCTGATTTTGTATTGCACAAAATATTAATAAAATAAAATAAAATTTTATTTATATAGCCCAAAATCACAAAATACATTTGTCTCAGAGGGCTTTACAATCTGTACAGGGAGTGACACCCTCTGTCCTTAGAGCCTCAATTCGAGTGAGGAAAAACTTGCCCACCAAAAAACCTTTTAACAGGGAAAAAAGGTGAAAGAAACCTCAGGAAGAGTCACAGAGGAGGGATCCCTCTCCCAGGACGGACAGACGTGCAATGATGTCACATGTACAGAACAATCAACACACACATATTGTACACTCACGATGAATTATAATGAATTACAATGGATGATAAGAATAGGTTACAATGAATGATGAATTATTACAGTAACAGTGGAACTTGTGATAGAGATACAGATGCACAGCAGCAAATCATTAACTAACTATAATCTGTAACGGTGATATGGTAACAATGATGACGGTGACAACACATGCAGTAGACGCCACGTAGGACCACAGCAGCAGGCACAGTCCACATAAACCTGCTGGACGAGAGAGCACAGAAACTCCGGGGAAGAAGTTTAGTTAGTAACAAGTTAGATAGAAAGAGAGAAGGAGAGAGTATGTGAGTCCCTCAACAGTCTAGTCCTATGGCAGCATAACTAAGGGATGACCTGAGCCAGCCCTAACTATAAGCTTTATCAAAAAGGAAAGTCTTAAGTCTACTCTTAAAGGTGTTGACCGTGTCTGCCTCCCGAACACAGAGTGGTAGTTTATTCCACAGAAGAGGAGCTTGATAGCTGAAAGCTCTGGCTCCCAATCTACTTTTAGACACTATAGGAACCACAAGGAACCCATCATCCTGGGAGCGCAGTGTTCTAGTGTGGTGGTAAGGTACTATGAGCTCTTTTAGATATGATGGTGCCTGACCATGAAGAGCTTTGTATGTTAGTAGAAGAATTTTATATTATATTCTAGATTTAATGGGTAGCCAGTGCAAGGAAGCCAAAATGGGAGAGATGTGATCTCTGATCTTGGTTCCTGTCAAAACACGTGCAGCAGCATTCTGAATCAGCTGCAAACTCTTAAGAGACTTATTAGAGCAGCCTGATAACAAAGAGTTACAATAGTCCAGCCTAGAAGTAACAAATGCATGGACTAGTTTTTCTGCATCTGCTTGAGAAATGATGCGTCTGATTTTGGCAATGTTACGCAAGTGAAGGAATGCAGTCCTCGAAAGTTGTTTTATATAGTCATTGAAGGACAAATCCTGATCAAAGACCAAGATTTTTTACAGTGGAGCTGAAGGCCAAGGTGATCCCGTCTAAGGCTAAATCTCTGGAATGATAGTTTCTGAGGTGTTTGGGTCCAATTACAAGAACTTCAGTTTTATTTGAATTTAGCATTAGTAAATTGTGGGTCATCCAATTTTTTATGTCCTTAATGCATGCTTGAAGTTTAGTTAAGTGATTGGTTTCATCAGGCTTGATCGATAAATATAATTGGGTGTCGTCGGCATAACAGTAAGTGTTAATTGAATGATTCCTAATAATGTTCCCTAGAGTAAGCATATATAAACTGAATAGAAATGGCCCTAATACAGAACCGTGTGGGACTCCATGAGAAACTTTGGTTTGCATGGAGGATTCATCATTAACATGAACAAACTGAGATCAGCAGGAGGTTCCTTTGATGCCAATTTGATATTCCAGTCTCTGTAAAAGAATCTGATGGTCAATGGTGTCAAATGTGGCACTAAGATCTAATAGGACATGTACAGAGATGAGTCCTTTGTCTGATGCCATTAGGAGGTTGTATGTAACTTTGACTAGTGCAGTCTCTGTGCTATGATTTACTCTAAATCCTGACTGAAACTCCTTGAATAAGCTGTTTGTATGGAGAAAATCACTTAGCTGATTGGCTACGGCTTTCTCAAGTACCTTAGAGAGGAATGAAAGGTTTGATATCGGCCTGCAGTTGGCTAAAACCTCTTGATCTAGAGTTGGCTTTTTAAGAAGAGGCTTAATTGCAGCTATTTTGTAGACTGTGGTACATATCCTGATAATACAGACAGATTCATCATATACAACAAGGAAGGGCTAACTAACGGTAATACATCTTTAAGCAGCCTGGTTGGGATGGGTCTAAGAGACAGGTTGACGGCTTAGATGAAGAAATTATAGAAGTTATTTGTTGAACGTCGACGGGAGAAAAGCAGTCTAAACATATATCAGGTTTTATATAATTCTATATCATAGTCAAATATTAATTCATTTACTAAAACAGCTTTAGAGGACAAGGACCTAATATTCAAGAGTCCACATTGGAGATGCTGATTTAATTTTTATCAGGTTTTTATGATTTACTCCTCTTCTGTTTATTTTATCTTTAAATAATGCAGGTGGACGGGGGACAGACACAGTCTCTATACTAGATGATTGGGTGGGCAGCTGCTCTAGTGGAGGCGCAGAGAAGCGTGTAAGACTGCAGCTCTGCTTCCTGGTCACAACTCTGGATTTTCATGGGTTAGATCGACTAATAAACCATGTTTCTAGATATAAGAGCTGCTCCATCCAAAGTGGGATGGATGCCGTCTCTCCTAATTAGACCAGGTTTTCCCCAGAAAGGTGTCCAATTATCTATGAAGCCCACATCGTTATCTGGACACCACCTCGACAGCCAGCGGTGAAATGACGACATGCGGCATGACATGTCATCACTGGTAACATTTACATACATAATCTTATTATAATTTCTCTTATCTTTAGCCAGCAGTTTTAAATTAGACTGATGTCGCCTGCTCTGGCCCCCGGGATGCATTTAACTATGGTCCCCGGTGTCGCTAGAGTTGGCCTCTCAGCGGGTGTGTCGCTGAGTGGGTTAAATCTGAGCGGTTGGTGGTGTACCGTGGGCTTCTGTTTGGGGCTATGCCTCCTTCGAACAGTCACCCAGCCTCCCGGCTGCTCGGGATCTACTGGGGGACGCTAGCTACAGTTGCCTTCGGTGGTAGCGCACCGGCTACAGGGGACTTGCTAACTATAGCAGCTACTGATTTTTCGGTGCTGCGGTACCGTGCCTCTAAGTCGCTAAGCCTCGCCTTCAGAGATAAAAATAAATTACATTTAATACATTTACCATTTTCGCTAAAGGAGGACGAGAAGTAACTAAACATCTGGCACACAGGGCAGGAGAGAGGAGAAGAGAGAGTGGGAGAGGGGAGAGAAGCCATTTTCTAGCTAGGCTAGCTAGTGAGACAAACAACGAACTGATGAAAACTAGTAAGTATGGTTGCTAAAGTTACGAGACCTGTCCGTGTACAAACAGAACAAGTCTATGTGGTGGTGCAAAGTTGTAAAGACACCTGCCAATGTGAGGAATATATGACAATATAACTAGATGAGCAGAACAGAGAGCACCGTGTCAGTAACAAAGCAGTCATGTTGCATGAACAGATCTGATGGTACATGAATGAAGCCCTCACTCTTAGCCCTCATGCTGAGGGTCTATCCTGACCTGTTGGTTGGTATATATATATATCAGTGTTGTTTTGCTTTACTGTGCACCACAATATTTGGTCCAGTTTTGAGAAAAGGTGATGCCATATATCAAAACATCAGTCTTGAATATAATATGAATATTTGAATATAGTTTACTTAGTGTGTATGATTTTTATGATTTTATCACACAAGCTAGACTGTAGCACGAAAAAGAATGCTAGATATATATACCCTGCACACATCTTGCACAAACATTTCCTGTTCAGGCTTTCAGAGAAATATCATATCATGTCTCCATCATGTTATCTCAGCGCGCCTCGTGCATCCTGTGACTATTCTTGTATCCTGTTTGTCCATCTCTTACTTTTATAGTAAAAAACCTACAAAAAACACTATTTTTTGGTCGAACATAAGTAACATCTTGTTCGTGGTCTACTTTTCAAAATCTTGCATCCATTTTTTTCAGGTTTCTTTACTAAATTGAGACACACATACTGTAAACATTCTTACTTGCTTATAAAAATATATTTAAGTCTGGGATTGACGTTTGACAGAGACACACACCAGCAGTGTTGACAGGTGTCATCTATCAAAGCACCTACACTTGTACACCGTTGATCGCTCGTTGTTGGTTGGCGTGTGTAAACAGTGGTGACATGTGTCAGCTTCTCAGGAATGCAGCCGTTTAAGCGCATTCATTTCCTGGATTGGCACATCTTATTTTCTGTACTTCTTCTTCTGTTTGTGTGCAACAATTTACTTGTGTCAAAAGACACAGTGTTCTGTGATGTTTCTTACGTGTCCTTAGGGATCCACTTAATTACAAGTTATTTTGCATTAAGTTCCCTTTTTCACACGTCCTAACCTGCACTAAGTGAGGTTCGTGGAAGGTTTGAGATTTAGTAAACTGCCTCACTCAAACCATCTGACCTATTTGTCTAAGACATGTTTATTTTGGCAGATTGGGTTTGCTCATGGTAATGATATTGTATTAAAAACTTGTTTTAGCGGGAATTGCATAACTATAGATATCCTATGATCAATTTTTTCCTAAAACCAGTTTTGGTTTCCTGTTCTCTGTGCTGGAGTTTTGGAGTGCCCTACATGTCACATACCCACCCACATCTACGTAAGTGATGTCATTTGCTGCGTTAAATGGGGAGAGATTTCTAAGGATTTCTCATTGCTTCTCCCCTGTTTTGGGGTTGTGTGTGTGCCTCTGCATGTGTTTGCATTGTTTTTGCGCTCAAGATAAGCTGATACTGCTCATCCTGTCTGCTGAGCTATGTGATACCATAGAAGTTACATGACCACACAAAAGGAATCTAAATAAATCTACGGTAACTGAATTCAATCCGGCTCCTCGGACACTCTCATGAGGTAAGAAAGCTTGCTTTTAAGTTGAACATTCAGCGACAGAATGTTTATTTTGAAATTGTTTATTTGAATCTGAACTTTTGGACAGAGTATGTATTACAAATAGTGGTGGGTATAGATAATTTTTTTAATCTAGATTATCTCACTGAAATCTTGAAATTAATCTAGATTAATCTAGATTTAAATGGCTCTTTCAGAATGCCAAATACCTAAGTACTGAACAAAAGTAAGTCTTTGAGAACGGGTTTCTTAAGCCAGGGGATGCATTAGAACAGGAGCCAAAATGCATCACTGACTGCTCATAGCAAAGGGATGCTTTGCGTTCAGGTGGTATTTGAGACTGGAGGAACTCCTACAGTAAACCAATTCTGCATTGCATAAGGTGAACACAACCAATGAATTTTCCCTGAAGCAAGCCTTGCGGCTTCGTGGCTGCATCCATGATTGACTCTTCATATAGGCGTGGTAGTTCAGGTAATTCACAGGCGCCTCATCAGTTTGCTTATTATAGGACCCAGCTCCAAACCCAATTTTGATAATAGATTAACAGCGCTATTTTTTTTTATATCGCTCAAATAACAGTATATATGAGCAGTATTAACGGCCCACTACTAATTACAAATGTAATAGGTTTCAGATTTTCAGGTTTTGTTAATTACTTTTATTTCCACAGTGTCTGAACATTGCAAGTACAGCTTTACCAATCAGCATTTCTTTACAGTGGATCGAGTGACCACTGTATGTGGGCTCATCTAAAGATGAGTCACTACTGAAGTTCCGCAGAGCTTAACAAAATACTTATTGTGTAGAATGAGATATAGCATGACTCATTATTACTATAGACGCCTTCATGTGTAAGTGTTATAATTTAATGTTGCAGATGGTAAATTATTACCACTTTAACACTCACTCTGCTGGATAGCTGGATAACATATTGCCTAAATAAAACATGATATCCCTGTGACCACTAGTCTTCCAGAATACTGCAGACAGATAATGATACAGTTTGTTGACTAACAATGCAAACACTGCCAGTAAATCACCTGATCTTCTTGTCTTCTTCTAGATGAATATTCCAGCAGTATATGTATATCCTGCAGTATGTGTGATTTCCCTTCTAACATGGTTAAATCTTGTAATATCTAATATTTTTATCCTTTCCATTCCATTTTATCCTCCATTCTGTGGCGCTGCAGTAGTGGGGACTCCAGGGACTCCAGTTTCAAGATGCAATTGTGTGGCTTCTTGCCGGACTAACACTTCATTATTTAACAATATGATTTAATTTGAACATATTCTGTCTCTCCGAAGATTATGGATCCTTCACAACTTCTTGTCCTCATCCTAATGGTGATATTTGCATCTGAATATTCAGGTAGTGTACACATATTGATGAACAAGACTACATGTTTTGTTTATGCAGTTGTAACCATGTAAGAAGACTACAGTACACTCTAAGTGCTGAAGCTGCACACATAGTGGAAGACTGTCTTAAAATATAGCTACTACAGTGGAATATTTTACCTGCTCTACAGCAGTGATTGTATTTAGAGGAGGCGGGATCTGAATATGACAGATGTTGCATTTATATTGCATAGTAATGTGACCTAATATTCTTACAGATTAAAAAGAAAAAAAATCAGTGGACATATATAACAACTGTTTTCTGTATATCTTATTCCTATGTGCCATAGAACTTCATTGCCATCCAAAAACTATTAAAACACTGTATTAATCCATAGTTGATAGTCCCCAACAAATACACCTGTTTGGTAAAATCTGTGAATTAAATACATATTTTTTACCAACGCTGTAACCGTACATTTCATCACCACCTTTTAAGGATAGATGGATTTTTTTAAAACAAAGATTGTAATAATTTGGATCTCTTCAATGTCTGGCTGTGCAATTAACATATCCAGGAAGTAATAATCTTGTGTTTTTCACTTTCATCATCCTCTTTCATTTTCAGCTATAGCAGAGTCTGCATGTGAGGAATATAACCTAGATCAATTTCAGCTTGCTGAAGGTGAAGGATTTTATTTTGTGCTTGGTGAGGTGCCCGACCACAACCTCCCTGATGAACAGTTCACGTGGTACAGAAACAGCTCCCCGATCAAGTACATCTCCTCGGATGAGAAAGAGAGTGTACATTACCACGGTGGCACGCTCGTTTTCTTAAACCTCTCCAAGGAAGACTCTGGCTTTTACACGGCCCAGTAAGAATTCTTGTTTCTATAAAACTATTGTGGAACGTTAAGGGATTCATCTTTCTGATTTCCTTAATTAAAAGTAAGATTATTGTTATCACAGAGACATGTTGCTTCTCTTCTAGGTATAAAAGTTCATCAGGGGAGTGTGAGAACCATCATGTGATAATTGACGTCTTCAACGGAAGACATCAAACAAACAAAACACTCTATGGCTCAGTTCGTACATCTGACATGAACAAAATGATTCTTTGTCCAGATCCTGTCAGGGATACGTGTGAAGTTTTGAAAGGAAATTTCACCTGGTACAAGGTATGGGTGTCAAGTTTTAGAAAGGGAGCCACAAACAGGCTGAGTGGGCGGGGTAGAGATCCAGGGAGTGGTGTTGGCAGGCTTGCTTGCAGGGAGCGGTCCACACACTGGCTCTCACAGGCGTATCCTGAGCAGACTGAACTGGTTTCTGAAGTGGAGAGAGCAGGTTAGAGAGGAGGCAAAATCAGACGGCGGGCTGAAGGCAAAATGTTTTAGTTTCGAGCTAGAAGGCTGTTACATACAAGTACTTCCCAACAATCCAGCAGAGACTGGATGTGTGGCTGCTCCTTAAATACTGCAGCCTGCCTGTGAGGTGATGATCGTTGCCAGGTGTGGGTAGTTACCTCCGGGCACACACAAACAACAGACATACACATACAAAGACCAGTCATCCTGACAATCAAATCAAATCAAATTTTATTTATATAGCCCAAAATCACAAAATACATTTGTCTCAGAGGGCTTTACAATCTGTACAGGGAGTGACACCCTCTGTCCTTAGACCCTCGATTCAAGTGAGGAAAAACTTGCCCACCAAAAAACCTTTTAACAGGGAAAAAGGTGGAAGAAACCTCAGGAAGAGCCACAGAGGAGGGATCCCTTTTCCAGATAGATTCCATTTCCAGATTCCTTAGAGATGAATGGGCACAGTCACTCATTCCTGCTGCAGTATACCCAGTTCAGGAAAGTTCTGGTAACAGTTCTTGTGTTGTGTGCCCTCTTGGTCAATGGAGTTTTTTTTTTTCTTTAACCCAAAGTTGTTTGAAGTAGGATTATAGTTAAAGTAAACTAATTTACACTCTAGCTGTAATGGGTGCAAACTAGTGTTGCTCCGATCGATCGGCTGCCGATCATGATGGGCCGATATTGTCTAAAAAAAGCTTGATCGGCGATCGGAAAAACATGCCGATCAGGAAGCCGATCACGCGACGTACATTATTAGCGACGTTTTAAACATTTTGAATGGAAAGATTCATATTTTTATTTTAAAACATGGATATTGTTAATATTGGTGACATGGATATTGTTCTCAAAGGCTACAGTAAAATAAAGGCATTCTGTACATTTGAAGATTTTGACTGTTTTTTATAGTTAATTATTTAAAATTTTAAATTCATTCTTTGATCGGCAATCGGCAGATCAAGTTTTCTGGTGATCGGTATCGGTGATCGGCCCAAAAAATGGTGATCGGAGCATCACTAGTGCAAACTATACTGATTTTTTTTTTTTTTACACATCAACAATACTATTATATAATTTTGACTGACTGATTTTCACTGGCAAAGCTGCCAAGGTGGCAAGGGAATCTCTTGGTAACTGTTGTAGTGCCTAAGAATGTGTTATTCAGTGGTCAACAGGTCAGCTGAACATGCATAACTAAAGTTTGTCTGCTGATGTATTGCAGGTAAACATACAGTATAATAAATATAGGACATATGCCTTCCAATAATAAGTGAATATTCAGCAAAGTTATCAATCGGATCTCTTTGGTTGTTTTTTGTTGGTTTTCAATGGAACTCCTACAAGGTTTCCTTTTTCAAATTACCTTTACAAGAATTTCTGAAGAAAATAAAAGTTGCTTATCAATCACTTAACATCTGCATATTATTTTTCTCGTTTCACTTCCTGCCTTTGCTGCAGAACTTCACTATTATACAACATGAGCATGGACCTGAACTGTGGATACAAAATGCCACCAAAGATGACAAGGGCATATACACTTGCATTTGCACCTGGAAGCACAATCACAAGGTTTACAACTCCTCAGCCTCCAGAGAGCTAAAATTTTTGGGTGAGAGAGAACACTTTTTTTTATAAGCCTTTATAATTGGGGTTGTTGGAGTCAAAAGGTGTACAGGACATTAGCTTTTAAATGATGATTGAATAAATGATTAGCTGTTAAATTTAGTAATGGCCTGTAGATAAATACTGTTCAGGAGCCTCTCCAGTCATTTTCAGTTTCTAAGAAAATTATTATTATTATAAATTATAGAGGAAAATTCAGGGAATAAATTAACTTGTATTCATCCTCAGGGGACCATGAATATCTGTACAACATTTGCATGGCAATCCATTCAATAGTTACTGAGTTCAGTTTGGACCAAAGTGATTGGACTGTCCCAGCAACTGTCATTTGACACATTTGTGTGTTTTTGATTACATTGAGCTGTAGTTCCTATGGAGGAGGATTGCACTAATTTCAATTCTAATAATTACGTTAGACAAAAATGAAACACCATAAATGCAGATATGTAGCAGATCTGATATATTTTGATGTAATTATATCAAGAAAACAACAGATCCATCCATTGTTATTAGCTGTTACGTAGCGCCACACCAGTGGTTCTTAACCTTTTTCATGTCATGGACCCATAAATTGATACACATTAGGTCAAGGCTCACTTCTAATGAATGAGATAGAGAAACTAGAAAAGTCTGCAATTGGTTGTGAATGCTGCCAACTGAAATTAATTGCAAAGCTTTGCTCAAAATGCAGAATGCTGAAAGCTGATCAGAAAGCTGAAAGGTTCATGCACTTATTCAGCATCACCATCTGTACAACTTTGCTTAATTTGTTTACCATGAAATATTACATTTAAGAGATATGGTAGTTAATACATAATGAGCCCACTATTAAGTGCCCCATACAACAGAACAGAAAGTTTTATTTTCTATTATTTGTTTGCTTGCCTACAGAACCAGGTTCCCACCATATACCAGTAATCTTGTCTCCGACAACCAAGGACCAGTTTGCTGATGAAGGTAGGATAAGCTTCACTTAACACCAAGGTGCTGTCACAACATGTAAATACAACAATTCCTGTGTTGTCAACCCCAAATATTATTGGTACTTGGGTAATACCAGTAAGGGTCAGTTAAAATGATCAAACTTAATAATAAGGTCATTAGAAAAGCTCTGGATAGTTTTAGACTGACCTTCCCGACACAAGTCTGGACAAGCAGAGTCTATCTCAAAGAAAATTCAGGAGTTATAACATCCTCTGAGGAACATAAATGTGTGTTCTAAATTACATCGAAATGTTAATGAGACATTTCTGTCAGGGTCAGACAGACAATTGGACCCATGTATGCCAAATAAATTCAAGGTAGTTTTTTGTATGCAGTAAGACTTTAACAAGCCTTTTGAATAATGAAGGTCTGTGTGAGTGCATTTCAAAATAAAATTTGTCCTGTTCTTGTTCCTGTGCCAGGCTCTGAGATCAAGCTGAACTGCTCGGGTTTCTGTGGGATGAATGTGTTACAATCCTGTAAGGCTAGCTGGCGCGTTAACGGAAAGCCTTTCAACAAGACATATGGATACAATGAAATCACCAGATCGTAAGCATTATCAAAGTGTTCACGTTTAAAAGTACAGTATGTGTGTGAAATGCAAAAGGTGGTAGAAACTGCGTCATTATTAACCTAAACAAATGTTATGAACGTCTGTACTAAAGGTGTAAATTACAAATCACTCCAATGCTACTGATTGTTCGTACATGTACTGAAATCATTTCAGTCTAAACCTAAAGCGTGTGACGAGATCTCGCGAGGTGAAAATTTGCGAGATTTCTCGTCGGGTTGGAAATCGGTCTCGCGATATTTGTTGTCCAACAAGCAGCCGGAAAACACATGCATAACTATTTGCGACGCCCCCGCCACTTTTAAATTGTGATCCAACAAGCAGCCGAATGACGTCGGAAAACAATGACGTCGGAAAACAAAAAAAACAAAGTTAAATAAAAGTCTGTTGTCCAGGCATTCATATTTGTAATTTAGTTTTCTTAAAATCTTTTCTCGTTTGTCTCGTGAACTGAGTGTCTCGTCACACCCCTAGTGCCTAATATGTTTTTCCAGGACAAAAGTATACAGTAAAATCCTTAAAATGACAAGTTGCCTCCTGCTTCACTGTAAAGTCCATCTGTGCACTGGAGGCTTCGAGTTTTCACATCACACTTAAACTGGACCAGGATTGGCTTCCAAACCTAGTTGTTACACTCATAGCTCCACCTCTTAAAATCTGAAAATCTGTGAAAACAGCCTTCTAGTGTCAAAACCTGTATGTACTGTATTCAACTGTAGGAACAAGAAGACAAAACATATTTTTGAGTGAAGGTGAACTGATACTAGCGTCACGTCACTAGCATTGTAAACGTGAACATTTTCAAATGTCACTTTCTGTTCTGTACATTTTCATGTCTTGCTTCATTGTTCCAGCTTATCAATTCACTCTCAGTAATCAAAGATAATGATGAACGTGTGTCCTTGTTAAGAGACATGACAAGTCCTTCGAAGAATACCATCGCCACTGCAGTCCTGACCATTGAAAGAGTGTCTGCTGAAGATTTCCGGACTGAGTTTGAATGCATCTGCATGGGCTCTTATAACACAGTGTCTGCCACTTTAACTCTTAAGAGAAGAGGTTAGTGACAGAATCAGGCTTTGGCTACATATTTAGATGGATTAAGCCATTGTTGGCTTTAACCTTTTTATTAACCTTAAGTGATACATACACACACACACACACATACACACATTTCCCTTCAAACTTTTCATTTTGTGTTTGTCTTCCAGGGACAATAACTCCACTGGTCATTGGAGGGGTGTGTGCGTTGTTTATGTGTGTGTTCCTGGCCATGATGGTCAAGTTCTTCACCATCGACCTTGCTCTCTTCTTTAGACCCTACTTCTCACTAACCAGTCACACTGCAGGTAAAGTAGAGGAGAATTAAAAAATGTTACCGTACTCTTTCTTTAAGGATTTAGAAGTCAAAGGATAGCAGTTTATCCATTTTAACATCAAAAAAATGTCAAGGAAGGTTTATGTTTTTCTACCTCTTTCCCTGAAAACCACCACGTTCCGCTGTTCTTACGTGTCTGTGTACAGATTAGACAAACATGTGGTTAAAATAATTGCCTCAGGGCTCCAACTCCAACTACACGTCACACAGTCTTAACACAGCACAGATATGTAGCTCTTGGCAAGACAGCAAACAAGTGGATTTCCCAAAATCAATGCGGGCTCTGTGGAAAAACACAAATATATGCATTCATGATTGATAAACATTGCTTCACATAACTACTACTCTACAGAGTAGGGACCTTTCTATTCACCGATATTCTTCTCATGTTTTAAAAATTACTCATTGAGTTTGGTGACCTAAATGCTTTACAAGTTTGACACTTAAACTCCACTAAACCCAGATGTTTTGATAAATAATCAGGCTTCACTGTAATTCTCTATTTTTCCAAGAACTATACACTCACATTTAGGTTCTAAACTGTTCATGTTCCCTACAGTTTGAACTGATTATCTTCAGCACTGTAATTATATGTGTAACAACTCACGTTTCGTTGTATTATTCACACAAAATTCACATTTACCAACAGAAGGGGGCAAGATGTGATAACAAGGTACTCTGGGTCATAATGGTCTCATAAGAAATGTTAAACTGAACGTATTTCACAGATGCAAAGGTGTTCGACGCCTACGTGGTTTACCAGATGCAGAGTGGGGACAAGGTCACTGAGGACACACTCTGTCAGTTTGTCACAAAAGTTTTGCCCCTTGTGCTCGAGGAAAAGTGTGGCTATCGACTTTTCATACACGGGAGGGACGACATACCCGGGGAAGGTCAGAATATCATTATTCAAAACACCATCTAAAGTTACGATGTGATTCATTTCATCCACATGGTCTACATTACTTTTTTGTCTGTGTCTACCGAGACTCCGAGCAAATATTTGGAACTAAGTCTAATTCATAAAACATGATGATATATGAATATGATCTGTGTATCTTTTGCTCATTTTAATTTCCTTTCAGAAACGGGTAATTTGTTTTTTTTCTTTATTATTCTGATCCTCATGTGGGCACAGGAGTCTACAGCCTCTATGCACTATAGTACAAAATAAATATATATTTACTCAATATTTAATAATAAATATTCACTCCCACAGTCATTGATTTATTTTAATTTATCATTTATCACTATGTTCTGTGGCAATATAATTTCGATAACAGTAACAATAGAATAGAATAGTGTCCAGGTGTCTCTTTTTCAGATAATTCCAATGTTTCGATATAAAATGTAGATGCTGCTCTGATGGTCTGATCATTTAAAGACAGTGTTATTATTATGAATGAACGTTTTTATTTACTTAACCTTTATTCAACCTGGAAGCTCTCAGTGAGATGACACAGGCCATTTTCATCAGCAGTGTCAACAATCATAACTGTTAACTAATGATCATTATTAAATATTATTAGGTTTTCACACATACTGGACTGCTATGTTATTCACACAACTAATCAAGGGAGACAATATATTCAAGACATTTATTGGGCTTATAATTCAATACATTTGATCAAATCATACACAGCACGGCTAATATGATTGTCTTATGCACATGATGTATCTACAAAGTAAATACAGCCATGGCAAACAAGAAGCTAGTTGTAGTCTGGCTGGTTGTAGCCCTGTCAGAGCTGGTGGCTGAACTGCAGTCTGACCAGAGGAGGGATGTATGGAGGTCTGAGGTGAAGGACGACCAGAAGAGTGTGGACAGACGCTAGAGGGACAGAAGTCAGCACGACTGAATGTGATAAAAGTGTCAAACAGCAGTAAAAGTCCCATCTCTCACCATGTTGCACCGATGCAGTGAGGGCCACCTGGCGTGGCTTCGTTTATCTGAATCAGTTCATCTGTCCGTCTACATCAGAGACAATAACGCTACAGTGATTTACTGTCAATCACAAATACAGGAGACACAGCAGTATGTTCATTTGTTGCTGTTTGTTGTTGTTATTACCAATTAATATTACCAACGTTATCATGTGGCCAGCACTGTGGAGTGTTTTTTTTTTTTTTGTTTTTTGTTTTTGTTTTTTGTGATACAGGTACAAGCCTTAGAAACTATTTTCAAAAATGACACAAACCATTTTAGCTTTCTGTGTGACCCCACAGACCGTCTGGACCTGGTGGAGGACCGCATGAAGCAGAGCAGGAGGCTGATGGTCATCCTCACCCCGGGATCAGGGTTGGATACAAACCAACGGCCCACCTCGCCCAAAATCCCAGTAGTCGGAGGGTTTGACTGGCAGGTAAAAGTCTCACAAATCTAGATGAAGGAATGAAAACAGTTTAGGTGAGATGGATTGTTATTTTATCATAGTTTAAAGGATTTGGCTGTTCTATATTTTTTTCAATGAATACAACAATGAACTCATCCTGCTTACTTTTACTCTGTGTGTGTGCTCATATCCTCGTATACATTATTACTCTGTGCTGTAGACCTTCAGTTGTTGTCCAAAAACTATTCAAAAATATGTCAAAGAGCCACACTGCTGCGCTGGCTGACATGTTATATTAAAGTTATGTACAATGTAGTATGTAGTACAAGTTCAAGGAGGTTGCGATATAAAATGATGATTTGTTATTGTAAGGTTCAGAGATTGTAAGTTTGTAATCATGAGGGAACTGTCTGGTATCTTGAGATGATTAAGTCATATTTTAAGAAAACAGTATGAGCCATGGATATTCTAAGCCTCCATACTGGGTTTGCTACCACTATTATTGCAAAGTATTTAGCAATAAATGACTAATAAATTTTGCTGTTGATCATTTTCCAGGTGGGGCTTCACCACGCGCTGGTCCAGAGGGAAATGAATGTGATTCTGATCCAGCTGGGGGACATGGGCCCACAGGGATACACACACCTTCCTCCTGGCTTGCAGCACCTGATACGCAATAGCGCCCCCATTAAGTGGCCAGAGGGTTCGAGGGGTGCCGCCACCTGGAACTCACGCTTCTGGAAGAAAGTGCGATACCTAATGCCCGCCAAGCCAGCCTCAAAATGTCCCCAGGGTGCTATTATCTAAAACCCTCATGGACTGCAGCAGTACCATAACACCCTTTTACACAGATATATGAAGAAAATCACAGGTGTCAGTTATACAGTATGTATCCATTAATCCATGTGCATTTAGTTTCTATTGATTCATTTCAACATTTTATTATTTAGACATTTCAACACTCACATCCTATGTACCCACATTATAATGCAAAATAAAAGATACACCAAAAACTATACAAATTGATTTATACAAATTGATTTATACAAATTAAAAAACAAACAAACAAAAAACCCCACATACACCATAATGCCAACATATGAATGTTCAAATTCATTGATGTTTGATTAATATCTTCAGGATGAAAGAGATAAAAAAAAAACAAGGCAGTTTAATGAATGTAGCTGATGTGATGTAATGCACAATGCAGTGGAGCCCTTTAAAAGGACTGTCTCAGGGATGTAACTACCATTGAAGACAGTGAACTCATGGTGTCTGCAATTCTGGAAAATTGTATATTTTAGCAACTATCCATTTTTAGATATATTCAGACTTGACAACTTTAGGAACACAAAGAAAATAAATTCATTAGGGAAGAGAGCCAAGACACACCTGGCATGAAACCTTTGAATATATTGAATGAAACTTTGAATATATTGAATGAAACTTTGAATATATTGAAGGAAACTTTGAATATATTGAAGGAAACTTTGAATATATTGAAGGAAACTTTAAATATATTGAATGGAACTTTGAATATATTGAATGGAACTTTGAATATATTGAATGGAACTTTGAATATATTGAATGGAACTTTGAATATATTGAATGAAACTTTAAATATATTGAAGGAAACTTGCAATAAACTGAATGAAGCATTGAATATATTGAATGAAACTTTGAATATATTGAATGAAACTTTGAATATATTGAAGGAAACTTTGAATATATTGAAGGAAACTTTGAATGTATGGAATGAAATCTTGAATACACCCATGGGAGGGGTCTAACGCTGGCTGAAGCTGGCTCTGGCAGAAGTGGCTGGGGAGAGGGAAGTCTGGGCTTCCCTGCTGAAGATGCTGCCCCGCGACCCGACCACGGATAAGCGGGAGAAGAAGACGAAACGAAACGAAACCTTGAATATATTGAATATAATATAATAAACTTCACTTACGTCACACTTCGCGGCAGTGCCTGCAGCCATCTTGTGTAACAGTCTGTAAAAGCGAATGATGATGAGTCAGGCCGCCCGCAAACTAGTTGCAGCGATATTAAACAATCAGGACATGATAAATACACTGCGAATGCGTGCCAAAAACAAAAAGAAAAAAAGTAATAATAATAATAATATATATAATATATATATATAATATATATATATATATATGTGTGTTCGTTCATGTTCGTTCACGTGCTTGTGGGGTTGTTCCGGTTGAGCAGTTGAGGGAGCAACAGCTAGTTAAGAGTTGGAGGTAATTTGTATTGTTTTCAATAAAGCTGCAGTTGCAAGCAGAGCAAGTCTCCGGTTCAATATACATAATATATATATATATATATATATATATATATATATATATATATATATATATATATATATATATATATATATATATATATATGTGTGTTCGTTCATGTTCGTTCACGTGCTTGTGGGGTTGTTCCGGTTGAGCAGTTGAGGGAGCAACAGCTAGTTAAGAGTTGGAGGTAATTTGTATTGTTTTCAATAATGCTGCAGTTGCAAGCAGAGCAAGTCTCCGGTTCAATATACATAATATATATATATATATATATATATATATATATATATATAAATCTTGAAATACAGTGACAGTGAAAAATGAGACACACGGTTGCCATCAATTGTAAATATAGTTGGGCTGCATGTTATTATGAATATTGTTATTGTTTGTTTTCTGTTTTTATCATTAATAAAACATTGTCACACGTTGCTCTGGATTATTGGTTCCTAATAAAGTCTGCGGACAGAAGCAGGTTGTGGCCGCTAGGTGGAGGCAGTCAGCCAGGAATTTACGCGCGCACGCACGCTCGCACACATGCGCGCGCAGCATCGTGAGCTCTTTTCTGACTGAAAAGCGAAATAAAAGCTGTGTTTTACTGTCCGGTCTGTTCGGGTTGGTTTTCCTGGAGGAATAATTGTGGACGGGATGGATGCCATGTGCTTGTAAGTCATGACCTGTCATTTCTCTCTCTATTATTATATTTCATACTAAATGAATGCCACAAAATAATACAAATCAGAAGGAAACTTAAACACTTGTGACGTGAAAACGCCTGATAAAGTAAATTGTAATCTAACTAACTAGTTTAACACGTAAAAACATGCAGAAATATTATATTAAAAATATATATGCAAAAGCATGACTGAGTGTTGTAGACACTATCAATATAGTAAAACAATACCAGATCAAGATATCACAAATTACAATAGATTCATCTATAACTTTTCCACCACTTTTCCTATTTGATCAGAGACACTTCTACACAACAAGTCAGATGTTTATAGGAAAATTAATATACACATCTTCCTTTTGATTTCTGGTTTTCTTGTCAAAGTAGAAAACAGAAGCAGAGATTTACAGAGCAGATATGCTGCAGGGGATCAAAAAGGCTATTTAACTAGTTGGATTTGAAAAATTACCTATTATATTGCATAACTATATTGATTCTATAGTGATTTGTAAAATGTTAATAATAATAATAAAAACATTAAACACAATGTAATATAAAAACACAGAAAGTATGTAATAACCATTAAAGGGGACCTATTATGTTTTGGTACAATGTTCATATTAAACATGGCAAAAGTTTCAAATAATGTGGTAAACAATAATAAATATATAAGCAGAAAGCTCAGGCTTTCAGGTTGCTATGACTGAACGGCTCTCCAGCATTTTTTTTCTTTTAGACTTTCAAGACGTGTGTGTCGGTTTTATAGAACTGACAGACTTTTAGAGGCATGATTGATCAACTTCAAAAAGTTATTTCCATTATCCGGCTGTCCAAAGGTATGACTGTGACCCCGTGTATCTCCAAATACAGGAGAGTAACATAGACGTTCCACCTTAAAAGAAAAAAAATATATATATATTTTTACCATTGCTTAATTTGCATCTGATATTTGTTTTGAGAAAAAAAATGAACCCACTACTGTATATCTGAACAGGCTGTACATACTGTACATAACCACCTACTATGTACTGTATATAAAGTAACATGCAACCAATAATTTAGCTTCAACAATCCCTTTCTGATGACTTTGAGTTTGCTCCCATTGTTGTGTTTTCCTTATATGCAAAGTGTTGTATTCTATCTTGATGTATCATTTGCATTTACTATAATGTCACAGTGTCATCACAAGTGTCAGATGTAGGAATACCTGGAACATTAGATAGGATAGGTGAGAAGATACAAAAGCATTGTTTCACTGCTTCCACAGTATGTTTGTGGTCTGTACTATAAGCCCATGAGAGGTGGGCATTTATACGTACATGACATTAGTAATCAACACTGTCGTATTCTTATGAAGACAAATTGTACATATTTAAAACAGTACAGTGTAAGGAATAATAGGCTCTCCCTATTTCTACTGAAAAACAACCCAATTATGAAACTACACTAATACAGTACACCTCTACTATGATGATGAAAACAAAAATTTAAGTTTACGTGAAACAACACGTTCAGATGAAGAAGTGTGGAGACTTCTGGTTGGAGCAATTGTTGGTCTCTGAAATGACCAACCAGCTGCAACACCTGTGTGCTTCTTATATATACATACATATATATATATATATATATATATATATATAACACATTTTATAAATTATTCTAAATAAAATACTACTTTCACTTTCAGAAATGGCAAACATGTGAGTCTATTTCATGCATTTTTTTTCCTTCCACATTAAAAGGAATATGGAATAGTCAAAATGCTGTGAAATATCGATGGGATAAGCTGTGTGTGTTCGTATGCAATCCTAACCGCATTTAACAGAACCCACAATCTTTCACTAACCTGTATGGCTTTGTTGCTTAAATCGCATGTGGGATCCAGGACATAAAAAAAAGCTTGTCATGTCAAAATTCAGTGGAATTTAAATCCTTAAGAACCTTCTAAAAAACGTATGGAAGTTAGTGCTAAATAGTAGTATATAAGTGTTATTTTTAGGAGACGGAGTATTCAGATGTTAGTCTGTGTTTGTGTATTTGCATCCATGCATGCTCTGCATATGTCCCCATATGACCTTTTCCCCCATCGCCTGCTGCAGCAAGCCCTAGACATGACTGTGTGGACAGCCGAGCGGGACATATGTGTGTGTGTGTGTGTGTCTGTGTGCATGTGTCAGCAGAAGCAGGATAGTGGCACACTCCCATTGAAAAGGAAGGGGGATGGTGTGTTGGGGTGGGGTGGGTGACGTTTGGCCCGGCAGCTGGGAGCTGCTCCACACTTTTGTTTCTCTCTGACCCCACTGACCCGGCACTCGCCCTGGTGTCACACACACTCTCATACACACCTGCACGCAGTCAGACACACGACCGCACATAACACACACACACACACACACACAAGCATGCACCAGTATATATGTAAATGTGGATATTTGCACAGCACAGACACATTCAATAGCGCAGGCCCAGTGGGGACGATCTATCATGACTTAATCAGGGAGCTGTGAATTTGTGTGTGTGTGTGTGTGTGTGTGTGTGAGAGAGAGAGAGAGAGAGAGAGTGTGTGAGTGAGTGAGGTTTTTTTTTTTTTTATCACTTTCATGATATATAGAGCCAAGATTCAAGATTCAAGATTCAAAATGTAGTTATTTTCTTGTGTACTTGCATACATTAAAAGCAAAGAAACATTGCTCCTCCCACATACAGCAGTGCAACAACAATAATAAGGATAAAAATAAGCTCACTCAGCTGATGTCACTCTCAGTATTTAAAACCAGCCTCAGGTTTTGGATAAAGTCAGTACAAAAGTTTCACCACCAAAGGTTGCCTTGTATTTATCATGTTTATCATATTGATGCTGTTTATTATCTCACACTGATAGACTATTATTAGTATTATGCTGTTTTACCTGCACAGGGACATCAGATGTAAATTAGCTGCTAGCTAACTCTGGTGCAGTTACTTTTAATTGTGCACTGTCCCAGCAAAAATGAACAATAAAAATAAAAGATGATTGCATGGAAGCATCTCCATGACGAAACAATGCTTTCACTTCCTATATCATCATCATCATCTGAAAATTCACTAATATTCCTTGACTCCTTCTCGGAACTGATTAAATGTCCTCACGTTCTCTTTCTGGAATAAACCGACAAATAACGAAGCGTTTGAGATGATAAGAATTTACCCTTTCCACTAAACAATTAGTAGATTAGTCGTTTAAATCATTTTAAGGTTGCCACGGAGGCTTTATTAGCCTGAGTTATGTGCTAAATCTCAGCAATGTCTCTAGCTTTGTGTGGCCGCTGAATCACTCAATCTCCATTACACCAAACACAAGCCTGCGCAAACAGCAGGTGGTGAGTGTGTGTGTGTGTGCGTATACACACACACATGTTTTCATGCTGCCTCCTTGCCTCCTTAAGTGACCCAGAGGGCACTAGGCCTAAGGCCAGCCTTTTGTAGCTTCAAAGTCCTTGGTGACCCTGTCCCATCCCCCTTAACACACAAACACACACACACACACACCATGTGGTTTGGTCTGGTTTGTTGGCTTCCCTCTCCATAGGTAGGAGCATGTGTGGGGCTGTTAGTATGGCATTATGCCTGTAAAGTGTGTGTGTGCCTCTCAGGCCTTGTTAAGGGGCTGGTGTAATCCCTGCAGCCAGGATCTGTGTTTACCCAGTGGGCTAAAGGAAGAGCTGCTGCAGCCGCTGCTCCTGCTGTTTCTTCTCATCCATTTGTCTCCTCAGATACTTATTCTTTCTTCTGTCCTGTTTTCCTCTTCTTTCTCCTCATCAGTCAGTTAACTTATGTCGATCATTGTAAAACGCTTACAGTGGACCTCTACTGTCATTAGGAATATAAGAAGTACTTTATGGTAGCGAGTGTTGTGAAATGTAGTATCATGTATGAAATTTTTATCAGTGTTGAAGATGTAAAATGTTAAAAACTGAACAGGACGAAATCAGCAAGATCAGGTTGTGTCTGTTCAATCAAAGTTGGAGGCTACTTTTATTATTAAATTAATAATATTATTATTATTATATTTAATTTGTTTTGGGCGTCCTCTTTGTTTGGAACAAACAGCAAAAACTGTGAAAAACAGTACAGGAGGAAGTGTACTGTATTAATTCATGTTAAGTGTTGAGAATATGATTTCCATATTAAATGTTTATTTAAACAAATATTTAACGACACATTACGTTTTACAATACAAAATTGAAGATTAAGTTGTATATTTTTCTAGACCAAACATTTGCAGAATACATCTTTATTAATAGATTACAAGATCACAAATGATCTTTGACTTTTGCATTTTGCATTATGACATAAAGACATGGTAGGACTTGTTTCACATGATATCATCTCATTTTGGAGCCAGTGACTTTAGGTCTGTGCCAGCTTTTTTCAAACCAAATCGAAATTCAGTGCCAAATGACTGACGGAAAGGAGACATCTCCTACAGAACATGTTATTTTAATAAAGAAATAGGACAAAGTGGGATTATATTATGGATTGTGTTGTTATGGTAAGTTTATTCATATATCAATGATATCATTGTTATATATAAAATATATCAATACGCATGTTTCTGTCAGTTAAGTCTTAAAGTGACTTAACTAAATAGAAGGCTTTACTTTAATGGCTGTGATTATTCTGTCAGATGAGATGGCTTATCTAAGTTTCCTCTTTTGTTTGAGGTATAACTGCCACACAGGTCAAACAAAACTACTCAGATTTATCAGATTATCTTGTGTAAATAGCAGCTACACTGTGCAGTGCTGTGCAGCGCTCTGTTCGAGAGGCTTGGTAAGGTGCCGGCAGGCGGCGGGGAGCAGGACACCTGTTCATCCTGTGACTAGAAGCAGATGATCCCCAGTGCTCCTGCTCCCCGAGGGAAAAACCTGTCAGCTGAGCCCCAATTAAGGAGTCACTGCAAATCAGTGGGGAGCGGAGGCGGGGGTGGATGATAGAGACTACAGAGAATCAAATTAGTCTGATAGTGAAATGACTAGTGTAATATTGTAATGTATTTAATTAACTGTTTGTCTGATGGGATTCTTGAATTCTTTACTTGGTTTGTTAATATCTTTATTGCAGTGTCTTAGTTTTCTCCTCATACTAAAATGATACTAGACTAGGCTAGATTTATGAGAAGATATGAATATACATTTGCTATGTGGCAAATCCTTAAACTGTGCACGAGGTGACCTAACGGTAACTTCTTGTAAGGAGTTCTGAGTTCTCGTTAGTTTTGTATTTGTTTAGTTTGTTCTTTTTTATATTAACAGTAAATCTTACTTGTGTGAGGAAAAAGGCATAATAAGCTATAATATCTGTATTTGGACCCAGTAGTACCTTACATTTTTCAAAAACATCCCCCTAAAGTGTAACTGAGCTCAGTCAATTATGTAATTTTACTGCTAAATCATGTAATAAATAATTTTTCACCCTCACATTAAAGAAGACTTGATAGCAATTATTACCAGATTTATTTATAAATACAAGTGAAAGTTTTTACAGAGCAAATACACATATAACCTGATAATAAAAAATAATAAAGTATTATTTAGCATTTTAAATTATTTTTGAGACGGGCATTTAATGCATTTTGGAGAGGAGCTACAAAGTGATAAACAGACACTGTATACCTCATCTCACCCAAAAGTATATACTGCAATACTGAAATACTGCATACATGTAAAACATGCCCACTGCTGACTGGCTCACTTTGTGACAAAAGTGCATTTACCCTATGTATGGATATGGTTATGGTCAACTTCTCATATGAAAATATTTCTTCTCCGTGGAGCAGCAGATAAAACAGATTTTCCAAGCATGTGTTTTATATATTCTCACTTGTAGTGTCCCAGGAATATGTTGGCAGAAATGGATATAGTTTGGATAAAAATGCTTGATATCAGCACAAAAATCAGTTAAAACCAACATAACTGGTGTCGGTTGTATTTCTCTTTAAAAACTCATTTGCAAACAATTACAACCAAGGTAAGTATCAATCATGTTGCAGGAGTGTTTGGAAAACCATCTCAGAACACGCATCGCTGCATGAGGTGTTTGCAGCTTAAACATACACAGTGTACCAGAGAGGTTCATTTGCATACGGAATAGAAATTCCATTTCTTGGCACTAACCTTTGATGTGTAGTCAACCCTGATCAATGTAATCTTTAAACTGAAATGGGAACTACACCCAATAGGTTTGCATGTTATGACCTGGGCATTTCCAGCTGATTTGGTTGCCTTTTAAGTCCTTAATATAGTTAGACATTTAAGTGATCTGATAGTTTGAATTCACACTGATCATGCAGAGGCCTGCCTGTTGTTTCTCTCGCCTGTTTGCTATGCTGGCAACAATCCATCAATGTTGCTTGCTGTAATTTAATAAAGCAGAGACACATTTAACCACACACACACACACACACACACACACACACACACACAGACTTTACACAACAGATTTGTATTGCGCTCTTGTTTTGATGCACCTCTGTTTAATATATGTAAACAGTATATAGTTATGTGTTTCTGGAGACAAGCAGCAATATGTGTGTGTGTGTGTGTGTGTGTGTGTGTGTGTGCGTGTGTGTGTGTGTGTGTGAAATGAAATATTTAAATTCAGGCAGAAACTTCACCAGGGGACCTCACATGATTTATGAATCACCTCCTCATGTCTGTGTTGTGCGGCACATTCGCACAAATTCGGAAAAAGCAAGGTCTCAATTGTAATCAAATTTACTGATATTATCCCATTGGATATGCATAAGAATATGACAAGCTGCAAGATTTTACAGTAATGTCTCTAAATTACTTAAATACTCCTCAATGCTCTCCGTGTTTCACTTGCATTGATTTAGGGCCCTGAAGCCCTACCCACTGCTGCACAGGGCACTGTTTATATGTTTATACACATTTATTAATATTGAACGTGTTTGTATGTCCAAATTGCACGTTCTTGGGTCCCCAGCAATACACCTGCCAAGTGTGAAGTAGATCAGATGAACAAACAGGCAGAGATTACTTCCTCGATAGTTAGATGTGTCATTTTTATAATCTTGTCCTGGAGAAACAATATTTCATTTTAACTGTATTTTTATAGTTGAAATGACAAGAAAAAAATTGAAGCAAGCTGTTCAGTTTCACTTATAAGTCAACAAAACCCTGATAGACCAATGTTGGTATATTAGCAAGATATAACAAATTATATTACAAATAAATTACAAAGATCAGAATGATGAGAGCTGCTTTTATTGAGCTGAAGCAGACGAGTTTGTGACTATAGTAAATAGATATATAGGGTTATATAAGGATCCTCTAACTGTTCATTCATTGCCATCGTCAGGTCAAAATTGTAACTTGTCAAATATTGTGTTTTATGAGAAAATACCTGTAAAACTAATGATATTTACATCAGCCATATCTGCACATTGTGTTTAGTGATAAATAAATAGCATGTTAACAGACTAAACTAAGATGGTGAACCTGCAAAACACCCGTATTAATTGTTAGAATACCATATCCTCATTTGTAAAGTTATGCCAGATGATTCACTTAATTTAGTTTTATTCAGGGTTTTGTACTAAAAATTGTATGCACAATTGGTTAAGTGTTCAGTTCTTCTTGACAGGTTATTCCGACCTGTATTCACAGTTTTTCTGTCCTCTTTTCCACTGAAGGGTGAATAAGCTTTTGTTCCACTGAGAGTTTTGAGGAAAATAATAAACCTTCTCCTTTCTGGAGTTGACATGGTCTGGTAACTCGAACTGTTTAAGTTCAGCCTGACAGGCAGCCAGTCTTTGTTTCTAACCTCCTCTAAGCTTAAAAGTAATAAGCCTCCTTACAATCTGAAGTCTTTGAAAAGGACGCTGCTGAGACCGGGTCCAAACGATGAAGCCAAATTCTTGCTTTTTATTTTCCTCTTCTGTTCTCACTTTTCTTACTTTTTTCTTTTTCCATCCCTTGTTAGTTTGAAGGCTTTTCCTGTTCACAGCTTCCTTCTCCACCTGCCAACTTTCTGTCTGACACACACATACATGCACAAACACACACTCTAACACCCATTTTTGGAGCACACACTACTTTTAACATAATTCATCTCATTGTCTGAGTAAAGCCAATCCCCCAACCCATGAAACAAAGAGGTCGAAGGAGGCAGCCGTCCCCAGTGGGCCAGGTGTTCCACAGGGCTCAATTCTGGGTCCTGTTTTTTTTCACTTGCTCTTTCTCCTCATGTATCTGTATTTATGTGTGTGTGTGTGTGTGTGTGTGTGTGTGTGTCTAATGGCCCTGAGCATGGTGTGTCTGTGTGCAGCTGCCTGCCGAGGGCCCTCCTTTGTATCCCCCTCCTCACCATTGTCAACTCATGCCTTCATGGCTCGAGCCAGCGGATGCGCTAGTGTATGTGTGTGTGTGCGTGAGGTTTTGGGTAGGGGGCTGGGGGCGGATGGGGTGGGTGGGGGGGGGGGGGGGGGGTAGAGAGGGGTGGAGCTATCCTTGCTTATCTTAGTGTCCCTTTTTAATGGGTGGAGAGACTGTGTGATTGGTGTGTGTACAGAAGAGGCTTTGCTGAAGACAGAAAAGTGAGACGTGTGTGTATGTTGTGAGATCACTGCATTCTTATTGGTCAGTGAGCAGACTTAGTGTAAGGAGGGGATGGTAGATGCCTTACACTCCATCTGTTGTCAGTCACACAGCTGAACCTGCAGCTTCAGGACACTGCATTCTGCTTCTCAACCAAAAAGGAAAACTTGAACCAATCATTTATGTTTGCTGCTAAACTCAACCAGGAAGTTCATTTTGCTCAGCCCTCCCTTGGATTGGCAGCTTTACTTTCTCCAGTTCTCTAGTGGATACTGAGATTTGACATATTTATTTTTTTGCTTTGAAAGGGAATTTTATCCTACATCTGGGCTTACTTTATCAGCACCATCATTGGGAAATTCCTCCCTCAAATTTTTGTGACTTATGGAATAACCATAGGTAGCATTTCAGGAGAGAAATTGCAGGAGTTGTTGCCGGTTGTCTGTGCTTTGGATTGTTGTGGTAAGTGTTTTTGTTTTCTTTTCTTGATCTTTAACTTTAGTTTAGACTAAACATTAAAGAAAATTCAAATTACTGTCACCGTGCTTTGTTGTGGGTTGAAGTGATCTTGGTTGTAAAAAATCTTTGTCTCATGAAATCTACCTGACCATATTCCCCCAAAGGGTACAGTGTGTACTGAAATCACAGTAATCAGTTTAACAGCAACAGCAGCCTATATGTGCAGATGTGACTAAAAATCTCAATTAGAGAGTGTTAGCCAGACAAAAAAACAAACAAAAAACAAACAAAAACAAAGCTCTAGTAGTTCTGTGAGTGTGTCCTTTTGTCTCAAAACTGTTTTACATGTTGCCATTTATAACACAACACACAGACTGTTTAATTTAATGAAAGACAATGCCTAATATTGCCCAGGTGTGTTTACAATACATTTTAAAGAATGTATTGTTCACTTTGGGAGGTTTAAACAGGATATATAAGTGAAATTGAGAGAGATAGAAATAATTGTGTGGTTTTCATTGAGGACTCCTGGGGGGATTCCTTGGGGTTCACCCACAACACAATAGTGAAATTTCACTCCAATTTTAATCCATTGTAATTAGAGAGGGAAACTAAAAGTAATCACTCTCAGTGCTTTAATCCCTCCACATATGAGGGTCTGTGACATGTCTGATCTGATATCGCCAACTGGGAGGCAGAACCAGACGTAACCAACTGAGCGTCTTCACAAGTCAGAGCTGAAAGTGAGCGTCACCCACAACTCGACCAAAAAAAGGTCACATGACAGACAGTGGTGATATGTATCACTGAGGATGAATCTGGACACCACCAGTTGCGGGAGTTCAGGAGGTGGGGGTGGTGGAGGAGGATGCTTTCAGGGAGGTCCCCTGTGGCTTCAGCAGGCATCTGTTGGTCCCGCAGCCCATATATACTCCCTACCCCCACCCCTTCTACACACCCTTTGTCCCCCTCCCAGCCGGTTGCTGGTGTGGCAGACCGGCCGGCACTGCCAGGCTCAGCCGGCAAATGGCAGACGTCCGGCAGCCCTGAGGGACTGGTCAGGGTCTGGCCTCAGGGGAAATCCTCTCTCCATACACCCCTCCCCACACCCTCCAGAGGCCTAACCCTGGATCATGACACATACAGAGATACACATAGTGCATAGTCAGTGCAGGAAGGCAGGCTGGGTCACTGAGGTGGAGGCTGCAGCATCTGCTCACTACGGAGGCACTTGGCCCCCTCCTCCTCCCAAAATCACAAATCTGCAGAAGTGAATTTGCAGATTCTAACATATAATTGTGTTGTTATAGAATTCAGTCATTTTCACTACAACGGTTTCCAGCTGAGGAGCATTATACTCCATGTCTAAAAGAACTGATTCAGATTCCTGTGTCACATATCTTCTTTTTTTTTTCTTCATGTTTTCATTACTTGCTAATTAATGGGTAGAAACTATAATCAGCCGTCCTTTGATTATACCAGCAGGCAGATCTGACACATTAATGAGTTAGATTCCAGATATCCATTCTTCTTTTTTATTTTCACATACATATATCATGTTCCAATGTAACTCATATACTATATGTATTTGTAAGAAAATGTTTATAAGTCACTTAAAACAGCTTCAATAGCAGTTGTGCATGTAACACCATAAACCAGTAATTGTGGGCCTGATATTTGGCATTTTATATAGAATAATACATGTCACACAATCTACACAAACCTCTATTCATCAACATATTGTAATGCTGCGTATCACAGAATATACAGTACTCTAATGTCACTATAGTACATTACACTAAAATTAGTCTATAATCTTTAACAGAACATTCAGTTGCAGGAAATGGTTATAAAACATTTCATAATGAATATTTTATTAAAGCAATAGCACGGCCAGTTATAGAATATTGTAGTTTTTATTGTAGTTATTGTTCATTTTGCACCGCGGAGTATATTAATATTAGTATATAAGTATAAGGATAATTATTCAATAACAAAAAACTAGGAGGAAAATATATAAACTGTATTTCTTATTTAATTAATCAAACTCTTATATGGTTTGGAATTAAAATGCAAAAGTTCTATCTATAAAATATATTTGGCTTTGTGTTATGGAAATTTGAATATTTAATGAGTGTAATTTTCAGAAAATAAATATTTGCTTGAAATTAATTACAGAAAAAAAATATTTTTCACTTGTGAATATTGTTTTTATTATTATTATTATTTTTACCTTGTTTGTATTGAATCCTTTTCTAAAACTTCTGCCTCTGACTTTGTGATTTACTCTCGCTGTGTCACTGTCATATTTCTGCTGACTCCTCAAAGATTCCGTCTGGCAACCTGTGACCAAAGCCGCTGCATTACTAAGCGCGCTGTGTGTGTGTGTGTGTGTGTGTGATTGTGGGGGTGAACGGGTTTGAAAAGCCCCAGCCTCCGTCTGTGCATGCTGCTCGGGCTGAGAGAACAATACTCCCGTCACAGGAGGACAGATTGGGTGGCAGCTGCATTGTTGAAGGACGGCAAGCCAGACACACTTTTTCCCCCCACCCCCTTGATACACACACACACACACAAAAACACACTCCCGTTCTTTCCATTTGTGTCTCTTTGTTGTTGCGGGACTAAATTATTCCAGCTCTCTTGTGGCATTCAGGGTGACAAAAAGTGGCGCAGCAGCTTAGACGTCAGGGGTCAGGACATTAGGAGGCCCCTGCTTTCCGGTGCTTTAGCCTAACATCCAAGAGTCTCCTCATAACAACTGTCGCTAAAATATAACAATGCATATGCATGCATGCAATGTCTGAAATTAATTCTTTTAAAGCGTTTCATTTGAAGAATCATTTGTTAGCATCTAAATTAAATACATATGAGACACTATTGTTTTTTAAAGCTATTTCATGTTATAGTAGTATAGTACTACACTGAAATCATAAAGCAATAAAATACACCCTTGCTCATTTCAGTAGACTCGGGAATTTTGCTGCTATAAGCTTGTTCAGTCTGGTAAGAACAGCATCTTACAGCATATATCTATTTCACTTCACTCACTTTATAAGTCTTTTTCACCTGCAGACATGTCTGCTCCCTGCTACCCATCCGTTCGCCTAACGGTGAAGCAACTGTATCAAGAGAATCTTGGTAAATCTAATAGTGTGTCTCGTGCCTTGTGTTATGACCACAGTGGCAGCTGTTCAGCAAAAGTTATACGGCCCTGTTTTTTTTTTTTGCTTTTTTCTCACGTTTTTGTTTCTGTCTTCATCAAGATGGCTTACTATCAAATCTGCAGCAAAACCGATTCTGAGATGCTTCCGCTTTGCCCAGAGGAGCAAAATAGACAATCGGAAGTGTGTTTGTTTGTTTGACAGTGTCCTTACAAAGCCTTTGTTTTAAGAGAGATGGTGCAATAGCCTGCAGGAACAAAGTTCAAACAACAAAGCTGTAAATAACGGAGGCGTTGAAATGTAATTTCTTAGCTGGGAGCAGTTTGATGAGTTGGAAGTACCCTTCATGGGTATTTCCACAGATAAACAGCAAACAGACTGACAGTGTTTTAGTGTGATCATCAGCTATTCTGTCCACATCATACCAGTAATCACAGGTGCTGTTTTAAATTATCTTATAACTGATCTGAACTGATTAGTAGAGTAGAGGCAGCTTGAAGAATGAGCTTTCATTGTTCACATTTTTGTTAGCACAATGAACAAAAACCTGAATTATGCATCAGACAAACAGCAGTGAACTAGATCTAAGGATAAAAAAAAAAAGTATAAATCAAAGGAAGCCGTTGTAAAGTATAGTTATTTTAGGGTGTCTTAATGTATGTGTGTCTTTGATACAGCAGAGATATGTGAGGGAAGGAAAGGGGTCAGTAAGTCATTTCTCATCAGAACAGATCCTTGGATCCCCACGAGATCAGCGGGCCTCATTAAGAGATGAAAAAGACATTTTCAGGACCGTAAGGGGTTCTCTGAAATCATCATGATGGGGAACTGAGAAGTTGATAAAACCTGCTATCACACCAGAAGTTCGTTCAGTGAATGATTGCAATGTTAAACTCTTTGCATTGACCATACCAGTGTTATCATATACTTCATATCGCTGCAGACAATCTTATAATATTTGAATGGATCCATTTTCCTGCACTTGTGACACTCAGCGTCTAAATTGCTGCGGTTCATACACTTAGCGCGTTTATTGCGATGCAAACGGAGATGTTTCATCTCCTTTGTAAACAACTGTAACAAATTAAAGGCCCAGCAGAAGACCAAATATAGCTCTTTTTTTTTTTTTTTTTTTTTTTTTACAATTTCTAGAAAAGAATATGATTCTTATTTTCTTGCCTGTAGAAGATGCACAATTGCGTGTCTGCATCTGAAAGTGAGAACCTGCTGGTGTTCCTTTTGTTGCCTATGGCAGGAACAGCAGCCAGTGCTGAAGCTGTGTTAACGTACAGTATTGGCCGAGGCTGTTTTCAGGTGCTTTCAGGTTCTTTGTGTCAGCAGTGCTGTTTGTCCTTATATTTTTTTATTAAAGTTTCATTATCATTATCACCCGCGTGTCTCTAAAGTATAATCTGCTGTATGTGATGGCTTCATTATCACTGTATAGTAATGACTGTAACAGCCACATTAAAATATAAATTAGTAGTTATTTTGAAGCACGATTGTCATACATGACTAATATAATAATTATATATAATTATAATAATTTGTTCTTTCCAAAGAGCAACTGCAGTCGGAAATGCTACATCCCGTGTTTCACTACTTCAACCCTCACTCATCACCCAGCCTGCTTTGGAAGCAACTCTTGCTGACAGTTGGAATGAGTGATTCTTGGCAAGTGATTCATGTACAGAAAAGCTTTTCCTTCAGGTTTCTGGTATTTTGCATCTGGTGACATGTTTTGTTTGACAACTGAGCTTGCTTCAGCTAAAATGCAAATCAGTAGAAGTGGGACAGCAAGTAACAGGTTGTATTGTCAGTCTGCCCTTTTAGCTTTTAAAAGCCTGTTCTGTTTAAATGGAGCTCTTGTATCCTACTCTCCTTCCTGCCCAGCCCAACAAGATTAAAACAAATATATATATTCATTACAATAGGAGCCAAAGTTTGACATTTACTCAGCCTCTGCACGGCTTAAGCACTGATGTAGTCAGCCTAGAGTACTCTTTACTAAAATAAGGATTCATCAATGAGGCTCATACCTGCTCCTGCTCAGTATGCAATATGTCATATATGCAACATATGGTAGGACTGCAAAGGAGAAAATGCATTTACTATGAATGTAAAGTCTTGTCAAGCATTTTTCATTGTTCATTAGTTCATGTTTTATCAGTTTGATGGTGACATTTCAACATGCTGATTATTTCTCTTATACTGACTCTTTATGCAGCCCGTTTATCTCTCGAGTCCTCCTCCACCCAATCTGTTCTGATTGGCCAGCTGCCCCTCGGCAGACTTCTGGTGCTTCATAAACAAACAGTACTTCTCAAATACATTGATACATAAATACACAAATACATAAGAAGAATAAATCTGATCCGGAATAAAAGAGAGGACAATGTGAGAAACCTTAGCAAACCTTAGTTTGTGGGAATGTGTGAACAATCTGTCAGTTTGATAGTGAAGTAGAGGCTGCAAATAAATCTTTCAGATAAGAAGGAAGCCCTGGCCTTTGTCTTGCAGGCAGCATTTCAAGTTTTGGAACAAAAAAATCACAAAAAGCATGTTATGCCCTATTTAAGTCTTGACAAGAAATGAGTGAGAGAAGATGAAACAAATGTCCCCAGACAGACAGACAGTGTGTTCATGATCAGTGTCTTAACCCTTCAGCTACAGTCTGTTCATTAATCAGTCAGTCCATCAATCAATAGACCTTCTCGACCTGATTCGTTCCTGCATATTTAAGACTCAAAACATTTTGTCTGTTTCATTCAGTTCTCTGGGAATTTAACCAGTTGCTTCTTGTGTCTGCCTCAGCTTCCTTCCAAGGACCAGTCAGTGATCTGTTAACTATCAGCAGTAACAGTGGGGTCGGTCAGGTGCCCGGGAGGTAACGGAGGGCGAGGAGCTGGATGTATGAGACGGCTTCATGGGCCTGAGGGACCATCTGGAGGATGGGACAGGCCACATCCTCAGCCTGGGGCTGGATCTGGACTACCTACATGTGGAAGGTGCTGAGCGACAGGCAAGTCTGAGCGCTGCGGCAGGTGCTGGGAATATAGTGGCCTTACAGGTGGAAGCTGGAACCTTGAGTAACAGCAGTAACAGTATTAGTAGCAGCAGCACTAGTTGTAGTACTCATTCAAGCTATAGCAGCAGCAGTAGTTGCAGTAACTTCTCTGAGGAGAGTGCCGTATCTGACAGTGAAGATGAACGCCTCCAGAATGGCTGTGGTTCTCAAATCCTTCACAAAGATCAGCCTTCCTTCTGTCAGCCAGTCAGGCTGGACCTGGCACCAAACCGATCCCCTGGAGACCCCCCACAGCCAGAAACATCACCTCCCGCTGACCCTGTCACAGACTGCCGCACCAAGGTAGACTTTGCTCTTAAACTAGGCTACTCTGAGGAGCTGGTGCTGCTGGTGCTGAGAAAACTGGGCCCAGACGCACTCATCAACGACATCCTGGGAGAACTTGTCAAATTGGGAACCAAGACAGAAATGGAGCAGCAAAGAGGAGGAGGTGGAGGAGGCTCGACTGTCTCCCAGTTTCCCTCTTCTTCTTTGTCTTTGGCCTGCTCCTCGTCCTCGTCTTCCTCCTCCTCTTCCTCCACATCCTCCCAGGACTCCTGCCGGCTGCTGTGCCCATCCCAGCTGCTGGAGGACAAAGAAAACCTTCGGCCTGTTGTGGTGGACGGGAGCAACGTCGCCATGAGGTGAGGAAGAGAAGGTTTTGGAGATAGTAGGCTTATGCTGTTTTAAATTTGGGGTGGTTTTAAAATTTCTCATGTCATGAGTGCTTTTTTTTTTTGGAACGGTCAAATGAAACAATGAGTGTTAAATGGGAACTGCATATAAGCTTAGAAACATAGTTAGCGACCATATAACGCCACAGGCTAGAAATGGAAACGTGTTTCTCTCGTCTCTCTTGTCTTTTGTGTTGATCAACTTTGGTTGATTTGGACTGATACTGTGGTTTGAGAAAAGGAACTCTAAAATCTGACAGATGTTGAGTACCATAATAATTTTTTTGTGCAATTGTCTTTGGGTTTTATATAAAGTAGAGAAAGTGTTTTAAACACCTTGTAACTTTTTTCATTTGCATCCAGAGGACTGTACTATGCAGAGGTTTAAGCATTTAAGATCTTGAATTGATCTTGAATCACTGGTCTTACCTCTGGATAAGATCAGTTATAAGCTTGTTTAAAAGACTGTCAGGTCACACCAATCACATGCAACATTAACAATAACAATACATTAGCAATGTATAATAAAATAAAAGTTTTATTTGTTGTTTATTGTAAACAGTATTACAATATGTTATGTAAATGATGTCCTATGAGAACTGTATCTTATGCCTTTCTCTTTGCTCTCGTAGTCATGGAAATAAAGAGGTTTTCTCCTGCCAAGGCATCCAGTTGGCTGTTGATTGGTTCTTGGAGCGAGGTCACCGTGACATCACAGTTTTTGTCCCTGCCTGGAGAAAGGAGCAGTCCCGTCCTGATGCTCTCATCACAGGTAACAGCAGCTGTAGCTTTCATCACTTTTAAAATCACAATGAAATTACACCGTCAACAAGCAAAAAGATGAGTGGAAATATTGCCGAGGGATTTCCCATCTTCATTTGTCAACTTCCTCTTGTGCTTTATTTATGTTTATTTGTATTCCCTCTGATTTTTTTAGACCAGGAGATCTTACGGCGACTGGAAAAAGAGAAGATCCTGGTCTTCACTCCATCTCGCCGTGTGCAGGGACGCCGTGTGGTTTGCTATGACGACCGTTTCATCGTCAAACTGGCCTTTGAGTCGGATGGCATCATCGTCTCCAATGACAACTACCGTGATCTGGCCAATGAGAAGCCAGAGTGGAAGAAATTCATTGACGAGCGTCTGCTGATGTACTCCTTTGTAAACGACAAGTAAGCAACACACGTCAATAAAACTAATGCTACTGGAGTGAAGAAAATAAACAATGAATACTACAAGCGCTTACTTTCCCTGCCATATTTCACTTGAAGGAAATAAAAAAAAAATAAAAATAAAAACCGAAACGGAAAAGGAAATGATGCGTGATGAGTTTGAGTCTATTAAGTAGAAAAATGTATTGTGGGCAAACATCTATCTGGCCAAGAAACAACATTTTTAAACTTTGTCTGCAACATCAAGCATAATATTCCAACCACTAAAGAGCAGCACTAAAAGACACTGAAATCAAGTCAGCATCGCTCTGATATTTACACAGCAAATTTTTACAGGTAAATGATCTGACGAAAATATCTGATAAGGACGAACCTTATCAGATATTTTCATTTCCTCATTGCTCTTCTTTTGATCTTTATTTACTTCGGTTTTGCCTTTGTTAATTAGATCAGCTCTAATAAAAACACACCTTTGTTTGCAGCTTAGTACCACTTCTGCTATTTTGTGATCTGTGGTCACAGGAATGTTTTTACATACCTGCCTAAACTTTGTTCTCCATAGAAGACCTATTGTTTTATCATACTGGTAATTTGTGAGTTTAAGCTGCTTCTGCTGTTTGCTCTGTTAGTTTAACGTCTAAATATTAAGTAAATATTAAATATTACACTTTATACAAACTGTGCAGGTGATGTTAAGTAGAACTATTGTTTTTACAGTGCATAGGTTACTTTACATAAATTCAGAGTAAGTTCAGGCATGATATGTTGTGAGACAAAAGAACATAAGGCTTATTAGATGCCTGCTAACCCTAGTGGGGTTAATAAACATTTGAATCTATTTACTGTGTATTTAGATTCATGCCGCCAGATGACCCGCTTGGACGCCACGGACCCAGTCTGGAGAACTTTCTGAGGAAAAGACCTGTTATCACCGAACACAGAAAGCAGCCATGTCCTTATGGTAAAAAAAAAAAAACAACCCACACTTTTCTGGTGTTTGTTCAGTGGAGCACTTGAAGTCTGACTTTTAATGTAAAAAAAAAAAAAAATCCACACATTTGCATAAGTAGGTTTGTGTTATGTGATACGCCAACATGTTCCAGCAGGTCACTTATACTGGAAACAGTATTTATTTAGTTAGATGCTGTTGTTATTGCTTTAATCTGGTTTTACTTTATATTATATCCCAAATAGTTTTATTATATATATATGTTTGCGCTGATAATTGTATCATCTGATATTTTTTTCATTTTCAAATAAAAAATGAGCCATGCAACAGTCTTATTGTAATTCTAGAAAGGGTGACTTTGTTCTAGTGCAGTAGAACAATATATATATTTTTTTTAAAACAACAAATACTCATTCAAGCACAATAACAAGAACTCCTTTTATTGCTTCTTTTATTAGGGAAAAAGTGCACTTATGGCCACAAGTGCAAGTTCTACCATCCTGAAAGAGGCAGCCAGCCCCAGCGTGCTGTGGCTGATGAGCTCCGCGCCAGTGCCAAAATTTCATCAGTAGCTTCCAGGGGCCTGCTGGAAGGCGCCCTGATGGTGAAGAGCCAAAGTTCTGGCCAACCAGAAGGAATGGCTGAAGCAGAGCCCAGTCGGGGCACTCCAAAGAAACAGCCAAACGCTAGCCCCCGGAGCTCCTTCTCTGACCTCCTGGAGGACAGGCTGCGGGTCCAATCTAAAGTGGAAGCACGTAGGGGAAGCAACAGCAGCAGCTGTAGCAGCAGCTTTCTGGGACATCCAGCCCCCGGAGGGCCTCCTTCATCAGGAGGTCTGGACCGATGGGAGTATCCTGGAGGAAGGGTTTCTGGAGCCTCAGGACCAAGCCAGGTTGAAACTTACCACAGATGTGAGTCTCCAGAGCTGCGCTACAGCTCACTGGTAAAGTCCTACTCCAGCCTCAGTCTGGTAGTACCACAGAGTCCAGAGTGCTTCCCAGCAGATCTGCAAGCTAGATCCCTGCCGTCAGACTGCAGCAGTGAAGGCAGTGTCAGCTCTGACTCTTTCTCCCCTGACCCCATGTTAGACGACGGACCCAAGTGCCACCATCACCACCACCACCATCACCACCATCCTCACCCCCATCATCACTGCTCCAGCCCGTATACCCAACCAGTGAGCCGTGTTCCTCCTGGACTGGGCCAGCACATTCCTCATGGATATCGCCTTCCTCAAGCACATCCCAGACAACATGGTTTTGGCTTGGAGGACTCTCCATCTTCTCATACTTCTCATGCGTCTCCACGTTCGTTTAAGCCCCCGTCAGCCTACGCCCCATCCCATCTTTCATCCGGTTTCTCAGGGGAATTTCAGGCTCTTCCATTACGTCCACCACAAACATCCCCTGCTCACTCCCACTCTCAGAGCTCCCTCCTGGGCCACAATTTGACAGGGTCCCTTTGGCAGGAAGGTGGGCTTCAGGACTCCCGAGTGTACGGAGGGTCACCGCTTCATTCCAGTTGGGACTACCCTGGGCTAAACCAACAACCACAGCATCAAGTAAACTGGAGCCCGCACTACCAACAGTCCTCCAAGCCTTGCTACGATCTGTTTGCCCTACAGAGCCTCCCTGAAGTCCATGAGAAGTCCTGGCACTCTCCTTGGGGGAGACAAGCTCATTCGTCACCCCGACACCTTGCGGCATCAAGTCTTCCAACACCTCCGCAGTTATCTCATCCCTCCGTTACCACCCACAAAACCCACAAACCCTCAGCACCTCAGCACCAGGAGCCCCCTACCTTGGGTCGGTACCAGGATCTGAGGGAGAAGGCGTTTGTTAACTTGTGCGGAATCTTCCCTCCAGATTTGGTGAGGGTGGTCATGACCAGGAACCCTCATGTGATGGATGCTCAGAAGCTTGCAGCCGCCATTTTGATGGAGAAATCACAGCACAGTTCTTGAATACAGCCAGAAGGTGAAGTTACAGCTTCATCTGTACAAAAATATAAAGCTCCTTAGACTGTTAATGGGCTGCTTATTTTCACTGCGGGGATGTTGTGTCGTTAATTTTATTGGTATTTCTTCCTAAAGATAAATCCCAAAATTGCCATATTGTTCTATAAATATGCTATTTCAGCACTTAAGATCAGGAAAGTTTGGGGGTTTTAATGTGCGTGTTTGAGCTATTTTGGGCTGTGAGTCAAGACACCTGTGTGCTTAGAGAAGCTTTTTATGTGTTTCAGGGGTGACACTGATGTGTATTTTAAATTTATTTATTTGTTACATTTTAAGTTATTTACATAGTTTTAATATGATTCTGTTCTGGCACTTTTTTGTTATTGTTTTGTTTTCTCTTCAGGTTCTTTTTTCCCCCCGTTTTTTGGCAATCATATGATGGTATGAGTACAGCTCAAAAATTCATACTTTCCATCTCAGTTGTTTTCCAGTCAACTGAGATGGAAATGTGGGGCATGTAATAGAAAGAGTAAATCATAGAAGTTTATTGCCACATTAAAAACGTATTCCTATTGTATTACTGCTCGCATTAGCTCAACAAACGTTAGTTTAGGGTTTCTTTCTGTACAGGTGGTAGATCAGATGTTGTGGTGAGATTTGATGGATTTCCCCCTACAGGGAAGTGAAACTCAGAAGGCACCCACAAAAGAAGATGGCAAAAACTCCACTTGAAAACCCCAAGCCGCGTCTCAGTTTTGAATAACAGTTCATCTCCTGTGCTTAGGATAGCCCGATCAGCTGACTTCATGCTTTATCAGCTTTTAGTATTGATTTCCTTCTCTTTCCCTTTCTGTCTTTAAACCTTATCAAAATCAGATCCAGGTTGCTGTTGAGGTCGTGGTCATCAGAAATGTGGAATGAAAATCGTTGGTATTATTTTAATTTAAATGTAAAACTATGTGTTAATTTATTAACTTTTTTATGTGTGTGAATGTCTTGAGGTGCTTGAGACACAGGGTCTCCTTTAGTGGTGTCACCACTAGAGAGGGTTTAGCCAACAGGGTAAGAGATTCACAGCTTAGCAGTACAGCTAGAAAACAGACTGGCATGAGATGGGACACACCTTCTCTCATAGAATATGTTGCCATGACAACAGTGGGAACATGACAGATAGGAGTTTTTAGTACTACAAACTTTTCTCAGAGGCACTAATAATCTCATTGGTTCATTTAAAACTCAGCAGAAATCTGAGTGGTACTGCAATAACTTTTTTGAAAGACTATCCTGAACTTGAACTCATTCACCTTACTTGAACAGCACAGGGCTTGTTTATTTTCAGGTATTAAACAGTAACCATGTTCTGTATACTTACATCAGTGCAATAAGTGTTCAGGGCTGATTCATTAAGTCAATATTATAATCTATAAAATAGCAAAACATAGTATAAAATATGCCCATTGCAATTTCCCAGAGGCTTAATCCGACCTTTAGTCTAAAACCTGAAGATACACAGAGGTGATGATGAAAAAGCAGAAAGTTCTCGCATTATAAAAACAGAGAACACATAAATAAATATATAGATATAAAATAGATGACCTAAATGACCTAATGTGGATTTGATGCAGTGCTGATTGTCAAAATTTATATTTCCTCGACTAATCATTGTGTTCTATACAGAGAGACAGAAATGATCAGCGTTATATACATTATATAATACAGGCCTCTCTTAAGTTCTAATGTAATACACAAAAAATAATATATAAAGATGAATAAAGAATATAAAATAAAGAGATAAAATATACTAAGCGGTCAGATGGAAAGGTTTACTCTTATGGATCATAAGTATAGTATGCAGTATAAAGTATACAGAACATGGTTAGTTTGTGTTTGTGTCACCTCATGAATCTTCAGAGACAATTCCAGTTGAGCCAGAAAGACTGTGGTTCATAAGCTCCACCCACTGAGTCCTAAAAGAAATTATAATTCATTTCATATCAGTATTTTTTATTTTTAAAGAGCTCTTACTCTTTATTATCTGCTTTCTCTTTGAAGGTAATTTTCGCTGTCATTTCTCTATGTAAAGCACTTCCAGCTGCATTTCCTGAATGAAATATGGAATCATAATTTCTTTTCTTTTTCACCAGTGGAATTTTTAATGTTTGTGAATCTGAAACTCTTGATTAGCATCATTTCTAGTAGCCAGATGACACCTCTCTTTGTTGATACAAATTGTATCATTGTTTTATATGAGAATATCGAAACAAAACAAACAAAAATATTTCGAGTTGAATATTTTGAGTGTTTGTGACAGACTTTGTCACCTTCGTTACTTAGCTTTTATTTATATGAAGGGGCTTTCCGTTCCCTTATTTTTTCCAAGTGCAGGGAAGAGAAAGTCTCTAATGCATTCTTTGGAAACAATTATTGTTTATATTGTCAGTGAACTGAAAGCATGGTACTGTGTAGCTCAAAAATAATGAATGAGTTGACCCAGTTATGGTAAAAAAAAAAACAAAAAAACCAAAAAAAAAACAGATGACACTGATAAATACGCCGGTTAAAGGTGTTCAGGTAGAAATGTGCTTACAGGTTATGTGTTCTCATTCCTCTTGAGACATTTTGAGACTTGTTAGTTTTCGTACAGTGTTTCCAAACAGCCATAAATGAGAAGAGGCATTCTTACTATAAGCCCGCCTCAGAGCGATATCTTTCCTAAAAATATAAACGCATTGCCTTTTATTACCTGGAAAGCTTTCTTCTCAAGGCTGTTCTACAAGTCATCACTCTGCTCTTTTTTTTCTTTTTTTCTTTTTTTTTTTGACGCTCCCTTTAGCAATTTGTGTTAATAATAATAATATTAATTTGACTGCTTAGTGACTCAGTATGAGGCTGGTCTGGCACTGTGTGCTAGCGTTTGCTAAGAGGATCGAGGCACTCCACAGTTGAATTGAACAAACCTCTCGAGGTGTTTTGTGAACATTCCTGTGGATATTAAAAAGCATGAATGAGGGCAAAAACTATTTTTCTATTATCATGAACTTGTTAAAGAGCTATTTTTCTAATTGTATGTGATGTTTATCCGCAAGAAGAGATTGTAGTCAGTGTTGCTGCATTCGGGGATGTACGCATCACTAACTGTGCAAGTGTATGTCGTGTTTGGATTTTTTTTTTTTTTCCACAAATGTTACTTGACAAAATGCTTTCAGCCTGAATATGAAGCATAGTTGAAATCATACAAGTTGAATTGTTTGTATTCCATGTTTTTTTGTGTGTGTGCTTGTGTTCAGACTGATTTGGGCCCTGTGTGAAAACACGCGGCCCTCTCGTCGACTAGTTCTCAGTTTCTTCGTTCCTGTTCCGTCGTCTCTGTGTGTTTCAGTTAGTGAAGTTTCAGCTTTTCATCAATTTTAAAACAAACTGATCATATTTGAACATGTTTTTGACCCCAACAATTAAACAAAATCTGTTGTCTTAAAACAACAGTCACTGTGATCATTCCTCCCGATCATTAAAAGATCAAATTTAAATGCACAATCCAGACATGCTGTGTAAAAATGCTTCACATAAACCTCCAGCCCTTACACTGTACATGCATTAATTAAGTTATAGTGTCATAAACCTCCATCCCACTAATATTTTCTGTTTCTCATTCACTTCTATTGGAGTCTGCATTATACAAATTCAAGCATGTGTTTACAGTTTCAGTTTCAGCCCTCATTCACTTCATTTTTTTTTTTTTACACCTGTACTTTTCCTACTGTGACATGTTGACATGTTTTCCATTAAACCTACGACTCAGCTGTTCACGTGACGTTCGCCGAGCAGCACTTTTGTTTTTCTGTGTCATCTTTATATAAAAATGGAATCCTTGAAACTGCAACAATTTTTGTCACATCAGGCAAAAACAAAACTTTCTTACCTGCCTCTCTGTCACTTTTTCTTTCTCAGTCTTTTTGCCAAATCACTATAGAGTTTTTGTAGAAATGTCAACTTTCCTTTGTGTTATGTATGCTGTATATCTAATGGTAAGGGTCAGTCCATTTCTGCCAGCAATCCCATGATGACTTGGAAAGCTTAACTCCTGTGGAGACTGAACAGTGGTGAAATTCTCGTTTTGCACCGGGGTCAGTGGGTATTCCACAGTAACTTGCTTCTGTTAACATCCGCTTTTGCGTTTATTGATACGTTTAATGTTGCTTCACGTTCAGTCTGAACACATCTTCTAATAATTTACGTGTATGGGTTCTATCTAGACAGATGCTTATTTTGTAATATTGTTTATTTGATGAAAAAATGTTCTTAAATCTGCTGTTTTGATCCAGTGAAGAAATGTAAAATCTCAGAAATGTCACTGTTTATCAGTTTATTCCCACGTTTAATGTTCTAATGTGCTTTAATACAGAGCTTCTTTTCTGCTACAGAAAGCATTAAAAAAAAAAAACCTCTTCAGGGACCAAAGTAAAATGATTTTTTATTGTTTTCCAATGTTTTCCTCCTGGTGGTTAAATAAAACCAAAATAAGGAGAAGATATTGTGTCAAGTGTTTGATCATTGCTGTTTCACAATGAGACATGTAGCAGTTCTATTCCAGAAGATGAACCAGGGCCACGTGCCAAAAAACCCAAAGCTGTCAGTGTACAACCGTGCTACAACCAGAACATATTGCTTTAAGCTGATGCTGAACTTGAAAAGAGTTCTATATATGAGCCCAGCCCAAATCTATTCATTTTAGTAAAAAAGCTAAACTTGATTCGAGTACAAGCTAATGTGTTGCATGTTTTTTTTTTTTGGAGGGGGTCTCTTCAGACCTTTGTGCTACTGAGCTGTAGAACTCAACTGAGCTTTAGGCCATGAAACCCAAAACAAAACGAACAAAAAACAAACCGTTCATATCTACAGAATTTGGGAAACGGTGACCAAATGTTGACTGTTGATGTAAAAGTGAGCAATAAAAGTCCTTCTCGCATGTTTGGTCTGTCTGAGTTTCCTTATTGGCTCTTGAATGTTATTTAGCATGTAAGCTGGAAGAAGCTGGTTTTTGGTGTTGTTTGTATTTATGAAATGATATAAAGTTACGTTCTTAATACTCCAAATTCTCACTGTAGAAATCTGTAAACTCAGATGATGGTTCTGTGGGTAAATACCATTCAACAAAGCATTTTATTTGACAGAACAAATAATATGAATATTTTAAGTAACATAAACAAGTGTGTCAATGCAGAATAATGTTGACCGTCAATAATAATAATAATAAAAATAATAACAATAATAAGTGAATGAGTGCTGTATCTGGCAGAGTGTGTGAGCTGAGTAGGTCAATAATGGTACATAATCATATGTCAATATGTATTTTCATGTTATTGAAAAAAAAATGTACTATGCTGTAATGTTGCTTTGCTATGAACAATGTGCAGAAAAGTGTAAAAAGACAAACCGGCTTCTCAAGCAGCAATTTCTGGATTTTACTGAGTTTTATACATTTGTTTTTTTTGTGTGTCGGTTTTGAACAAGTATGTCTATCAATAAATCCAGCTCTACTGACGATGACCTCAGTCAGGACCCTTAAGATCATACTGTACGCTGCATAGATGGAAATATAAAATCATTCTTTATTGTGAGGCAAAATATATATTTGAACAAACGTCTCAGTGGATGGAGAATGCCAGCACAGTAAGAATGTCCAAATCAGAAAATTCAGTTCGCATATGTGTTTGCTCACAACGGCAGACGGCGAGCATTTGCAAACGCAGCCGTTTAGGAAGCTAGCTGACGCGACATTAACAGATCAGTGACAGTAATCGTAGTAACTGAACAGACTGAGGTTCCCAACACAGAATGACAAAAGGTAATAATGCTAGACGGGAAGGAAGATGAGATGAGTAAGGCGTTTTTAAAAACACATTATTTAAGTTGTTCAACTGATGACAAGAGAAGTAACAGTAAAGTACAGATATTAAAGCTTTACGGACAAGCGTGCCGGTATCATCAACAAGCTACAAATGGCCTTTTTTTTGTTGTTGTCGTACACAGGGAGAGGTGCATGTTTGCGTGCTATTTTTCCGACAAATACAAACATGGTGTGCTTTGTTGGGGTAGGGGGCAGAGCTCTAAAAAGCAGGTAGCACTGTGATTGGCCAACCGCTGCTAGCCAGAGCTTTGGCGAGGCTGAAGCTACAAAGCCCATTGGCCAGTCTTTCTCCTTGGTAGATTAAAAAAAAAAAAAAAAGAAAAAAAAAAACAGGAGTTCCTGGGGTGGCAGCAGGTTTTGGGCTTTGATGAGGAAAGTGAGGCGTTGACATGGCAACGAGACCGACTGTCCCACCCTTTCGTCCCCTCTCACATGGACTCGAACTCATCAATACGCTGCTTGGTGTTGCCCTGGCGGATCTGGCGCAGGGTTTTGTACTTGTCTCTGCCCGCTCTGACGTTCTCAGCGTGCAGCATGTCGTTCTGCGTTTTCTTGCTGTCATCTCTCGCCTCGGCCAACTCTGAACTCAGAGCCTGGACAGGAGACAAACACAGGGACGAAGAAAGTGAGACAAACATCGCACCGCAGTATGATTAAGGCACCAGGGTTTTTTTTTCTAAAGATGGACTCGTGAGAGCTTTTAATACATCACATTTGCTACATTAGACCAATAACTGTATTTGTGAGGACAGTTTGATTTGCGTTACCTTTAAAACCCCTAATAGAATCTCTATTAGGCCAGCCACTGTAATCTAAATGTGAACTAAATGTACAATCGTTCCGTTCTTGCGCTGCTGCTCTACCTGTAGCTGTTTCTTGACGCGTTCGTTCTTCTGTGCCTCGGTGATGCGTTCCTCTTCGCTGCGGTGGCTGGTGACGCCGTCGCTGAGCAGCTCGGCGCTCGCCTCGGCGTTGGTCTCGTCCTGCTCATCGTGTTCTGGTGCCGGAGGAGACGTCATGGCCATCTTCAGCTCCTCCCTGGTCTTCTCCAGGTCCTCTTGCGCGGCCAGAGCCTGAGAAGAACACACAGGAAAACTTGTAGAGACACACAGACTGACATGTTTACAGATGTAAATATTATAATATGTGCATACAGTTCTACTTACATAAGGTACCTGGAATCATATACTGTAAATTATTATTTATTTTATTATTATTTTAGAATTCTGTTATTAAGTGATGATGTTGACAGTAGATACTCCAAGCCATTTATATAAAATGATGCCAACAGAAAAATCCTATATGTCCTAAATGACTACAATGGGAAATTTGGGTTTTTATTTGTTTTGAAAATAAAAAAAAGACACAAAAACGCCTTCACTTAGGTTATCATTCTTGTGTTCTTATATAAAAAAAGTCTCATGAAAAAAAGTAAAACGCAGCATTTCTCTGAGTTTAACTGGTTTTGCCTAAAACATAATATGTACTTTAATTACTTAACACTGAATTCTGCTTCTCAGTAATGCAGTTCTGCTACTTCTGTCTACTCATGCATACAGCACCAGTCTCTTGTCTTTCTGTACTTCTCCAATCTTGTTTCCTATTGAAAATGTAGCTCGTGGAGTTGTTCTTTACTGAATCACTGATTGTGATTTCAAGCTATATAAATACAATTGACTTAAATCCATTGATGACTGGCTGATACACACAAACAGGCTTAAGAAGACGTGACCCTTTATTTAACCCACTAGATCAAGAATTACACATTCATTAACTAAGTATACCTCTTGGAAGATATGTGATCATTTATGGAATATAGGTCATATAAAGTTTGTAATATGCGTGAAAACTGGTGCGATGAGCTGCTTTGTACATACTGAGTAATGTTAATATCGGTTAGGCTTCTTTGAATAGTAAGTGGTGCTCTGATCATGAGAAGCACTGCAGCTTGTGTACACTACTCAAGCTTTTAACTGACATGTTTTTAGCTCTCTGTCTGTCACATCCCTATAAATGACCTGTTAGCATTAACATTAATCAAAAGAACAAAGACCACAGTTACTGTGTAAAACGCCTGTGCTGCTGAACGTCTTGTGGTTTCCAGGCTGTTGGTAATGTATGTAACAACATGGCTACTGATATGACTGTTAAACACACAAACATTTACGCATCAGCAGGTGCTGGAACAGCGAATCAACCGATGATGGTTTTGTGTGTGAGTCTCTCGCCAGACACATATATCCACGCGTGTGACCACATGTGAACACACACACACTGATACACGCACACATGCACGCACGCACACACGGGTGACATTACTTTGTGTTGCCACTCTGATGCGTCCTCTTCTTTTTTCCTCTTGGCCTCTTCAAGCAGAGCGATTTTGGCAGTGAACTCTGCTAACTCCGCAGCCTGTTAAAAGTTAGCAAATCAGTGATGTTTAAAATGTCCAACCCCCCCCCCCCCCCCCAAAAAAAAACATATGAAACAGAAGTCATAAATGTCTAATATTTGAGAAATGAGTATCTTTGCTTGATACATGATTTCTTATTTTTATGATTAATGATTTTAACAAAAAGATTTAGAGGAGGTATAAAAACAAAAATAACTGAGGTGAATAAGAGAAGAATAAATAGAAACATGAAAATATGAGGAAAGAAGTTTAGAACTGATTAACAACTTAACACAACCACTGGTTTAACACAAATCACTTTCCTACTGATGCCTTGCCTTCTTCAATATAATAATTAGTTGCATTGTGTGTTGTGCAGATGTTATTATTTACAGACAGGTGGAAAAAAAAATCTGAATAAATGCGAAACATAATGGATGTGAGTTTGATGAAACATGTGGGAGCAGCTGCTTCAGGTACCAGTTGTTCCTGGGTCTTCATCTGGTCAGCAGCCTGTTGAGCCAGCGCTGCCTTGGCCTCCTCTGCTGCCTGCCTCTCCTTCTCCAACCGCTCCGCCTCCTCCTTCGCCCGCCTCCTCTCCTGCTCCAACTCCAGCGCCTTGCGAGTCTGTTCTTCCAGCTCTGCACACACACACACACACACACACGTAAATATATACATTTCTCATGCAAGAGGAAAGATGCTACACATTCTCAAGAGTGAGGAGTTTAATTTCAAACCAGAAACTTCTATCTTTCTTTGTGGCGAGGGGCCTTTCTGTTTATTTTGAGATCTAATTCAGATCTGAATGGATGGCTGAGATATCCTGACTTTTAGTCTCTTGTATGGATCCTGCTCAGTTCTTTCAAACCCCACACCTCCAGTTTGTAATGCGAAACATGCAAAAAAACTAAAGAAAACTGCACGGGCATTTCTAACAGATTCCAGGATTCCCAATGTGGCCCTAATTTAAAATCCCTTTTTGCCTGCTCTGATGTTCTCTTGTGATGGTGAACACTCTTATTTGAAACACCAGACAGGTTTTTGAGCTGAGGCTCAAACGCCTGCTAGTGCCCGGGGCAGTTCCTCCCCATCTGTCTTTATGCAAATTCACAAAGACAGGTGATACCATGCTTTCACACAAACAAGCAGGTATCTTTGGGATTGTGTGTTTTTCATGGCTGACCTTTAAAAAGGCATGTGTGTTTCTGTGTAAATCATCTCTTGAAAACCTGGTGAACCAGCTGCAGCACACACAAGACATGATAAACATGATTGTAAGAATACAAATCAGGGTTTAAGGGTTACTTTTCATTGCAAACTTTGGACTTTTTTCATGCCTACATGAAATTCCCAATTATTATTGTGGGAAAAACAAGGAGAAGATAAAGAAGAAAGAAACATGTACACATATAATTCACGTATGAACATATCTGAAATGTTTGGATACTAGAGCCTGACATTTGGTTACCGATACTTTTTTGATACCTCATTTTTCAAATGTTGTCCAAACATGCAGCCGTACAAGAACTTTTCCAAAATCAAATAGAAAAAAAAGGCAAAAACTAAACTAAGAACTAGGATCAAGAAACAAGTCTGTGAATCTGATGCTGACGTTCAATATTTGATCGTTTCTGATACGTGATGATTCTAGGAAGACATTTTGGTCTGTACCAAAAAGTATGAAGGCTCTTAGAAAGACAAATATCGATTGTAGTAACACTGTAGGAGCTCACACACATGCAAAAACTTTGCATAAAAGACACGTCAACCATTATGAGATTAAATCAATGTATCAGAATTATCAGTGTGCAACTTTTAATTATCTTTTTTTTGGAGGAGTGAAAGGCTGAGAAGGATTTTCTCCACTTTAGACTTCATCATCTGACCTTAAAGGATGAATTTGTCTGGAGATTCACGTGTTGGTGGCGACGTACCTTTCTGAGCTCTCAGTGTCTGCTCTTCAATCTGCCTCAGCCTCTCGATCAGTTCGTCCTTCTCTCGCTCTATCCGCTCTTTCTCCCTCTCTGCGTGCTCACGTTTCTTCTTTTCGTTTTCCAGCTGCGCTCTGTCAAAATCAAACGCACAAACACAGTGAAGTTGTACAAACTGTGAAAACAGTCAATGAGAAATTTCAAGGTTCAGACCCAGAAGAACAACACACACACACACACACCTTAACCACAGCTATACTAACACAGCCTGATAACAGCAGTCTGCACTGTTACACTTTTTAAAGCAAACATCAGATGTTGGTCCATAGAGATGGAAACTTGCTGCTTTCTGTGTTAACTGTTTGCTATTGGTGAAGTGATTACTGTGGCATGTACATATATGTTAGATGTTGTGCAGTATAATATAATGTTTGACGAATAGGGCTACAACGATTATTTTCATTATTGATTAGTTGTTTGGTCCATAAAATGTCAGGAAATAGTGAAAAATGTTTATTAACCAAATGATGTCCTGTTTAGTCCATGATCCATAACCCAAATATATTACGTTCATTATCATAGAGAAGTAAAGGAAGCAGAAAATATCCACGTATGAAGTTGGAATCAATGAATTAGGACAATTAAAAAAAACAAAAACAACTCAAAATGATTTATTGATTATCAGAACAGTTGGCTGTTAATTTAACAATCTGCAACTAATATATCAATACCTGTAGCTGTATCTAGGAATGATTTAACACATTTCACTTATTGTTACCATCACACATTGCGTTTCATGCTAATCATGGCAATGTGCTTCCTACTGTAACAGCTGTTTGAGGAGCCGTGTTTACATGCAACACTGCCCCCTGCTGCTCACAAAGCTTTATCACATCAGCTAATATTTGCTCAGTCAAAGCACCATGCTAGTTTAGGATGAATACACACGAAGGGAACTGACCTCTGACCCCACCTGAGGTCATTTATTTGAGATAAGCAGAGATATGAAGTGATTGAATTACTGTAATCAATGACATACATGCCAAACAGAAAGGCTTTATGCAACATGCCAGTGTCAGCATTACAACTTACACATTATAAGGACTACATCAATGTGTGTGTGTGTGTTTGTTTTCATATCCACGCATTTACACGCTTGACAGTGTATAGTGTGTTGTGAAATCCGTTATGTATAGACGATGGAATTCAATGGAAAAACGAGGAAAACCAGCAGGAAAAAACAGAAGATATTACATCACGACTAAGTCCTGAAAAAGAAAGCAGGTAGTGTACCTCTCCATCTGTTTGTGGTGCTTCTCCTCTCTGGCCTGAGCCTTCATCTGCTGCACCTCAATGGTGTCAGGCTTCCTCCTTCTCATGTACAGCTCATGGTTCCCCATACATAACGCCAGGATGCGCTTATTGATCCGCAACCGTGGGGCGTAGAACACAAAGTCCTGGGTGGGAGACACAGAGGAGGAACATGACAGCGTTAGTGCTCATACACATGTTCAGCAATCGCACTTTAACACTTACAACTTACACAAACACTTACTGGGGCTTTTTTGTCGATGGGCTTGATGACGAACTTCTTGTCGTTGAAGGAAATGTTTCTGATCTCGCTCCAGGGGAAGCCGATTTTTGGTGACAATCTAAGGAGGCAGATTGTATAAATGAGTGATTAAAAAATTGATTTTTCTCTGAGCGATTATTTTCAAACGTTGGATTTGAGGAGTGTTTTCATTTTGAATGGAGAAACGTGTTTTTCAGGTTGTTGGTCAGACGTGCAGTTCAACGCCACAAGATGGCACTGTTGTCAAATTAATGCAATCCAAGCCCGTCCAGAGCGCTGTGACTCTACAGTTTCTATTCTTCAACCAAGCTGCAATGCAGCTACCACAGTGGTAGCCGTGTTTAAAGATGGTCTTCTACTTAGTGTTTTATTGGATTTTAAACACAATGCAACACTACATTGCAATACAAGAGACAAATGAAACCAATTCCAGATCATCTGAAGCGATCTGTGAGGATGACAAAACCAGTTCTGTCTGATGGGTGTGTGACATTAAATGTTTAACACACATTTATCTGCTCGTACAGTACATAATTATTGGTTTCTTCTTCTATGGTAAATTGTAGTGACATTTTACAAGTTCAGCAAAGATTTTTTTTATTGTTTAAGAGTGTAATTAGATGTGGACTCACTGACACATTTTACCATTTCCTAAAATGTTATACAACTAAAGGCCATAAGGTTACATTCACGTCTCCATTCATGCCATTTGCACTGAACATGGACTCATGGGACCCAGTGGTGAAGGACAGCATGGCTCTCTTGTCCTTGAAGATGCCCTGGGTGTGAGCACCCGATCAATCCATCAACAGTGAACCAGTACATGAGGAACTGAAGTCTGCCTCCGTTCGTTTACGCTGCTCTTCAGTGATGTCAGCATATTGTTAATAATGATTACACACTCTTACTTAAATAACATTTTCAATGTCGGATTTTTACAATGTGGTACTACTACTATTACTCAAGTAAAAGACCTGAATATTCCCTCCACCACTAGACTCAAGTTAGAAAAACATATACTGTATAATTTTGAATAGCAAAAAAATAATAATAATGTTTTTCTTACTGTTAATATTCTCATAATCCCTCTACTTGGGAATCAAATCACAAAAAGTGTTAATATTGAAGTTTGAAACGATAATAAATTAATGTAAATAACCTACAAAACTGTAAGCATATAGCCTTGTGTGTGTGTGTGTGTGTTGGTTACTTGTCTTCGTGTTCGTAGATGTTCAGGCCGAGGGCGTCAACCCCGAGCCACAGTTCTGTGCCTTTCTTGTTTTTAATTTCAAAGTAGTTGACGCCGTACATCTCCAGGTCCTGAGCAATCTTCAGATACTCCATCATTGCATCCTCCCTGCGCTTACACACACACACACACACAGGTGTCACTGTCTTCAAAATAATAATCCTCAACTCCTGTTATACAGGAATATTATCTCCCCCCCCCCTCTCTCTCTCTCTCTCTCGTGCACACACACACACACCTGAGCATGCTTCTGTGTTCCTCGTGCCAGGTCTGTATTCTGTCCTCCCACTGTTCCTTCGTCAGCTTGTGTTGCTCCAGAACTCTACAAGACAGATACATATCGGTCACATGTGAAATGTATTCTGTACTAGAAATTTGTGCCACAACAACATAATATTTGTACTATCAGAGCAGGTTGAGCAGGTTGTGTACCAATTGCAGGGTCAAATAAGATAGAAAAGCATGAGTCAAGAGTTCAACCCATAAACCACTGCTGTACATTAATGCCGTTTTCACGCCGTCTCATATTTTAAGGGACCCTAAAATTTAAAATAGCATAATAACATAGGGGGCTATGGAATCCATTTTTATCACTAGTATAGCGTGTGTTTGTGTGTGTACCTCTGTGGAAGCAGCCGGTCTGAGGCCAGGTAGCCAGGCTTGTGACTGTCTTTGTTGTAGTCGCCGTACTTCGCTTGGACAGCGTAGGAGGCCAACAGCACAGCTGTCTCTGGAGGACAGTAGTTCTCATCATTCAGAATGGCTTCCTTCACCTGCAGGGAGGACACACACACACACACACACACACACACACAATTGCTGATACAATACCTTAGTTTAAGTACCTATACCAAGGACGTGCAGTTTAAAAAATGCCACATACACACTAACACTACAGCTTTAAAAACATAACTGAATTTGCTGAACATGTCCACCTAATGTCTGTGAGCAGTCCAGTACCTGCAGGAAGAAGAGCTTCTGGGTGATCTCCTGGATGAGCTCCTCAGAAACGTCCTCTGGAAAGAACTTTGCTCTGAACTTGAACTGCAGAGGATTCTCCTTTTTCACGTCCTGCTGGGTCACCTGGAGAGAATAACCACACGAGCTTTCACCTCTTACCTCTGCCCTAAAAACGTCTTTTTACTACCGTATTTTGCGGACTATAAGCCGCTACTTTTTCCCCATATATTGAACCATGCGTCTTATACAGAGATGCAGCTTTTCTATGAATTCTTCTTTAGCCCGCAGGGGGTATATAATATTATTACACCCTCACCCTCTCAAAATGGAAAACCCACAAAGAAATTCCTATGATGCAGCTTTTCAGTTGAATGACATCGATCTGGTTATCCGTGAAGGAAACAGAGCGGCTGCACGTAAGCTTGCCATTAATGAATCTATGGTGAGTTCAGTTCAGGTATATGAATAAACACTTATGGTACAAAATCTTTCTGTCTAAATAACTTATTTCTCAGCCTGGATATCGGCGGCTTATAGTCCGGTGCGGCTTATATGTGACTAAATATATATTTCATCCAAATTTTAGTGGGTGTGGCTTATATTTAGGTGCGCTCTATAGTCCGGAAAATACGGTATGTAAACATATGAATTATTCCTGAGGAAAGGACACCCTGCAAGGAATTTTGGATTAAAGTTGAACAAACAGAATACTAAAGTAAGTTTATGCATATAAGTTTACTTCTGATGATGATGATGAAACCACAGGAGGATGACCGTGTTTACGGTTTACAGACTTTCACAGCATTGGCATTATAAACTTTTGATATAGATTATGAATATATAATAAAGTAAACTAGATGTGTTGGATGGGACCGATATAAAGTGTTTGAGATGTTGTGTTCAGGGTCTCGCACCTTCTTGTTGAGCTTCAGCCACGTGACGTAGCCTTTACTGTCTGTGTACTGCAGGCCGAAGAACCAGACCTCCCTCAGACCCACCGTCTTCACCACCTGAAACCACACACACGAGATTTGAGGATATGTAAACAATGTCATAAAACCAAAAGTGTAATGCTTTTATGTTTCTGTGGAACACAAAATGTATTTTTTGCATTAAAAAAAATCCTATTATAAGGACAGGATCACAATTCTTCAAGTCTTGTAAGCTTATATGAGGCTTATCAGTGTGAGTTAGTCATATTAAGGTGATATCTGACACATTTACAGTCTGTTTAGCATCAAATTCCCTCTTCGTGTTTCCCTGTTGAGCTGTGGTGGAAGTATAGGAACAAATGCTGATGCTGAAGCTTCAGATAAACGTTTAAATACATTTTTGTGGCCAGTATAAGCAGGAACCCATTTCAATGTTCATTTGGGCTCCTGACTGTTGTTTTAAAGACACACTTGAAAAATTGTGAACTTGTTCCTTTAAGAACAAAAGCACTGGAAGTTTAGTGAGAGAAATACTTCTGGAATTTTTGACCACAAACCGTAACGCTCCATCAATGGCTGCAGCACGAGCTAATGACTGTGCATCATCTCAACCACGGAGTCATTTATTGTCACACTGGTAGCTACAGTAACTATCAATCACAGCTCAGTCTGCAGTGAAATACTGTTTGCGTAAAAACCAGAACCAAGTAAGTGGACACATGAGCATTACACCCCGTGTTACCACTGAACATCTCATTCTAAAACCATGAGCATTCATGTGCTGCTATAACAGCCTCTACTCTATTGGGGGGGGGGGGGGGTCTTCCCACCAGATTCTGAAACCTGGCTGCAGGGATTTACTCCCATTCAGCCATAAGAGCATCACTGAGGTCAGCCACAGGCCTTGTGTACAGAGGCATTGTGATGTTAAAACAGGAAGGGGCCTTCCCTAAACTGCTGCCAAACAGTTGGAGGCTCACTATTGTGTATAATACCATTGTGTGTTGTAGCCGATCTGCTCCCAAAGGTAACTTTCATTCTGAATTCTGCTCCCTCCCACTGTTCCCTCTCTGCCTGCTTTGAGCCTTCGCCCTTTACTTCTGAATTTATCCTTCTTCCTTACCGTCTCCAACACGCATGCTTTGTCACTCACAAGCCGCTGTGCCCATTTACAAAGAGAGATAGAGAGAGTGTCTGAGGGGGACGTGGCCGCTTACTCACACTCTAATGTGATTTATGCAGCCACTCACTGCCATATAATTAACTCTCCCTCACACACTCACACGACACATAAAAAAAACCATGAACTACTCATGTTTAATCCAAATAATCACACTTGTTAAACAAATGCAAGAAAAAAAAAACACACATACACAAACGCATGACTTAGAAATGAAGGCTCAGAATGTAGATATATGATTTTGGAGCTTCTGGGATGAGAGAGAAGGAATAATAAAAACACTTTTTGTTGGTACACACAGCTGTAAAAGTGCTTTGTGGTCCATGAAAGCGTTTGTGTTCAGCGGCAGGCTTACATGCTGGTGTTTGGCTCAATTTGATTAAAAAGCTCCCCTAAGCCCTTTTATCATTGTGTGTGTGTGTGTGTGTGTGTTTAAGTGAGCTTATGGGTATTTATATTTAGCTCGGCAGCCTCTTTATCAATGGACCCCTCTCTCTTTATTCATCTGAGGTCTGCACCGTTTCAAAATGAGGCAGCTTTCAGTAGTAACAGGTGGTTTTTTTGCATGATGCGTTATCACAGACCTCACCGTTCACTGCTGGACATGTGACTTCCTATATGTGCATATGAAGCTGATCAGTTTATGATATCTATACTGAGCATCAAGTTCAGCATCAGTAACGTGACCTATTTCGCCAAATATGTCACAACAAGCTGACGAGCTTATCCTGTTTCAAATCCTCGTCTCAGTGCAGCAAAAAACAAAAAAAACCAACTGCAACCATCTTCATCCAGTGCATCATTTATGATGATCCAACAGTTCTACAGCCCATAACCTACAAAAACTTGATACACACAATTATGCTCTTTACTTTCATGCTATCAGTCTCCGTAACAGTGCCGTTTTAAAAAAAGGGGATATCTCCAGTGTGATATCTACATCTATTTTTAACTGATGATGGAAACTTCACAGCAACACCCTCCACTGAGGACTATCATTCTTCTGCACCTGTCAGCTCACTCATTTTCTACCAGTCTGCTCAGGAGTCAGTGGGCCTCCTTCTCCTGATCTCACTAATCTTGTCTCTTTGGTCTCTTGTTTGGTTTTTTCTTCCTCAATGAATTGGTTAAAATAATTCAATTTGGAATGTTATAAAACAAAGCAAAGTATATAATTCTCACATTTGAGAAGGCAGAATCTAGAAACTCCTGCTCATGTATCACTAGGAAAATCTACAGATAGAGTATATGACAGATACAAGATGACAGACAGATTAATTAATGATGCACATTAGGGATGAAACAAATGATTATATTCATTGGTATCTGATTGTTTATGTCTATAAACAAATCTGAAAAAAAAAAGAAAAATGGAATAATGGATTAATTGACTTGTCATTGGTTGGCCATTGGTTGCAACACCAAACTAGAAATTTAAAAATCAAACAATGTCTCCTTTGAGACATAAAGACTATTATCATCATAGTTACAGAATGTATTATTCAGCACAATATAGTGCAAAGATTGTACATTTTTAATGTAAATGTACTCAGTGAAACACCTATCCACAAGTATATATAACATGCATGCGCGTGCACACACACACGCGCGCACGCGTGCACACACACACTGTAGCATTGTACATTCTTACATCAACATTTGACAGCTGGTTGCTATGACAATGCATGGACACAGCAAGCTAAAACATTCAGATTCGATGAGTCAGTCTCTATGTTTCATAGACGGACGAGAGAAAGATCAAAGATTAATTTTGTAAGAAAGGAAAGAAAGAGAAAACTCTAAGAGAACTAGAGAAAGTGAGAAGGTGAGTGAGTGTATTACTGTGTGTGTGTGTGTGCGTGCGAGCAGAGTTGTCTGTGTGTGTAGATATAGCACTCTAATGTTATATCAAATAGAACAATTGTATTCAGTCAGAGAAAGAAAAGAGCTTTCATTCACCAAGCAAAGCTGGGCCTCTTTCCAGTGCCACTACGCGCGCACACACACACACACGAACACAAAATTGATCAGGAGTCAATAATGGAATCAATAAAGAATTGGACCGATAATGGCATTGGTGTCAATAAAATCTTATCAGTTCCCATCTCTAACCCTATCAATGTTCAATCAATAACACAGTTTAAATTAAATTACCAGTCAGGGTTGCCAAGGATTTCTCCACCATGTTTGATCTGATCGATAAAGTCTGTCTGAAAACTGAAAGCGACACTCGCATAGTTTATATCGCTACGCTTGGCATCATGGAGGCACAAATATTGAGAACTAAAATATGTAAAAACTGCAATTTTTCTCATTCTGGATGATCAATTCTCAGTTTGACACAATTTTCTATTACAGATGGCACTGAAGGGATTCTGCTCTCACCGAGTCCTGTTTCATAATTGAATCTGATACAACAGAAGTATTGTTACACACACTTGTTTCGAGTAGCCTCAAGAGCTTTTCCATGATTTGATCTCACACTAAAAAGTAGAATGCAGACAAAAGAGTGACAACAAAAGCAGAAAAGAAAGAATCTCTCTTTGACTTTGTGTACATGCATCATCACAACCCCCCAAAAAAGCATTTACAGCCTGACATGAAACAACACTGAAAGCTGCCCTTTCACTTCCCATAGCACACGCACACACACATACACACAAACACATAAACACACACACAAACACATAAACACAATCCACCCAACACTTAGATCCACTGTCTCACAGTTTATACAAAGAGAGGTCTGTTTGTCTTTTCTGTACAACCCAAACCCAACCACACACACACACACACACACACACACACACACACACACACACACACAATTGCTTTTCATTTGTAATGGACAACAAACTGGACAACAAAGTGTGATTCTTTTGACAGTTCACTTAAAAAGACCAAACCGGAGGTAGAATTCTGACTCTTTCCTGTCTAGTAATGGATATTTTTTAGTTCGTTGTTCTTGCAGCTGCTGTAGAAATTACACACACACACACACACGTGTCTCTTACCTGGTCAAAGAGCTGTTTGCCTGTCGTGTTGGGCTGGATGGCAAACTCCAGCTCAGCGTCCATGGTGGTGACGCGCACATTGATCTGCAAAACACATAAATGTCACAAAGTATTGCTGCGCTGCAGATGAATATTAAAAATGTAAAAGCAGATCTCTGAGGTTTGGTATGCAGCGTGCAAACATGATACTGCACACATACACATACTGGCACACACACTATAGGCAGAGAAGACATGTATATGACCCACATGTTATGAATCTGGTTAACTTAAAAAAAACGTGAAACTAAATGTGTCGAACAGAAGTGCGAATAAAAGATTAAATGTGCAGAGGAGATGGGTGGAGCAGCAAAGAAAGAAGATGTGGAAGTGCTTAAGATGATGTGAAATGAAGCAAACTAGGAACTGAAACACTAGGAACTAGGTATAACCTATGACTTAATGTGACCCTCTATTGGTGGAACAGCCTGTGCCAAGTGTGTGTGACTTCCGATCAGCTTTCTATAAATACTCTTCACACAACACACACACACAAACAAACACACACCCTCTGTATTACAGCCAGTGTCCATGTAAGGCGCAGGCTGTTTACACTGCTCATCCTTCTGCCAGGAAGCTACAGAGAGTTTGTTTTCACTTCACCCTAATGAGGGAAAATCATTAAGAGCCTTTCCAACTGTAATGAAGTTCCCACACATGGATTTTTACTGTAATATAACAAACTATATACTCTATGTGGGAGATGTCTTCATAATTTTTCTCTCTTCCACATTCTGCAGATATCTTTGATAATGTGAATGTTGCTTTATATCACAATGAATAAGCTCTTCTTTCCAGGATTTTTTTTATGTTTATGTGTAAATAAACTTAACTCTAATATAGGCTCGTAATTTTGAATTATTCATAATGATAAGATGTTTTATTGCTACTGGGAAGGCAACGGTGAGGCGCAGTAGAGTGCTGCTCAGCAACAAAGTTAAACAGGCAAATATTAGCATCTGGAAACTTCATCATTCAGGAGTGCTGCCGCATCAACACCTGTGTAATTTTAAAGTGAGACTTAACAGCAGTGTGTGTGTGTGTGTGTGTGTGTGTGTGTGTGCGCGCGCGCGCGTGTGTGTGTATGTGCGTGCATACTGTGTAACAGCATGAAATCATGAGACTGTCAACCTTTAAACCAGCTGCAGAGAAGAAACCAAATTAGTGTTTTCATCTCTTCTGGACTGTGATCAGAATACTGATTTTTTTCACACACACACACACACATACATACACGTAGCACATAAGAATGTAATCACACATTTGTCTGTGTGTGTGTGTGTGTGTGTGTGTGTGTGTGTGTCCGTCTCTATCACTTCCCAATAGAAGTATAATACATTATATTGTGCTGCAGTAAGCAAACCCAGCTGCAGTGAAACCAGCTGACTGTCCTCAAGTAACCCTGGCAGCAAGAGACACACAGAGAGGATCCTAGAAGGCAACAATGGTACTGTAACAACTGGTAACCTGCAGGGATGAAACTGCAGTGTCAGTAGGTGTGTGTGTGTGTGTGTGTGTGTGTGTGTGTGTGTGTGTGTGTGTGTGCGTGCGTGAGAGAGAGACAAAGACAGACAGACAGATAATGCCTGAGGTAAACACAGTGCATCAATCACACACACACACACACACACACACACCCTTTAAAATTGATTCATAAGTGAGTGTTTCTGTACTGTAATTTCTTGAAATCACCTCCTATCACCAACTATCCCACATATTTGTATGACTTATATATAACTGTGGTTCATACACACATCTACACACACACACACACATCTGTTTTGTCTCACAGAGCTCAACACTGTCACCTGATAGAGAGAGACAGAGAACGCTAAAACACTGAAGACTGTCCTTTGTTCATTATGTATAGTCATAATTTGATTATTAATCTGATTATCATGCTTGAGTTATTGAAAGGGCTGTAAATAATAATATTTTAATTGTTTACTTTAGTCTTAAAGATATATCAGAGATAATTTCAGAGGCTAGATGCTTGATAGATGACAAAATGATTAGTTTATTATCAAAATCACACATTAATGCAGATTATTTTTCTGTCAAAATTATGATTAATTCATCAACACTAACTGTGACCCAAATTCACTTCCTTTAGGTTATGAAATTGAACTTGTTGGTAATGTGTGTGTGTGTGTGTGTGTGTGTTCTTGTACTTCTACTTAACAAATACTAATGGGGAAATACACTTGCACACATGATTTTATTTTATTATTTTATGTTAAAGAGGTGTGTGTATCTCTAACTCAGACACATTTGCACAACACCACAGTGTTTGTACAGTAGATGTATGGAAACGCAACCATATGGTAGATTGTGTGTGTGTGTGTGTGAGTACAATATGCACACACAATATGGCACTTTTCTGTGTGCACATATGTCATGTGTCTCTGTGTTCCGACTACTAAGGTTTCCACAGCAACGCTCTTGTGGCCATCCTAATGAAGGATTTAAACACTTGACAGGGTGACCTACAGAGGACTGAGATACAAGCTGAACAGTTCAACCAGGAGAACAATGAGAGCAGAGCAACAGTTAAATTAGTAAAGACAGCAAGTTATGTTTTTCATTTTATCATTTTTTGATAGTAAATAATAAAGTGTCAGACAAGAGTGAAAAAATGTCCATTGCTTGAAATCGCTTGCAGGCTTAAACATATTCAACTTACTATCATAGAGGACCAAGAAAACCACCAAATATTCACATTTGAGAAGTTGAAACCATGAATATTTGGAATTCTTGCTTAGAAAATGAATCATTTATGTCTATCGGCTAACTGATCACTTGATTTAACGTGTTGACTTTACAATGAATCTTTCATGACATCTTAAAGACATATAATCTTCATAAAGTCTTCTTGCTTCTTGCTGTCGCTTGCATTAGAGATAATGTCTTCTTGTGACATCAAACTTTGAATTAAGGATGGCTCGTGCAAAAAAGAACAACAGTGGAGCAACGAACACAAGCCAACACTAAGCTATTCTGTGCTTGTGTGTGTGTGTGTGTGTGACTGATACAGAATGCCAGCGGCATGTCTTCCAGCTGATAGCTGCTGAACGTTAACAGATAAAGAGGGCGGTCTCAGCCTGTCCACCGACCACAATCCTTCCTGTTGCTACTGCTGCTTCTCTGTCATGTGTTGGAGACATGTGAATATCTTTTTGTGTAGATCTCTTGCTTTTATCAAACGTGGAAGAGAAAAAAAAAAAGTGGCTGCTACTGTTATTTGTGATACCAGTAAAATAGTTTATCAGTAATAAATCACTAATACCTTTACTTGTACTCCCAGTTGTCAGTGTGTCTACCACTCATACAAAAATAAAACTGCAAGATTAAAATAAATTCAGCACGGGCCACAAGCAGATATATATTAAACTGTTGTGTGAGAAACCTATGGATGCCGGCAGCTAAACTGTATTCATGATTAAGGAGGAAAGATGGCCCAGTAACGTCAGAATCAACTGATCTGAATTCAATTTGTTCAGATTATCAAGACTTAAGAAACAAACAAACAAAAATAATAATAATAATAATACTCAATTATTACTGATAGAGAAGGGATGACTTTCATTAAAGATCCCCTCTAGACAGATATTAAAAATACTCTACTACTAAAACTAATACTAATACTAATAATGGTTTTTCCACAAAAAAAAATAATTACCACTTAAAAACTCTTTCTCTCTCTCAAAGCCTGTGAATATTCTCATTCATCCAGGTCATAGTTATCTCAAGGAGATTAAATCGAACGCAACTGGACTTGGTTATAATGAGCCAATGACGTCACTGGCCATGTGACTGCCTCCACAGAGGTTAAATACCTGGGTTTCTACACCAGCTAGTTGGACTAGTCCCAGCCTAGTCAAGCTAGCATGAACTGATGAAGCATCTTGGATGAGAGGTGAAACGTCTTCAAAGACAAATAACCAAGTCCAGTTGCGATCGATTTAATCTCCTTGAGATCTCTCTCTCATTAAAAGTTTGGCGTCTCCTTCTTCAATGTAAAGTCCATTCTCAGTTTGTGCACTGGAGGCTTCAAGTTTCCACATCACACTTATGTAAACTGAATATTGGACCAGGATTGGATTCAAAACTAGTTGTGATGTCACAAACTCTGCACATGCATCATTGTGCACAGTGAAGCTCAAACATTCAACTGTTCAACATTCAGTGTTATGTTGAAATAACTGTAACTTATGTTTCTGTCTGCATGCGTGCATGTCTGTGTCGGTTTAGTTGGCTGTGTTTACCAACCTCCTCCGGTAACAAGTAGTGACAGCTAAATAGTAGGCTAGTGCGTGCAGGCAGATGCCGCCCACGCAACACAACCCACCTGTCGGTTGTGTTTGTGTGTGAGAGAGAGACTCAGACAGTTATAATTAAAAGCTGTATGTGGTTAAGCTGGTTAACAGAGGCTTTAAAAGGCAATCAGGACCACGCTGCCTTCTTCACCTCTGCTTCTCTCCGTTTCCGCATCGCCATCCACTCTTTCCACTCACCTACTTAACATTTCCACTCTTTTCTGTCCTCCACCTGCTCTTTCGATGTCCATTGCTCCTCTTTTCCACTCAGATTTTTCCTATTTAAAACGCCTTTTTTCCCCTCTCTGCTTCAGTTCTTTTGTCTCCATAACCACTTGTCCACTTCTATTCAGGTCCCAGCTTATATTTATCAGTCATGCTTTATGCGTATTACAAACTGGATCACGCAACTTTCCCTGTTTCAGGATATACAACAGCGCTGTGTCAGGCCCCCAAGCTGGTCCTCAAACTGATGCTTTTCAAAGAATCACACAGATTTTAGAGCTATGGGCTGCTCGTTAGCATGGCGGACACAGCAATACCTTCAGCTGTGGGAAAACACGACACAGCTGCAAGCGAGCACGAAGGGTGATAAGCTCTGTGAAAGTAAATATTTCAAACATATGCAACCTGAACTTCAAAGAGCAGCAAGGAAACCAAACCCATGTCGTATCAGAGATTTGCTCTTTTTCCCTCAAGTTTTTCTCAAGTACTTAAGATTAAACTGTCACCGTTTCCGATTAATCAATAATTGCTAAGTCTGAAATGGTGAAACATGCTCATTATGTCCTAATATTAGAGGAGCTGGAACCAGAGAATGGTTGTATGTTTTTTTGCTAATAATTGACTCAATTCAATCAATGAAAATGGTGGATGAATAACTTTCTGTCGACTGCCTAAACAAGTAATTGTTTGTCACTGCATGTTTAGTGACTGTATTTATGTGTGTACATAAATACATGTTGATGTGTCCGTTTCATGTGTGATAGTTGAACATTTCATTCCAAAACCAGCGGCATTAACCTGCTGCTGTAACAGCTTCCTCTCTTATGGGAAGGTTTTCCTCAAGCTTTTGTTAACTAGCTGCAGGAATTTGCTTCAATTCAACCTCAATAGCATCAGTGAGGGCCAACAATGATGTTGGGTGATAAGAGCCTGAATCACGTTTGGCCGTCCAATGATGAGGTCAGGGCTCAAGTTCAGGTCCCTCAAGTTCCTCCACAACAAAATCCTTTTTTATGGACCTCACTTTGAGCACAGGGACACCGTCAGGTTTCCCAAGTCTTAAATATCACTGCATGCTTCAAAATGTCCCTTAATTTGAACGACGACGCCCATCCCAAACCATGAAATACTACCCCAGACCAAAACCACAGCATGTCCGCATACTTTTGGCTATGTAATGTACTTCTACAAATCAGTTAAATCAGCACATTTATACTATGTGCATCCTGAGAAGTTAATGTTTTATCCTAATGCAATAAAAGCAAAACAGCATTTAAAAAATACATTCCAATAAAGCAGTGAGTTGAATTTAGTCGAGGTTAGATAAGGGGGAGGGGGGTGGACTTCACACCCTCCCTCTAATTAGATTTAGTGACTTGGATAATTCCCATTATATAAATGAAAATGGTCCTCTGAAATATTTAAAGCCTCCAGCACAGGATTGCAGCCCCCCTTACCAGCCCGCGGCCCCCAGGGACACCATCACCAGGAGGGGCAACATGTGCAAAACGCGGCGATAAATCAATAATGTACGATGTCCACATCTCACACCCTGGATTAACAAGCCTTATGCACACTTATGCGCACAAACGGTGGCCGAACAACACGCCTTTCACTCAGGCAGGCCGATGTATTGGTAAAATAAATGGAGTACAAACACACACTCGACCCTTCCTTTACTCTCGCAGTAACACACACACTCAGAAGTTCTATTATGTGAAATGATGTGCAAACACACATCTATACTCACACACACACACTCACCACTGGGGAAACACAAAGACTGACCTGAACATATTGATAATCAATAAATTGTAGTTAAGGATTCTCCAGCAACATTTAACTCCCCAGGGTGTGTAGTTGGATGAGCAGAACGTTTTCTCATCCTTTTGTTTTCCTATGTCTCCTTCCCTCTCAGAGTTCTGCTGGTTAATTAAGACAGTAAACTTTCTAAATCCTTTATAATATTTTCTTGCAATTGTCAAAACCTCTGTCATTTCTTCACTTGCTGTCTGTGGCCAATCTTACTGGAGGGATTAAATAAACATGAATGTGCATATTGTAACACATTTCACAGGTGCCACCGTCGTTCCTCATGACCGTGATGAAAACTGAAAAATGGAAATACAGTACAGTACTTCTATTTGTGTTCAGAACCCCTGTTTATGTCTGTAGGCATAAAGTGCCTTTCAGCAAGATAACTAATAGTTACCAGTCTCGAGGGTGTTGTTTAGTGTCTCACCCTGACATCTGACCTTCCTGTGGAGAACGAAGATTTCCTACAGCTGCCGAGTAAACAACACACGTAGATTATATGTGTAGTTTTAACTATTCACTGTCTGGATGGCCTATAATATATTACATTATGAATACTGTATATATATATATATATATATATATATATATATATATATATATAGTGATATGTGTCCCATTAGCACAGTTATTGTATTGCTTGCACTGACACTCTCTGTCCATTCATATACAGCTATTTATCTTGGACATATAATGATGCAATACAAAACAAAAGGAAACAATAGAAGTAAGGTTTGAGAAAATATCAAATACCATTTTGAGCCATAAAAATAAAATATCAAATTCCATTCCATCCTAGTTGAAATGTGAGGTACGAGTATTTCACAGCATTTGCTCTTGTTTAACTTGATTAAATCACCTCCTGTTTGTCTGGCAACGTACCCCGTCTTGACACAGAGCCGCTGTTCACCCTACTTTGAACAACATGAAAGGGGTGAATACTGAGGGACACCCATGTTGTGTTAGGGGTGTGTGTGTACACACAGACACACCATTAAAACACAGCCTTAGGGAGGGTTACGACCCAGACCAAATTCACTTTTTTAATGGCCTGCCTGAGGCTAACTATCTCATAGCCTGTCTCTTTTTAGGGAGTGTTTCTGTTTCAAGAACATCTGTATATCTTTTGAGGGAGGTTTTTACATGCATCGCCCGCTAAATTGTTTTTGTATTCTTTCTCTCTTGCAACGAACACGCTAGCTAATGCAGCCAAGCTAGCTTAGTTGTTCCGTGTTCATCAAGTGCGCCTGCAGGGGCCACTCACTTTTAGTTTTAAATATAAAGTGTTTTAATGGCAAAAACAGCCACAGAATGCACAGACGAGGCAGTGAAAGGGCTGCTGTGTTTACTGTCCAAGTGCTAGGCTTAAGGTCAAAGTATATAGACTAATGTAACCGGAGTGGGAGTTCCCCTCGAGGGCAGCGCCGGTGTCATTTTTCTGGGCTGGATATGAACAAAGTGCCTGTCACTCATTCCTCTCCCAAATCCTCTCATATCCCTTTGTGTGACTTTCGATAATCTGTACTTTCTCCTTCTTTTCCAAATTTCTCTCCTGCTCTTTATCCTAAAGGTTTGTACTCCATCTGTACTACTTCTGTTCTGTTGCGATATACATCCGATACCAATATTTATAACAGAAATAAACATAAAAATAAAATAAAAAACATTTCATGAGGATCCTGAAAATTAGGTTATTAAAGAATTGTGACCCACATATGTGCTCAACATTTCATGACACTGATATATGACACAAGCTCAAAATGCACTGGACTCAACCTGCTAAGTCTTACTCAGTTTCATCTTCCTCTATTCATTTCTATTGTCCTCAATCTCTCTTCATCTTCTATCCACTCTTTACTTTTTCCATCACGTGTCCCTCGCCTCTTTCCAGGAATTGGGCCTGTCCTAAATTCCCCATTACTGAGATTGATGGACCAAGGGGCTCGGTACAATCACTGGCTGGCTGTACATTCCCTCAGCTGGCAGCCTGCCTGTGTGAATTGTAATTTGCCTGCAACTACAAGCTTCCCGTGCTTTCTGTAGTTTCCACTGACCTCTTTCAACCAGTTTTAGTTGATGGAAGTATGAGAATTTGGTATAGCTTCACGTTAAGGCATTAAGTTGCTTACATAACAAAACTCAAGTTAGTGAATATGTCTATCTACCGAAGCAAATATTATTCAAAATATCAAAAAAATTCTTGCATCTGTGAATGTTACTAGTTCTCCACCAAAATACTGTATAGTTTACAGTGTTGAGTATTTGAGTCATTTAGATATTCTTGATACTAACAGTGGTTATAATACTCGAAGTCTGGATGCTACTATTTTTACATCATTGCTAAGGAGCAAAAAGTACCTTAAATAGTGCAATGGCATTCAATATTTTAAGTTTAATCATTGATTTTAAATTATTTGAGACTATGTTGAAATGTTATCATCTGCACAAGTATATTAAAACATAATTGAACATTTCAAAACACCAATATTGACTGATTAATAAAGAAAAAAAAAACAATACTGGTTCATAAGTCTTGCAACTGCTTTAATTTCACACAGCCCTTATAAAATATAATAAAGGGTATAAATACTCCACAGCCATCAGACTATAATCCTGTTCAGACTGTATGTGTTTGTGTCAGTGCAACATGAAAGCTCCCAGTGTCCTTCAGTCCGAAAATAGAGCGGAGAAAGTTCTCTTTGTGTTTGCTCTTTTCAATAAACAGGACATTTCCACAAAGTGACCGTCTGGTTCCCCAAAACTCTGCGCACTCCTGTAACACATTAGGTCAGACTGAAGGAGCTGATGACACACTCACATAGCGGGTGTATGCAGCATCGCGACTAATGCTTCCATTCAGCACAATAGCTTATTTCTAAATATTTACCCATTCCTTATCAGTGCCTGAAACTCATCCTGCACTTACAGTCGACCTCTCTTCTAAACTCCTGAGTACTACTGAATGAGGCCAAAGCTGAGTGGAGCTCAGCAGTTATCATCATCAGCTGAATGTTATACAGAAACTGGCATGTTGTGTATGAAGTGTGGTTGTGTGTATTAATCTTTGTTTCCTCTGTACTAGAACTAACCAGTGTATTTACACATGGTGCAGGCGTCTGACATTCATTCGACTCAACAATTGCAAAACTTGAAATATGCGCTGGCCCACTGATTCAGGAAAAAAAAGTCAAGACTTCCTGTGCAACAGCTCTAATTTGAACAGACTTTATCTTCTCTGTCTGCAAGCTGCTACCCAGATCAAGGTGAGGCAGTGCTTAATGAACACCAACCAAAGTGAAATACATAAACGTGCCAATGCCATTAAATGGGATGTACTAACTTAAAGATGTAACGGACTGCAGCTTTAAGATAATACCATCAAAAACCTTGCAGGATTAAGGAATATCAGTAGAGGCAGCAAATCTTGGTGCTGTAAATCAACCATTCATCTGCAGCATATTTAGGTACTCACTGGTTTGGGCATCTTTCTCCTCTCTCCGCCCGTCCCTTTCTGCTGAGAAAACTGAAAGAATTCGTCCTCCGTCTTCCTACTTCTCTCCGGGGCACCAGCGCCTGAGACACAGCAATGACAAAAACAAACGCACCGGTGTCAACAAACAAATAGCGCAAGCATCAGAAAAGGGAAAGAAGTAAAGGGAATGACATAAAGGGGCATTGTTTCCCAAACAGAAAACTATGAGTAACGATTATTCTTATTAACAAATAATGTCTTGATATCGTTTTTTAAATTCATTGTTTAATATCATTCAAAATATCCGAGAATGGGGAAAAATACAAATGAGAAACAGATCGAGGGTAGGGAACATGAGAGGAGGAAGAACAGCAAGTCACACAGGAAAAAAGTGAGTCCAGAAACACAGAGAAAGACAGATTAGAAGAGAGAGAAAATATCTTCCGCTTCACTCTTTTTTTTATTTTTGAGAACTCGTGTACAATACACGATGTCTGTAAGATGACCCTTGACCTGCTTACTAGTTGTTTGATGCTTATCTAGACAGTGTGGATTCACAGAAAGACTGCTCGTCAGCTGAATGACTAGAATGTAAAATAGAGAGAGCGGGAGGGGGGGGTTCACATAGGTGTCGGATCTTTGTGATGTGACAGGCCAGAAATAGACCTTGCTCTGGTGTCAGCACAGAGAATTAAACCAGGCTTGAGGTCAAGTAAAATGAGGGTTAGATCTAAAAAAAAAAAAAGTGATTTCAAAGTGGTTTTTGGTGGTTTGCCTCATTTCTCTCAGTGCTGTGTAATATAGTCATTTGCTTGGCATTATTTAAATAAGTCACTGTTTTTGATAACCAATGACTAACATGCTTTCTAATGAGTGGTGTTTTGTACAAGGAAACCAATAATAGTTAATTTTGAAGAGTTCTGGTTGTGATGATGACTTGAATGCAAGGCAGCATTTACTGTACTTTACTGCAATAGAGTGTATAATATATATATATATATATATAAAACACTGAACAGAGGACAGTGATACTGACATTTATGCTACAAACAAGTATAAATAGATAAACTAAAGTCACAAAAACAGTCACAACTAAATATATTCAAAGAATGTCCCAGAACATTTGTATACATTTTATAACATACATTCATTCGTTTCTGGGATATTCCTTTTAAAAGGCTGAAAATCTACCGTAAGGTATACCTTTTTTTCTGAGAAATTTGAATGGGTGAGCAAAAACAAAATCAAATGTGTGTATGTTGGACTTCTATTCTAATTAGATTATGAACTTGCAGCTTCTGTGACATTTACAAACCATTGCTGACTCTATACGAGTCCGTGTATGCCACGCTATAACTGTCCTAAAATGTTTCCATTTCTATCATATTCCTTTTCTAAGATGAGAAAATGGATTTACATATTTCAAATGCATTAAAAATTCTTAAGGCAAACTGCACATTTTATAAATCACGTCAGACACTCGGCCTTAATTCTCCCTTTCACATCAGTCTTTGGTAAACTCGCTTTGATGTGCCACATATCTGTAGGGCATGTCCTGCGAATCAATGCCACAGCTCAGTCAGAGCGCCCATCATCCCATCCGGGGCCAAATCCTGAAGGTATGTTACGCCTGGAAGATGTCTTTGTTCACAGCGAGCGCCAGCAGTCGGACCAGCCTCGCTCTCCAGGCACAAAAGCAGCTCACTTAACCCAACTTCATTTAACACACAGGTCATTAAACTGTCCTCTACCAACATTTACATTAGAAGTAGTTCAAATGCGAGGTGAAAGAGAGCAGAATTAGTTTTCATATGGAGGGAATCAAACATCCCTTGTTAAAGTAAACATCGGTTTTTTCTCCACCTCTCTACTCTTTCTATTTTACCTCATCAATGGTGAGAGATGGTGGAGGAATGAGTAGAATAGTGCACTGATGGAGACACGCAAGTATTCAAAGCTTGACTTTACAAAAATAGGAATGTAGAGAATCGGAGATGGTATGTATGCATGCAGGAGATTTATTCATCCACACTTCAAATTTGATACTAAACACCAGAGCAAGATATTATACATATTCTAGTTAAAATTGGCTTTTCCAACATTATATTGATTTTTTTCCTGTGTAGGTTTTTCAGGTCTAACAGCCACCAGAATGAGAACATCAGCCTTGTTCTCCATTCAGCAAGGCGAAGGTGATCGCCATCTATACAGTTTAATAGATTTAAATGCTCCAGGCTTTACGGAAACGTGCAACCCCTTACACACACAGGCACAAACACCTACGGGTGACCGACAGTGTGTGCAGTAGTTGAAAGCATCCAGAGCTTTCCAACAGAACACAGGTCTGCTCTGTTCTGCAGCTACCTCATAAACCTCTGTGCATAAGCCTGCAGAAAGAGAGTGTGTGTGTGTGTGTGTGTGTGTGTGTGTGTAAGAGAGAGAAGGTGTCTCTTCATTCAGTGAATCTGGAGGGTCGCTTTCAAGCGGATAAGACTTCCAGGTCACCATTCATGCAGAAAATAAATTCTGCTCTTGGGCGCATTACACTCTTATCGGTTTCTCTGGTTTTGTTCAAATTAATGTCCACACACACACACACACACACACACACACACACTTTTTTATTGGGGTGGGGGCCCCTGCTTTACAGATTCCTGCTCCTCCTTTGACTTCCTCTCCCCTTCAACAACATTCAGAGTGAGCTTGTTTATGCTTATAGATCATATTTGACTGGTTCTGCTTCGTCGCATCAATTCAGGCTCTGATTGAGATTTATGGCAGATATTTTGTGTCCATGCTGCAGGAGACTGAATGTAATTATTTACAATCAGCGATTAGCAAAACGGAAAGGCATGTTTCTTAAATGTATTCGTCTTAATTTGGAAGTGGATTCCCAACGAGCGCTTGACACCAGAGTTGTGATTAGTGATTGATTGTTTCTCTTCCAGCTGCTTTCTGCTGCTAGCAGCTGGATCACTTCTGTCATCTTCAGTTTTGACTCATTTTCCTTTACTTTGTTCCGTTTTGTCGAGGGAATGTTCATTTTTTTAAAAAGCACAAATTCATAAATTCCTTGAATATGTCATATTTAACCTTTTTTTTTTGCCTGTATCCTTTCAGAAACTAAATCACTCACTATTCAATCACTAGGTGAACGTATAACGGCTGCTAAACAACCTCATGGTAGATATGTGGTTGTGTGTGAATGTTTTTCCTTCCATCCTTGCAAATATCTACACAAAGCTACTCAAAGATAAAAATATGTCAAATGGCCAGTCCATGTTAACACTGGGTTTCCCTTAAAAGAGGAATATTTCACTGTTTGTGTTGTTATTGTGTGTTGTGTCATGACATGTGTTTGCAGAGGCTACATATCTGCTGTGAGTGTCAGCAGATACAGCGCGCACACACACACACACACACACCTGTTATAACAGCAGGACGCTGTACCAACTGCTTAGTTTGCTGACAAGGCTTCAGCACTTTCATTTTATTACACAACAGAAGAACTTGTTATTGAGTGTAAGGAGGTGACTGACCTGTGAACCCACCAACATTAACACGTGGCAAAACAATGCTGCCTCCTGATGGAATTTGCTACTCTGATGCTACTGAAAAGCATTAGCAGTTTTGTGAATGTTTCATTGGCAGACGGTGACTCCTTTTCTAATTCACCTCCAAACAAGTTGAACGTGCTTGACTTGGAATAATTATAGAGACAACGGTAGAAGGAAAGACGCCAGATTATATGAGGGAAAATATGAAGCATCAGTGTGGATCTTTAAAGTCAATTGGAAGTAGAGCAAATAAAAAAAAACTAAAAAAAACTCTGATCCAAGTTCACCTGAATTGATTGACAAGAGTAAATATGAGCATATGTGACTCACAGTGCTAACAAACCTGTGACAGATGATTCTCTCCAGCTAGTTGCTGATTAATATGAATTTTGTGGGAGAAAAGCCTGAATGTAGGATGACATGAATCATAGCGGTTCATTATTGATGGAAGGAGAAATTGATTTGAGACACCCTCTGTCCTCAGACCCTCGTTTCGGGTAAGGAAAAACTTGCCCACCAAAAAAACCTTTTACAAGAAAAAAAAAGGTGGACGAAAGCTCAGGAAGAGCCACAGAGGAGGGATCCCTCTCCCAGGACGGACAGACGTGCAATGATGTCACATGTACAGAACAAATCAACACATATGTTATACAATCACAATGAATTACGATGAATTACATGAATGTTAAAATGAGAATTGGGATGTTACATGTTGGAATTGCATGTTACAGAGGGACAGAGATGCAGATACACTAAGGGAAAGTGAAATAAATCAAGCAGGAGGAGGTGTGATAGTGAGAGACGGAAAGAAACACTAGATAGCATCTGTCAGTGAACCTAGCTGTGATGTGGGTTTGCTCGCTGGCACCAACTGATACTGACTAAATAAAAACACCTGCACAGAAACTTTTACATAATGGATTGACTGGGAGAATAAAATGGAGCCAAACATTAGTTTACTGTTGCTTTGTGTTAGTGTATAGACCTGGATTGTTTTTCATATATTCATTCTGCAATCATTTCTAGGAGTTAAACTAAAACACCAGCTTTTAAAGTCCAGTTTAACCCAAATATATAAACTTCTGCTTTGAAAATGATAACTTCCACAAACTGTATTTTAATGTTCAATACAGTGCAGAACCACTTCCTGGTTCAACTTTGACCTACTGTACTTATTTGTTATTCATGCATGCACTTTGACAATACATCGGATGATTATAAAAAGGATATTTCTGGTACATTCGCTTTTTTTTCTCCATCCTTTTATTTGGGGTTTCATGTGGCTTGGTATGTCACCACAGTCACTATAATAAAAATACAAAAGTAAGAACCAGTTTAAAACATGTGGTGCAAATGTAAACTAAGGAAAACTGGGAATAGCGACGGCAAAAAAAAAAAATCAAAGAGATAAAAAAAGGCAGATACGAATTTCCCCACTCGATGAGCCAAACCTCTGACCATTCAGCACAAAGAGCTGATCAGGCATCACAAACAACACCATGACATAGTAAACCAGTTTTAGAGAGTCTCTCAGTGGCAGCTGGTGTGTGAAAAAAATGTTCTCCATTCAGTCAACTTCATGAGCACTCCATTCATTTCTTGTACAAGGTTAAACACACAGTTGTATGCTGCTTTGTTGAAGGTCAGGTACATATGACCTCTTCTCAAGGTGAGTGTCTTCCTGTTTCCCCTCACAGTTAAACTCTAGATAAAACTAGAGCTGGACTTATGTTCCAACATTGAAAAATCCAATGATGTGTGGTACAAATGTAGTTCATAGACTGGGACACCATAACTTAAGATTTAAGCCAAACCGTTCCTTTTTTTCTATTCAAAATGGATATAAATCATTTTTAAAAAGTTTACTTTCTGTAGTCTCTTTCTAGGGCTTCTAGGGCATAACAAAAAACAACAATAAAAAAAGACCTATTTTTTCAATAAAACAACATTGTCCTGCTCTGATCTTGAGCCGTGGGATTATTCAACAGGTTACAAAAAAAATAGCTCAGCAGAGAGAAATCTAAAACCAGCCGTCAAAGGTATCTCATGTCATGATGCACAGCCTCTTTCTCAAATGAGATGTAATTTGGTCCCCAGAGGGGGCGGAACCGAGAGCAACAGGAGGATTTGAGCGACAAGAAGAACAGCCAATGAAGTCACTTCCCCCGCTGTAAAGAAGCCAATCAGCAACTCATAACTTCACTGACGCCGGCGGAGCATCAGTTTGTGCCAGATGGACCGCTAGCATCATGTGTGGGCGCGCCAACGTGAGTGTATTCAAGACAGCCGTTTACGTGCAAAAACTAAGCTAACCAGTGTGAGCCGCGTTGTAATTCAGCGTGGTTTCTATGACGTACAGTAAACTTATGAACTCGTTCAAGCCAACTTATTTACGTAGGGAACAGAGTTGGCATACCCGTTTCAAACCGGCATCAGTATCTCTCCGTAAACGCGTTATGTTATTGTAACGAAGGACAAATGTGTTGTGCCTAATTAACGAGAACGAGTTAGTTGTTTGTCTCAAAGTTTGTATTTTAGACAGCTGCACTGGTAGCAGTCACAGAAAATAACGGGGTATGAATCCACCACAATGTATTTCAGAGCCCCCTGACTACAACAAGCGAGTCCAATAATAATAATAACAACAACAACAACAGCAGCTTAATTTAACAACCCGAGTAGCTAGTTTAGTTTTAGCTACAGAAAGACGCGTCGTCAGCGGCTCGCGAAACCAAAGTTGCAAACGGCGCAAGAAACATTGTTTCCGCTGTGAGCGTCACAGAAGAACAGCAAACCCCCTCCGACGTGAAAAAACACGAACATAACGGCAACAAACCGCCGAATTACAACAGCAAAGCTTGTCAGGTCCAGGCTTATATCGATGACAATGGTGAATCAATTAGCTAAACGCTATACGCTCCAAAATGGCTGTGGAAATACAAACAATTTTTATATGGGAGCAGACTTTTAATATGAGCGGTGGTCTATATACCGCCCTGGTGTCATACTGGAAATAAGGACAAGTATCTAATTACTCTGACTTATAATGTAAGCCCTGTCCTGTTGCATAACATTTTAACTGACACACAGCACCTCAGCGCAAAGTGACACCGGTTCACTCACCCGTCCTCCCGTCCTGAAACGTGCAAGAAGCCGGTTAGAAACGGAGATGAAGTCAAATTTGGGGGTTCACGTCGGTTCACTTCGTTTTAACCTGCTTGTCAAACAGGTATGTGCTGTATAATAAGTTACATGCCCTGCGGCTCGTCGGTAACGCGTCTGCGTTAAAAAAAAATGCCGTTAGCGCTCTCCAGCTCAGAGAAGAAAATAAATCCCCCCTCATTTGAAAGGCTTAAAGGCAAGCAGGCAGAGATGAAGGCGGTCAAACTCACCTCTAACGCCTGGCTGCGCTGAGGATGTTTCCAACTGTCACCCCCTCCAGCCGGCTGCAGCGCTTTTTATATCCACAGCGAGTATAAATAGAGCGTTTCACCCTCCCGTCCTCTGCGTTGTTTGCTGGTCACGGTGCGTACAGAGAGTTTATACTGATACAGGCTACGGTAGTGGTGACTCCTCCGCCAGCCTCCCACAACCGGAGAAGAGGTACAAGCCAGTCAATATGGCTGACTAACTTACCGTACTGAGGCGTGGTGAGCAGAGTCCTGCAGATCAGTGGCGGATCTAGAACATTATACATGGGGTGGCAGGGTGTAAACCAGGGCTCCCAAACTTTTTATTTTTTTATTTTTATTTTTTTACATATATATACCCAAAAAAAAGGAGACGTTTAACTCAGAGGCCTTTCTAGTAAATATGTTAGATTACATTTTATTTTGGATGCTTAACTGGTGACACTAAAATTACCATATAGAGAGTTTAACATGCGCCAGTAGATTTACAGAGATGTGAAATACATTCAGTGTCCAGTTTAGGTTGATCTTTTGGTTGGATTTAGAGTTTCTGGCAAATTACGCAAAGCCAACAATACTTTCTAAATAATCCAAATAAAGCATTATTTTGACAGTAAGACCTCCAAAGTAATAGCATATACAACTTGTGTTGTTGATGAGTAGAGTTACATGATGGACATGGGCATCTGCCCTTTGCTACCCACTAATTGTTCTCTCATTTTCACAAAGGTTATCTCTGTCTGCCCTTCGCAAATCTCCACATGCACTGACCGATCAGTCCGAGAACCGAACAAGATCAATAATCAAAATGAATTTCAATATCAGAACATTAAATAAAATCATTACAAATGAAATGAAAAGGCAAGAAAACAGAGCTGCATCAGGAACTACAATGCCCATCATATGCCTGAGAACTGATGAACAGTGTTGCACTTGATGAGTTTCAAACACATACTTTGCATGTACTGTAATAATAACTGTATTCATTGAAAAGTAAGCTATTATTATTATTATCATCATTGTCCCCACCTCACCAGGCTGCACTTCCCATCTCCTGATAAAGCCCTCCATTCATCAGCACTTGTAATAGAAGGCTTTATGAAGGTAGCTGTGTTGTGAAACAGAGCCCATGTGGTTCAGAGGAGGAGAGACGTGTCATCTTTGAGTCACTCAGCTTTCCTCAACCTGAAGTCACAGACAAACACACCGGGACATCAGTGGTCTGTAATCTACACCTGCTGTGAACACTCAATCAGAGCCTGATGGATACCAGGTGAGGTAATGCTAATGTTTAAGAGCAGTACAATTCTGATAAAAGCAGATCAGCAGATAATCTTCTTCCATGTCACATACAATGATTAAACAGTATTTTTATTTTTATTTTTTTTCATTTTCTTTGCGTAGCTCCCCTCAAATTTGGAGTTTTTTTGTAACACAAATAGATACATACAGTATGTGATCTGCTTTTACATGTTGATAATGTCTCTCCTTTAATACTGTATACAAGTCAGGCATAGCTATATACTCAGTACTTATTCTCTAATAAGAACAAATAACAATAAATAATCTTCTTTCTGTCACATATGTCCTTTCATGTTTATGTCAGTGTCACAAAAGTACATTGAACACACTACATTTTTCATCTACACATATTCACATTGGCAGTACACATGTAGGCGTATATAGTATGGATTATCATTTTGCTCACATTACATTTGACACTCTCCTCTTAATATTTAGATGTGTGTTTAAATATGTCCACATTATCAGCTGTTGGTGGCAAATACAGACAAGTTAAAAGTACCGTGTGATACTGCGCTGAGACGTTGGAAGGAGAAAGAGAATGCAGTCCGTTGAAAATGGAGGCCAGATTAATGACAGGTCTCCTGAGAGGTTGATTCATCAGTTTGCATCTCCGGCCTATTTTAATCTCTCTGACATAAATGTGACACATTGTGAGGGAAATGAAAATGTGAAAAAGATAAACTGGAAGATGAACCTTTCTATTTGTTCGTTCTTCTCTGATATTACTGTGCTGTTGCTCTATTCTGACACAGAGGATGCAAACGGCCTCAGATTTTGGGATTTGTATTGTTGTAATGGTCAGATCCTTCTGATCCGTGTCAGTCTACAGAGCAGACTGGTGGCTCTCAGATTCAGCTGAGGTTAATGACACTGAGCATCTATTTATCTCAGTAATGGAGACTTTCAAACGCCTTTCACAATTGCTTTCTCGTCGTTTTCACTTCTTCAGGGCCACGTCCTCTCATTTTCAATCACCAGTGTGTTTTCACACAGCATTTTGGGGAAGTCATATAATTCAGAAATAGTTATAGTGATCCTAAAATGATATGAGTGCTGGTTGCCCTTTGTTGTGCAACGTTGACACCTCGTGGCCACATATTGACATGACAGCAGTTTGTTCATCTCCAAGGCAACGTGACATACAGATGCACTGCAGCAGAGGCCTTGCTGTTAACCAGGATGAGGTTGCTCTCTATGCTGATTTGGGATCAGATGTGTTCAATACAATACCGACAATGAAAAAAAAAATGGTGAAGACTTGATCATCATCATACTTGAGCCATTTCATTTTTGTTTTCAATAAATAGTAGAGCATTAAAGGGATATTTCATTGGCCATAAAGCAAGTCAAGGTCAGGCAATTTGTTCTCTACAAACACACCAGCATATGAAAGATGGATCTGATACAAACATCCATTCAGCCATTCTTGCAGGACACTGAAGTTTGTATTCTTTAGCTGACCTTGAAGTCTGGTTTACATATGTAGGAAGGAAAGAGAAAACGATTCTTGACATACAGTAATGGGGAAATAAAATAGATATATTTTTTTAGATTAAGGCTGATATTTGTCTTTAACATTGGTCATTGAAAATATGAATAAAGACTGGAATCATGCAGTCACTAGAGAGTGTAGATTGGCAATTTAACTTCCCGTGACCAAAATGTCACTCCCCATCTCTCATTTTTAAAGTTTACAGTGAGATTATTTCTGTCTCCAGAGCAGCCCTGCCTTGGTGTGTAGAGAGTAGGGGAACTAACGTACTGTTGGAAAGCAATTAGATGCCAAAGTGAAGTGAAGAAGATCAGACAGACAGACAGACTTTATTAATGATGAAGTGTATGTAGCCCTACGTACTGGGCTTTCTTTACTGTTTTCTACGTGAACTTTGGTCCTTTTACAGAGAGCCTAACTATTAGTGACTTCTAAAATGAACGGTCAATGTTCAACAATCTTACACACATGACCTTTCAAAACTTATAGAACACTCACATCTGGAGTTGCCTAAACTTCATGCTTATAACTGAGTGTATTGCACGTGTGTTTGAACTGTCCTGTGTTATTAGTAATCACACAGAGACGGTTGCATCACTCTGACCTTCAAACTGTGGTACATGCTCGCCTTCCCATGTGATGATTATTGTTGTCAGTCTGCAGGTTGTTATCTTCCTAGAGGAAATATCAGGTCAAGACCCGCCGGCACTCACTCACCTCCCCTCTGTGGTTCAGAAACATTGTTACAAAAGTGCCTGTTCACATTTTGCTCAACCTTTATTTGACTCCCACTGAGTTTGGCCGACCAACAGAGTAGCATCACAGGCTGAGCTGAAGAATCACACAGAGAGTAAGACACATCATGTTCATATCAGCACTTAAGATTCACATTACGTATGTTGAAAGGGTGAAGGTTCTGTTTTGTTTGTAGCATATTGACCTCTCGCGATGAACACATATTTGGTCTCATTTAATCCAGAACAAAACTACAGTTTATTGTTTTTATAGTTATTTAATACACTGTATAGATAATAATTTAGTAATGGTTAGTCAATTAATTGATTAGTTGACAGAAAATTAGTTGTAGTTGGAAACATTTTTCTAATCGATCCATCATTCAAGTAATTGATTATTTGAAGGGTTTTATAACGTTGTGTTTTGTCTTCAGGCAAACTGAGCGATTTGAAAATGAAAACTGTAGCCTGTTAATGGGTATTTGACTCATTTTATATACAACAATTGTTTGTTAAGAAATTAAGAAAAGCTATAAGCTCTAATTATGGCCCTGAGAGAAATGAAAGTCGTGGTCCATTATCAATGTCTGATCTAAATAGTTTTCTCTCCTGTGTTTATGACTTGAGAACAGGTGGAGAAAATGTTTTTTCAAGGATTTCGTAGAAATAAAGTTTGCTTACTTTTATTACTTATACAACTCAAGTTGGGTTTTTTTAATATAAAAAAAAGATCTGACTGACCACATGAGGGCAGTAAAACACCACTCAACGTTATATAAACCACTCTGGCTCCTTTTGTCATTTAAAATGTTAAGCAAACAGCGCTGAACAGTTTAATCTTGATGATTGCATGTGATGGCATTCTTTGTCTATTGATTTCCTTTGAAATTTTAATCAAACAGAGGCTTGTCTTGTTTGATAGCAGAGTCAACACAGCACGCAATTCCCATTATATTCTCATTATGAGTTACTTCACACTACAGTACAGTTGACAATAGCCAATGTGTTTGCACATGGAGGTGGTTTGACTGAATGTTCTCTGACCGCAATTGAACTCTCTGGCATTCATACAACAAGTACAGTTACAGCAGAGTAAAACTACAGCTTTATTAACTTCTCCTCTATTAACGTCTTTAGAAACCCTTGTCCTGCATAAGACTATGTCAAACATATCTATATATATATAGGTGTGCTTTTCATATTTTCATTTCTATCTCTCTGGTAACTTTAACTTCTGCACGCCGATCTGTTAACCAAGAACTTGATTCATTGATTTACTGTGTGTGACCTTTCACACAGGCTTTCAATAGTTTTCATGTTGCCTTGCTGCAACTATATAACACAAACATTTTCCGTCCAAATCAGACTACTTCATTTCAAATACTTCACATTGTGAAGTGGTTATCTAACAACATCCAACAAGATCAACATGCTTCCTTTTATTTATTTAGTCACCATTTTTGTTGAACATTCCAGAGATCACCTGGTAGCCAAACAGTGCACCATACACTACGCTGATTTTATCTGTGGCGGCAGTTTCTGGAGCTTTAAGTACCTGTAGGTGGCACTCTTGTCTTTGTCTATATATATATATATATATATATATATATGAAGACCACATCAACTATACTTTTCCTACAATTCAAAGGGAAGCTGGACCTGTTTCTGTGCAATAATAATAATAATGCCATAGTTTGCTGATAAGATTTTCAATATGATGTTTAAAAGTAAATGATTCATCAAGTCAAATAGCTAGATATTGATATTCTGTGACTCTCAATATTGCAACTGTTCAGTGTAGATAGGTGTAGGCTGTTAATCATAAACATAAACTTTGTTTTACTTGCATTAAGTACTAGTTTAAGGTTAAAAAAAGGACATCTTCAAGAGCAGTAAAATAAGTTTGTAGGTTACCCAGAGTCAAAAACAATACAGAATAATATCATCTGCATAAAGATGAGACAGCATTATTAATATAAACAATACAAGGGCCAGGACCCATCCGTTTGGAACACCTTTTGTTACTGATTGGACATTTCCACCTGAAACCCATTGTCACATAGTATCTGATCAACCGCATTAAATGCTTTTAACAGGTCAATGAAAACAGCAGCACAATGCTTCCTTTGTGTTCATACAAGAAACAATGTTGTTTACTAATGTGGCAGCAGAGATGTTCTGATCTGGAACTAGACTCTGGACTCAGAACAGAATATTTTGAGAGAAATAATATTTAGAACTGATTATTCACCAGTGATTCCAGGATTTGTGCCAGGCACGGAAGCTGATAATTATTGAATTCATTGTTGTCTCCTCCCTGTTACTAATGAATCACACGAGCGCACTTCCACATGGTACAGTGCCTAAAGCTTTAAGAAAAATAGATGGAGTTGATCTGATTTCCTGGGATCGATGGGTTGTAGTGCACTGGCTACATCACTAGGAGAAATAGGTTGTAATGTGAACTGAGAGGTGTGGTTTACAGCAGGTGGAAGCACTATTAGTAGGTGTGGGTCCTGTATACATATCTTTAAATAAATGACCAGCAGCAGCAGAATGCTTATTATAGGCCAGGCAGATGTCTTTCTAGTCAGAAAGTACACAGTTATTACATTTGACGCATGCAGGTCATGAAGAATTAGTTGTTTTATTTTTCATAGAATTTACTACTTTCAACATTTTTTTTCGAATGAGAGTGGTAAATTAATTTTTAATATTAATTTGATTTGGCTTTCCTTACAGAGGCTGTGCATTTATTTCTCAGTTGCCTAACTACAAGCCAAATGGGTGGGTCCCCTGAGCAAGAGACCAGGCTCTGTTTCTCGCTTTAAACAGAGTTGAGCTTTATGAAGGGTGCATGTTGATCCACGTTTGCAAGGAATCGTATATATTTAATAACGACTACATCACATTTATGAGGATTCAAATCACACAACATAAAAAATATGTCTAAGTTCCTACATCTATACCCTCATCACAAAACTGTTTTTTTTTTTTTTTTTGCCAGAGACAGCAACCCTTGTCATAGTTATTGCCTGTATACATCACCTTACAACCTCATAACTCCAGTTCTGACATTTACAATAATTCAGACGCTGGCTCTTGTAAACCTCAATGCTGCTTTGTTTCTCTCAACTAGATATTCCTGAGCTAGAGGTTTAACTCTTGCTGGATATCTACTGCTCCACATATCATCTGGACACAGTTCACCTTGTAAGAAAAAACACTTAACATGAGCTTTGTTTGGGTGTCTAGTTCTGGCAACCACACCAATACAGACTAAGACAGTCAACACAGAATTTGGCTTTGCTTTCAAGGTGACGTGATATTTTCAGCAGCGTAGAGAAGAAACAGGGATATCTGCCACCAGTGCTTCTAAGTGCCAAATAAAATAGTATTCAAGTGGAATAATGTGCTACTGGATAAATCAAATTACAGTTCTTATTCTAATGATAACATGTTTGTAATTTTCATTATTTTTCCACTAGACAGGGTCAGAAATGGAGGTAGCCTGAAATAAACCGTTGGGGTTCAGTTCCCTGTGTTGCTCAGCGGTCATATATATTATATTAATATAACGTATTATGTGAGACAGTGGAGTCAGTTTTAAAAGGTAAAATACTACAAACCCAACAGTTTCGGTTTTTGCATGTTATAGTTATGAGAGTGTACATTGTCCTCGGCTCAAAACAACGCTGTGAACGGATTTTAGTTTATTCTGCTCAAAACACTGAGAAATGCAATTTGTCTTTCCAGTAACAATGTTGCAATCCACAGAGCTCACTGTGGACAGTTTTAATGGGCAGTTTCCTTGGTAGACAGTAGTTCCTGTGAACTCTAAATCCTCTATGTTTTAAATGAGACAACTTGTGATTCCTCTGCTTGCCTTTACAACTGTGCTAGGTGCGTAAAATAAAAATACAAATATTGGTGCACAAGATCTCTGTTATTCAGTTTCACTCACGTCACACACACACAGACTTGCTTAGGCTTGCTTTACATTGATGGATTGAGTTGAGATTGTATCATTTGACTGACAGTTGAGTCACTGAGGGGTTTGTTTTCTGAGAAAAACTGATGCAATGGCACCTCCTGCCCATCTTTGTGAATGTATCCATCTGTCAGTAATACAACATAATTCAGATTAAGAAATAACTAATTAGTCTAATTATTTGGTAGAAAATGACATGCTCAACAATACTAAAATAAAAGTAAATAAAAGGCTTTGCAGGAGATTGTTTGTGTATTGTTTCACCGTGTTAGGTATTGTAGGATAACACAGTCACAGTTTTTCTGCAAGGATTTACTTTCACATGCGGCCCGATCAGTCACACTGACACGTGGCACATGTCATCAGCAGCCCATGACCCTCAGTGTTTCCATGGCTTTATATGGTGGAGTCACAGCATCAAAGACGCCAGGAACAGAGAGGTGAAGGGAGGATGGGGGCCGAGATGGGCTGAGGGAATGAAGTCGAGATGTGAAATGATAATGAAATGGAAATTCAATGTGACAAGAAGCAGACAAAGAGGGGAAAAAACTGAGCGGGAGAGTGAGCAAAAAGAGAAAACGGCAGGAGGACATCATCTCTATCAGTTACTATAACACGTAAGTAACCAGATCTGGAAACACTGCAACAACACTAAAACAAAGCCTGAAGAGGTGAAGTCAGGTTGTGAATAGTTTATGTAAAGCTGTGCAAAGACAACTGTGGTAAGTACAGCAGGTCAAACATGAAGCAGGAAGTCGCTCTGTAAACTGTGATGGATGGATGACAGTTTTAGAAATGTAGTAATTACCGTTTGTCTGTTTTCTCTTCCAGAGACATGTGAGTAACCTGAGGGTTACTTTAGAACCTGACTGATTATGTTCTCGCTCACTGGGACTTCTTTGTGGCAATGCCGCCACGTTGGGTATGATGTTATGATCACTTATGAAATTTTGTTGATTTTAGTCATGTTGGTCAAAGGGATTTTTCACAACACTGAAAAGTGTGAAATGTTATTTCTAAAGCTGAATATTAACTATTATATTAACTGTTTTGAAATATCATTAAAACACGTCCAGTGTTGATGTTACCGAGGCAGTCTGCTTGTCATGTCCTTGCCTTCTACTCTCCCTCGCTGTCCCGCCGCTCTGACCTATTTTGGTATAAGGATGATAACATCTTTCCTGGGAATCTTCAGGCAGAGCCAGAGAAGGCAAGAGGATCTTGTTTCCAACGGTGGAAAGTAACTAAGTACATTTACCCGAGTACTGCACTTCAGTACAATTTTAAGGTACTTGTATTTTACTTGAATATTTCCATTTGATCCTACTTTATACTTCATTACATTTCAGAGGGAAATATACTTTCTACTCCACTACATTTATCTGTCAGCTTTAGTTACTTTTCAGATGCAGATGGATAATATACCAAACTTTCAGAATACAACACATTGTTAAAGATGAAACCAGTGATTTGCAACCTTTTTGGCTTTTGACGTCTTTGACAAACAGCAGTGTGCAGTCGGGTCACATTTCAGACGTCTATGAGTTGTTAACAGCTCCAACAAATAATGATTTTTACCTCTAAACTTCTCACATGCTTAAAGAAAAAGTCCAAAAACTGCTTTCTGACCCCTCAGATTTATTGTGTGACCCTTCAGAGGGGCCTGACCTCTAGGTTGGGAACCACTGGACTAAACTAGCTAACTGTATATAAAGTAGTTGAAACCAGCTCCACCTCCAGCAGCTACAACAGTAACATGCTGCTCTAACACTGATGCTGCAGTATTAATAATCTAATGATGTCATATATAATAATATATCAGTCACTACTGTTACTGCAGTACATTAAGTATATATTTACTGCTAATATTTGTGTAGGATTTTTTATGCAGGACTTTTATTTGTAATGAAGTATTTTTACATTGCTATATTGATACTTTTACTTAAGTGAAGTCAGCTCTTTGTTTGAACTACCTTACTGTGTGTGTGTGTGTGTGTGATGATGCAGAAATAGAATCCCATACTTCTCTAAAGCAGGTCACAATCGCACCTAATGCGCAGTCAATGTCCAAACATCAGTTGCAGCAGTTTTTTCTTTTGTCTGTGAAATTATTTTAGAAGCAGCTGATTGAAAGTGAATAGCAACAACTGACATGATCAGATTTAGAAAATGTTTAGAGACTGTTTACTGCAACACTCAAACTGGCAGAGGGGGATATTAGTGTGTTTAAATGTCAATTGTGACTGTAAGGTTGTAGATTATCCAATTTCAAACGGTTGTTGATACTGAAACCATTCTGTTAGTCTCTATGCACAGGAATGAAGATGTAAACAATGTGGATGTACACAGCTTAAAGGATAATCCAGTCTGGTAAACATAAAAGATACTGTAGACATGAATTCAGACTGTCAGTAGGTTCAAGTAGCAACATGACTGCAGGCATACACAGTAACATATTTTTGTTTAGAGTTGTTTAAAAATGGCATCATGGTGTAAATATGTGTAAAGAAGATGAGATTGAAGTCAGGTCACATGTTTTATCTGCCTGGTTTACATTTTCTCACAATCCCTTTACTCACACACGCAGACATCAGTGAGAGAGTTTGATTTTTTATTTGATTTTTTTTTTATATCAAAATTAGAACACAATTTAACTATTACAAACACTGTGTCAGAGTCACAATACTTCTACTTGAGCGGTTGCTTTGTCTAAAAAAAAAAAAAAGCTGTGAATTTAATTTCCTCTGAGATTGATTATGAATATTTCATGTGAACAGGTGAAATGTGGTGTCGGATCATACACATAAGAGAAAATTAAGGCAACAGGAAGTGAGCAGAAGTCAGAAAAAAGGTCAAATCTGAGCTTTTCCATAATTGCCAGAAACAAACAGACCCTATGTAGTGTGTTAAGGCTAACGCTTTTCTATTAATGACCTTTCATTGTGTTCCAGGCAACCCCGCTATTGCTTCATTACTCAGGCTTTTGACAAGAGGGCTTGGTATTTAAATGTCAGTTCTATATTTGACTTAGCAACCGTAGACCCTGAAGACCTCTGTGTTTGCAGCGTCTGTAATGTCTTTGCATTTTTTCTTCAGGTAGGCAAACCTAGAAATCAGGACTGGTTGCCAAGTGTGTATTTGTGTGCGTGTGTGTGTGCGTGTATGTGTGTGTGTCTCCAGATATTGTTTTCCAAGTACTTCTTTTCCTTCTTCTTTTCCCTGTTTTTTCTCTTTTTCCTTGTTACAAATTCTCAATTTGTATCTCAATCATTCTTCCTCTCCTCTGCTTTATCCCCAAAGAAAACAGGTGTCACCATTAATTATGAATATTTACATCCCCACCTTTATTTCAGGGAATGTTGAATTGGTCCTTTTATTTCCCTTCCCTTTGTGTCAGGTCTGTTTTATAACATTGCATCCAATTTTATGTCACTATGGAACAGCAGGTGATACTGTACATACACCATGTGTTTGTATAAGATCCAACTGTCAGATGGTAAACAGTGAGCATCATCTGGCCTCTCACAGCAGCATGTGAGTTGGGCAAGAGAATGAGCCGTGGGGAGTTACATTCCTGCCGCAGGCCAAAGTGATTTGCATCACTGGAATATCAACTTGCTACTGACCTCTGATACTGATACTGCATGCGTGTCCAGGCACAACCTGCCAGAGGATTTCTTGGCTAAATGCTCTCGTTGGAGGTTTTCAGGAGGAAATATTCTCAATCAGTCACATTACACAGATTCTCTAAGCTTTCCAAAGCCTCAGGATGTGGAAATATGAACACATTTACATTCCTGCGCTGCTCGCGGCTCCTGATTAGGATGTTTACCTGGCGGCTTGCTGGAGCGATTCATCCTGCCGCTGCTGTTTGGTGTCTGTGTGGACAGTGTAAGCAAAATGTCTTTATCGACACTGAACCAAAAGATTTCTTGTGATGTTGCCTTTTTGAAGGAAATGGTCAAATATTATAATCGATATTTGATATTTTCCAATCAAATCAGTCAACACCCAAGCCAGTAATGACTAATACTTTTTACAATGCAGATTTGGCCACGTGTAAGTAGAATGGAGAGAAACGGCTGGTGGAATTTATCTACTATTCATCTCTCTGTTTTTAAAACAGATGCTTCGCTGACCATCACCACATTCAGAGCAGATTTGTCTCACTTTGTAAAATGATGGGAGGAAGTTGTGGGAGGAATGTTGGGTTTGTCAGATCAAAAAGGGAATGCTTCGCTGAGGGAAGTGTGTGGCTTGCATGGTTACTGAAAGATCTGTTTGCACGCATTTCTCTCTTACTTGATTCTTGCTTTCCAAGCGGTGCAAAGTCTGTGAACCAAAAGCAACATTCCTGCAGCCCTTCATTATATTATCCAAACAAGGGAGTGGGTATCTCCATCACAGGAACTTTCCTAGAAGACCAAGAACTTTTTGAGGAACTCGGGAACTTAACTTTTCACCTGGAAGAACAAGGGGACTAAATCTAGTTGCAGGTGTGTAATAAGTCCCTGCTCCAGGGGTAGTATAGTACTCTTCTATGGTTCAGGACATACTGGCTCAAAGATACACACTGTGACAACTATAATCTTATATAATGCTTCATAAGTGACTTTTGGAACTTTTAGACTTGGGGACTCCAATATTATCACTGTTAGGATGAGGGGTTAAAAAAGAGACGATCTGAGAGCAGAGAAAGATGGATTGAGAGAGGAAACACTATTTTATTTGCTGATACTGTAATTGTGGTTATGTGGTCTCTTTTTTTTAACTCAAATGTCAGTCATGCAACAGTAAATGAAAAAACCAACATGATGAGTCTATTGTCATTTCAGTTCTACATTTGTGGTGAAAAACAGGAATTGGCAAAATGGGCTTTGAATTTAGTTCCTTAGTTTAATTCCTGTTTATAGTTCCTGAAACTTTTTGGTCAAGTAGGGTTGTTGTTAGATTGTTAGAATCTGAGCTTTTTTTATACAAGGAAACTCGTACCTATGTAAGGTCCTTCTATCATAAATTCATTTTTGATTCATAAAACAAAGATTAATAGACCTGTGCCTGATCCTGAAACACAATATGAAAAGTCAGGCTGGACACATTATTAAGGACCTGGACATGCTGGGCCTGACCCATAACCTAACACCAGTCATCACTATGTAACAAGTACAGGTACACACACACACACACACACACACACACAGTATTTTAGTATAGTTTTTCTGAGTAAGTGTTCTGAAATAAGTGATGACTAAAAATTTGAGTTTCTCTCATTTAAGAAGACAAAAAATGAAAGCTATAATTGTGTAGTTTGATTTGATGGACTATTGCTGATAGAAACATGATTTGGTTTGTGTTGACATGTCTGGGTTGTGATTGAATGGAGGCGTGTGGAAGCATACTTTCAGAGAACGTTCATCATTGATTTGATATAATAAAAAGACTATCCAGCGTAGGCATGTTCATGCTGCAGTCACCAGCCATTTACCACAGGGCCATTCAATTTGTCTCTCAACACATTAAAAAAAAAAATAAAAATCTGATTGTCATCGCTGATATCCAGAAGGCATCAGCACACCTGTGTTTTCTTTTGCTAAACACCATGACACCAGCTCACATGATAGGTTAAATTTTAGAGTTCCTGATACCAACTCTGGACTGAGGAAGACTGCACAGCTGTTTACACCGTAATACTGGGATCAAGTGCAAGCCAAACTATCTGTTGTTGAACTTGAAATCGTTGCAAACTTTTTTGTTGTTGCTTTGACGGTTGAACTTCAGATATACACCAACAAATGGACACAAATGAGTTCACTGAAGGAATCAGAGGCAACCCTTCAGGATATGTCAAACATTTTCAGATCTGCTTAGAAAGAGCACAAAACAAGAGAGGAACAGTGAAGGTGAAGCTTCTGTTTTCTTTCTGTTCGAGTTTCTGGACAAAACTTTTAATGCTGGGTCTTTTCAGACATTGGTAAGAACAGAATCCTGAAAAGACTTCACAGTTCTTTTAAGTTAATTGTTCAATTACACTTAATTTATTCAGTCAATATGTCAAATCAGCTCATTGTATCTCGTGCCTTGTTTCACATGTTTGAGGTGATCACCAGCATGAAGATGAAAGAAGACTCCTCAACTCTCCAGAGAGCATCCCTCCTCATATTTGTCACACATTTATTAACAGTCACAGTATAGTGGTTGTGATATGTCTGTGGTGTCCTGAAGTGTTTTTAAAATGAACTTTGAATGCATATAAACTACAGACATCCCAGCCAGGTTCACAAATACACCAACAGCCTGACAGAGCTCCAAACTGCTCGACCCAACGGGAGGTGATGATGGAGGCGGTTCCTAAAGTCCTGCAGAGCCTCTGGTCGCCTCCATCAAACACAAAATGTCTGTTGCAGTCAGTCAATATGGTGTGTAACACATCTCTATCAGGTCACCCTCTCCCACTGCACACACACACACACACACACACACACACACAAAAAGGGATAAGTATGCAGATAATCTGAACTGCATCCCACCAAATAAGCTGGTGAACGACAGCTGGTGAACCCCCCTGACAACTGCTAGGCTGTGAGCCAATAGAAACGCAGAAAGTGGGTCAGCATGGTAGATTCATTTTGCATCAGTGATGGCGACATGCCTGAATATTAGTTTTCCCTCTGTTATTGTTTAGCTAGTCCGATATGAACACAATTAGGCCAAAGCCTCTTAAGGCCACTTTTACAATGATTGAATTGGATTTGAGGGTATTTATAAATCAAATCCCTCTGAGGGATTAATTGATGTGATGAAAACTGGAAATTGTTCTTCTTACTGTGGTAGCTGCAAAAGATGTCATCTGATAAGGTTTGCTGAAATAAAACAAAGGCTACAACACACCGTGAGACTTGTTTTTCCATCTGCATTCATTATCTATGAAACCTGAGTGTCACACATCTTATCAGCCACCGGGAGTTTTGTGTCGTGTGTTTGCAGGGCAGTCGGCCTGTCTCAGACACATTTTCATGCGTTTGCACTGGTTGAGCAGCTTTCTTTGGAATGAAAGAAATGTCACGTTTGCACAAAATGTACTGTGACATATCAACACTTCTAACAAACCTGAGGGATGTTGATGATCTAACCGCTGTTCCCTCTGTGCTACCGTCAAACCAAACTCTGATTCATGTTATGTGACCATGATGTTATGTAACACCAATGTTGACGTAACAGCCAGCTGGGGAGCCTTAAGGTCAGAGGTGTGTGCGCTGTGCTTTTCTCTGGGTTCTACTGAATTGGAGCAGTCCACTAGGTTATATCACTTGTTATGTCACCTGGGCATTCGGTAGACATATTAGGTCCTGAGCCCCCCTTTATGCAGTGACAGTATAGCTGGTCAGCCCCATAATCAATACAATCCTGGAGATCAGAGTGTAATTCAGGCAAGAACAGGCAAGAGATCTAAAGTTGCAGTGATGATATTCTGACACTGTGGTGTGAAAGTTGGAGAGACAGATGGTGGGAAGGAGTGAAGAAGTCAAATAGAGAACAGGAGGACATACGTAGGAAAGGTGTGGGAGTTGGGTTGGTAAATCTGTGGCTGAGGACACACAATGGGCCGCTGTCTAATCACAAGAAGGACGTTGTAGGTCTGGCAGTCACATCTACCATGGCTGAACAGACAGAAAACGCTACTTACATACTTCAAACAAAACAAAATCCACTCACCAGTTATTAATACAGTACAGTCCAGCATTTTTCTCTTTGTTAACTCTGATTGATTTTATGCTCTATTCCTCCATTCAGATTCAGTGTATTGACATGTCTTTGAAAAAGTAGAATAAAATCCATCTTTCATCTCTCTGAGCATCAAAGATCACATTCCATCATGGGCATTTATACACTCTTCTGTGCAGGCAGTTTTTGCATATTATTGCATCAAATATAATCCTATATTTCAGCATACTGTACTATAAACAGCTCAGTTACACAGCCACTGTCGCAGAAGAGCTGAAGAGGTCCAGTATGGCTTCCAGGGTGCATGTCATATCACCTAGAACCAGCTCTGACTCACATCTCTGTTGGATGAGCAGCTCAACACACACTCATATTTTGACCATATCAGAAATTCTGGATACACACTGAGAACCCGTAAAAGGGTCTGAGTGCAATAAACAAAGAAGCTTATGTAAGGGGGTCAGAGGTCAGAAATATAATGGCCACTCGTGACCAGGTAATAGGAAGGAAAATACACACACACATGCCTTGGGTTTCCAAGTAAGTAAAAGAGGCTGGGTTTGGGTTATTAGGGTTATGGTGCTGCATTATGTAACAGTGAATGCATGTGCCTGTGTGTGTGCATCTGTGTCACATAAAAGGGTTTACCTGGTAGTAAGTGTGAAGGATGGTTTTTGTGATGTAATTACACACACACACACACACACACACACACACACACACACACAACAGAGCACTGACCAACTGTTTCAGTCTCTGCTGTTTTTGGAATTTCCAGGAAAAAAAAGGAAGATTTACATCAGCCATTACAACCGAAATATACCTGAGGCCCTGTTGTAAATTCTAAACACTGATTCGTCCTCTGAAACCTCAGCAGATGTTGCTGACAGGAAAACATACATGAACACATAAACATGCTTGCAGATACTAGAAAGCATTGAAATATTCACACACACACACACACACACACACACTCTGACAGTCAAACCCAATGGTGTTTATATGAACAGGAGATTTCCCTCCGAATCCACCCCAGAGGTTTACACTGTAACGCAGTGTAGAGGCCATGTGTTAACAGTGGGATCTATGTTAAAATCCATACATCTCACTGTTAACAAAAAAACCTTTTAAAAGTTTGTTGAGTAATGACTAAAACGGCCACAAAAACCTAAATGTGAAGATGACAAGCACGTGCACTGATATATAAACAAGAACAAAGGAGCACATTTTATTCCTTTAACATGAATGAGACTGACCTGTCAGCAACATCACAGAGGGACATGGGGTGTAGGTGTTTAGGGGAGCGGTACTATGTGCTTTTGAAGCCTTGATGTTGGCCAGGGGTATCGGGGGATCTTAGGGTTTTATTCATAGGTCATGGCAGCACTCCCACCTCAACTGCCATTTCCTCCCCGTCTCACGCTTCCTTCCACGTGTCACCTTCTTTCACAAACTGCCAGGGAGTGCACCTTAAACCTGGTTCGTTATTGATCAATACAAGGAATCTCTTTTCAGCTGAGCAGTAGAGGGTCTGTGGTCAGGGAGCTGGTAGTGATCTGGCACTTCTCATGCCGATATGTGGCGTCACTTGGAGGATCATTTAGCAATTCAAAATAAAACCACACTAAATATAAGGCTCACTGTGTCAAGAGCGACTTTATAAAAAAAGAAATCCTCCACCCTTTGCTGCATATTTGTGGTGACATGTTTGGGCTGCTGCATATTTACAGTTTATGGAAGGATATTTGTTTGCTGGTTGGAAAAGACACTCAACTCCATGACCCCGAACTGTCTCAGTGAGTACATTAAGGTGGAGTACAGCTTTTAAATGAAGCTGTACGTGGTTCCACCACCCGACAATGTCCTGAGTCAAAGTCTTCTCCCCTGCTGAAGACAGCCTGGGATAAACCCTGCTTCCTGTTACTGAGTCATCTAACGTTATGCCACAGCTTCTGGAAGAAGTAGAGGGTTGGTACCCATCTGCTGGCTCCAGGAGGCTGCACCAGTCTCCATCTTCCAGGCAAAGTTCCTGCACCCCATAAACGCCCCTTCATTAAGGTCTGGACCCTCACCTGCAACTAATTGGCCTTGGGAGACTCTATCAGAGGTTATTCCCCCGAAAATATTTCCCCTGCCACAGTGTAAAAATAAAGGATCTTTAAAGCACTTGGCCTTTTTTTTCACGGGGAACATGGGTGAGAGCGTTGGTGGTGATAACAAAGCGGTAGATAAAAGCCTAATCCGTCACTTCTGATGCCAGCGAAGGTCAGACTCACGTGCCCCCGCCACCCGCCTTCACTGGTTTACACATGAAAAGGGTTCAAATGCAAAAGTACACGTACCAGCATGTGGAAAACCCACAGGGAAGCCGTCCTGAGGTTTCCCCAAAGGCTAAGTGAGTGTGTCCCCGTGCATTCATACCGGAATATTGATATAATTATTTGATAAGTTATTTGAGATGAAGAGGCAAAGGCAGGAATCAAGATGGAGGCATAGGCAGGCATCCAATAGTCGTTGTAGATGAGAGGAAACGCCTGCATGGCCATTTTTAGCTGCACAATCCATCTAATTTTGGAAGGGGGTTAAACAAGGTGTGTCATGGGTGTGTGCAGTTTACACACAGACCAGCTCCAGTATGAGAGGAACTAACCATGTATAGATGTGATGCCTTAATATCCGAACTTTCCAGGTCAAATCTGATGCATCTGATCTCACTAGTTTAATAATTTCAGTGAAGTAAGAGAATTGTACAAACTATCAGCTATTCAGCATCAGTTTCCTCTGATAATGACCAACCCCTTCAAACAAGTTACCAGTGGAGGTTATGCATCGATGTGACTTTTTCACATAATACCACCGTCCACAGTGCGATTGCACTTCATCTCACACACAGAAATGTGCACACATGGATACGCACGTACATACATTTCCATGTACGCAGACAGCAAAAATAACAATACACTACGCATAAAAGGCATCACACCGTTATGCTCACACACAGATCTTGTTCGTCACTGTTGTGTGACTGTGTATGAATCTCTCCTCTTGTCCTCCGTCTGTTGACACATTAATCTTTTCTCTTGTTACGTAACTGAACTTTGTTGGAGGTCTTAAATTCTTTTTGAGTTGTGCCAGAAAATTAGTTGTATTAAGATGTAACAACGTCAAACAAAAAACTGACATGTTTTTCTTTTTAGGCGGCTCTGCGGAGTCCCATAAACCACCACAATCATAATTTAAGGGTTTCAGCTTGGAAGAAGCTATGCAATATGTTTGTATGCATGCACACAAATATGTATACACACCGATATGCTCACACACACGCTGACCTTCTTCTTCACTCTCTCTCTAACAGGTGTGTACGTCTCCCTACTTCACTCATACTGACTGTGACTGAACTTTGTTTGAGGTCTTTAGTTCTTTTTGAGCTGTGCCTGTAATTTGCTATATTTAGATGTAACAACGTCGAACGAATGGCTCTCAAAAGTCCCATAAACTACTACAATCATAATTTGAGGGTTTCAGCTTGGAAGAAACAATGCTACAATATGCTTGGCTCTTTTACAGCAGCTACTTTCATCACATGGGACAGGACTGTAAAAGTGGGTGCAAGTTGGCACTGATGTTCCTGTCAGTACTATTATTTTTGCAATGTTTTGCACACAGGAACTTAATCAACATCAGATGCAGGCTCAGAGGGGGGATTTACTTGTGCCTGCTTTTGCTTTTCACCGCAAAATAAGCACAAAGCTACACAATGGGTGGCAGAACGATATAACCAGGGTTCCTGTCCAGGGAGTTAACATACTTTTTGGAGTGTGTCAACAGTAAAGTGTAGGGAAGAAAAACACAACAGAGTGCTGTTTTGACTTATATTCACGAGCGGGATAGATTGTATCAAGCGTGACCTCATTGCACAGAGAACTATGAGCTGGCTGAGGAATCTCAATGAGAAGCCAAGCTGCCCTAAAATTCCCCTGTCCTTCTTGTGAAAACAAAAGCAACGTTTTCTGCTGCCAGGAGGGCCGCTGAGGGTCTGAGAATGTGAACTGCACCTGTGTAGTCGGTAACAAGGTATGGGAAAGAAGAAGAAAGAAGAAATGTCATGAAATGCACCATCTTAGTGTGACTCTCTTCTGTAGGCTTGAAATGTGGACCGGAAACGTTTGTATCTTGCTTCATTATAGTTATCGTCATATTGGACATTCATTGATTTAACCAGAAACTACACCCAGATTTAACCAGAACTCATTGACGATTCAGTCGTTGAGCCACTCTACAAACTCTACAAAAGCGTGTGACATTACATGTACAGCACAGTTCTCTTTGGTTTGAGCTGCTCCAGTGGAAACTGAAGCAGCACTATGGTGTGATTTGATCTACTGTCTGCCGGATCAGCACGGAATGGGAACCAGAGCAGGAACAGCATGAAGCAGCTGCTTGTGATCCCGCAGCTGCAGATGTGGATCAGTGCAGAGAGTTGAAAGATTTAGGATCCGATGAGCTCAGGGCTGACTGTGCATACCTAGTTATTTAAAGTGTCGTAGTGCAGTGATCTTTACTGCGTATTACACCCTGCAACATTATAAACACTAGTGACTCAGGGTCAATTCAAGACATTTTCTGCATATTAGATCAAATATATCACTAAAAACAGCAACACACCTTTAGTCGTTTTTCAAGATTTTGTTGGTTATTATACATTTTATATACATTTTGAAGGAAATTTATATTTTTAAGCCAGACATAATGACAATAAAAAATGTTTTCCATCATTTGTAACCTTTCTAAAATCTAAAGCTCACTCTCTAGTCACCCAGTCATATCTGTTATGTTCTAGTGATAAAAATATAGATACTGCATATCACATCATGATCCCATCCACAGCGAATATAGAGAGCAAATCAACACCAGACACCTGTCAATGTTCCTGAACTTTTCCAATTTAAGAGGACCACGTTTATAATGTTACAATGTGAGACTTTCCCATATGTGACTTACACATTTACCAAACAGTAATGCTAATTGTAATCCTCGTTGCGGTCCACTCTTATATTCCCGATCCGATTCAGGCTCAAAGATGTACGGATGGATTTTAAGGAGTTGACATTTTGGAGTAAAGAAGGAGAAAAAGAATCGCGGGAGACGCCAACAGCTGGTTTGAGTGGAGCAGAGATGACCCAGTTTACACGGCTGCAACATTTTAAAACGAACGTGGCCTGTTTCATTCAGAGGCTGAACTGAGAGACAGCAGAAAAAGCCAGTTTAATGTGTATAAGGAGGTTTTTCTGTACTGCGCTAGAATAAAAACACAGAGCTACGTCCCCTTTAAGCTGTGAATCTTATAAGCGTATATGTATCAGGTAGAAATCCTGCCAGGTATGTTGACCTATAAATATCAGCAACCATTGTGAATGGTTCCCTTCCTTTCTTTACATCACTTTCCAGGTCACAGAGGACGGAGAGATTCATCTCCGACATGTCAGCAGGTCTTGACAACAGTTTTGTTCCTTTTCGGAGGATTCCTGTCGTCATCTAATGGCGGTTATACATCAATCGTGTTTTTACAACTGGTTGTTACACGTCATTATCTCTAGCATGTCTGCTGCTGGCCCTGCATTGACTCCAGCCCCACGCAGATCGTTAAGAGTAGACCTGAGGCAGGTAGTACATGAAAAGAGATCCCAGTGTTTTAAAAGAAAAAAAACAAAAAAAGGTTTTATAGTAGTTTGGTCTTTCCGTAATTAGACCTCAATTTACGACAGCTAATGAGGCCAACATGATGTGTTTATGTGCTGGTTAGGTTCACGTGGTGAACTTACGTAAGCCAAAATAAAAGTCTCTGTAGCGGAAGCTGACTGCTGTGTGTTGGGTTGCATTTAGGGACTGTAAATCCTCGCTGTCCGTAGTCCACTAATCAGAAGAGATTTGTTACATAACAACGAGACAAAATATTAAAAAGGCACAGATGAAATAATGAAAATGGCTTTTTAAAGGATTGCGGCATGAATTGTGTTAATGTGAGTATGAAGACACTGAGCAGTACGCATTGTAACATTTTGTTCCACAGAGTGGCCAACATATACACATATACACATACATACATATATATATATATATATAAATATATTAATCTCTTCTGATTAGTGGACTACGGACTGTGAGGATTTACAGTCCCTATATATATATATATATATATATATATATATATATATGTGTGTGTGTGTGTGTTTATATATATATAGGAGAAACCACTGATTCATTGACCAGCTGCTGATATTTCTCTTTTCCAAACTCTCACCTCCCTCTTTTGTCTTCATTTCCAGGTTGATGGAGGGAGAAAGACGAAGTTGGCGGTCCTCAAGCGAAAGCGGGAAACGACACAGCAGAATTGAATTATTTTATGTATGCAGAAAGTTGATGCATTACATCATTGCTATCTTTCTGCATTAATTTGCTACCTCATTCTTTTCTGTGGTGTAATATTGCGTGCAGCTGCTCTAACATCTCAACATTCTTGTAAAAGGAATCTGCTGTGCAACCTGCCTCCCTGGAGAACATCAGACCAGTGGAGTCACATCACTATACAATATGTATATATTCTAATGTGATGTACTGCTGGAAAACACTTTATAGTTCTGCTGGTTTTGACGTCTCAGAATGCGCTTTCTAAATATATGAGTCGAGCCCGACTGCTGCTGTTCTGTTTCATATTAAACTGTGTTAAACTAAAGGTTTAGGGAAAGTTACAAAGCCACACTTGATTCTTGTTTTAGGACGTTTCGCTCTCAAAGTTTCCTTGCAGTAAATATCCGTATCAGGTTTACACTCGGAACTCAAACGGCTTAAACAAACGTTTGTGGGGTGCTTGGGGCTGCAGGCAGAGGGGGGAACCACACAAAGAACATCGAGAACAGAAAGGACTTCATCATCCTTGATAATAATTGTGCAAGCCTATAATTTCTTGTGCAGCCAAAGCACTTTTCAAACTAAGAACATTATTCTAATAGACATCACAACGTTTCAAAAGATTCCTTGTTTTTTTTTTTTTTACAAAACATTGGAACAAGCAAAGGAATATGTTCATTATGTCTGATGGGGTTCCTCAAATTCATTTCACTTTCTGGAAGTATCCAGCACCTTCCACGACCCAACAGATTTTTATTTTTTTTTATTTTATGCAAAGGATCATAGCAGCAAGAATTTTTTTTTTAGAAATTTTCGTTTTGGAGATTAATAACATTTCGTGTATCTGTCCAGAAGTGTGAGCAGGATTGTGAGTTGTTGCATGTTTCACCTCCAGCTCTCAATCTGCGTCACGCCAAGTCTTCCTTTTTGAAAAATTGAGCCTAACTGTATTTGTCCTGAAAGCTCCTTGAGGTATAAGTGCCTCTGGCTGCATTCCAGCCCCGGCCAAATACCTGTCAAACCTCTCAAGCTCTGAGTGCTTACACTTACAAATTCACATTTGATCTGGAAAGTAGTTTCACAAGAGCAACATTTATTAAAATCAATGAAAGATTGTTCCTGTGAGCATTGGACATCAGATGTACACAATATACAAATGGTGCATTTTGTAGCAAATATACTTTCTATAGAGACAGCAGCAGCAGAATTGGCATGTACAAAAATACACTTTTGATTTTTCCTCACACAACACAACATACCAAAGTAACAAGATCATATATTTATATATCTTTATATATTTCTGTATTATAAATATGCAGAACTTTACACGTGGAACACTATTCACTGTAATGGAAATAACAATTATAATATTAATAATAATACAGGATAAAGTACTTTTTGAGACCATTTGAAATGGCAACACTTAAAAATGACAACAGCCTTATTCCAGTTTGGGATCTGGTGGAAAAGTTATGTTACGTTCATAATAACACTGTGTTAATACTTCGGCTTTTATATGTTTTTCCAAACATTAATCAACAGTGAAATAAAGGTCGTAAGTGTCGCCGCAGAAATCAGTACCACATTGACGGCAGCACTGGGATCAACAAATAATATTATTATGGACAAACATACAACAGCTAAAGAAACAATGGTGCAATGGTTCAATGGTGCATTCAACCCGCATACACACACACACACACACACACACACACACACACACATACTACTCTCCTTCTTGGTGAGAATAATGAAGTGCTATAAAAGCAAGAATAAAGGAGATTTCAACACACATTCCTGCTCTGCACATATTGTCAATGATCACATCATATTCGACACCACTTTCTTTCACACAAACAAACAAACACACATTGATGGTTATTTTGTCCCTCCCCTACCAGGTCACAAAGATATAAACAGTGTTGGGCAAGCTACTTGGAAATTATAGTAAGCTAAGCTACACAGCAACATGCTACGTTTCTACTTTTGATTCTGTTATTATTGTTGTTGTATTTCATATGATCATCTTCACATCTCTTCTCTATTGCATTTAGTCAAATAGTCAAGTGGCTAACTCGTTGTGATGTTTTTACCGTTTGTGTTAAGACTGACAGAGTGTGGAGGTTTATCAGAGCTTACTGGGTAGCTGTCACTCACGCCAATACAATTACTGTAAACAGCACAGTCAGGTGACAGTGAAACAACTAAAATACAGAAACACAAAGCAGTTCAATCAAGTTAAGTCTAGTAGCAGGCAGGTTTAATTTAGACTACATACAATTTCATTTGGAAAAGTCAAAATCTTTAATAATGGATATGATATTTAATACTCAACAGTGTCAGATATGCAGTATTATTAGTCTTATCAGTCCTAATCAAGAAGAACAGATGTTGTTAATATTTGGTGATAACCATCTGACATAACTGGATAATAAATCCAACTTATCAACTTCTTCCTGTCTGTTGATTATTAGCAGCCTATATCCACACTACCAACAACTGCTGCCGTGCAATACACCGTGGTGAATCGTGTGGTACGCTTGGCTCTGAATATGAAGCGGTGGTAGGAGAAGTGTGTATCGGGGGGTGGGTTAAGTGTAGATGACGGTATGTGAGTGTGTGTATTTCCCCTGTAGCAGAGACATCGTAGGTAAGCGATGTTAACGGTTTTATTTCAGTCTGCAGCAGAAAGCTCTGCTGTGCTTAAGCTTCAGAAATGCTTGATGGGAAAATCTAGCTTGCGTGGACGCTAGTGCATTACTTGATCAATAAAAGCTATTTGATTCAAAAAACAGCCTTGCTACAGAGAAACGTAGTTAAACTAACTACTGCCCAACACTGGATATAAACCAGAGCTGCAGCGGACAACACTATGTGCTGTGTGTCTGGAAACAATAGACATGAATAAATAACTGCCCCACTGATTCACCATTGATTTAGACAGACACACACTTTACTCTCTGGGGGGGAAAAAAAACAAAAACTCACAATAAGGATGCAATTGGTCATAAATAGATACAAATGCCCTTAAATTAGTTAATTAGATGTTTTGTTTTCTTAAGGTACGAGTATGAGTCCTGAAACGTTCCTCCTCTGGCAAAGCAGCACATATCACAGGTGTTGTGAATAGAGCTGAAAGCATGTGTCCAAAACATCTGTATGAAGTCATAGAAAGCAGCTCTAACAAACATCTGGTGTGCCCTAAAAACTTTTGAACCCCCTTGATGTGTCCCCGTCTGAAAATTGCTTCATAAGCCACGAGCATGATGACATACACACAGTATGAATTTTAGGAAGATTGTATATGTTTGCATTCTGTTTGTTGACTACAAAAATATGTCACCGTCTTGACCTCCCAGCATCATTTTTTTTTGTTGCTGGCTTTGAAAATGGTAAAAGCGTATTTTCAAAAGATTTTCAAAAAGAAAATAGTAAAAATGCTCTTCCTTCTTTATTCCTTCATGTGCTGAAAAGTAACAACACATTCCGAAGACAAAACAAGGACACACTGAGAGAGAAAAATAGTTTGCAGAGCAACCAGATTTTGGCACAAGAGCTGTGACGATGACCCGTTTTGACAGCAGCTTTAATGATTGTTTAGGGATCCAGATGTCCATTTAAACAAACTGTTTGTTCACATCTTCTCTTTTATGAATTCACTGAACCAGGCATCATTTTGCAATAAATAATGCTTTGAGGATCCCAGCTGCAGCGCCACAAAGCGACACTCAAATACAACAAAGCCATTCAAAGCATATTTGGCAAATTACTTTGGAGTATGACTTCAAACTTTTTAATGTACTGTTTGCCAGATGTCATAATTTCACGCTAGAAAAGAAATCAGATTGTACATTTAAATAGATTACGGCCACGAGGAGGTGAAACACTGAAGCAGGAAGTGCATCTGTACCTTTTAAAATCTAAGACCTTGGATGTACCGTTAACAGTAAACTGCAACACCTTTTTGCATTGGGCTGACTACTGTTGCCAGGAGGAACAAGGTGTATACGGGAAATTATTATTATAACATTAATGATAAGACAGCTGCATACAAGCGGACATATCAAATAATTGTCTGTACACAGTTCCCTATTTACACATATGACTCTTCTGCAAAAAACAGCTGGTCAAAGTCGTCCACTCGCGGGTCGCTACACTGCCGGCTCTGCCACTCCCTCTTCCCCTGCACAATAGCCAGTGTCACCTCCTGACTCCTCCGCAGGCAGGCGTCTGCATCCGCCTGATCCTGCGAGGAGAAGTAGTCCCTTACAGCCTGGGTGGCGGAGGGAGACAGGCAGAAGTGTTGCTCGGTAGAAGAGGGAGAATGTCTGGGCTCCACGTCTGACACTCTTAGGCCTCCATCTTGGGCCTGACCTTGAGAAGCGCGAGGTCTGTCCAAGGTGAGGCTGGTGGGGGGGTTAGAGGTCGCAGTGGCAGGTTCAACCTTGGCAAGTTCAGATGCTCGCCGGGGAAGTGTCCTCCTCCCTTTGTGTCCCTCCATGGCTGGAGTTAAAGAGTGGGACTTCTGCCTTTGGAGGACCAGAGTTGTGGCGCTTTGTCCATAAAAAACGCCCTGTGGGGGCTGCACGCACTCACTTTCAGCCAGCCTCTGTGCGACCTCACTTCCTGTGTGTGGCTTGGGGTTGTTCGGGGGTCTATAGGTGCAGGTCTGGTCATGGAGCAGCCTGAGCTCTCTGACCGTCAGAGGCTTCTCTGTCCCCTTGTAGAAGGGGGAGCGGCTACGCTGCAGCTGCAGCAGAGCCTGCTGGTAGGACGGAGGGCTGCTGGATCTCCGCTGGCAGTGTGGGTTCACCAAGGCCTCCTGGGTGCCGACAGAGGAGCCATTACTGGTTGAACGGGTTTTCCCATTTACCACTGCCAAGTCGTCTTCCGTGTGGCCGTTATTAGATTGCCTTAGCGACAGGCGTCGGTCCTTCTTGAGCCACGCGTTAGGGTGGACACCGTGGGGGTTGGAGGGGGCTTGGTTGGTCTGGGAAGGGTGGCTGGGCTGTGGCCAATGAGGTGGGGCTTCCCTCTGAGGAGGAGAGCCTCTTGGAGACAGCTGAGACCGTCCAGCATAGAGAGGGGAGAGAGGAGCTGGCTCACCCAATGCGTTCACCCCATTGGTGGCGTAGTCAGTAGAGTACTGCGAGAAGGCGGAGTCTAAAGAGCTGAGGGAGGAGCCTGTGGGAGAGGTTGCCGGGGAAGACAGACTGGAACAGCTGGCATCCAGTCGTAGTGGAGGCGGAGGGGCGTGCTTCATTTTCCTCCGCCCACCATTCTGGACTTTGACTCCTGCTTTCTCACATCCACCCCCCTCCTCCTTTAGCTGCAGCCCACTCAGTCCCTGCTGCAGAAACACCTCTTCCTCATCCTCCTCCCCCTCTCCTTCCACGGCAGCATCATAGCTCGCCTTCCTTACCGGTAGGCAGTGCCTCTCAGCGTGAGCTGTAACTGTGCTCGAAGGTGGCGTGCTTGCCAGCGCCAAAGCAGGCTCTGAACTCCTCCTCAGCCTCCTGGGACCCTGCGACGGGCCGTTGGCCTGGCGGGTGCGTGGCTGTCGTACTACCGGGCTAAACCTCCGAGGTCTCGCCAGCGGAGGGAGCTGCAGCAGGAGGTCAGTCTCCAGCTCAGGATCAGGATCGCAGTCACTGAGGGTAATGACGGAGTCGCGGCTGCGGCTGTCCGGCTTGTCACGTAGAGGAAGCTGCTCCTGGTACGGAGACTCAGGGTCATCGTTCAGCTCATTCTCCAGACTGTCATAGGACGAGTCGTTCATGTGGAAAGACGACACATCTGGCAGGAGACAGAAAGAAAGGGAAAGAAACAACGGGTGATAGACAAGGAGGGAGAGGAAGCAATAAAAAAGAGGAGAGAAAGAATATTATTTTGAGACTCGGACTAAACATTGTGGAATCTTCAAATCAAGATCAAGTGATTTTAATCCAAAAATACACAGAAAAACACAATAATTTAGCAAACAAAATACACAAGACTCCCCTGTAATGGTAAAGTAGCCCTAAAGTAACACAGCTTCAGCAGACATCTGCGCTCATGCAATTATCCTGCAATTGTGTGTCTTTCCACCTACTAGCTACCAAAATGTGCAGTCTTAGTTGAAGCTTGTCATTCTGTTGCTCTCTCCTGGCAAAAACCTCTTCCACAAAACAAAACAAAAAAGTGAGAGCTAAAGAATCATGACCCCTGAGCTGAATGAACAAGAGCACAGTTCACCGCTGGAGACGAGGAGAACAGGCGACAAAGCGCCGTCCTGCCCTCTGCTCCTCTTATTTATAACGTGAGGAAGAAAGTTAGCTGCATTTATGAATGAGGAGATTCAGCGCTCTGTCAGTCAGCACCTGTGACCCTGGAAATCACTGAAATTACCGCAGGTCAACACGCTGACCCCAATCAACAGGCCTGAAAGAGTCTCGGCTATTCAGTCACGCACGCACACACACACACACACACACACACACATTGAGCTTGTCTCAAACCGCCTTCTTTTAGACTTTTAGAAAACAAGTGAAGGAGCTCTTGTTCAGCCACACACACACCAAACATTTCCAATGTAGGTCAATGACAAGTAAGATTATTTTTTTAACTGAATAAAATGGATGCAGTGTGAATTTGAGGCTGCATTCATTCCTCCTAAAACCCCTCGATTAAGAATCGCATTGAAAAAGCTCTTTTAGTTGCAGATCGTGACATTTTAACAATTAATTTTTTTTAGTGATTAATTTCGTTAAAATATCAAGTTGCAGTATTTATCATGATGCAAATATTGATTGATAGGTTTTCTCTATTTTTGTGGAAAGCAGAGGATTCTGAACGCAAAATATTAGAAAAAAACAAAAAAAAACAATGGACACTCGAAAATGATTCTAACAAACTTTCATTTTTTTCCTCTATTCATACAGTGTGATGACTGGCAGTTCTTACCAGATCCGTGGTCGCTGCTGCTGCTCTTCTGGCTGAAGGCTCTGAACAGGGAGGTGACGTCTTCTCCCAGAACGCTGCTGCAGTTCTCTATGAGGAAGCGGACCAGCTCACACACCTGCAGGGATAAACACCAGCTGGTTACAGCATGTACACATTCACTTTTCCCTGCATCTTTACTCGGCTCCCGCTACTGCTGTTGACAATTCGTTTTCATTGTTATACAGTTGGATGATGATGTAGTTCTGTGACTGTTTATGCAGAGCTGCATTTGTTGAAGCAATGCCTCAGGGAAGCAGCCGACGCTCTGCAGAAATTCAGCAAACATGTAGTTTTTTGGGGTTTTTTGTTTTTTTTTGTTTGCACAACACATAAAGTGGAATTCGTGGAATAAACACCGGGACTAAAATCATTGCATTTACCCTGAACATAAACATTAACTAGATGCCATGCCAAAACACCGAAAATAACTACTACTACACTATATAACTGCTTTCTATTGCTTGTTGCTTTCATTTTTGTGAAATCATGGCCTAAAAAACATCAGTTCAAAAGCTATCCAAAGTTTTTTTTTATTTATTTTTTTTTTTAATCACTCTGAGAAAAGTTTGTGTTCGTTTGTTTTGCGCTGATGTCAACCTTCCAACCACTACATGAGTATTTACATTCCAACCCAACCAAGAAAACATCAAACTCCTTCCTACCAGTTCTGGATAATGTCTTGATAATAATATATGACATCACGTTTTGGCTCTGATTGTTATGCTTAGATGCTTGTTGAATGACCACAATGATTATTTTTTCTGAAAGCACACCTTTTTATGTTTTCTATGTTACAATATTAATCATCATAAAGAGCGAATCCATCACATCACAGCTCCAAACGACTTCCAACACAAACTGTATACTGTTTCCTGCAGGAGTCAACACTGCAACCAAGTTCAAGTTTTTAAAACATGAGTGTATTTGTTTCTGTCCTCAAACAAATCACATTACTTGCCTGAAAGCGCCGTCTGTTAAACTAAACAGAGATTTACTGAATACATATGACGTCCTGTGACACAAATAGTCTGCTAATGCCAAGGCCACTCAGAAATTCCCCAACTATGGAAAGTTTCCACTAAAATCTGCCCGAGGTGTTTATGAATTAGTTGTTTTTCCGGCCGTCGCTCTGCCTCTGTTATACTATGGAAACACAGCGGAAAACAGACTTTAGGGCTTTGTTGTTTGTTTGTTGGACCAGATGTGGCCTGTTCATATGCAGTATGTCTATAGGTCAGTATGGTGTCCGTGTGCTTTGTGTCTGTCTGGATAAACAGTGCACGACCAGGCTATTATTAAGGTCTAAAGGTCCTACAAATGAAAGAACCTGGGTGATCTTTTTAATCTGTTTCCAAAAATATCAACTTGCTTTCAAGTTTTTTTGTGAATACTGAATACTGTGTTTATTCTGTCCTCTTACTGACAGCCATTTCATTTCTTTTTTTTTTGTTTTTTTTTTTTTTACACTTTCAGGGCCTGATAATGCACCAACATTTGGATTAAACTAGAACTTTTTTGCAGTTTACTAAAACCATCACAGATGGTCCATTTGCTCTTTTTTTTACCTGCTAGTTGATGGAAGATGATGATTTTCACAGTTATATAACTTAATCCACAATAGCTTCATTCTAGCAATCCGATGCAGTTAATCCCTCAAAGTTGTTACCAGAGTGCAAATGCAACCTTTTCCTCTTAGTTTTTATCTCCTCTTCATGTACACTACTAACACATGTGCTAATGACTGCTGCACGAAAGCCCTGAGGACACGCTTTACTTGGATTATGGGTAATTCATTCTCTGTGTGTTTATGTATGACCAGCACTGACTTACACAACAAGCAAATATAAAAGCATAAATGTCACATCTGTTTGTGAAAAGATATTAAAACCAAACTTAAATGACCCTGCAACATGGCTGACACCACTAAAGTGTGAAAGTAAATCCCATACATCTCACATTCAACATTTAATTATCTGCCTTCACGTAGAAAGTATTTCACTAATTATAGGGAGGGTAAAACTATACGTTTATCTTCTAGAGAAGAAACCTGTTTGATTACAGGCAAGACAGTTTTACTTTCATACTGTACATTGTTGCCACTATATGTCATATATGTCAACAACATTATAGGAGAGGTATTTTAAGTATATGTTTATCAATGGAAAATTACAGTATGCATTCAGTGGTGTAAATCACCAAATCAATTAGTCAATGGTTCAAAAAGTGAGTGTCAGTGCTTTTATGTCTAGCTGACTTATCACTGAAGTACTATTTGAAGTCCAAACTGCATGTTGAACTATAGTTCCCCCCCAACTAAAATGAATTGGCCCAGGTTCGAGAAAAATAGTAGTAAGATATGAACACAGGCCTCGTTTTTGTCAAAGTCAAAAGCTTTGTACGCCCAACAACCAAACCCCCTTCCTGAGAGAGTTTTGCAGTGTTTTAATAATGTTAAGTTACTTCCACCTTATTATTCTCACTCATTATTCATATGACTGCAAGAGGTCACTTATGATGAAAACATAAAGGCTGTTTTAAGTCTTTGTTGTTTTGCAACTCCAAATCTATAATTACCGAGCCTTAAATGACTTTACAATGCCCTAATGTTAAAAACAGGGCGTCAGAGTGCCCTAATAACCAAAAATAATGTAACGCAATAAACATGTCAAAAAGGTGGAGAATATGCTTCTGTTTTTCTTAAATTCGTACATGGATTGGCAGTGTTGAGTTGTGAGTGTGTCACTGCTCTTTCTCTTGATTGATGCATTTTTACTTTCTCATTACTTTTTTTCCCCTTTGACCACTTTCATTTGTTCCCCTCCTCTTCTCTCTTTAGTATTCCTTTCTGCTTCCTGCTGTCTTCTTACCTGCCACTGTCTCCTCCATTTAGCCCTCCTGCCCTCCTTCAAACACTCGTTCAGCATTCCTTGCTGTCACTCATAGAGAGCTGCTACGTGATACTGAGCACTGTTAGAATGAGCCTGTGAGCATTTCAGGGGTCTTTCACCCGTCCAGCCATCCATCAACAGCTCATTCAGGTCTACATCTTCTTCTTTAACTCAATAGGATGTCATGTTAAACTCTCTCTCAACCATTGAGGGGGAAAAAAATCAGTCACAAAATATCTATCTATCAATGTGAGTGTGTGTGTGTGTGTGTGTGCATTCAGAGATGCCACAGCTGTGTTAGTGGGTCATTTATGGGTTATGAGTTCATGAGTCATCCATCAACACATAATATCCATCCCAGTGTCTGCAAAAAATAGTCATTTTTCAGTTTTGCTTCTGTTATTGCTCCACTGGTCTGATAAAATCACTGTCTTAAAGAAAAGAAAAGCTACACTTACCAAGAACCAAGCTCAGGGGGAAAACAACCTCATTTCTCAAATGATTTCTGTCTCTGTTTCCATCTTAAGTAACACACAAACTGTCTAAAAGCTATATTTACCTCAGAAGCCCCTAAACAACTACATTCACCCAAAAACATTTAAATTATATGCTGCATGAAGGAGGGAGGGACACAGCAACTGGACTGAATTGGCTGAAGTAGAGCATTCACGTGTTACTGGAAACTAGCCATGACTCGGCCAGGGGCCCAAGCTAGTTTAAATTGGCCCCTGGCTCTGACCGCAAACATGGAAATGTCGAAATCTCACTTTGTTGTTTTTTAAAGTTTTTTCCCAGAAAAAGGCCGTCTGTGCTCAGGCCGCACACACAAACAAGCAGTGTGCAAGAGGGAAAGTGTTATCAGGGGAGTATTTGTGAGATTTTTAGGTATTTGTGGATGTTGAGTTTATTTGTGCTGACAAGTGTGTGTGTGTGTGTGTGCGTGTGTGTGTGTGTGTGTGTGTGCATTTTTGGGTGCTTATGTGGGTCTTTGTGCATCTCGGCGAGCATGAAGTTATGCATGTGTGTGTGTGTGTGAAGAGAGAAAGAGAAGGGTGCTACATACTTGTCCTCACGATTTTGTAGGAAATTCTTTTCATGTTTTCTTAAAGAACCTCAACCACCTCAAGGATACGCACACTTGAAAAGATAAGTAAACCAGCCACCCACAGAGAATGTGTGTAACTCAATAACAATAACTTACCATAAATCAAAAAGTTTTGTTTGCTTTATGTCTTTGTGATTTCATGATGGGATCTCATAGACGGGGGGGGAATTCCTCTGTGGGCTCTGGCTGCAGCTACTGCTGGAGAGCTAAGTCATTTCAGGTTAGCTTGACTGGCCAAGATAAGGAAGAAAGATAGAGCAGAGTTGCCTCAATGCTAGGTTAACATCAGATATGTTGTTTTTTTTAAAAAGGGATGTAGGGTCTGTAAATCACTACTAATCCTAATTTAAGACACGTCAAGGTCATAGAGTCCAGGCGTCTTATAGTCGTTCCATCAGGAAAAATGAAAAGAATGATTCACCCAAATTAAGAAAACCATGATCATAATCATAACATAATCTGGATGATCCTACCCTTTAACTGTGACATAAGGCTCTGGATGGTGAACTTCATATATACTGTAACAATATATATTTCCTGTGTGCTTGTGAGTAAGTCAGCATGACATTGTAAAGCCTTCCTCTCTCCTGTCAAGTCTTGCTCTAAGCTCAGGGATTTCAAGCTCAGCCGAGTGTAAGAATGTTGTGATTTTAGCTCATGAATGATTGTCAGTGATGACATGTGAGTGTGTGTGTATGTGTGTGTGTGTGTGTGTGTGTGTGTGTTACAGCTGTGTGTTAGTAGGTCAGCTCCTGCTTGGAGGTCAGCACTCGCCTCCACAGGGAAAACTTCAGTCTGCTGACAAATGGCTTTCAGGTTGTACGTGTGTGTCAGCATGTCCGCACGCGTGTGTATGAGGGTAGCTGCGTGTGTAAAAATCTCAGTTTCTTAGTTGTCTGTCAAACCTACCTCCATCTATCTGTCTGATCACATGTGCTTCATACATCGCAGCAACACGTACACACACACACACACACACGGCATGCAGAAATGGTTCTATAATTCCACTGAAATGTTAAATTCCTTAGCATTTGCACAGTGTCTCAACAAGCCTCTCTAACACACACACACACACACACACACACACCTTCAGCTGCGCCTCAGGTGTATTCAGTGTGTTCCCTAGCGTTTAAATAGGATCATCTACCGGATCCAAGATTTAAAAATTTCCTAAATTAAAAAAAAAAACTATTATAGAGTTCCTCCTCACCTTTTTGGTGCCCTCCCCCTCCAAATCTTGGGTGCTGGGCGCTGGGGCCCAAAGCATGCTCGGAGCGATGCACACGGACAGGTTGAATGCGTTCATCTGGTTGTCGTTGGCGTTGCCTTGGATACAGTGCAGCACGGCGATAACATGTCGCAGCAGAAGCAGGTTGTCGCTGGGCAGGAGGCGAAGCAGCCTGAGAAAAAGATGGACATGAGAACAGGATGAAGGACGGATGGTAGGAGACAGACTGAGTGATCTTAAAAACACACACATTCTTGGTCTTTGGTCTCTGTGTGTGTGTATTTTTTACTGATCTCAGACTCCACAAGAATTTGCCCGCAAACATTTTCATTGTTGCTTTCATGTTACTTATATTTAATTTTCCTGAGAAGAAGGAATTTAGTTTGTTGCTTCTGGATCTGGATTTTTCTCTTCTCTCTATAGACATAAAAAAGGGTGTAATTAAAGGAAAAACCAACAGGGTCTGTAGGAAGGTGTTGAGCCACCACAAGACTCTCATAAACAAAGATTTTTGCTTTCGTCTCTCACCCGTCTGTATAATGAATGTCTGTATGACTTGTTGTGTCTGTGCGTATAATATACAGACAGACAGTTGTACGCTGTTATGACATTTATTTGAGCAGTAGGATTAGGATTTTGGCATGAAATAGAACGTGTTCTAGGATTTGAAGAGAACGTTCCTACCTGTTGACAGCTTGTGTCCTCTCCTCTCCTCCCTCCCCCTCCATCACATCCATCCACTGGTCGTACAGATCCACACACAGAAGGCTGCCGGGGATGTTTCGCAGGAAGTCCTGTATTCAAAAACAGATAAAATGATCATGAAACATAAGCAGGTGGAATTTTTCTTTGATTGATAAATGGCAGGTATTTTATTTTTTTATCATCAAAAATAGGGTAAAATAACAAAAATACACAAACAGAACCTAAAGTTGTAATTATTCACTTCTCTTCTTTTTAACAGCAGAAAACAATCCAAAGGTATTTGATTAATGATGAGATAAAACAGAAAAATAGCACATTATACAACTTTTTTCAAGTATTAAATTTTTTTTTTTTTTTTTTTTGTACAACAGAAGAGTTCAACTGGCCTCACTGTCTCGCTCACTGCTTGTTTATCTCATACTCTTCCATCCTGGTTACACTGATTTCTGTGACCCTAAGCGGGAGAAGCAGGAATCACCTCAGCTGCTCCCTGGATGCCCGACGCTGCAGTGAGTGTTTGGCCTGGATGCTGAACAATGCTGCACCTTGTGTGTGTGACTGGCAGCCTGCCTGGCTGTGCAGAGACAGATTATCCTGTCTGGACTTATGTGACTTTGGACACACATCAGTCGTCCCTGCTCTCTGTTGTCTGGTTTCAAACAAGTTTAGACGTGGCACATGTGAGCGCGGTTGTGTGCGTGTTTTGTGTGTGTGTGTGTGTTTGTGCGTGTGTTACCTTTAGAACAGCAGCGATGACGAATACAGACTGGTGTGTGATCTCGGCATCCTCTGTCCCTCCGTCTAGTCTGTCCCGTAGTTCCCGGCAGGCTTTAGCTCCTGCCGACCGCCTGAAGACGCCCCTGGTGTAGGGTCCCTCCAGGTACAGGAACACCAACATGTCCTGGAGGGAACAGGAGGGTGGAGGGTTATGGACACAAAATATCTTCAAATTATCTTCTTATCTGTATTCTAAATAAAAAAGTGCAATGTGACTGTTCAAACTGTTTCTTTTTTTTAATTGCTGACCAAACTAAGAAATGCAGTATAGACAATTCTGCATTTTTGTACCACCGCATACCAGAAAACAATTAATGTGATGTTTTAAACTGACATTGGTAAGAATTAGCTTTTTTTATTCCCTGCTGTTCTGAGGTTTGTTTTTTTTTTTGTTTTTTTTCCTTTGATGTTTCTTTCAATTCATCATTTCCCAACATCAGAATTTCATCTGAGCAAATATCTGGACAAACTGAGATGCTTGAGCATGCTTGATGTAGATCCAGCCTTGCACTCTAAAGAACCTCTATAAAAGGTTTTTTGGAGCATATAAATATTGTTTTATATATATAAATATTGTACAGTGTAGGATGTGCACTGTTGATTAAAGAGATAGAATAAATTAGTAACAATAAAAGAATTTGGTATCTAAAAATGAATCTACGTCCCCATAAATCTCCTTATTTCTATATACAGTTCACTGTCAACTCCTAAATCATCCTATGACCCCTCCAGAACAGGGTCCTGACCCCTCCTGCTCGCCTATGTGACCTCCGCTCAGCTCACCATGACAGGCTTAGGCAGGCCGTGGTCTGGAGAGCAGACAGAGCTCAGGGGTCGTCCGAACAGCCGTCCCTGAGTGTGTGAGAGTAAAGTCGGGGACAGGGGCAGACTGTCCAGCTGGCTGTTGGAGCCTCTCCAGAAAGGCCAGTTGATCAGAGACCTCTTTCTCTTAAAAGACTTCTGCTGACCAGGCTCTGCAGGGACACAGAAGAGGAAGACGTGAGCTGTGGTTTCAGATGTAATCAAGCTGCTGTTGCTTGTGTAATGCATGTTGAGTTCACAAGAAGGCATTAAATAGTGCAAATGATTGCTCAATTATTCACCTCATTGCAAAATTTCAGTCTAACCTTAATGTAATGGGGTGTTTTTTAAGTCTGGGTTGGATTTTCCACCAAAATAGGTAGTGAACTGTTTCTTAGTCACCTTTAAGGTTCCAGAAAAGACACAGAGGGAGAGTGTAAAAGAAAGAAACGACACCAAAACGACAGAGGAGAAGAAAGAACCATTGATTCAGTGTTTAACAGAAACGCATGCAGACATGCGCTCATGCTCGAGAGCACCGTTTAATTTGAGGTTTGCGCGTGTGTAGGTGTCTGTGTTTATCCATGCTTGTGTGTGAAAGCATATATGCATGTAAGGGCCTCTGTGTGACTCTTAAGGCTTGTGTTCCTTATTGAGTGTTTGCTCAGTGGGACCAAGTTACGATGTCTTCCTGTGCTGTTTGTGTTTAAGTGCGTGTCTGCAGGTGTCTGCATATTCTCTGTGACATAACAGCTCAGCGTGTCTCTGCTGTTGGGAAACTGCATACTGTGTGTGCACTGATGTACACAGTAATGAGAATGTGAAACATTTACCGTATAATTTAATCTTTATATATAAAATGACTTTAAACCCAACAGAAGGGGAAGGAGCATGATTTTTTTTAAAAAGGAATAACTTTAAAACCACTACAGCAGAGTGACAAATACCTGCTCTGGACTAATGCTGAAAACGCATTAAACGATTAGTCGATCAACAGGTAATTAATCTACAGCAATTATGATAATCAAATATTTTTAGCATTTATTATTTATCAAGTAAAAATGCTACACAGTCACTGTTTTTCATTTCTTATTTGTGATGATTTCTTGCTTTTTTATCATATCATATCAAAGGTTTTTAGACAGTTATTCAGACAAAACAACTGATAGAGATAAATGATTAATCAATAAATAAATAATATACATTAATAAAAGAAAATATTCAGTGCATTAAATTGATGATGCAAATATTGATTAACTGCAGCACTATTCTTAATTGCGACTGCTATAAAATACCTGCAGCTACAGGTGACGTGTACATTTGCATATATAGCAACTGCGTAACAACTAATTTTTAAAACTAACTTAATTTCCCCACAATCTTGAAACGATAACATTTATTTTATCACAAGATTATGATTTGTAACCTAGGGTGGGTCTCTCCTTATAAACGAAAGATTCTTTTAGTGGGTGGAGGACCCAGCAGTCAAAAAGGCCCCACAAAATATGAAGCATAGCTCACATAGAAGTCATTATTTAACAATCTGCTGTGGCGTTGTGCCCAAATACGATCTGGAACAAAGTTCAAAAGTAACAAAAATGACTGCCCTGCTCTGGTACTTCTCAGCAGGCTTCGGCATCATCGGAAAAAATGTGACCTCGCTCTAGATCAGGCGTCTCGTCATTAAGTCAGGGAGCATTTATAGACAGGGGGGAACGAGGGGACAGCAACACACTGGGTGGGAATGTCTGCCATTCTCCTATTATCCTCTGCTAACATGGTATGAAACAGGTGTTAATTACAGTATTTGTCTTCAGAGGTAATAAAGCACAACACTAGGCTAGACGAGTTTTGCTGGACCATGAGTCAGGCTATTCAGACGTTAGTTTCTTTATCTAACCTTACTGCTGTTTATTGGTGGATTTTTCTGGATGATGCAGTTCATTGTGGTGATCGGGCTCCGTAGCTTCAATGACTTTCAACTCCTGGGTGTGGTCAAGCTAGCCTTATGGCAAATAATTCCTACAGAGCTACCGCTTAATAAACATGCACAGCTTCGTTAGCTTTCAGGTTGGGTGTGAGCCATTAGGCCTCTATAGCGGCGGGGCTGGTACGGAGCATTTATGTAAGATGCTGTTATGCTTGAGGCAAAGGAATCTGAGGCAAAGCTTGTGGTTGGCAAACTGGAGCCTCCTTGACTGGAAAACACACACTTTTTCTCTTCAGCTTGTTTTCCTCCTCTGTCCTGTTTCCATCCCCGGTTTCTGCATCCGCAGCTCGTCCTCGTTGCTGTCCATAAGTCATCTTGTTTGTCTTCCCCTGCCCATTTTTCTGTCCATCTTATTTTTTTTGAGGTCCCCTTTTGGAAATTCCTCTCACTCTATCTGTTACTGTCTGTTGTTTCTTTTTCCTTCACCTCAGTTGGCCTTTAGACTTACTCAATAGCTGTGTCATCTCTTTTCACTTTCCATCTTCCTATTCTCACATTCATCTCTTCTGGGGTTGCTTCCCCTTTGTCTAGCTGATGTTTTTCTTATTTTGAAACTGCGTCTGTCCTTATCTAAAATCTCCTTTCCCACCATTCTCGTTGATTAAACCTTTTCTTTTTGTCAACCTATTGATTCAGAACTGACAGCAAGACTGTATGCTCATGAGTATTAAGAATAAGCACAAACAAAGCGAAATCGTTTATGTAAGTGCAACAAATCCCGGACAAAGTACTTTCTGTTCTGTACTGATACTTCTGTATACTCATATTTCTTCTTGTGGCTTTTATAGAACTCTGGAGGACTAAATTTATGGGCGGATGAATTCTTGTCACTGACCAACCATATACTTGGAAACCCCAACTCTTGTGCTGATGAAAAAATGTTTTCACTTCTCTGAGTTTGAGAATCATCCTAAATGTATAAAGGTATGTGAGCATATGGACATTGTTGACAGTAGTTATCAGTCTCTTGTTGTCTTGTCATATGTGTCAACTCGTTTAAAACCCAATGGGGAGTGCAAATAAATAAGAACATTATGGCTGCAGAAGGCCAGACCTCAAGCTAATAAAAAGCATTAGTCACAAAAAGCATCACAGAACATGGCGAATCAATAATGTTGTGTTTCGGAAGGTCAAAGAGCTTTCGGACAGTTATTTCTTACTGCCTCCTTAAGTCATAAACATCAAGAACAATAAGGTTGATTGTGCAACTTAACTGATTCTGAAATGTACTACAACAACATGTCAAAATCATGTGTAATACATGAAACCACCTAGAATGAAAGCTAATGCTGTTTAAGGTCTTGATGGTCTTACCTAAAAGTGAAGCCTGTCCAGGGGCAACCTTGCTGGGTTTGAGGATGAACTGGCATTGGGTGTCTGGAGGGAGACACTGGTCCAGCAACAACACCCCTGGACAATCTGTGGGACTCAATGGATCCCTGCCTGCTCCTCCTCCCAGTCCTCCACCACTGTTCCCACCATCCCGAATGTGGCTCATCTTAATGCTGAAGGGATACTCGTGGCCTGAAGAAGAGGTCAGGGTCCAGAGGTCAGAGGTCATGGGTATGGTATGTGCATGTGTCGTGGCGCCAAGAAAAAAAATCTGATACAAATCAATGCAGAACTAGTGCCATGCAGCGATGAATCAGCAATCCAGTGTGAACTACAGAACAAAAGATTCTGGTGACAGGATGTCACGGAAATACCACTGTAATGTAAAACAAAACATGAAGTGCTCTTAAATGTTTTCACATGTTAAGTTTTTGGTGTACCACTAATGACTGTGCAGCAGTGATCCACTACACTGGGTACACTGTGTTAAGAAGGTTCTACATAGTGAACATAGTGACAGGTGGGCTCACCTATGAGAGGGTACGGAGGGTCGTCCTTACTGGAGCTCACCCACAACCTGTGGTCTTTAACGCAACCCTAGAGGTAGAACAAGAAAAACAGGTTTAACACGTTTATTTTAAATGTAAAACCTCTACTCATATGTTTTCATACCATAGAGGTCTGTGCTGTTACAGTGGAGGAAAGTTTTGACTCTCACAACCAGTCACACGCCAATTTTTTTTTAATTACTGCTGTAAATGCTAATTTCAATTACATGACTTTATGACATTTCCCTCCAAAGACATCCTTCAGTCCCTTGAAACTGCCTTTGCCAGTAGAGGCATAGCACCACTTTGAGCTAAATGCTAAATGTCAGCATGCTAACATCCTGATGTGAAGCGGGTATGTTTACTGTGGGGTGTTAGCATGCTAACATTTGCTAATTAGCACTAAACATAAAGTACACCTGTGACTAAAAGGTAGTGGGTTAGTTTTGCTAGTCATAAACTTAGGTATTGGGTTATTTTTGACCTCATGTTGGTGTTACATCACCACAGTTGCTAACTATATATAAATATTAACACTTTGAACAGTCTAATATCGATACTCTCAGCTAGATGTTCATTAAATTGTATGCTCCCTGCCTAACATCCAGACCGGATACCTATATTAGACAAGACTTTTTACGCTTTTGATTTGACTGAAACCCTTTTAAAAACACATCACGGTAGACACATTGAGACAGTAAGTGAGTATCAACAGTGGTCTCCGTGTACTCACCGATATGCCAAACTGCAGCAGAGCCATGCGTATGACATCTGTGGTGCTGTCATTGTTGCTGACGGCAAGCGTCTTGGCCTAGTGGGGAAAAGATTTGGAAACATTATGGAAATATCTTGATGTGTGTTACATAGTGGTCAGTAGGGATGCCATTAATTACACACATAGAGACAGTTTAAGCAATCCAACAGCATTCCATTTTTGTGCCGATGGAAGAAATAAAAATCACAAAGGAAGGAAGAGAATCTTACATATGCGCAATTTCCAATATCCTTTGCGAATATCTTTAGCGGGATGGTCTTGGGGTCGTCATTCTCTTTTCCCTCATTTATCCGACTGAGTGTAGGAGAAAAGGTCAGTGTTAAAATAAAATTATCATTTATCATAATATAAGCTTGGCCTGTGCAGTGGAGACTAGGATTCAGTATCTTATCTGTGAATAAAATATATCCATTGGTTATAAAAAAAATAAAAAATAAAAAAAGGCAGATATTCATCATGCCGGATCAGATGTTTCTCGTGAATTCATCTCAAACTTTCTGCTAGGCCCATTGATTCCTATTTATTCACACTGTGATTGTTCTCATTCATGTTGGCTTCTATTTAATCACTTCTGTTCCAGCTAAATCCAGATCCCCCGTAAGGGAAATTGGATTTGCAAGTTAAACATTAAGCAAAATAACAAACGCAAACCATTGCAGACAAATTAGTAAGGGGTATAACCAAATATTTACCTCTTGATGAGTGCCAACCATTTTTCCTTGTGTTCCTCGGAGCTGAAAAGGAGAGACAAGAGTGATAACTCATAATCTGAGGAGATCATTTTAAGAACATGTTTTGCTCTATTACATAACACCTACTGGCCTACGCCGCAGACTTTCTCCTAAGTTATGACTGCATTCCTGCCCGGAATGAATGTATTTGTATGTGTGTAGCATGTTTGTGCCTGATGTGTCTGAGTGGTTATCTATTACTCTGCTTTTACTGCGGTTGGGTTGAGCAGCTTTATGACTGGAGACAGCCTTCATGCTTCAGGGTTTATGGATTCTGTGGTTTGCGTGTTCAGTTTTTAGTCCGCTGCTAAAATGTACATCTGCATCTCAGTACATAATGTACTCTATCAGAAATATACTGGGGTGGCATTTCAGAAATATGTTTGCATATGATTCTCATGGAATGTCGATGAATGAAGCTATATAAGAGGACATTATGGCAGAATGAATTACTACTATTTAATCAAAGTAAGATATATCTTGAAAAAATAAAAAAGATAAAACTCTGTGTGTGTGTGTGTGTGTGTGTGTGTATATATATATACCTGAAGGTTGCCACACAGTTGCTCGTTGGCCAGCCCATGACGAAGCTCCTCTCTGGGTTTGTGCTTCCTTCACACACCTCCTCCATGCAGCTGGCCATCCACATCTCACACACTCGGACTTGGGCTTTCACCTTAAAATTAGTGGGAGACCTGCAGAAAACACAGTGTTGTATTAGCTAGACTAAGACTCCAACTAATGATTTTCATTATTTTAAATCAATTCATCTAATCTGGTATTTTTTCCATTCCAAACCATTTAGTCTAAAATGTATAAAATATTGCCTGTCACAATATTACATGCCCCATGTCCCAACATGACATCTTCCAATTGCTTGTTTTGTCTGGATAACAGTTCAGATACTCAATTTACACTTAACACTCATTTACATTTAACATGTAAAACAGAAAACCACAAATTGAACAGCAAATATGTGTTTAATAAATTTTTAATTATCAAAATTGTTGTTGTGTTTTGTTCAATCTGCTAACCAGTTGATCAAACCAGTTGATATTATTTAGGTCTGCAACTGATTATTATTTTTTGATTTTCGATAAATCTGTCGGTTATTTCCTCAATGTCCATCACTGCCTAAGGTGACGTCTTCAAATGTCTAGTTTTATCCATAACCCAAAGATAATCTGTTTACTGTTGTAGAGGATTAAAGATACAAGAAATATTCACATTTCAGAGAATTTACACCTTCTTTCTTAAAAAATGACTGTGATTATCAAAAAAGTTGCTGTTTAATTTAACATTTGATAACTAATCAATTAATTCTGCAGTCAATTGATTCTTCAAAAATGGCTTCAAGGAACATTTAGGAAATATCTTTGAAACTCCAAAACATTCTGTTTTAAAAGCTAGCATTAAAAAAATTAAAGAAGGAGTACCACAAGGAACCTACTGGGAGCCCCTGAAATTTACAGCCATCAGAGTTTTCTTAAAAAAAATATATAGCTATAAACCTTGAACATATGGCAATTCTGAATTAGGAGACACTTAACATAGAAACAAAATATTAAAAGATGGGGCTATTTTCAGAGGTTAAAAACAGGCGTGCTCAGCAGAAGTGTATTTATCCACCACTACATCTGTGATTATACAGGGAAAAACTCCAACTGCACACATGTGGGAAACACACACACATACTCTGCTATTACATGTGAAGGCACGCAAATACACATACACATCAATGAACTTTCTTTTTTCAAATACACACATGCTAACACACATTCTTCTAACTCACCCTGTGTTCAGCCACAATGCAATAAAGCCAATTATAGCATATATTCGCTGTGCTGGAAGGGTCAGCTCTGCCCACTGACATGAGTCCCTAGATGGAGCACAGAGGTCCTGCTGTGTCTGCACTGAGGTGTGTGTGTGTGTGTGTGTGTGTGTGTGTGTGTGTGTGTGTGTGTGTGTGTGTGTTTGTGTGTATGTATGAAGTATGTAAGTACACAGAGCAAAAGTATGTTTCCATCTCTGCATGTCTGTGTGGACTTCAAAAGTGTAAATGTTTTAGGTTTCTATTTTCATACATGTGTTGCAGTGTTTGTGTGCTGGGTGGGGAGGCCCATACTGAAGGACCAAGGCAGGCCACTGTGGCTTTGATCTGAGCCAGGCTTCATATGGAGTTAATTGACTGGGAAATAATTATATGCTCGAAGAAAGGAGGCAGGGTGACGTGAAGGAAACATGAGCATAAAGGTAGGAGAAAGGGAGCAAAAGATAGCAGAAGGATATAGCTCCATCCAGATTTCTGTTTGCTATTAGTGTTAGAGAAACATCTAGGAACAGAATGAAATGTTTCTTCTTGGTTTCTCAAATTATCTTCACTGTATTTTTGCCTCCCTGTTCCCCTTTTACTTCACATACTCAACCACATAGACAGGCACATTTTCTCAAAACACACAGAAAAAAACTTACTTGGCCTTGGTGACGAGCAGTGTGTCAGTGAAGAGGAAGAGGTGTCTCTCCTGGGTCTGAAGGCCCGTCTTTAGCTGTGTTTGGGCGTGACCCAGGAACACACGGCCTGGACACTCAGCCAGGAAAGCCTGGACAAGGGGACATGACTCTGGGCTGACAGGTGACAGGCAGCTTTCCCTAGGGAACATAACCGAAACAAACAGACATACAGAATGAAATACTCTGTTGGAGAAAAGGGGAAAATTGTGGTCTGGATTCTTTGGAGGCATGCCTCTGAATAGCAGGTTTTGCACCCGAGCTTTGGCTGTGGTCAGGAAAATGCTCAAATTCGCTTCCTTCCTCAATAACTACTGCAAGATCTCCATAGGGAGAGGTACTGAGACACGGATTTGTTCAACGTAGCTACAACCCTTTAGTTAGAGCTCCTGTAACCTCTAAACTATAGATAGATATCCAACGAAAACTCAAAGAATCAAAATCAGTCTCATACTAGCTTACCATGAAACACAACCCCTTTAATTTGGATTACCACTGGGAAGATGTTAAGGCGCCTGCTACCATATGAGGAAACCAGCTGAATGATTGTAAACAGTGAAGAATCTAGTGTTTTGGTAGTGGCAAGCCAAGATTTAGAAGCTGAATTTAATGGGTTGGAGTTATCAGCTAAAGTGAATTTCCAGTTTTAGAAAACATTCAGTGGATAAAAGAGGGAGGAAAAACTTAAGCAAGATTGCAGCTGGAGAAAAAAAAAAAAAAAAGCAGAAAAATCTTGATTATTTTATCCATAATATTCAACTTCATGCTGGCCAAAACTGACCTCATTATTTCCTTGTACTTCCTTTTCCTCACAACTGCGCACATAATCAAGCATTGTCATTAGGATAAATATTAAACTTTTGGATCTGCAGTGAAATGGTTTGGCCTCAAAACACCCATTATGTTTCATCATGTCGGTGGAGAAATCGGTTAGATATTATTTGCATGTTCTGGAGCTGCACAAAGATGGCTCTGTTAACTTAAACAGTCCGAAACGGCTGAGATGGAATTACAGGAGCTGCTGCTAGCCTTTACTAGTATGAGGTACACTTTAGTTTGCAATGAACTATACATTAAAAACCAAATGTTATATAAAATCCCACTTGCTTAATAGTGACAAAAGTATAATCTTTTTTTTTTAGGTTCAAATCGTCTATCTAGTATGTTTTACTGCGGTATCTTGTGCCAATGACTGATGGATGCATGAAAACGGGGAATTCTTAGATGGAAAGGAAATGGTTTGAGAGCTCCATCCTTTCCTGTTTACCTTTCAGCACTAGATAAAAGACCTAAATCTTCACATACACGCGTCTACTACCTCTGCATTTCTGTGTCTCTTTCATGAACACAAACATGGAGACACACTTTCTGCTCTCTCACGCATTTACACACCCACATATTTGCATACATTCCTCTTTTCATTGTTTCTCTTATACATCCTTGATATCTACAAGCACACACACACACACACACACACACACACAGAATCCCTTTCAACAAAGCACTCAGTCGTTGTTCAAGTCTTGCTTGTTTAAGACTGAGAAACTTGGATTGGAGCTCTCCTCTTTCTGTCACACTGCAAACTCCTTCCAACTACATTGTGTAAGTGATTGGTTACGTAATTAATTAATGATGAATAGACGGCTGCGCTGAGTGCTTCGCTCTCGGTCTGTCTTTGTGTGTCATCCAAAAATAAATCAAAAGGGGAGTGAGTGAGTGAATTCAATTAAAAGCAATGATTGTAGCCAATTAAGTACTGATGCTGGGTGGGACAAGTTGCCCTGAGGCAGACCTGAAACTGAAGGCTCACTGAATCTTTCTGAATGTGAACAAAAGGGAGAATGGGTATCTCATTTTTTTTTTTGGTCAATAACACTAATAAAGGACATGACACTGTGTTGCTATAACAAATACAGAATCAGTTATTGTTCCAGGAAAAAGAAAATACTTTCCATGTGGTATACTGTGAGATTTTTTTTCTGTCCCGGACCCTCCTGCTGCTATAAATTATGCATTTCTTTCTTTCTTTCTTTCTTTCTTTCTTTCTTTCTTTCTTTCTTTCTTTCTTTCTTTCTTTCTTTCTTTCTTTGTCAGAGAGAGAGAATGTGAAATCTTCATTTTGAGCGTCAACTCCTCCAACATGCGTGTCAGTCTGTGCAGAACTTGTATATTTTTCTGAGTTTTCTCCGTCCTATTATCCACACAGATCCGGGAAATGCCCCTGTCAGAAGAGCCCCCTCGCCCCCTCGCCCCCTCGCCCACACACACAAACACACACACACACACACACACACACTCATACGCATGGACGAACCTTCTTGTAAAGCCCCTTTCACATCACGTTGCCCTAAAAAAGACAACATCTTCGGTATTCACCACACATCCCTCCCTCCTGAATGTAAGACTGACAGCTGAGCCGCCTGTCTTTTGAATCTGATAGATGTGCAGCTAATGGCTCCATTGTACGTCATATGATGTTGATAAATTGAGTACTCAGCCCGCCTGCGCGTACATGGCCACTTTTGTCCAGGCATGGCACGGTAGGAAGAACTTTTGACTTTTGGGAACACAATAAGTACGCAACACAGCATACTAATGTCCCAATGTCCTAGCATGAATATTTAAGCAGCGCTGGGTACGATTTGTATGTGAAGGTTAACGTATTTTATCAGCCTAAATCACAAAGTATAGACAAAATATTAACTTTGTCCCAGATGGCTTTCTAATCAGTGCAGCTGACAATCCCATTTGTCCGTACACCAATAGGGCTTTTTTTAGCCCTGATCCTGAGCCCTGTCTTTGATTAACAAAGTCCAATCCAATACTTATATTAAATGTATATGCTACAGTATGATATGATATGAATGATCAGCTTGAGATCTGCTTTGTTGCTGGAGCTACAAAGACACGTGCAATTGTACACTGGTGTTACAGTTTCTTCACTCACAGATGATCTTTGATTGAATGCAAACACTGGCTGCAGAGTCCACGTAAACCAACAGAAGATAGCATGTAGTTTAATTTTGGCCTGTCATCAAGTTAATGTTATCAGAATTTACTTAAATTAGCGATAGCTGATATGATTCGCTGCTGGTGACGTCATTTTAACCAGCGGTCAGAGGTCAGTACTGACACGTACGTAAACTGGTCAAACTGTTGACTTGTTTACAAGCTGTCACCCTCTGTGTGTCATCACTGAGCGAGACATTATTCACTTGTTGTTACTTCCCCAAATAAAACTCCAGTAACAGAAAGAGACAGAGCGAAGCTAAACACAGCACAGTCAGCAGTGAGCTTGTGCAGCAATCACACACATATGATTCAATGAGTCCTTATGCCATGTAGGCAGGGAAAGACAAGTTAAATGATGGACACAACCATGCACACACACACACACCTTTAAGTGTACACCCTGAGGACAACAGCTGGACAGCTGTCTCTTTCTCTTCTCCCTCTCCCTGTTTATCTTTTCTTTCTTCTTTCTTTTAAATCAGACCCAGTAGCTTAACATGCGCAACGTCTATTTCATATTTCACATCCCTCATCTACACCCCTGCTGTCACTGCAGTACAACAATGTAACATCAGCTGTCAGATGGTCGACCCGGACCGAGCAGACTGGCTCCATCAGGGAAGCTGTGACACACTTATATAACTCTGTCCCTCTGCTCAGCTTTATTAAAAACCTTTATTTCTGATCACCATTTAACAGAGTTACTTCTCTTTTCCAAACAGTAACTGTATCACCAACTGTTTGTCTGCGGCTGATTTGTCTCACGAAGCAAATTTGACTTCTCTAAAAGATGCCAACCTGTTTCCTATTTAATGGTAACAGACAGAGCACGTCTGAATGAACAGAAGTCTGCTGCCTAGAGGACAAGCCTTCAGTTTGCTCTTGTGTTCCTAACACAACAACTCGGGGGGGGGGGGGGCACTGAAGGTGTGTGCACTTGTGTGGGAATGTGTGTGTGTGTGTGTGTGTGTGTGATTTGCCTATAAAGAATGACATCAACAGCAACTCGACCTCTTCCTCTCCCTCGTCCACATAAGCAGCAATTAACTGGTCAATGTGTGTGTGTGTGTGCACGAGAGAGACAGAAGAGAGCGAGAAGACGTTATTTTGCATAAACACACACACCAGTCTGTGCCGTCTCCTGAATCCACAGTGGCAGCTTTTGTCGATCACTGCAACAACAGTGCATTATGCACAGGGTCCAAACGTCTGAGACCACCTACTGTATGTCTTTGTTGAAGAGTTCCACGCTTCACGGGCGGATAGCTGACTGATTTTAATCAGATGATTTGACATGAGCCAGGATGTTTCTCTTCTTTGAAGCTGGTTTAAAATGTGCACGGTGCTGTTTACAGGACATCAACTCCTTGAGCTCAAACCTGCAAACATGCCAACTTATTCAGGCTTGTTGAAAAGCTGCCTGCTGCTGCTGGAAATGAGATTAATAAGAGTAGAGTTTGCAGGTTGTAAAATCAAAACAATGAGCCGAAATATATATATAAAAAAAAAAAAAAAAGTTTCTTATAGCTGAGGCAAACTGTTGAGTCATAGTTCTTCTCACTGAAGACAGTGTGACCTCTGGATGTACTGAGACACTAAAGCAAAGAAAACCAAGCAGGCTACCAGATTTTTACCACCTCACAGATATGCCTACTTCTGGATTTATGCCTCAACACCACATATTTCCAGTTTAATGGCAAATTTTACAGACAGAAAGATGGCTGTGCCATGGGTTCCCCAGTATCCCCTATTGTGGCCAATCTACAAATACTTGAGATACCACCTCACATCGCTCTCTTTTTTTCTCTATTTCCGAATGACTCACCTCACTCACTCTGGCTGCACCTGATATTTTCAGTATGCAAACTATAATGTCATGGCTGCCCACAGACTCACACAATGGTCTCTGTATAGCCAAAGGTAACATAGACACACATACTGTACAGAGACGTGCGCACACACACACACGCACACAGAGGATGAGGTCAGACTACTGTAATTCTTTCCTTTTTTCAGTCTGTAAGAGATGTGACCAGAGGTTTGATATCTTTAGCAGAACTCACTATCAAAACCAGGAAATGTCTTTTGTATGATGTCATGTGAAGGAACGTGTCTTCTTGTGATTTCAAGGAGCAAATGTCCTCAAACAGAGAGAAAATAGCTTTTCACGGTTCAGTTTTTAATAATTTTCTCTTCTTCCAATAGCTTGTTGCAGGTTAATGCTCTGGCTTCAGATTGAGATTAAATTTATGGCTCCGTAATTACAGTCAAATCTGAACAGTTATATTAATATAATACAAGTGCGTGTGCAGAAGGCATTAATGTTTGTGTACAGTAGTATACATATGCAGAAAAAAAGTGAATGAAGAGATAAAGCGATGTCACATGCGTGCAAGTGCATTGGGTGGTTAACACACTGTATGTGTGAGCGCATGAATGTACACATCTGTGCTTTGCATCGGTGTGTGTGTCACACTGTGGCTGCTAGTGAGTGAGAGTGTGAGATCAGGAGTGTCAGCCAATCGTATGTTTTTATGCTTTTGGCTGCAGCCACCTTCCTCCCTACAGGACGGATTTCATTGCATGAGAGGGTGGGTTTACACTCCAGTTAAAACCCCGCACTGTGTGCCTGAAGGATGAAAGATGAGGTTATACTTCTGGATGATATGTAACTGTGTGTGTGTGCGTGTGTGTGTGTGTGCGTGTGTGTGTGCGCGTAGAGGTGATGTAAGTGGCTGAGATAAAGTCCAGAGAGTCTTTCAGCGCCTCCCGTCGTGATGGGAAATGCAGGACTGAAGTGCGAGCCACCTCGCAGATCGAGGGAACGGCTACTCTGTGATTTTACAGTATAATATTTCTTCTTTCTTCAGCTACAGTAACAACAACACACACAGTATGTTAGTTACTTTACCCCCTTCTGTAATAATAACTGAGCCGGTGCGATTTACTTGGATAAAAAGCAAAGCGCTTTCGCAATGATGAGTAAGCTGCAGGCAAGTATTGTTGGCAGGAACTCACGTATCCACTATAACTGTGTTAATGAGACTTTTGGGTGTTTTTATACAACAGCTACAAAAGCACAGAAATGGTCTGGAAAGCTTTTACCAAATATAAATGTACACAAAACAAAGCAAAATGAAATGTTTTACAAAAAAAAAACAGAAAAGAAAAGAAAAGAAAAGAAATAAAAGTACTCGTAGTAGGAAACGTAGTAGGATCACCTGACCGCTGTAACTTCACATCTCTCCTCTGGTGATACCCCCTGCACACACATATCCACATCCGGACATGAATGAACACCTCACACACTCACTGACATGGGAGGTGTTGACCCCAGGTGACCTCTACTGGCCCCCCCACACCTCATGATGAGAGGTCAAAGGTTAAGGGAGACAGCTGAGAGTGTCAAACCCTGGCTCCGTTCCTCGCAAGATTTGTCAGACACACACACACACACAATCTGATCAGACTAAGCGACTCTGTCAGTCAGCCTCTATTTGTCTTTCACTCAATAGTCTGCCTGTCTCTCCCTTTCTCTGTGCCTAAAGCAGAGTATAGTTGTCTTTCCAACTTTCTTCTGCACACAACACCCACACACACACACACACACACACACACACACACACACACACACGCACACCCACACACACACAGTGCCTGAGGAGCACTGACCTATTTAACAATGCAGAGTGTTTTGTTGAGCACTGATCTAAATGGTCCAGTTTCACAGCTCAATGTGCTGCAGCCCAATCAGATGTCTCTCTGCAAACAGCTAAAAGAGCCACCGGCATGCACACACACACACACATCATAAAAGATGCCACGTCAAGTATGATCACCAGGCTTTTGCTTCCATAAAGAGCTCTGTGACATTCCCAAAGGAATCCTTATGCCTCTTCCGTGTCACAATTCTTGACTGAACTTCAACTTTGGTTTCCTAAATCCCCCGAAACAGTACATGAGACTTAGCAAGCAAAGACTAGTAAACAAACACTCTCCCCAAGCGGTTTGTAATGGCTTATTTCCGACGCTGTTAATGGAAGAGGAAGAGAGCTATACGATACAAGCGTGATGAAAAGTCTGATAGCAGCTGGGAGAAGCACAGTAAGTATTTAAACCTCGTCTTAGCCTTGAATGAGTCCTAGTTTTGATGTTTGCGACACATTTAAGGCAATGTGGGAGGAATGCCTGAGACTTGTGAAAACATTCAGTCAAGTCAGTTTCAAACATGTTGTAATCTTTATTTGTCCAGAGAATGTAACCATCAGGGCTGCACGGAGAGGAAGCACAACCTCCCACGTCTGCTCTCTTCCTACATCCAGATTTTCCAGACAGTCTGGTGATTTTAACCTGCAGCCTGTTTCCTCTCTAATCTCTGTGCGAGCACTGCTTTAGTGTTTCTGAGCTGAATCGCAAACAGAGTACGCTACTGGGCTCCTCACTTTTCATCTGACGTCTGCCATTATGAACGTTGGAAAGTTATTGATAAAGTAATTATCAGTCCTAAACATCTACATTTGTACAAAGTTTTCTGAAACTATTTCCCACAAGGAGACGCGTTAAATAAAGTGTTATAAAAAAAACAAACTACAAATTGCTCTGAAAGCAGTACAACTCTTTTCCAGTGATGCTCTCTGCAGCAGCTACATCTGTAAAGCCAAATCTTTGCTCCATTGAGGAACTGTAAGCCAACAATGATTTCAGCACCACAGCATCTTTCTTTTTTTTTGGAAGCAGGCTATGTGTGTTTGTTCATACCTTGATGTACTTTTTGATCTGGTAAGTGCTTTGCTGATGACCAGCGAGGGAGCTGATTGTCGTCTCTGGGCCAAGGTCTTCATCTTCTACACAGTCAGAGAGAAGGAGGGAGGAAATGGGTCAATGCAAGAGCGAACCGAAGGTTTGTACCATTTGGCAAATACCATATAATTGTTATAGAGAAGAAAACACGTTGCAAATGATACAGTCAGAACTGTTGTTGGCTGTGGTGAAAGCAGGAAATACAGACAGAGAGAAGGGGGGGGGGACTGGGACTGGAAAAAAAAAAGAAGTGGCAGCCGTAACCAGTGAAAAGAGGAAGTGGGCTAAATGGTAGAGGATAGATTGAAGCTTAAAAATATTCCCACTGTAACCTGATAAATTGTAATCTCCCACACAAAAATATGAAAGGAATCTCTGTGGACTGGCCACTGCAGCTATTTCATTTAACCCTAATCTATTTAAAACATACCAGAATCATGTGATCTGCATCCCACCCCAACATACACAAAGATCATTCATTGAGGGAGGCCGACAATAGACACAGACGGAAATGAAATTAGACTTTGCTTCCTAAATTTATTTTGCAATGACTTAAGGGTAAGAACTAAAACAAGGTATGACTCATGTTAGAGTTAACGCTGTATTGGACATTTATGTCACTGTGACAAACACAGTGACAGACAGACTGAACCGTGAACCTGAGAAAGCGTCTTTTTCTGAGAAATTAGGCCTGAATGCACAACAGTGACATTTGTAAACTGACAAGTCTGCAGGTGTGAGGTGATTGACAGGTGGCACGCAGCTCTGATATAAAGACACGACATAACAATGAGGCTTCTTGTGAAAAACAAAAGCCCTTATGTCTGAAATTATGCTGACTATGTGCAAAAAAAAAACAAAAAAAACACCAGTGTTATCTTTTTATCTTACCCTGGTGTATACAGACAGTATAGTATTTAGGATACGCATGTATCTGTCATGCACATAATTAACCATCAGACACAAACAACCTCATGAGAGGAAAATGAAGATGTGGACATTCTACTTTTATTGTCTTTGTCAGTGATGATAAAGAACAGCTCCAGTTTCAAAAAAAAAAAAAAAAAAAAAAAAAAAAAAAGCCGAAGAGAGAGCAAAACCTTCCAAACCAGGCCAAAGAAGAAAAAAAACCCAAACCGCAGCAGCAACATTTGAACAAAGCTGGGAACAAATCTTACTGTAATGTGACGTGTTGTGATTGAAAACAGTTGGGAATATTGGAGGATTGCAGCATATCAACATCCACATAGATTACATGTAATGGAATCTAACCTAAAGTTATGACTGCGAACCATCATGCATTGATTTTAAGGTTCCCCTGTTGCCAAGTTTACATGGATCATGGTTTACCTTGTTTCTTCATTTTTCTATTTTTTTTTCTTCTTCTTTTTTTTTGCACTTTTTGGCGCATGCAGTTGCGGCCTTTTTAAATAAGCGCTGGAAGGTGGCGCTGTTCACTACAATATCTCTGATCCGCCGCTGCGCAATCAGCTCATCTATCTACTGTATCACTGTTAATGACCAAATCTAGAGTTGAAAGAATGCAAGAAATCACTTGAGTGAGTAACCTAATCAGATTCATCCGATATATATATTTATTCAATGTTTCAAATTTTATAATTGTTGTTGTTGTTGTTGTTGTTTTGTGTTATAAATGCAGAGCGGGCGCAGTAATCTTTCCTCTGTTTGCTGGGTGACTCCTGTCTGTCTGATTAACTAATAATCTCTATCAGCAAATTACCCTGTTCTGTTTCTTCTCCAAATCTAAGCAGGAATGCGATTACTTTAACGAGTTGGTTTTTTTAATCAGTTTACTGAAGTCAGAATAAAGTAACATAAAATATCCAAATACTGCTTAACTACTACTTTGAGTCGGATAAATGTCCGTTTGTTAAAACGCAACCCAGTCAGAGCGGAGCCAACACCAGCAACTATTTTATTATTATCAAGTCAAAACTCTGACTGTGACTTGGACCATGTCAAACAACTGCTGATGAAAAAAATATATAATATAACAAATATTAGAAAAGCACGTTATTAAGATTTTATAGAGGAAAATGTATTTTCTATTCAGTCTTATACCAGTTGCACATCTTATAGGAGTGTAACTGGAATCAACTCATGGGTCTTAAAAGAGCGCACCGCGCGTCAGGACGCAGACGCTGCGTCAATACTCCAGCAGCACCGAGAGAAGCGTCACTGTTACCTTTTTACTGTCGGGAAGCTCCTTGCTGTCTCCCGTCAAAGAGTCGAACCTGTTCTGTCCCATCGTCCCCTGCTGCGGTGACATGGTTTCCATCAAGGCTGTATAGATCCACGGGGCCGAGCGCACCGGGTGTATATTCCCATGATACGAGTGTAAGTCCAACGTTTATCCGGCGGAGAACAGGACACGAGTCCGAAGAGAGTCCATGATGGAGAGGAGCTGATCCGGAGGAAGATGAGGTGAAAGCTGTCTGTGCTCCTCACTGTGACTGTTTCTGTCTGAGCGCCGTTTGTTCTGAGCGCCGCGACTCCGGTCCGCCTCTGCTGACGCTAATGTTGTAAAGTCAGCAGGGATGAAACACACGACATCCGGTTTTTACTCTTCAAAATATAGGTATTTACGAAACGGACGTTGACGTTTTAAGGTGTCATGCGGAGTATCAAACGAAAAGTGAAGATAAAAGGAAAATATTATTGACCGATATTAGTTGTGGATTACATCTCTCAATTTTATTGGCCAATGAAGTTTGCTGGAACAATACATTTATGCCATTACGAAAAAAAAAGTGGAGCAGGATGTTACAAATGTCAGCTTTACTATCAAATCTTTTCATTTATGCTATAAGAAGTAATTTATTTTAAGACTATAAAAATAGAAAAAGGCATCCCCAAACACAGACTGGGATATCGAGCTATAAAACTATAGTATTTGTATATTAAAAAACACCCCAAAAAAAAATGAAGTAACTAGCAACAACAAGAAAAATAATTTCTGCTTGTGATGATTATAATGTTTGTAGGCGGAATGTAGGCATATTAATATATAATTTGTTGTTATTATTATTATTCATAACAACAAATTATATTAGTATATAATTTGTTGTTATGAATAATAATAATATGTGCCTTGTGAACAACGCTATTACATGACAACATGAGCTCTACCTGTCTACCTGATTTTATCCATACTATAAAGAGACTAAATTTGTTCCTTATATTTTGAAGCCAGAACCAATTTCTGGTCATATCTAAAATGGTTTGACTCTTGAGCTTTTTGATTTACCTGCTTTACCTACTACCTACTGTGTGTGTGTGTGTGTGTCCATGTGTGTGTGTGTGTGTGTACATGTGTGTGTGTTTTTATTTGAAGGACCCATCATATATTTTTCTTGTCTGGCAGTCAGAGGCATATAGACTCTGACTGTTCTCATGCTACAGCTAAGCGGTTTGCAGAGGGTCCAGGCCAGGTGTAAGAATGTACACTCACAGCCAAGAATAACATGACTGATGAGGAGGAATGTCCACAGTATTTTTTTGTACATAGCCATGACGCATGACACATTTGCCTTTTAGTTACAGTATACCTCACTGTAGGGTAACCGGGTGGGAGTGTTTACTTTCAAATGTCTGAAGGCAAATCGGAGGGTGCAAACTCCCAGCAGAACTGAAGTTAATAAAGATCTGTTGACCCTGCAAACAGAGTTGTAGGATTTGGGATTATGTCTCCGGGTCCGTTGGTTTCACAGTTTTGGATTTAAATGTTGTACAAGAACCTGGAAGTGGACAGCCAAATAAAATCAACAGTTCTTTAAGTCTATTTATAAGTTTTCACGATTTTCAACAGACAGAGAGACGAGGCTGCATTTGTTTATTTGTCTATTTGTCTGCCACTGGGAAGAAAAAAATTAAAAATTCTCTAAATTTTCAAAAGTTTATAATCAGGGATGGATTTCCACAGTCTATTGCAGGTCATTGTCTCCTCTGAACAAACACAAAGGTATGCAACAATTGTTCCATCTTATCTGTCCCTTGAAAAGTGGCATGCAAATGATGATAAGAACATTGATAGTGCTCAGCCATGCCCTTTGATCATATTACGAGCTGCATGTGTCAACAGCCACAGAATACTGTTGGGGCTTCAGCATGCAGAACAGCTTCAACATTTGTTTCACAGAAAACTACATTCCTTCACTCTGAGACTAAATCATCCTTTCATCAAGGGCCCAGCGTGGCCAAGTCACATTTGCTCCTGGACTGAAATTGCACTTTGCATGCCCTGGTTTAAGGGGTGAAATGACTGCTTTTGTTTCCTGCTGTTTGTCAGGAGTAGCCTGTCTGGAGGCATCCAAAGCAAAACGCGAGACTAAATTGAGGGTGTGTCAGTACTGCGGTTGGAAACGCCAGCGTTTGACCACGACTGCCACTGCACCGCGCTGTTTTGCTTCAAGCTCCTAAACGTTCCACTCTGTCACTGGAAGACGCCGGGTTGCGACAATAAAAACTGTATATGGGTTTTCTTTCAGTATCCATGGCAAAAGCAATACATTTCTCCTTGATAAGTTAAAAAAAAACACACACACACACACACACACACTCCAAGATTCTCCTCACGTCTGAAACGAACAAGTGACTGGTCAGGGAGAAATGGCAAACCTAATCTGCACTGGCGATTCTCCCCTCGAATAAAAGACAGCCAATCAATATGTGTCCTTGTGAATTTCATCTGACATTTCTTTTGAAGTGTGTCTGAAAAGGAATGTCTCCATCATGCCCTGGGAGTCTAGTCTATTGCAGAAAATAGAGTCAATTCCAGGAAGGCTAAATGAGCCGGAGAGTGTCCAGAGCTCTGACAGGAGCTCTGCATGAAGGCTGTATTTTTGCCTGCGTATGGTTGGGGTGTTAGGGTTGCACTTTGCAATGCAAATACACTTCCATGCACACACACACAAACACACACACACACCATATACATAGCTGGGTATCTATTTAAAGAGCACTCTGCCCTCCCTCCGTTTTAAAACAAACACGCTCATGTACGGGGAGGTTGAGGAAAGGCCGCGAGGGTGTGATGAGCAGTTGTGAGAGAGATGAATGGATGTGTGACGGATGACAGATGACAGAGATGTTTCAAGCAGAGAGAGAGAGAGAGAGATAGATGTTGTGATCCAAAACAATATCCGCCATACCCAGTTTGGAGGCCTCTACCACCACCACCGCTGCCGCAGCTGCTTTAAGAAGTCAGACTTCCACGTCGCCTGCCAAAAATAGACAGCCTTTTCCTTTTTTTTTCTCCCTATAAATATGAATAATCCAGAGGTTCCGTTTAAATGTTATACAGGAACCGGAGACAACAATCATTATTTGTATGGATACATGTAAATATAGTTTAAGTGAAGAAAAGATTAATGCTGTAATTTTTGTGATGGGGACAGTCTTGAAGAACCACATTAAAACTGCAGTTTGATTGACTTTTTATGAAGGACTTATATGGTTAAGAAACCATATGAGGCTTTAGTAATTTTAATAGAGTTATTTTACTGTTGCATTCATGATGATGACGATACATTTGAGAGTGAAGACATGTTTTTCATTTCCACTTTTATTGTCGGCCATCATCTGCTTACCCTCTTTGGGATTTACGGATCCAGCCTTTGACACAAACATCGGGTCTTGTTATACAGAATGACAAGACGGAAATGTTAGCATTGCTCTCCACCACAGTCAACGTGTCTCTGTCTTTCTCAGTTTGTCTAAACACTGCGGCGCACAGAGAAGCAGAAGCAGAGCAGGCCGCCGAGACGTGTGTCCTCGAGACAAAGCCTGCGGTGAGAGGGAGTGACTCAGGTGGAGGAGATGGAGGGGATCTACATCTACATCTAAACAACACTGTGTTGGAGATGGAAACTGTGGGTTAGCTGACCACTGCCTCTACCAAACCTGGCTCGAGTGGTATGAGGTTTTTGTTTCTTTTCTTTCTCTCGGGTTCCATCACATCAAGGTCTTTTTAAACCAGATAACGTCCTGAAAGCTGTAAAATGTAAGCTAACTTTGGTTGTTTTCTTTGGTTTGAGCCAAACAGGGAAAGTTTAATTAGTTAGTTTTGGTTCAAATTACTAAATTGCCACCAGACCTTGTTAATTACAGTCTTGTGACTAATAATTAGATGGAATACTGCACAGTTATTATCAGGCTAGAGAATCCAAACTCTAACCCCAGTGTGTATTTCCAGTAATAAGCCCATAGATCTTGCTCTCAACATATTTTATGTTCACCTCCTCTGGAATGTGGAGGCAGAGATGAATATCTCAAAACCTGAACCAAACCAAACCAAAGCTGTCTGCATGGCTGTAGAGACCAACCCAGATAAGACAAAAATATGTCTTTTTGTGATTTGAATAAATTGACCCCTCCAGCTGGGGTTGTTCAAAACCCATTCCCACTGCCCACCCATCTGAGACGGTGACACACACACAAACACAGACACACACACACACAGACAGGCGATCATTCAGTCAGTCAGACAGAAGATACTGAAGAGAAACAAAAGAGACAGAAATCAGAGAAACAGACCGTCTGAGCCTTGCTGTTGGTCTGTTACATCTGCTCTCTCATTGGGCGTGCACACACACACACCCACACCCACACACACACACACACACAACAGACCCCTCCTCCTCCTCCTTCCAGACCCTCTAACCCTGCTAATCTGATTAGTGCAATCTACCTACAGAGTCAGCGACGCTACTGACACACTGCCATGTGCATGCTTGAGTTTTATTGTTGTTGTTGTTGTTGTTGTTGTTGTGGTGGTGGTGTCCATCTTATCCTTTATCACATTATAAAGCAGTACATGGACATAAAGATATGCCTTTTTTTTAATATTCTTTTTTCCTCTTTTTAATTCTAGACATTTGAAGGTGTTTTGTTTTTTTTATTTGTATGTTGTTTGTGTTATTGCCTTGATTTGTAATTTAGCACCATATGAACGAAATTAAATAATAATAATAATCAATTTTAATAGTTCTTCCTGTGCAGACAGTTTTGTCTCATCTTGGTTCCTTAATCAAATAATTTGTGTCTTCCTCTGTATGTGTGTGCGTGTGTGCATGTGTGTGCGTGTGTGTGTGTGTGTGTGTGTGCGTGTGCGTGTGCGTGTGTGTGTGCGTGTGACACAAGTCAATTAGAGGATGCAGCACGGCAGGTTAAGTTATTTCCTCGGGGCTGACAGGACTGTTTAGATTTTTAGATTTTAGTCGGGGAGGTTGTGCCGGTGTCAGCAGCAGGTTCAATCAAACAGGGTTTCCGTGTGAGAGCAGCAGGGGTCCCGTGTGAGCTTGAGAGTTCAGATCAGCCAATCAACCACCTCATGAGATAAGACTGGGATTTTCTTGGACATGTGGGCACATTGTTGAAATACAGAGAAAGGCTCCTGTAAGATGAGTCAATCATTTAGTGTCGTGTTTCCTTCACTGTTTAAACGTCCAGCAAATATCCACAGTATTACAGTATTATCAGTATTATCAGATTAGAAAACATTTCTATGTGTTGTCCTGAAGTGCTTGGACCAACAACACATGTTGTTGTTTATTTTGGAGTATTTGTTGGATTTACGTAAAAAAAAAAAAGTAAGGATGTGGAAGTTCAGGTAGGCAAGAGGCATTTATGTATGTGTCTGAATTTAATGTTGTCCTATTTTACCTGTAATTACAATCTCTCTCTCTAACATTAATCAAATTTAATGTAATCACATGTGTATAGGGATCTATAGGGATTTGTAGATGATTTGATTTTCAAGCACAAAGCAGTCACATTTTCCAGAACAGTCGTGACCCAGCTGAAATGTCACTGGCAGCTCGAAGGAACGTTTTGCTCTCAAACAGTTTGCAGTGGATCAGCTGGCAAGTTGCCGACAGCGTGCAGGGGCTCATTTTGTTCAACAGGTTGAAGCGTCATACTGGTGCTGCAAAGAATGCATTCATTTCTCCATTTCCCCTTCATTTTAAATTGTTAATTTAAAATTGTGGAATATTTGTCGGTGCCATCTCCTCACATGTGAGGACTTGCAGGTTTTCTCTGGCTCTAGAAACATGAGATGGACACATTAACAGCATCATTATTAGTTGCACTTGCATCCCTACTTGCTGATCCCTGCAATAGTTGTATAGGAATGCAGTCCGTTGGCTCGTGCATCACAAATGTGTTACCACTACTTACCGTTATTATTGTTACTAATGTTGATACTACTTTTGTCAGTCATCCAAATCCATCCAATCAATCCCTTTGCCCCCATGCTACCACACAGCCGAGGCAATAATGTCACCAACCAGACAAAAGCATTTGATGTATATGTTCATATCCGCTCCGTCAGTTAAGCCCTCTTAGGGGGGGCTTTATACCCCTGACCTCATCAGACCTGGCAACAATGTGTCTGACAGCTTGACAAGGCGGAGCAAAGAATTAGGCTAGATAGAAAACATCACTTCCTGCAGTTAGTGCTGCTCCTCAAGTCAATCTATAATACACGACTGAACTTTAACAGCTGACATCTTAAATGTTTATGTAAATGTTTGCCTCTCTCTGTGATGCTTGGCATTGGTTTCTGTGGTGTTTCTCCACTGAACTTACTAGAAATCACATGTCAGTCTCACTGTGGGCAATGCTGCAATCTCCTTCTCTGCAATCTCTGGTTTTCTGTTGATGAAGTGAATATATGTCTTTTTTCTTTGTCTGTTCAGCTATGGTGGTTATCGCTGTTCATGCTAATCTTAAACGCTTGAAAAAATATAAATCTAGTAGGTCCTTCAAATCTTGACCTGGTTGTACCCTAAATCACAACAAGCTGCATTTAGCTACTATGTTAAGGAACCAGCTTCTTGATCTTAAATGGGCCCAGACATTAGTCACTTTCAAATCAAAATGACACACTTTTATTTTGCTTCACTTGTTTCTCTTCTGCACATCTAGTCTCTGTGTTGGAAAGATGATGTACAAATAAAATTGCCTTGCCTATGTTCAAAAAGAGAGAAAGATATGTGAAGTATCAACAGTGGCATCGCTGTGACAAGCATCCCCTTCAAAAGGCCACTGAATAATCTTGACTTAAATGACATTGTCATGTTTTTAATGTGTCTGAAAGCCCAGCGGAGGGGAGCAGACAGGGAGCCGAGAAAGAAAAGCTAATCAGGAGCATTTCAACGAAGGGATAAGTGTGTTTATGTACACTTCAGTCAGCAACTTCAACTATTTATCACTGATGGTGTGGGTGTGTATGTGTGTGTCTGTGCACACAAGAGAGAGTGTGTGTGTGTGTCTGTCTGTGAAGTCCATCTGCCAGTGTTTATGTGTGTTGTGTGAGCACGTCAGTCAGCGATCACATTCACAGCGTCAGCAGGGCGCTGTGTGCGAGCTGCTATCGCTACCAGCCATCTCTTATCGGCCCAGCAGAGGTTAAAGGTCAAGAGGTCAAAACTTGCATTCCACCAGAGGTCAGGATCATTAGTGGATGTTGAACGGCCGCATTAAACATGACATCAATGTAATTTTACATTTTGTTGAGACTCGTAGAGTGTATCTTCCTGGTTAATGAACATTACAAGCAGCTAATAATCAAAAGATCAAAGGTCAGAGCTGCTCAGCCAGCAGAGATATTATGTATCACAGACAGCAGACCACTGTAAGAAAATGAATCGGTCTTCACAGTCTTTTAAAATACAATAAAACATGTGGATACCACTGACAGTATAAACCAGTGCGGATGGAGCGACTGTACGGCAGCTTGTGTGGGACATAAAGAGAGAGGCTGATCTGAAGGGGAGGGAGCCGCTCCTAAAGTTGTAATTTGACAGGATCCAGTGTGAATGCAGCTTCACTAACTGGGTAGAGAGAAAAGGGAAGGCATGGTCTGGATTTTATCAAAAGGCAAGTTGTGTGTGTGTGTGTGTGTGTGTGCGTGCGTGTGTGCGTGCGTGTGTGTGTGTGTGTGCGTGCGTGCGTGCGTGCGTGTGTGTGGGGTGTGTGGCGTGTGTTAATGAGAGTAGATGGCACGTCTTGACTATATAGTTCCAGAAATAAACTAGGATCTGGTCCAGAATTGCAATGTTGAGCGTTTTTTCCATTTTCTAGCCACAATTAACCCACCTAAATCTGAGAACACACAAACTCTGACGCGAACCCAGTAATTTTAATTTACTCACGCTCACAAAAAAAAGTGTCAGATGCACACAGAAACACACACACACAAAAACACACGGCTCTCTTCCTCTCTGCTTCCAGGGAACGCCTGTTGCTATGTATAAATGCACTGTAGAACCGCTGTGGAGCCGTGAGTGCTGTAATTGTTGTTTTTTTTTTGTTTTTTTTTTCTCCACATTCATTCATGCACCCTGTCAAATCAAAGAGAAACATGCCGCAGTGGCCGAGAGCCAGTTGGAGATATCAAGACTTTTGGGCTGATGCCATCCTGCTGTGCCAGCATTTGTGCGTGTGGTCGGTTTTTGGGTATGAAATGGGGTAAAACCCAGGAGATGAGTATGATATATAATATCTTTTTGTTTATAGAATACGAGCAGTAACCTGGGATTTTTAGCACGTATGCATTCTTATGTTTTTGTGCCAAAGTTGACTTGTATTTACTGACACTGAGGTAACCTGCAACAACACATAAACTTTTAAATGGAGTTTTCAGGATTGTGAAATGAGATCTCACAGTTCACTCATGTGGCAACATTTGGTTTTATAAATGTCAGCAAAACTTGACCAAATGTGTCGATAGTTTAATCATACAGTACATGCATGCATAGTGCGTGTCAAAAAGTTCATCCTGGAACAAAGCCCTCGCCCCAAAAAGCTGGACGAAACTTCACTGAAGAGGCTGCAGATTCTCCTTTCTATGCCTCCACATGTACACTGGTATACATAGAAACCACAGAAAAAAAGTACGGGTGGCATTTACCACAAAGAAAATGCATGTTAAGGTTTCTTCAATATTAAAGAACAACAGTAAATGTGAGAATACAAACCACACTCCGATCAATGATGAGCATTTTATAACTAAATTTCAGCTATAAAAGGGCAAAAAAAGACAAAAGAGTGATGCAGTCGTGGGAAGTAATGAGAATCAGAGAAGCAGCTCTGCAGTTTGATGCAGGATGTGAAGGATTCTCCTCAGGCTCATTGTTTCATCATTTAAAACAGCCAGAGGTGTTCTGGCTGATGTCCATGTTACAGTATGTGTGCAGGAGGAGAAGTTTTTCTTACTTCCCTTAAAAAAGTCTGATGTTTTAGCTGCCACAGTGAAAGTGCACCACAATGAAAAAAAAACAAAACAACGAAACTGCTGATATCTGCTCATCAAAGGCTTTCTGATAAAGAGAGGCTGACACAACAGACTAGGAATTGTTACAGTAAAGGCCCTGATACATACACATTTTTATGTATTGTGTATATATAACAGTTTTTAAACTCTGCTTCATTACAACTTTGGTCGTAGTTTTGTAGTTTTGGCTCATATCAGTTGTAATAACTCACTGGCTGGGAGCATGGTAACAACATGGAGAAAGAAACAAGTGGTTTTAGTGGTTAGCTTTTTTCACAAGTCCAGTATGAACACACTACATACTCATAACAGGAATAAGTATGCCGTGTGTATTGAGACATAGCTTGAAGGTTTGTGGGTGCAATTCTTTTTTTTTTCATCCAGCCATGGTATCTGTCACTGCTTATGCTAATCACCCACCGTTCCTTTTGCCTTTGTTTGTTGGTGAAACAAAAGGCTGCAGAAATGCAGAAACCCTGTAAAATGCATCACTCCATTTACACCAGAGGAATTATTTCCAGGGAAGAGCTTCCAGGCAGAAAATGGAAAAACGACTCTACTGTCATTGTGTTATATCAGACAGTTATAGAGAGGATGAAATGGATGATTATTTATATGAAAAGTGTATTACTTAAAGTACTGTTTGTACTGCTGCTAACTGCACAATTGCCCTCTTTAAAAATCTCATATTAATCCTTGTCTTTCACTGTCAGTAAACTTGGACCAAAAATTGAATGATAACACTGAACAGAAAATAGCAGTTTGTGATTTTCTGAAGATGGTTTACAGAGGAGACTGACAGACAGAAACAGATAGAAACTTCTGTTTATTTCTTGGCAGTGTGCCATAAAAAGGCAAAGGGACACACACACACACACACACACGCACACACACACGCGCGCGCACACACACACACACACACACACACACACACACACAGGCACATACACTTGCATACACACACCCAGAGCCAAGTGGAAGCATTGACATAAGTCATTAAAGCCTGTGTTGCCATAGCAGAGCTCCAGCTACTGTGGAGGAAAAATAGAGGCATCACATAACAAAACCTGGGCCTAAAATAGCTCTGATGAACTGATTGGATTGTGGTTCTCTCTGTTTTCATCTTTTCTGTCTGTGTTTTTTTTTCAGCCTGTCTTTTAATTAACATGTGGAGATTGGCTATCTTCTTTCGCTGCGTCTCTGCAAGTGAAAAGCTTATCTTTTGAAAAGAGCTCTGCGAGACAACGTTCACGTTGGTCAAGTATGTACAGATATCTGATTTATTCAACACTGGCAACACTGGTGCTGGCAGCACGGTGGCTTATTATGGCTGACAATGCAGATTAGGGAAATAATGATAATTAGACTTGGTGGTTGTTAAAGCAACATTTTTCTAATGGCTGTGCAGCTTTAGTTCATTTCAACCTAGCTGACAGCTATTTATGATGTGTTCTTATCACATTATCACATAAAAAACACACACTTTTCTCTGAACAAAAGGGCAAAAAACATGAATCTGTTTACCCCCTTTTGTCCTTTATGCAGCAATATTTGCAGCGTATCATTTTGCCTATCATATTTGCAATCAGTGTTCTATAAAGGCTTCCTGTTAGCAGAAAACTTAACCACAAGCTTTAACTTTAGCCATCATGGTGTTAACTTTCTTGTTTTATCAGTCTAACCAATGTGGGACTGCTTTGAAACAAGAAGATAATATCAAAAAACATGCAGTGCTCATTTTCACAAAGTAATGTGTTGGTTTCTTCTATTAGCATGCATAATAATACAAAATGTCACCATTTGCCAGGTGAGAAATCTCAATCTGTCAGTGTAATCGTTACAAAACAAGTGCCGACTTAACAGAAAAACACAGATCCAGACAATATGTTTTTCTAATAATGAACATAACACAGACTCTTCCTAATTTCTAATATTCATAAGGTTTCCAAAATGTTGTGTTGTCTGACCTAAACCCTTCTCTTTCATTTTCCTGGGATCCAGCATCATTTTCCTCAGTTTTTGTCTCTGTTGTAATCCGTCCATGTGATGTTTAGTGCCAGATTTACTGATGAATCAGTCCGTCTGATGTGTCTCTATGCACATCTCCCTCAGGCTAGCTGCTTGACCTCATACATCGTCTCCATCACTTTTCTCATGCTTCCCATGGAGAAAATTCACAGAAACTCTTTTCTACTCTGTGTTTTGTTTTTGTTTTCTTCTTAATTTATTTGGCTATAACCAGCCAGGCTATCAGGTTTCACAAAGTGTGTACATACTGTAAATGTGTGTGGACTTCAAACAGCATGGATGAAAATAGACCTGTGTGTGTTTTTACACTGGGTCAGCCTCAGAAACCCATAATAATAACCCAATCTATCACCGAATTACTCCACGGATGGCACACCACTTCTCCGCACACACACACACACACACACACACTGCTAATACAACAGTTGTGTTTGGTGGTGTTGCTATAGAAACACATTGAGTGAGATGTTGTTTGGCCACACATACTGTAATACACTTCTTTGTCTTTGCATCGGGGACATTTTTACAACTGTTGAATCTCGAGTGTGCATGGCAGAGAAGATTTTAGTGTAATTTATGTCACGAGTGGTTCAAGGCAGAGCACCAGTCACAGTGCTTATTATCATATTATGTTGTTCATGTATGCAGGGGTCTCATTTGCAGTCATTGTGCTTCTTTGGATGTACAGTGAATTGTCTGCTATCAATGGTGCAAAGCGGTGATTCATTAGTGTGGAAAGTGTCTCATCTGCTTTATCTCACAGCTTTATCCAAAAAGACGTTTCCTAAATTGCTCAAAGAGCCACATGATAGTTGTCAGTGTTGAACTTGTGAACTTGTGAGTGTCCAGTAAAGAGACAGTCCGTCTATTTTTGGTCAACCTGTGTATCCATGAGTACAGCAGCAGAGGGAGTTACCTCTGACTGTAGTTGTAGAAGTTAACGGAGGGGCAGCCAAGAGCTGCCAGGTGCCATCTCATCAAAAACCTTACCCTTTTTCTCCTTATATCTTGTCCATCCCTCCTTTCACATTCCACCCTTTTCTCTCCCCTAAATCCTAACCTTTTTTATTCCTCTCCTCTCCTCTCCTCTCCTCTCCTCTCCTCTCCTCTCCTCTCCTCTCCTCTCCTCTCCTCTCCTCCTCCTTCTTCTTCCCTTTAACCTGGGAACACAGGGTCAGTGGGACATAATCCCTCCTCTTACAGCTGGCCTAATACCTCCTGCCGCCACCCTGATGTCTCAGACTTTTCACAACCTGTCGTGTCACAACCAACGTCTGAAGCCGAGGAGATGTAATGCAGCCTGACATCAAATGCCTTGCTCTTGCTCTCTTCAGAGAAGCAAAGCTCTAATGATGACAGGTAAGGAGGCCTCACTGAAGGGGGGACGTGGGGTTACTGGTGAAAAATACTACTTGATCAAAAAACAGACAAAGTCTGAATTCTAATTGATCCCAAATGGTATAAAATGGACAGGTTCCTTTTTGGATCCCAGTCCCATGACATGTCCAAGTCTTAAGTCTTATGAAAGCAAGTCTCATGACAATTCTCAGGTCAATCAGGACACGTCCCAAGTCTTGTCAAAACAAGTCTCAATCAAAATCCAAGTCAAGTCTGAAGTAAAATCTTAAGTTTTAAGCCGCGAGTCACATGTCAGTATTCAAGTTCTAAAAGTGAGTCTAACTGAAGTCTTACATCACTTCCTCCTTTAGGAAAGTTAAGTCCCAAGTCCTGCCAAAACAAGTCTCGAGTCAAGTCCAAGTCGAGTCTAAAGTAAAATCTCATGTCCTCAAGGGTAAATCCAAGCCTAGTCCCAAGTCTTTTCAAAACAAGTCTTAAGCCAAATTCTGAGTCCTCACAGGCAAGTCTTAGTCAAGTCTTAAGCATTGTCCAAGCTAGTCTCAAGTCAGTTCTCAGCTTACATCACTTTCTCCTTAAAACCAATTCAAGTCTCAAGTCTTTATAGGTAAATTGAAGGTCAGCCGCAGGTCTCTGACTGCTATTATTTTCTCTGTGAGGTTTGATCGTACGAGTGTTCCAAGTCGGATTCAGCAAAGTCTCTTAACTGCTAGAACTTGTTGCAAATTGAGTCTGACTCAAGTCCAAGTCCAGTGTCAAGTCTCCAGCTGTGGATACACTTTCACACTGGCATAATAGAACGCTGTAATACTGAAGCTAAACTAAGACTGAAACCCAACATCAAACACATTCCCACCCTCCTCCATCTATTCCCAATTAGTGAACCAAGATTTGAAGCTCTTGATTTTCTAGTGTCTTTCTGTTTGTTAGGTTCTCTAGAAGATTTTGGTGGGATTCCCCTTTAAACAAGGACACCCTGTGGAGATAAAGTGCCAAATATTGAGAGAAATCACTCACACACGTGAGAACAATCGCATGCTTTCATATACCATGATTGTTAACCCTCTGAAAACCCTCCCTCCGACACACACACACACACAGACACAGACACACACACACACACACAAAGGGCTGAATATATACACAAGCAGCATACATGTCTAAATACATATACACTGCTTCAGTATGTCCTGATTTGTTATGACTTGAGGGCAGTAATGATACACCTGGAAGAGTCCGGAGATAACTTTAATGATACACTGTAATTCATGGCTTCTGAACATGAAACTCTCAGTCTGTGTGCGTGTGTGTGTGTGTGTGTGTGTGTGTGTGTGTGTGCGTGTTGATGGCTGTATAGCTGATATAGCATCAGACACAAGGCTAATGGCATCACCGGGCTGTGTTGAACACAAACAGACCCCCGTTCTCCAAACACACTGACCTCTGAGTCACACAGCCCTCCTCGTGGTTTTCCTCCTGTACGTTTTGCAATATTTGCAAATCGGTTCCTTCATCATTCCTGCACAGTGTGAAAAGCATTTAGCAGATGCTTGAAACATTCCTAACATGTGTAATTCATCGCAGTGAACACGAGAACATTTTTTTGTCACTGTTACATTATTGTGTGTGAAACGTGTTAAAACGCGGCCGATCTGAAAAGTCTGCACCTTATAATTACATAAAGTAATGTTCACTGTGATGGCTCCCACACCTCATTAGTAAGCACGTTGTATAAACACCCTGCGATTTGTAGTAAAGAGAAGCCAAATCACTCATATGGTGACTTAACAACTTGCCAGCATCTTGGGGAGTTTTAACTAATGTCCAGTTTTCAGGGTGACTGTTGTCTTTTTTTTTTTGGCTATTTCTCCACTAATCAACGACCGGGTGATTTTACTGTGGCATATACTATATACTGTACTGTGACATCAAAACAGCTAACGTCATGTCTTATTAGACATTTGCTATTATATTCTACCAGGATGTTAAATCTAATTAATTCTGAGTGTGTGTTCCTCTCAGTTAATGCGTAGATCAGCCATGATGTTCTGACCTCTTTACTGTTTTCAGCTAATATTTAGCATTATTATTCACTCTTAATAATGCTGTTGGTATTATTAATCTTTGACTTAAAAAACTGTGTCAACGCAAAGTTACTATTTGAAGGCTATATATTGACGCATAATATGAATATACAATACACCAAGCAGAAGATGCCTATAGGAAGGTAGGCTGGGTCACTGGTTTTTTGTTTGTTTTGGGTTTTGTGGGGAGAGGGGGGAGTCGGGGGGCATTGACACAGCTCACTGTGGACTGTTGCTAACGTACACTGAAGATTCCATGAAATCTCTTTAAGATTCTTGTTTATGTTTCTGTTGTTGAAGTGTTTACAATACAGACTGTGTAAAGCCCACAGTCCAATCCAACTGAAACCTTTAAGCTATGCCACTAATGTCAGTGCAAATCAAGAAATATTTCTTTACGAATTATTTGGGGGAAAAGTGAAGAATTATTAGTAGTAAAATCAAAATGTATGATCAGTTAGACTAAATCCATACATCTGTATAGTTCATTTACTCACAATAATGCTTTTAGATGCAGGTCGGTACAAGAGCAGCCCCTCTGCCAGGTTTATGAACAAAGAGCTGGTGGTCTCACTCCACACAAAAACAGCATTCCTCTGAGTCTGTCCGGTCTGAGCGCCACCTCATGTGATGCCACCTGACTTCCTACTGTTACACACTGACTCACACTCACACCTCTGTAATCCCACGCACCCAAATTCTATTGTGTGTGTGAACATAATGCATGTCAGAGATTGACAAAAATAACCAGCACAGACACACACACACACACACACACACAGAAAGAAAGAATAGATACAGGGAGAAATAGGAAAATAAAAAAGACTGACGTAGAGCAGGTCAGGTAGAGCTTACCAGGTGTCTAGCTGACCTATCATCCAATGAAGAGTAGTGGCCTCATACGGTCTAATAACCATATGGTTTGTTTAAGTTGCTAAATACCTTTGGAAAGATTTCTATGTATGATTTATCAAGGATAAGGCACATAAATTCAGTTTAAATGAAATAATAAAACAGAAACACTTTGATAGTGTTACTTTCTGAAGGATTTAGATGGACAAATACAGTATAGTTGGATGGCTGCCTAGGTGATCTATGAGAAGTAAAAGATGTCTGATCACAAACAGGCCTCTTCCAAAACCAGCTCAAATGTATTCAGTATCTGAGTCCTGCTTGCCAAAAAAGCGACATCAGGTATAACTTTATTTTAATAGTCCACTGTTGACTTTAACAATGAATAGCACATGTCAGAAGGCGTATATTTTTGTGTTAGCTATCAAATGCTCTGCACAATAGTGGCAATTGATAACAAGTCCACATGCTCACTTTAAGCATTGGACAACGGCATTAAATATAATGTATGTGTTGTTAATGCATCACATTTTTGAAATACTTGGTGTACAAAAGCCTTATGCTGTATGGTTCAACTGCATACAATCTGACATTAAATGATGTCACTCAACACCTATTTCCTCCCTGCCAAAGAGCACAGACCTGTTGCAAGAGTCTGAGGTCCCTTACCCAGAGAGGAGCTATGAAAAAAAAAAAAACCCTATTATTAGTTTCTGTTGTGTTCGCTACTGAGGCACTTTGAGCATCTGGCAAACATTGCTCAGACCCTCCTGGAACAGCTCAGCTCTTTCCAATCACATACAAATCTTTTTTTGGTCCACTGGCTTCAGCGGAGGCACAGTGAAGTGGTTATAATAACGGCTCAACTTATCCTTCAAAATACCATCAGCTTCACACTTTTTCAGGTCTGTGTTGAAATTGCAGTCCGGTGCCCATATTTACATTGAAAGAGGTTTTGCTTGCTGTAAACGTTCCTCCTGTTCATATTGACCATTATAGAAGACCCGTTTATAATGCACTAACAAGGTAAGTGTCGGGAGATAAAATCCACAGGAGGAACGATCACGTAAAGTTGTTTCAAGCATCATAGTTGGCACGCGACTATTGTTTTAAGACAGACCTCAACAATTGTGGACTTAATCCTTTAGCACAGATGTTTGACTGCTTAGACAGAGATTCTATATATGATCATATCTGTTGTTACAATCTATTATTTAAATATTGTTATGAAACAATTTTGTTACCAACAATTTGCAATTCATCAGCTCAGAAATGCAACAAGTGTGTGAAACATGTGGGGGGAAATATTCTGTATTCTGGTGTATTGCTGAGAAAGTAACAAATGAAATTAGCTCAAATAGACTTCTGACTTCCCACATAAAATATACATTATATATTATATTATACATATAAACACACCCATACACTTCTCACTTCCCACAATATTCCAGAAATGTGATCACAAAGGGAAATGCTGATTATCTAACCCTCCTCCCCAACATAAAGCTAGAGGAACTTACTCTGACACTGTGAAACTCCACACAGCTCCCAGCCCTGCTCCTCGCGTGGTCCACTTGCTCGTCCTCCATCCCTACTAACATCTCCATGTCTGAAAACCTCTGTCCTCCTGCTGGCATTGCTTGTGTGTCAATCAGATGTCTGTGCTGACAGCCGGACAGCTCAGTTGACAGCAGCTCAGCCTGTTTCTCCTTGAATTGCTCCTCCTCCCTTAGCTTTAATGTCTCCCTCCTTCCTGTGTATCTTTTCTTCTTCTTCTTGTTCTTCAGGTCTTCCTGTCAGGCCTCAGGTTCAGAAATGCCCTCCTCCACAGGTGTACAAACACCTGCTGCTATGTAGTTCCATTGAGAGGAAGAGAGAAACCTGCCCAGTAACAAACAGGAAAAGACAGATTTTCTTGAACTGATTCTAAAGTAATGTTTCTCTGTCTGTCTCTCTGCCTCTTTCTGTCTGGCTGGCTGGGTGGTTTGGTTCTGTCCTGTCTCCCCACCACCTCCTCCCACTCATTCCACTCCCGCACAAGCCTGTCTGGTCCCATTGGCTAGTCAGGTGGAAGGGGGCAAATCGGGGGAGGGGCTGAGGGCAAAAGCAGGAGGAGGTGTTGGGGACATGGAAGCGGGGTTACAAGAAGGGCAATACAGCGTCCTCCAAACTGTCAGTGGGGAAAAGGGGGGAAAATGGACTATTGCGATCATCTCTGATTGGGCGACATGTTGGTGTGATTTAAAGAAACAGGGGCATTGGTACAATTTCTATAATGTAAGATTCAGGGCCAATCAGAATTTCAAATCTTGTTCCAACACGAGGTTGATTTTCCCAGATCCTCCTCCTCTGCAAGGTTGAGGGGTCAAGAGGGGGGAGCAGAAACAGTGGATCAGTTGTAAGCCTCTTCCTGGACTCTGTGACTAAACAGAAAGAGATGGGGGCTCCTTGCAGCTTAAAAGACGCCAAACTGGAATTACAGAAAATAACAAAAACAAGAGCGAGATGGAGAAACAGAGAACCCAAATCAGCCAGCGAGCCAGACAAAATGAGATCAGTGGTCAAATAAACAGCGCTCTGTGTGTGTGTGTGTGTGTGTAGATAGACAGATACAGTACCACACTGGCCATTTTCACCTCCACCCACTACTGCCTCATTAGCCCTTTGCTATTCAAATGCTCCGTGCTGATGTGAGAATGAAAGGCTTTGTGTTGATCCCTGTGTGGAGACACACAAACACACACACACACACGTTTGGATGGGTAGAAGGTGTTTGTATGTGTGAATATTATATCACAGGATCAAGCATTTTTGTTAAATCATTGATTGATTTTATTGTAACTCTTAGTCTGTGCCTTTGCAATGCTGTGTGTATGTGTGTGTATGTGTGTAGTTCACACCATCACTATCCTGCTATGGTTACGGAGGTTTTGGCTCATAGAAACCAAAATACAAGGAAGCCAGACTGAGACTGACTTTCCACCTCTCCTGGAAGTTAAAGGAGATGAAACACTGTTGCGGGTAAAGGATTACAGCCTTCAGTCTGAGATTGTTTTAATGGCTTCAGTCACGTCGGAGGGGGAAAGAGAGTCTGTAGAGTTAGAAAGAGAGACGAGATAAACAATGACCGTCCATAACAGTCTGAGAATAAAGCCAAGCGACACTGTCGTTCTTGTGTGACTGATCTTTCAATCATGAGTTCAGAGGGCCTGGTTTCTCACTTTGCTGATGCCCTGAAAGGAGGTGAATTAAATTCTATGTGATCTAGATGCAATTCAGAGGCATTTTGATATCATATGGTTGCCATAACACTCATGAGGTCACGCGCCGCAGGAGTCAAGACAATCGCGATGGTTGAGACGGCTTCCTCAGTGGCCATCATCAAACACTTGACAGTATCCACAACATATAATGCAATGAAGATGTGTCTTATTTCAGGTGTTGTCATGGCACAGATGCATGCAGTGATCAACATTTAAGTACAGTTTACAGTGTCATGTATGGAGTGTGAAATGTGTCAAAAATAATTATGCTATTGCAGTGTTTAACTACAATCACTTATAGATTATAGATAGATTTTAAAAAAGCTGTTACATGTAACAGTTGATTAACAATTAAAATATAAAAATAAGAAATTGTAGAAATATCATTAAATCTTTGAAAATCAGTGAGGCTATTTACATTTATTCTGTCTCTATCAATTGAAGTCATTTTTTTTTTCTTTTTTTTTTACAGCCAATATTTCTTCACCAATGTTTGGCTCACATCCTCTTAAAAAAATGAAATGTAACCTGCCATTTCAGACATAAACACACAGAATTATGATCTCTGACACGAAGCAGGTGTTTTAGTTTCCTCTCTCTTGGCTATTTTACTTGATAAATTACTGAAACAAGCAAAAGGCATTCCCACTCCAGGATTACAGTGAAAATATGATGTGCATATGAGAAAAGTATTTTATGACGATCCATTTATCCTGTGCTGACCTTCCCACTCCCCCCAGAAATCACCCCACTTGTTGTGATGAGCTGCAAACTCAAACAGCAATCAGGCATTAAGATAAGATATTATATTTAGACAGCCTGTAATGGCTTTTTTATTTTTTATTTTTTTGGACTCTTTCTCATCTAATTTCTCACTCTAGCTTAATGTCCTCTCTGGACTCTTTCCCTCTGTGTGTTTATATTTGCCTCGTGCTCCAATTTCAGTGGTTTATAAAAGCAACGTGTATGTATATGTAAGGATTACACTGTTGCCGCCATCATTCTGGAGAAAGGACATCGCTGTGTGACCTGAAGAGACATTTAATGTCAAACGAGAATGTCTCTATGCTGTCTGTCATCCCACAAAAGGCAAAAATTGATCTTTTTTTTTTTATCTTAAATGCTATTCCATGCAAGGAAAATGATGCTGATAAAATGAGTCCTGAATCCACACATCAGATGCAGGTACATGTACACTGTGTACCCACTTAACATGAGTGAGACGTGTAATTCAGGAACATACATATTTATAGCTGTAACGTCTTTGAACGCCCCGGAGCGGTTATGGAAACACTTCATTGAATCATGATGAAAATGTCGGTAGCTGGTTTATCTAATCAAAACAGCCAACATGCATCAACACAGTAAACTGAGTGACTGGTCTGGGTCTGGATCAATTGGATCATGGCTCAAGCTTTCATAATGCCAAACAGACAGCTGACAAAGACCAGCCGACAAAGAGTTTAAAGCAGGCAGAGGGAGATACAGGATGTATAATAATAATAATAATAATTAGCATTTTAGCTGAATGTCAGCCCACAATCACAGTCATGACTTCACTTCAGCCAGCTGAAGAATGAGCATCTGAGATACGGTCTCAGCACTTTCACCAATACTTTAAATTAGCAATATCTTCTTTATATCTTTATATTGTATATATAGTTAGATTATTGATATTATTACATCATGATTATAATTTTTTTGCAGTAGTAATTCAATGTCTGTCTTTGTAAAGTACATCCTAAAGTGCATCAACACATTCTACATAAAGCAGGGGGCGAGATTCAACCATGACTTCAGTATTATCATGTCAGACATGTAGATTGTCTTCTTATTTTACACAAAGTGATGTGATGATTACTTATAGTGTACTATTAAACACATACATGACTTGATCTTTTCACATATGGAGCTGCAGCTCCATAGCATCACCTGTCATAAATAAGGCTGGAATTATAGTTCTCCAAGTAAAGAAGTCAGTCTGATCTACCCAGATAATGTGTTAGGAGTAACCATAGCTTATAGAGGCTTGTACACCTCCCATATCACAATAATATCAATCACACTGAATGGCCGATCCAACTATTTACCGGTAGGGAGGTTTGAAATAGACAAGAAAAAAAAAAAACATGTAAATGTTGTCCAAAAATATCAAAGAAACACATGAACTACACTCATGCACATTTATCCTTAACTGTTATATGGCTGGTGATATTCAAGAAAAAAAAGGTGTGTTAACCAGTTGTGTATTGTTGTATTAATTGTGTCTCTGGTAGTATAGAAGCTTTATAGAAGCAGCAGACATGTTAAAACTATGAATGTTTTTGCAGCACTGTGTCCATAATGAGCACACAAAGAAGTCAAGCCTAAACTTTTATTTCCAGGAAATATGTGCAAACCTCCCTCCTCCATTCTTATTAAATGTGGACAAATCACCAAAATCATCAGGAACGTTTTGCCCTTATAAGTGAGCGATCTTCAAATGATTATGATGTTTTCACCACGTACAGTTAGTTAGTTAGTGAGCTCCAGGCTCAGCCAAGGAGTTAAATGAGTGATTGGACATCTGGCATGAAGCCTCAGCACTCGCTCTGTCTCCCGTCCTCTCCACGCACCCTCTCCATCTCCCCCGGCTCCTCCTCCTTACATCTTCTCACCCTCTCCATCTATGCTCTCTCTCTGTGTCTGGTTTCTATGGACTCCGTGTTGAGTCTTCTTTGTTTTTTCACCCCTGTCTTCTCCATTAAAAGTGTTTACCCATCCGTAAAGTTTTATAACCTATCTAATGAGAAATTCAAATCATAAATCTCCCCCTGCTGGATTAACTGTCTGCAGGGAGCTATGTATTTTGGCTGCTGACCTAATACATTTTATCACAAATTATGAATAATTCCAAATAATGTACAGTGGAGAAAGTGGTTTAAGCACTGAACTGACCCATTTTATGACTTGAACTGATAGCAGCCCACACATAGATACAGATGCAGACAGATACTCCCTATACAATAAAAAGTATAAATATCAGTGTTAATGTATTTCCCTGATGTAGAGCTGGTTAGGTGGTTCACTGCTTTATTAGATACTATATAGTATCTAACTAACATTATATTATATATGTCACGTTTACACTTTTACACCCTTTCTAGCCTAATATTAGCGTTGACGTCTTTGTGTAATTATTTAGTCAGTGACAAATATCGCAGCTGGATCTGTGGGTGAAAGGAAGACCAGATGATAATTGTTTTGTGCTGGAAGCACATTGATTGTAGAGAGATTAGGGCTGTGCTATGGCTGCATATAAGGATGTGTCACTGTCGAATGAGGGGGTTGTTGAGCAAGAAGGACAAAAGGTCAAAGGTGAGTCACACAGCACGTACAATAGATAAGGGTGGACAGTGTCAGAAAGGGATGCGGCTGTTTTAGAGGTAATCACTTGTGTTTGCATGAGTCACGACATCAGGATTCTTTATCTTTTTTATTCAACTCAGCTATAGGCCTGGTCAGTGTCATCCCTAGTTTCTGATTGGTGGATTCAGCTGAGACAGCTGTCATTAGTCATGTTTAAAAAATAAGCACAGCTCTTTGACTGAAATATATGTATATGTTAAAGATGTTACTGTGGGTTGTCACGTGCTAAAAGAACACAGCGCTATTCTCTTTTTTGTAAATTTCTTTCTTTTTTTTTTTTTGTAGTGTCCGTGGTCACCTCAGTAATTGTCGACTGTCAAACTAAATTGCTGTATGTGTGATAAAATTCCAGCGCACCCTTCCTGGCATCAGTTGCTTTTAAATACTGTATTTTTCATCTTTGTCAACCTCGTCTTTAACCAGAGCTGCAGATCTAACGGTGGCAGAGCAGAAGCAGAAAAGCAGAAGAAAGCCATCAAACTAAAGGAAAGAATTAAAAAGATAAAAACGTGCAAACGTGCAAATATTATCGAGGCTGTGGATGAACACAAATTTGGTGTCAACACGGAACCCCCTTGCGTAGCGCTGCGTTGTGTGACGTATCTGATGCCACGATATACTAACCGGACTTTCCGACTTGCAGCACGATACAATGCCAGCATTCTAATTGTCTAATTGCCGGGTTACGTGATTGGCCAACGCAACGTGATGTCAGGTTGTGTTGTGGTAAAAGAGGTCGTAAAGAGGTTGTGGTAAGTTCACATATTTCTGTGAGGTCAGGTTGCATTTTTCATTCATTAGCAGATTTGGTCTGAATGTGGCCTAAGACACCAACTATGTGGAAAACACTGTATGAGTAAGTATCATTGGCTGCCAGAGAAACTCCCAAAAAAGTTTAAGATTACTTTACCTTTGTCTGTAATATCAAGTCAATTACTCACATGTGAAGATGTTGGACTGACATTCTACTGGCTCAGAAACAAACATGTCAGACCTGTCAGTTATTTTGCCAAATCAATCTGAAAAGCTCCCATTGGATGTGAAATGAACCCCTGACTGACCCTGTGTGTGCATGTGTGTGCATGTGTGTGTATGTGTGTATGTGTGTGTGTGTGAGAGAAAGGGAGGGGGTTTGCAGGAGTCAAGGGGGGCATCCACTCACGTACGTATGCTGTGAATCAGAGGGATATATGTCCCTCATGGGGCTCAGCTTGATCAATACTAAACTTTATGTTGGTGAAATCACAATCACAGATGTGTTAGAGTTTGGAGTTTTGTCCTTTCTTGGATAACTATAGTATTGTCTTTCTGTCTGTCTTTGGTAAGCTCTCTGGTTGAAATCTTATGTCTCGAATAGACAGTAACTGCTATTAAAAATCATATGTATATGTAACAATAAGCAGGTGTTGTCACTGGCATGTTTTAGATTTTGCATTACAATCACATTGAAAGAAAAACACATCATACCATGGATACAATTTTTTTTTGTCTTACTTTTGTGAGTACAAAACTGAACTAATCCTGAACAAATGTCAAAACAAATTAAATTCAACAAGCACAAGGATTATAATATGTGAGAGAGGAGGAAAAAAAGGCCATCACACAGGTAATATGTCTGCACAATGTGTGTTAGATGGCAGTCACCGTTATCATAATGGCATAACAAACACAAGATAGTCCTTCTCCCTGAGGCGCAGCGTGCTTCTAACAACTGCGACTCTGCAGCCAAGCTTGTGGTTTGTGTCACAAAGAAGTTTTACCCACACCATCCTCATATTTTATGCCTCTCTGTATAAAGGACAATACTTTACAACCAAATAAACTGCTCTTTCATAAAAAAAATTTGTAGAACTCTAAGGCTGATTTGCTGCCCTAATTCAAAATATATTTTCATATGGACATGAAAAGTGACTCAGTGTTTTGCGGATAATTTGATATCCGTGCCATGATTCAGTCACGGTTTCATCATTTTCAGGCACGCTGCCATTCATTTTACTCTGAAAGTTTTGCAATGAAGGTTTCATATTAAAAAAAAATAAAACATTGGCAGATATTGTTTTTATTGTATGGCTTGCTGGAATTTGAATTTACATTTACTGGTAAATATTAACTCAAAAATACAGGAATAAAATCTCTAAACTTTCCCAGATAAAAAAAAAAAAAAAAGTATTGAGCTACGCTGAGGAATTGAATCCCTAATCCTCACTGTGTTCATGCCTTCTTCACTGGTATGGATGATGCGCCACCTGTGACAGTGCTCATATACTGATGATTTTAGAAATAACACAACAGGTCTTGTCTGCACACGATCGGATTTCTGAAAACTGGAAAGTCTATGTTGTTCTTGGGAGTGAGTGTGGTTTGGCGGGCCTCGTTATCAGGCTGTATACACACAATGTCTTAGAAGAAGTCTAATCTTCCTTTCACATCTTTACTCGAGAGAGTAAGAGAGAAGAGAGGGGGTGAGGTGAAGGGTGCAAAAACAGTGATGTTGACATACCTGCAAGCGCAATGCACCGAGACACAGAAAAAAATCCCACACCTGCACACAAATCCTCGCATGCACACTGCCCCAAAGACCTACATCTCACCCCAGTCTCATTTGAAATCCCTTTACATACTGCTGAGATAAAGTGCTAAATTCATTCCAACTCAGGGGAGCTTTAAAATAAAAGCAGGCAGACAAAGGTCCTCAGTCAAACAAGGTCAGATGAGCTCATTCTTAATTTAATTGTGCTATACACAGATACTGACACTGTAGCAGCCCTGTTCAAATCTCGCCTCGTGTTCTGTAGGCTCGAAGAAAATAGATGTCCTCCGGAAATCTCAAACGATCTCACATAGAAATAAAAAAAAATCAAAAATTTAACTCTACAATTCCTACCAACAGCACCCTGTGGAAGAAATCTTTACATTGTACTCCTACTTTTTATTGCATGCTTGTGGAACATCTGGTACATCTGGGCTGCATCTTACAGAGTGATCATTTGGAAACCAATATTTCTCTCTCTTTTTTTTTTCCATTTAGTTTGGAAGTTTTTGGTACTGATTTAGTTCTGCTGTGTGACATTCAAGTGAAGATATGATACAGTGCAGATGCAGGATAAATGCAGCGAGGAAGGCTTAAGGCTGTAATACTTGATTTATACTGTACCGTTTTCCTGTCGTCTTGGGGGAAAAATGCACAGTTCTTCTCGGTCTTCCAAAGTTGTTCTGGTCTTTGGTTGAGAATGTCAATGTCTGTTTGGAATCAGGGTATAACAAGATATAAAGATGGAGGAAATGAAAGAGAACTTGCCGAAGTAATCATTCTTTCCATTGTGTGACTCAGAAGGGATTCTGCTCGGAAAACGTGACCGGTTCCATTGTTTGCTACCAGCCTGCAGCAGCTGACAATCATTGGCTTAGATCATATGGATTTGTTTTGGACAGTGTAGGGCAGTAACACATGTTGTAACACCTTTCTGTAACTCTGCTACCAGTCTATTTTGTACACTCAACATCGATTGCATGTCTGTCTGCCCCGTCTCTGTTGCTCTACATGGGATTTCCTCCCTTTTGTCTTAAAAACTTTGCGAGATAATCTTGTTTGATGTCTCACTTACAGTTCATTCGTTCAGTACATTCATTGGGAAGACTTCTCCAGGCGTTCTATGTGTGAGTTCAAATGTGGTGTTGTTTTGATTGCAAGGGAAATGATATGCTTAAGTTGCACCATGCAACAGCATCTTTTAATTTCCATCAGTTAGTAGTGGCTTACTACTAAAACGGCAAAAACGCCTGACGCTGCGCTGGATGAAATCGCTCTCCGCTGTTATGATGTGATTTACGGTCGGCTTAGTTAAGTAACGCGTAGAGACGGTGAGAGACTTTACAAACCTGAGATCAAACTTCCATCTGATGCAGCAGGCTGTAAACTAGCAGTTGATGGTCAGAAGGTAATGTAACAAGTAAAGTAACTAATTACTTCTAATTGGTTAGAGCAAGCAGTAAAATGATGTAATTACTCTTCTAATGAGTGACCAGCGCTGATAACTTTCACTCTCAAACCTTGAAGCTTCATCTCCTATTGGAAACTCTCCACGTCTTTGAGTGTAGAGGTCATAAAAAGTTTCTTGATTATCCAAACATATCCAGACATAATCCACTAAGGCAGTTTCCATTGTGTAAAATCCATGCTGAATTTTATGGACAGGATTATATATACACGATTTTTATCATCAGTCTACACAGTGTTGTGTTACAGAGTGTTCATGACCTAATTTTAAGAGCAGTGGATTCATTGGTTAGCAGGCGCTACCGAGCTGACAGATGATCGAGAGTCTCATTAATTTAATTTACTATGGCCATCATCACCCTGCAAGTTAAGTCTGGACCTGACTGTGTGAGCATTAGTTAGCTCTCTGGTTCACTGCCAATAGAGTATTAGCACCCCAGGTTAGGACAGTTAGCCCAGAGTGCTAATGAGGCCCATTTCTCTGCACTGGAGACAGGCTAAATATTATGTTTCATAACACTCGTCGCTAACAGTTAAATGCCATGTGTGCAAATCTACTGACGATCAGATCAAAGGAGAGGAAATGAGGTGGAATGTCAAATTTACGGCCAATAGCGGAGAGGTCAGACAGGTAGTGATGGTAGTGACTAGAAAGTCCCAAACAGTTTGAATCCAGGACCAGGTAGAAAATAGGTGGGGAAAAATTAAAGTGTTGTTGAGGTGAAGAGTTTCTCTCCGGCATACAATGAACTGAACTGGGTAGCTTTTAGGTGTGAAACAAACAGTTCCTTAACTCAAGTTATTCTGGACTGTGAAAATAATAATAATTAGTTTCAGACCTGCTGAAAAACTACATATTCTGTCACTCTTGTCCAGATAAATAAACAGCATTCATCAGATGATACAACATCTGTACTCGGGTCCCGTATATGCTACTGTAGCAGTAATAAGAGACTCTAGCAAATGTCTCACGATCAGCAGTGTTTGCTCCATCTTTGTTGGTATTATCGAATATTACAAGGAAAATATTCCATTACAGCGGCCTTAACTCTGAGCTGAAGGAAAGAAGTTATGACTGAATTAAAAACAAACAATGAAAAAACATAATTTCAGAGCAAAGCTCTGTTTAGCAGCTGGGAGGAGACCCAGTTGTTTTTGGCAGCGTTGCAGTAATCCACCCACATTAATAAACAGCTGGTTTATCACTGAGATGTTTCCAGTAAAGTATCAAAGCAAATAGGTCGGAAAATGCCTCGCACATTTCTGCTTATTCTGGGTGGATAAGGTCTATTAAACCGAGCTGGTATGAAGACAGCAGGGAGGCTGTGGCTGTAGAAAAAGACACAGGCAAAATGTCAATTTCATATTGACAGTGATTAAGATGATCAGCTTGAGCCAATATCCAAAAAGCCCCCAGCATAGCTGTAGACTCTCAGTCTTGTTTAGACAAGAAAAAAACATTTGCTGTCAGAAAATGTGGCCCTTTCTAGTTACACACGTCTTGTCTTCCAGGAATTCCTAAAGCAGCCTTAGCAACCCCACTGCTAAATTTCCAACATATCCACGTGATGATGTTCTTCATGATTGACAGTGAAGAAGAGTGTGCACCTGAGGCAGTGAAGGTGAAGCTGTTAGATTCAAGTCTGAGTTTAGGCAGAGAAAGAGGACATGGAATTTGATGTATATACTGACCTCAAACTCCCACACCTGGATCTGTGCTCGCCTTCAGCAGATGAAGTGCAGGTTTGTGTTTGTACATATTTATGGCAATGCAAGTGTGTGTGTGTGTGTGTGTATGTGTGTGTGTTGCCAGGCCTAAGGACACTACAGCACATGCAGCTGCAGCGAGGTGTGAAGCCGATGATTCATGTCTGCTAAAGCGCATACTCTGTCAGTTACTATCCTCTTCTCTTTCTTATCCTATTTTTCTCTACCTCTCTCATCCCTGTGTGTGTGTGTGTGTGTGTGTGTGTGTGTGTGTGTGTGTGTGTGTGTGTGTGTGTGTGTGCTGTTCTGATGTCATAAGATGTTATTAGTGTAAAACAGCCCCTCTATCTGACTTTGTATGGAGGGTTAGTGCAGCTGCTGTATGTAAATCTCCACTTGGAATACAAAGGAATCCCAGAATAGTTGCATAAAATAATATTTTTTGGTTTTACGTTCAACATGTCAGCTGTCATCTGATTGCTTCATATACATGCAGCCATATGATAAAGTAAGCATGATAATTGACTCTTGCAAATCCATTATTCACTCTTTTCACTGCTTTCTTTTCCAGTTATTAGCAACAGTCATTTTCAACAGATTTTGAGGCAGCGTTACAGTTACAGTTACAGATATGAGAAGATAATACGTGAGGCAGAGTCAAAGATTTCTATGACACAGTCTATTGTTTTCATGAGCAGCGTTGACCATAAGTAACTTCAGCCACGGAGGCTCTCATACGGCACCCTACAGACAGCCTAACTCTCTCTCCATTGTCTTATTGAAATTATAATTTTTCCCCTCCTGCACCGATGCATGTCAAATCTCCTAAAAAGCTACAATTTTATCACATTTGCTCCCTCAATTGGCGCATGGTTGTCAATTTCCTGTCAGGTGATGGGTTTCGAGTAAAGAATAGAAGAAAACTGCCATGTGTGCATCTCAGAGCATGTGACACTGAATAGGCATTTTATTCTTTATCCAAATTGAGGGTCTGATTATAGAGGTTGTCATATTCTGTGCAGATTGTAAATGGGGCTATATACGTAACTACAACTGACTTGACTCAACCTTGACCCTTTTTGAGTGAAAAATATCGCACATTTGGCCAGTGAAAAGGGTCAATATTCAAATGAAGGTTACTGTGTTGAAAGCAATTCCTTCTAAAACACCCCGCTGCTCTTAAATCTTACTGACAGCCCACAGCAAAGATCACACCCCGTGAAATATGGCTACAGAGAATATTGCCCTGAGAGACAAAGTAAGGTGATACTTCCCTAAGATCTTATCTGAGTTAAGCGACTGATTTAGAGCTAATCTCAGTCAAAACAGGTGAATTAGCATCAAGTCCAGCACGTGACGAGAGAGGCCCACGCGTGCACCGGGATAAAGTTCCCATGTCTTTGGGGTAATGGTTTTTTTGGAAGGTACTCCTAAAACATGTGAACTTTTCCACTTCAGAAGAGAAATGACGCAAAGAGCTCTATGGTACATACAGTGATATAGTGCATTCAAAAACAGGCATCATATCCAAAATCAACAGTTGCCTCAATGATGTATCATATGCTGGGATTTGTATTGGATAATTAATTTATATGGAGTTGTGTGCAGGAATCCCAATGACTCAGACGCGCTGAGGTGAAATTAATTAGGCGTGGTTATTGAAGCCGGTGTTATGATAGAAAACTTTTCGAGACTTTAACTCGCTGGTGAAAGATTTACTTTTCACTACAACTTCACAGAAAAAGACCAAAAGCCAAGCCAAAATAAACATTCATTAGAGTTTATAATCTGTCCACGTGAAATAAATCCAACATACCCAACGCTTTCCCTCAAAACGCATCTGTGAAACCATGATCCAGCTGTGACAAATATTCAAAAGTGAAGAATCAGAGTACAATAAAGTTCACAGCTGAGCAAAACCTTAAAAAGGACATATGATGCTTTTTTGTAATTTTTCTGTTATTTACATGCCGTTGTGATGTCATGTATCTATGTTAAACACGGTCAAAGTTCTGAAACCGAAATCATCTTTCTTCCCCATAAACGTCCGTCTGTTCCGTAGCCTTGGTCACAGCTACAGACGTAGTTTCTTATCGTATCTCCCTGTGTTCCCCCTCCCCTGTGTCCCGCTGTCTCTCTGTGTTTGTAGGCATGGTGCTCTTCATATATCATCATTTATCTACTCCGGCTCTTCACCAGATTGTCAGATTATAGTTTCAGCCACAGAGGTAGTTAACGCTTTAGACCTCACTTATGTTTTAGTGATTGTTGAGTTCCTCACTAACTGCTATCTCCACCAGTTCAGCGGGATCATAAGTCATCTCCCTGCATGTCAGTGTTTCTGCCTGCCCACCCGCCTGCTTTCCAACCCACTTACCACCTGCTACCTTCTGCCAGGCCTCTACCTCAGCCAGTTTCCTCCCTGCTCATTCCACCTCCATTCCCCGCTACACTTGTAATAAATCCACGTCATCCATCCCCCTCTTAATCTGTGTCTGGGTCCACATTACAAATCATAACAGGTTGCTAAGGTCGTTGCCATGGTTTTTTTTTCATGTGTTGTTTGTATTTTCCACTCTCCTGTATTTGTGAAGCTGAGAAAAAGTAGTGAAATCCTACTATTATAATTTGTTGCGCGGTTTGTAGACGTAGCCTCCTGAGTGGCCAGAAGTCGGCCATGCTTCCAAGCATTGGCCAATCAGAACAGGGTGGTCTCATCAGGAGACAGGAGCTCAAACGGCCTGTTTCAGACAGATGGGCTGCAAAAAAAAGTTTTTTCTTTTACCATAAATCATGCAAAGATATTCCAGTAAAGACACAGTTTAAAAATATAGACCTGGAAAAGTGCTTAATATGTCCCCTTTAAACACCTGGCAGTGCTACTGCTATAACTGACTACAGCTACATTTCTTTTCAGGGATCAATACTGTAACTACAACATTTACATCATTATTATCAGCTTTGCTGATCATAAAACGTGATGTCAAAACCGATAAACAAAACTGCATTCCTATGGAAAGCTCAGTAGGAGAGCTGTCTAATAACTCTTCACGAGTGACGAAGACAATGCAGCTGTGGCCAGAATACTTAATCTGTTTTACTGAGAGAAGAGAAGAAGTCAGTCCCCACCAAATATGGTCATAAACACATCATCTTGTGAGTACCAGTGTCATCTGTCATTACACTGACAGGGCATATGTGTGTGTGTGTGTGTGTGTGTGTGTGTGTGTGTGTGTGTGTGTGTGTGTGTGTGTTATTTAACTGTAGAAATAATGAATATGTTCACTGTTTAAATACTTTCAAACAGCTTTTATACAGTAAGAACTATTCAATCTCAGCTGGAGCAGCTTGAACCCTGCTCCATAGCTCATAAATACACAGACATACGCACAAAACACACACAGCGACCCCAGTTATATACCCGCATGCACATACATGCGCACACATAAACATATACTACGCAAGAATGCAATCCTTCACTCCCGTAACAAAACTGTGCACGCTCACTGACTCACACACAGATTAGGGTGGCATTTCTTCACTGTAGCATCCAGAGGCCAAACCTCACACACAGGCAATGAAAAGCAGAAGTCTGAGATTTGGATGGAGTTTGGAGACGATCCCACTGGGCTCTCAGCTGAAATCTCTCTGTGACTGGCACAAAGCTGTGGTGGCACTGAGCCTCACTTCACTGCACGTCCACTTCAAAGAAATTTCCTGAAACTAAAGTGTTTCGGTGTCAGTCACGCTCGCTCTGGTATGCCTCCAAAAAGTTGAAGCCAAAATTAGGTTTTTCCTTTGTTTGATGGGTAAAAAGAAGTCGTCACATGGATCGATGTTTACTATTAATTAGATGCTCTGAGCCTTACAATCTGGTTTAAATGACTTTTTTGAGATGTTATAGAAAACTTTTTTTTTCAAGGAATATTTGGAGAAATTGAAACAAAAGTTTGCCGACAGATCAGACACATATCTCTGTAATTCTAAAGGGATGTTTTACAGCCTTTGAAATACACACTAGATGTGGCTTATAGAAGTATAGGACGAATTGTATTTTTTTTTCCTTTTTTTTGTAGAAATTAGCCATAAATACAGAATTTGTCAGATTAACGGAGACTGGAACTCATTCATTCCAATGGAGAGTAATGACAGTAACAAACTAACATCCCCTTTTCAACTACTGGATCTAATAGCCATCAGATCACAATGCAAACCCATTCAAAAACAGCTTCATTCAGACAAAATAAAATGAAATATTCTTAATTGATCTGTACCTGTGAGGTTAATGGTGATAATAATTTCACATGTTTTTCGAATCCATGCCACTCATGATCAGATTTGCCGCTGTTGGACTGCTTCATTAATCATGAAAACCAAGCTATCTTTCATATTTTGGTCTCAACGACTACCTGCTGTTGGGTCATAATGTTGGGTCTTACATCGTTAAACCTTATATCTCTGACAAGTTCTGTTCAGTAAAGAGGGACTTTGTCCATGAACCTGAATTATATTGAGTTGTAAAGGTGCAGCGGCAATAACAAACATACTGTAAATCATCAGGTAGGACATCAGGTTAATAAGACATTTACAAGACGTTGTTCAGGCACCCAGAGATAGTGCAGAAAAAGAATGTTATTCACAGAGTGACTCAGAAGTTAAACATCCAGCTGTGTCAGGCTTGACCTCTGTTTTAACCCACTGTAGGTAAACATTATTACAGAGGTCCTGTGTAAATATAAATCCCAGTCTTCTTCCACAAATTTTAACTAGTGCCTTCAAGCTGCCAGAAAAAGCTTTTTGTGTTACATTTATTATTCATGCCCATGTTTTATACTTCAATTTTCACCTGATCAGTTCATCTTTACACAGTTTGAGTTTGACGACCTCAGGACTGGATCCAACCCAGTGAAATAGAGCAGATGGAATTCAGCGGTTGAGTGAATTGCATATTGATTGCAAACGTTACCCTAAAGCCGCTTTACGAACTACAGTAATCCCTCGTTTATCGCGGGGGTTACGTTCTGAAAATGACCCGCGATAAGTGAAATCCGCGATATAGAAAACTTTTTTTTTTTTTACAATTAGCAACTATTACATGTATACAAATACAGTGACTCATGTGTAGGCCGTTTCACTGCTCTTCAGACTGGGCCGCTGCATCCTGACTGCGCTCTGCAGTGTTCTCTTCTTCTGAAGCCCGCGGTGCAGGTGTGTTTGTTCGGGAGAAGAACATAGTGATAGGCAGCTGTTGTCGCTCTTTTTTCTTCTTTGCAAAAAGATCCTTGTACACCGACATGCCACCATCGATTACGTTATGTTATGTTTTGATACAAGAAGCGGGAGTGAGTTTTTAGCGAATCAGAATGCAGAGCACAATGCACCAAAAAAAAAAAAATGCATTATGAAAATCCGCGAAATAGCGAATCCGCGATAAGTGAACCGCGAAGTGGCGAGGGATCACTGTATTACTATTAACTATTCATAAAGCAAGCAGAGAATAAAAATGACCAAACCTACTGAAAAGACGAACATAGAGCCCCAGCCTAAAGATTATTACAACGATATCTACTTTTATATAAATAATAGTGTTTCCCAGCCTTTTTGTACGTGACATAATCCTAGTGTCCTATCAGATAAGCTCAGCTACGCCTTCAGCAACACCACCTGTCATGTTCCAAATGTGTTCATAGAAATGGATTTTAATCTGAATGGGTTTGGGTTTTTTTACTCTGTATTTGTATAGTTTTTATTAATGGCATTTTTGGTCCCCGGCCTGGCTCAGTGACATGGCACACAGCTCAGGCCACCAGGAAGCCTGCCAACTGCAACTATTAACTCTGTTCCTTAATGTCATTCATCTGATGTTGAAAATCTAGTTTTGAACAGCCTGCCTTTTTGATCTTTTTGATGACTGATATGTATAAAAATGAATATCTAAGAATATTATATAGATATGGCAGTTTTGTGTACTCACGGTGCTTGGATACAGGGTATGTTTTAACAGCAGGATTTTGCAAGACAAGAACGCAATACAGTAGTATTTAATTTAAACACTAAATCTTGAGTCAGTAGAATGCCATCTATGTTATATCAGTTCCATTAATGTATGAATTTATTTGATCTTATTACCAAGAGACATAATCCTTGTCCATCTATCACCACTGTTCTTATTCCCAGTCTGTCATCCCCTCTCCATCCACTGAGAGAACTGTTGAGCCTCACAAATACTAATGGAAAAATACACCCATATGGTTTCAATTTCAAGGTGGTTTTTTTTTTTTCAGTATGAAGAGCTCTGAGAAAATAATAACAAAATTACATCTAAGATGACTAACGCATTGAGACACATTAGAGATATGCTTGGAAATTATGCCCTCGGGGATTTGATCCCACAACAAAACTGTCTAACACAGCTTGTTGTCATCTTTGAGAAATGATTCACTCATTTCTAGAGAGTCACTCTATTTTTCATCGTTGTGTTTCCACCTCGACATTAAAAACAAAGGAGATTATTTTCATTTCAGGTGGAGCCAAACAATCATCATCAGACATCCTGAAATCTAATTCCATAAATGTAAATCTATGGTCTGTTGCAGCAGCGAGAAAGGATTAACAGCACAGCGCACAAACACATTTAACTTCAACCTCAATGACCTGGGTTTAATACCCAACTTGTGACCACAGGTTTTCTAGTGGGAGGGACTTTTTTTTTTTTAAATATATGATGCTGTAACCACATCTTAACTCATCCAGAGTTTTAGTTGGTAAAATGTGCCCATATTCATATTCAACCTTCAGAGTTCAAGTTTCGTTTTTTACCATATACTGTATGTATGTGATTACTATGAAAGTGATACCTCCTCTACTAACATAAACTCACCTTATTTGTGCAATTCTGTTGATCTTCTTGGTCTGATGTTTTTTTGGTTTAAAGGAATGTAGTTGAAATAATGTATTCAAACAATATGGTCTGAATGAAAATATTATACTGAAAAAATATCTGTATTTCATCCTGATTTTGAATGTTTTGCCAGCGTTGCAAAATGTTTCAGTCTGTGATTGATTAAAGTTCCCCTCCACTCAAAAATGTTGGATATTTGAGCTTCACTGTACAGAATGATGTATGTGCAGAGTTTGACATTAGAAGGCTGTTTCTACAATTCATCTGCTCAAAGTTTCTCTGTGCACGTTGAACGTCAGATTTTAAAAAGTGGATTTGTGACTTCACGAAGTATGCAGCTTTTACACGAGTGTGAAATGTGGAAAGTGCACATACACTGATGGATTCTGCAGGGAAGTAGGATACGTGTTGTGTCCAGCAGCTTTGAAGACTGTATCAGACTTATCAGAGTCTTTTTATTTATGTATCTAAACAGCTCAGAAGGAGATACGTAATATTTCTTTCTTTCTTTGTTTTAGAGAGCCAAGTCCCAGGCAAACCAGGTCTGAAGTATTGTTTAAAAAAAAAGTAAAACGTCAAAGTCCTTGAGAGCGAGTCTAATCACAAGTTTTTTATAAGCAAATTGTATAACAGTTGTGTTCTTCTTCTGTTCAAAGCTGTGTTGAAATATTTGAGTAGCTAAGTCTGACATAGTAAGCATACCAAATCATTTTAATGATAAGATCGGAACTGGACACTTGAATATTTTTGCTATTAAGTCAACTCAGCTCTGGAAATTCCTGACCATGATTTGAACTCCCTGAATATATGCAACTTTATGATAAATCTTCTGTAAACGTGTCTCCAGCTCCAAGGCAGCACCTTCATGAGTTTGAGAAACGGATGTAAGACGCTGCTCTGCTCTTCGGCTGCGGAGAAGCAAATCACATACGGTATCATTCAAGCACATAATGAAATGACTTTTTCTTAGGCAGTTCCCTGTGGATCAAATGGTTTGCAGAAACATCTGTGGTATGTTGGGGACTTTATCGTCTTGATCTGTCTCTCTATGTGTTTTTCTATGTCTTCTTCCCTCTCGGCTCCCACCCCACCACTTTTCCAGAAAGCCCTGTATTTTGGGTGTGTTTCCGAAGTATATATATAGCCGCATACATCTCTAAGCCACTAATCAACAGAACCGCAATCCCAGACTTCTGCAGGAAACCCAGCATGTGGTAACTCCCTAGGCAGACCTCTGATTGGTTAGGGGCATGAAAAAAAAAAAGTCATCAGATTGGTAGAATCAAAGTACTTTTTGGGAGGAACAGCTATCTCCCTAGTAACATAATGGGTGCAAGTGGGGATTAAAAAACCAAACAATTTGGGAAGATGTCAGAAAAGTTTCAACCTTAAAGAAGATCCAGCGGTTTGAACACGTGACGTCGGTTCTGCCATTAAGCTCACAAAGTAATTCTAAAAACTATTTCAGAGACTGCAGCTTCTACATGTTAGAAAACTAGAATGATGAAATTATGTTCATAAACAAATGTACCAGAGCAGCATTAAATCCATCTCTCTCCGAAGCCTTCTGACGGTAAACTGTTCCAGTGGCAGAGATGGGACCACAGGGTGAATGAACACAGTAAGATGATTTAAGAGGTGACACAGTGTGACTCATTTCGTGTGAATCACTATGAATCACTCAGAGATGTGGTAGAGAGAGAGACACACATCATTCAGACACAACAAAAGAGGATTTGACTATTGAGGAGGCCTGGGTGGGCAGCCCATTCAGCTATGCTACCAGGCTTAGAGCACACTCGCTCATCATGCATTAGTAGGAGATGGGTAGAGGAAGCGTACATACGTATTCAGTGTGTCTACATGAAATGAAGTAACAAATAGTCCAAGTTATATTTCTGCAAATTGTTATTTTAACAAAACAAAAGAAACACTATAGTGTCTTTAAACAGGTAGTGGGTTCACTTTAATGACCACACAGCCAAGATGGTGGAAGCTGTTACCGATACAGTATGTAACAGTACGGTTTTTGGTTACCTTAGTTAAACGGGTTCTTCCGACAGTACGTGTGCAAGACAGACGACAGGGAGAGTAACCAGACGGTAATCTGTGTGCAGGTAAACGCACTGAATGAGGTACGAACACAGATGCCATACACTACTTATTCAGTAACTTTACAGCAAGAAAACCTTTGAGATAACCGGTGCTGGTGAAAGGTTAGGCTCTCTGCATTCGATCAGTTTATCGTCATTGTTTCCCTAAATGGCGCAGCAGAGATGTGCGAAAGGGACGGAAAAAGGTTCCATGCACCCGATTAAAAACAATTACACAATTACATTGTAATCTGTAAACGCATGACTGTGTCACGAGACGTAATTTCAGAAGAAGACAACGGTTTTATTAGCTTGTTTTCCACTGAAGGGCTGTTCTGCAGATTATCAACTCTAACAACAAATGCCAGATCACCATTAGCTTTCAGTGGAGGAGGAGGAATGGCCAGAAGGACTCCACATCTCATAATGAGCTATAAACACTGGTATTCCCTGTTCCAGCAGCGTTTGTGTTATGATGTTTGTGTAATGATTAATAGAAGAATCGTGTACTGGGTGTTGACTGCAGAAACAGTGCCACAGATGTTCCGCCTATGTACCTAACAAATACAACGTTGCATTAGCAAAGCTGTGACGTCTGAGCATTCCTCCATTCCTCCATGCATTTTTATAGCTTTGTGTGTGTGTGTGTGTGTGTGTGTGTGTGTGTGTGTGTGAAAGAAATTAATTGCAACCAGCAGGAGATTAAACTGCGTTCTTTTCCCTTGTGTAAATGCTGTTAAACTGTGACTTTATACATTTACACTTGTTTAAGATACTTCAGTCGTGACTCAGGTTCATTTCTTCAATCGTTTACGAGTTGGAGTTTGAGCCAGGGAGCGTGCACAAACAGCAAACATAAACATAATAATAGACAAATGACTGTTTCTCCCTTTCAACGCTGTGATGTTGCTCATAATACATTGCAAATGCTTTGATAAAGTTTATAACAATGCAGGATTACACATGACAAGTTTTTTTTTTATGTGCTATGCTATATAAATACATCAAGAAATGTAGCTTCATAAACGATAAGCGATTATGTAAATGTTTCATGTAGAGTAATTAGGGACGATGAGTACTAAGTCAAGACAACTGGATGTTTGCCTTTACTTCCTGAAGTCTTCTCGGTCTGTCTGGTGGGGAGTCCCATTAAACCATCAGGGTCGATGAGGTTGCGTGTGTTTCAATTCAATTCAGTTTAAACTTTATTAAGGGCGCGGCTCATGGGGGGCGGGGGGGGTCCACAGCACGTGTTAGTCCTTAGACTCACATGAGTCAAAGTGCAAATGGGTATTTAACTTTTTGTTGTCCCTATTTGTTGGGAATGACTTCATGTTAAAGTGTAGGTGGCGGCCTACACTTTAACAGCTATACGTGTTAATCATTCTGCAAACTGTGTTCTAGAAATTTAAATGTACACGTTCTAATGATCCATCGCTTGCTTCTCATTTACATGTTACTGTAGACTGCACACAAACACAGGATCGGTGGCTGCCGGCCCTGCTGTCTCTTTCCCACCGAGTCCTGCTGGACGCTGACCAGCAGATGTTCCCCTCCATATATCTCAGTGTAGTCCTCCGCCTGTTGTTGTCTAAACCAGAACTCTCAGCATCCACAGCCAAAGATAGACACAGATGACAGAGTACAGTAGCCTCCCATGGCCTTTTTCACATCACAGTTACATAAACCCCGTGCCCTCCAACAAACCCTACCATAGTTGGCTGAGCGGTGGATCGCATCCTGCCATTACACAGCTGTCCAGCCTGGCAGCGGCAGCTGGGAGAAGCCTGCGGCCAGGCTCGGACATATCTAGATATTCTTCCTTCATTTACTAAATGAAATCTGAAGACTGGGGCTCAGCGACTGAAGCTAGCTGGGGGGCGGGGTATTAGCAGAGCATTTAAACCTCTACCTGTCATAGCATCTCTTCAACACTAAAACATTTATGTCATTACTTTTTGCATATTTATTAGACGTCTACTTCACCAGCAAAAGCAATGACCTTGTGTTCACTACTGACAATATGAATACAAGATAAATAGACTATTAGCTGAATGATATATATATGAACAGATAAACAGAGATATGAGATCACAACAACCCATATTAACAGTACACATCAAATTTGGTGACTGCTTTTTAAAATGCTGGATAGTTTCAGTGCATCTGCCTTTTTTAATTACTAATTTAAAATATTTTTAAAAATCGTTTTTGAAAGGAGGAGTTTGCGTGTGTGCAGATGGTGAGGGGATTATGATTATGTTATTATTTTGGGGGTCACAAAGGTTGACTCAATATCATTATTGTTAATAATATGCAAATGACTGCAACAGAAAATCCTGAACTCGCTGTTTTTGGCATTGCATGATTTAGATGTTCATAACTTCTAAATACCAGGCCTAAAATGACATTTTTAAAATAATATAGCAAGAGACAAGAAATCACATGCCATTAGGTGACTTCTTCTGTTGTTAAGGCCTGTTTTCACAACAGAGAAGCCTGGATTTCAGGTAGAGCACACCTCTATTTTGGTTATAATGAAGATATTTGAGTGCATATTGTTGGGTCAATTGTTGCAATAGTGTTGCTAGTGTTAAGTTTGATTCCCACCAGGGCTACCGATATTAAAAATGTCTCCATTCGCTGTGGATAAATGTTCCCAAAAAACGGCATGCGTTTTGTGTCTTTCACGTTGTGTAACATTATTATAAAAGACTTTTGGAGGACAAACAAAAGGTATTCTCTAGGAGAGCCATGCAGGATAACTGGAGACTGGTGGAGGTTAATCCTCTCTGGTCAAGAGGGTCGAGCAACACAAACAGACTTCTCACACAAACCTGGATGAGCCTGTAACAGAAAGATACAAAAGGCTGTTGATAAAACCTCACTGTCACCAGTGTTGGATTGAAAGGAGGTGTGTGTGTGTGTGTGTGTGTGTGTGTGTGTGTGTGTGTGTATGTGTGTGTGTGTGTGTGTGTGTGTGTGTGTGTGTGTGTGTGTGTTTGCATTCATGCTTCAGATGCAGGTGTATGCTGCAGGTTTGAGATGCACATGATTAATACACAGCCACATTAGCTCCTTAAATAAACCTCAGGGCAAATGGGACAAATGCAAAATAGTGGCAGTGACATAAGCAGCAAATGTAGTCACTGACAGGTAGAGTCATGGTTGCTGTGTGTGTTGCCTGATTAGTGTCATTGGCTCATCATTTTGCCAAATTCTCCCATCTGATTCTTATATTCATATTTCTTAATTTTTGGGCATTTTTTCATTCTTTTAACCAAACAAATGTTTTAGACATCTATATATATATGTATATATATTTACACCCAAGAGCAAAAGCTAGCGGCTGTAGTAATTATGAATCATGTACATCCAGTGCGACGGAGGAAATGTGTGACATTATTAAAGAGCCACAAAGTCTGCAGAAGGAGGAGAGATGGAGTCAGACAGAAGACTCTGCTGTTTCTTGATGACTGTGTTTGCTGGGGCTATAACCAGATGGTGGAAGTGGCATCTATTTTGGTGAGTGATGTATATGACATTAACTACATACCCCACAGAGGGAAACCTCAACCACCACTTTTTAGAGCTCAAACAACTGAGAAATCTGTTTAAAGTCAAGACGTCCAATAAATCACAGTGCAAAACAAAGATCGTCATTATCACTCTGGAAGAATGAAATGTGGGTCATTTAACGAGAGCCGTTACTGGCGTCGTGAAAAAATTCTTTTGTGTGTTTCTGATGATTCTGTTGTCAGATATCACTGCAGGGCATCTAGAAGGACAGAGAGGTGCCCATTCCCATTTCCTGCCCGCCATTCAAGGTGAATTATGTTAAATATTTTAAGCTTATGCCGCTGCATGCTGCTAAGTTTTGACTGACAGGTCTCTCCTGCCACCAGCTGAGGCCTGAATGAGTCCTGACCGGCCCAACTAAATGAGCAGCACCTTCTTAGTTTGTTATTTAAAGGCTACTGTGGTTTAAAGGTGCAATCGCAAAAGAAAGAAAGAAGGTTTTTTTTAACACGCACTAACAATACGATGTGACAAGATCCATGCATTATGTCCAATACATAACCAATATTTAAATTTTTAGCATGACATATTAAATATCATATTTCGCCACTGGTCACAGGTTATGAAATGTTTGTCTCTTGAACTTCTGCAAAAAATTTGATTCGTTCCTCCCAAGTCTTGCAAATTCAAATCTGAAAACTCAGCAGTAATCTCTCTTAAGAAGCAACACCGTAGTTACAGTTTCCATGGGGACTACTTCTTCATAGTACGAAATTCCTTTCACCTCCATTATGTCTGGTGTGCAACACAAATTAAGTATCTACATGACCGATGATGAAAAAATATGTCTAATCCGTGTGTACTGACCCTTTCAATTGGCTTAATTCTCCTAAACTGTATACTGCATGTTATATATACATATGCTATAAGTTTGATGTATAGATATAAAAAAAAACCCCACAAAGGCACATTACAGTAGATGATGATGTTCTCTGAGTGGTTGTTGTTTATGCTGACTGGTCATCTAAATACAAAGCCTGAAACACACTGTACCCACAACAGAGTGAAACAATGAGTACAATGAAGCTGCAGCTGCTCTCGGTAATTTAAAAAAAACAAAAAAAAAATCGTAGTATGTTTTGTGTAAACAAACTTTGAGACACTTCTGCCATGGTAGAAACACGTGTGCAGCAACATGCTCTTCCAATGTCTTTGAGGCACACACACACACACACACTACATTTTTTGCACTAAATTATGAATTGTTTATTTTAAAAGGAGATAAATCACTAAAGAAAATAATCATTAGTTGCAGCCCTTCTTCACTCTTACTTAGGAATATTTTCACAATGTTAACAAGGTGTCTCTCTATGTTGCTGCTAAAATGGAATTCACATTAGGATGTTTAAAAGGCTTAAGGGCTTAGAATAATATTTAAGTTTTATATATCAGCCATAATTGTATAACATACGGTATATTAAGAGTTTAACTGCAGTAAAGGTTTACAAAAATCACTTAGTGACTGCTTTTACATTTTCCCTGTTTACATGGAGATTTAGATATGGTCACTTTAAATGCTAATAGTGTAGTCAGAATGTTTGCTTACTAAAACGCCTGAACACTACCTCACACATGTTATTCCTCACTTACTGTACAGTATCTAGTGTGATAGCTGTGGAACTATGAAAGGTCAGTACAAAGTACAAAGAGATGACACAAGACATGATGAGTGGTTGTGTTTAGTGGCCTTTGACGACTGAAATATCTCAACAAACTCATCAAGTGAAAAACATCCCATCAGCCTCGGCTGTACTAGTGCATTGACTGTATAGAAAGATGGACGTAGCGAGGTGTGTGATGTAGCGAGGTGTGTGACGTAGCGAGGTGTGTGACGTAGCGAGGTGTGTGACGTCAGCCATTGGTTTGCATTGTTTGAAGCCCAGAGCTGCAGCTTATGTTTGGTGCCATATTTACCGTTTGAAGGCAGGATCTTTTTAAATAACGAGTGAGAGATGTTGCCTTTCAGGGCAGGGCAGGCACTAACAGGGCCTGTAATATTAAACATATTGAAAATATGAGCCAACTGTCAATCAACACCCACATGGCAGACATCAAAGCTACCACAATTCTTCAAAACTTATGAATGAAGCAATCGTTTCCAAAATGACTACCAGAGATTGAAACCATTGAGTCACTGAAAAAATTACTGAACTTTTTCTGTCTGTTGGAGCCATGTTTTCTTTTTTTTTACTTCTTCTTCTTCTTTTCCCCTCAGGAAATGTTGGAGGTGCTGAGGGTCAGGACAGTGTTGTCCCAAAACAAACAAGCCCTCCTGACACCGCCGACCCCTCAACACAAACAGTCATGTGATGCTCAGACACCTTCCGATGCGCTCATGTGACTCGTGTATAACTTTTGCTTTTTTCATTAGCATTCATTTCCTTCTTCTGGCTCCAAAAAGCTGTAATGAAGCAGAGATTTGAAGGAGGGAGAGACAGAAAAAGGCAATGTTTCTAAGTGTGTAGTAACTATTACAATGATGATGACCCTGATTTGATTATGCAACCCTGCTGCTGTGAGTAATGACCTCCACACAGCCGGTATTACTCACCCTCTTTATCTGACTCTCTTCTTTTTTTTTTCCTTCTCACTGTCTTTCTTGCAAAAAAAAAAAAAAAAACATCAGTTCACAGTAACTAACATCCAGATAACCTGATACCAAAATACTTGTTGTTTTTGTCTTCACAGGCTTTCGACTTGTGGAATGAAATTTGGTTCCTCCAGTGGTGCAACATAGAATACAGTAGAGCACAGATACAGTACACGTGCACAGAAAACACGTGTTAAGTGTGTCTTTGTGTGTGTGTGTGTGTGTGTGTGTATGTACTCATATTAATCACATTGTAACAAAAATGTGTTCACATGGTCACACCGTGTCTCCTATAAAATGACTTGTATATATTACATATTTGTTTTTTGCTGGTACCATTTCAATGGGACGAATCATCGTTGCCACGGTTATGTTCAGTGGGTTGGACGGTGAGCGTACAAAGTCCTTTACGCGGTTATGTTCTGGCTACAAAAGCACTTTTGTCAAGGTTAGGGAAAGATTATGGTTTCAGTTAAATGTAAAAAAGAAAAAAAAAAAAGAAAACTCGAGCTGCAAAGCGCTTGTTGAAACTGTTGACTTTTTGAAGTTCCTTTTCCCAAACCACAATCTTCTCCCTCAACCTCAACCAGCTGCTCTGAGTGCTTTAAACATACAGCAACTATAAAAAGATGCTTCAGATGCTTGGTAGCAAATATTTTATGGAAAACAAATGAAGTACGCTGTCAGTAAACATTTAGCAGACACATTCAGTATCCTCATTGTGAAAAATGCAACCCAGACAGCAAAACATTTCTTTCAAAAGCATATTTGCTATTAGAAATTAGCAAGTGTGTGATGAAATGCATGCTGACAACATTTAAACCCGGTGACCCTTACATGTGTGCTGATGACACGCAGTCACTGTAGGGTGAGTGTGGCTATACAGACAGTATATGGTGTCTTCATTAAAGCCATTTCACAGGCTATCTGTCTTTGTTTATGAGGTTGCGGTCTACACGTTATTCATGTCTTTCATGTGCTCTTGTTTTCTTTCATTGCTGCTTTATGCCACACTCACAAACACACACACACACACACACACACAGACACACACACACACACACTTCTTCCATTCTGCTGTCATCCCTTCATTCATTCAGCCTCATTAACCCTGTTTCAGATGCATGCCTTTACGCACACTCACACGTGCTGTACTGTTGTTGGCAACATAATAACAGACTAGACCACTGATAATACACATCTGTCTGCAAACAAGGCTGCCTCAGGTGAGCTTTAATTGTCTCTTTTTTTTTTTTTTTACGGTAACACACACACCTCCAAAAGGGTTGATTTGCTCACATTTGACACGAAGGCTGGCGGGAGGAAAACACAACATTTTCTCCCTTTCATTTGACTGACATATTTGATGTTAATTACGTGGATGTATTTCATAGTTTGAACTAAATTCTATGGCAAACGGTGAGGCTACATTTCATGTTTTAAACTAACTTCCGCATGTAATCGTGGGTGTACGTTTCACAGTTTCACCTAAACACTGCAGTTAATTACAGGGATACATTTCATAATTTGTGATACCAGCAGAAAATCCTCTGTGCGTTCTTTGAATGGCCCACCGGGAATGTGCATGTTACAACTGTTACAAGAAAGAGCGAATACCACAACTGTTTTACTCTCTAAAGCCCTGGAGGCAGCACGTACAGTACATCGATAGAAATGTCAAGGGAAAAAAAACAACAGTACAACCCCTCTTAGTCTGATAAAGCAACAGACATTTCTGTCAAGTGATTTTCTACCTTGGAACATGTCAGACAGATAGGTTTTAAATTTATTTAATTTACCATCATTATTTTTATAGAAGTGTGGTGGTCTACCTCACGTCCAATATGAGATTATCATGTTTACTATGATATATTTTTGACGGCCTTTAACCAAATGAAACAAAATGAGTGTGACAACAGAGCAATCCACTTTTCAGGCTTGTTTCTTGTCAGCTTGAGCATAAACGTAAAAATGACTTTCTGTATAATTTGGTGCACTCAAGGGTGTGTGTGTGTGTGTGTGTGTGTGTGTGTGTAACCATAGGAAAGTGTGGTTGTCATCAGTAACAGAAATTCATCAGTGTTTTGAAAGCGTGGTATCAGTCTAGCTCAACCTGTGGTACCCTGAGATGTTACGTATGAAGCTGACACGGTAAGAGGCCAGTCACTGCTCTATTGAATAGAGTAGGATGAGAGTGGATGGCAGCTTGCTGTGAGGATACACATCTTATTAGTTTTGTCTATGGCTCAAAGCAATTTTTTGTTGAATTTCCCGGGGTTCATTTTTACCTCTGTTTCATCAGTATTTTTAGAAATAATAATAATAAATAGCACCTGTTGTGCATGTACTCCATCCCTTTAAACGTTTCTAGTTTATACTGTATAGGACTATATAAATATAATCTGAAATATGATATTATAACTTTATTGAACTTCCCTTCCTCTAGAAGACTAACAGTGAAACATACCAGAACACTCACACAGTACATTTTTGCTGAATGCTTATTTTACTGTTCAGTATTAAACAGCTTTTTAACCTTTCTTTGTCCGTATTTTCACTCAGCATGTCCTTTTGTGTCACCAAGCAGTCTTGCACAGTTTTCCGCTGAGCAGTTACTACTGTACACTTTCCCCTTTACTTTCTCTGCACAGATCTTCCCAGCCAGTCTGGGGATTTGGAGAGCTTAAAGGGCCATTTCTGTAACCTCTTGGACCACGGTTTCCTAATTAGGTATGAAGACTCCCAGATCCCCGGAGAGCTCTCTGCTGGGAGTATGATTTCAATTGAACTACTTATTAATGCAAGAGAATGTAAAACAGTGACTATGTTAAGATTTCTCATTAGCTCAACGGCTTCAACACTACCTGAGGCTAACAGCACCTTTACTGACTGTAATTTTAGGAGATCTACTTGACTGACAAGTACTCAAGTAAATAGTAAAAAAAATTAAAAAAAATGTGGATCTCTGCTGTAGACTCCACATTAACATTAATGCATAATAAATGCATGCAGGTGGCAGCACAGTGGCTCAGTGCTCTGGTAACAGATGGACATTAGTGTGTTGGCTGCTCAGCCAGGAAAGTATTTTGGCTGTGATCTCCAAGTACACTGCTGTCATAACCAGGAATACTAACCCAACCAGAAAACTCAAGCCACAGCTAGACAGATTTGCAAATATCTCTCTTTCTTTTCACATCTAAGAGTGAATTCTTTGAAAAAGGCTGTTGCATTTCATTCCCAAGAATAGAATAATTATGCAGAGAAATGTATGAGTTAAATGAGTGATGAATTATTGTAAATTTTGTGATAAATTTGTTTAAAGATGCAGATTGAATTGACATTTTAAGGTATGTTTAAGGTAAATGATCCACAACTAACTGTACTTTATAGACTCCATGTTGATGACAGATAAGGTGACCAGGGGCCAACATGTAGTATCTATGCAGATAAAGTTGTGACAGTAGTAGTCGTAGGTGCTTCTGTTGTAAACGTGCAGTATTTTCTCTTTTATCAGAAATATGAGTGAAGCACTTAACTCAGGATGGTCACACCTGGTTTCTGCTGCATGGACTAACATGTTTTGTTCAAAATCATCGGGGTGCTTCGGTGAAGTCTCCGTCCAGTCGGGAGGATGAAAGACGATGTGGAACTGTGACGCATCTTTCTGCAATGAGCTCATCCAAACACAGACCAGACTCATTCACTATAACCACAGTGGGGCTAGGAGGGCAGAGGGAGAGAGAGTTTAAGAGGAGGAGGACAGGGGGAGAGGTTGTTTTTGGATAACAGTGTTGAAGCATCTGCTAATAGGGAGGAAACAGGCAGAAAATGTCAGCAGGTCCTGGACATTCAGCACCTGAATGGGTTTTTGGGGTTTTTTTTGTTTTTGGCTACGCTGAGGTCCTGTGGTGAGCAGAGATAACGAGAAGCAGCCAGCTAGCACAAATTAGTCACGGGAGGAAATTACAAGCAGACGTATAATAATACATTTTAAGGTGATGTCTTATTCATCACTTGACGTGAGGATCCTGTTTTGCTCTGCTCCTCCTGCCTCAGGCTTGGCAGGGCGGATAGTATTTTGAATGAGTGGTCTAATGCCAGCATTTGTCCATTGTAGTATTGTATTATTTTCACGCTAATTCACTTATTCTGCTCGTGGTTATAGTACTCCCGTTACTTCTACCTTCATTCTGGCTAGAAATCCATGCCCTAAACTTTGTGTTTTTGGGTCCTAAAAAAATCATTATGGACAAGGTTTCATTACTCTTTTTTTTCTTTTTGTGTGCCATTTTATCATTGCTGTCTTTTTCACTTATGTAAAGCAACTTTGAAATACCCTGCATGAAATGTGCTTTAAAAATAAAGTTGTCCTGTCTTGCCTTGTTGCATGCTGGGCTCATACACTCAGAGGCTTTTTGAACAAGATGTAGCATTGTTAAGGTTTGCTCTAAGATTGGAAGCCATGCGCAGCAGTAATGGCTTTAGCGGTTGTTTTTTAATGGAAGAAGGACGCCCACATCTTTCTAAGAAAGGCAGGAAGAGGGGCTAGTGGATGGAAAGAAGGAGGGAGAGAGTGTGGGTGGTAAAGAAGGTGCAAAAGGGGAGGGAAGCGGAGGGGAGGAGAGGAGAGGAGAGGAGAGGAGAGGAGAGGAGAGGAGAGGAGAGGAGAGGAGAGGAGAGGAGAGGAGAGGAGAGGAGAGGAGAGGAGAGGAGAGGAGAGGAGCAAGTAAGTAATGCAATCAAGTAGAGGAAGTTAGAAAGGTAAGAGAATGATGGCAAGAAGACTTGAGGAATTGGAGAGGATGGGAAGGAGCCAACAGAGAAAGATTAAGGGGGAGGTAAAGAAGGAATGAAAAAACAGGAGAAGTGGTGGTGGGTGGGAGAAACCAAGAGAGTTAGATGAGAGACATGGGAGGAAAAAGGTAGTCAGGTGCTATTTTGGACGAGACCTGATTTGATCTCAGGTTGGTTCCAGTCATCACCAGTCATCCTCACTTAATCATCTGCCTGGATGCTGGCACTGCCCGTAAGCAATCAGTGCTGGTCCACTGATCCATCCACCCGTGAATCCCTACCTTATCCCTCCCAAATGCTCAACCCTCTGGGATGAGTCATCCATGTCAGAAATCTATTTCCACCTTATCTCGAGGCCTACATCCTGTGGCATTTGCTACACCGTCGACTCACCTTAACATCACGAGGCTGTTCTGTTGCTCCGACACGGTGCCATGACTCGGTGTAATCCCCTTTAAAAACGATCCATATCACAATATTACCAGCAGAGTTAAGCATTAAACACACACATTGGGGTCAATGCAGGAATACCTTTTGTGTTCCTGTTGATATGAAGTGTCGTAATCCCACTCTATCAACAGTCAGACCCAGTTCTTGTTTGTTATCAACAGAGCTTTAAACCAAAGTCAACTCCTTTTGTGTGTGTGTAAAATTGCTCAATGTGCAACATGCGCTAGTCATAATCGCACCATTACTGTACACACATAACGAAGATCCTCCAAACAATAGTGGGTGGTGGAAGTAGAAGTCACATACCACTTCATCTTTTTACATGCCATCTTTAAAAGGCATGTAAAATATGTGGGACATGCATGGGTGAATTAGTTTGGGGTTTTATTGTCGTCTTGAGGTTGAAACGAGGGATTACAGGAACGTGAGGGCTCTGGCATCGTGGAATGTGGTCGCGCAGGCACCGAATGGGGCAATGTGTTTACACTCCGCAACCCCTCTGACCTAGATTTAGTGAGACAGTACCAAAATCTGATGCTACATTATACAGGCAGAATTCCCATGTGACCAACTGTTCCACACAGTAAAGTAAAGTAAAGACACAAAAAAGGAAAAAACCCACACTTTGCTCAAATATTTACAGCCTGATTCAAACAGCGACAGCCTTGCAGAGTGTAGAGGAGATTTTATGATAGCAAGCATGCAGTGTTTTTCCAAGGCTGTTCTTTTTTTTTTTTTTTCCTGTAGTCTTTGCTGGATAAAAGGTAAATATACTAATCCAGTCCAGTGATGTTGCAATGTTAGTTTGACAGGAATGAACCTATAGAGCCTTAATACGCATGAATCCTTTAGGATCATTAAATCTTTCTTTAAACAGTTTTCTTGGCACATGCAAGATGATATCTGCAACATCTCACATTTTGACACAAGCTTTTAGCAAAAGTCCAATAATAGCAAATTGCAGATAAGCTGGCCAAGACAAACACGACTCTATTTCCAGATAATGTGCACGTGTGGACACTGATGTCACCCCGGCTCTGTTTCTCGAAAGCTCTCCTTGGCCCATCCACTCTCTTTTCAGCGATTGGCCGGTTGTAATCAACTCCGGCTTCTGATTAAATCGTGGACGTCTCCGAAACCTGTTGCCTTAGTTACAGATTGTTTTACAGGATGGTGCTGGTGGAGCGATCCGGCCGGCGGTCTTTGTGTTGCACACAGATAGAATCAGTTCCATGTGTGGATGGCTGTGACGCTGCTGGAGCAAGGGACAAGTCATTAGTGTCAGTGTAAACAGGGAGGGTGTGGGCCTGATCTGACTGGCTCATGCTTATCCTCAGACTAATAGACAGTGAAAGCTCTGGAAAAGAATGAAGGAGAATTTAGAATGGATTAACTAATGTGAGGCGTCCATCGGATGGCAGCCTATTGTGTGCAAATTCAACAGCTGTACTCATTAAAACTCATGTAGTTCTTACAAAACTGTGTTTGTTGGTCAACCTTTATGACAAACCATGGTGCTCAGTCTGTTATTGACTTTCTGAGAAAAAAAAACATCTCTCACAATCATTTTATATCCCATATATTTTGGATTCCATATGTTTTTTCCAGTTGTTTATATTTATGCGTTAAGCCTGCCTAACATGACAGGAATCATTCTGCTGCATTGAGGGTTTTCATTCAGGACTTATCATTCAAACAGTCACGTTACTTGGTAAGTAACCACTGTGTGAGGTGTCTTGCAATCTGCTAAAAACATTTAAATGACAAATAGATTCTTTCAAGTAGTACGCTCACCCCTTGTTGGCTTGCAAGGTGATTCACAACAATGTATTCTAGCTGTGACCCAATCTCAAAACATCTCAAACATTTCAGCCTACTACTGCAGCATAACCCAGTGTATTAAAATGTTCATATTTCGACTCACATTTATCACTTGCATGGATAGCTGTTAAATAAACGCAACAGTGTACCACGTTAACAACAGCCATTCCCGACCAATATAACGATAAAAGAACGACAAAGAACAAGTTCTGTGCTGGTGACAAATAGAGGCTGCACATTTAGCATGATTTATGGAAAAAATATATATATTTGGAACATCCTGAGCACATGGACGGTCAGTGGAGTTGTTTGAAACATCTGTGAACATTTTGAATGCATGTTTCATACTCAAAACATATGATTTCAGTGGAGTATTTCTTTAAGCATTATGTTTACAGGTCACACTTTGTCCCAGATCCGCTTCTTTTCATATGCTAATCTTCTGTGAAGCAACTAGCTCGCCAGCATGATGTCAATGAGTTAGGAATGACTGTGACCTGACCGGAATTGTATCAAACAGACAGTAGTCTGTTTACTACAGCGGCTATCCTGGTGTTGATCTTTTCATCATACTGACACGTATCCCTCTGAGTCAAATACACATGTACATACATGCTAGAGTATGTGTATGTGTGTGTGTGTGTGTGTGTGTGTGTGTGTGTGTGCACATGTGCATGTCAGTGGTTTCTTTGGTGTCACGCAGCAAATTAATGTGCCTCGCCACACGTGTGCTTAAGCACTAATGTCAACATAAGAAAAAAAAAGTGTTGCGCCTGAAGCTGGCAAACCCCAGAACTGTTCGCTGAAATTAACACGATGGGACGTGTGGTGGAGTCATATTGCCATGTTAGCGATTACGCCGATGCCACTGGGTTATGAACGCCCATTTATGGGAACATATGAAACGTGACTGGCAGAGAGCAGCGCTGGGAAGGGTGAGACAGGCAGAGGGGGCAAGAAGGTCAACTGAGAGCCTGGAGAAAGCAAAAGTAGAAGGGAAAATATGGAAAAGAAAAGAGAGAGAGAGAGAGAGACAGAGAGAGAGAGAGAGGGAGGCAATGCAGAGGACTCTTGAAGGGAAGACGTGGGTATCCATGTGAGGAGTGGGGATGCTGAAAGAAACACTACACCTGATTATAGAGACGCCTCCTGGTGTTTTTTGGAAGACAGTTGAGTGCATGTATGTATGTATGCTGGGCATGTGCAATGACTGATAGGCTGGATGTGTTGTTTTTGTGCAATGTGTTATATGTATATGCTGCTGGACACCTTAATTTCCTTCGGGATCAATAAAGTATCTCTATCTATCTATCTATCTATCTATCTATCTATCTATCTATCTATCTATCTATCTATCTATCTATCTATCTATCTATCTATCTATCTATCTATCTATCTATCTATCTATCTATCTATCTATCTGTCTGTCTGTCTGTCTGTCTGTCTGTCTGTCTGTATGTCTATCTGTCTGTCTGTCTGTCTGTCTGTCTGTCTGTCTGACTGTCTATCTATCTATCTATCTATCTGTCTATCTATCTATCTATCTATCTATCTATCTATCTATCTATCTATCTGTCTGTCTGTCTATCTGTCTGTCTGTCTGTCTGTCTGTCTGTCTGTCTGTCTGTCTGTCTGTCTGTCTGTCTGTCTGTCTAAACCCACCTTTTATTTTTATTCATAAGAAATTTACATCTGTGTTCATATTTACAAGCATGAGAGGTCAGGAGTCAGTTGATCTACTGCACTTGCCACAACTTTCATGAGAAATCAAGGTTTATTGACAACGTAGATAATAAAATCAGTTTGTTTATAACTCATATGTTATAAGATTCACGATTTGGTCTAAAAATGAAAACACAAGTTAATACCAAAAAGAGAGAAATTCTGGCAAAAAAAAAAAAACAGAGCAAGAAAGTTAACACATGATGACCTCTGATGACTGTACCAACCTTGCGCCATCTATAATACACTGCAAATTGCCCCATGATGCTTTGCATGCTATACATTCCTTTGCAACTACTGGGAGCAGCTCCTCTGGCGTCATGGTACACTGGAAACTGTACAATGAAAAGAAGAGAAAGACCGAAAGGATGTAAGATTAGTGCAAAATATGGAAAATATGTTTCATTCTAAAATCACTTCATGGCGTTTTAAAACATATGAGGAAAGCAGCGCACCATCAAAAATCATAGATGTTATGGGCTCTGCTACTTCAAAACGCAATACAGCTGGACTATTCAAGTCAGTCATTTTCTCACATTCCTGATATTCTACACATTTCTCGTTAATTAACACAGCTACAGTATATTATCCAAGGTTTATTATATGCACTTGCACAATTGAGTATTCAAAAATAAACACTTACCAGGGTTTCAGAACCATTAACATTCCAAACACTCATCTTTGAATGCTTTAACACTGCCCAGACTTTAAAAAGATATACAAAAGACAACGCTATTCATGATGCTCTAAGTGCAAATCTGACATTTCAGGAAGTCATTCCGTCAGCCACTTCCTCCCGCTTCTGCTGATTACAGGGCCATGAGTGTGCTCGTGGTGCGGCGCCACACTTCAGTACCACATTATCCTTTCGTCACCTCCGAGACATTCAGCCAGGTGTTTTGCTCAAATCACTGTTACGGTTTATTGTTGCTCTGAGTGACAAGAGGGCGGACTGGCTCGCCAGCAGGTGTATAATTATAACTGCGGGTTTGGCAGCTGATGGCATTGCTGCCATTGTCTGTCTGCAGTGACATACTGAGGGAGAGAGAGAGTGTGTGTGTGTGTGTGTGTGTGTGTGAGGGTGATAATAGAGATGTACTGTCTGCCAAAGTGAATGTTTGAAATGCCAGTGAAGAACAATAGAACCCCAGTTAAGTATAGGTATGTATGTTTGTGTGTGTGTCTTCCTTTTTTTTTTTAGAATAGAATTCCACACCCCTACAAAACCTGACCTGCGCCACATGCCAACACTTAATCTGACCTGATTCTTATTCAGTGTGTCACTGAAACATAAATCCAGACAGTACAGACAAGTACAGAGCCAAAATATTCACACTATGGCTCTAATCTCCCTGTGGGGGGACAGAGAGCCACAAAGGTCCCTGGCCAGACACTGAGGTTGATGATCTGAGCATAAACCTCCAAGCCAAAGAGGAGTCTCTTCTTTGCATATTAGGGGAAAGGTAACAGCATTAAATACATGTTATCCAGAGCTATAGACATGACAGACAGATTTAAGTCACAAAATATTGTTAACATATCCCCATTACAGATTATAGTTAGTTAATGATTTGCTGCTGTGCATCTGTGTCTCTATCACAAGTTCCACTGTAACTGTAATAATTCATCATTCATTGTAACCTATTCTTATCATCCATTGTAATTCATTATAATTCATTGTGATTGTACAATATGTGTGTGTTGATTGTTCTGTACATGTGACATCATTGCACGTCTGTCCATCCTGGGAGAGGGATTTGATTTGAAAATTGGAGACCTAACTAACAGTAATCTTACAGGTGTATTGTATATCACACTGCCGGTTGCATTCTGGTTCAGACTGTACGATAGCAGGTCTGAGGCATGTCAAAATGTACAGTGTATCATTTGAAAGATTTGACAGACTAAACCATTTCAACACGCTTGCTGCTCATATACAACGCCAACTTCCTTTCACACTCCTGCCTCTGGACCAGATGTGTGCCACTGTACAGTCTGTGTGAGTGTTTCTTTTTTTTTTAAAATAAATAAAATAAAAACATTTTTGGTGGTTAAGAAGGTCTTGTGAGCTTTTAGTTCACAGCAGTGCAGAGTTTAGAAGACAAGCTGTGGTTTTAACTGCCTCTTCGAGTGAACTTGTCAACTTTTCACATTTCCAAGCAGTCCTTTGAAGCAGCTCACCACTTTACAGGGAAATATTCCAACTTGCCCAGGTGTGCTGTTGCTACCCCAGTTCCCAAGAAAGGCAAGTGAGCTCGTGGATGATTCAGGATTATGATAATTAATCTGTTGTCGGCACTTTGTCACATTTATAATTTCCCAGCAACCCAAGACCAACAGCAGCAGCACTAACTGGATGAGGTTCTTCTTCCTTTAATAATTGGCATTATTGAAATTAATTGATTTTTCACCTCCTCCATTTTTGGGACAGTTGGGAACTTGAAAATTTGCAAATCATAAACTGATAAGCACACACACACATATATATACATTTCTGCCCAAAAAGCATTAGGTTTCAAATTCCAATTGAGTCACCTGAGCAGCTGTTTCCTCCGTCTGATTCATACAGGAATATTGAAGGTGGGAGAGCGGTTTCTCTGACGCCACAGACCTAATGGTGGAACGCGTCCCAGTCAAGTCATATCTCAGATCACAGATGTCCCCCGATAACAAACAGAAATCTTTCAGCAGTTTAGTTACCCATCCATCAGATGGCAAAGCCTGTGTGGAAATAGTCATTCTACTCTACAGAGCCAAGAGGAGAGATGAGATTATATTTATTTATTTTTTTCTTTTGGGTCTTCAAGTGAATATATCATTTCTGCTATATCCCCAAGGAGCCTTTTTCACTCTACTGGCATCGTAGTTTTTCATTACTGGAAGCAGTACATGCATCTACATTTTGGCATGCAGAGAACAGAGTTTAAGAAATTAAAGGGATTAAAGTTCAAAGTTTTTCAGTTATGATCAGTAGAGTGCTTCTCTGCAAAACAACAGCCATGACCGGCAGCTGGCAGGAAAGAAAGACAAATAATAGCCTGGATGATTCAGAAGCTAAATTATGTCTATATTGAAGACTCAAGGATCTTTGACCCAGAAGAACATGCACTCCTAGCATCTGTAATCATGCAGATATTTTGTACATTTAGTGATATCTGAAATCACCGCGAAAGACTGATGTCTCAAAATCTGGACTCAAAAACCACAACTATCTGCATGACTTGAGTGAAAGTGAAGTCTATAGAACGCATACCTGTGACGCTTATTCTTGGCATACACAACAATTCTTTTGAAATCATTTATACAAGACAATTTTATGCAGGAACATAATCCAGCATCTTGGATATGTTTGTTGTGAATTTTGCCCTACTTCTTAGTACTTTTTAGTATTTGGGTCTTGTGATAAGGTAAATCAGCCAACTCTAACTTTTCCCTTGTTTCCAACCTCTTCACCTCTCTCTCTCGCCCACCCAGGAAGACAAAGGCTCTCAGGGCCTCAATCCCACCACAGGGCAGCTGACAGGTAAAACACACACACACACACACACACACACACACACACACACACAATCACACGTGTTTCTCTCTCTCTCTCTCTCTCTCTCTCTCTCTCTCTCTCTCTCTCTCTCACACACACATACACACACACACACGGTCAAGTATCTCTCTACCACACAAACCCTCGAACTCTCTGTGCCGACTCCCGCCTCGCCCTGAGAAATGTGCCATATCAATGCTGAGAAGCAGGTCAAGCATTCTGTAAGTGCAGCAAAGTGTGATAATTGTAACATATAGACCGTTCTCAGCTTATTATTAAAACACCCTCCACCCACCCCCAAATCACCCAGTCTCCGCCCCCTTTAGACCAACCCAACTCAACTCAACATTCAAAACAACCTCTGGTGTTAAAGCTTGAGCAGCATTGATGGGGAGCTGATCATTTTTAGGATTATGAACCGGGCTAACGAGCACCCCGATTGGTCTGATCTTTTGCTCTCTCTCTCTCTCTCTCTCTCTCTCACTCAATCCTTCCCCTTAAAGTGGATTTGTGTGATGTTTAACGAGTATAAGGTCACAGAGGCGTCACTGCTGGTCTTAAAACTACATCGGCTTTACAGGTCACTCCCAATGACTAGTACCCCGTCCTCCATCGCCACTACCGCCTCTGCCTTCTAACTATGCCTTTGAACCTAAGGCATGAAGGCTCGGGGGTGTACAGAAGCATGACCAATGTGTATGTGTGAATGAGTGATCGAGCAAATGTGAATGTATGTGTAGGTATGGGTGGATGTGAGAAAGGAGGGGAGGCAGAGTGACTGAGGGGGTTTGGGGTATATTAATTATGGGGTTGTAGCATTGTGTGCTCTTTAAAGGTGGGATGTGTGCTGCTCACATTATGGATTAATACCCCAGATTTTAATGTACCCCAGGTGACCAGAAAAACAGGAACCTGTATTAAATTCTACCTGTGTGACACATCATGTGTGGTGTTGAGTCAGCTTAATGCTCATTTTTGAGCCTTTAGTAGAAACATCTCTGAATATACAGATGAGTAACACATTGAATGCATTAAAGGCACGATTCACAAATATCATGTTTCATAGCTAAACATTCAGTGGCCGTCTGTATTTGAAGCATTCGTTCAGGTTTTATACAGGTTTTTCCCTTATATTTGCAAACTTCTCACCCACCACCTCTGAGGGAGACTGGATGTGAAGGAAGTGAAGTATTACGTCCTTCTTGTTGCACTAGTGACTGCTATAGTTGGTCGGGGAGGCAGATCGGTCGAGGTGGAGCTTATATCTGTATGGCAAATGAGGTACAACATGTGTCTCTGCAGCCTTTGACAGGCCAATAAAAGCGTTAGCTGTAATGAGAACACAGTATACAAACAAGGTAGTAGTGTCAACAAAAAATATGTATTTTAACTAGTAGAAAGTTAAAGCATTGCCTTACATTTTAGTGACGTTATAATTTTTCTGGTGACCCAATATATATCTGTGTTTTAATGAAATGAAAATGAAAAAAAAAAAATCAAAATTGCTTTGATATCTGGAAAAAAAAATAGAAATGAAAAAAAATGCATTGGTCAAGCTGGAACCTTGCAGCAGCAGGATTGGTTGGGTAAGACCTCACAAGACTGCTATTAAAAAGGACCCCATGCTTTAAAATCACTTGAGGCTGTCTATTGGAAATCTGTAACATATAAAGATAATGGGTCAATTTTCATATTGTATTATATTGTGAACAAATCTGAAACATCCCCACCCCCTATATCATTTGTGCATCATGTGTATTGATGCGGTCACTTCACACACAAAAAAAAGAGCAGTCCTGTATATGTTTGTGCCAAATGACCTAGATCTAATTATAACCACTATCAAACACAGATATCTGCCAATCAAAAATGATGATTTACTTCATAGACTTAAACTTTGCAAATGTGTGAAACAATATGTGTCAAATTTACACTGGTTTCTATTTCGGATGAAAGCAATGTGCTCACTCTCAGACTAAGATTCTCCTTTGTGTGATGGCAGGTCTTGCTCTGACCACAAAAAGAGATTAGGGAAGGTATAAAGAGACTGTCATTTTGCCATCGCCCCTGCTCTTTTCATGCTGTGACTATGTGGCCTGCGGGAGGTAACCACTTAAAGCCAATCCATGAGTCTCCTGGGCCTTGCATGTCTGCTGACCTTTCCGTTTTTTTGTTTTCCTCAGACGGTCAGGAAAAGGGGGACGAGGCTGTTACCACACCATGCTTGCAAAGCTAATGGGTGAGGATTAAAAGGAAAACAAAAAAAAAATTACTCAATAAAAAAAAATGCTTCTATATCTATATGGTAGTTCATCTCATTTCATCTGATTAAATTTTTAAAATCTCCAAAGGTTCCTGGAAGACATTTAACTTCTTTGAGTGCATGCTGTCTTTTCAATAAATCCTGTTCTCCTTCACTGTGACCTGCAAGAGACAAACAAAGGAATGGGAGGGGGTTGTTTTTTTTAATAAGACCTCCGAGGTACACACAAATAGACGGCCTCCTATAGACATCATCTCCTGTCAAAGTAGATGACCCAGAGTAAGTGATTCAGGAAGTAGCTGGATAATAACAATGAAGCGGACGGATGATTGTTCAAGGCCTATGTTAGACATCAGGAGAGAGCTGAAGAGACAACACAGCTTAATTAAGGGCATTAATGAGTAAGTAATTTGATAAGGGTTTGGAGGAGGTGCAGGGGGGTTATTGTTCCTACGGAAACATGAGGGAAATTACCGGAGGATGGGTAGTGACCCACATTTGGGAGAGGGAAGATGGGGGACAACCCCCATTCCCTTAACTGGCACCCCCACATCCCCCTCTGGGCGGCCTGCTGATTGGTTCATTACCCATAGTAAACATGTCTACCACCCCCCATCCTGATACACACACACACACACACACACATATACACATCCCTGCCCCCCTCCAGTCTGTCTATGATCACCCTGCCCTGGTAAAGACCAATGGCCAGATTCCTTCAGTGCCTTAATCAGATTCATACATAGCTCCACACTCTCTGTATCTGTTGGAATGCAGATCGCAAGATGGAGAAAATATTCTTTTGTTCAAAATCAGGATGTTAAATACCACTGAAAGCAATTAATCAATGTTCCACAGGTTTTGCAAATTAAGTGATTAGATTCTTACAGGCATGAAGATGTGTCTGCATGCCTGCAGTGAAGTACAAAAGATCCCAACAGTCACAAAGAAAATGCTAAAGAATGACTAACAACATCCCCCAAATACGCTATATAACATACATCTTTATGCATAACCGAGCATACATAACTTCCTTGTCTTTTCATCCATTTGGTCTGTAAGTGGCTGCCTCTGCCTATACATGCATGTCAGCCACTTATTTAGCTAGGGTCAAGTTTCCTCATATTTTAATAAGAAATGAATGTATATCGTTTCAATTCCATGTGGAGTCACATGTGTTTATTCTGTGTAGCCTACAGTAGAGGATATGCTATTTTATGCTATATGTTAAGGTGGCGGTTTGTTTTTATGAGGCATCCATAATGTGAGTTACTTGTCATTTTCTTCATTTGAAATATGAAAGCGTGTATGCCAGGCACATTTAGATGTGTTTCCTTCCTTGGGCTAAAACATTAACTGATCTTGGATGTTTTTCCACCTCTATTAGCAGACAGGTGTACTTTATACCTGCAGGCGTTTTGACACCTCACACCGAGGTGGTCTACTTTCTCTTTAGATCAACACCAGGTGCTGTTTTCATTTGGACACTTATGCAGAGGTGGGAGTTATACTGTTACAACGCATGTATTTCAACTTTTTCTTTGGGGCAGAATCCTGCCAGCTTTAAATGGAAAGACCCGTGTGATGTGCTGCACTTTCATTTAAACCCTCCAGGGATTTGGATTAACACTCTCTGAAGGTGAAAGTATTGGCTGTGTTGTATTCTAGATTATTTACCTTTACCATCTGATGTCTGTTGTGCCTCTCTGTTCTTCATTGGCTGTCACTTCTGCTTACAGATGCTTCACTGGGTGGCTGGCCATTGACCTCAGGCGGAGGTGCTGCTGGCAGCTGCGCTCACATGGAGAGGACCAACAGAATATAGAATATAACAACACAACAAACAAACATAGATAGATAGATAGATAGATAGATAGATAGATAGATAGATAGATAGATAGATAGATAGATAGATAGATAGATAGATAGATAGATAGATAGATAGATAGATAGATAGATAGATAGATAGATAGATAGATAGATAGATGCTAGACCACATAGATCCTTTAATATTTATTATTTTATTTCTCCTCCTGTCCTTTGTTAAAAGAGACCATCAGTGTTTCTGTGAGTCTTTGGCGCCCCCATGTGGTGATAAAAAGTTATAATTAGTACTCGCAAATGAATCATATTTAAAATTTATTTAATAATGGCCTATTAATACCTAGAGAGATGAGATACATATGTTGAAATGTACTTATTGAAACAAATTGATCTATTATTTATGTTTGCTTGACCTTATCTATGCTATATATATATATGTGTGTGTGTGTGTGTGTATGTGTTTACGCGTTTCTATACAGTCTATGTATAGATAACTATGACCGCACATTCTGACGATCTGACTGGTGTCTAACGGTCACGTGACGCAGACACCCTACTGCACCCTCCAACTTAACGACTTTTTCTCTCTCGTACAGGTGCTGCACTAATGATGGACAGAGGCGACAACTCCAGCGCTGTGAGTTGCTGTGAGTTATGTGGAGAGACCTTCACTCTGCCTGGTAGGATATTCACATCAGCTTTATTAAAGTTTATTTATTAAAAACCCTTATTTCTATGTTAAAAGAAGTAGCGTTGCACTCCTGTGCTAGCAAGTTAATTAGCTAGCAGGCCATCGGCAGTAGCCGGTAAATATTAAAGGCAGGTGTGTCGGTACATGTTTGAATGTGCAAAAATGGATAATAATTAAAGTGTTGTAGCTATAACGTGTTGAATACAACAAATGATATAATGAATCATATAATTCATTCGTGTTTTTAAGGTGTTTTGAGGTGGCGGTTTCTTTTGCGATAAATTAGCATAATGTCGCGCCAAATGTCCGGCAGGACGTGTCATTGTCTAATATATATTTTAGTTAAACAATAATGGTTTTATTTTATTATTATTATATATATATATATAAGACAAAAAAAAATATTGACAGTAACACATTCCCTAACATCACAATCCCATCACCTCAAACAACATCTGCAACAACAGCACAAATATTTACAAATAACATGCCCATTCAGTGAAAAACAGATGCTAGGAGAAATACAATGCCAAAAAGAGCCCTGAAGGGACACACCATACTACAAAATAAAGCAAAAGTCAAGACAAGAAATTACTTTATTTTCTGTATCAATCGAGTTTTCATATACAATTAAGAATCTGATACATATAAAGAAAATTGGAGGCAGTTAGTCAGACCTGCAACCAATGGCATGTGGTATAAGATTTTAAAAATAACTTCTATATTTGACTAAATCTCCTTTCTCTGCCACAAGTGGTAAAATCTGTATGTTTTATGAGTCTGTATCTTTTACAATGCAGTTGGTGCACATGGGATTTTGTGCTGTCAATTAAACTTGGCTTATGTAAACGTGACCAGGTCAACCACCTTATCTGTGTCGGAATACTAAACGTTGGATGTACATTTATATGAAATGACCGTTTAATTAAATGTGCTTTCTCTACAATAACAGAAGTGTATTGTTCCTGTGTTGTTGTTTTTTTTTCCCTAGAGGGTGACATTGATGGAAATCTCCCACGTGTGCTTTTATGTGGCCACATCTTCTGCACGTCTTGCCTGCAGTCCATTGAATGCAGCGGTGTCATTAGATGTCCAGACTCAGAGTGTTCGGTAAAATTACCAGTGATCTTCCTCCTGCAACTAAGTATTGACCAAAAACAAAATGTTCACAGCTTTCCTATTTCTCACAGTTTTAATCTATTAAACTTATAACTATTGGAATTAGATGATATTCATTTAAAATGATATATATAGGTTATCCTTAAATTTTCAAATCAGAAAAGCTTAACTAAATTCCACTTTTTCACTGTGCAATCAATAATGTCCCTGTGATCTGTTTTTGTCCACTGTGAAAGCCAACCTTTCAGAGTGTAAAAGGTTGAGAAATAGCCGCTTTCTGCATTGCATTTCATTCAATTTTGCGAAACTGCAAAGGTCATAGTTGGACAAGAGATGCATGTGAAGAGCTGTGTTACTGTCAAAAGGGTCCTGAAGCGTTTCCCAATGATTTAGTGGCCTGTTCAATGAGGCTATCTATCTATCTGTCTGTTTATCTAACTACTGTATCTGTACATACAGTGTTGGTGAATAACCGGTCAGTCATTTATTGAATCTTGCCTGGCAAATTAAAAGTAGCTGTTGACCAGTCAGTTCCTGTGAGAGAGATATATGTAATATAAAAAAAACACAGTTATCAGGTTTCTATCAATTCAAGGATTAAAGTGTTTAAAGAGGTAAGATAACAGTGAAATAACAAAGTTCCTTTTGTAGGTTGAGTCAAACCTTCCTGAAGGCGGGGTGTATGGGCTGCAGGAAGATAGCAGAATCATTGGCCTCATCTACACTGCTGAAATGAACAGGATGAAAAGGTAAAATGCAGTTCTGACTGTCATCTTCTTATGTAATAAGATTATGTATAATAGTTATAATCTCTTCTGTGTTGTAATCTTCTGAATCCTGCGGTGTGACAGATCAAAGAAATGCAGGAGGAACAAATGGTTGTCATCCATAGATATTAATGCCAATACTGAAGACATGGGGAAGGTATGTTGGGGTCACTAGTGGGAAATGAAAGTTGACTTGTCAGCTTCTGCTATTAATGTTTACATGGTGTGGCTTAATGAAATTGACCATTTGCAATTTTCAAATTGCACAGTACCAATGTGATGTAAAACAGCCATATAGTTTTCATTGTGAGTTGCTGGCTGTCAGCTGAGTGTGTTTAGGATTGAGTGTCGTTGGGATAAAGGCAGGTGAAGCTTATATTATCTGCATTGCTACAAGTGAACACACATCCACCTATACAGGCAAACAATATAGTATAAACATCATGGCGTGTGCGTCTGTGTCTGCACGTGTTCATTTTGAAGTATATCTGGCCTTTTTAACTTTAAATCAGCTAATTAGAATAAAGGGTGTAGTGGCTAGTGTTACAGTGTCTTTGGACAACAATAATTCAAACTACAGTTTCTTGTAATGCTTTATTCAGCCAGCTGATATTGAGAAGACTGAGAAGGAGGTGAAAGAAGCTTTGGCCAAGGCTGCAGTAAATATTGCCCAGCTGGAACAAATGCATGAGGTAAACGCTGCACTAGATCCAAAACAATGCACATATCTGTAGACATTGTCCATTTCCTTAAAAAAAATGCTCATTGGGTTTACAGATCACACAACAAGAAAAGAGTAAAGTAAAAATCCGTGTTTCCAGTGATCTGCATAACTGATCTGCAGCTATGTTTTCATCTGCAGACTCTGATGACGGGTCTGGCAGGGCAGGTGAAAAGAGAGCAAGCTCGGCTGGCGAAAGAGATTAAGCAGGCTGGAGACAAGGCAGCACATGCTATCCAAACGTGGTATGGACATAAAGCCTCAAAATGTACTTGTATAGTAAGAATAACATCCCATGTTCTCCTCAAGAAAAATGTCATATCTTGGATTATATTTTTTATGTTTTCTTAGATTACTTGCAGAAAGTATTAAATTCTCTTGAAAATCAAAATAGTTTAACGAGTTATCTAAATTAACCTTGGGCCCAATAGCACTGATGAGAAGGAAATAGATTCAGATGAAAAATCAGATTTTTCTCTTAGCACATAAGAGAAAAATATCTGGACGTCATCTTTTGTGTTTTCCGAAGAAAGCATGTAAAGCAACAATTGTCTTAATATCTGTAATTCATCTGTCAATAGGAAAGATGTGCAGTTGAATCAGCTTACAAAACTGGAGGAAAAATTCTCTGCCAGCAAATCAGAGGTGTGTCGTGTTGAGGAGAGGATGAAAGCCCTGGAGATTGCCATGCAGATGGCCAGGGAAGTAAGCTGTGTCCCCTTCCTGGAGCAGTACTGCATCCTGGACAAGGTGTGCAACCTTATGTATAAATACAACTCAACTAATATAGTTACTAATAAGCACAATACAGATATGTTAGATAATATAATGCTAAGCAAATACTGGTAAGCTCTACTTTTACATTTACCGTATTTTCCGGACTATAAAGCGCACCTAAATATAAGCCACACCCACTAAATGAAATATATATTTAGTCACATATAAGCCGCACCGGACTATAAGCCGCCGATATCCAGGCTGAGAAATAAGTTATTTAGACAGAAAGATTTTGTACCATAAGTGTTTATTCATATACCTGAACTGATTGTTTCCGAACAGTGTCGCAATAAACACGGCAATAAAAGTGCTGATAAACAAAACAGAAAAGTCATTGATGGTTTTATTCATCTTCCTCGTGTGCACTAAAACTAAGTTACTTTATTTATCTTTTATCTTCCGGCTTATAGTCCGGAAAATATGGTATTTCCCTTGCCAGCAATTTACCCATTAAAAAGTGTGTGTGTCTGTGTGTGTGATAGGTTCTGGAGACACTACAGGCTCCTTTGGATAAGCAGTCCTTTGATATGAAATGCATTACTCTGGACTCAGGAATCAGGTTTGTCACTTTAAGCTTGTTGTTTGTTTGCAGTGTGTTTCTGAATTTATGTTCCATTCGGAAGTGTTGTTTCAGCACTGCAACAATGTATTTGGTGGCTTGTTTGTGTGTAATGTAGCTGTGCATGACACAAACATAAACAACAGTGAAAGGGACAACATATTATATAGCACTGCTCTCCTGCTGAGTAACCGAACTGTGTTAGGTCTTAAATATCAGCCCTTGCTTTTTCATCAGTGACAAATGAGTTATAAATGTAGCTGTCAACATGAGAATAACAACTGTGCTCAGACTCTATACTCGGGTGTCTCCTACTGACTGACTGACTGACTGAAAGGTTATAATGATAATAACAGAAACGGCTTAAATTGTACATTTACCTGCACTGTAGTTTTGTGCTGTAGTTGCATGAAGCATGAGAACCTGACAAGCTTCAGTGACAGGTGTTGACCGAGGTGTTGTATGTATGTGTGTGTGTGTGTGTATCTGCATATTTTCTAGCTGTGTTTTCGAGTCTGAGGCTCTGAACCAGAGTCTGGCATTGTCTCTGAAGATGGAAGTCAGCAACCCAAGGCAGTGAGTCCTTAATTATAGTCCAATAAAGGCAAATTGCCATGAAGAGAGTTTCTCTTCAAATTTCTCTAAAATTAATAATAACAATAGTAATAATATTAATATTGTTAACGACATGATGCAGTTTTCTATGATGGTGTATTTCGCTGAAATTACTGTATTTTTCGGGCTATAATGCACATCGGATTATCAGGCGCAGTACCAATTAACATGTCAATTGCTGTCATTGTCAACAGATTAAGGCGCATCTGATTATAAGGCGCAATAAGCGAAAACAAAACGTGTGTCGGATAAGTCGAACTTTATTCAACTAATTTACAATAACTATTAGTTGTGGGTTAACACAAAAATACAAGTTTAAGTGGGCGATTTTCGCATCAAACATGCCCGGATCCCTCTCAACATTGTTCAGTTTTAATACAAAATCGTTGTTCAAAGTTTAACCGTTGGATAATTTATCGTCATTATCTGGGTCCGTCTCTGCTGTCACCGGGCTGTTCAGTGATGATTCTGGCCTCTGTGAGGCTCCTGACTCGCGGAGTAATACGTTATTAGCCGTAATGTGTACAACATAAAATCAGTTCGAGGATAGTAAACACAACCAAAGGTCATACATAAGGCGCACTGTTGATTTTTGAAAAAATTTAACGGTTTTAGATGCGCCTTATTGTCTGAAAAATACGGTAATGAAATAAATATTAACCTTCTACATTAAACTTTATGGTAATTGATTGAATTACATTTGAGCGTTTGTTTTAGAATTAAGCAAGATTTTAAAAATGGCTGTTTGATATGCTGATATAACTGAAGCACTGTTTTCATGCTTATCATCACATTGTTAAAGTTTCAAATTTCATCTACGTTTTGATACAAAGTCGTCTTACTGCTCTATTTAAGATTTTCTCCACCCAAAGGCCACCAGCCGGGCATCTCCAACAGAAATTCCTGCTGGCAACATGCAGAAGGCACATACAGCAGCTCAGTCCCACTGGGTCACAGCAGATCCTCCACCCAAAAAAATATGGACCAGGAGAGCCTGGGAATTTCCAGTCCATTATCGCAAGACTCTTCTCCAAGCCCAAGAACTCACCTCAGGTCTAACCTGTCTCGTCACAGCTCTGCCTCAGACCTCGGAACTCCAGACGTTATCGTTGAGGAGATTTTAGACCAGAGACAAGAATGTCGTATGTGTGGCTTTGTCATATTTTCCTGTTTGACTGAAATAATGTCAAATCCACTCAAAACGTTATGAGGCAGAAAAGAAGCTTGTCTGTTTTTGTTTAACCCTTTGTATCTTTCTGCAGCTCTCCCTCCCACTGGGCCTGAGCTGGCTAATAACAAATGGAGAATCCGCAGGAAGAGGGAAAAGCCATTGCCTGGTAGTAAAAGAAATGGTATGGAGAGCATATAATCATCTATCATAAATATATATTGAACTTAAATTCTCCAAGTGCTCAGAAACATGACTGGAAATAAATTATGTTGCTCTGTAACTGCTGGATGTGTAAATAAGAAACTCTTTGCTAACAAGTTGAACCTATCAACATAAGAGGTCATGATATGCTAATGTTGTGTTCACAACTTCAAACAGACAAAAAAAAAATCAGTTAACACAGGTTTAAACATGCATTAACTGCTGCAGTGAGCCAGTCTAGTGTCCACCTGATGAATGTAAGTCCAATATTTATTTAATCAACCTCCACCAGTGGAACATATCTGACAAATGTAATTTACACAAATAAACACTGGCCTATGTTCAGGTTTAAGGTTTTTCTTAAACTTATCAGATTGTTCAGACTTATGAAATGTTTCACCGTTTATATCTGAGAGTTTAAAGAAAATACTTTCACCAAGTGTGCATTGTGTATCTTCTCACTACACCCTTTTCTACCTCTCATTCTTTTTTCTCCTCTTGTAGTCACCCGGTGGGTCGTGGTGACACATGTTGTGAATCCCAGTCACTTCTACATCCACTATGTGGCTGAGAAGAAGGAAAGTGAGATCCTGTCTAAGAAGATCTACCACCTCTGCTGCAAAGATAGTTGTTGCTTTTCCTCTAATGACACATTGGAGACTGGTGAGTGTGTCCTCAATATGGTGGAAAAATGACAATCTTATCCTTTAACTATAGGTTTAAACATATGCCAGCTCCCAAATGGCTGGTTTAGGATCCGGACCTGGAATTGTTAGGTTAAAGCAATGAAAATGTATGTTTATTTTTAAGTACTTAAAGGCAAAGATTCCAACTAATTAATGTTGATTTTTTTGACATGAATGTTTCTTGTATTTAATGAAACAAAATAGTTAGTTACAAAAAATAGAGCAGATTTAGAAATGTTTATTAGTGATGTATAATCTCTCTCAGATAATGTGGAGAGTGCATCCCTTAGCGCTCACCTGTCAGCGTGGACTGAATCATTTGTTTCTCTGCTCTTTTCCAGGCACCACAGTCTTTGTAAAGTGGAACGAGGGAATTTGGTGCCGGGCCAGTGTGATTGAGGTCTTCCAGAATGACTGTGGGGAAGCTGTGAAAGCCTGTCCAATCACCCAGCTGGCCAGTATCCGAGTCTTCTTCCTTGACTATGGCCTCACCAAGAATATCACCGTACAGAGGTACATACACAAACTAAAAAGGACAAGTGTACACTGCAGTGTTTTCCACATGGTGCCTCAGTCAGGCAGGCACAGAAGCCATTTTTAAGTCTTCTGTATAAAATCATATCAGACCACAATCTAAGGAACCACAGAAACAAATCTGCTTTCATTTATTTAACTATTCAGCACTGCATCCTCACTGCTGCGTCACTGCCTACTTTACAGCAAAATTAATTTCAGCCCTCTGAGTGTTCTTTTGTTATTCTTGCACAGCAGTTGTTTTCCTAATTTAGGTGAAAAAATAAATTATACCTGTATTGCAAGTTGTGCATTTGTTTCGTTACTCTTGTTTCGTTACTCAGGTGTATTTTGCACGATGGATAATGCATGCATAATCTTCTCACTTTGGTGCAGTGAAAATCTTGACTATTCATGATCTTGAAAAAGATTGTATTTTTTGACCAGCAGGTGGTGGTTTCCTGCATTCTCCGTACTGAAAGCTTTAAATCATAGGTCGGCAATAGGCGGCCCGCGGGCCAGATGTGGCCCGCAAGCAAAAACATCTGGCCCGTGAGATTGTTTGAACTAGAGAAAGAAAATAAAAATATAAAATATACTTTTTAAAAATCGGACTGCCAGTCTCAGAAAAAGCTCTTTATTTGTTAACTTCATTTTCCAGAACAGAAAATTTTCCTCAATTTAAATGCTTATTTGTTAAACTGGATACACGTCGACAAGCACGTCGACAATTGCACCCTGCACCGCATCAGACAGCGCTTCTATGCGGCGGGCAGCGGACCTCGCAGAGAGCGACATCTGTTTCACTGACCCGATCACATCATCCATCGACTTGTTGGTATCAAGTTCCTCCAAAACTGTCACATGCTTCGTTTCGTGGTGCCGTCTAATGTTGTACTCTTTGCATGCAGAGACACCCTCGTTACAGATCAGGCATGTGGGCTTTGCATTAATAAAACTGGGGAGGATGAAGGCATAGTTTTCTGTCCATTCATCATGACAGCTAACAGCAACAAGTGGAAATGTTTTTTGTTTTTTTTTGTTTTTTTTTAACAAACAGGCATATAATTAATAGCGCCCCAGTGGTCAGTCCACAAATTTAACCTACATCAGCCCGCTTGAATGTCTCAGTGCGTCTGCTCCGTCATTTCCAAATCGCCTATCATTTTCATTATCACCCCCCCCCCCCCCTATTAATTAATTATATTAGCCATTGTTTTGGTTGTGGCCCGCCATGTAATGGCTTGGAAAATATCTGGCCCGAGGCCAAACTTAATTGCCGACCCCTGCTTTAAATCATTGTTGCTAAAGTATCTCTCCAATATAACTCCTTTTAAAGTAAATATTAGGCCGATGTTTTTGACTGGCTTTGTTTTTCCTGTCAGTTTATTCTGAGAAGTTAAATATATGTGCAGTATAAATGCTTAACTAGCTTGTTGTCAATGTCTAGATTGTGAAGCATTCTGCTTAGTTATTTTAGTTAAAGACTGTACACATGTAGTTGTTCAAATACACTTTTCTCCTTCTACCTTGTCTGTCACTTTTTCAGTGAGGACCAAACCACAGAGTCTATACTGAAGGCTGTGAACAACCACCTGAAGAAGGTGGATGCGGCTGTGAATATGGAGCTGGGTTACTTTGTTCCTCAAGCCATCCGATGTTCCCTCAAGGACCTTGTGCCCTATGACCTGGTAGGAATACTGAGATTAACACTGTAACACTGTATAATATTATAGTATCTGTGTGTGCCGAAATAATAAAAAGTTCCCTTTCTGAGGGAAGTTAGAGAGAAAGTCAACATATGGTAGCTCTTAAAAACATTTCAGAAAATAAATAAACAAAACATGTACAGCTTTATTTAGCGAAGTACTGTATGATGCTGGTATATGAGGATGAGGGGTGGACATTTATTGTTGTAATGTTAAGTTTTCTAAACTAAAAATGATGTCAGATTCAGTTTGCTGATTGTTTCATTGCAGTTATGTACTAAAAGTGAAATGATGATAAAATTTAAAATGGGTGGTATGGAGTTTTCAGTCTTTTCACCTCCTCTCCTTTAAATTCTTGTAGTTTAGCTACTGTGTTTCCATAGTTCCTTGAACTATTTGGTTTGTTTTTTGTTACAGGCATTTGTTTTCACTTTTTTGACAAATGTGTGTTGAATATTTTCAGTGATCCAGCTCATGGTATTTCCAGAAGGACTAAATAGATTTATGAAAACGTTTTTCACTTCGTAAGTGAATGAAGAACTAAGTCTTCTGAGTTAGAAATGAAATGTTTTTGTTGCAAACACAGCAGCAGGATGTGTGTCTACTGTAAGTGTGGATGTGTGTTTTGTTTAGACGAAGGGCTGGAGTAAAGAGGCACAGGTTGAATTTCAGAGTGTGGTTGGCACTGCAGCAGTAGAGATGCAGCCATTGGGTCAGGACAGAGATTCTTTGTTGGTGGACCTAAGGAAGGCTCCCATGGACCAGTCCAGTGACATGCCCATCTCTGTCAGAGAATACCTTGTTTTCATTGAAGTGGCCAGGTATGTGTGCATTTGCAAGTTACTAAAATAAATTCCGATAAGCGCTATTGGTATTTGTCCGATGTAATTGAATCATCATGAATCCAAGTAAACTGAATCCTGCCACAGAAGTGGCTTAACCTTGGCTGTGTTTTTCCAAAATGTTAAATCCAAAAGGTTTTATTCTCCAGTGACACTGGGCAGGAGACCCCTGCTGTACTATCCTCCTAACTATCCCAGCATCAATACAGAGCTCAATGCGGTGGTGTCCCACATCAACAACCCTGCTGACTTCTACATCCAGCTGGTACTAAACTCATAAATAAGTGCTTACACACACACAAAAAAAAATATATATATATATGTATATGCACTTGTGTTCTTATCATGAGTAGTCTTGGTTGAAATTTTATAAAGCTTAACATTTTAAGGAGATCCCCCAGTAAAACAAAAACCTATTATTTTTGCCGCTTTTGGTCCTTCCTTTATTTCTTTCTCCACCTCCCCATTCCTTTATTAGGTCGATAACATGCAGTCCATGTTGCTCTCAGCCAAGCTCCAGGATTGTTACAACGCAACCACAGTGTCTGGAGAAGATGACCTCAGGATCTACTGCCCTGTCATAGGACAGGCCTGTGTTGCCCGCTATGATGACAATTTGTGGTACAGAGCTCAGATCATAGGTAAGGGTGTTTGTGCATGTCACATTTTGAACAAATGTTTTACTAGTGGGTATTGATTATTAGACTGATGCAGTATTGAGTCAACCTACAGTATATCCAGCTCATAAATTTGTTTTACATGTGGGCCCCCGTATTCACGCCTTAAAGGCAGATGACTGTTGAACCCCACAGTCATGTCTAAATTTGCAGGCAGTAGTGAGTGCCCGGATCTGTATATTGGACAAACAAAGCAACCACTCTGTAAACGCATGGCGCAACACAGGAGGGCCACCAGATCAGAACAGGACTCAGCAGTACAAATACATCTAAAGGAAAAGGGACACTCCTGATGACAGGAAGAGGGAAAAGCCGCTGCACTGATGTACACGTTTTGGACAAGCTGGACAGGTGGTTCGAGAGAGTGAAGGAGGCCATCTATGTCCATTTGGAACAGCCAACTTTGAACAGAGGAGGGGGCTGCGTCATAATCTATCTGCTACATACCATCCTGCCTTGAGATCTCATCCCAGGAAGTTTAACTGCTCTTCACCATCAGAGCAGACCTCATTCTCTGGATCATGTGACCACAACGACTCACATTCCAATTCACACCTTGAAGGGTGACTCATGTGACCCTTTGTATGGAATGAGGGGTGTGGTCTACAGCTCCACCCTCTGTGATCCAGAGATATAGCTCCTGGTTTCCATCATTAGGCTAGAACTGAAGAAGCCTTTTGGATGAAAGGTGAAACATCTTCAAGCTCCAAGAAAAAGTCCAGTTGCTTAAAACTTAACTCCTTTGATTATCAGTGGTCTTGTATGTTTTCACACCAAGCTGCTTACTTATTGCAAATTCAGTCTTCCTGTGAATTTTGTTTCCGCTGTTCCTTGACAGCTCTTTAGTCTTGGTCATAGTGGAGTTTGGAGTGTGACTGTTTGAGGTTGTAGACAGGTGTCCTTTATACTGATAACAAGTTCAAAAAGGTTCCATTAATACAGGTAACGAGTGGAGGACAAAGGAGCCTCTTAAAGAAGTTACAGGTCTGTGAGAGCCAGAAATCCTGATTGTAAGTGATTAAATACTTATTTTACACAGGAATTTACTAATTAAATTAAGTAAAAAACCTACAATGTAATTTCCTGGATTCTTTCCCCCCATTCTCATAGTTGAAGTGTATCTATGATGAATATTACAGGCCTCTCATCTTTTTAAGTAGGAGAACTTGCACAATTGGTGGGTGACTAAATACGTTTTTGCCCCACTGTATATTCTTAATATAGCCGCAGATTGCTTTGAATGTTGAGTGAGGAGGATGTTGCATAGCTCCCATTCTCAAATATGCATATATATATATATATATATATATATATATATATATATATATATATATATATATATATATATATATATATATATATATATATATATATATATATATATGCAGAGGTAATACATATTTAACCTTTAAATTTGGTACGGAGACATGGAGTCCTCTGTAACATGGAGTGTTATAGAGGACTGGCACTGGTGTCTTGGTTTGGCAAAAGGGATACTTCACAAACTCACAAACTAACCAGAAATTTAGATCTCTAAAATAACCCTTGTTGTGTGTTTGTGTGTGTGCGTGCATGTGTGTGTGCACTTGCGTGTTTTTTAGATCATCCAGGGGGCAGGAAAGTACAGGTGTGCTATGTAGACTTTGGAAATAAGAAAATCCTGTCAGTCAGTGACCTGAGGAAGATAAAGGATGAGTTCTTTGCCCTCCCTTCCATGGTAAGAACACACAGAGTTTTGATTGGTCAACTGATATGTATTTTTGGGTTAAGAAAAGAATATGATCTACACCTAATGTACCGTATTTTTCGGACTATAAGGCGCATCTAAAATCAAAAAATTTTCGCAAAAGTCAACAGTGCGCTTTATAATCCAGTGCGCCTTATGTATGACCTTTGGTTGTGTTTACTAACCTTGAACCGATTTTATGTTGTACACATTACGGCTAATAACGTATTACTCCGCGAGTCAGGAGCCTCGCAGAGGCCAGAATTATCACTAAACAGCCCGGTGACAGCAACGAGACTGACTCTGATAATGACGAGAGGGATCCGGGCATGCTGGATCCTAAAATCACCCATCTGTTAAACTCTGAACAACGGTTAAAACTGAACAATGTTGAGAGGGATCCGGGCTTGTTTGATGCGGACATCGCCCACTCAAACTTGTATTTTTGTGTTAACCTACAACCAAGAGTTATCGTAAACTAGTTGAATAAAGTAAGACAATTATCCAACACACGTTTTGTTGTCCCTTATTGCGTCTTATATGTGGACAATGACAGCAATTGACATGTTAATTGATACTGTGCCTTATGGCCCAAAAAATACGGTAGGTTAGCCCTTGAGTGTACTATCAAACTTGGACAGTCCTGGCTTGAATTCCTCATGGAATCTTGAATCCTGTTTTTTCTACCTTTTTTTTCATCTGGCTTACATTGAAATGTTAATATTTTCCATAGGCGCTTGTAGAATGTATTACACTTTCTTTTCACCAGGCAATCCATTGCTGCCTGTCAGATGTGTTACCTCTGGACGGACAGGTCTGGAGTGATACCTGCACCAACAGATTCATCAGTTTGGCTCACCAGAAACTGCTCACTATTGTGGCTACAGGTACTTAGTGTGTGTATGTGTGCTTGTGTTAAAATTAAAATGTGTGTCTGACACGAAATTTGCATTTGTAACATTGCACTCACCATGTGCATTTTGTACACTGCTCACAAATTAAAGGAACACTTTAAAGAAACACATTAGATACATCAGATCTCAATATGAAGTTGGATATCTATACAAATAACGACAGGGCAGTGTCTTAGGAACAAAAGAATGCCAAGTCTTAATGGAAATAAAAGTTTTCAGCCTACAGAGGGCTCAATTGTGTAGACACTAGTGATGCTCCGATCGCCATTTTTTGGGCCGATCACCGATACCGATCACCAAAAAACTTGATCTGCCGATTGCCGATCACTGCCGATCAAAGAATGAATTTAAAAATTTTAAATACCGTATTTTACTGAACTGATTGTTTACGAACAGTGCCGCAATAAAAGCAGCATCAAACGCGGCAATAAAAGTGCTGATAAACAAAACAGAAAAGTCATTGATGGTTTTATTTATCTTCCTCCTGCGTACTGAAACCATTATTGTGCAGTGTGCGGGAGGAAATTTGGCGATTTGGTGTGCAGTGTGCGGGAGGAAAAGGTGACAGCGGCTGCAAAGCGCAACTATTAAAGTCGCTTCATTCTCCCATGAACTGAAGACACACGTCACTATTTATCTTCCTCCTGACCATTTAAAACTAATGAACACCATACCACTGTCACTTCATTTCTTCTGCGCACTGAAGCCACTGAAGTCGTCCTCTTCAGTGTCAGAGTTGAACAGCCTCAGATAATCTTCATCACATATCGTCTCACCGCGGCTGCACGTAAGTTTGTCGTTAATGAATCTATGGCATAGATTCATTAACGGCAAGCTTACGTGTCCTTACTGTTTACTTCACGGATAGCCAGATCGATGGCATTCAACTTAAAAGCTGCATCATAGGAATTGCTTCGGTTTTCCATTTTGAGGGGGTGAGGGTGTAATAATATTATATACCGGTGACAGAGCAGCTCCGTCAATGACTGCGGCCTGCTCGCGCGCACACACACACACAGACACTGTGGGCTGAAGAAAAATTAATAGAAAAGCCGCACCTCTGTATAAGACGCATGGTTCAAAGTATGGGGAAAAAAGTAGTAGTAATCCGGAAAATACGGTAATTAACTATAAAAAACAGTCAAAATCTTCAAATGTACAGAATGCCTTTATTTGAAACGTCGCTAATAATGTCGTCTCATGATCGGCTTCCTGATCTGCATGTTTTTCCGATCGCCGATCAGGCTATTTTTAGACAATATCGGCCGATCATGATCGGCAGCCGATCAATCGGAGCAACACTAGTAGACACCATAAAATCAGAGTGAAATGAAGATGTGGCAGGCTAGTCCATTTTAGTGTGAGGGCATCCCTGAGCTGTTGTACAGTCTGAGGAGCAACCTGGCGGCACCTAATGGACCGAAACATAATGTCCCAGAGATGTTCTATTGGATTTAAGTCAGGGGATCGTGAAGGCCATTCAATTGTTTCAATTCCTTCATCCTCCAGGTACTGCCTGCATACGCTTGCCACGTAAGGCCGGGCATTGTCGTGCATTAGAAGGAAACCAGGACCTACTGCACCAGCGTAGGATTTCATCTCGATACCTTATGGCAGTCAGAGCACTATTTCCTAGGCAGTAGAGGTCTGTGCGTCCCTCCATGGATATGCCTTCCCAGACCATCACTGACCCACCACCAAACCTGTCATGTTGAACGACATTGCAGGCAGCATAACGTTCTCCTTGTCTTCTCCAGACTCTTTCACGTCTATCAGAGGTGCTCAGGGTGAACCTGCTCTCGTCTGTTAAGTACAGGGCGCCAGTGGCGGACTTGCCAATTCTGGTGTTCTTGAGCAAATGCCAGTCGAGCTCCACGGTGCTGGGCAGTGAGCACAGGGCCCACTACTGGACGTTGGGCCCTTAGGCCACCTTCATGAAGTCTGTTCCTGATTGTTTGGGTAGAGACATTCACACCAGTGGCCCTCTGGAGGTCATTCTGTAGGGCACGAGCAGTGCTCAGCCTGGTTCACCTTGCACAAAGGAGCAGGTATCGGTCCTGCTGAGGGGTTGAGGACCTTCTATGGCCCTGTCCAGCTCTCAGAGAATAACCACCAGTCTCCTGAAATCTCCTCCATGTTCTGGAGATTGTGCTGGGAGACACATTAAACCTTCTTGCTGCAGCACGTGTGGATGTGCCATCCTGGAGAAGTTGGACAACCTGTGCTTCTTCTGTAGGGTTAAGGAATCGCCTCATACTGCCGGTAGAGATAATTACGCAAGCCTAAATCAGCACGAGTGGAAAACCAGCCAAAAAAGATCAAGAGGGAGAAACTCGAAATGACCTCCACATGTAAAACCAGTCCTGTTTTGAGGGTTTTCTAATTGTTGCCACTGAAGTGCACCTGTTGTTAATTCCATGAACACCAATACAGCTGAAATTGATTAACGAGGCCCTCAGCTGCTTAACCAACCAGAAAATTATCAGACAGGTTTAATTCAATTCATGCCAGTAATTAAAACGCCAATAAAAAAAGTGTTCCTTTTAATTTTTGTGAGCAGTGTATTTTCTTCCCTGTACCCCTCCAGGAAAAGTCCACAAGACTGAGACACTGCCAGTCAAACTGTTTCAGAGCAGCCTGAATGGGCCTGAGGCCAATATAGCTGAGATGCTGGTCACAGAGGAGTTGGCCTGCTTCAAACAGGGGTGAGGTTTGTCTTGAGTAATTAAAGTAATGTAATTTATAGTGAAAAACAATTTAATTCAAGCCAATACATACACAAATTAATACCAGTGTTGGAGTATTTCTTTATGTCAAAATGAAAAAATGTATCAAGCCATTATTTATTTCAGATTTTGTGTCTATCATTCCATTTTGTGTAATTTTTAACTGTATCATATTATCATTTTTGTTCTTTGTTTCTTTTTTTGCTTCACCTCTAACCTTGTTGTACTTTGACTCACGTTCACCTGTCTTTTCCACCTTACTGCCCTGCACAATCTCATCCAAATCCTCCTTTGACTCCTGCAGACTTGAATCAAAAGATCCTGGGCCCTCTGGTGATGACTCTCCCATATGGGATCCACCACTTGAGTCTGGTCTTGATGCCACTGGCCAAAACATAACTGGAGAGCAGGATGAGGAGCCACTTGAGTTCCAGACTCAGCTGAAGATTTCTGGCAAACTCAAAGACCTGAAGGTCAGAGTCAGCCACGTCAACTCGCCGAGCAGCTTCTACGTGCAGTTTGCCCAGTACAACTCTCCGCTGAAAAGGTCAGCTGTCAAAAATAATTTAAATAACACAAATATTTATACAGGATAATCATTTTTCTTCTTCCAGTCAAGGACCAGGTATGTCTGCTAGGCTAGCCAGTGTCTGTTTATAGTAAGTCTCTTAGTCATCTCTAAAAATGTTTAGTTCGAGTTTAGCCACTGAAAATGTCAAATGTTTGCAGATTACAGAATTGTTGATTATCTTTTTATTTATATATATATATTTTGTACTTTTAAAAATTTTGCTGTTTTAGTTGTACAAAACGGGTAATTTCAGGTTGCTATCCAATTTTCTTTTCCAGGATGTGTGAGCTCGTGAAGAAGGAATGTGCACTTATGGAGCTCCAAGATGTGGAGTGGAAGGCAGACATGTACTGTGCTGCTCTCATTAACGGGGTTTGGGAGAGAGGACAGATCTGCTCTGACATCACATCCAGTGACATTGCTGAGGTATAAAACCTGTTGCTCTGAAACCAAAATCCAAGTTCAATATTTTTGTATTGGTTTTTATGAAAATATACTTGCTTGCAAATGGATTGGTGATTAATTATTTACAGTTATATATCCATTATACTGTAAAAGATGTTGTTTAAAAGCATCCACTAAACGGTGACTAGTTTGAATTGATGTTGTTAGTGACTCTGTCTTTCTGCTGCCTGCTCTCAGGTGTTTCGCTGTGACCACGGTAGCAAGGCAAAGCTGCACATCAGCAACCTGCGGCCGCTGCCAACCTCCTTAATGGGTTCTCTGACACTAGAGTGCACTCTCACTGACATCAGGTTACACACACACACATATACGCACAGACTGTTAATAATAAACTTTACAGTGGTTAATGAGGCAGGGTTGCATTCATGATGTGTGTCTAATTTAATTTTGCATGGTAGTAACTGCAATGTTGTAACTGCTGTCTGCTGGAATTTGCAACAAAAAAAAACAGGATCTGAAAAGGCCAACCATATTTTTCACTCATCGATTAAATTAGTTGCTTCAGTTTTTCTTTGCACTCTTCTTCTCCACCAGGCCAGCAGGAGGCCAATCCACCTGGACAGCCACAGCATGCGACTTCATCTCCTACTACCTGACTGGAGCCTCAGCTGTTATGACTATCAAGGTCTGCCCTTATGCCCCATTTCTTTCTCTATTTCCTCTATTATTTCACTCATTTTACTCTTTGCTCTCCTTCATGCTCCTCTTTTCTTTGTTGCTGTACTTATTTAGTTTCATTGTCTGTTTCTCTTCTCTCTTTTCCAGGAGTTAAAAGATGAGCGTCCTGTGCCTGTTACTCTGTTATGCTCCAACAGGATAGGACAGTTTGTCAACATTGCAGACTTTATGGCTAGCGAGGGCCTCGCACTGAAGGAGAGGAAGCCAAAGTGTGTGTGATTTATTATTATTTAAATTACCTTTTTCCTTCTCGAGATTTTTAATTCAGCCTACCTCTCTTTCTGGTCACTCATACACTGAATAAAATAAAACAAGAAATTGAGATTTTAGAACTTTAACAGCATATGTTGAATAGCCAGGACTTTGTGCCAGTGGTCAGTGGCTCATGTTTAGCTTTTAAATCAGAAGTCAGTGTCTGCCTAATGCCAGTGGACACCTGTTTTGGTGTGTGTTGTCGCTGTTTTTTTGCAGAGAGGCTGTCATTCAAAAATCCAAAGAAACTGGTGCAGAGTCTCCGGTAGATGATACACAAGCAGATGGCTCTGATGGTGAGAAAAAAATGACTCCTACTCCTCCAGCTCCTTCTCTCATTCCTTTACCCTCCCCATCTGCGCTTGTGTCCACCCCCATCCCTCCAAAACCGGCCCCCCGCACCATAATGTCTGCTGAAAAGGTGAACACACTAACACACACTTTCCGGGCGAGAAACCATTTTTATCCACCTGGATTATATTCAAATACATAAAAGAAGCAGCCACTTGACAAACTTGTTAACAGTCTCTTGCAGTTATAGCATTTTAGCTGAATTCAGAACATGAGCATAAAGAATTATTTGTATGTAAATAAATGTGGTTTATTGATAAATTGATTATTAAAGTTCTGATTGTGTGTGTGCATGCAGGTGAAGACTCAGTTATACCTTCCCCCAGAGCTGCCGTGTCTTGGTCACATCCAGATGACCATCTCTGCCGTCGGAGAGGACGGCCTCATTTATGCCAGAGCACAGAATGCAGGTGCACATCAGATCACACTGTCACTCAGTGCTCTGTCTACTAAAGGCTCTGTATTATAGCAACAAAGATCAAAACATAACCTGTCGATCATACAAGTCCTTATTAATAAGAATACTTTAAATATCAGCTGTTAAAAATAAATTAAAATAATTCTGATGAAACAACTTGTAGGGACGATATATTATTGGATCTTCATGGCTCAACACATGTTCATTGAAATGCAAATATATCAGTGAAACAGAAACGTAAGAATTTAAATACAACCTCACTGATGTAGGCCAAAAGTGAATACTACACTACAGACCTGTGTCTGTCCTTAATCTGACACTGTTACTGTTCATAGAGGAAAACAGCAGATTGAACTAGAATCTCAATAAATACTCTGTGTGTGTGTGTGTGTGTGTGTGTGTGTGTGTGTGTGTGTGTGTGTGTGTGTGTGTCAGAGGGTCAGTTGGAGCAGATGAGGAAGAAGATTCAGCAGAGCATGAAGACACTGCCCAGACAGAAGCCATACACCTGGAAGTCGGTCCTGGGCTGTGCTGTCATCGGATCTGATATGTTGTGGTACAGAGGGCAGCTGCTGGAGTTACTGGGAGGACACGTCAAGGTCAGGAACACGCACACATAAACCAATTTCTACCCATGTCTTGTGTTTCTTCTCATATTGGAGCAGGACCTATTTAAGTAGATGATTCCACAGCTGGAAAAACAAACAGCAGAAATAAATATTTGTTTTACTTTTGGAAGGAGATCTTGTTAAAAATACTGTTTGTGCTGGCATTACATTTATTTATACACCTTTTCCTAAATTAGACTAATTAGCTGCTAGAGTCCATTCAGCGTGTGACCAATGGCCATAACACACACCACACACATCACACAGACAAGAACGAGACCAGTTGTCTCTTGTCTTGTTGGCTTGTCTACACAAAGAATTTTCTTCCTGTTTTTCAGTTGTTCATCTCAAGTTGACAACCCGATAAGATGAGAGTAATATGCCTCCCTAATACGGCTCAACTGTTAACTTGCAGCAAATTAAAACAGTAATATAACATCTGAAATAAGTCTTTGTTGTAAATGTGTGTGTTTGTGTGTACAGGTACAATATGTGGACTATGGCCTAGTGGAGAATATCCCAGTGGTCCATGTTTACCCCATGCTGCTGTGTGGTGATGTTCCTCAGCTCTGTATGCCCTGCCAGCTGCACCGCATCAACCCTGTAAGAGCGTGCGTGTGTGTGTTAAAATGATGAGAATTAGGCACTAAATAGATTATTTTTATTTATTCCACAGTCCATACTCTACAACATACTTATACCTATTGCCTGTATGTAATTTGACAGATATTACCATCTGTGTTGAGAATTATTACATTTGCGACACATTTTTTGGGGCCTGTGTACTCATTTTGTACATAGATGGACTTACATGGATATTGGCAGATGGCAAAATTTAGGTCGTGCAGAGCTTTTCAGCCTTGTAATAGAAAAAATGTAGAATTTGGGGTGTCCTGGTGGCCTAGTGCACACATTCCCTGATTCCAGTCCAGCTGGGGACCCGTTTTGGCATATCATCCCTTCTCCTCTCTACTTGGAAAATAAGGCAAATTCTAACAACCTGCAGGTGATTGAGAGAGCAGGCACAGAGCAGCAGAGGATTGTTCTAATTAAAAACGTTTTATTGACATAGTGACATATGTTCCTCATTGTCCTTGGTTTATAGTAAACTACCTTCTTCACTTCCATTGTTTCTCTATTTGTCTCACTACTTCTGTCTATCTCTTCAGGTTGGTGGTAGGTGGCAGCAGGATGCATTAGCCCTGCTAAGGGAGGTGTTGTCGAACCGCTGCGTGGACATGCAAGTCGTGGTAAGGTTACAACGTAAATGCCTGAGCATTAAGCGTGAAAATACAGTATACAACAAAACTGAGCACACACCCAAGAAGAATTGAGCCAGTTCATTAAAAAAAAAAACCCAGAATGTGTGACCTATAAAACTAATAGCAAATTGTGCGTGCTGTCATTTTGTGCTGCCACTACGTCTTCTACATTATTGGTAATATGTACCTCCTTTTTTTCTTTTTTCTTCTTCTTTTGTTTACCTCACCAGACAGATGTGGTGTTCACAGGTTCTTTTATAACGTTGTTCAAGCAATTAGTCTGAATTGGAAGTCGATCACTTTAGTTGCACTGAGGTTTTACCTTGAGGTCTGTATTTTCAGGTCTATCCAACCTGTTTGTTATTTAAAATTACAAATAAGATCAAATACCCTACACTCCATCCAAAGAACCCTACAATGATTGTAGGATGAGGTTTTGGTGTTTTACACATGAACTACTTGGTGATGTTGACTAGTGTGCACAGCACTGATGTGGGTGTGTGTGGGGCGGGGGGGTGTAGGAGCTGCCATCTGACCCGAGGGGACCGCTCACTGTTGAGCTCTTCCTGGATGGGCTGAGCCTCAGCAGGATCCTGTGTCACCACCAACACGCCTCCATGGCCCGGACTGCCTCAGCACAGGTAGGTGTGTGTGGTTGTTTCGGAGTCAGAAAAATAAAGCAGCAGTGCTGCTGTCATTTACTCAGTCAACCTTTTTTTCTCTGCAGGGTCACTCTGTGCTGTCTGTTGCTCCCTTCCTGGACGACTGGGATATCAACACTGAGGTACTGAACTTTGATCAGAAATCGTAGAATGCAGATATGTAACAGTTAAATTCCTGTGTCTAAAACTGAGATGGAAAAAATAAAACTGCTTTAGTCTGAGGCTGACGCTGCTGGAGGTGAACATGATTGATATATAGCCACAGGGTGAAATATTTCAGGTGTTGAGCAGATACGTACACATACGCACACCTTGCAGGCTGAGTAGATTCATGCTGATGTTGTTTCTCAAGGGTCTGATCGGCCCAGAGGAGCCAGTGCTGGGGCCCTTTATCTTCCCCAGCCTGCCTCAGGAGGGAGAGCACTTCCAGGTCAGGGTCAAGCACCTGTGGACCCCCAATGAGGTAAAAAGAAAAAAAAAGTGATGTGTATACTGTAGAACCATGAACTAACAGATGTCCTTACAACAGGATGCTGTTTAAAACAATTTGAGGTGAACTGTTTCAGTTTAGTAAAAGACACATTGTTGTGTAATGTACTCGAGTGGGGATGAGCTACAAAAAGTATTTTCAGCATTACTATTGTTGGTTTCCTCTATACCTATAATCCTGTCATTAACATTACTCTATAATATGTTTAATACATGACACATTCATATAATTGGTTCACTAACAGCTCAATGTATAATTTAGTCAGTGGCATTATTACAAGTGTCAGTAAAATACTAACTGCTTTAGTCTATAAAATATTAATACCTGTCCTTCTATGCATGTGTGTGTGTGTGTGGTCTTGCAGTTGTTCCTGTGGCCTTTGGAGGGTACAGCTGATGTGGAGGTGGATGGAGAAACTCTGGATGAGGCTTTGACCAGAATTAATGCAAACAGCAACAGTCTGCCACAACTCACTAACTTCCCTCAAGGTAACGTTTCACTGTTCTTCTCACTGCCTGTGTTTCTGGCCATGGAAGGTGCCTTTTTTTAATAAAATATACTTTGCTGCCATCATATCAGCATATGATAGGCCACACATTCATTAAAAAAAAAGCTCAATGCGTAATAAACTACTTATTTAAATTGTATGCACATTTTAATATTACAGTTAAATGGGTTTGAAATTTGTTACAATGTCTCAGATGTTTGTGTGTAGAGTTGAGTAGTGGGCTGACGTGACTCTGCTCTGTGGCGTGCAGGCGCTCCATGTCTGGCAGAGTACAGCGATGGGAAGTTCTACCGGGCTAAGCTTATCAAATTCACCAGCATGGAGCCCGTCATGATCATGGTCCAACATGTCGACTTTGGATCTGATGACACTCTTCCCACCAGCAAGTATGAACTTCACACACACTGCAGGCGTGGTTTTCATGTGTTTGACGTATTTCTCTGAGTGTCTTTCGTTGTTCTGGTTCTCCGTCAGGCTGCGTCAGATGCCGGCCGAGCTGCTCCGGTTTCCGTTGTGTGTGCTCAAGGTCCGTGTTGCCGGCCTTAAGGCTCCAAGCGTCAACAAGCAGGAGGACGTGCTCCCCTACAGCCCCAAGTGGAGCGTGAAGGCTGTCATGGACATGATCGACTTGTTACACAGAAACATCACAGCCTATGTTGTGGTACCAAACACACAGCTTGACTATTTTAAAACTACAGAGCCCTTTTTATGTTAATGCTGTCTAACTTCTGGTTGTGTCCTCGCTGTCCATTCAGACCTGGAAACCAGAGCTCACAGTGCTGCTGTACAACGAGGACGGAGAGTTGGTCCATCTGCCTCTGGTGAGCAGCGGCCTGGCCGAGCCAGAGTGAGACGGAGCGGAGACGCACTTCTCGACCCCCTGGGTAGTTTATGTATGTTTTCAACCTCATTTCAAACAGTTTTAAAATGCAGGTTATTGCAAGTCCGACTATAAAGTTCAGAGTTAAAGACGACATCATAGTACGTCCTCAGGTTTGTCCCTGTCCATACATTACATGAGTTGTGAGTATATTATCATCCTGACTATTAGCTGAATTTAGATCACATCAGCTTGACCGTATTAATATCTGACTCAGAGATACACAAAGCTTCTACTCGAGTTATTATTAATAATCTATTATTATTCAAGCTCTTGCTAATAAATTCTTCCTCCAAACTCTCTCCAGGTTAACGTGCTGACATCCTGCAACATTCTTCTACGATCATCTTGATTTCGTTCTTTCGTTCTGTTACTCTACTTGACTGCTGTTCTAAGTTTTTAGCTTTTGCAGAAAATTTGCACCGGTATTAGTTTTTCTGTAGAGCAGTGATTTATTAGAAGTTTGGCTGTTATGTGTTTTTGTAAGCCGTGTTGATTTAGCACTTTGATTTCTACTTATTTAAGTCATTTGACTCATGTTAGACTTGTCTGTAAAAAGGTTACAGATTAAAATCTTCGAATGCTGTTTGACTTTGCTTCCATCTTCTTCGAGTACTAAAAACTTTTTTATATGAATATGTTCATACCAGGAAAACCCTGAACAATTAATGAAATGACGATTGAGGATTCTAAATAAAACATAAAAACATTTATTTTACAAAATATACAGTCAGCTAAGAAAATAAATATGTATTTAACATTTTTACAAATTAAAATTGTTGCAGACAAACACTAAAAACATTTGACACACCACACTAAAGCCGTTCTGCCTGAATCTGTTACATAAAGGACATTTTGTGTCTGTTCAGCATGTCATTATTCCCAAACCTCTAATGAAAATGTAAACAATGCAAGTTGATTCTTCTAATTTCACTTCTCACTCATTCTCACATATTATATCCAATGTAGGACCAAAAATGCTCTATTGTTGTAGCATAATTTCTCATGTTACAAGCAGTATCAGTCAGGACTCAGCTGTGTTGTTTGAGCGCTACTGCTGTGATGAGTCATGTTTTACTGAGCGGGTCTCTGACTGGACATGCGGCACATTCCTGCAGCTCAGTTCACTCCTCTGACAGGTGGCTATAATGTGCTTGTGTGGACGATGTGAACAACGCACAGTTTAAAATATTTTAAAAAAATCATTTTTGCATATGTGGATGGAAATGCTTTCAACAGATTTGTTAGTCTTCAAGGATGAAACGGCACGCAATACTAAATGTAAACATACATTTGTTTTGTTTACAAGAAGAGGTCTTAACACACATCTGATGCTACAGTAGTAGTAAAGGTATGATAACTGGTGTGTGTTGCCCTTAAAGACTTCCAGCAAGCATAAGGCTCAACTTTCTCAACACAAATAAATAATTCTAATGCTAGTGAAAAGGCTTGTGACTTTCTCAAACTCATTTGCTCTGTACTTGGTGCTGTAGCTTTAACTCTGACTTTGGCAGCATGTTGGGAGTGAATTGAAACAGAAAAGCGCTGAATCTCAAGCAGCTGAGCTCCTGATGAGTGATTTAAATAAGTCTGATTTACTGGGAGACCCAGTCTGAAATGTGCTTTGGGATAAAAGTAGTTCAGACCCTGTTGTCCAGGAGGACGTTGCCGTCTTTGTCTTTGATCCTGAGCCGTCCTGTGGGGTAGCGAGTTTCCTGTCTTCCGTCTGTGTAGACCGTCTTCACTGTGCCGTCTGGATACTCCCTCCTCTTGTAGTCAGCCGTGTGGACCTCCTTCTGGCCCGTGTTGAAATGGATCTCCTTGGTGCCGTCCCTGAAACACAGCACGCATTTACACTCATTTGAAAGTTGGTGATAAAGTAGGTGACACATTAAAAATAACAGAAACAAACTTTGCTTTGTTCATCAGTCAGTTTATCAGAAATTGGAGCTTAAACAGAGAGCAGCCTCAAAACCTGTGGTACGAGTATTACTCATCTCTGCCTACAGGAAGTGCCCAAACTGGACTGATTAAACAAAAATATCAAAACATGATGTTCACTTCTCACTGGAGATGTTTGGTTGAATTAAAACTGCTAATAATAAAAGCTGGCTGACTTACGGGTTGATCTGTATGATGGTCCCGTCTGTCAACACGCTCTCCTCCCTGCCGCCGGGGTACAGGTTCTTCACCGTCTGGTCTGGGAAGGTGATTTCCTTCCGGCCGTCTGGGAAATGCTTTTCTGGAGCGAAAATACAAGAGAATATAAAGTATAATGCGCAGTACAGAGTAATCATAACCCTGTTTCAATTGGTTGTTTTGCCATCTAAAATTCATTACCTGTGTTGTTGTTTTTTTAATTAAAATTTCAATGAAAACCTTGTATTAATCTGTAGTGTTGCAGATTGGTCTGGTGGTAATTTCACTACCTTGATAAGTGTACAAACATCTGCTCTCACCGGTCTGGTTGTTGGGGAAGTGCAAGACCTCGATGCCGTCTGGGTAGGTGATGTGTGTAGTCTGGGCCACGGCGTAGTAGTAGATCTGAGCAGAGCAGTGATAACCAGTAGATGAATTCAGATGGGAAACACGGCAAACGTCACAGCAGACTCAAATTTGCAAATAGGAGGTCTCCACATTGCACACTTTTTACATTACTTTGTTTTTTTTCCCCCTTTCTGGCTAAAACATCTCACCACTCTTTGGTCGGCTGTGATCTGTTTGGTGTCTCCGTTGAAGAAGGTGACTTTGACAGTCAGTCCGTCTGCTGAAAGCTCTTTCCTGGTCCCATTGGGGAAGACGATAAGGCGATCACCACCGGCCAGAACCTTCTCTATCTGGAACGAAAAGAAACAGAAAAGATAAAGTAAATATTGTACAAATCTAATTTTTTGGGTCTTATTTAACAAACTTTAGTTAATATCTTAATCTAATCTAGTAAATATTTCTGTTACCATTAACTTTCAATAATCATTATGGCACAGTTTTTAGTTTATCTCAGTCTTTTGTTTGAGCTTCCTTCTTGAAACTTACCAACTGATACTCTTTGAGTGGTAAAACAAATCCCAAAACGAAGGTCAACTGATAAACACAGGCGTTGACGCCAACTAGAACAATACGAACCAAAGTTTCTACTCTTTCCATCAATAGAGAGTTCTCAGGATTTCATATTCTCTCACCTTCCCATCAGGGTGTGTGATAACCTCCTGAGCTGATTCTAGCTCTTTGGCCTCACTGCACTCTGGTTCATGTGGCGGGGAATTTCCTTTCTGCAATGAAAAGATGTAAAAACAAAAGAGTTGAACTACAAATGACCGTCTCTAAAACAGGGACGGGGAACTACATTAGTTGCAGAAGAATCTCTCCTGAAGATGATGGACAATCTCTGTTGTGTTCTTTTCCCTTATCTGAAAACGTGCTGCAGCATTATAAAGAACCTGCGGCGTTCGTACAGATTTGTTGGACCAGAGAGGAGACATACGTGTGGAACGTCTCTTACCGGAGAGCAGCTGTGTGAGTGTTCTTGGTTTGGTGGTTTGTTGTGGTTCTCGCTGGCAGGTGTCGACCTCTCCTCTGACCTCCGGCCGGCCACTGATGAGGAAGAGGAGGATGACGAAGAGGAACCTGAGCCCGCTGGCCTCCTCAGACTGCTCTTCCTTCCTGCTGACCATCAAATGAAACGAGAATAAATTGTGATCACTTTCAACTAATAAAGTAATGTTCAGCCTTCAAACACACACACACACACACACCTGTGGTGGGCGGACCTGTAGCAGCCTGACTACTCTCCCTGCAGCTCCCTCTAGTGGCTGCAGCAGTGCTGCTCTGTGGAGGGCAGCTGCTGCTGCTTCCTCTGGAGTCAAGAGGATTCTGACAACAAAAAAGACAGAATTGATTTGTTTTCCTTGTGATGCAAAGACAAGAAGATTTAAAGAAATCATCAAAGCGCCCATATTTGTCTGGAAAAGGAAATATAGCTAATTGTCATACAATTAGAAATGCTCTCCTAACTCGAGACAGACCTGAGTTGACACAACATGAATGTGACCAATTAGAAATAGTGTAAACATCTTACAGCAAATTTCACTCCTTTGGTAACAGATGACACATCTTTCACGTCTTTGTCCTTCTCTGCATTGACAGGGTTTTTCTTCCAGGCACTGAGGCGAAGCTTTTCCAACATGCAGATCTAAAATCAAAAGAGAAAATATGTTAACAAGAAAACACACAACCAAATATAATATAGATCATATGAATGTTATTATCAGAGAGCTACTATCTTAGCCATAAATGTTCATTCAGCAGCATTTTTCCTCTTTTTTTTTTTTTACAGCCTCATGGAATGTTTTTTTGGAGCGGCCGGTACCTCGTCCCGCAGAGAGCTGTTCTCCTGGTTGAGGGAGTCGATCTGCTGCCGCAGGCGGCTGTGTGTGGAGGTCCAGCGGCTCTCCCTCCTCCTCAGCTCCTCCTGCAGGGAGCTCAGCTGCTGCTTCAACTCCTGGCAGTGGACAACAAGGAGGACGGGTAATTAAAAATTACAGAATAAACGTGAAACATTCAGTTACTTTAACACTCTTCTAGACCTACAAGCTGGAGAGTTCATTCTGTGATGTGATGGAGTGCAAAATTTGACTATGATGGTTCAAAGTATGGGGAAAAAAAAGTAGCAGCTTATAGTCCAGAAAATACGGTACAATAACTGATTCTTTGGCCTCGTGGGGGCAGCAGAAAACAAGTCGTGAACGCAGCACATTATCATCATCATCTTGTACGTTAATATGCCGAACTAGTAAACAAACATCACTACGATCATGTGATCAATTGTTAGTACAAAACTATTTCTTCTAGCCGCTTTAAGGAATGTACCTGGATCTCCTCTCGTTCCTTCTTGTCAGGGATGGCTCGGGCAGCAGAGGCGTGCTTCTCAAACAGTTTGCGCTCCTTCTGCAGCTTCTTGTTTTCCTCTTTCTTGTACTCCTCAAATTTAGCCAGCTCCTCTGCTTTTCTCTGCTCAAACTCCAAACACTCTTTCCTAAAAAAGAAAAAAGAAAAATAGGGCCAATCAAGTTATTATTATTCAAATTCTTCAATGAACTGTGGTTCCTCAAAAATAAAAGTGCAATTTGTAGGACATTTTTTATTTTAATTGAGTGAAAAAAAACAATTGAAGTGAAAACACCAGTTGCAGACGGACGCGTTACCTGAGGTTGTCCTGATGTTTCTCGTTCTCCTGTCTGAGTTTGGTGAGGGCAGCATTCTCCTTCTTAAAGCGCTCGATCTCAATCTCCAACTCAACCAGTCTCTCCCTCAGCTGTCTGGACTGGACCTGCTGGCCTGGAGACAAGGAAATACACATACACACACACACACAAAATGAAAATAATACCAACTGCACACTGATGGTAACCTGACTCTTAACTACCTCTGCGATAGAAATCACTGAAAACTCGGGCTGCTGATCTGTGACTGTTTCATCTTTTGACCGCATCAAAACAAATCATCTATGTTTTAAGTACATCACATGACAAGTGACAGCCAGTCACCATCTGTTCATGCACATGTGCAGCTTTTAAAAAAAACTTATTGTTATGTTATGTATTGGAATATAGGATATATTCAATCATTTGTCTCACCCGCCTCCTCCTCTGCCTTTCTGGATTCAGAAGTAGCGAAGGTCACAGTGGGGGGAGGAAGAGGTGCATTCTGGGCCTTTGGCTTTAATGAGGGGAACAACCTTGTCATGAGCTGGGAGGCAGCAGGAGGATCTGGCTCCTGACTGGCTGAACCAGCCACCATCCCTGTATCCAACTCCTTGACTTTACTCACTGCTACCTTCCTCAGCACAGTCCGCTCTGGCGGGGAGACTCTATTGACTGTTTCCTTGGAAACTGGGCTCACTCCTCTACCATCATTGGCTGTGCCAACTGCAGTGACCTCCAGGTCGTTCCACGTGTCATCGTCGTCAAACACAACTCTCCCTTGTCGGCCTTCTTTGTCCTCTATCAGCGTGGAGTCGTCTGTGTTGCTCTCCCCATCGTCCCCTTGTGTCACATCTGAAGCTGAATCTCTGCAGCTGTCCTCGTCTTGATAAGATCGCTTGTCGTATGGTGGGTTAGACGGTGCTGGGAAGCTAAGGGTGCTGGGAAACATAGGTGGCTTGACCACAATTTGCTGGTCTTCAAATTGGGAGCCACCACAGGATGAAACATCAGAGTTCTCGTGTTTGTCGTCATGTTCTGTATCCTCAATGCTCACTTTGTTCTTAAGTGTATCGTCTCTTATCTTCCCCACAAATGCTTCCGTGTTTACAGAACTGCTTTTACATGCCATAACACCACTACTTCCAAGACTACTGCACCTTTGAAGTGCACCTCTAGGGGGGGACTTGATGGGGGTGGATGACAGCCGTCGCTGGTGGAGCCCCTTGGCGCCATGCAGCTGCCGGTGCTGCTGGTCCATCTGAAGAACCTGCAAATACACAACAGAGTCTTTAAAATCACACAGCCAACAGGTCACTACGAACCTGAAAATATAACCTGACTTCAAATACAGCAATCACTAGTAAGTTTTATAAAACACCTTTATGACAAAGGAGGAGTTGGACGAGAAGGACAGCTCCTCGGCCGCTTGCTCGAGCAGCTCGAACTCTCCCAGCTCCAAGCTTTCAAAATGGTGGTCGCACTCCCAGTGCTGCAGCTTCTCCTGGAACGACAACTCAAACGAGTCCTGCGGAACTCCATCTCCTCCTTCTGACCCTGTTCTTCCTTCAAGTAATTCCACTCTTGAACCACTACTTTTCTCTCTCGCGGCATCATGGTCAGCCTCACCCTGCTCTCCTAACATGCCCACCTGCTTGGTTACAGGGTTTGGCTGTGTGTTCTGACTAGGTCTCCTCGCAGTCTGCTCTTTTACGTGCCCCGGTTGATATGGTTTTGCTCGTCTGCTGTCTGTTTCAGATTGATTGTCTGTGTTTTGTCTTTGATGGCTGCCCAAAACCTTTGTCCGCACTGCTTTACTCTCAACTCTGTTGTCCTGCGGTGGCGAACTGGGTCCTCTCAGTCGGTTTTCCTTGTTAAGTATGGCGGTTTTACGCTGGACAGGAAGCCGCTGGATTCCATTTGTGCCGCCTCTCTGGATAGCTGCAGGCTCTGAGTTGCTGCGGGAAATTACTCTTGCATGGGGTTGTGTTTTGGGGTCTTTCTTTGGTAAAGAGGCTCTGCATTTGTTGGTAAATCTTGAGAGGCCCTCGCCTCGTTTCAGAAATGCCCTTTTGGGAGGGGCTTTCACAGCTTCATCATGACTCTGTTAGGGTAAGGAGACACATTGTAAATGAAATCTGAATTTGGCTGACTCATGACTTGCAATTCACTGTTTTATTAGGAGACCCTTGTTACGTTCTGACCTGTTGTTTCCAGGCAGACTTCAGCCTCTGCTCCTCCAGCCTCAACTGCTCCTCCAGCAACTCTTCAAATGTCTGCTTCTGACCCCCAATGCCTGGTTTAATAGGTCTGGGACATGCATACCCACAACTTTATCAACACACGCACAACATGTTTGAGTCTCATTTTAGCACTGAATACAGTTATATAGAATATAGTACTTATATAGTACCTGTCCTGTAAGATTGTATCTTCTTTACCGCTATTGTCTTGAGTCAAGGCAATGTTATTGCTTGGTATTAATGTGGCATCATGCTCCTGGTCGTCTTCTCTGGAGCTCCACATTCCTGTTGGAACAGCCCACCATTAGATGTGTGTGCCCACAATTTTTATTTTTATTTTTATTTATTTTATTTTATTTTTAAATCTAGACGAATCTCACTGAAATGAGAATAAAATGGCTCGTTCAGAATGCCAAATACCTAAGTACTGACCAAAAGTAAGTGTTTGAGAACGAGTTTCTTAAGACAGGAAATGCATTAGAACGGGAGCCAAAATGCATCAATTTGCAAAATGCATCACTGACTGCTTATAGCAAAGGGATGCTTTGCGTTCAGGTGGTATTTGAGACTGGAAGAACTCCTACAGTAAACCAATTCTGCATTGCATGAGGTGAACACAACCTTAGTCTTGTTGATGCCACCATCGGGAAGCTTCTTAAAAATGAATTTTCCCTGAAGCAAGCCTTGCAGCTTTGTGGCTTCATCCATGATAGACTATCACATTTGGTGTGGTAGTTCAGGTAATTCACAGGTGCGTAGAGGTTCGAAAAACGAATTACCCCCTACAGTGCAATTCGGCTATTTATACATCCGCGCTAAAATATCACGTTGAAAGTCATCAGTTTGCTTATTATAGGACCCAGCTCCAAACCCAATTTTGATAATAGATCGCTCGATAAGAGTCTCACATTATCGCAGCGTGTTAACGCCCCACCACTATGTGTGTGTGTGTGTATATATATATATATATATATATATATATATATAAACTGTCTGCCTTACCCTCTTCGTCATCGTCTGCCTCTTCGTGATTTTCACCACTTGGTAGCCACTCCTGTCTTCCTGTCTGTGTGAGCTCCTGCTCCTGTTGGGGGCCACAGTTAGGGCCCTCGTGGCAGTTCATGGTGGGGCTGTATGGACTCTCTCTATAATGAGAGCCCCCCTGGAGTGTGTCCTCAACCCGTTCTGCTCCTGACAGCTCTGAACTCTGTGTGTGATCTGTAAGATACATTACAGCCAAGTAATAGACATGAAAAAGTCAAAGCTAAATTGAGGTTAAATAAATAAAAAATATATATTGATATTGCATTTTTGTCCCAATTACCTTCTATGCAGTGCTGGGATCTATTCATCATTCCCAGCAGCTTCTGCTGCTCCTCCTGGAGGCGAAAGAGCTCTTCCAGCTGGTGGGCTTTAAGCTGCTCCTGCATGTGCTGCTGCCACTTCCTCAACTGATCAAACATGTTACATTTTAAGCCATGTAGCTAACTCTTCCATACAGAGTGTCTTAGTGTTTTCAGGTGGCTTAAGAACATTTACACTAGATACTTAGCTCTTAATTACCAAACTGGCCCAATATGGATTGAAACTGTGAGCTCTTACTGACTGTAGTTCCACCTCAGTGTTTTTTGAACATGCAAACCTAGTTTTGGCTGCCTACCACATTCGTTTACTGACTTCCACTGTTTGAGTCCTTGTCGGCATTAATAGCTTTAGAGGAAAAAACGCTAATAATAGCAGGGAAAGAGGCAAAGAGTGTGTGTGTGGGAGTGTGGGAGTTGGCGGGGGGTGTGGTAAAGAGGATATAATTAACACTGAAATCAATTATTTTGATTCATTACTAATGTCAGCCATATACACAGCGTTGTGTGTGTATGAGTGTATGGTGGGCCCATGTGGTGAGCTGTTTAAGCTCTGCCTCACTCTTGTCAGTAAATACCACGATAAATAAGCAACCTTCTCCCAGTGTCAACACACTATATCACAAAATATGTTTAAGTGTGGAAAGTCAGCAATTCAATTCTGATTCACCATTAAAATGTCTTTCCGACACCTGCTTTCTGATTCAGATATTTCAACAATCTCAAGATGTGATACATAATCAATACATGTCCTTGTCTTAATAATCATTACAATTGTAGGTGAGAAGCAAAAAAATAAATATCCTTACCTGTTCTAGCTTCATCATCAGGGGCAGCCCCTGAGATTTGCTCGCCATCTCATCCAAACTGTCCATCTCTCCATTTGAATTGTTTGGAGCTACAGAGTGCAGACCGTTTCCTGGCCTGTCAGTCCCAGCCCTCTCTCCTCCAGGTGATCCGCCAATGCCATCCACACAAAGGCAGCTGCTGTCTGTCGAGGCGGGCAGGGGGGCGAAATCTGAGGTGAAGGAGTCGTCTGGGTCCAGCGGTGGAGATCCTGCTGCTCCCACCGAGGAGAAGTACCGCAGGGAGCCAGCTAAATCCGGGCAGGGGCTGAGAATCACCCCGGCTCTGCTGCTGTTTGGCATGCACCGCGCCAAGAAGTCTGCCTGGGAGTATCGAAGCCCGGCTGGAGATGACATGATGACCGAGCTGTCTCAGGCTGCAGATAACGTTAGCTAATCTGGGATTTGAAAAACAGATTATGGTGACAGGTTAAGAGTTAATCACATCGTGAATAAACACTTTGTCTAACACGTTTTGCATGATGCCTAGATCCAGGAAAACTATTAATAGTAACGGTAACTGGTTAACGTTGACATAGGTTAACATAAAGCCGCCTGTCACTGCAGTGTCTGTTTTAAAGGAGCGTTTGTTTGGTTAGCAACAGCATACGAACGTTAAATCGCGGATATTCATGAAAGAAACGACTGAACCACTGACAGGGTGACAGCATAAATGCCGTGTAGTTAGCTATCTCACAATTACGCCGGTAAATTGAAGGCACTTTCAGTAAACTGTTTCGGAAACGTTTAAAAACATTTAAAAGACTGCCTCGACACTTGATAGGCTACATTTTACGTGAGATACATAAAGTTGTTGTTTTTTACAGCTGTTACCGTTACACTACAGTGTAAGGTAATATTAGTGAAAGCAAATAACTCGGGGATTTACCTGTAACAACTTTGCGAAAGGCGTAATTACTTGAGTGAAACTTTGCATTATAGAGACATAACAAACCAAACTTTCGAAGCCTACCGCCATATCAAAACAAAGCCCGCGAGAGAAAAAAAGAAACCGACTGCATTATGGGTAAAGTAGTTCAACTGTCTGTTGAAACCATCGGTTTAGATACATTTATTGAAATTTGGCATTTTGGATAGCATAAAATACTATACTAATTCTAAAATATAGCAATTACACATTTTCACTGAATCTAAAAGTAGCATTTGTATCAATTTACAGATTTTGGAAAATTAGTTTAAAAGTTTATATCCGGTTTAACGGCGCTTGCAATGATATTTTAAAATAAAAGTCGATCAAGCAAATACAACTTGTTTATTCGTCGTTATTTTTATTTTTAATGTTTAACATTGTGTATTCTACTAATTTAATGGATGTATGATTATAGATTTATTGTTAATTTTGACAAGTGTTTGACAACTGACTTTTCTTATTATCTAAATTGGACGAAGACTTTTATACTGATATTAACACACCGGATGTTCTTTTTGACAGCTGCGATTGGTGGATACGAAAAATTGCACTTCACGTTCTGGAAACCTGAAACTGTGCTGAATGTGTGTTGACCACAATGGAGAAGGTTTTATGTGATGTACACGGTAAGTCGTACTAAGTTAGTGATACTTATTTTATTTAAAATATAAAGTTGGAGTTTATGTTTAGTTTACAGCGGTCACATTTATGCCATCATATATATTTCCACACTGTTTATGTGCATGACATCGCAGTTTATTTTAATGACCTGTGTAATGTTCATTTTTGGGCTAACGGTAAACAAGCTAATCTATTTTGTTCTACTCATTTCTCTTGCTAGCTTACAGTAAACATAAGGTTTGTGTAAGCTGCTACATAAGTCGTTCTCTGTGTCTTCAAACAGGCACCGTGTGTATGTTAAAAACGGGTGTGAAAGATGGACCAAATAAAGGCAAAAGCTTCTATGTCTGCGTTGACAAACAAGGCTGTGAATTCAGCGAGTTGGCCAGGTAGGCATTTCTTCACTGATCCCAGAAGCCACCACAGCTGTAATATAGATTATACATCCTTATTATATTGAAATGGTTACATGTTTGTCAAATACATGCCTGAGGGATACTCATACATGCAGTTTGGACATTTAACTGCATATTAGTTAAATTGTCTGGCAAATTTTAACTCTATCATTGTGTGCAAATGAATGTTCCTGTTTTTGATCTGCATTATTATTATCATCATTTTTTTCCAGCACCTCACCCTCCCACTGCCTCCATCATGAAGATTCAATGGTGGAGCTCCAAGCCCTCACCTTCAGTCAACAACAACAGAGCTACAGGTAGATGGGCAGTGTGATTGCTTTATGGTCCAAAACAGGAAAAGTGAAACATGAAATACATATTGATTCTTATATGACAGTTTTTTAATAGTGCCCCTCTATTTACTGTTAATACATTTTTAGAAATGAATTGTAATTTTGGGACACATGAAACACTGCACATAGCAATTCGCTGGCACTTTCATTCACAAAAGAGTTGAGTATCTTGCTCAAAGGATTGTGAACAAGAAGATACCTGTTTCTATGTAACCATACATCAGCTATTGTTTGGGTTTGACCTGTGGATCTTAACTTTATCTTTCTTTTTCAGGTTGTTCTACAGGTGTGTTATAGGTAAAAAAGCAGGCCAGAGGTGGTGTGGAAACGTACCCTGGACTACAGTAAGACAACACCTGTCACAGATATCACCATACACACTCTCGTTTATATGCAGTACCTGGCTTAACCAACATCTGGGACTCATTAGCTTTTTGGTGTCTTCAGCAGCAACAGAGGTTTCATCATTACACATTCATGTGTGGACAAGCATTAATCAAATCCACAGAATTTCATGTTGCATTATCATTAATATGTCTGCTGTCTGTAAACAGTAAATGTCGGAAAAATAAATAGTATCAAATATAAAAAATAACATCTTAAAAAGAGCTTTTAGTAGCTTACAAGAAGAGCTGGAACACACAAATATAGAATATCCACATATATTGTCAAAAAGTGTCGCAAAATGTTTTTTCCAACAAGTGAAAAGAATTATGATTTGTTTTTAATCACTTTCCTGTAGACGTTCTACTCGCCATGTTTAAAATGTTTTTTGTCATCCATCATTGCAGCCAGAAAAGGAAAAGAGAAACCCTCTATCTAACACACAGGCACAGCCCTCCTGCCTGCCGCCTGTCCGAAACCCCTTTAAGGCACCGAGTAAAACGGACAAGGACTCTGAGTGGAAGAGGGTGCATTGTGGCGGAGGTGAGGTGAAGGGAAGAAAGGAGAAAGAAAGTGAGGCAAGTCACAAGGGTGAAGGAAGAGAGAGTATCCACAAAGAAAATGTGGAGAGTACAGGTGCAGGAGCACAAGTAGAAGAGGAGGAAAGGGACCTGAATGCATCAGACACATACAGAGGTAAACAACTTCCACCAGGGATGAAGGTAAAGAAGAGAGTTTCAGATGAAGAGAGAAACTGTCTTAAAGCTAAGAGCGGGGAAAATGTGGTGGATAAGATGCAAGACAAGACAAAAGAGAACCACAACGAACAGAGAGAAGCTGAAAAAACAAGTCCTACCTCCAGTGTCAAGGCTGCTGACTCTGAAAAAATCAATCAAACCTCACAGGATCCTCACAAGGACTCGGCCCAGCAGCCAACTGGCTCTGAACCCTGTCAGGAGGAACAAACTGACCCTACAGTAAAAGAGAGTATTTCTAAATCTGCACCCAGAAGCTCTGATAACTCCAGGAACCCCGCAACTTCTACCAAAGCGACACAACCAGAGTCCTGTCAAACCAAAGATCACCACAACGACGACGATGATGATGTAGTGTTGGTATCAGTGAAGCCCGCCACTCAGAAAACTCCTCCTGTTTCTACTGTCCAAAAGACCCTGACCACCTTCCCAGGGTTTCAGCCAGCATCCAAGGTCAAAGGTCAGGTGGAAGATCCCAGAGGACTGCACAGCCTGCTCACTGCTCAGCTCCAACAGAAAAAGGTGAATAAGTGACACGATTGCTATAGATGTCATGATGCCCTTATGTGGTACAGATTAGATCAATATTTGAGAGTTTATTAATATGATACTGATGTATTTATGAGCAGGTCACTTTGTCACTGGTGAATGTGGCAGCTCTGCCAGATAAAGGGGAGAGGTTGAAGACTCAGGTCAAAGAGCTGGAGGACGCGCTGGAGTCACTGAGCCTCGCCGCTGCTTCTCAGCCTGGTAACTCACTTGTGCTCCATAATACTTGAGTTCACTCTACAGTGACGCGAGCAGTTTACATTTAGCTGTGTGTGTCTAACCGTTGCAACTGTAACGTACGGATCACTTTCAGAGTCCGAGAGTACAGGACGTAACAGCAGTGATGCTCATCCGGGTTGCAGCCAGGTCAACCCATTCAGTCGGCAGGGGGGCACCATCCTGCTTCCTGCCCCACCGGCTCTGGGTCCTTCCATGCACCAGGCCTCCAGCAGCTCCCTGGGGCTCCAGCTGAGCCAGGGATACACCCAGATGCACGGAGGTAGGCTGAACGCAGTTGAAGTTCTGTGATATTTTCCGGTTGTTCAGAAATTTCTGTAGACATTTATTTATTTTTTATTAGCAATTCTGCAGTTTTACTTTAGCGTTTATCTGACCAGCTAACTTGGTGGCAAGATTTGATATTTTTTTCACCTTGATTTTAGATTTTTCTTGATAACATTTGTCATTATGTATTTTCTCTTTCACTGCTTTTATTTATAATTCAAACACTCTAATCCTTTATGTTTCCAGCTAATCCGCAGGTCCAGGCCTTCTACGGTGGCAGGATGACCGAGGACCGTCTGCTGGCAGTAAAAAATGCCACCTCCGAGGCAATCGACCATCTCCACATATCTCTGGAGTCCTGCCCTGGCCCAGAGGCCGAGGTCCCAGACCCCAAAGGCATCAAGGTTACACCCACCTTCATTTTACAAAAGTCAGGATGACTGTTGCATTCTGACTTTTTTTTGCAGAAAATAAACACTACTGTCTACATACTTTTTCTGTATTTATGGACTGGAGCTTTTTTAAACTGGGTTAGAGTATTTGTTCCAATCCAGCCAACAGAACTCCAGCTAATTCAAATTATATTTCACTCAACACCCGGATGGAAACATGGCTTCTCTGTCTTCTTTTGTTTGTGTTGATAACATGGTCCTCTTGTGATTGGTCGGTCAGGTGTCGCTCCTGGCCCATCAGAGGAGAGCTCTGGCTTGGCTTCTCTGGAGAGAAGCACAGAATCCCTGTGGAGGAATTTTGGGTATGTTTCCCATTTCCCACACTAAAGATGAGACAGTGAAGACTGATGAGAAATCTTGATGAGAGATGTGATATTGAGATGAAATAATACATACAAGAAGTATTTACAACATCATGTCGTCTTCCTAACCTTCTCACTCTTACTCTTCTTGGACTCAGCGGACGACATGGGTCTGGGGAAGACACTGACCATGATATCCCTCATACTGGCAAAAAAGATCAAGACAAAAGAGGAAGATGAGAAGAAGGATAAGAAGAAGCAAGAGAAGAAGGCAGAGAGCTGGATCTCCAAAACTGGTAACTAGAGTTTTTCTCACTGTTTCGGTCTGTCAGATAAAATACAGCAGGGTGACATTATCACTGTCCATGCAGTGTGGGACATTCACAGAACTCAATAATGCACAAATAGCTGTAGTGTCAGCATAAATCACAAATACCAACAAACTAATAAGCTAAGCTAATACAACACCTTTCATATAAAAACATCAGATAAAGAGAAAGCTGGACTTGCTATCATAATTTTATAGAGTTAGATCCTAGTTATCTAATAGGATGTTGTGGGTGAAGCTGTTTATTACATATTATACTATGTTGTGTGTTTAGAATTTGCAGGTTTTCATTACTTTTGTTTGTTCACCATCCAGATTCCAGCGTTGTTGTTTCTAAAGGCACTCTGATCATATGTCCCGCCTCTCTGATTCACCACTGGAAGAAGGAGATAGAAAGACATGTCAAGACGGGCAAGCTGACGGTGTATCTGTATCACGGCCCCAACCGCGAGAGAAGTGCTAAAGTGTGAGGCAATCACAAACACAACACACACACACACACACACACACACACACAGTTTGATCGTTATCAGGCAAAGCAATGCAGAGAAATGACTTCACGTTTTGTTTTTGTATCTTGCAAGCCTGCAAGTTCATTCTGTTGATGTCAAAACACTTTTGAGAATCAAAAACGTCACTAAAGTGTTAAGAAGACATCTCAAGTTTTTTGATGACCATCATTCCACTTCAGAGGATTTTTGAAGAAGACACAGTCGAGTTGAATAAAGCGTTGTGTGTCTGTCTCTCAGGCTGGCGGATTATGATGTGGTTGTGACCACATACAGTCTGGTCTCTAAGGAGATCCCAGTCCAGAAGGAGGAGGCTGAGAAACCCAACAAAGACGATGCTGATGAGGTGGTGGGTAATTTATGACAGAAATCAACAGTTCTGATTGCAGCATTGATTACCTTTAGTGCTGCAATTTAATATTCTGCCTATGACACTGGCAGCTGATACTGGACATTTTCATGCCAAAAAGTTATGTGTTTTACCTTTAGAAATGTATTGTCAGTTAGATAAGTATTTGCAACAGCATTTGAAACATCATTGGCACCAAAAAGTAAACACAATCTACACTTGATCCACGTTGTTTCTCTGTAGCCATCGCACTCTGCTCCTCTTCTTCGAGTGACCTGGGCTCGAGTGGTTCTTGACGAAGCCCATAACATCAAGAACCCCAAAGTGCAGACGTCTATGGCCGTGTGCCAGCTGAGGGCCCGCGCCCGCTGGGCCGTCACCGGTACACCCATCCAGAACAACCTGCTGGATATGTACTCGCTGCTCAAGTAAGACAAAAACACAGTGGAGAGAAGAGTTTTAAAAAGTTTCCTCATAGAAATCTTGTCTGCAGTGACACTGGTGTTTTTTATAATTTGCAAAACAATCTTTATATTTCTTTTTTCAGAATTATGAAGGAAGGTTTAATAATTACAGGATTATTTATTTATGTGATGTAAAATGCATTGTGCATGAAAATGGCAAAAATATCAAATATTTAATTCTGTAAAGTACCAAAATCTTTATCTTGGCAGTGGTAACAGAAGCATGAAGCAGTTTCTCAGTATCAGTGGGAGAGAGAAAAGGCTTAACATTAGATATATTTATTAATTTAGCACTCCGTGTGACTTTGTCCCAGGTTTCTTCGTTGTTCTCCGTTTGATGAGTACAAACTTTGGAAAGCTCAGGTTGATAACGGTTCTAAGAGAGGCAGAGAGAGACTCAACATCCTGACGAGGAGTCTGCTGCTCCGACGAACCAAAGACCAGCAGGACTCCACCGGAAAACCACTGGTAGGGACAGACACACACATTTATGTCCTCAAGGGAAAATTACACACTGATTAAGAAATATTATAAGTCATGATGAGAGAATCTTCGTCTTTGGTTGTGTAGAAAATGCTGTAGTATCTGTTGTAGTCTGTAGTTGATAGTTTGTTCAGGCAAACAAATGGGGCTCTTTAAAAGCTGAACTTGTAGTGCTGATTGGTTCAAACATCAACACACACACACACACTCTTGATCTTGGATGGAGTCAAATGTTCAGTGTTTCAGGTGTCTCTTCCTGATCGGACCTGCGAGGTGCATCAACTCAAACTGTCTGAGGATGAGCAGGCTGTGTATGACGTGGTCTTCGCCCAATCCAGGTAACGCTTGTCTTGCTTGTTTCAATTTAATACAAGAGTTGTGAGGAAACATCTCCCCTGTCCTTTTCTAGTCTAGACTGTGTTCACTATTTCTGTAAGAGCTAGTTTTAATCTTTAAGTGCATGGTGGTTTACTCCTTCACTGGATCTTTCTTGGTGAAAGGAAAGGAGATACTACCGTCCCCTAGTTCCTTGTTTCAGCAATATTCTAAATGTTGCAATAAATGATGGTGTGTTGTCAGTTTACTCGGGTTCTCCTAGTTCTGCGTTTGCCTTTTTGTAATTACTTTGAATATTTCCTACATATTATTCCATGACTTCATGATACTTTCCATTAATACCACAGAAAAGTAGCTTGGGGGGGAGGTGGACACATGAATGTGTCACATTGAAATCTAAACATTGTAACAAAGTTGGAGAAGTGGCATCAGCTTCTCTGGGCTAAAGATGGCTCAGTATAAACATGGAAAGAATTAATGTTCCCCTTTTAATCTACTCTGACTAACATCCAGACTTACAGGATACCCAAGGTCTAAGTGGGTGTAACTGTAAATATATCAACAACAAAAAAAGATGCTAATAAGCCTTCATGGATACCATAGATAGATCAATAAAAATTAAAAATATTACACTAGACTGGTGGCTTTTTTTCTTCTAGATCTACTCTGCAGAACTACCTGAAGAGACATGAAGGGAATGACGTGAACCAGAGAAAGACTTCCAGTTCCAACCCCTTTGATAAAGGTGAGAAGTCAACTTTATTATTATTATTTATTTTTTACAGGCTATGTTTATCATGAGTGCTGAATGAGGTGTAGCTATGATTACATAGAAATTAGGGGTGTCGCAATATACTTGTTTCCATTTCTTTGTCCCCAAAACAATAAACAAAGTTAAAGATGAATTTGACGAGCATCAATTCTTTTGGTCACGATAATCTAGTGAAAATCTGAGCCCCACATAGAATCATATTTCTCATGTTTCTCAATCCTGAGCATGTATTGGAACATTTTGAGCACATTAAATGAAATGATAATGATAAAACATTATGCTGTGTTTTCCTCATTGCAAAACTGTCATATTCTGTTTGACCTCAGCTGCCGTTTTGCAGTGTGTGTATGTAGTAAATTATATATTGGCCACCTCGCCAAATATGCACTCAGAAATCTCTTCTCTTTTTTTATTTCAAATTTAGCATTGTGAAAATAGAATAAGAAAAATGAGATTTTTCCAGTCTGATATTGTTGCCCTTTAAGTCAAACTCTGTCTGTCTGTCTGTCTCTGTCTGTGTGCATGTGTCTTCTTTCATCAGTAGCCCAAGAGTTTGGTATGTCCCAGGCTGACCCTGCTGTGTCCAGTTCCCAGCAGCCCCAGCAGGTGTCCAGCACCGTTCACATCCTGTCGCTGTTGCTGCGCCTCCGACAATGCTGCTGTCACCTGTCGCTCCTTAAGAAGGTGCACTGCGTTGCTCTGACAAGGATTACCAGTTTATTCCTGAATTTAAAAGAACATGCTTACATACAGAAATGCACACAAAAGCCAGCTGCATATTCGACACAATCAATAATTTTCTTCCTCTGCACAGACTCTCGACTCGTCGGAGCTGCAGGGTGACGGGATCGTTTTGTCTCTGGAGGAGCAGCTCAACGCTCTGTCGCTCTCCTCCGGCCCCTCGACATCTGACCCTCATCCCAAAGACACCGTGAGCCTTAACGGCACCCGTTTCTCCTCGCAGCTTTTTGAGAACAGCAGCGAGAGCACCAAGGTGGGCGTACATGTACTCTGTGTTCAGAATCACTAGAGAGATCAGTCTGGCGGAAGAAAAGTTGTATCAGTGTTGTTGTGGGGGTCAGTAAAAGTTACAAGCACCAGCAGAGTGAACATTGTCAACATATCAAAGTCTATGTTTATCAGTGCAAAAAGTTTACATATTTTCCTGTATCTGTGGAGTTATTTTAATAACTGGTGTTAAGTTCATTTGTTGCTTCAAATGTATTTTTCTCCCTCAATTTCCAGGTTTCTGCTATAGTTTCTGAGCTGAAGGCAATCAGACAGAAGAGTGACGATCAAAAAAGGTAAAACATTTAAATCTCACACTAATCTCAGACTCAATTTTATTTTCATCCACTCATATCCACAATAGGATGTCTGTTTTCATGTCATACATATTTACATTTTTCACGCTCCTCTATATATATGATCTTTTTAAAGGACTATGCATTCATTGGTCTGTACACTATTAACAGCTGCTAACATGAAAACTGTCTCCCCAGTCAACTCAAAAGAATCATTAAATATTACTGCATTATGTGTAACCCGCATGGCTTCCTGTGTCTGGCAGTGTGATCGTGTCCCAGTGGACCAGCATGCTCAACATTGTGGCAGTTCACCTGCGGCGGATGGGCCTGAGATACGCTGTCATTGACGGGACCGTCAACCCCAAACGCCGCATGGACCTGGTGGAAGAATTCAACAGTAACCCTACGGGACCACAGGTTACTATGACCCAAAACTACTCTACTTTAACACTACTTTGACAGGTCTTTTAATTTGCCATAGATTTCCAAATTATTAATTAAATAATTGTTAATTATTTGGCCAATTATCCGTTAAATGGTTAAAAATAAAGAATTGAGCCTGTTTACAGTGAATTCCACCACAATTCTGCCATTTTCATATCTCAATGCACTGGACTCAAACCAGTGTAACATATATAACAATATAACATATGAATTTATACTTCTGGCTTCCCTTCAAAGGTGATGCTGGTCTCTCTTTGTGCTGGAGGGGTTGGACTCAATCTCATTGGTGGGAATCACCTCTTCCTCATTGATATGCACTGGTGAGAGACACAATTACAAGCACTTGTACAAACCATACAATGTAATAAAGTTATTGGTGTTGCCTTCACCCTGCTTAAAGTTTACACCACAGTATGTCTTCTGTTATAACTGTTTGTTTTTAGTACACATTATCTCCATATTGCTCTTTATTTTACCTTCTCCTGAGTCCCACTTGAAAAAGTGCCACATAAATAAAATTGATACTATTACAGATGCAGTGATTATCACAAACAGATGAATACGTAATACCTGTTATGAAGTATGAGAATTTTTTACATGACAGGAACCCAGCATTGGAGGATCAAGCCTGTGACCGAATCTACAGAGTTGGACAGAGGAAAGATGTCACCATCCACAGGTAGCGAATTGTTTAATGAGTTTGTGCGGCTGCTCTTCTTCTTCTTCTCCTTCTCAATCTCCTTCTCCTTCTTCTCCTCCTCCTTCTCCTTCTCCTCCTTTTTATTCTTCTCCTCCTCCTCCTTCTTACTATTACTATTCTTAAGGATTCAATAGACATCTTGATGCAAACAAAACTAAATGATTATTCTCCTTTTTAAAAATATTTTTTGAGTGCAGACATATAGCATTTGGACAAAAGCAAACTTTGTCTTTTTTTTAACTTTTCTTTATTTTCATTAGATACTGTGTTGATGGTTTTGTGTGTGTGCTCACAGGTTTGTGTGTGAAGGCACAGTGGAGGAGAAAATTTCCACACTGCAGGTGAAGAAAAAGGAGTTAGCCCAAAACGTGCTGTCAGGAACAGGAAGCACCTTCTCCAAACTCTCCCTGGCTGATCTTAAAATAATTTTTGGTGTCTGAGATGGGAGAGAACTGTACCACACTGTCAAACTCACAGCTATAATATCATTCATACACATATTCAGAATTCTAGGTATAAGTCTGCAATAAATAACTAAATGAAGATCTAAGATATTATAGATCTTATCACCCACCATGTAATTACAGGTTTCTATGAGCTGTATGTTTTTTCCTTCTCTATCACATTTACAAAATAGTTTTGGACTTTTCGATATCGTTAATATGTTTTCTTTTTGTTATTATCTGTTCATTGTACAGCTGCCATTAATTATCTCTGTTCCCTTTAGAAACTCACTCATTTCAACTGATTTATTGAAACAGTAATTAATTTGGTCATCTATGTAGCGTTTATTCTGAAAACTATATACAATGTAACTTCATGGGTGCTGCTCCAGTCCCTGATCTGTTGTTGCAGTGCAAAACTGATGCTTGTCTTTCTCTTCTTTAGCAGATACAGTACGCGGCTCTTAATGGTCAGCCCCCATCTTATATCACAGACCTTATTCAGTGGCACTCAGCTCCTGGATCTCTTGTTGAACCAGTTGCCATTATATATTAGATTTGTTTAGCAGTATTGAAGCAGTTTACTTCAACAGTCAAACATGTTTATGCACACTAAACCATTATGCAACTAATATATACACAGTAGTACAATTACCTGTGTTTGACTGCAAGTGCCAAAGATGACACTGACTAGTAACTAATCCTTGCCGTTTGGTCCTGAACACAACTTTTCCTGTTTATTTGATATTAAAATCATTTAGGTTATTTTTTTGTTTGTTTTTGTTTTTTTTTTTGTTATTGTCCTTTGTTAGCATATGTTTGTTGATATGATGATGATTAAATAAATTCAGGTGCAAGTTATAAATACTATAATGCTTGTTGCATGAAGTCCTTTACACAGTAAATTAAAACTTTATGAAGTCACAATTTTAAGGAATGTAGTTTAACGTACTGTAATTGGTACATATTAGTATGTTGGAGGTTATAGTATACTCTTTTTCAAATGATGCATATGTATTAGTATTGTCTATAAGGTTTATTGTTTTCTTAAATTGATTCCTTGCTCTTTGAGTCCTTGCTCTGACTGCTTGTCCTATCTGCCATCCACCATATTTTTAAAGCTACTACGGAAGCCCAAAGAGGCCATTTATTCTTACTTTTTTTAATTTATTGTTTTCCTGTTATAACAGGTTAATTTAATTTATTTTCTGGAAAAGTTATCTTAAAATAACATAAGTTGTTTTCCTGTGACAACAAATTAATTTATCTCGTTCTCAAGAAAACAAAGGGCCGAGATGGTTCCTGTAGCCTACCCTGTATATACTGACCAACCTCACTACCTAGGATATAAAAAGCATAGAAACAAATATTTTATGTATATTTGTTTATTTATTATCAAATAATTTGATTAATTAGGATGATTAACTATTATCAACTACCGTTAGGGAAGGAGGGTAGGCTACACAGACCACAACATTTGTTATTTCATGATAATGATTTTAATGATAATAACTCGAAATGTTGAGAAATCCAGTTAAAGTAACTAAACGGCAAAGAATTGTAAATAAAATGCATGAATGCATGGCCTCTTCGGGCTTCCGTAGCTCATTGCATGTTAAATTAAGAAGATAGTTGTATGTTCATGCTGCCTTTGGGACAAAGGGAAACATCGGGATTTGGAATACATCGTTTCAAATTATGACAGTAAATCAGTCAGTTACCCTCAAAAATCGAAAACATGGCAGAAATCGAATCTGTTTGACGACTCTCTCTCTCTATATATATATATATATATATATATGTATATATATATTGTATTTATATATAAAAATGTATATATATAAATATAAACGTTGGGCACGCATGTTTCTGCATTCTTGAGAAATAATTGATACAGTTATTACAATAATTATTTTTTCCACATACAGACTTTGACACCAAACGGTTAAATGTGCTGGAAGTCGTAATTTGGTTTAGAAGCCCTACAATTAAGAGTTTAAAGGCAGCGCTTGAATGCAGCGCAGTGAGAGCGGGCGGTGCTTCGCCTTGAGCTGGGAACTTGGTGCAGTCAGTCACCGCGGCCAGGTATCACCGCGTCCTGCCTCTGTTTAGACGGACGGCTCGGCCTTCACGGCTGCAGAAAGAGAAATAGCTACAGTTTAGCTACAACAACACCAAGCCGCAGCTATGGCGGCGGAGGCCGACAAAGTAGAGCCGGCGGACAGCGAGCAGGATGAAGAGGAAGATGTTTACGAAGTGGAGAGAATCATTGACATGCGGGTGGAAGAGGTACCGTTAAAAGCGAGCTAACTGCTACCTAACGCTAGCTTGGCAAACATGGCTGGCATTGCCTTCATTCCACTGTTAACAACGCATAGCCCAAATACAACACACTGTTTACAAAAGTGATTTTCAATCATGTGATTTGAAGTGCATTTTAATGCATGGGGACACTTTGGTGGCCGTAAATCATACGCTGTTAGCTATTCCTTTGTCGCGGCTCTCTATTTGTCGATAGACAGCATCATTTTTTTCTGCACAACTTCTCTCATAATGTCCGCTCGCCTCTCCCCTACTGGGGCCAAGGACGGAGGCTTTGCAAGCTTGCAGATATCGTCTTCATGGTTGCTTTTGCTCAGAGGTTTAGTTCGACCAAACAGACCCTGGGATTAATGCTGTTGTCAGTGTGCATACACCAGATTTGATGGTGAGCTTTTCCCTGATAGTTAGCGTATTAACCGATGTGAATCATGCATTGCTAACGTTACGTTAGCATTGTGGCCGCCGTACTTGAAATGGCATCAACTAACCTGTTTTTCACCCTTCTGTGCATTAAATATTTTTATCGCACTATTTTCGTCTACTTGCATAAACACAGTGACGTGATCGGCTGCGTTACGTTACATTTAACTGCGGTTCAGCTGAGCACGAGTCTGTTACAAACACTAGCTGTAGTAAACATTAATAATTCATACGGTCGCTAATAAGTAACTTTGACTCACTTAATGTTTTATTTGGACTCCAAATAAACCTCGCCGACACTAATTAAGCACATCACACATTGATTACATTCTAGTAATAAAGAACATAATAATAGTAATAATAAGAATATGATCAGTGGATACAAAAGTAGTTGATAACAGTTTGGTTTCTTATTAAGACTTGTTTATTGAAACTATTATTGATGACCAGAGTGAGTGAATCAGTTCTGGCTGTATCTTTCTGCTAGTAGTGATTCCTCTAAGAAGTCATGCCATGTCACATTTTCACATGGAAATTGTTTCAATAATTCTTTATGTTCATATTGTTTACATATGTGGAATGTGATTATGTGTGTACCTTTGTCACAGGACGGAGGAGATATCTGTGTGGTAGCAACTTTTAAATGTTGAAAGAAACTCAAAGTATTACCATGTATCTTAATCTTATTATTATTATTATTATTATTTTATTTTTTAATTGAAACACATGCACAATGAGGAAAAACTGTGCCTCTGAATATAGATGTTTGCTTTATAAGGACTCTTACTGTATGGGCTGTTAACAGATGAGGCTCATGTGTCCCACAGAGGAGCCAGTAGCCCTAGTGAGCTATTAACAACCTTAAATTCTCGAGGGGAAAAAAAAGAAAGATGTAAGCTGTTAGGACGTAAGCCTGGTCTGCTGGCACTTCACCAGGAACATGCAGCCATTGAAACCGAATCTGTGTCTGTGTGTCGGGGCAGTGTTGCAGAACACGTGGGCACCAGCCTAATGAGATAGAACATTGCAAAAAGCCTTTATAATCACAGTGCATGCCAATAAGATGCAGAGAAAGCAGAAGATGCACTGAACCAGACACTTCTGGCTCTTTATCTGTGAAATGAGGTGCGTCCTATGCAAATCCATGCATGAGACTGAACTTCTGAAGTCAAACCTAAGAGAGATTTATACATATACGGCTTGACATTGTGGTAATAACGGCACTGATGTATTGTAGAAAAAACTGTTCTACAGAGTAGGGATGGGTACTGAAACCCAGCATTAAACATACATGTACAAGAATGCAATATTGATAAGATCCCATGTTATCAGTTACTTTTTGTAGGTTTTGGTGTAATTTATTGTCACACTGGGTTAGGGTTAGGTTATCCTAACCCTCTGCTCTGTTGGGGTTCAGCCTCACCCAACTCCTCCACACACACACACCGCGGTGGAGATAGTGACCCAGTCGAGTGAAAGATAACATTTCACTTGAAATAAGTTGAATTAAGTGCAGTAAAACTCAGCAAGAAAAAAGCTAATACTTATCAATACACCTGTTCAACAAGCATAAACAGGAATCCTCTTTAAACTTCACTCGACTGCTGCCACCGTTAGTTGATTAATTGACTACAGAAAAATAATCTGCAACTATTTTAATACTCGCCATTGCTATTTTTATTTTTTATTTTTTATTTTTTTTAAAGAAAAAATAACCCAATTCTCTGATTCCAGCTTTGTAATATGAGTATTTTCTGTTTTTTAAAGTCCTCTATTTTAGCAAACTGAACATTTTGTGGGTTGCGGACAGTTTCATATCTTGCAAAATTTTAGGGAGCTTTAGGCAATAGTGAGCGTTTTTCACAATTTCCTGACAACTAATCGATTAATTGAGAAAATAATCAATGATGGTGGTCGACCTACTTTACTCCACTTAGTATTTTGATGTCGGGAATCTATATTTCAGTTTTTGCTTCCAGTTAGATGAATGAGTTTATATACTGCCTTTGCTGTTCTAATTATTCCTGTTAATGTTTTAAAAAATGTAGGTTATATTTAAAATATTGATTTATAATCCTGTTCTAAACCTATTTATTTACTAACTTAAAAATGAAAGCAATTATTTATTTAATGATAAAAAATCTGATTAAAGTAGCAGTATTGATAAAATCCTAATATCTACTACTCTCCTGTAGAGGTCTGCAGGGTTGTTCCTGTTTTTGACACATTATTAATTTGTATGTTGCTGTTTCTCCGGTTCAGTAACTTGGAAATGCTTGAATGACAACACTGACTAATCCTGTCATGAACGTTATGAAGCATTATAGAATTTGTAGGGATGCATTATATAGTAATTCTTTTGCCAATACTGTATCCAATATGCCGATATTTTCCAACTCATTTGACTGGTTGCTGATGCCGATAAGAATACCTGCACCTGGCTAAGGAGACTATTACACATGCAGTCATTGATTGTACTAAGTATGATCAAGAAAGACAACATATGAAGGAAGACTGGACTTGGGGAGCTCATCTCTAAAACTTTAAGGAACCTACCAAGTAGGTCGAACAGTAGAGTTTTTTTTAGACACACAGGATTATTGGGTCAGATTTAATCTCTGGACCACACTCCGAAGCAGAAGGTGGCGGTAATGCATCTAATGCACTCCATAACTGTTGGTTATAAACCAAAAAGATGTTTTGTCAAGCTGTGGTATATCCTGTCAGTTGAGTTGTTTCCTATCTGTGCAGATGGACACAGCAGCGCCTGTTTCCACCTGTGCTTCCTCCGCAGGCTCCACTTCACTCAGGTCCACACGCAGTGTGAAGCACAGCCTCCACTAGCCTCCCAGCTAGCCCTGGCTCTCTGTGTGGATCCAACCGGAGCACCACCACCCCCCCGTCTGTTATTGTGGTTAAAGTGCGAAGAAGCAGTCTGTCAGACAGCTGAGTGAAGTGGAGCCTGCGGAGGGAAACACAGTCAGACAGTGGAGGAGAATCTGTCATGTTTGCAGAAATGTTCATTTTGGGCCGATGCTGATATTTCATTTTAAAGTGTTTTATTGGCCAAATCTAGTGACATGCTGATATTATCCCTACATGATTGTGGCTTGTTTGATGTAAGCCCAAACTGTTGGAATAATTTTCAGCTCTTCAATCATTTCAGTTTTGCGATACTAAACTTGGTGTTGGTATTGGTAACACTGAACCAGTTTGTACAGAAGGTTGTCTGATTAGGTTGGAAAGGAAACGTGAACAGCCAATGAATGTAGTCAATGTTAAAATGTCCACATTTAAAATACTACAATTATTTTCTTTTTGAATTTAGGCAGCTGTTGATTTGCTAATGTTGTGTTGCTCTAGAGATTTTAATTGGTGGGTCAAAGGAGAAGTTCTGACAGCTAATCATAATGTCTAGGTGGTCTGGAGAGGATGTTTAAACTTCACGTCTTCTGTCTTTTTGTTGTTTCAGGGTGAGGTGCTCTACAGAGTCCGCTGGAAGAATTACTGCTCTGATGATGACACATGGGAGCCAGAGGCCCATTTGGAGGACTGTCGTGAGGTCCTTTTAGCTTTTAAGAAGTCCATGGCTGACGCTAAGGCCAAGAGAGAAGCAGAAGCAAAGAAGACTGTGGTGAGTCCAACTGACAGTCAGGTTTACAGAATAAAACTAAACTGGTGCCCGGCACAGCATTTATGGAGCACAGAGGAGACTAAGTCATTGTAGCTTGTAGCTAATAGAAAGGAGATAGCTTAGTGCAGGTTTCATACAAAGTCTTGAAAGTTTGGAAAATGCTGAATTTTAACTGTTGTTGTGTTTTCAGGGTTAGAAATATGTTTAAAAATGTGTGATTTTGGTTTCATCTGCACAGTCAGTCATGTAAACCAATAACCTTTTAGTATTTGAAATGAAATGATGCTATACTTAATACAAACAGCTGGTAAAATAAACAATAGACATAAATAGATGTGATGATAACGGTCTGTACAAACCCTGTTAGTGTCAGTAACTCGAGCCACACAACAAACCTGTTGAATGCTTAAATAGCACCAAACCAACTGAAACAGGACTTCAGTGGCTCCCAGATTAACACTTGTGTTAGATTCTAGAATCTATCAGAATCACTGAACAGGTAATATATAAATATAAATGTGACTTTGCTTGGCCCATTCTTCTCTAGAAACTGCTGCCCACAAAGAGCGACGTATTTGATGCCGATTCCGAGAGTGAAAGCGACAAAGACAGTCCAGCTGAGGCACACATCAAGAAGAAGAAAAAGAAAAAGATTCGGGAAGAAGAAGAGGAACCACCTCCAAAGGAGAAAAAGAAGAAGAAGAAAGAGAAGCGGAAGGAGGACTTCAGGCCTCTACCAGCACCAGAGACAGATGAAGAAGAGGAGAGACCCCAGACTCCCCCCTCTTCTCCCAAGGAGAAAAAGACTGAATCAAAAAAGCGGCTAGTTGACTCTGAAGAGGAGGAGGATGAGCCTGTTCCCTCCAAAAAACACAAGAAGGAAAAGGGAAAAGATGGAGGAAAGAACAAGAAGGAGAAAGTAGAGGAGGGGAAGAAAAAGAAAGGGAAGAAGGAACGTAAGATTGAAACATCGGAAGAGGAGGCTGCTGCCCCTCTGGAGGACGACCTGAGCGACGTCCCTTCAGAGTCCCCAATAGGCGATACTGAAAATCAGTCAGTAGAGACTGTAACAAAGTCACCAGAAAAGGCAAGTTTTGATGACAAATCTAAACAAAAGAAGGGGAAATGGGAAGTAAAGTTGCAGGGCATTAAGGACCTCATCCAGGACAAAAAGGGAAAAAGGCCAGACGCCACGCAAAGAGACAGCAGCCTCCAAAAACTAAAGAGCCTCACCTCGAAAGGCAAGGAAGAGGCCGCCCCGCACTCCTCCGACTCCAGTGACAGCTCCACCCTACACAAGAAACCTAAAAGCAAAGGGCAGGAGAGCACCTCAGCACCACCTAAAGCCCCATCTTCTTCTACATCCTCATCGTCCTCCTCATCCTCTGTCACAGCCGCCAGCAGCACCAAGGGTAAGGAGGAAGAGGCGGCTAAAGAGGAAGTATTGGGACCGAAGGACGCCACAGGCTCCACTAACCTGTTTGAGAAGTTCCTATTGAACTGCGAGGCGAAGGACCGCGCCCCTCGCAGGCAGCCATCATCGCATCAACCTCCCGCAGAGAAGAGCACCAACAAACCCACTAAGGTACAGTGTTGATGCTTTATGGAATATTTTTTATTATTGATTGAAACTGACAGTTAGTTCTGCCATTAATTAGTGTGAGAAAAACCCTCACATTGGACAAGCTCGGACCAGAGAACGTTTTTGTGCTAAAAATTGACTTGTGCCACAAATGGGTGATTGAAATATTTGGAGATAAGTTTCTGATGATTAGTTATTTCAGCTGTAATGTATATGAGTTTTACATTGGTGCAGCAACCGTTTATCCACAAGGAAAGGGAATATATAACAATAGTACAGACATATGAAACATCATTAGGAATATTTGATATGTAGGAATTTGCTTTCTTGACTTCACATAGAAAAACAAAGAACGGGACCACATTGACAATATAAGCATGATTATAGAACAGGTTTGTTCTTTGTTCAACACCCAAACACTTGCTGCATCTTATTTTATTTAAGAGCGCAGTAACGATATTTGGTGATGTATTTATTCATATCTGACCCATCTACCAAAATTACTGTAGTTCAAGTTTAGTAAATTAACAGATCATCAATGTGTTGGAAACATTGAAATATATCACTATTTGTTATTGTCTGATGCTCGAGACTTTTGTTAAATATTTTCCCTGTTTGTTGCTTGCAGTGTTTTGGAAAACTGCTTGGTGTTAACATTGATTTTGTATCCAATATTAGCTAATAGGAAAGATTGAGAAGATCTCCAAGTCAACCAAAGAGTCTCCCGCTCAGAAACCGGACCTTGAGAAGACAAAATCAGATGGTATGCATGACATAAAATAACCCCATGTTAAAACAAACATTATTGTTGTTGTTGTTTTCTCCCTTAGTTCAATGAAACACATTCTAACACAATAGGACAAGACCACATGGTAATATGAGAAGTTTACATATGAAATCATAAATGTCAAATCAAGCTCCCCCATAATTTCCAAGCTGTTTTTTTTATTTCTGACCTATGTCAGTAGTTTATGACCTACAGCACATGGTAAACACATCTACACAGAGGAGAGAGAAAGAACCAGGAAGAGACCATAAGCTACTGTTTCCTTTGGGTCTGTTTGACAGCTGCAGTGGAGGAACGCTGTATAGACCTTTTTCAAGAATATTCTAAGAAATATGACACCCTGTCTGCTCCTCCTCTAGTCTCTAGACCTGGCCAGAGCCATGGCTTTAGTCTGGACATTGATGAGAGGGAAGGAGAGGAATCTACAGCAAAGCCGAAGCCTGGAAAAGATTCCCGGGAGCGAAGAGAGAAGCCAGAAGAAGCGCAGCGACCTGGCTGGGAGAGGAGAACCCCAACAGATGACAGAAAGAAGAGGAGAGATGATAGCGAGCCCAGACTCTTTATGGCCTGTGATGACAATCAGGACACAAAGGACCCACTAGAAGGCACAGACAAATCTGGTATGCTTGTGATTGGCCACTGAACACACTCTGCTACTAAATAACAGGTTGTTGTTGTTGTTGTTGCATATCAAATTACATTTTTGCACTGCATATACTCAGGTTTGAAACATACTGTATTTGTTAAAAGTATTAGTTGACAAATTCTCTAAGGTGCAACTGAAAGCCTTGGAATAAGGGAAAGGTTAAGATTATTTTAAAACACAATATTTTACTACAGTGTAGGAGTAGCTTAAGTCAAAAGTTCTGGGGAAAATAAGAGTTCTTGGAATTGCATTAGTGTGCACATTTTGAACCTGCCAACTAATAAAGTATCTCTGTGTCATCAATCTCTCCATGTGTTTTGCACAGACAAGGGTCAAGCCACTCTGAGTCTAGGGATGGACCTTAATCTGGACTGGATGACTCTGGACGACTTTCAGAAACATCTGAACGGAGAGGATGAGATCCTGTCAGGTCCACCATTATCACCCAGTGAGTATTTCCACTTACAGACATGACTGCTGTCTACTTACTGACTGACTAGTAATGCTATCTAGATGCTTGCAAGCAGAGGATTTTTCTGACGTGGTCAAGGATGCTTGGAAAGCACACGGCTGTTATACAACACATTGGTAGTGTTTGGAGTTCCTGATTATGGAATTTACACTCTGACCTCACAGCAACATTCTCAACATTAGGACATCTTTTTTGGCACTGTAAAGTCTCAGTGGTACAGCAGTTACAGCATCTTAAGAATCTGTAATCTGACCTATTCAGGCTCGTTTTCTTCTACCTCTGGCAGTCCTTAATGCTGTGCCTTGTATTGGAAAATTGGTCCAATATTTTTCTAAAGTCCAGGCACATGGTGATCACAAGCAGAGGATGACTACCTGCACCAATAGTTGGCCTCCATCCGCACCTTCCTCACCTGTGTTGTTAAACCAGGAGTAGGAGAACAGTTAATAAATTGGAGCCAAAGCATGCTGAGATGTTATGACCCAAGTGCTGTTTTACCACTTATTCATCATGTTTATGGGATTTTGATAAAATACTCAAAAGGATTTATGTGACACATGGCGTTTACCAGGAGATAACAGCACTGTTAACACAGGGACATAATGGAGTGCAGCCTCTCTGCTACACTACCACAGAAACCCAACGTTATCTACAGTTCTGTGCACACAATGTCACACAACCTATTGGACAAATTTGAATTTTGACTGGATAATGGCTGTTGATGCTCATCAAAGTCATTACAATTCATCCAGAGTGGAAGATTATATTGTTTGAGTACATTGTTCATTTTTTATTTAAATTTTTTTTCACTATATGTTATAAAATATGTTTGACGGTGAGACCTATAATGTGTACTTTCCCACCTTGTTCCTATCAGGTGAGTTGCGGGATGCTGTGAAAAGTGGAGATTACATGGCTGTAAAATTGGCACTTAATTCCAAAGAGGACTACAATCTGGACCAAGAGGTATGTTTAATTTTAACAAATGTATAAACCTAGTCACCCATTTTATTTTTATTTGCAGTTTATGTTGTGACTTATTTTTGTTTTTATTTATTTTATTTTTTTTATTGTCCACATGTCTCTAGGCTTCTTGAGCCTTCAAGGTAAAACCACATTTTACAGGTTTAAAACTTGCACCTTGGTTGCCCCCGGTGTGTATGTGTGGGAGTGATTGTGCAGTCCATTGAACAGTATATAATTTATGGTTTTACAGTGTTACATGGTGCTGCGTCTGTCAATGCCTTAAAATCATCATCATAAACAACAGTGGTCCACACAGCCCACATGGGACAGTATATTAGCCTTTCTAAACAGAATCTTGAAACTACTTTCAAAAATATGGTGTTGATGATTCATTGCGACTAACAACTGCTTATAGACATTTTTCTGTCACAGCTACAATAATCTGTGTGCGATTTAACTTGATTAAATTTGGGAATTCTGGAACCTCAGGCCAAGAACGGTGGTTCTCCAGAATTATCGGGTTGGTGTTCGCAAGTTGCTTCCACATCCATTTGGTGTACCCTGGAAATTATAACCCTCATGTATAGAACCACTAGGAAAACCCTCTAATAAATTTGCAAGTTACAAATAACACAAATCACAAATGTTGAACAGGAAAACGGTTACATGAAGTAGAGGCAGTGACTCGACTCCATTGCATCCGAATGGATCTTAATACTTAAAACTTCTACAGTACATAGAAGGAATCTGTCACTTCAAGATCTACGTCAACAGATTTTACTCAAGATGTTTTCACAACTCCTAAGCAACCAGGTAAGAGTGTGGTTTCATGTTTTCTTAAAATTATTTTATGGAATATTAAATATATCATGTTGAGGAATGTTGTAATGATGTAAATATTGAATAAAGCCGTACTCTAATCCAAGAGTACAACTATTACTATAACTATTAGCAGTTGAAGTTAGCTAGCTTATTATGTTGTATCATTCTACTGTGAAATTTCTCATGTCAGTACATTGCTAAGAAATATGATCATTCAGTTGTCTTTGAATCAAAATCGGGATTTGAAAGGATGAGATTTCAAATTGCAAGAGCTGCAGTTGTAATTAAAACTTAATGTTCACAGCTGGCTGATAAATTAATCGTTCTTAATTTATGTGCAACTGTATCTTGGGATTGGTAACTTCAACCTCATATATAAATCATAATGTGTGCACATTAGAACTGTGGTGTCATCTTTCTTTGCAGTGAATAAGCTGATGGAAGACAGCTGAACACATCAAGTTATTGGACAAGATGAACGCTGTGAAACAGGTACATATATGCTTTCAGAACATGCATCATCCTCATGATCATAGTCAGGATCCTTTTTTTTTTTAAATTATCATTAATTAATTAATTTTTATCCTACCATCCAACAGTTTAAAGCGTAGACATCTAGTCAGTAAACCTTATGTATGGGATAGCTGCACGCCGTTTAAGTGTGTTCTTGTTTTGCATGTGTACATGGCCACATTGAAGACATGTTGTTAATTCACCAGTTTCATAGTTGTTACTGTATAAAACCTCCTCTGTTAAGCCAAAATCGTTTGTATATGACATCAAAAGTAATATAAGTATATTTGTTTTCATTGCCAATCATGAATGTAGGTCTAGTGCATATTCTGTTCTGTCATATAGCATTCCATCAAACACCCCATGATTACATATTCTTGGTTAGACATTTACAATGTCAAAACGCTGCTTGATCCAATAAAGCCATTAACTGTTCTTGAATGGGTCACATGTGGTTTTTGTACTGGAGATTTGAGAGGTGCCAGGTTGTTGTATTTTTCACAACAGTGTTGGGCTAAAAAGTGATGTGTGGCCATCACATTGACTTCTGTTTGAATGAGCCTGGATCACGGTGGGGCATTACCAAGGTGCTGATGCATTACACAGCAGTTGAAAAATGTGCCAATGATTTTAAAAAGGCAATACCAAAAATGTTACTTGACTTATCACCAGCAGTTAACAATCAAAATGAAAACTAAATTTTAGCTTTTGTTGTAGTTTCTTTTCCCCCACATTTATTTTCTTTTTGTGTTTTAAGTTCACTCAATCAAATTATTTATGGGATCTGATTTGGCAATGAGTCTTACGTATACTTGTTCTTTTACAGGCGTGTACTATTGGTGAGAAGAGATCATTTGAAGGAGAGAGGAGCTTGATTGAAGAGAGAAGCTCGAGTGATGCTCTTAGGTTGACTTCTAACCTTGACAATGCAAGAAATGAAGAGGGTACGACAAGAGTAGAGGAGAATATCCCACAAGATTTGCATGGGCCAAAAGATGGCAAGAAAATGCCAAGGGGCCCTGCCAGTACAAACACTGAGCAAGTGACAGTGAGGGAACATGAAAATATCCAGAGAGGTGTGAAGGATTTAAATGAGTCCCAAAATGCTGCTTGTGATTCAGCGACCATGCAGGAAAGTCAAGGAAAGGAAGACCAGAAGCAAGCAGAGGAAGACAAGATGTCAGATGACACAAAAGTTGGTTTATCAAGTAAAATGGGTTTGAACTTTGACGATTCAAATCCAACCAGCAACGCAGAAGGTATGGTGACACGAGACGACAAAATAACAGAACAAATTTGTAATGCTAACAAACAAGGTTCCCTTGGGCAAGCGCACAACTCAAGTGATGAAGCAGAGGATGTGGTGGCAGGTCACGCAGATGGGACGGATCAAGTTATGTCTGAGTTGGGCTCAAAGGAAACTGCTAAAATGCGAACATGTCACCGTAGGAAAACTATAGAGAGGAAACAACCAACACGATCGAGTTTAAGAACCTGTAAGAAAGTGCTTGAAACGACACTTGGCACAGTAGAGAATGTAAAAAAAGAGTCATGCAAAAAGCACTTCTGTTTATATTGCAAATTGGCATTCACCCAACTTGCGAAGCATTTGGAAAGGAAACATGCAGAGGAAACAGATGTCGCCCACGCAATACACTTTCCCAAAGGTTCCAAAGTCAGACAGACTTTGCTTGACCAAATTCGCAATAAAGGAGATTATGAACATAATTGCAAAGTTCTCAAGAGTGGCGAGGGGGAGATTGTGACAAAGAAACAGGTGAAAAATCCTAGCATATCTGTTCGTGACTTCCTACCTTGCCAACACTGCTTTGCTTTTTATCGCAAAACTGATTTATGGAGACACGAGCGGTCATGTAAAGCCAGAAAGGGAGATCAAAAGTCCACCGAAAGGGCAAAGAAAGGCAGCGTCCACAGTGCTGCCTCCCGGCTACTTCCAATGTCAGAGTTCTTAACTGGTGGCTGTAAGGAAATCATCCACATCATGCATCAAGATGACATCTCTAGGCACATCAGAAACGACCCACTTATTTGCAAATATGGCAATGCACTTTCTGCTAAGTACGACCATGATAAGTCACAGTTTGCCTATATTGCACAAAAGATGAGGGAACTGGGCAGATTTGTGCTCGCTGTAAATGAGCTTGACAATAGAGTGCAATATTTGCATGAAATATGCTTACCATCCAGATTTGAATTAGCCGTTGAAGGGGCCAAAAAAGCTAGTGGTTATGATCCCAGTTCCAGTAAGTTTAAAACTGTTTCCCTTGTCTCAAAGATCGGGTACTCTTTAAAACGAGCAGCAGAAATAGCTTTCGGGGAAAGTCGTATGACGGAGGATAGTGACACTGAAAGTGAAGTGAAAAAGTTCATACAGCTCCTTGATACCAAATGGAGTGAGTGTTTTTCTCGCAAAGCTCTTGCACTATCGCTCAAGCAAGAGGTCAAGAAAGTGGAAGTAGACAAGTCAACTGTGACGGACGATTTGATAAAACTCCACAGATTTATCACATGCGAAGAAGATGAAGCAAGAAAGGAGCTGAAAGAAAGTCCTAGTTTATCAACATGGAAAAAACTCAGCGAGGCCACCCTAGCAGATGTGTGTCTCTTCAACAGAGGAAGGGTAGGAAATATCGGTAGAATGCTCTTGAAAACTTACACTAACATAAAGAGTAGAGGGAAATATGTGGCCTCTGCAGATCAAATAAAGAAAAGCACCAAGTTGGAGCTGGACCTCAGTAACAGTTTTGCTATGTTGGAACTAGAAGGTCAGTATGGAAGGAACATGCTGGTTCTGCTAACAGAAAGGATGGTTTTGTCAATTGACTTACTCATTGAAAATCGAGAGGTAGCGGGTGTGTCAAAAACAAACCCATACCTGTTTGCACGGACTGAAGGCCCATCGTTCATCAGAGGATTGGATTGTTTCCGAAGGGCTGCGATGGAATGTGGAGTTAGGAACCCAGAAGCACTTCTGTCCTCATCGTTAAGAGAGCAAATCGCCAGCTGCTGGCAGCTAATGAGCCTCAGTGAAAGTGAGTTGGATCAAGTGGCCAAGCTGGTGGGAAGGAGCAACGAGGAGTGTTACAGACTTTCCAAAAATGCATCACAGCTGGAGGAAGTGAGCAAACAACTGCTCAAAATGGATCGAACACTACCATTAAGTCCACCTGGCACTACAAGAGATGGTAAGTTTCACAGTTCAATCTTGACAGTTGAAACACTAGTTGACAAAACAGTCTCCATTTAAGGTCCAGTTCTGTGTGAACCTTTGACCATATCAAATGGTCTTGGAAATGGCAACAGACAAAATGAAATCTTGCCATTTCCAAGGTCAAGAATAAACTACAGTTAATAGTTTTATCATTTTAAATTGAGAAACTTTAATGGAAAATATTTCTTTTATATAACCATAAATTTCTACACTCGTTTTAGGAGCTGCACAGAAGACTTTAAAGAGAAGACCTTGGAGTGATAAGGAACAGGCTGCAGTGAAGCGGTTTTTAAATGAATTTATAACAAGCATGAAGGTTCCGGGTAAAAAGGAGTGCAATGCTTGCATTGCTGCTGAACCAGACCTCAGTGGAAGATCTTGGACAGATGTCAAAAACTACGTACACAACACACTACAGACAATACGTAGGAAAAATAACCAGCAGAAATCTGAAGGAAATGTAAATGTTTTGAGTCCAAAGAGTTCGAAATCTGGAGTCCAAACTACAGAGAAAGATTTGGAAGATGCAAATGTTATCTGTAGTATGACAACAGTGCACCCAGATCACCTGAGAGAAAGTTCGAATTGTTGCATGACGATGGCACCACCAACCCACTTGAGAGAGTCGACACCGTTCTCCCAAGAGCTCACTTCAGCTTACGCATCCTTGTGTTCCACGAGTACAAATATGGTCCATTCAAGTCAGCCATTGATTTCTACTTTCACACCATTGAATGCTACTGATACACAAGTGGTTCCCACATTTACTCCACACGACACTACAAATTCACTAATGCCTCCTGCATACACATCGGAGAACAACAGAATTCTGTCTATGGCTCCGTCATATACACAGAATGCCACAAGTATGCCACCCCCCTCTGTGTATATGCCACAGGACCCTGCAAATTCCCCAATGATTCCTACTTTTAGCCCACTTAATGCTCCAAGTACCTCAATGGTTCCTACATTCACGCCATTGAATCCTCCAAGTACACCGATGGTCCCAGCGTACTCGCCACTAAATGACAGAAGTAGGCCTATCGTTTCTTCATTCACACCTCTGAACCACTCAGGTGCAACAGGTTACCCCACAAGCCCACATAGGGCCTCCACAACTGCACAAGTTGTCCCAACGATACTCGGACCCAGTGTTCCTGACAGAGCACCAATGTTACAGGAAAGTACACCCATGTCCACCGCAGGAAAACGAGTCACTCCAGCCGTGAAGTCTCAAAAGAGACACAAAAGGTTGTGGAGTAAAGAGGAACAGGCAGCAGTCAGGCGTCAGCTCGGAGACTTCTGTAAACTGGTGAAAGTGCCAGGAAAAAAGGATTGTGATGCATGTTTAGCTGCTGAACCTGCCTTAAGCAGCAGGACATGGAGGGAAGTTAAATATTTTGTACATAACTCAATTCAGTCAATGAAAAGAAGAGGTCATGCAGTTGCCTCCAAACAAATTGGAGGACAGGAACTCGAGACTCACAGTTCTCATAATTCAAACACAGAGTGGGACGGTCCTGTTTATTTGTCGTTGTGAATATTTTTAATGGACATGTTGGAAAACAATAAGTGATATGCGATATTGTGATAGGGTGCGGTGGCTGTGGCTTTAACCTCACACATCAGTATAAGGTTTAAAAATTTGGCAGATGGAACAACGTCAGTAAATCTGATCTTGACAGCATTTCCAGTCTGCCCTGCCATTGTTTTAGTCACGTTTTAAAAAGTATTCAGAACCGAGTCCACCGGACCAAGCTATTGGTGTACTGTTGCATGAGTATACACTAAATGGGTGAACCTAAGAACATTTGTACTGTAGCTTTTACTCAGAAAAAGCTGATATTAATGTTTAATATGGTTAGGTTGCTTATATAGTACCTATGTAAAACTGTCAATTTGTTAAATCATCACAGGATATCTAGAAACTGTTCAGATTTAGACGTGTGATCATGTAGTAACCGTGAACCTCATTTGCTATGATCTGCAACCTGCCACCAGTCATTGGCTGTGGCACCCAAACATGTATTCACAGTTATAAACTCAAATATTTTTTTTTTTTAATGGTGTAAGCAATGGCTTCTCCCAACATGCACTGAGCAAAGGTCGCCTCAGTGACTGTACATTTCCAGAAGGATTTCTACTCTTCTTATTTAGACGTCTATCTTAATGCCTGTACTGTTTTACGTAGCATTTTTATGAATTTTGATTATATTAAAAAAAAAAAAGGAATAGAATACCTACCAGCAAATCTTCACAGCCACTCGTTCCAATATGGGAGATGTGTTTTGACTTCCTATACATAATTCCCCAACGCCTAGCTCAAGTATACTGTATTCCTGCTTTAGCCAGTAGCCCATGTTGTAGATGGCCCCTGATAGCCTACAGCAGTAATGACATACCTTCCTTGCTGATGTTAGAGAATTAGGAGCTCTGTGTGTATATCTCTTTTAATATTGGAAATTATTTTTTTCTTTAAGGATCATGTTGATAAATGTTCATTACCTTCATTCATATGGTTTTTTTTTTCCATGTGTATTAACAATCTGCCGAAAGGTTAGGTTGTATTTTTGTATCACTATACAGCAACTGTGTAGAACATTTTAGTACTTTAATTGTATTTTGATGTAATCTTATTTGAGGCAAAATACACTGCAGTGGTCTCATTTGTATTACATTAGATACATTACAAGCATTACACACTTTAATTATCTGGATGTTTGTGACAAGTTGCCAAGATCACATTGCCTTAATATGTTAATTATTTGCTCAATTTCATGTTTTTCCTACCCTTGTTGATAGCACATAACACATAGCATACTAAGTATGAACCTCATATATGTTTTATGAGTGTTATTCACTACTAACCACCTTTGCCAGTAAGCAAACAGGTTGTTTTTTTTTAAAGTGAAGTAATATTTGACAGGGATTGAAAGAAGACTGATCATGTAAATGGCATCCCTTTTTATATTTTTAAATGTAAAGGGATGGACATTAATGTGTCATTGCATTAGACAGTGGATGAAAAGCTTAGTTTCCTTTACTTTGAAAACAATGTAAACTAAATTTGTTTTTGTGTTGTCAACTTTATTTGCAACTGAAGTTTAGAAATGACAAAAAAACCAAACACTAAATCAGTCATATTGTTTTGATGCTCTATCAAACCAAGTTCAGTGAGTCCACAGTATGAACGTCCACAGGATGTTGTTTGTCCATTTGACCACTGAATCAACATAGTTGTTTTTGGCTTTTACCCAGTGTCCCTTTCACCTTGAGTTTGAACATGGGCTCAACTTGCATTCAGCTATAGTAGACTGACTGTACACTGACTGGATATTAACAAGGTATCAAGACATATGGTGTGTGGCCTTTTGTGTTGTCCCCGTCGTTGTATTGAACCAGTGTTGCGTAACCTGCAATCACCCTTTCATACTACAGCCAGTGTCAGACATCCAGAAATGCGTTATACGACCTGTTCACAGGTCGTATAACACCAATAGCAAACATGTTTTTCCTGGGTTGTTGAATCAGTGTGGAGTATGTCTGTGTTGCAGTATATACAGTAATTATTGCTACAGATATTAGGGTTATGCTTCAGATACAGTTGTGTTTTGAAAAATATTCTATTGAAGGTCTACAAAGGATATACCCCTCCCACTCCACTCCACTCCACCCCACCCGTAAAATAGATTGCTTCCATTCATTGCTATTGTATAAGCACACAATGCGTGTTACTCTTCATCCTGTTATGTTGCCCTCAGTTAATGCTTTTTATCAAGTATTGTAAGGAACCTATAACCTGTGCTTGTACAATAAAATGCTTCTTGGCATACAATTAGCAGATTGTTGTTATGAAGACATAAGACATCTCAAACTTCACTGGGAGTGTTTGTTTTTTTGTTTTTTGAAGTGTTAATTATATTTGCTTTTTTATCTGGTTCCCCAGAGTTTTTAGAATATGAGGTTCTAAAATAGACTATTTCTTTAGTTTGGTGAATGTCAGGAAGCAAAAATGTCTTTTAAATTTGAACTTAATTAATCATAATTAATTTTGTCATGTTTAACTGTTGCATAACTCAAACGTGCATATATCTTGCTGTTTGTTAATATGTAAACTTTAATATAAGAACGGAATGACATGATAATAATCTAACACTGTTATTGAAAATTGTTCAATTTCAGTAACAAATTGCATTTGTCAGTAGATCCCTGTTCCAAGCCAAATTCAACTACATATACCTTTTATACAGTGTGTATTCCGACATGTATTAAACTATGTTGGTGACGAAGGAGTTTCAATAAGATTGAATGGTTTGCAGTACAGTTAATGTTGCTCTGTAAATAATGTGAGTGTGTGAGTGAGTAAGCTCTGTTATAGACTGGCAACTTGTCCAGGTTGTACCCGCCTCTTGCCCATTGTCAAGATGGTTCCTCCTACAACCCTGCAATCAATAAACAGGTTTAGATAATAAATAGATGGAAAAATGACTGATGTTATTAATATTCCAACCCTCTGGCTTTATACACACAATTATACACTTAGATCATTTATGCAGCAACCTGCTGTATCACTAATTTCTGCTGAGGGACCAAAAAGCTTAATTGTTCTACAAGGAAATGAACATTTAAAAAAAAAAAAAACAATTAATTATTTACAGCCAAACATAACAAGTCTTCCTCAAATAGCCCTCAAAACGGCTTGGTTAATTAACAGTCCACAGCATTTCAGTGGGAACCTTTAATTGTACACGTGTCTGTTATTCCACACAGGACGTCAGTGGTATGTCTCTGAGCATGCTGGCAGCGGCAGGGGGTCAGGACGACATCCTCAGGTTGCTGATAAAAAAGGCAGTGAGGGTGAACGGACGACAGAAGAACGGCACCACAGCCCTGATGCATGCTGCCGAAAAGGTAACGCAGATGTCAGATGTCTTCACCTACACAGTGAATATGATCCCTGTATTTATTTTAGAATTCCCACTGTACTGTGCAGACTGAAATACAGACACTCACCTTTTTATAATTTTTTTTTTTAATTCCATCCTTTGTCAGAATTTCTTAACAACTGTTGCTATCCTGCTGGAGGCGGGCTCTTACGTCAACGCTCAAACACTAAGCGGGGAGACGGCACTGATGAAGGTAACGCTTTATCTCTCGCCACACAAGACCCAGTTCTTCAAATGCATGTGTCCAAGGGCTAGAAGTCACTAGTATTTACTACACAGTTCTAGTAATACTCAAATGAATACCAGCAGTTTTCATAGTAGCAAAGGCTGGACAATAATTTAGTGTTGTCAAATAAGCGTCACATTAAAAAAAAAACACTTAGTAGCTTTCTTGCCAATAGTTGGATGTCAATATCACTGTTGTATATGTCTCTTATATATAAAAAACTATGGCTAGAAGACTGTTAGCATAGCTTAGCGCAAAGACTGGAAACAGGAAAACCACCCAAAAGTGACAAAATCCACCTACCAACACCTAAAGCTCACATATTAACAGAGTCTCCCTTAGTTGCCTGGCAACAACACAGCGATGACAAGACTAGTTTTAGTTTTCTTTTTGAAGACAAACTATTTAAAATTCCTTCTTTTCCCCACATTGCCCCAACAAATAAAGATCCTGATATTTCTAGAAATCCAAAATCCACCCAAAACACTTCACTCCCACTAGTGAACATATGATGGGTGTTTGTGGACTATCTGTGTATGCAGCAGGTATGGTGTAAGTGAATATGGTGATGATGATAGGGGTTCTGGTACCTCCCTAATAGTATGCTATTTGAACCAGTATTACCAGGTTAACTGCAACTATGGCATCTTAAAATGACAATAATATAGTTTTTGAGCGCATTTATTTCTGGGACAATATATTGTTCAACTAAAGTAGTTGTCATGACAGGCCTACATACAAACATCTGGCTGGATCTACTGGACCTTAAGGCCTTTTAATCCAGAGTGATACATTGATAGGTTCCGTATGAGGGACACAGGTTGGTAAATCTTTGCTATCTTTTACTTCAGGCATGTAAGAGGGGAAACGCTGACATAGTTCGCCTCCTGTTGGAGTACGGAGCTGACTGCAACATCCTGTCCAAACACAAGAACACGGCCATGCACTTTGCCAAACTCAGCAACAACCTGATGGTGTGCGATCTCATCAAGGACCACACCAGCATGTGAGTGCTAACCAGAGAACGTGTGTGTGTGTTGTAGAAGAGACGATAGAAAAGATTTTTGGCAAAGTTCTTGTACGGCTGCTTGTATTTAGACAACATTTAATATTTGCTCTTTTTCTCTACACGGCTGTCCCCATCAGGCTGTCCAGTGTGGCGGAGGACACCATCCGAGCGTACTTTGAGTCTCGTCTGGTGCTGCTGGAGCCCGTCTTCCCTCTGGCATGCCACAGGCTTTGTGAGGGACCGGACTTTTCCATGGAGTTTGGGTTCAAATCACAGCCACAACCAGAGGGTAAAACCAGTTTATAGACCCTTAGCTCTGTGACCAGCTAGTTGCATGTTTTGTTTAGTTTTGGGTTTTTTTTAAAAACACAACTTAATAAGCTTTTGATGGTTTGATTCCCACCACAGACCTTTGTGATACCCATCTCTCTCTCTCTATCTTGCTGCAATTGTCTCTCTTCACTGTCCACTATCCAATAAAGGCCAAAAGACCCCACAACTTGATCATATCACGCAAATGAAGCGACCCTGATCAAATCTTGTTGTCAATTATACATCTGATCAGTCTGTATTTACATATCGTCACCTCAGTTACAGAGTGAACACATCTGACTAATGTACAGCCTAATGCAGAGTTTCTCACCCGCTTGTAGGAGTCACTTGATACGCAGACGATGTTGTTGGAAACTTCTAAGACTCCTTTTTTCTCCTCCCTGCTTTTCCAGGCTCGGGCATCCTCCTCTTCATCTTCCACTCAAACTTCCTGAATGAGATCACAGCCAGGCTCTGCGGCCCCTGCAGCGTTCATGCGGTGGTGCTCAACGACAAATTCCAGCTGCCCATCTTCCTGGTTGGTTCTTCTGCAAAAACAGCAGCTGTTATATTACATAGCACTTTGCTAAAAGCAAACAAGTGAAGCACAAGTACTACAAAACCTAAAATAGGTCAAATAAAATCAGGAAGCATACAAAGTTAATAGAAGTTAGAAAAACAACGGAACGTTTATCAGAAAGTGCATTTACACAATGATCTTTTTCAGTAGTAATATTTGCCCTCAAAGTAGATAAACGGAGCTCTTTATGTTGCCTTCAAATCACTTAATACATCAATTAACTTTATCATTATTGTTATTTGGATCCAGATTGCTGTCATCTGTCTGAACTCAGTAACTTGTTGTCTCAGAGTTGGAGTCTGTGCTCATTCTTTTTTTTTCTTTCTGTTATAATTGGCCTCTCAGGGTTTATCATTCATTCATCTTTTCATTTCTGTCTTCCAACGTTCAGGATAGTCACTTCATTTACTCCTTCAGTCCGGTTCCAGGCATCAACAGACTCTTCATTCGTCTAGCAGAAGCACCGACAGCCAAGGTAACACGCAATCACACACTTACCCGTACACAAACATGTTTTGGGATTAATAAAGTATATCTATCTATCTATCTATACAATTAACAAACAAACACACAAAAAGCGTCTGCTGCATTTCAGGTTAGGGTGTGTGGGTTTGAAAGTAAACTATAGTGCCCATGTTCGTGGTAATGAAGGAACATGTCATGTTTTTAATAGTTTTTTGGACAACAGTGGAGCTCTGTGGCAGAGAAAAAGAACCATTATCACTTTCAGATACGCTGACAATACTTGTTAGAAGGATCTGAAATAAAGAACTCACCAGTTTTTCTGCAGTTTATTCCAAGCAATCACAAAATGTAAAACATGCCAGACATGCAGCACAGCAGATTCTTTTCCCCACACAGCGAGTGTAAAAGCTCGCTGTGAACTCAATCACTACTTTGTTTCAGTCTCAGTCAGTAATAGAGGCTAAAAAGTCAAACCCTTTCTGTTGTCTCCGTTCTTCTCCCTCAGGTCAAACTCCTCATCAGTGCGTACAGAGTCCAGCTGCAGTGACACAAAGGTCACACCAAGCCTGGCCAACGCAGCTAATAGGTGACATCTGAATGATGTGCGCTCTGTGCCGGCCTGCACGTGCAGCACAAATCACGGGGATGTCGCAAAGGCTCGACAAGCCGTCCATTTGTTGGCGATACTATCGTTATGCAGCTTCGCAGTGGAATCACTGTACGAGCCTCTAAGACTGAAACCCTCCTGGGTCGTGCCTTTCTCCGAGTTCCACCTTCTGTCAGTGTGGATATGATAGATGCGTGTGTTCGCGTGTTTGTAAACCTAGCATGTGTGTACATGTGTGTAGATCAGATGACCAGATTTTTTGGTACGTTTGAAGAACAATAAGGAGGGGATTTTCCATCGCTGGTTTTTTTTTTTTGGGGGGGGGGGGGGGGGGGTTGTTTTTTTTTTTTTTTGACCAAGTTGATGCTTTTCCACTAATGTTGTGTTTGGCACCATCTTACTTGTTTCTGTGTATTAGCCTGTGCATCAGGATTTTGTTCTTGTCCTGTTTGGAAAAGCTTCTGTTCACTCTAAACTTGTGAACTTTTTCCTAAACTCTTGAGATGTGACTTGGATGTTGAAATCTCGCACTGCTCTGTTGTTAACAAATGAGTGTAGCAGAGCAGTGACTGATTTCACAAAAGTTTAAACACTGACTCAACAAGCTCAACAGCATCTGTGCATCCTTAAATTGGGTGTCATTCCCCTTTACTCACACGTGTCTTGCTTATAACACTTTCCACAAGTTAACACACCAGAATGAAGTGATGGCAATGCAAGATGTTTTAATGAATTTGTCCTCCCTGCACAGAGTTGCTGTTTATATTTTCTGGTCTGTACATATTCACATACTATATATAAATATAAAAATACATATATACAGTTATTAAGTGTCATCTGATGACTGCTGTTTTGTTGCTTTTTCTGCCACTGTAAGAGTGGGTTAAGTTATTTAGTGTGTACAGTAAAAAATCTCGTTTATTTACATTTAAGGGCTAAATTGTTTACACTTTGGCCCTGTTGTAAAAGGTTTTTTTGTTTTGTTTGTTTTTTAATTAAAAAAAATTAAATTGCAATTGGTCATTGCAGAATTGAGACGCTGTACAGAGCCCGTCAGTGCAGGTCTGCCAGTCACACTTCACTCCTCTTTGCTTTTTTCTCCTTTGACAATCTTTTCCTGCAGGATTTGAAACGTGCAGGCGACGTTAAACATAATACCACAAATGTTTTGAGTGAACATCTACATGAGAGGCGTGTGATGTTGCCCGTGAACTCGGCTCAAGCAAGAAACGCGTCTTGTGAATTATTAAACGATGTGGGTGAACGTTTGCCGTCTTGTCAGTCAAAAGAATCACTGCCGGGTTGGTGGAGTAAGTCATCTATGCTGCCTTAATATCCAGTTTTTTATATTGGTTTGTTATGGTGTTATTTTTCCATTCCTGCTTAAAGTGAAAGGGGAATATACAATTATACTATGTGACTGTTAAAGAACATTTTAACCTACAGCTCAATGGGAGATCTGTCAATCTGACTCCACTTATTGCTTTATATATTTCAATAATTTGCTTTCTTTTTTCATGTTACACAAGGACTACTGAGGTAGCAGAAACGGTACAGATGCCCATATTCATTGTTTTTATCATTATTATTATTATTATTATCAGCTCCCTTTTCTCTCTTCTTTAAAGGTGCAGTGTGTAAAATTTAGTGGTTTTCTAGCTTGGCCGAAATTGAATGTAATATTCATAAATATGTTTTATTTGGTGTATAATCACCTAAAAATAAGAAACATTGTGGTTTTGTTAGCTTAGAATGAACCATTTATATCTCCACAGGGAGCAGATCTTCTTCCCCGGAGTCCGCCATATTTCTACGGTAGCCCAGAACAGACAAACCAAACACTAGGATCTAGGGGGGGATTCAGTTGTTTGTGCCACTAAATCCTACACACTGGTCCTTTAATGCAACACATCATGTTCAAAATCAATACCTCAAAACATCATGTCAATCATACCACTGTAGAGCTGCTCGCCTCTTGCTTGCCTGGTTTCCCAACTACACGAATCAACTCTATGAAAATATTATTTTCCATCCCCCAAAATTCACACAGTCGAGGCTCAGAAAAAAACAAATGTTGTTCTGATGAATATGTGGAAAGTTCTGTGTTTTGGCATCTGCTTTTGGAGGCGAGCAAGATCTGGCTAGCTGAAGGCTAAAGTAATCCAAATCAATCAGTGTGATGAAAAAAGAAAAGGGGAAACTTGTGTACATGTTGATAAAGAGACACCCTACACTGTTTGAAGATTTCTGGCACTTTTGCCGTCAGGGATTATCTGAAAAACCAAAGATGACTCCAAATCACACCTTAGTCATCAGTGATTTTTGCCACATTTAGCTCCATTTATTACAGGCTATGTATAGCATTGTAGCTAACCCTTTTTGTTTTTTTGTTTTAAAAAAAAAATCCCAGACAGTAATGGTTTCCATTCTTGACACTTTCTTTAGAGAAATCAATCACAGTGCAGCAATTTTGTCTAAAAGTGAAATAATCATAATGATGCAGACTTTTAAAACCAATCTGGACTTTTTTTCTGGAACAAAAAAAAAAAGATAGCATTACTACACCTCGATAATGGTGCTTAAAACAAAAATAAATTACTACACTTCAGTAATGGAGCTATTACACATATCCAGCGAGTTTTAAAAGTCTTGCTAATTAATGGACTCGCACTGTATGGAAATTAAGAGATTATTAGGCATCATCGGCTGCCTGGGAGGAAGAAATAATCTGTTAAGAAATCTGAAACTCTTAAACATGATGACAAAAATTGTGATGATTTGCAGTTTGGATAAAACTTGTGAAAATAGTGGTATCACCCTTTAAGAGCAACACAGACAGGCTGTTTTATCAGAAGACAACCAACAGTTTGTCTTGATTCTGTGTTTTTTTTTTTTTTTTTTTTTTAAACCTTTGCGGTTTTCCGACTGCGTTGCCATTCTCTCCTGAAGATGATCCGGCTCTTCTGCCTTGCCTCCTGAATTTCCTGTGTACAACTACTTTACTTTACTGTACGTGTGTGAAAGCGTGAACTCAATGTTTGTTTGTATAGGCGCTGTTTAACCCCTGAGGCTGCGTCTCTGTGCTAAATAAAATGTGTACATATATTTCCATACTTGTTGTTTTCACTCTGCATTTATCCGTCGTTCGGACTGTTTTCTGTTTCAGGTTTAATATTATAGATCACACTTACTCACTCGCTTACTGAAAGTGTGGTGTAATCTGAACACATCTGCACCTCGCTCTGACACAGATCACCCACCACCGTGAAGCCCTGTGGTGGCAGCACCCTGCCGTGTGGATGTTTCTCTGCAGGGTTAGGCTCTTAACAGGATTGGTTGAGGGACAAACGAATGCAGTGAAATTACAGAGAACTCCTGCTGCAGACTGCAGGTGAACTGCAACACAAGGAGAACAAAAAAAAAGCCAACGCTACACGTTGTTGTCGACATCCAGTGTTGACTTGGTAACTGCCGCTCACTCATGGCCTCAAATCAACTTTCCAAAACGTCCAACAGTTTCGAAAAGAATGATTAGGAAAAGTTCCAGCGTACAGATGTACATTGACTCAAAGCTGCATTGTTTCTGAGTGTTAATCTGATTTCCACCCTCTTTATACTATTAAATAATGCTTCCGACATTATGGGTTCAGGTCGAGCTACATTAACAGCCCTTTGCTGTAGTGATGAATTTGATGCTACAATGCATATAACCAGGCTTCCTGATTCATTAAAAACAAATTAAGACCCATAAACATCTGACTTACATTATATTTTGTGTGTGATAGCTGTTTAATTAATCATTCATTCAAAAAAGGGCGATTTCCCAGAGTTAGAGTCTCATTTAGCTAACACTGATCATATGTGTTTTGTGCGTAAAATCTTAATGAGTGAAATGAATGACCATATTAACTGTAGCCGTCAGATAAATGTAGTGAGGTATGAAAAATAAAGTGCATGTTCCTGTTAAAACTGTATAATTGTATATATTATCTTCAGTGGTTCTGGAGGAGTTTTCTGAAGTTTGAAAAAAAAAAAAAATAACCAAGATGATGTCATCAGGATGCTTTCAAGTTGCATCCTGGGAAACACAGGATCCTGTGTTTTTCTTTTTTTCTTTTTTTTTTTAGAGTTGACCTATATAAAGACCAAACGTCCGGACATCTTGGACTCTACTGCTTCAATTTTGATCCTTGTGTTTTTTGTTTTCTTTTTAATCTGTCTTGAGCCTCCCATTCTATGGAAGTGAACTGCTAAATTTCTGTAATACTCCTTTAAGTACAGTTACTTTCCACTACTGCAAAAGTGGTAGTATTTATGTGACTGTGTTGATTAAATTTGGATCCAGGGTCCGCATACTGAAGCTATGCCTTCATATAGGTCTATTTCACTGTCATTTGTGCTCCAGGTTTGTGTGGGAACAAACAAACCTCCGACATTTTTCCTCAGCAACCAAGCATACAGACGATCTTACAACCCGACAGTTTGTTTTTCTGTTTGTCTCTATTTTCCCAGACTGTCCTACCCAAACATGCTGCCATTAATCCGGTAATAAAGAGAGAGGTGGGACCGCACAGATGGGAACCATTTCCCTGCACCGCCGACCCTTGACGTCAAATCAGACCTGCAGGTTTTTACAGTGTGACATTTGAACGCACCTGATCCGCCATATTAAAAACGTGATCATCATTTCATTTGACTTTTTGCACACAAAAAAATCTTCAGATTAACTTCGTGATGTTTCCTCCGATGACTCATAAGTGGCCTGTTGTACTCATTGGGGACTTTACAGTCATTTTTTCCGCACTTTAAGTCATTTTTAAGCTCCTTTGATAGGCTTCTATAATAATCCTGTAGGAACTTCTGCTGTTTTTAATGCTGTGCACAATATCTTTCTAGCGTTTATTACGGGATTATCGGTTATTATTTCCTTTTATATCGTGTATGTGCGGATGAAATTACGTGAGGAAAGATGAGAACATGAACTCTCTCAACCCGGATCCTTGCTGCTGATTGGACCCGAGCTGTGTACTTCAATGCAGCCTGTTTTCACTCTTCCATCAAAGCTTGCAAGCAGAGCTGGAGTCAGTTTACATGGGAGGGATGATATGTATCGGCGAGGTTAACTCATCTTAATGGGACAATTTAATTGCTAGCCATGCAACCACTGATTGCCGATCCTGCGCTTGCGCCGGAAAAAAAAAATTAACAAATACGCTTGGATGCCGTCAGAAGCGATGACAAATGAGTGATGTCTCACTCTGCTTCTACTTCCTGCTACAGTAAACGTGAGCGTATAGCTCGTGAACAAGAGGGACTTCCGATTTAAAGGACAATGCCAGTGTTTTTTAGGGGTGTGTTTGTGTGATAGTTTTTGGTCTTAAACTGTATATTACTGATAACAAATGTATAACACATGCTGTATCATCTCTGATATTTGATGCATTTTTTTCCATTCATTTCCGTGCTGATAAAAAAACAAAAAACAATTAGCAGACTCTTTACACTTGCTTGAGTAATCATGTGAACAACAATGTGTTAATGTGGTCTAAATGCAGATTCATTTGAAATATCTGCACTGCATCACCTCACAACGATATACATACAAACATATATATATATATATAGCTTTGACAGAAATGAATGCAGACTTAACATTTACTGAACTGGATTACACAACTTTGGAGAGTCTGTCATATGATTTTAATATCACTGTCAACGTCCGCATTGACAACAGGGAAAATACATTACAAAGTCAGAATCACTACAGCACACTTTGCAAAAAAATAGTAAGCAGTAATCTAAAGTATTCATGATCTGTAAGAAACCAAAAACATAATTTCTGGTGTGGTCTTCTAACATATGCAGACCAAAAATATGCATTTTGTATGCCCATAAAGGCTTTACAGTTACATCAGTGAGGTCATGGTTATTAGCTACCTTTGTTTTCTGGAGTTTTTTGTGTAAAATGCATTAAATAAACCAAAATGTTTGCAATTTAACAAGAAAAAAAAATCAAGATAGGTTTACACAAGCATTAGAAATGTGAGTTAATCACACACACAACTCAGTGTCTGCTAGTCATTGCTAAATATCCTAGTTGCTACACTTTTTTGCCATTTTGAGCACAAAAAGATATAAAAATGAGGAAACAACATGTGAAAAAAATCTAGGTTATACTTTAATATACATTTTGTATCATATTTTTTGTTCAGAGTGAAACTCAAAGTGCTACAGAATTAATAACGTAAGACATACAACATAAAGAAAATAATAATAGGACGAAATCTTCAGATTTAAAAAAAAACAACACAAAACTTTCTGAATAGAAATGGTTTAGGGTGTGCAAGTGAGTCCTCCTACTCGATAGACAATCTTTGGACGGAAAGTGGCAAGTTGTACGGTGTGCGCATGCGCTCCCCGGGATTAATGTCAAGGCACAAAAGTGGCGCTTCACCGTTTCCAGCTCTGCTCCGGTAAGCGACTCTCACTGACACGTTTTATATTCCAGTTTTACACGTAATTACTCAAAGTTTCGGGAACTTGTGCGGGCGTGTCTGGCGGGTATCCAGTGACTCTCCCAGGAGTCACACCGGGCCGAGGAGACACGTTTAGGGAGTAATAAAGAGTTAATTTGAACAGGTTTTCTCCTGCTGTGTGTGTGCTGTGGCGGCTGCCGCCTCTAGTCTCCAGTATTGTTCAGTTAGTTCCCTAATGGCGGACGGCAGTCAGTGCTGTTTTCCGCTGGGGGAGGAGGAGGAGGGGGAGGAGCGGGGGTGGGGGGTAAATTATCTCTAGTTATGCATATATTGGGTTAATAGCTGGCCTCTGGTCACGTAAACACTCATGTAAACACGTTGCATGGTTTTCTTCGCCTCGTTGTTTACCACCGCAGGACACAATTGGAGACAGTCCATGTGATACGTAACGCGAGGGCGCCCCTTGCGGCTGCAGGGTATATTTGCCACTGATTGCGCCAGGGTGGAGGGTAACTTTCCAATTAAAGCCCCAGCGTCACAGGTATCATAAAAATCGGGCTTTTTTTTATTGGGATCCGGGCTCTGCTTTGGTGGCACCGGTATGTGTGTGACTTAGATCAAACAAAGTGGACGGGAAGAGGGTTGTGTCGTGAAAGTACAGGCTTACCAGCCGGTGTGGGTTTGTGTTTTTGAGTGTCACAGTGTATCCTGTGCAGCATTTGGTATTTTAATCTATTTAATGCGAATAAGTAGTGATGCTTTTTAGTAGTATTTTAACAATGGCGCAGTCTGTGTCTGCTCTCCTCCCCTCGATCCGCCGCTAATCCAATGGCTGTTTGCGCCAGGAAGGGCAGGGGTGGGAGCAGAACGGAACAACCACGTTTCTTCTGGATCCCAACTTGGAAGCAGCGGACCGACTCATTAACCCGGGTTATTTATGGAAGAGTTGCGAAGCTCAGGTAGTGCCAGTTCTGTTTATTGCACTTGATTAAAGTTTTGGACCTGCTCTCAAATAAACAAGTTTGCAAAATAAGAGAAGGGAAGCTCGGCTCAGGTCGACTGAGTCACCGCGGTAACCGGGTGCGTGGACCGGATTTGGTGCTGTGGTGGTTCTCGATATGAAGCTGAGCTTCTAGCCGGTGTTAATATAACCAAGGGCACGACCAGGGTGGACTTGAGCGGCCCTGGAAGCTTGGTACAGACCGTCCTCTTGTGCTGATTGTCTAACACATGTCAGGAATGCTCATCAGCTGTGTAGCGCTCACCATAGTCGGGCTTTAGTTTGGCTTTCAGCAGCCAGGTAACCGGAATGGACCGTGTTTCAGTCCATCAGCAGGCTTGGGGTGGGGGGGGGTGTTCTGGTGGCTGCGCATTACGCATCACTTCTCAGTGACATAAGCCTTATATAATAATAACAGGCGTTTGATTTGAATATGTTACTAGTCGTTTGTGGGTTGTGGGTTTTGGTTTGTTTGTTTTTTGCGCAAATGGCGCAAACAGAACAGCTCTATGTCTCCACCTTGTGACCTGCTGGGAAAATGATGTCAACTTGGCTTCATGCGCAAACGGATGTTGTTACGGATGGTGTTGGAAAGGTAGAGGAGCACCTATGTTAAGGTGATGATGTGGCTGGGGTTGGTCTGGCGCAGCTGGTTATGTTAACTGATTGCGTGCTGAGCTGTTTTTGATGCACGCAGGCAGTGCCCCCCCCCCGTAGCACCGGGCCATCCTCTCTGTCCACCTGGTGTTGACGTGGGAAGGTTGCATGTCGGAGCTCATTAACGCTGGACCCTCGTTCTCCTCTCATCCACGTGAATGCAGGCTGGCTCATAGCTCTGCATTGCAGTCTGTACTGAGTCTAGACCAGGCTATTTTTTCCCCTCAGCGCACCACTGAGTTGCTTTGTACATAGATTCCCTCTGTTGGTGTAATTTCAGGCCAAGAAGCTGTGAAGCATTTTCTTTGCAGCTCAGCTTTGAGGGGGGGGGGGAACCTTCAGGTTCTCACCCAATGTGTTGACACCAGTTAACCTCACAGTCCTGTTGTGATGTGTTATTACTCTAACACACATTAGGGTCTGGGTATATACTATAGCACACTGTCCATGGTCAGATTATACACTCTCACATGTGGAGGACCCCATTCTGTTTGTGAACAGTCAAGAACAGCTTACTGTTCTTGAATGTCATGCTGTTGTGCTGTGTGTTTCCTGTCACATGGTCACCCTGCACAAGTCTTCCTCTTCCAGCTTGAGTGTTTTACAGTCATGTAGACCTTTGCAGTACATACAGTACAGCATGTATACTGTATGCATGTCTGGTGCAGTGTCCCGTGTGAGTGTTGCAGCAGAGTGTAATAATGCATGCAGTGTTTTTATTCAGTCATTCTAAACAGTCCTTCCATAGGGGTTTTTTGTGGGCAAAATTGTTCGATTTCTACAGTGGCTTTTCTCAAAGACAGCAATACAATTTGCAATGTTTTATCTGCTCTTTTTGCAGTAAAATTGCAGGAATTGGGGAAATTTGCAAGCAAAGGAGAATAATGTAAATATGAAAACCTGCTATCAATGAAGGATATATGTAATCACTTCCTTGGATCAAAGACTCCTGCATATTACATGAACAACTATACTTATTTTCTGAACATGATTGGCTCAAGGTTTATATAAAAGGAATATACTGTAATGGATATTTATTTTATAAACTTTCACCTCAAGAGTAGCACCACATAAAATATGTAATTACATTAACATAAAAATATGGTTTAATTTCCGGTGCCTATGTTTAAGGTATATTATGTTGATCTTTGCTGTCTGAACAACACAACAACTTAACAAAGTGACTGTGCAGTGAAGATTTTCAGTTGTGGTCTACCGCAAGGCTACAAGGAGTACAAAACTGTTTCCCTCCACTGTTGATTTGGCCACTTCATGTGGAAAAGTTGCAGTAATTTAGCAAAATTTCAAGCTCTCACAAATATATTCCCTTAATTTGTGTTAATTATTGCAATTTCCTGGATGGGCTGTCTACAGTACAGCATTTGGAGGAACTTTTACACAAGCAGTTGAGTTGAAATAACATTTAATCTACATTTCTGGACAAAACATGCATTAAAGGATATGTTGTTTCTTTGATGGGGAAAAAAAGACAAATATACCCAACATTGATTGATTTTTTTTTTTTTTTTTTTAATTGCTGTTTGCAGTAAAAATGTCAAATATATGCAACAAAAATGGAAAGAAAGATGAACCTTCAAGTCCAAGCTTTTACATTTTGGGAAATAATGAACGTGTTTATAATGTGATGTTTTCTCACAACCTGTGGTGTGGTTATATCAAGCTAGAATAACCTGGTCTGTATAGGAGGGATTAGGTTTAAAACAACCAATACAGCATGATATCCCCCAACTAAAACCCTCCATATATGTATCAAACATACATATGTTTAAAAGCTTATGAAGTCCACTTTTGTATGGATTTTGAATGCTTCTGGACAAAGTGTCTTGTTACAATTTTACATGTTTTCAAATGAATATAAATAGTAGAAAATCATGTTGATTATATCACAAAGTAAAGTATCAGGTTTTCATGGGAGACCCAGTCCTACTCCGGACTATTGCACCAGATTTCTAGGTGTTTGTTGTCCTTTCCATTTCCTTTATCTTTTAAGTACCTGTCTTGACATCAAGGTCAAGTGAATTATTGTCAAAAATGGCAATTGACTGTAGCAGATCTGCCCATATTCTTACAGAAATGCACAATGTGGTACCAGGAAGTAGTCTGTATTATCACATCATTAGTTACATATTGAGATACTTGTTGTGAGAATTAATCTCCGCTCAGTATGTAGCCATGTGATGTCATTGAATCCTGCCGGGAGGTCAGGATCACCTGCACCTCTCGGACAGGTAGGGAGGTTCTGGGTAAAGGATGGACTCTGTAACCGACAGCTCACCTGTGCTTAGGTGTAAAACTGTTGCCAGTTTGCATGCTGAGGAACAGTGGATGCCCAAAACATCTGTGCAATCTATAAATAAACAATTTAAGTGGAGTGATGTCCTACTTCTGCTCAAAATCCCAACCCTGTCATGAAGCTAACATGTAGGGAAAGTAGAATTTCAAAGGTCTACCTGTTTCCTCCAAGATACAGTTGTAACTCTCTTATTTTTATTGGAGGCACCCCACAGTGCTGGGCCCAAAATGGCCACCGCAGTGATGTCAGTGATGGCATTGACCTGGCTTCCTCTGTAATGCAGTCTGTGCTCAGTCTCTGCTCTAAAAGTGGCATCCAGTTGATTTCAGGCTCCTCCCGTTCTGGGTGATGAACATAGAGGTACGAGGGGATCATTGTCTGACTGTGTGTGTGTGTGTGTGTGTGTGTGTGAGAGAGAGAGAGAGAGAGAGAGAGAGACTGTGCTGCAGCTGTCAGCAGTGATGTGATGGGTGGCTCACAGCCACCCTCACTGCTGTACAACATGAAAAGGACATTTTGACAGAAACAGATCAACATGGAGAGTGCCGACATCCCCCAAAGTGCTTTACATAATCTTTGATATTAAATGTGGCACATTTTTGTTTCTCTTCTTGACCTAAAGAGATACTTTTACCTCATTTGGTAACTTCAATGTCAATTTGGTATTTTCACATAGAGCACTACATTCACTCTGTGTCATATAGGTGATGTCTTAGGTGTTTTGGTCAACTTAACAGCACGAGTAGAGCCCAGAGAACAAGTCCCTGTGGTGGTGGGCCTTACCATCACCACGACAACCAAGGTGTAGCTTCACTGGTTGCCGGGGGCAACAAGAAAGAAGCTGTGTAGAAAGACACACGGGTAGAGAGCAGGAAGGGAGGGAGGGAGGGAGGGATGGATGTGAGAGGCAGCAGGTGAGGGGAGGAGTTGAGTTAGGAGGTGAGGAGAACAGGAAAAAAAACAGGAGGAGGAGCAAAGTTGTCCCGTTGCTGGGCAGGCACGTAGCCTCTACTGTTGCATCTGTTGAGACAAGGCTGCCACCCCCCCATCAGTGTAAAAGAAATGCTTGATTTATTAGCATTACAAAGTCAATCACCAGCCTTCAACCCCTTGAATGCAATAGTTATTTGAGGAAACATTCATTAAAAGTGTTTTGATAATACAGAATTGCAAGGTTTCTGACTTTTGGAGGAGCTGACAAATATGAGCAGAGACTGCAATAAAAAAAAAACAGCATTATCAGCATATTTTTCAACTGTAGCATCCACTAATTTAATATTAGAGTATTGACAGTGCTGACAAGTCATATCACTTGGAATACCGCTGTAGTAAGAAATAATCAGCTGTTTTCATGTAACTTTACAAAAGAAATACAATGTTTTGAGCCCCATCGTACACAGGAAATGAGGCCTGAAATGCTTTCTGTAGTGGTGTGACTGAGATTTGAGGAGTTCTCACACACAGAAGAGATAATATTGAGGGCTCTTTCTGCGCCCCCTCCCCTCCCCTCTCACTTGGTAGGATGTGTGCTCAAAGTCACCTTTTTAAAAAGAGAAATTTTGACTGCATCTCAGTGACCTAACAAGTGAGGTGACCAGCATCACCGCCGCATCCATTCTCCAACCGTAAAGCAGAGCTTTCAGTCGATTCGCACTTCTCGCTGTGTGGTAGAGAAAGCAGGTCAGAGTTTGAAATGGAAGGCTCATATCTAGGACACACGTGGTTGAAAATTAGATGGCTGTTGTAATAAAGGGCCAGTTTACTTAAATTGTAGAAACATTTTTCACCTACCTTGTAGTGGTAGGTGACCTCTTGCCACCCAGCCACCCAAATGTTTAGCTTTGTTTTTTTCCAATGCTGTGAACTTCAACAAACAGTCCCTTCTCCCCCACTGTATGTGTGTATGTATATGTATATATCTATTAGCAAATAAAATCTAAACTATTTGCATGGCTACAGTTCATATTTTGGCTGGCAAAAATCTGCTATTGATGACTTAAGCCACAGTAGAAGTGGCAGCTGTTGCATTGATAATGAGGCTCAGGCTGTGTGGGGGAGGCTTGCCTCTGGGGATACCTGAGCTACCTGTACAGCTGTCTCACTTCATGAAAGTGCTGGCTTCACCTAATTCTCTGCCCCTTTTTTTGTTGTTGTTGCCAGGTGGTTGCCTTAGCGATGGACGGGGAGTCAGAACCAAACCCTGCCGTAGCAGAAGAGGCAGGGGACCGGGTGGAGCCCATGGATGCCACTCCTTCCCCTCAGCAACAGACCACACCCCCTTCCGAGGAGGCTGGGGACACAGTTTCCATGGTAACAGAAGATGGAACCACAAAGGAAGGCGACACAGAAGATAATGACGATGACGTGGTTCTGGTGGATGAGGAGGCTCCGCAGCCTTCAGGCACAACCCTTTCCCAAGACACACCCAGCACTGACTGCCTTGAGGTGGCTGCTGCCGTGGCGACTGTAGACATGTCCACAGCAGTGATGCCCTCCAGAACCCCCGGTGCTTCTGCGTTTTCCAGCACATCCACAGTGGCAGCACCTTCTCCTCATCCTCCAACCACAGTAGCAGAGCCCATCATCATCGATGATGAGGAGGACTCTGAACAGAAAGACGCTTCTTCCTCACCGGCGCCTCCTGGAGGTTCCTCAGCGTCCCACTCGCCAGGTGTCCTCAGCAGCACAGAGCCAGATTCAGAAATCAGGATCGCCAGTGTTACCACACTGGGCGAGAAAGGAAGCTCAACAGTTTCCACAGTAAATACCCCCCCACATCCTGTGGACATCCAGGAGGACATGAACCTGATGATAACCTCTGTGACATCACTGCAGGGGGGGGTGGCGGCTATCACAGCGGTGAGAATCACCAGAACTGAGTTAATCTTTTTTCAGTTTGTTATATTCTTCTTGTCTATTCATGTTTTTTTGTTGTTGTTGATAAAAGATGTCTACCGGTAAACGTTGGAGAAGGCGCAGGTGTTCTGTCTGGCATTATTCTTGGCAAAGTACATAATAATATCTTTGTAATGACACCATTGAGAGTTGATATTTTATGCCAGTATTTATTCATCCAAGTTGTTTTGGCAGCTCCTTTAGTCAGATGAAGTTTCTACAGAACAGTGCACATCAAATGAAATCCTCATCTCTTGGGTTCCGTATCATTCATAATTTGTGACTGAAGAGGAAAAAAAAAAAACTAACCTAAGCACCTTGCCTCTAGGCAGGTGAAAGCCAGGCAGAGGAAAACGGTCTGCAGATCAGCAGCACCTTCAGCCTGAATCCCGACACCGCGTCTGTTCGACCAACAGCCTCCTTCAACCCTGGGCGAGGCTCAGGCTCCATCGACCAGCTGGTACAGAACGGCGATACGGGGACACACAACAGAACAGGTAACATGTAATTAAGAGGAAACTCCCAGGACCGTTGTGTCCCTTTTATTTCCATCCCCATCAACCCTTTGTGACTGTGCTCTAGCAGGTGTCTCTCTTCAAAACTGCTGTATTCTCTTCTTAATTTACCACCTTGTCATTAAAGGATTGATTCACATTGATTTAAAACAATAGTCAGGTGTCCATATGAACTTTGAAAAAGGTTTTCCTCGCTGTAATCATTCCCACCGTTCATACTGGCTGTTAAAATATCCCCTTCAAATGTGCTTTCAGTGAGTGTTGAGGGCCAAAATCCACAGTGTGCATTTCAGTGTTCTTTGGGGATCTGACTGTTTTTAAGACACACTTGATAAATTATGCTACCATTAACACATACTCAAAAAAGGATAGTAGAAGGTAGTAACCTGGATGCAATATAGGAATGTAAGTGTTGAATGTATTGAATACATGTAGCAAGTATGCATGTGTTTACATGCATAGGCATCATATAAACTAAAAACCTGCAGTTCGGTGAGAAAAAAATCAGCACTGTGTGAAAAACCTCCTCATTCATTCTGCAAAAAAGTTAAACTTGGCTTTACCTTTCCTGCAATGGGATATGAGTATGACTTTATTCAACAAGATGCCGGGTTGGACAAATACATGCAAACGTACAAGCATCCGGCAAATTACTTTATAATGAAAATAATTCTACTATTGACCTGGCAATAAAATGATTTCTGTCATGATGATTTGTTTGTTGTTAAAAAAAAAACCTTCATACTCATGGATCTATTACTCAAACCTGTCTGTCCTAACTTATTTAATTTCTCACCTCCTCCTGAAGTTAAGCAACCCATCAACACAGCCCCTCTTTTAATTTTTCTGCTGGCGAAATTGACTTTTCCAGAAGTGCATGTACTGTGACAGCACTATGTTGGGGTGGAAGAAAATATCATTACTCAGTTCAATCCAAAACTCAATTCAATTAAGATTATAATGCAGCGCCCAGGGACCATCTCCAGTTGTTTTTGCCATGCCTGACAGAATATTAACCCTAACATACATGTCTTTGATTAAATGTAAAACTAATATAATTCGAACTAAATAGGTTTTTATCACAGCTGTGCCACAGTCTATTGAATGTAAAGTACCTATACATTTAGGTAAAGAAAAGGAGTGTTTTCTGTGACTGTAACCTTTTTTTTGTCAAAAATAAAAAGGTTGAGGGAAAGGGAGAAATCATTACTGAAATTATTAGAGTGATCAGGTTATGTATTGTTCTGCTCCACAAGTAAGAAAATCTAATTCAAAATCCAGTTAACATTTGCGGTAACGTAAATAGTAAAGATTGGAACATAGTTTTTCCCCTATACCAGGCCTATGTAGAGTGTACATGCAGGTCCATCATACGCTTTTAGTTTTCCACAGTCCTCACAGACTTGTTAGTATTGAAGTCTGAGAGTTGATGAGGTGAGATATCGTGTTTCCACATAGACTACAGTGGTTGTCTGATTAATCACCTGCTTTAAGAGAATTCTTTTTTGGAAGCATAATTGTTTTGTGTTGGATTTTTAGCAGCCACGTCTTGCTGAACCACTCCTAATCAGGTTTTGCAACCACACAAACAACAAAGTGCAATTGTGCAAGAGATGCAGCAAGTGTCAGGTCAGCACAACTGATTGGTTGTCAGTTTTGCCAGGATTGTAAAACAGATGTAAAGAGAATTTATTGTATGATAGGTCGAAATGCTTTGTCATGAAAGAAATGCAGGGAAGGGACAATGCTGCTGAATGTAAAGAAATATGAAAATTTACAAAGTACAAATCCATGAAACCTTAATCTGTTGAAATGTAATTGTATGCTGTAGCTAAAAACAGTGAAAATATGCCTCGTACCAAAACTACAGACGTATGTGCACAGGGTGATCCACATTCTTCCACCATATAATGAAATGTGGAAAAGTAGAGTTCGACTTCCACCAATCACAACATTTCAGGAAGCTTTCTGGGGAAAAAAATGTTTATGAACAATATCGGGAATTGTGCTTGGTAGGTGACATAAATACATTCCAACAGCAATCAGTATTGGTCCAGAAGAAAATGGAAAAAAAGATAACTGACCTATCGACTCACCCTCACGTTGCTTGTGAAGTCTCTAGCGTGCTGTCATTCCATTGTTTTGCCAACGGGGCACTGGCGTTGTTTTTATTGTCAACTCAGATAAAACGAGAGATATATGATGGAGGAAACCGACGGCTTTGGTTCTTTCTTTCCCTCCAGACTCGTGGATCTCCCAGTCAGCTTCAGTCCCTCGCAACCAAAAACAGACAGGGGTGGACTCGCCATCACCTGCCACCTCCATGCCCAAACCTCCAGGCCAGTCTTCCTCCTCCTCCTCCTCTTCTCCAGGTTCCCAGCCACAGCCAAGGACAGTCAAGGTGATGCACTCTGTTCATAAACACCCTGTCTAGTCCATTATGTACAGGAAGACATTGTACACTCTGCTGGAGTCAAGGGCCAGATATAGTATAAAGTGGATGCAGACAATGCATGTGGTTTTCTTTATTATATTTGTGGGTCTACATCCATGAAGCTGGTTACATGTATGTCTGCGCAGTCGTAATTTATGAGCAGCACACGGACCCTTGTAGATATTGGTAGATGGTGAAATGCACGTCACGTAAACCCTACATGCAGATGCGGAAAGGCGTTTAGAAGTTACTTAACTTTTATATCTGGTTGTATGTATGTTGTATCTGTGTTTTATGCCGTTTTATAATTGCTATTTGGTGCAGTGCCGTTGTGCTGGTCAACTTGAAAGCATATGTGCCTTTAAAATAAGTTGGCATCAGTTATCAGTTAGCATGACTGGAGCAGATTCAAATGAGATGCTGTTAAAGAGACAGTGTCTGTACATACATTTTACCATGGACATGATCAATATGGGGAATGGGTTGTAAAGAAGGAAACTGCTGTTGTAAAACTTCTCTGCACTCACAGTTGTGTTTGTTCATTCCAGGTGACCTGTGCTAACTGTAAAAAGCCTCTAAAGAAAGGCCAAACGGCCTACCAGCGTAAAGGCTCCACACACCTGTTCTGCTCCACCACCTGTCTCTCTGCCTTCTCACACAAACCCGCCCCCAAGAAAAGCTGCACCATGTGTAAAAAGTGAGTTTCACTACAGAGGCGCAGGAACCTCAACAAGAGACGTTGTATTTTAACTACCACTAGCAGTTTCAAGTTGTCTGTCTCAGGTGTTGAGTGATTTTTCTGTGTTTTTCAGGGACATAACAAACATGAAGGGGACCATCGTCGCCCAGGTTGACTCCAGCGAGTCCTTCCAGGAATTCTGCAGCACTGGCTGCCTAGGTGCATACGAGAACAAGCAAAATCCACCCAAATCGGGCCTCAAAACCAAATGTACTGTCTGTGGCAAGCTCACAGAGGTCAGTCTGTCTGCCACACTCTGCAACACATGCTCCAGTCCTCTCCTGTACATTTATCTGTGATGCTTAACCAAAGCAACATGCAGTTGGTGCCGCAGAAGAATAAACTTGGCTTCCAGGATCACATAGACAAAAAAAAACCGATGCAAAAAAGTGTGAGACACAAGCCACAATTGAGTGGCAGTGGGTTAAAATCAGAGTGAAGGGAAACCAGCTCAGAGTGCATTCATAGTATACACTGACTTACCAGTTTATTAGGTACACCTGTGCAATGTAATGCAGAGGTGTGCTATAGTTGTCTTCTTAGGGTGGACAAAACATTACAAACATCACTGTCTCTCTTTCTCTCCTTTATTGTCTCCCTCTTTAATTCAGTATTTATCTCTATCTCTATCTCTATCTCTCTTGTGTCCCCTTTCTGCCTTCATTCGGTGTACTCCTGCCTTCTGTCTTTTCTCCATCCATCACTCCATCTATCAGGACCCATTTTTAGTTTTCAGTGTCCATTGCCAGTTCCAGTTCCTCCAACCTGATAATGAAGTTATTAGAAACGTACAGAATATACGCAGACTTCTTCGCACTTGTCTAAGTTTCTTATAGCACCTCTTTCCCTGTCAAGTAGATTCACTGGAAGAAAAACATTCAAGTTTCCACATTTTTCCCACAGCCTTTGGGTATTAAACTGAAGACCTTTTGTGCACAAGCATGTTGTTTTTTTTTACATTGTGGCAGCAGCCTGCACACATAGTAGGAGAAAGCACCCTTTAATTAAAGGAACCAGGTTTAAGTTTCTGCATAAATCAGACTACTGATAACAGATTTGTTACGCTTGTTATGTTGATATTTATAGATTCTGTGCTTTTGTGTACCGCCAAGGATGTGAAGCTGCAAAATGTAACTTAATCAGAGTATTAAGTAACACCATTGACTGTCATAGTTACAAGCCTTGAAATCAGAAATTCTCAGATATCTGTGTTGTGTTGTAGCCTCATCAGCCCCTAAAATGATCATACTTTCATCTCTTTCCTTTACCGTTTTTCTTTCTTTTTAAATCCTTTGTTCTTTGTGCCAAAGGCTGTAAAAGTTGAAAATGACTGAGTTCTCAAATTAGGAATGTTTCCACATATGGGCGCCTACCTCTCCATGGGCATTACCGTTACGTATATTTCATTCATAAACCAGTTAGGCTTTGAAGAAGAGTCAATAACAAATACTGTTAGGTGGTTGTTGTGTTGAGCTTATTCAGTATGTAATACAAAGGTTGATCCATTTGAATCTTCTTTCTTTCTAGGGTTACTTCTCTAGCTTACACATACAGTATTAAGGCTGTAGGATTGCTTTGTTACCCACATCACTGTGCCACAGCTAACCAGTGATACTGTGTGATGCATAACTACAGACTGCAGTTTAAATGAATGTTGTCCTTTCTGGCTTTTTTGTCCCTCTACAGATCCGACACGAGGTTAGCTTTAAGACTGTGACCCATAAGATCTGCAGCGACACATGTTTCAACGTTTACCGCAGGGCCAACGGCCTGATCATGAACTGCTGCGAGCAGTGTGGTGACTACCTGCCCAGCCGAGCGTCAGCCAACCACTTCCTGCTGGTCGACGGCCAACAGAAACGCTTCTGCTGCCAGAACTGCATCAGGGACTACAAGCAGGTACTGTAGGGCCAACCGCAGGCTGCAGGTGTGTAGAAATTGCCTGATTGGAGCTTGTGTGTCATTGATTTCATTTATTCCATTCACCTGTCCACATTACAATTAGAACTCTACTTTGAAAGCCAGAACTGTGAACTTCATGTTTCTTTAGTATTAATCTAGCTGTGATGACGACTCCTCCTCAAAGCCAGGACATTTCCCCCACAGCAATTAAGATGTAAAAACATAAAATGATTTGCCTGGCCTTGTTACTCCCTACTCTTTTAGAGTATAAAAACACATTTGCAGTAACACCATGTGCATACTGATAATAGGGCAGGCTTATCTGAAGGAGATGGCAGCTGATTCTGACCTGAAAAGGGAAGTGAAGTGCTCCCTGTATTTCCAAAACTCTCAGGCTACACAAGTTTAGCACGCAAGAAAACCAAATATATTTTGCTTAAAGATAAGTAAATACAATTTTATTCAGTTTTATTTGGGTTTTTTTGTTTTTTTTCAGTGTACAAAGATGTGTTCATAAAGAAACAATATTCCCAGTGAATGTTTGCATCTATGTTTCAATGTCGTCACTATTTTCAGTGCAGTATTTCTCAAAGTAATGGCAGCTAGAACATCTTGTTTCATCAGTGCATCATTCATACTTATTATTAAAAATCTAATATATTGTCAGAATTCATTATCATATGACACAGGTGCAGACTTGATCCAGACTTGCTTTAAACCTGTACATCTTTCCTAAGTTTCTTTGTCTCTGTGAAGCTTTGAAGGAAAATTGAAAGAGATTTAAACATTTCTAAATTACTTTTGCTTGTTGATATCGATTCATTTCATTCACTTTTTTTTTCCTCCATGTTTTTTTTTAATTGCCAATTAAGTGCAGTGGGCAGTCTACTTCTTAAACAGCACAAATCCTTTCTGAATGCATAGAAATTGCTTCACAGGAATCTCAGACCTGTGTAAATATGTGACTTTTTGTTCTAAAATAAAATTAGGTGACGTTACAAATATCACCAGCTGTCTTTGTTTTACCAGCCAGATATGTAAATAAATTACATATAGACAGGGTCACTTTATTTCCACCTGTGATATAACTAAGACTACATGTGCAGTTTAAAACAGTGCTCAGCATCCAGTTTTTACTGCACATTTTACAGCCAAATTATATTATGAAGAAATATGCTGAAATTAAAGAGCGCAATTGTATTTGTTGCTTGGCAACATCTTATTGGACAGTCTATTAGTAAGGAGAGGAAATCATTGAAATATGTCTCATTAGAGTGGTATACATTTCAAACTGAAGGTTATAGAAAATCCTATCAGTTCCCTTTTAAATAGAGAGATAGTAACATCTGGAGAGTGGAGACAGAAGTCTAAATTTTGTACTTTTCAGACTAAATTATGAAGAACTGAAATCAATGTGGTAGCATTTTTCACACAGGAGAATCTTCTGTTCACACAGCTATCAATGCATCTTCCTCGTTGTACTGTAGTAGGAGATGAATAGAATTGAAACTGGTGACAGTCAAATACTGTAATGTAATAATAGATTCCAGACAGTTAGCTTTATCAATGACTTAATGTCATCTTATTGTCATTATAAGTTTGCATGTTGTTTGATGTGATGTTGTTCTCGTCTGTCCCAGGCCCACAGTAAGCTTGCGAGCTGCCTGACTTGCAAAACGCTGATCAAGACGGGCGAGGTGCTCCACAGCCTCGGAGCGGGCGGCACCATGGGCTCCTACTGCTCTGTCAACTGCATGAACAAGGGCAAGCTGGCGTCCACCTCCTTCCACAGTGAGTAGTTCTTAAGGCCTCCGTTTCTGATTGTTGATAACCTGAAATGACAAATCAGCAACTATGCTTAATCTGTAACTCCTAACATCCTACAATAAACAGTATATTATATAAATGGGCCTCAAAATGCATTTTTGTGTGAGATATTTAATGTCTTCTTGTGCAGATGCAGAACCTACGTGTCACTTCTGTAAGAGGAATTCATTACCACAGTACCAAGCCACCCTTCCAGAGGGAAACATCCTCAACTTCTGCAGCTCGCAGTGTGTTACCAAGTTCCAGGTATGGATTCATTTGTCATTTCAAACCAAAATTCTGGCCTTTCTTAAGGAAAAAACTTTATAAATATAAAAATATTATAAAATAATATAAAAACAAGTGCTTTAACAAGCACCGTATCCCTGTGTATTTCAAAACCAGCAACACACTCAGAAAAACAATCTGGTGTATGCAGTACAGTGCAATGAGGGATGCAAAGACCTCTACATTGGGGAAACTAAGCAACCTTTACACAAGCGCATGTACCAACACAGGAGGCCCAACTCCTCAGGCCTAGACTCTGCAGTCTACTTACACCTCAAGGAGAAAGCTCACTCTTTTGATGACAACAATGTTCACATCCTGGACAGAGAGGATAGATGGTTTGAAAGAGGGTTAAAAGAAGCCATCTATGTGAAATTAGAAAAACCATCCCTAAACAGAGGAGGAGGTCTGAGACACCATCTATCTCCAATTTACAATGCTGCCCTTTCATCTCTTCCCAGGAGATTCAGGAACTTAGCCTCTAAGAACAACAGCCATTCACAAAAGACCCCATGTGACTCTAACGACTGTCGTTATAACACAATAGAACACTAACGAAGTCGAAACTAACTTTCACCACCCTGACTGTCACTAAACGACTGTCGTTGGGCACATGGAGTGTTAATGAGCCAATGACATCACTGGCCATGTGACTGCCTCCACAGAGGTTAAATACCTGGGTTTCTACACCAGCTAGTGGCCTAGTCAAGCTAGCATGAACTGATGAAGCCTATTGGATGAGAGGTGAAACGTCTTCAAAGATAAATAAATCCAGTTGTGTTCGATTTAATTTCCTTGAGATAACTATGACCTGGATGAATGAGAATATTCACAGGCATAAAAACAGAGGATACTACAGCATCTATCTGTCTCGGTATCAACGCACCTCATAACAGCAGTAGAACAACAGGTTCCCCCTGTAGAGCCTATGACCTAATTAGTTTTGCATATTAATGAGAAGACTTGAAACTACCATAAATCTATCATATTTTATACAGAGTTCATATTAACACACCCTCATGTGAAGACACATTTATGGGCAAATATTTGCAAGTAAAAGTGTTAATTAGCTTCATTAATTACCTGGTTAATAATGAAGGTGATATATTTTTAGACAAGTTGGCTCTTGTTACAAACCAGCTGCAAGTCTGCAAGAGGTTTTTCACTTTCTGGGTGGGATGCCGTCCCTTACAGAATGCTACTCTTCAAACGGCAACTAACGGACAGACGCCGCTCTCCACTACAAACGACACCGTCCAGCTTAAGTGCAACTACTGTCGAGGAGCATTCAGCCTGAAACCCGAAACTCTGGACTGGGAGGTGAGACCATCCTCAGGAGGGAGTCCTTTTAATTTTCATACAGATATCACGGGCAAGCAGTGTATTTTCTTATTCCACCACAAACGCTGCTCAGTCTCAGATTCAGGTAGGTCAAGGTAGCATGTAAAGGGGTTCCAGCTTTAATAGCACATTGCAATTCTTCTTTTTTCATGCATGCAGAGCATACTAATGATGCATTTTAAAAGGGCTACTCCTGCACTTTAGTATTCAGATGTATTAAAGAAGGTCTACTAAACATGACTGGTGAAATGATCTTCATGTGTAAAATCAGTGGTGTGACCCTTTAGAATAGGTACAATACATTTATCCATCTGTCTTTAGGATAAGGTCTACCAGTTCTGCAGTAAGGCGTGTTGTGAGGATTATAAGAAGCTCCACTGCATCGTGACGTTTTGTGAGTACTGTCAAGAGGAGAAGACGCTACATGAGACGGTCAAGTTCTCCGGGGTTAAGAAACCTTTCTGCAGTGAAGGTACTAATCTCTTCTCTCTAAAACACTTGATAAATCAGAGTTTTAATCTTGACAGTTTATCTCAATCTTTTTGATTTTTTTTTTTCAAAATGGTTTTAATTGTTTTGTCATATTTCAGCCAATTTGAGGTTTTCCATGTTTAAGCACATTTCATACGGTTTATTTTCCGTTCAGGAATTTGCTTGATTGCTTCCAGGCAAGGTAGAATCCCAGATTGTTAATCATATTTCTTTCTTTTTCTTTCCTCCTCTCTTTCTCTTTCTGTTGCCAGGTTGTAAGTTGCTGTTTAAGCAGGATTTCATCAAGCGGTTGGGGCTGAAGTGTGTTACCTGTAACCACTGCAGCCAGCTCTGTAAGAGAGGTGTGACCAGGCAGCTCGGCGGCATGACCCGGGACTTCTGCAGCGAGGCATGTGCCAAGAAGTTTCACGACTGGTACTACAAGGTTCGCTCACACCCAGTGCTTCAGTTAATTAATTAAAACAAACGTGAGTACTCACAAAAACATTTTTGTTTGACAAAATGTCCCTTTGTGACCACCAGGCGGCGCGCTGTGACTGCTGTAAGGTGCAGGGTAACCTGACGGAGTCTGTGATGTGGAGAGCAGAGATGAAGCAGTTCTGTGACCAGCAATGTCTGCTGAAGTTTTACTGCCAGCAGAACGAGCCCATCATGGTCACACAGAAGGGCCCTGAGAACACGAGCCTGGGTATGAGATGAGATGAGATTCAACTTTATTGTCATTGTGCAGAGTACGAGTACAGAGACAACGAAATGCAGTTAGCATCTATCCAGAAGTATCCAGAAGCATCCATCCAGAAGTGCAAAAACAGCAGAATAAACTGCGTGTGTGCATGCGTGTGTGTGTGTCCTTTTATCTTAATAGGACCTAAGGTCTTCCCACAAATCACCCACTTGAGTGCATGTTTACTGGTCCTTTTAACAGTAGATTTTATTTAAAGTCACGGTTAAGAATGAAAGTTAATGAAAGTTATTGTCTTAAACTTCTGTGCTGTAATGTATTTCCCAGTGAAACAGAATATTGGAGGGATTTTAATCAAAATCCTTCACATTAGTTTGGACTGATAAATGAATGAATTAAACCGTAACTACATTTGTTTGTAAATTAAAAAACTTCTGCTCACTGTTATAACACATGATGCTGCTCTGCTGCCTATTACAACTAGTCACCCAAAGTCACATTTGACTGGATACATTTTTATTTACACTGCTGGGTTCAAGAGGAGTCATAAAACATTTGAAATGTTTTAGGTAGGAAGAGAAAATACAGGGTGATGTAAAATACTCAAAAATATTTTTGGATAAAACTGGGGAAAAGTCTTTTTTATTTCACTGTCTTTTAAGGGTCAAGGAATGGGGAATGAACATTATCAACATAACAGTATAAAACATTTCCACCTGTCTGCATATGTTACTTTGTGTCACTCTCCATGAGACAAAGGTGTGACATATTTCTTCTTTGCAGGGTTTGAAATGCAAGGGGCCAAACTTGGGGTAAGTAAGAATTTGGGAAAGGTGTCAATATCAAACAGTTTTCATCCATCCCTTAAATTCACCTTCTAATATTTTTGAATATTAGAAAAAAAAACTTGTTTTAGCTTTTCATACAGTAACTTTTTCTTTTTCCTGTGTAGCAGCTGGTGAACCAGGGTACTGTGGCGTACGCTGGCGGAGGTTTGATGAGAGACGTTAAGAACAAGGCAGTGCTGTGCAAGCCGCTCACCCTGACCAAGGCTACCTATTGCAAACCACACATGCAGAGCAAACTATTACAGACAGGTGAACATCTTTTGAGTGCTATGAATTGAGATATAGTGTGTTTATTTATTGGAAAATGTTAATTGAAATGAATTAAGCTCACAGGAAATAGACAGGAAACATGGTTAGTAGATTATATAGTTAATTATAGATTATATAGTCAGGTTTGAATCAGAGATGTTGTCCAGTGCAATAATCACAACTCAGCATGCCACGGTGCAGCTAAAGTACAGTATAGTAACACAGTGGAATTTAGACATTTTTGTATTTTAGGTGGAGTTTTCACCTGGATCAGGCTTAAGTTATGTGTAGGCTGCCAAAGTTCTTGTTGCTTATCCTTCATTACCTGATTCGTGAACATTTTAATATATGTTCTGCTTATATTAAGAGTCTCCATATCTGTGTCTGCAGATGTGGACGATGGCGTGAAGAGGGAGTACATTCCTGTACCCATACCTGTGCCCGTCTTTATCCCTGTGCCAATGAACATGTATTCCCAGTTCACTCCCACGCCAGTTTCCCTGCCTGTACCGGTAAGCCAAGATCCTTAGTTCATGTACACATTACCCATCGAAAGGAGCCAGCATAACAAAAAAAAAATAATGTTGACATGGAAACTTATTTTAATAAGATTAATTAAATGCTAATTTCTGATTTTTTTCAAATAAAACTCACCCAGGCAAAGAACGTCATCTGATTACCAACCATCATGTCTTCCTCCATCCAGGTTCCTGTGCCTGTGTTCCTGCCCACCACTCTGCAGGGGTCGGAGCAGATCGTCCAGACCATCAACGAGCTGAAAACCAAGGTGCCCTCTGACCCACTGGAGGCCGACCTGCTGTCCATGGCTGAGATGATTGCAGAGGACCAGAAGCCAGGTTTGAATGTCTTAATTAAAACACTGGGCATCAGAGATGTAATCAATACTATGCTGATAGAAATTCCTGAGATTATATTGATACTTACAGTAGGGTCCAACATTCTGAGACCACTTTCCCATTTATTTAAATTGTTATTTTGTATTTCAGTTATTGAAAGTTGTAACTAGTGGTGGGCCTTTAACGGCGTTAACGCGCTGCGATAATGTGAGACTCTTATCGAGCGATATAAAAAATACCGCCGTTAATCTATTATCAAAATTGGGTTTGGAGCTGGGTCCTATAATAAGCAAACTGATGACTTTCACCGTGATATTTTAGAGCGGATGTATAAATAGCCGAATTGCACTGTAGGGGGTAATTCGATTTTCGAACCTCTACGCGCCTGTGAATTACCTGAACTACCACACCAAACGAGATAGTCTATCATGGATGCAGCCACGGAGCCGCAGAGTTGCTTCAGGGAAAATTAATTTTTAAGAAGCTTCCCGATGGTGGCATCAACAAGACTAAGGTTGTGTTCACCTTATGCAATGCAGAATTGGTTTACTGTAGGAGTTCTTCCAGTCTCAAATACCACCTGAACGCAAAGCATCCCTTTGCTATAAGCAGTCAGTGATGCATTTTGCAAACTGATGCATTTTGGCCCCTGTCTTAAGAAACTCGTTCTCAACCATTTTAATCTAGATTAAATTTCAAGATTTCAGTGATATTAATCTAGATTTAAAAAAATAATCTATGCCCACAACTAGTTGTAACGAAAACACGTTTCTAGTGTTGTCTATCCATGCAGACAGTTTTATTTTATTAGGCTTTGAGAAACCTGTCAAGAGACTTTGTGGATTGAGATACGCCCTTCTCACAAAATTCCAAAGTTGAGTTACACTTAAAGAAAGATGTGACAATGACACCCTGCCTGGCTTTGTGTTTCAGATGTGAAGCCAGTGAAGGTGAAGAGGGAGCATGTAGGGGAGGAGACCAGCATCAGCAGCTCTGAGCAGGAGGAGGAGGAAGAAAAGAAGGAGCAACAGGAGGAAGAAAAGAGGGAGCCACAGGAGGAGGAGGAGGAGGAAGAAAAGAAGGAGCAACAGGAGGAAGAAAAGAAGAAGCAACAGGAGGAAGAAAAGAAGAAGCAACAGGAGGAAGAAAAGAAGAAGCAACAGGAGGAAGAAAAGAACGAGCAACAGGAGGAGGAGGAGGACAAGAGGGAAGAAGAAAAGGTGGAGGAAAAGAAAGAAGAGAAGGATGTGAAGGAAGAGGACAAGGAGCAACAGGAGGAGGAGCAACAGGAGGAGGAGGAGAAGGAGGAGGAGGAGAAGTATGAGCCTGATTTGGACCTGGAGACAGACTTCCCTCAAGGTAAACACCTACATGTAGTTCTGCTCTAGTTGATGTTGGGCCAGTCAGACAAGAAAAATCGCTGTCAAAGTGATAAAACAGTAGATTGATAAAAAAGAAAAATTGTTCTTCAGGATCTGCCTTTATGATCACAGATTCCGACATTGATTAAATCTGAGAGAAGACATTTGTTTTTTTTTCTTTTGGGTGTTTTTAAATGTTTTTCTTTTTTTAAACAATATTTTCATCATCTGCTAAGCATGACACACGTCATCATACCAACATTAACTGAATTCACTGCGTTCTTAGATGTCAAGATTCACATCTTTGTGTATAATGTATAAGCATTTGTGGAATTATTCAGATTACTGAGTAACATCTGAACTTTTTAAGTTTGGTGCCTCCACAGTCAACCATCCCCAAATTCAAATCAGACACTCTGTCTTTGACATCTTCAGTCTAAAAGCACTCTGAGTGCTGGAACATGGAGCATTTATCATTTGACAATTTGTCTCCAGCGCTCGTTCTACCTTTGTTACTCCTGCTCTTTGTCTTTTCATTTGTTCTGTGTAACGAAGTGGCTCTTGCGTAACATCTGACTGTATATGGGGTTTTAATGAATCAGTGCAGTGATTGAGATTAAAATTCCACCCTCTGGTTATTTCTGGACCCACTGTCGTCACCCCTATCGGTATAGAGGTTTTTAGGTTTGATGTGCCGTCCAAAGGAGATAAGACATGTTGGTCAGTCCACCACTTTGTCCGGACAGAAATATCTCAACAACTATTTGATGGATTGCCATGAAATTTTGTACAGATACGAATCCTGCTGACTTTACTGATCCTCTGAGCTTTACTCATCCGCCACCGTGAAGTTAATATTTGTGGCTTTGAGTGAAATGTCTCAACAACCATTGAATGTATTGCCATGAAATTTTGTGCAAATATTCAATATTCTAGCACCATCAGGTCAACATTTTAGTTTGTCCATTACTTGAATGTGTGATCATATGTACTTGAACTGCATCCTGACTTGTGATGTTTTTTTTGTTTTTTGTTTTTTTTTTTGTGAGCAGAGCCAAATGTCATTGCTGTAAACTGCTGCCCACAGATCTCACTACTATTGTAGCTCCAGTGTGTTGTAAAAGCTGGAAGTGTTATAATGAAGGGTTTAAAGATTATAATGTTTATACACAGTGTCATTGAAAACTAAATAAACGAGACAGGTACCATTTTTAGAGAGCATTCTTATGAGGGGAGGGCATTGAATCTGTCATCTAATTTGTCAACTACTGACTTGATAAAATAAAATAACTTGCCCAGATGGGTTTTTAGAGTAGGATATCTCCCATGTCAACTAGGAGTCACCAGAAGTTGACTGAAGGAAATTTGACAATTTGTATTCCACCAAGCAGCCAGTAAATCTTGTGATTTGCATCACAGTATAACACTGAGTCACTGTCCTGGAGGCACTGAACTCTGACATGCTGAGTCATTGACGATCTAAACACTGAGGCTTTGTTCAAATAGGCATTTAAAAAAAAAAAAAAAACATGCAGGTCCTCATTCGTTTATATAGCAGAGCTGGGCGAAGAATGCACGCATGTATTTCTGCTGTATACCCTGCAATCATTGCGAGACAAGGTTTAATCTGTGTTGCTGTGATAACTCTTCAGGGTTTTTTTTAATGGACCTGGTGTCTGATAAGCCTTCTAGCTCATGGATCTGTTACTGAAACTGGACTTCCTGTATTTTATTTAATAATCTCACCGATACCTGAGACAACACTGCTCCGCCATGCAGCCACTAAAGGCTGTCTCAGTGACCCAGTAAACACCTAATTCTAAAACTGAGTTACTGATAGTTTCCCATCCGACTAGGGTGCCATTTTATACCATGTACCAACAACTCAGCAGGTTGTCTTCTGTCTCAGCCTCAGACCCTGTTCCAGCCCTGGAGGGAATGGACGAGGACATGGGCTTCTCTCTACCTCCAGTGCTGGCAGAGGAGAAGGAGGACCCGAAGGAGTCAGCACCTCGACCCCAGCCCAGGAGACAAGTATGCACATGCATACATGTGACAGTTAGGAACTTTGTATTGGCCAGCTCATTTCTACTGCATAGTAATTGTGTTGGTGTTGCAGGGGAACAAGAGGCTCGCGGTTGAGGAGGCAGATGTGGCCTCGTCCTCTTCTTCTCATCCAGCAGGCAGACACTCAGAGGGACGTTCACTGCCTCTCAAAGCTCGCTACGGCATCAATGCCTGGAAACGCTGGGCATTGTCTCTTTCTGACCAATCAGATGACACCAAAGTAAAGGATGGCTCCACACCAGGTTAGCTTAACTCACCTATTTCCTCTCTGTTCCGGCAAAGTGGTTACGGTGTGAATCCAGCTGCATTTCTCATCTGAAAATGAAAGGTGGATTGTTGTACTGGGGAAACATGTAGCATATGTTTGCTAACAGCAGTCTCGGTCTGTTCCCTGCAGCCCGGTCTAAAAGTAATCTGTTGTCACTGAGTTCAGAGGAGCTGAACGTGGCTTTGTCCCGGTTTGTCAGGGAAGTGTGCAGGCCGAATGGGGAGCGTTACTCTCCAGACAGCATCCTCTACCTCTGCCTGGGGATCCAGCAGGTTGGTACCAACACCAGAAACATCAGAAAACATCAGAACCTCTCCAGCAAGCCACTGGGTCATATTGTCAGCCACCAAAAAGTAATGTTGAACATAGACAGGAGCCTTTGTTGTACAACGTCACCCATCCTCCTTTTATCTCTTCACTCATTTCCTGTCATCTCTCAACTGTCACTATCAAAAAAAGGCAAAATGCTCTTAAAAACTTTTACAAAATTACAGAAAAGACTAAACGAATACAAAACATCTCAGGAAGATGCTATAATGTTAGCAGTTAGCAGCAAAGTTGTGTTGACTTCCCTCCAATGACCAGCATAAGTATCAGGTTTAATTTACTAAAATGGTAAAACTTCCTAAAATAACACACAATAGCTATTTTATACTGTAACACCATTAGTGAAACATGATTAAGAAATAATAATGAGCCTAGTTCATTCCCTTTTTATTCTATTAACATTCCATCCATAGTCATGTTGGAGGTAGGAACCAAAGTTGCAGTGAGTGCTTCCAGTAGGACAGACATTACTGACGCACAGTCCCTCCTGCTCCCACATGTGAGCAGCAGCCGCAGCAGTAGCAGCATGGTTACAGAGTGGAGCACAGCGTTGTCCAAAGTCTGTTGGAGTTTGGTTTTTCTGACAGAAAAATGTAAGCAAACTCTTCTCTGTTTTACAAACTAACAGGATTTTAAAGAGGAAGTCGATTTCTATATAGTTTAATCAAGTAATACAGCTTGAAGCCTTACTCCTGGCCTCTCTGGGCCTGCTGTTCTTACCTCCTTTCTTTCAGAAAATTCCTTTCAAGAAGATACATTTCAGTGTTTTGTTTTTTTCTGAGGAGAGAATTTTTAGCAACAAGCCAGAAAGTAATTTTCTTGTTCCAAATGTGTCTGAATGTACAGATTTGTGTGTCCGGTGATTATAACTTTTTGCTGTTCACATCCTGAAAAACGGTGTTGACTATTTAAATATGAGGACACTTAGGATCTCTGTGAGCAACCATGGATCACAGCTTTATATTTATTTATTTATTAATGTACATTTTTTGTGTGTTTGAAGCGTCTTCACGCCAAAGGCCGGACGGATGACCTGTTCAGCGACCCGTGCTACCAGCAGTTCGGGGAGGAGCTCAACAAGGTCCTGAAGGACTGGCAGCCCAGTGTGCTTCCAGATGGTGAGTACACATCATTCATAAAATTGATTTTTAGATCTTTTTTTTAAACAAAGATTGAAAGTTAGTGAGTGTGTGATACACAATAAATAACAAAACCCAGGCTGAAGAAATCAAGGAAAATTTGCCTTATGTGATTATAGTGTCCAATGATTATAACTCTTCTGCTGTTCACATACTGAGACGTTGTGATTGTACTTTATTGTTATATGAGGACACTACATCAACTCTTAGCAGGCAGAAATGTGACGGTGAGAGTGGGATGTATTTAGTGTGTTATGCTTCTCTTCAGGCTCATTGTGGGGTCGGGTGGAGGAGCAGAGTCTGTGGAGCAGCCGGCAGCTCGGGGAGCAGAGTCCCGCCGCTCTGCTGCGCTCACTGGTCTACCTGAACACCAAATACTTCGGCCTGCGCACCGTGGAGCAGCACCTCCGCCTCTCCTTCGCCAACGTCTACGGCCCTGACACCGTCCATCCTGTCACCAAGGAGACCACGGTCTGCATCCGCGTGCCTTCCATCTCTCAGGATCAACATGGTGATGCCAGACACATTTCAACACAAGCTGTAAAACCTGACCGTATTTTTGTAATTATACTTTTTATTTATTTATTTATTTTTGTGTGTCTGTTAGTGCAAACAGAGTCTAAGAAGAGGAAGCGTCAGTTGGAGGATGGCGACCAGGACTATGAACCTGGCGACGCCTCAGGAGCCTCAACTATACGCTGTCCTGTCGAATGCCATCTATACGAGCTCTACAGATCAAAGTGGTGGGTTCAATAACTTTGCTGTTTCTAAGCTGCCATGTACTCTGCTGTGTTGCTGCTTCTCCTTCTTTCCTGCTTCTGTATTTTAATAATTTAACTTGGGAACAAACTGTGCAGTAGAACATGCTTAAAAGGAAAAGCCCGGCCCCACTCAGAAGCTCTTACACTGATTATCATTAATTCAGTTGTTTAGGGCCTTCCAGCTGTTATTTGAAGCATTGAAAACCTAACACAGTGTCAGTCTTTACATTTGAAGATTTTCTTGAACTGAAGAACGTTTTGTTGCGTTGTCAGAGTCCTGTGATTATAACTCTTTGCTGTTCACATCCTGAACCTCAGTGTTGACTATTTAATGATGAGGACTTAATGAATAACAGTCTGAGGAGGGAACAGAAGTTAGATCAGTATATTCACACTTCTCTTTCTCTCTCTCCCCCTACCTCTTCCTTTCTCATTCCTCCTCCATCCTTTAATCATCTTTTTTCTTCTTTTCGTTTACAACCATTCCCCTTCCTCCTGTTATTATTCTCACCTGTTCCCATCTTCACATTCTCTTTCCTTCTCTTGCTACTTTCCTTTCTTGCTCCATCTGTGTCTGTCTCCACTTGTCCCTTTTTCCTCGTTTTGGTCTCCCTCCCTCCCTTCCTCCAGCCCGGCATTGTTGCAGGAGCGTTTGGATGTCTTCTACGTTCAGCCAGATCCGGACTGCAGTCCAGGCGGCCCGCTATGGTTCAGCTCCGCGCCACTGGAGCGACACATCCTGGAGAGCCTCCTCACCAGAGTCCTCCTGGTTAGGGACATTTACACAGACAAAGAACATCCGGAGGTGGAAGAGCACGCAGGTGAACAAATTGGGGGAGAGTAACAGCTGCTTCGGACCTCTCTTAGATTCAGAGGAGGAGGATAGCGAGTAGTGTGTGTGCGCTCTTCCCCTGTCCCCTCATCTGCTCCTCCTTTCACTCCCTGCTGACTTGCTGTGTCCTCCTGGTGAGGGTCATCCGGGGCAGAGAACGATAAAGGTGGTGTTGGAGAGCAGCCCCAACTTGTACTTCTGCTGATAGATTTACAAAAAAAGGAGGAAGGAGTTATGAAGCTAGAGAACCAACCTTTGATTTTCCCTTCAGTCATAAACCAGAAGAGGACTGGCACAGATTTGAAGAATGAATTAATAGAAGGACGAGGAGTAAGGGATAAAGGAGGTGGAGCTGTAGTTGGTTCATACGGTCAAACAAAAGCTACATCAGGTAAAATACCAAATGTATTGACCATTCTAATATTTCGGTAAGATGTGCTCTCTTATAGAGGGGGTGTAGCGTGTTTTTAGCGCACTAACAGTAAAAGATTGAAATATTTAAGCTTTTACCAACACAGAATCTTTAATGCTTTAAAATTGGTTGTCAGCAGCCACTAGTGGATGCTACAAGGATGCAGGCAAAGTAAACAGAGCTACGGTCTCCACCTCATTCTCAGCTTCAAGTCCTCCTCGCCATCGTTTGCGTTCAGGAGAACAACAATCAAATACAGATGTTCACAGGGGAAGACAAACATGTCTGGGCAAAACCAGAGATTAGGAGAAACAGGAAGTGAAGGCTGATGCTGTGTTCTACAAAGATGGAAGCTGAAATTCCCAACCAGTAGGTTGAAATTCCATCTTTGATGCAATCGGTAGACATGTCATTAACAGGTTTTTCTTTGGACCACATTAACTACAGTATAGCTACTTATCATGGTGATATCTGGCAATTGTAAGTGGCTGGCTATACGTTAGATTAATACATTAAATATTCTACAGCATAGAAATATTGTCAGCTGTTCTGAACACATTGAACAGTGACATAATTCTGCTGTATCACTTTGTGATGTGTGACCACCTGTAACCACGCCCAACAGTGATGTCACAGCGTCCTGTAGTACACCTGTACATCACTGCAACAACCTGAGACATAAACCACTAGAGGTCAGCAAAACATATCGTCAAGGGGCTCAGTTACTCTTGGAACTAACAGTTAATGTAAGATTTAAAGGCCATGCACACCCACACAACTAATTTCTGGAATAATAACTTTATTCAGATTAAAACTGGAGACAGAAGTGGTACAAGCGGGTGTCCCTGCAGTAGGGGAGTTAAGATACTGAATCAGGTAGAAGTGTTGGCGTATGCATTTTTAATGTCATGAACTAAAACTTAATGGAGCTTGAGTGTATCTCGGGAATTTCTCTGATACATTTCCAGTGTGACAACGTTTTGTCTCATAGTATAACTCCCATTGACTCTTTTGTTGTATGGAATTTTCACTTTCCAACATGTGTGGAAGGCAGCATCAACATCTCCTCTTCTCAGTCAGGCCGTCCTACTGTATCACACATTAACCGGGCTGCTTTCGTTCCTTCCTTCCCATCATCACCCTTCCTCTTCTGCTATTGCTCTTCCTCTGTCAGTACTGCTCTCAGGCGAAACCGTTGCACCACAGAGGACTTCAGCTCATAAAGGCAGGAGTCAGGACTGATCCCAGGACAGTTTAAAAAAAGAAAAGGCCTGAGAGGACAGTCTGAACCTCATTGTGGTGCAGGGGAAAGGCAACCTACCGACATGCTGCGTTTCTTTTATAGAACATTAGGGGAACCTTCCTTTTTATGTGATGTAGCATTATATGCGTACTAAACCCAGATTGGGTTGCTTTGAAGTGTAAATATCTCAGAAGCAAGGCGGTTATTGGAGAGTCACCACAAGGAAACGCCCACTGAAACCCTCAGTTTGAAAACCCGCCTCCTGAGAAACCCTATTTTTAAGGAAAAAAAAGACTGATTGATTATTTATTTCTCCTCATTAGTTTGACGGTATCTTGTTTACGTTGGGATGGGATTGTTATCGGTGCCGTTTCCCTCTCAACTTTCACTCATTGAAAACCAGCTGCAGTCCTGTTCCTTCACCCCTCTTGTCCATTTAAATGCTAGCTGAGCAGGAACCCATTAAACATGAAGGACACACAGACTATTTTCTGCTTCTCTCCCCGTGTTTGTATTTTCCTGGTATTTGTTATACTTGGTCTCCTCTTAAACTTAATATTGGTTTAGATTGAAGATTCAGCACTTGTTGCCCTATTCTTCTTCCAAGCTGTTTAGAGTGCTAGCACCACAAATCAAAGGCTTGTGTTGTAATAAAGAATTTATTGGACATCTTTTTTTTGGTCCATGAACCAAACTCGTGTGTTCTGTCCAAGTTAAGTTATCGATTCATTTATTTTAGATTTTTTTTTTGTGGTCCCCCTTTTTTATCTTTTTTTTTTTTCATCTTCCAGAATATTAATTGAATTTGCTTTGTTTTTAATAAATCTAAAAGTGTCATGTGAGAATGAATTCAAAGTTGGTTGTTTGAGGATTTTGTTTTTCGATCATTTCCTTGACTTCTACCCCATTGAATCTAAATAGGGAGGAAAAACGCTGGCTACATTCTACAACCTACAAATGTACATTTCTACACCCAGTGCTCAAAATATATGGAACACCTCCCAGATGTTGAGTCTTTCACACATCTCAAATTAGGAATCAAACATGTCGTTTCTGCATGAATCCACATCACTGCTCCTCCTGACTGAGAAGGATTTAACCTGTAAACTCAGTCAGGTTTTATTCTCACCTATGTAAGGTGTTCTTTGTGCATTTCCTGGTCTAGAACTGCGGTGTTGCATTACAGGAATAAAGAGAAGCGGATGTAGAAGAACAATGGATCCGTATCACAGACCAAAACCCAAACCTTTAAACTTGACTGTGGACGTTAACAAAACTGACCCTGGATCAGAGGAGCCCCGGTTGACCGGCTGGTTTTTCTTGCTGGACTCTGAGGCAGCGGCTGACGGTAGACGCTGTGGCTGGCTTTAACGCCTAATGTGAATGTGCCTAACTGTATATACTGAAAGTGAGTGATTGTGACTTGAGTCTGATGCTATGTGTGTGGGCTGATCTGCTGATACGGTCATGTTAAATAAATGATTTCATTTTCTAACCGGACGACTCTGATGCTGTTTTTGTTTTGCCTGGATTAAATAACAGTGGTAAAGTGGACATTAAAGGGTCAGTTCATCAAATTTAATTATTTTCTCAACTGCCATCATATCTAGCCATGAGGAGACTGTTGAGTAGTTTCAAGATATCAGTGGGGGTAAATATTTTTTGTGCTCCTTTTTAAGTTGTTGAAATTTTAGTTATTGTGGATTATCAGACTTTATTTTCTTGAAGAATAATCTTTTCAAATACTTCTGGCAGTGCAAACTAAATTTCATTTACCTCCATAGGTCTATCAGAAATCTCAAAACAGTGTGTGTGTGCGCAACCGTCATCTACGATTATTGATTACGGTCGATGAATGATTATTGTCGAACTTTATGAAAAGGCTGGTGTTCCCCTTATTATTTGGGGGGAAGACTCGTGTAAAATTAAAGTTGGCATCTAGATCTTCGCTTTATGCTCAACAGGCACTAGCACGACATGGAGGCCTCTCCACTGTGTTCTGACCTTCCTCGCTATCATGTCCCATTTTTACAAGGTGCCAGGCGGATGTGACACCGAGACAGGGAGTGTTATCGGGGAGATGACGGACAGCAGGGCAGGGGGAGGTGTGGCCCATCGACGCCACGGGGTCAGTGAAACCACCAGGGAGATGAAACTCAGGGTCGTGAGACAGAAAGTGCTGTTAGAAAGGTTAAAGACGTGCGGAATGTGTCACTTCACCATGCAGGGTACTGGATAAGAGCATGAGAGTGTGTAGTTTTATAAAGTTTCCTCTAGATGTGTTTTTTTTTAACTCAAGGATTATTATTATTAGTATAATGTGATGGTCAAAGTGACCTCGGGACAGTCCAAAAGAACTTTAAATGAGTTCAGGAAAAAGCCACTAGACGCTATCCAATGAAAAGATATGACCCATGTGCTTGTCCATATATACACTTCAGACCCTGTAGACTAGAAAATTAAAATTGACTAATATCAGGAAAATCATATTTTGATTTTAGTGGAGCAAGATCAAAATGGGGCACAGTGACTGTTATGACCTGTGAAGGCCCATTAGTTCCTACTGAAGATGTCAATCTTTAAAAGTGGGTCAACACATTATTTTATGAACTTTAGACGTTAGATCCTTATCCATAATCGTCTGATCGGTCCCACATTTATCCTGCAGCGCTGACAACGACCTCCGACACCGAGCCAGAGTCATAAAGAACTATCAGCAGCAAGCAGATGGGTTTGTCCCCCACAGAGGCCCTGATCCCAACATCATGGAGTCAGTCTGGGGTCACACGAAGAGACAGAAGCGACTGAGACACCGAAATCATTACACTGAAAAACTGTGTGTGGGTGTACTGCTGCTGTTTTAAAAGCTATACATAGCATTATTTCTATTTCTTTTAGTGCCTAAAACTCATCACAGTAGTGTATATAATGTAGTTTGACCATACATCACAGGGTCAAGACGTGTTTATTTGTAGACCACAGTATCATAAAAAAAGCAACAAGTGCCTTAGAGAGTGAAAAAACAGTAGAACAGTACAAATGTATCAGGTTAGACACACCTTCTCATTCAAGGGTTTTTCTTTATTTGTACTTTTTTTCTACATTGTAGGTCAATACTGAACACATCAAAACTCTAAATCATACATATGGAATCATGTAGTAAGGAGGTGTGATGGTGTGTGTGTGTGTGTGTGTGTGCGTGCGCGCTGGTGACACTGTTGGTTATTTATTCAGATGCTTTTCTACACACCTCCAGGATATATAAAGGCTGTTTTGACTAAGAAGGAGAGTGATGGGGTGCTGCATCAGATGACCTGGCGTCCACAATCATCCGACCTAATCCCAGATGAGATGGTGTGGGATGAGTTGGACTGCAGAGTGAAGGGAAAGCAGCCAACACGTGCTCAGCATGTGAGGGAACTCCATCAAGACTGTTGGAAACGACCTTATGAAGCCGGTTGCATTAATAGGAATATTTAAACTTTATTGTGGTAAATAAAGTGTGTGTTTTCATGGTAATGTATGTTTTTAATATGACCAGCATTACCCATTAATGAAGACAAGACTGGCCAGAGACGAGGCCGTTTCTGTCTTTGTGTGTAAGTGAAATAGATCACTGTCCTTTTTCTCCCAACGGGGGGCGCTACGGCCTCGCTGTGAACCCCTCCCTGGTGACCAGCAGAGCATTATGAGCTCTCAATTTATCATCATCATCATCATCATCATCATCATCATCATCACCACCTCCAGACGTGCTGTTTGAACTGTAACGCCCGTCATTAGCTGCAGGACGTTGAGCTTCCGTGTCAGGATAAGAGGTTGGCTGACGTAAGGCGGCCTCCCCTCTCCTCCCACAAACCTGTGCACACACCCCACCTCTCCTCCCCACCACCAACCTCACCCTCTCACCCCTCCACACAATACAAGCGAAGCGTGAAAACATAAATCTTATGAAAGCTTTAAGGAAAAACATTCCTGCACTTTTTTTTTTTTTTTTCTGGGAAAGGGGGGGATGGGGCGTGGATGGGCGGGGAGGGGGGTGGGGGACGTGGACGGGTGGAAGTACAAAACACGGTGACAAAACCCAATTTTTTGAAGAGGCAAGCTTTTTTCTTTCTGTGCTATCTGTCAGAGTTGGCCAGACTCCAGTAACTTGTCCCATTGATCTAAAGCTAAAACGGCCCTGTGCACCCACACAGCCTGGCCTGCGAGGGAGCGGGGTGGGTGTAAAAACATTTTTTCACCCTCGTGGGGTTTTTTTTGTTTGGGCTCAATCCCCAGCTCTTTCAGGGGTTATAAAGAAAGCGCTGCGCTCAGCAGGGTCATGTGGGCGAGGCCCGAGGGGTAGACTATAGGTGGCGATTAGGGCCTCTAATGTGCAATGAATCCTCTTCAAATCACATGATATGAACTAATGTCGCCATTTAATGATAAAACAACAGTGACCGGGAGGGCAGAGCCGCCGTGTGTGTGTGTGTGTGTAGATGCAGTGTACAGCTGCACAGAGGACAAGAGGGCAGGAATGGATGACAACTGCATTTCTCAGGTTGTGTGCCTCAACACATGGTGCAGGACCGGCTGAAGGACAGGAAAGAGTTTAGTCGGGACCACTGGGATGTGGGTTAAATTTGTGCAACACAAATATCCCCCCCCCCCACAGTTTTCCTCCCTTCCATCCTTTTGGATACTTTTGCTTTTACTCATATCTCAGAATGCACCACAAATGATCCTTGTTTATTGAATGTTTGCAGAGGTTTTGGCTTCTTCCGAACTGAGGATTACATTTGATGGACGACAACTGTCGGAACCCCGCAGACACAGAGCAGCGTACCCTTGGCTCTGACTGGTCATGAGGGGGAGTGAGGGGCTTGCATTAGGATAAATTTAGGATGGCTTGACCCTATTTGGTGAGCCAAGCAGTGAGTGCAGCAGTCTCTTCAGCACAGAGTCACCAAACTCATCTTTTTCCAAAACGCCCACTGGCTGACACACCAGCCGTCCCTCCAGCAGGACACACACACACACACACACACACACACACACACACGAACACACACACACACACACACACACACACACACACACACACACACACACTGTTCGCCTTTGAAGCCAGGATGACATTCCCTTCTCCCATATCTTCAACTGCAGCTATTTCTCTCCTCTCCACATTACCTCAAAAGTAATTACCCAAAAAGTTTATCCATAAGTTGACATTCAACAGTTTAATAGCTCCTATGTCTTTGTTGTAGATGTGAACTGTATTTGTGACACTTTGGCTTCAAAAATAAACAAAAACAAAAGAGATTTGCATCATATTCCATCGCTGTCAAGTGAAAACATCCAGTGGGGATAATCTGGTGGTGGTTTTTCCAGTTTAAGGATGACACGCCCCCCTTTGCAATGTTTGGTGCTAAAGCTGAAAAACAAATACTCAGTGAGTATTTCCCCCAGAAAGAACTAAATCATTTTATATTAGCTATTACCACGAGAAGGAACCAGAAATCCCTCACTGATGGTAACCTGTACTCACTCACTGTAGAGCGTTTTCAGCACCTGCACATATGGTATATAACATATAACATCACCTGAGTCCACCAATGAGAAGATGATGAATAACGCAGTAAGAGAAATATTAGCAGAGTGTAGGAACTTTGAAAAGCTACGAGAAAAGCTAAGAGGTGCACAAGAATCTGTCGGTGCTCAACACCAGAACATCAGCATAGTGTGAAGACATGAGTCACATCCTCATATAATGGAGTTCCCCTTGACTGTCTTTTACCACAAAAAATGGCCTGGAATGTTCATATTCAGATGGTTTTCGTGGTAAGAAACAGAATGAAACTGAAGTGGACTTATGTGCTTCTGACAGGCCACGTAAAGTCATCACAGTTTTAGTTCAAACTGCTGATCTCACTCTGACACTTTCACATTTGAGCAAAGGTTCATTTGTGATTTCGCTGACTGCTGGAGCCAAAGACCAAAACGTTACTTTAGAATATTTTCATATTTAGGAATTCAGGAGTAATTTTTCTCAGAAACTTGATAAACATGATGAATGAACCCTGGTGCATTTAGCACTCAGGTGAAGTCAGCCAGGTGCATTGTGGGCACTGAGTTTATACCTTGGCCTAACCTGTAGGGGTCCCCGCAGAGCTGGCATGGCCTCACACTATTAACTCATAGTGCCTTTTCTCTCTTTATGCACCCCTGTGGCCCCTCCCTCTTCCTATGCACTGACAGTCAAAACAAGCTGCCACCACATGACTGCACACTGTACAAATGCTGCAATATTACATCATTTATAGTATGTAAGAACGCCCATTTCAATGAACTACAGTCATAATGGATAATTCACATGTTTGTGACCAGCTGCTGTTGAAGCAGCATCACTGCGGTTGATTCATTTCCTCTGACAGCCAGTAGATGGTGGATGATGGGCTGGATAGATGCTACTTTTATGGAAATGTGGGATTTAATGACCTGAGAAGGGGTTTACATTAAAGGCTGATTCGATTTTTTTCCCCCTCTAACATGTTTAAATTTGACTGTTGAAGAGATTTGACATTTCTCAATCAGAAATTGTGCTCCTGGCAGTACGGAGAAGCGATTTTCAAAATGAATGCTCCACTATAGTAATGGCTGATTGTTGTTTGCTTGATGTTTTTCATGACTTTTTTTTTTTTTTTCTTCAGAAGTTTAACTGTCTGGTACCAAACTAGAAATGTCTCTGTCAAGCAAACCAACATCTTTCCATGAGCCAGCGGTCAGGCCTCCCAGAAACAAATTCATCACACTCCTGAAATACATAAAGAGGGGCTGAGGTATTTGTGCTGTGGGCTGAGTGTGAATTTGTTAGGTGATTAAAGGCTAAATATAGCCTAGTGGCAGACGCTCTCTTTCTGTAGTAGTCTTTTTTTCCACCACAGGACCAAGTAGGACGCTAACATGTATTAATGTATTTCATTTCTTTAAAGATCAACATGTTATATGAAATTTTAATTCCTAAAGCATCTGTTTCTAAAAACAAAACAAAAAACAGCTCAAGAGAAAATGTTTCTCGCAGAAACGGGTTGAGGCCACTCATTAGAGTTAACCTAACCTTTTAAAGCTACAGATTCTATATTGTTTTGTCTTTCAGGTTAAAAATAAAAAAAAAAGACCAACATGTGAATGTAATGCTGTTAAACTCAGTGTCTTCCTCTTGGACATCAAAGCAACATTTATTACAGTGAAATGAGTTTAAGTGACTCCAATGCCACGCTCTGTGGAATAAACTACACAAGGAGAAATGTGGAAAAAGCATTTTGATCAGATTAATCTACATACAGCAGATTTGCAGACTATCAACTACCAGTGAAAGGTGTGCACTACTGTGTCACCTCTGAACTTTTGACCTTGCCAGCAGCAAGCTTTGTAACCTGACCAGTGTGTCGTCCTCCCAAAGCTTCAAGTTCAGGACCTGCCATGAAAGAAAAGTTTTACTTTTAAACATTCCAACCGACAGTAGCTCCCAGTTCTTTTTTTCAGATCTCAGAAATGTAATTACAGTGGTAAACCTTTGACGGGTGCTACATATATAATGGAACTGTCAGAAAACTCATTCGTGCTGTGAAAGTACGATTTAATTGGTGCTATGACGCCTGGAGTCCACAATGCAGGGAAATCTCAGCTCTGCATCACCACTGAAATCTAACCAATGGATCCTTTAGCAAAAGCAATCTGAAACGTGCGGCTCAGAGAAGTGCTGTTACTGTATTACCGTTGTTACTGCATTGATTTGCGAAGAAATAGTCCCTGAAAAGCTTTGTGCACTGTTTGTCCCCACAGTGGAAATAAGCCACTCAGTGAGTGACAGACTGAGGCCTCCAGTCAGTCGTGCCAACAGATCAACTATCTACCGTCACTCTTCAGCCACTGGACCCAAGAGCGCAGCACTCATGTACAGTACTCTGTTGTTGGAATCCATGCCAAATATCCTGTGCTAAGTAATGCTTTCAAATCCTTACACTGTTTGTTCATTTCAGTTGTTGAGCTCATTATCTAAACCATTGGGTATTATGTTCTTGTGGGTTTCTTTTGTCACATAAAAAAAGACATTAAATATATATATATATACACATACACACACATATATACACACATATATATACACACATATATATATATATACAGTAGGTCAGTCCATAGGGACTTGTGAACCGGATTGAAAATCGGAGGGTGGTAGTTCAAGTCCCACATGGACCAAAATATGGAAGGTGGGCTGGTAGCTGGAGAGGTGCCAGTTCACCTCCTGGGCACTGCCGAGATGCCCTTAAGCAAGGCACCGACCCCCCCAACTGCTCACTGGGCGCCGGTCTGGCTGGCTGCCCATCACTCCACCATCTCTCTCCACATTTGCATGTCTGTGCCGTTGTACTGCGTGTCTGTGCCGTTGTACTGCGTGTCTATGCCGTTGTACTGCGTGTCTACGCCGTTGTACTGCGTGTCTACGCCGTTGTACTGCGTGTCTGTGCCGTTGTACTGCGTGTCTGTGCCGTTGTACTGCGTGTCTACGCCGTTGTACTGCGTGTCTGTGCCGTTGTACTGTGTGTCTGTGCCGTTGTACTGCATGTGTGTGTGTCCGGGTTAAATGCATGTAAAATAAAAATAGAGTGAAAAAATAATTTCCCCATTGAGGGATGAATAAAAGTAAATCTTATATACTGTATTGGATCTGTGTGAGGTTATAATGATTGCCCAACTACATAAATGCCAAAAAATATATTTGGTAAAAGATGCTAAATATATTACTGAAATTATCCTCCTCTTAAAATGACTGTATGTAATTTCAAAAGCCTTAAAAGCTTAAAAGCTAAGATCGAAATGAAATGTTGCTGCAGCTGTAAATTTCACCCTCCTCTATCATGTACAGCACAGTGTTGTAAACTGGCACTCGGTTCTTGAGATGGTGCAGAGTTCGTGATAGATGTGACTCTTAGGTGTAAGACTGACACTCCCGTCTTACTTTAATTACTTCTGGATCTGGTTATGAAGTGGATCTGGCTGTGTGTGTGTGTGTGTGTGTGTGTGTCAGTGTCACATTCAGTTGGGAGGTTGGAGTCTACAAAGAGAGTAAATGAAGACGAAGACAGTCTGAAGCTCTCCTGATGCTGATGTGCATCTGCATCAAGAAGTAAGCAGCTCAAATGAACAGGAGCTGTATGAAATCTGTTTTGTTGACAGATTATGTAAGTGGCAATATAAATGTACAAAAACAACTAATAATTATGGGGTAAGAACAGTAACAGAACAATGTTGATACTGTATATAGAAATAATAAAGTACAGAAAATTGAATGAAAACCAATATAGAAATCTATGGCACATGAGAAAAGACTTTATGATCTTTGACATCTGTCTGATGAAGAGGTGGTCTTGTAAACCAAAGATCATGGCTTTCTTTCTCATCTATGCCATATAGTTTTGTTGCTGATCTCCAAATTCATATTAAAAAGTTCATTCTTTCCTTCTCAAATTGGCTAGAATTAAACCAATAGGCTCTTTAGTTTATGTTTGTTTAAACCAATAGGCTCTTTAGTTTATGTTTGTTTAAACCAATAGGCTCTTTGGTTTATGTTTGAGTTAAAGACCAGAGATCACAGCTGTTTTTTTTAGAATATTTATGGACAGGTCAAAGTCAAATTAAAGTCTTCACTAGCAAATTGCAAATCAAGATGCACATCTTTCAGGACCAATGAAATGATGTTTGAACATTTCCCTGTGACAGCTGCTCAGCTGTGACCAAGTCCAAACGTCTAAAATGCGAGTACTGTTTGTCTCTTTCTTAATTATCAGTTGTTGTTTGGATGATTCAGGAGGAAGAAGACTGTGGTCCCACCGCTGCTCATCAACGGGGACAGTGTGGAGAGGGTGGCAGAATTCTGCTACCTGGGAGTCCACATACAGGACAGTCTTTCCTGGAGCGCGAACACCTCGGAGCTACTAAAGAAGGCCCAGCAGAGACTGTACTTCCTGAGAATACTCAGGAGGAATAACATCACACAAAGACTGCTGGTGTCCTTCTACCGTGCCTCCATTGAAAGCATACTCACTTACTGCGTATGCATTTGGTACACCAGCAGTACAGTGGCTCAGAGAAAAACGCTCCAGAGGGTCATCAACAACGCCCAAAGGACTGTCGGCTGCCCTCTCCCAGCACTGGAAGACCTACACAGATCGCATTGTCTCAAGAAAGCCCACAACATCATAAAGGACACTTCACCCTGGTCACCCCCTGTTTAAAATGCTGCCCTCAGGCAGACGATACAGAGCCATTGGTGCTAGAACAAATAGACTCAAACACAGTTTTTATCCAACTGCAATAGTCACGGTGAATGCTGCTAAAAAATGATGTGCACTATGTTTTAATGTTTTATGTTATGGGTGTATGCTCCCTTTAGCATATTTAGTATTTATTTTGATTTTAGCATATGTTTAATTTTATTTATTTTAGTACATTTTAATGTCTCAGGTATTTTATTCTTATTTATTCTAGTTATTTCAACACTCACTAGTCACTTTAATGCTAGGATTTTATTGCACTGACTAGAAGCACTTTCAATCTCGTTGTACCTGTGACAATGACAATAAAGATCTATTCTATTCTATTCTATTCTATTCTATTCTATTCTATTCTATTCTATTCTATTCTATTCTATTCTATTCTATTCTATTCTATTCTATTCTATTCGACCAGTTTCAAACTTCAAACTTTTTGCTCAGGGTTAAATTAAAGTCTGCAGGACTCATCCATCAAGCCTACAGCTCTGCTATTGATGTGTGTGGGATCAACGAATGAAAGTAAAAGTGAAAGCAAGAACAACAAAATATGGTACAAAAAGTTTATTTAGTAACAGTTTTGTAAACATTTGAGGTAAATGAACATTTACATCAACTTGTTCTTACAAAAGAATCATTCATACACAAGGCACTTCTCTTGTTTAAGACAGCATTGCAAACAGGTTGCTGTTCTGAGCATTGTGAGATGGTTCACACTCCCTGACGAGCCAGAGAAATCACGCTCTGCATGAAACGGAAGAGGAGAGAGTTTGGAGGAGTCACGGAGACGACGGGCTTTGAACACAGCATCGCGTGAGGGCTTTAAATGTGGGGTAAAGGAAGCAAACATTCGCTCAACAGTGGAGACGCCTGATTGACGTCTAAGCTCGACCAGTCTGTGAGAACATGCAGAACACACCCGAACTGACTTTTCTCTCTCTCTCTCTATCTCGCTGTTGTTTTTTTAAAATCTTCAAACTCATGATTATCAGTTTCAGACAATAATCTTGAGATAAATAACTTTTTTTTTAATACTGCCTTTTCTGTGCCGCTGCATTTTGCTTTTAAGACATTTTTTTTTCCTTTGAGGATCATAGAGATTGGCAGTTTGGTGTCACACACACTCTCTCTCTCTCTCTCTCTCTCTCTCTCTCTCTCGCTCTCTCTCGCTCTCTCTATTTCTATCAATATTAACATCATAGAACAGCATTTTTCTTTCCTAAATGTGCAAATCTTTATCAACTACCAAAATGTAAACTTTAGGAATCAAAAACAAATGCAGATAACAAAGATGTTTTTGTCATTTTGAACAAGAAACATGGATTGGGAAAGGCATGCTTTTACCTATGAGTTCTGCAGTTGCATATATCTAATTGCACCGGATGTCATTAAATCAACTGAAGTAATGAAACATTATACCTATATGGGCACAGATACTCTTACACCATACAGTACCATCATTTTGTAAACCCCCTGAAAAAACAAAAAAGCTGGTACCACTTTACACTGCTCTTACTCCAGTGTATTAACCTGCACATTAACCGCTGGAAAAGTATTGTCCCTATAAAATACTGTGCACCAACATATAGTACTTATGTTGTTATGACCTGTGAGTGCAATATGTCTAATCTAGATTATTGAGTTTTCACACAGTATTACTGTGTTCCTGGAACGCTTTCCCAGAGGTTAACTCAGAGTTTAACACAGTGGATTAAGGTTGTTGTAAAGTAAAAAAAAAAAAAAAAAAAAAGAGTGCCTGGGTTGTGAATGAAGCAAACAGCACATTAACACAACAGAAACAAAGGACTGTGGCTGCTGATGGATTCAATTAAAAGTTTGGGTTTCTAAAAAATCTCTAAGAATCAAGATTAATACAACAGTAAAGAAGCCGTTAAGCGTGACTTCACCGTGGCGTTATGCTTCTCGCAATGCCAGCCGTTTTGTCCTTTTTAAAAAAAAAAATAAATTTAAAAAAATCGTAGCTGTTTTGCAATCACAAACTGACTACTACAAGTATGCAGTAAAATTCAATTCAGTTTAAAAAAAAAAAAGCACTTTTCAGAATAAAACCAATGAAGAAGCATATGAAATGTTTGAGAGGGTGAACATCTTTTAAATCCCAAAGTTGCTCTCAAGGTTTAAATTTGAGGATTAAAAGGGGGATTCTGCCAACAATCTAAATGAAAAAAAAAAGACAGAGAGCTTTAGGAGGTTGCTTGTCTGAATTACATTGGAGAATATTGTTATTCTGTATATCAAACGGTGGCTGACATGTTACTTTAAAGATACTTTAAAGGCAGTATCTTGTTACGTGTGCAGTTAGTGGCGAGCATTTCTCTTTTGTTGAGTGAAGGTGGTGCTGGGAGAAGCAGGTATAAACGAACTCTTTTCCTACTTTGCTCTTGTCAACTAACAGCATGGGGGCAACATTTGATCTCTATGTTGTTGACAGTGTAGTGTTCGCAGAGACCCAGGTGCATTCTGGGCATCTCAAGGATGACTTCTACCAATTTTAAACCATATCCCTTCCACACTGCGCATGTTATTCTGAGGACTGAGGAGGATATATATGTCCATACTGCCTTAATTACAATATTCATTATCTCTGCAAGAAGCGCTGAAATGAATCATGGGTAAACCACACCAGCCAACATTGGCATGCAGATCAGTGAGTAAATCGGTGAGTTGTAGGGCTACACGTGCTGGCTTGCACAACCACGAGGAACCACAATACATGTAATGTTTGTTGATAAAAACTACTTCCTGGATGAAGTATTGTTTGTTTTGGTAAAATTCAGGAGGTGCAGAAGCAAAAGGCCCTCCAGGGTCAAAGGTCAAATGCTGGAACAAGCTGTTGACACGTGATGCACGTTGGTGCTGCCAATTTGATTGTGCAACCAGATAAAAAGGATGAACAAGATATATGAGCAGAGCCTTTTGACTTTATAGCACTGCATGATCACATTTTTTATGCATAATTTAGGACCATCTAAAAAATAAAAAAAAACCTTGCCTCAACTACTCTACAACTCATCGATTGCACTAAATCAATGACTGCTGCTGATGCCTTTACATCATTCAACACTTTCCTGTCTCTTGCCTTCTTTTGTTTTTGTTTTTTTTTTGTGTTTTTTTTGTTTTTTGCTTTTTGTTTGTTTTGTTTTTTTGTTTGTTTTATTCATATGTGTAATTTTTATTTTTGTCTGAGTTTGAGGGTGGGATTGGGGGAAGCAGATAACTGATCAGGGAGGGCTAAAGAGATTTAGACAGCCAGGTCATTCGGCCTGGCCCTGATGCTGCTGCTCTTACTGGCCCGACTGAGCCGCCGAGGGTCTGTGCTGACCGTTACTGGAGGCTCGTGCATCTCCACTGTAGTGGTGGTGACGTGGCCTTCTTCCTGCTCGCTCTGCCCCCCTCCCCAGCTGCCTGCATTGGAGCCTGGGCTGCTGCTGCTGGAGGCGGCAGCAGCAGTTGTGTTGGTGTTACTGTTGGTGTTGCTGGTGGGAAGGAGCAGCGCAGCATCGACGGGCTGCTGCTGCTGCTCGTTGTCGGTACTGACGGCGGATAAGGAGGAGGGGGAGGGGGAGGTGGCCTTCATCTCCCGAGTCTGCTGCTCGGTGGCCAGGTTGGCCCAGTTCTGCTGCGTTGCCAGCCTGTGGTTGTTGTTGTTGCTGATGTAGTAGTGGGAAGTAGGGGAGGGCTGGCGGAGGGACTCCTCCTGCTGGAGGTCTTCAATCCTCAACTCCGCTGCTGAGGGCACGGACGCCGGCCCCAACTGCGGCAGGAATGCCCCGCTGCCTGCCGTCACATCGGTGTAGTTGGGAGGATAGCTGAGGGTGGAGAGGGCAGTTCTGGAGGCCGAGGCCAAACACTCAGGCTCTGCGATGTTGGCACTGTGCAGCGACTCATGGTCGGGGGCGAACTCATTTTTCATGCCCTGTTTAACTTTCTTCCATCCAAGGTGATAGATCTCTAACAAATTCAGCAAAAGAGACACGCAAGCCACCACAAGCATAAATATAATAAAAATAGTCTTTTCAGTGGGCCGCGATATGAAGCAGTCCACAGTGTTGGGGCAGGGCCAACGTGCACACTTGTAGAGAGGCCTCAGCTGGAAGCCATAGAGGAAATACTGGCCCAAAATGAATCCCACTTCAAACAGGGTCTTGAAAATAATGTTGAACACATAGGTACGCAGCAATGCACCTCTGATACGGATTTTGCCATGCTCATCCCTGATAGGCGGCTTCTCCTTCTTGCCGCCGCGTCCTCCTCCACTAGCATCTCCACCGTTTCTATAAAGGAGTTCTTTCTCCTCTTGGAACCTGTTTGCTTTGCGCATCTCCTCCTCCTTCTCTTTCCGCTTTTCCTCCATGCGGACGATGTGCAGCACGTGGCCCAAGTAGATGAGGGTCGGCGTGGATACAAAGATGATCTGCAGCACCCAGAAGCGGATGTGCGAGATGGGGAAGGCCTCGTCATAGCAGACATTCTCACAACCGGGCTGCTGTGTGTTGCAGGTGAAGTCAGACTGCTCGTCGCCCCAGACCTCTTCGGCCGCGGCACCCAGCACCAGGATCCTGAAGATGAAGAGGACAGTCAGCCAGACTTTGCCGATGACCGTCGAGTGCTCCTGAGCGTTCTCCAACAGCCGCCCCAGAAAGCTCCAGTCGCCCATGCTTCAAGATTTCTAGCCTATGGAGAAAGTACAGGCTGTAGAGGACAAAGAAGGGAGGAATAGCATAAGAAAAAGAGGAGAAAGGGACAGCAACAGTGTAAGAGAAAGTTCAACAAATTTGCCGAACGCTCTCAAAATCGGTTTGAACATTTGTCACAGCAGTATCATGCAAGGCCTCACCCCGATGTTAAACACTCTACACGTACAAACACACAGGATACGAGGACATGGACGAGTGTGGCGGCGTCGACTAGACTCTGACATGTTTCTATTTTACATAAAACGCTTGGCACAACCCGGTCTTTATGGAAAACTGCATCGGTAGGCGTCGGTAATCGATAACAAATGGAAACACAGCATTCGCTTCAAACGTAGACACTTTTTAGCAGCTCATACACTGTATAAGCCACCTGTGTGACTGAACCCTGGTTCACTCTCCCTCTCTCTCGCTCTCTATGTCGTGCCTGTGTCTCTCTCTCTCTCTCTCTCACCTGCTCGCTCCACTGCCCAGCAGGCATGTGCTGAGATCAACATTATAATGTTCCAAAACAGCATTTAGCAGAGATGGGGCTCTGGTGTGGCATGCACACACACACACACACACACACACACACACACACACACATACATACATACATACATACATACATACATACATACACCACCCTCTCTCTCTCTCTCTGTCCACTGTAATACTAAGACCACAAGGATCAAATAGACACACATTCTGGTGTGTTGAATTAAGCTGTTTATGAGTTTTAGTTTAAATAACTGATAAATCATTCAGTCATAATTTCACGTGTTTTGTCTGACTCAAAGTACAAAGATATTCAAATATGAAGTCATATGAAATTATGAAATTCCTCACATTTGCAAAGGTGGAACCAGAGGCCGTTTGGCATTTTTGCTTGATAAATGACTTTAATTACTAATCAATTACAGCAGAAATTTTAATGTGTTCATGAATAAATTTTTTTTTTTTGACTGATCAATTAAACAACTAATCTTTTTTTGGAACTACATCTGTTATTTAATTTCCAAGATGTAACAAGACACACGCATGAAGGGATTCTAACCCTCTCTCAATCTTCTTTTTAAAAACAACCCAGTGATGAGCCACTGAAACAGTGAGCCGAACTTACAGCCTAAACACACATTTCAACAAGTTCACCTCATCGGTCCTCTTATGTGACAGACAGGGTAAAGCGAGGTAACACCTGCTGCTATTCTTTTTAACAGCCTCATGTACATCCATCCAACAACTATTCATATCACAAATCCAACACACAGGCGCACAATACAGAACGGAGGAAAAACTTACTAAAATATTCTTGTATTAAAGGTAATAAATCCATCGACTAGGGCTCACAATATGTATGACACCTGGAAGAGAAAAACATCAAACAGCAGTGCATTTACTGTCAATAGACTTATAATATATATGCTGCACAGAAGAAGGAATATAAGATAATACAAATGTATATTAATTCAGATTAAAGCTATACCACTCCTTTTATTATTTTAGAGGGTGGGAAATGAGTCTTTAATCATAAAGGCAGGGTATAGTTTTCTGATATTATCAGGGTATCATTGTCTCTGGTAAGACTGCAGCAGTGGGATGATCATTAGGGTCAAACATGTATTTAATTCCTCTCAGTATCACAGGTATGTGTGGTATTTATGCCGGATGATGATGATGATGATGAAAGTAACAGACAGAGGCAGCTTCAGATACAAAGCCTGACAATACAGAGTGTGCCAGAGTCCCAGGACTCCCTTTAAGCGCCACCAGCTTTGTCAGGCTTTTGTCTCACTCCTGTTGAGTAAAAGTGAAGTCAAACTCTTAATCACCTGATAACACGCACCTCTTTATTAATGAGTGACTCGCAGGATAATATTCAGAGCAGTGTGTATCCGCCATACCTTTAGATTGGAGATGTCATACTTAAATACGAAAAGCAAATCCATCTGCCATCACTGGTGCCATCATTGGAGCGCGTTGAAAAGCGTGTAGACCCCCCGCAGCAGCTGCAGCGACCCTCCCTCACAACAACAACCTGCCGCCCCTCTCACAACTTTTTTTTTTTTTTTTTTTTGTTAATGCTGCCACACAAACTCATTCATGCACAAACTTCTCCAGGCGTGGAGTGTGTCTGTCTGTCTGTCTGTCTGTCTCTCTGTTTGTCCCCGGGCCCGTTCACTTGTGCATGGAAAAGTTTTCCTGTTAGTTTTTGGAGGCGGCTTGGAGTCGGTGATGGGGCTCGGTTAGACGGAGCTGCCTCCCGTTTCCAGCCATGTCTGGACTGTCACATTGTGTGACCATGCATGAGTGAATCCACAGAGTCATCAGCCTGTCCGGAGTCACACCACGCCCCCGACAACCTCCCCAAAACCTTTACAGTATGTGCGCAAAAAAAAAAAAAAAAAAAACTTTCCCAAAAACATGCGCACTATAAGTCCAAAATGACCAAGCATGCTCTGAACCGCTCCAAAGTATCCTCAGAACACTGCTCGAAAAATTAAAAAACAAAAACAACCCTTCAAACCCCAGCAATAGTCCACAAAAAATACACCTCCCATATTTTTAAGAGAAACTGACCCCATAAACATTATTCCATGAAAACTTGATATCTTAGATACAAAATATAGAAAAAATGACAACGTGAGAATAAGGCAAATCTCTCTGTCTCATTAGAAACTAGTATATCAACACATCCCACCCTGCTGGGTCAGCTGCAGGAAAGCATGAAGCAGTGCCAAACACACCAAGAGAAATAAATAGTACACAGGTTAGTTTTTACTGATTTATGGGGGAAAATTTATGGGGGCAAAAAAAACAACAACTTTAAGGATCAAAGTGCGAATAGTAATAGAAACATCTCAGATACAAAACACAATAATCACAAACATTTTTTGCTTAGGAAGCTGTACACAGTATTTCCATCTGCAGGTTCGCTGTTAGAAAACAGGCTACTAACCATAAAATGTCACAAACAGCAACTTGGGACTGAAATGATCAGGTTCATCCCTTAAAAACAACAGTGCTATCACAAATTTACCATAAAAAATGTCATTTTTGCTGTGAGAGGAAGCAAGAGGCCAAAGGTCAAAGGAGAGCAGATTTGCTTTATAAAAAAAAAATATTTAAAATAAAATCTCTCTTTTTTTTTCTTTAAATCTCTGTGCCTGTGCTCTGTGACAATGCAACCTTTTCAACCCCTAAAACATGTCAACATTACACGTCAAAAAAACAAAAAATAAAAACAACAAATAACTTCAACTGCATCAGTTATGTAACACCAACATACCACTCATGTATATTTTCTCTGTTTCTAAAGTCAGAATTGACAAATCTAACCTTGTCACACATGTCTCTTATGTCCCAGTCACCAAATCGCTGTTCTCTGTTCACTTTTTCTTTTCTTTTTTTTTAAAGAACACAGATGAGACTAATCCAGCTCAGCTATTCCTGGATGGAGGGAGGACAAAGACAAAGGCCGTGGTTCCTCGCATTAAGGGGGCGAGCAGTGATTAGCGTGGTGGCTAAAATAAGGGACATGCTGAAAGCTGATACAGCCAGCTGGGGTCAGCACACACCGCAACAACACAGCAGCAGGTCTGAGCTGAACACAACAACTGCTGGATGGTGTTTGATGAAGCTGGATCAAACATGTTGGTAACTGTGAATGAGACTCAAGTGAAAATGTAAATATTGAGTTTTCATCATATCAGCTAGTCGTGCTTTTCAACAGTAATAATATGGAAGTCTCAGATGTAGTCCCATGTAAAGGTAACAAAATGCAAAATTACATAACAGGAACACACTTGTTAAAACACACTGCACCGATTCATATCTGTTTCCCCATCACAAGCCTGACGGATGATCAGAGTAAGTAAATGCTTCACATTTAGACAGTATCACCTTGGTTGGTCTGCACAGTCCAAACATACTGCATATATCTTCATATTTTCATCACCTGTTTAGATGCGATCAGGTTATTTCTCATAACTCGTGTAATGAAACTCTCACATTTCAAACACCTTCAGTTCAAGTAAAAGGCGAAAGACATTCTGATTTGATTAGACAAAGATGTGCAGCATCATAACTATAAAACTACTGCAACTACTTTTTTGGCTTTTTTTCTTTTTGCAATTTATATATTATTTATCAGCATAACGATACTCTTATTTTTAGGAAGTCAGTATGATTCAATACAGAAGTATTATAAAAAACCCTCATAGCCGCTTTTATCAATTGCTGCACAATATGACTTCAACTAATATTTAAAAATGTAATGATGTAATCACGAAGGCACTTGGATCTGACTTCATTCGTTCTTCTTCCTTCTCTTCAACATTAAATAAACCATCCAAGCTTTCAGGAAGGTGTTTGTGCTCTTATGGGTTCCACTGTGGACCACTAGATGTCAGCGTAGACTAACTCTTCTCTGGTTTAAAACCTGACCAGGCACACATTCAATCAACCTCAAACTAGAAGCAATAAATTACAAATCAAAATCTATCAATCATCCACTGCGTGAAAAGTAAGATGAATTTAAAATAATATTGTTGTATGATCTATAACTTTTTATGAAAACAATGTTTTATTGACAATATTTTTGGACAAAAATTTAAGGCCGTATGAACATTCTTTCTCAAGTTTAAATATTCATATTATACAGTGATTTCCCTATAAATGGATGTGAAAGGCAGGTCATCCCAACTTTTTATGGTAAATCCAAGATCCCACAGTCAAACTCAAAAATCAGTTTCACCTTGCCAGGAGACAATTCAGGTGGATGCTAAAGTTTAGAGCCTAATTACCAAACTGTAGACACAAACTATGATCATATGCGGTTGAATTTACAGTTTCTACTACTCGACTACTAAAGGCCATCCTTCAACACATGGTCTTGTTGCTGGACAAATCTTTGGAAGAAGACATCAGCATCTCGTTCTTCTTGTTCTCCAGAAGGGAATTATCCCCCATCACACTGTCTGCGTGGCTGTATGGGTGTTTCCTCTTGCTGCCACTGGTTGAGCACCTCATGAAAGCCTTGACAATAAGGTAGCACAGCTCGGCCACGTTGAGCACCATGCAGATGGCCGATGAGGACACCATGAAGATGGTGAAGACAGTCTTCTCTGTTGGCCTGGAGATGAAGCAGTCCACCTTGTTGGGGCAAGGCCACTGCTCGCACTTCAGCAGCCGGGGCATCTGGAAGCCGTCATAAACGTAGTACAGTGCATACATGAAACCACCTTCAAAGATGAGGCGGAAGAACAAGCTGCAGGTGTATGTCCACCACAGCGGGCCTGTGATTGGCAGACGTCTCCTCTTCAGTGTCTGCAGATCACTGTCCGTCATCTTCTCTGTGCCGTTGGAGGCCAGCATGGTCCTCTTGTCCCCACGTTTCCTGTAAGCGACATGCATGGCCACCAGCAGGGCTGGCGTGGATACAAAGATCAACTGCAGGCACCACAAGCGGATGTGTGACACGGGGAAGAAGTGGTCATAGCAGACGTTCTTGCAGCCGGGCTGCTGCGTGTTGCATGTGAAGTCTGACTGCTCATCGCCCCAGACGCTCTCAGCAGCCAGAACCAGAATAGTGATGCGAAAGATGAAAAGGACAGAGAGCCAAATCTTTCCTAGACTGGTGGAGTGTTTGTTGACGCCGCCCAGCTGAGCATAGAGTGTCCCCCAAGTCATTGTGGATACTCAGACAACCTGTAGAAGGCAGGAAATCAGCAGAGGATTAACAACAAAGTCGTTGTGTTGTGTCTCACAGATCCTCTAAGTGTCTGTTGTACCTGTTGTTAGACTGGGCTTAATATATATAGGCTTTTATTAGCTCTATGTTGTTGATCAATGTGTGCAGACAGCAAGAGCATTTCAGACAAACAATGTACGACTCTGTTCATGAGTGAGACCCACACAGAGAAAGCAGGAACACAGATGACAGAGTCAGCACAACAGATGCACGGAAAAGCTAGAATTTGCTATTTTATGGGTCACTTTTGCCCCAATGAACGAACATGCAGCAGCGTCAGCCTCCAGCTGTGCATGATAGTGGCCATTACTACTGAAGCATTTATAGTTTTATATTAGCAGGATAATCACTGTGAAATGGTTTGAAATTTGTGATTTACCTTCAGAAGCGCTTTATAGCCTGCAGGCTTCATTTATTGCACCGTAAGTATAAATTCATGGCAGTGACTTTAATAAGTGAAAATGCTAATTCATAAAATGTTATGCTATGCAAGATGCTGCATAGCATAACATTTTATGAATTAATTGAGCAGCGAGAGATTATTTAATTGAGTTTTTAGTAAATTAGTTTTATTTTGCTTTCAAGAAATTTAGCCTATATACAAATGTTGTTTAGCTGCGTACATAAAATAGAAAAGTGATTTACATATTTATATAATATTTCTATAATTATTCATGAACTAATACATCTTAAAACTGGCACTATAACACGACTCACCTGTTTCTGTAGAACTTTTTCAGTAAATATTAATAGTTTTCCATGAAAGAAAAAAAACAAAAAACAAATATTCCTGCAGTTTTTCACTGCGCTCCAGCTCAAAGGACAAACTGAGAGTTGAGCTGCGGGTCTGAAGCGTCTGTGAAGAGTCACCTGTGTCTTCAGAGGCTCTTCATCATCCCCCCTGCACTCAGGCAGCCAGGGGAGGGGCCAGGCTCAGGGCAGGGCCAGCCATGAAGCAACACAAGACACAGGCAGGGACACGACTGTCTCCCAACAGCTGTCCATGGTATATTTGATCTCTTTTTTTTGTCCATGTTTTGTGCATATTCATAGAGTTTTATTAGCAGATTGGAGTTATTTAGGAATATATGATAGATCATCTTATTGACTTCACAGAGCATCACAGACAGTTTTTCAATTCAGGTAAATCATGAAATATGAACTAGATAGCACCATGTTGCATCTTTTAATCTTTTTAGTTTGTATTTGTTTCTCTCCTAAATATGAGCTGCATCCTCTTATGATCAAACGTTAGCTGACATGTAATAAACTGAGGTTCTGCCAAAAAACTGATTGGAGCAATCTGATCAGTTTTACCTTTGGGATAAAAAAACCTCTACTGACCCTAAACCCAGTTAGATACCTTGTTAATACTGCATTACACAGTTACACACATTAGCTCTCCATACCAGACCTGTTTGGACACACAAAATCTTTCCTGAAACTGATGAAGTAACCAGTGTTATTTTAATATTTCTTTATGATTAAAATGCACATTGTACAATACTTCATTACTATACATAGATGTAGGCCACAGTATAATCATGTGATCTTTCTGGCTTGATACTGTGAAACGAAATCGACAAAATGAGCAGAGCAGAAATGTCGCAGCAAGGCAAAGTAGTACTCGTGACATGTTTCCATTCCTTGTTTCCTGGGATTCAGGAATTTATCAGTGACCATTTAATGCAACACACATCATCGATTAGTTCTGCTGGATGAAACTGGAGACCATTCCAGTAAGAAAACCTGAAATATAAAGTGACTATTTGACTTCATTCGTATTTATTTTCCTTCTCGTGCCCGGCGTGTTGATTCTACTTGTCCTTCTTCAGCTTTGCTAGACCCATGAGAAGCTGATCTCTCCTCTCCTTCCTGGCCGACAGATGCTGCTGGTCGCTGGGAATCAGCTCACACATCTCCTGCAGACAGCAGGGAAGGAAACAAGTGTGAGAAAAAGTTTTCTAAGCAAGGTTAAAAATGCCAGAAAACAAGTTAGACTGTTATTGTCCTTTAAACCAGTTCACCGTAAAACTATTTATTGCTCTGGCTCAGGGTGTCCTCACATGGTGTCCTTCAGTGGCTAACATTTTAACAGCCTGTGAAAACATGTGACTAGATCATTCTTACTTACCAGGAAGCTGTGAGGCACCAGGGTGAGAAAGAACGCTAGACTTTAGGTCATGCAGAACTAAAGTCACCATCAACAAACATTGTCTTTATCAATGAAATCCGTGTGAGGAAATTATAAATAAAGCAACAATATGTTTCGATTATTCAAACACGGTTGTCTTGACGGGATGTGTCAGTGAAAGGATGCTGCCATCATACTTACATTAATGATGCCCTTCGCTCCCTCACCAGAGAAGTTTGGCACGGGCCCGAAGGAGGTCAGGACCCGCTGAATACCTTCTCCATACCGCTTCATATAGTCCTCTAAACCTGAGGGAGGACAGCTGATCAGAGGGGGAAGGCGAGGACTGAAAGGTAAACAATGAGATAAATATTGTAGAAACATTTTTTTAACATATCTTCTTCCAAGATATTAACTGGATTCACATGAATTAGTGTGGGATAATCACGTTATCTATCGTTACATCCATTTTGGAATGTGTTTCTCTGTCTCTCTCAACAGCCTTTAAAAAACATTGTTTTATTCACAATTTAGATAAATGACATGTGAACAAGTAGCTTCTCATAGAAGTCAGGCTATTTTGTACTTTTGTGTAGATAATATTTCTAGCATTAAATTATGTCTAAATCAGCCTCTGTGTCTTGAATGTGTTTATTAATTCAATTTTTATAGTTCTGGGTATAATAAAACTGTGACATTCACACTCAAATGGGAACTCTTCCCTGCTGAGTGCATGTATATAAATAACTCTCAGGTCCTTCTTTCTATTCCTAATTCAACTTCAAGTGATTCATTGGAATTACTCTCATTACACTTATTGACTAATTTGTAATGATTTATTTGCAATGTATGCAGCAGACATTTTGGCTGATGAATGATTAATGTGCTCCTCAAATAAACTGTTAAATATTAATTAATGCCAGTTTCTGCTTTTTCCTTTACTCAATGAGCTATACAGTGAAAGAAAAGCCTCCACCTGCTGCTGGAGTGTCGCTTTACTCGCTCAGCTGCAAAAATGTTTGTGACAATAGATTATGACTATGAACAGTAATATATATGTTTTTGAAGATTACAATGGTTTCTATAAATCCAGCAGTTGGATGTAGATGACCCCTGGCCGTATACAGTGTTGCTCTTCTTTAAAAGAGCAAGAACTTGAATAACATGAATAACAGCCCTTTGCATTTTTCAATACTGTGATTGTATGGTATCGTATGGAAGCAAAAACAAAATGACAACACACTAATGATCTATGAGGCAACACTTGTCTCCAGAGCGACCAGCGATTAAACAGAATAGATCATAACGAGGGCGAGGCAGTATAGTTTGTTGACATTCCTGTGATAAGAGAGACAGGAGATGTGGACTTTGTGGATGTGTCTTTAAAGTCAAATGGAAGTCAAATGTGGAGCAAACTGGAAAAAAAAGACAATAAAGATTAAGATGTGACTTAAATTATTCAGTCACACAAACTAAAAAATGATTGTAAAGACTTTTAGTTTTTTCTTTCACTGTAGTTACCAAGATAGCATTTACACAAAATGCACGACAAATATAGAAAGATTAGAAAATGTAAAAAAAAATTCCTTATACTACATCATGTTTTATCCTGATGGTGAACTTCGAATGTTTACGTGAAACTATATATGACACAACAGTGTGATAAGTACCGTCTACCTTCAACCAAACCCTCACACAGACTTTGTGTGGGAGGAAGATACAACTATCATTTCAAGCCATCTGATTTTTCTTCTTGACATTTAATGCCTCTTTTGCTGTCGATGTCTGGCTTTTTTTTTTCCTGAAATTGTTTGTATTTCACGCATCACAACCAAGGAAATCAATTCCAGTGGCTCAAAATGTGAAAGGGTGATTCTATGTAGCAAGCTAGGAACCTATAACCGAAATATGAATATGAGTAGTTAACGTGCTTAAAAGGTTGGCGGGTGTTTTGTGAAGTGTCTTTGCACATTATGGCGCTTTTTGGCTGTGAAATTAGTAAACTCTCTGTATTCTAACTGTTGTGAATCCTGCTGTGACCCACTTCCAAGACTACAGGCAGCAGGTTTTCAGTGGAATATTCCTTTAAGGATCATACTCTCTTGTACAAACACAAGGTTTGAAAAAGCCGAGACAGAGACAGAGAACCTGAGTGCTCCAGTATCTGATTGGAATGATTTAAAGACGGGAAGTCATAACAGGAAAATGGTCTTACAAATCTTTCGAGAACACCATCAAACTACTGTTTCCTAAGCTGAAAAAAAAAACAAAAAACAAAACAAAACAGAACTACATGTTGTAACTACAGGTAGAGTTAGAGTCGAGTTGAAGGCCGTAATGTGGGCTCTGTGAGTTTTGGATTACTGGTGTGAGGGAGTGCATTCATCGCTACCCATCAAAAGACTGCTTTGTTCAGCCAAAGCGTCCTTTTTTCTGTGTGTACACAGTCAGGGTTACGCTCTGGGTTTCACACTCCCCTCTGATATTCTCCACCTCCCCGAGGTTTCACTCTCACTCTCTCTCTCCGACACATCCAGGAATGCCACAATATGTACAGTAGATATATGTAGCGCTGATACATGTGACCTGAGACTCTCTCACATTTCTTTATACAACGTGTGAAGTAGTGTCATTACTGTCTGCAGCTTATGTGTATGTTGTGAGTATTTTTTTAAAATAATTTTACTTTTTTGACTCAAGTACTGGGTTTTGCACAGTATAAATCCCATCTGTTACAGTACTTGTAACAGTACTCCTCTTGTGTGCTGGAATAGAAACTGGGCAACTGTAATTGTGTTGAATAACCAGTGATTATACTTTTGATGTGTACTTTGTATGTATTTTTAGGAAATTAATCTTAATGATTTCCTCATCTTTTTATATCACATGCACACAGAAAACAGCATATATGTGAAAATGTCCTCTATATATGGATACTATACTCAAATGTGTTTTGCTATGTGACCGTCTAGTTAGGTGGGCAAAAAGTCCAAAGTGAGAACATTACCTTCAGGCGCATTCAAGTGCATTGTTTCCATGGGACCAATGAAGGCGTAACGCATTCCTAATCCCTCTGACATCACCAGGTCGACGTCCTTTACTGAGATAATGCCATCCTGATGAAGGAAGGTGGACAAAAGAAAATAGAAAAATGTTACAGACAGACAGACAGAGCTAATTGCACTGACTTGATTTATGTTCATGTCCCTTTGGACAAATCTGTCAGTCAATTCAGTCTCCCTAACATTTCCACATTTGGGTTGACAAAAAGCCAACAGGGAAACCTAAAGCCGTCTATAGAGTTTCTCACAACAGTTCTCTGTGTTCCTAGGTAGAGGATTTAATGTCGCTGATGCTACTAAACAAACAAACATGTAAACAAACAGTATTTCCCTGGAACGTCAACAAAGTCATGGGTTTTTTAGCTCCAGGTCTTGGACCAACCTGATTCCCTTTGATCCCTTTGGACTCCTCCCATCATATAAAGTTTCCCTAATCAGCCAATTCTGTGTCCTCGGGATTATGTGGGCTGTACAGAGAGAGAGATGGACTGAGGATGGAGAGGTGGGGAGAGTGGTTCGGGTATCTTTGGGTTAGAGATACCCGTTGGCCAACCACAGAGGAAATCAAAGCTCAGATGCAGATAGAGTGAGTAAGGTGAGCAAGAGGAGTGGGACAGGGTCGTCTTTGTTTGGGTCCTACGTCCAACAACGGGTCTGTTATCTTAGCAAAGCAGACTGGAGGGCGGGGTCTTTTCTCCACCATAATCACTGGGGGCAACTAGCCGCTTTCTCAGCCACTCTGCTTTCCATCGCTGGCCTTGACTCAAGGACCACCTTCTATGTGTGTGTGTGTGTGTGTGTGTGTGTATGTTTTGAAGGGGTAAGGGGAGGGTCCATGTTATTTAAGAGAGACCACAAGGCCGCTCTCACACTACAGGCCTTGATGCTCAATGCCAAACTTCAGGTCATTTTTGGTCTTTTTTGGGGGGGGTTATTAGAGTTGCGTTAGTACCTGGTTATAAGAGCCAGTGGTGCAGTAAAACAGATATTGATATGATATTGACAACTTGGTGTTGATCTGACTACTTGCATGTCATTCAGGTTGTAGCTACTAATGTTGATGGCAAAATGAACACAAACAGGAAACTGTTTTTTTTGTTCCGTTCTGTCTGAAAGTCAGCACTGTCACCCCTGTGCCACAAGCATATGCACCGATTGCTGCAATTCGATTGAAATTAATGGATTCATTGAAATTTTGCTGTCGACGGTATGACCAAACCCCTAGGATAACACTGTTACTAACATACACCACACAAACTTTTCTTGCTGTTCCCAGAACATTTTCATGATGTTTATGAAGCGTTTCTTAAATATCACCCATGTACAGTAACGTGTCTTTCTTTCCATTGTTGTGTTTTATTATGATCACAACAGCACCTTGTATAGTATTATAGTAGTATAGGAGAGTTCATAAAGTGTGTGTCACCCACACACTAAATGGAACGGTTGAGAAAGCATTTAAAGAGGTTTAAACAATCCAGTAGCAATTATAGTTCTACATGTGCACATCTTTAGGTAACTGAAGGGTGCACTGTCATTGTCACTGGTAATTATGGGATTATTAGCTGAAAACTGATGCGGTGGAATGACCCCGACCTGCAAGAGAACACCTGCTTCAACACTAAATGGGTTTGAGAACGGGCTTAAATTTATGCCTGTTTATTAGTAACACTGTACCACTCATTCAACAACTCTGTGCATTACAACAACTGGTGAATTCTTCTGTCTCCGGTGCTTCAGTGTGAGATGAGTGATCATATGTGAAGTACTTTTCCAATGAGAATTGAGCCCTGAACTTGTCACGTGTACGTTTGTGAATATGCCTCTTCTAGGCAGACGAGATGAAGTCCATGTGTCGTTCCTGAGTCTGAGCACACTACGGTACAAACACATTCTCAAGATTCCCTCAATTAGAATCTCGTTCATTATGTTTCTCACGCATGATCTTTTGTCTGTCTTCTGCACGCAACCCCTTATTAACAGCCATGACGATACCAATATATGACAGATGTACCATCAGATGCAGAACAAAAGGAAAAAATCTATACACTTTATAGAAAGTGATATGAATTGTTGATATTTATTTTTGGCCCCTTTGTAAGTGACAAAACAGTAATTGTTTATTAAATGGGCTGCATATATTTTTCAAATGTTTTTGTAATATGAACAGAACTCATATCGGCATACATTAGAAGTCAAAAACACAATAGCAAAAACAACAAGCTGTCCAGAACAGTCCAGCTCCACCACATATATCTCTAGCTATCAGTCCCGTCACCACTACGCATCCATTTATTCTGCTCTGGAGGAAAAGCCCTGAAAAGCAGGTAGAAATGACAAAATCTATTAAAATGCTAAAAATCATAATAAAAAAATAAACCATGTTCTCCGTCTACAGTGAAAATCACTTCATTTTAGACACATGGGGAGTCAGTGGAGTGAAGCCCATGTCTGCTGGTTCATCTAGCTCACACTTTCTCCAGCAATGAAAATGCAACTCCACTTTGTTACAAAGAGTCAGTTTTTTGCTGAGTCGCGTTCAGGCACAATGACGTAAACATCTTAATCTAAATCTAAACTTAATAACAGCGAGGCATATACTTAGCTAAGTGAGACTGAAGTATGTTCTAGATTTACCTGTTGATCAGCTCTGACATAGTGGGAGCTGTAAAAGAGACAGACCGATTCTTCCTGTCTGACAGGTTTATCAAAAATGTACAGACAATGCTAAAAAATGTGCTATATAATATTATTGTCAAACTGTGAGCACAACTTGAAATTTTTTTCTTTTTTAAATGGATAAATTGAACTAAGCACGTAGCTGATATATTGGAGTCATTGGCTCATTTGTATTAACATGGGATCTGTATGAGGATAATGTAGCTGGATAAAGAAAACAGCATGTCATTTGACTTGTCATAGGATAAAAAGCTCAGGCATAACTACACGCTTAATAGCGGCTTGGCTTTGTTCCATTTGCGTGTCACCATATGTCATGTCAGAGTCGGAGCGCGGGTGCGTATAGAATCAGAGACCGAACAATAGAATTTTGGAATGTGATGACTCAAAATTTATGTTGTTATTTACACCTGTGTTTTTCCTCACTGTGATGAGTCAAAATGTCAGCTGTGAAAAAGGTCGACTGCTGCTCTGCCATGAACAAAACTGAAAAAAAGGTCAAAATCTGTACTGCACTGTGCAAGGTTGTTGATTGCAGGGGTCCGACAGGAGAACCACTGAACTGACTTATATATTTGTCTATTTGTACATACAGTCTGTTTATGTTAGTAGGACATTGTTCATTTTTCACAAACTACAGAAACTTTGAGATGTACGGTATGTTTGCTGGATTGACAGAAGAAACAAAGTCAGCTGCAGTGGGTGCAGAATATTTTGATTCCTATGTGGTTATGACTAAAACCCACTGAAGCTGTTCTTTATCACCTACACATTACATTATGCACACATCTGAGTAATTAGATTTATGTTGATGAGCTACTTCTATTTGTTCACATCAGATCTTATGAAGGCATTTTGGATGTGTCTGTTTTTTTTTTTTTGTTATTCTGCTTTACTGTGAACAGTTTTTAGGTGATCAGAATGCTCCGTGATGAGCTCCACCCACACTTTAACAGCAATGTGGCATTTTTGTCAGCTAGGACCTAAGGGTGCCCTCAGGGTTAATTCTCCTCAACAGGAGCCTGACAAAGAGTCTGAACTTCCACAGGCCCGTGTGAAGACACAGATGTCACATAGTGGGTGCATAGATGTTACAGCCAGAACAGAGTCAGGAGGGACGCAATACAAACCCTGCTTCACTTCACTGACATACACTGAATGCTTAAAATCTCAGAAGCAGAAAACAAGTGATTTGTGTGTGTGTATGTGTGTGTGTGTGTGTGTGTTTGACATTCACTGTACTCATAAGCGCTTTCACCTGACTTGACTTGGCCATTTAGCTCATCAGTTAACCAAGAAGCTCTTGAAACAAAGAGTCTGGAGTCACTTGAGAAGGAAGAACAAATTCCACAAATCTTAAAAAGTCCAAACTGTGACAAAAACAGGACCTTTGCTGCAAGTCCTGTTCTTTTTATTTCCACACCTGTTGCTCTCTACTTGTGAAAACAAAATACTCCCGACAGAAATCTTTAATTAGTCTTTCAATAAAGATTTCTGCTATTACACAAGTGTTATGTGTGTGTGTGTGTGTGTGTATATATATATATATATATATATATATATATATATATATATACACATTATAAGTTTCACAAAGGCATTAGTTATAATTGATCACACTACATTGTACAGGAAAATCTAAATTTATGGGCACAGTGTAAATCACAAATAGTTCCGAAAATCTGGGAAGTTTTCCCAGCGGCTAGCTGATTAATGACAGGGGCAGTGGTGGCATGTAATTAAAAAAGAGCCAGAATGACAGTAAGTCTATTTACTGTTTGAAATAAAGTTTTAAATGTAAAGCTGCCTTGCCTGAAGAACCCAAAATCTCCCCCAAGGTGATGCAGCAAAGCTAATCCAGCGGATCAACTTGTTCTGACAGTTTATATACATTCTTCAGGTCTACAACCTGCGAATCAGCTCGCTTTGGTTTAAACTCTGTCAAAATCTTTTAAACAAATGTAGCGTAGTAGTGTTGGTGAGGAGCTGAATTTACATTGTTTTAGCAGCGACAAATGAATTTCTAACATTTTGTTTTGCACTGAATTTTCAAATTCAAATTGATTTCTTATGGAAACTGACTATCCATTTAAATGCCTGAGGTATTACAGATTATCTTGGTCATCAGTCTGCTCTAAGCAACAATGCTACAAGAACATCAGCGCTTCAATAAATACTTTAAAAGGTAGCATCGGGGCAGAGTGAGTGTTACGCGTGACTGGTGTTTACAGTGGAATTTTCAAAGAAGGAAATCTCTATACAGACCTCGTCATCAGTGACTCAATCTTGCATAGAGTACTGTGTTTTTTGTGTTTGAATGATGAGAAAAATGAGGGATAGTCTGATGAGAAGCAGACAATCAGAAAACACTAGCTCAGCCACGTCTATCTACCTCTTCATGAAGTCATGTGAATCCATGAAAACCATGTATGCAGTGTGTAAATGCCCTGCTATTAGTGTACAGCAGCAGAACTTTTCCTTCATGCATTTATCTAGTATAAGTACTGTAGAAAATTCTTTAGAGCGTAAAGTCACATGAGCGAAAAAAATGATTTAAAAAAAGCAAAGTTTAAAAGCAAAATGTGATTATTTGCACAGAGTCTTTTCTGCTGTGGATTGGCAGCTGCTCTGCTTTGCAACGTGTTTTAAGCTTCTTCCTCAAGCAGCTCCGGTTTTCTGAGTATGATCACGTAATGGTTCCTGTCATCGGAGCTCAAGCTCATTTACTCTGATTGTATTTCGTGTTGGAAGGAGACCATGGCGATTATAGCGGAGTAGCAGAGGTGAACTGACAAGGGGCTTCCTCTTTTCAGCCTCTATTACGAAACCATCAACAGCTTCACTCAGCCCAACAAAGCCTCACTGAGACTGAGGAGCTCTTGTCTAGAAATAAAAACACACACACACAGGCACACACGCACACACGCACACGCACGCACGCACACATACGCACAAGCCCTGTTATGCTTTATGAGGACCTACATTCATGTAATGACACACTAAAATGTTTTTTTAATTGGATATTAATATTATTTATCATAGACCCACCACAATGTTGATCAAAACAAACAGGTCTGAGGATCTAAACTTTATTAATAAATTGAGTTAAACTCATCTATAAGTGTGCAAGATTTTTTGGTTTTGAGTTTGAGTTTTTTTGGTGTGCAGGAACTTTGCAGTAATTGTATTATATAGTTATGGAATATTTAAAGAAAAAAAAATAATGAGGCCAAATTAAACTTGTTCTGTTTACTCAAATCTGAGGTGTTACTGTTCCAGTGTTCAAGCAAATGTTTTCTTACAATATGCTATAAAGCACATAAAAAGCTTCCCTCGGTTCACACTCTCAATAACCCATCTCAACCCCCAGCATATGTCTTCACTTTCACGCAGTAGCTGGGAAAAGGCCAAACTGTGAGCAACATTACTCCTTAACTGATGAATGTAAAATTAATACAAACCCTAATGCTGCGTTAAAGTTCTACCAGGGTACATACAATGTTAACTAAGATTAGGTCGTTCCTCTCATTTGCAGATTTAGAAAAGGTCATCGATGTTTTTATATCCTCCAGACCGCTGAGACACACTTTATTCGGTTCTAAGAAGGTGAAAACATCCAAAAACTTCCAGAAAATGCTGCTGCCAGACTTTTTACACATTCTCAGAGAAGTGATCGTCTGTAAGTTTTAGAACTGATTTTGAGATTTTACTTCCTGCAAGGTCAGGCTCCCACTTATATCTGGGAACTTCTCGTTGCTTGTGATCCTCTATAATCCCACCTTGTCACTTGTCACAGGGTAACAAGGCATTTCCTGTCCAGGCCCTGCAGCTGAGACCCTCAGGTCATTTAAATCTCTTCTTAATACTCATTTTTAGATTATGGCTTTTTCTTAACTGATGCTAATTTTATGTACTTTTTGTGTAACTATTCAGGATTATTTTATTTTATGTCTCGGATTTTATCTGCTTTTTACTTCATGTTTTTATTTAAAGCATTTTGTAACTTTGATTTGAACGGTTATATATAAATGAAGTTATGATTATTAATAATATTATCATGAAAAAAACAGTAAAACAAAAAAGTAGTGGTCCAAATAGTATTTTTGGGTTATGGAGTAATATTTTCTGGTGTGTTTCAAATTGCAGATTTGTGTGAGAAGAAAAACTGCCCCTTGCCGAAATAATAAAATTCAAACTGGCTCCCCCAAAGAAAGAAAAAAAGACCTCACCAAGGCCCCTAGAAAGCACCCAGGCACTGACCTGGACCAGCCTCCAGGACTCTGCGATAATAGCTGCCTGCACTCTGTTGAGGGCGAAGCCATCGATCTCTTTCTTCAGACGGACAGGCGCCTGGCCAACCTAGACCCAGAGAAATCAGTCAAACGCAGCTTGACAGCTCTTAAAATCTTAAATCAATATTTATGATTCTGGCACGTTTAAAAATGATTTGCATCGTTTCAGGAAGCCATTAGTTTCAATTTGCTTATAATATGTTACGAGATTCAACGTGCAGAGACTTCAGATGTAAAACTTAACACTTGCGGTATCAGTTATTATAACATACAGTATACGCACTGTTATACCAGGGACTAGAAACACACTGTTTGTGCAATTTGGGTTCATTACCTTTGTCATCAGGGCATGAGTGTTGTCCATAACGGTATTTGCTGTCTCTGGGTGAGGTACCAGCTCAACAAGTTTGACATAATATGGAGGGTTTACCTGTGGAGGAGAGGATAAATGATGTTACTTCAGGTAAGTTACACATGCAAGTTTCATGATTAAAGTACACATAACTAAACCATTGAAGCCATTATTGTGTCATGCTATGAGTTAACACATTGAGTGTGTAAGATATTATAAAATAACATAATACAATGTGAGAATAGAATAGAGAATAATAATAATAATAACAACACTTGTGTTGTAATAGAGCTTCAATGATAGTGGTTCGTGATTCGTTTTCGGTGTCAGCAGGTGAAGATATGCGGCCCTTATGTTTATACCGTTTCAGTGATGTTTCGTTGAAAATTGATTGAGTCAACCATGAAATACATTAACATAGTACACAGTATAAGTTCCCAGTCAAATATGATACACTAACCGGATGAGAGACGAGGCAGCGGGTCCTGTTCTGGACTTTAGCGAAGACGTTGCTCGGCACCAGACAGGAGGTGGAGCTGCTCAGGATGACGTCTTTTCCCACAAGACGCTCTATATCTTGGAAGACGCTCTGCTTCACCTCAAGCTGCTCAAATACACACTCCTGCACCCAACACACGTACACACACACAGACACATACGCAACATGGGTCGTGAAGTAATTGAGAGAAATGTAAAATGCTGTAATACAGTATTTAAATATTATTCTCTGGCCATGGTCATGTCCACACATCACAGCAATGAATCAACAGTTAGCTTTTCGAGGTAACTACACACTACTCTTCTCTTAGAGATATCTTAAGGCTTAAACTGCGTCCACATTTTAAAAACCAGTTTGGGTCTCTAACAATCCATCAACAAGCTTAGCATATTTTTTTTGTCTTCCATGACGTAGTTATGAAATGAATCACTTAAGAGGTTTCTCTTCTTAAACACTACATGGGGAAAAAATACTGTGAAGCTTTAGACCCAAGCTTTTTATATTCTTTAATAAATACTTTAATCTATTTTATTTTATGTTCTGTTTATTAGTTTAATATAGTATCCTTAATTTTTATAGATTATTTTGACTTTTTTTATGACATTTGGATTTGTAGCAGATGAGATTTCATTTCTTCGATGTAGGAAACTATTTATGTGCGGTTTAAATACTGGGTCGGATATGACAGAGAGCTATCTAAACATATATATTGACTGAAGTGAGGAATGGTACCGTGTGTACGGTTTACTATTTAATAATATGTCTAGTACTGTTCTCAAATATGAGACTCTGCGGCATGCCAGTATGGATTAATGTGACTCACTGTGTTCTGTGACTAATATGAAGGAGACAAACGTACAATTAAACAGCTGTAAAGTTCGAGAGTAGAAAACCCCTGAACGATAACAGGATGAGAACTGCATCAGATGGTATCATGCTCATCAGGAAATGTGGGACTGACTATCTGCAATAAAACTGCATCGTTCTACCTGGTAGTTCCATGTCTATGAAGTCCAATATTGTTCCTTGCTAGAGGAAACTCATTAAAGGGTATTTATTTTATTTTGGCAGTCTGTCTTAGCAAGTGGTTGTGTTGTAATGACTGAGTTAAGATAAACAAGTGTCTTTCATACGTGTGTTTTTTTTTAGCATGACAGAGCTGGCATGACTGACGTTGGTGTATTTTAATGCTGTGATTTATTTGTATTGTATTTTATTTATCTGACAAGAAAAAAGGAGCTAAAAAAAAGCAATGGGGACAAACAGATAGAATGGCATGTGGTGGTGCTGGGGGGAATCCAGTGTGTTACCTGGACAAAGAAGGCTCCCTCCAGTGCCTGAGTTAGGTCTTCATAACTGCTGAGCAGGGCGAGCTGCTGCATGGCCGTCAGCTCTCCTCTCAGCATGTGGGCTTCCTCCAGCTCCTCCATCTGCTTCCTGAGCCAACACAGAGTGACAGAAGCAGTTAACACATGCACACACACACACACGCACGCACGCACACACACACACACACACACACACATACACATGCGCACGCACGCACCCACCCACCCACGCTCTTCAAGGACTTTAAATGAAACAGAGTGCCCTGTACAATAACAACAAAATTAATAGCAATAATTGCTGTAATGCAGCAGATGTGACTTGCAACAAATTACATTCACAGATTCTTGTGAGTAGCTGTCTAAATGCTGTTAGGTTAGTTTTCCGGCCACAATATAAACCTGTAGTTATTATCAGATGAGTCAACCAGCTTTATCAGCAGGAAGTCCGAACACAATGAAATGGACTTATTATACAATGACGCCATCTAGTGTTCACACGGTGATCTGAATCTACCACAGCCTGAACTGTTACAGAAGAAGCAGGTAGGCTACTTACAAAACACATAAATGAAAGCAATACAAGGGCTATAAAAGTTCTTTAAGTTTAAGTTCTCTAAAATTTTATATTTCTACATTAAGACTGTAATACGTTTACAAAAAAGTCCTTTGTCATTCCACAGTAATGTTTAACCAGAAATGACCAGGCTTTGAGTTTTTAAGCCTGACCATGTGTTTGTCCATGTGTTGCTATAGTAAGACCAAGCCACTGATCATGCAGTGTGTGTGTGTCGTCTCTGCAAGCGCTTAGAGGGAAGAACAGGTTATATTTTGGACATCTTTGCGAATCATGAGTGCCTGTAGGTGAGCATGCATGTCCTGTAAATGATAATCTGACCTGCCAATAGCAAGGATGTTATAAAAGCTCAATCTTTGGAAAGCAGGTTACGCGCAACCACATATAAGAAATACTGGGGTTAAACACACCTTGGTTTACCTGGAAGCCATAAAAGAAGTGTAAATTCTCTACTGTGGTGTTGTGAGAGCATGGTAGTTAATAGAAGTGGCTGATTATTATATGAAAAAGATAATTCAAAAACCTACCTACCTATAACCTATTAAAACTTACACAGTGCGATCTACCATTTAGATAATTTTGGGGTGGTTAGCCTTGTCGATATCAGTTGTTACTGTAGTTCAGTATCGGCTTATGCAGCTCATAGCACCAACATTTACATTTTAACCCTAACCCTCTTTAATGAGTTTTTTTTTCAGATAAGCAAATGCAAGAAGTCAGTAAGTTTATAGATCATACTTTCATCGTTATATGACAAGCCAAGGTTATATGAATGATTATCACAATATCACAATAAAATCTAAATGCACAGAAAAAAGATGACAGTTATGACCTTAACCGTGAAAAGTGGATGGAATATATTATTAATTAAGACTACATGATGATTTATGCTGGACAAACACTTCAGTATTGTGCAGTCGGACTGGCCTGATCTCTGCGATGGCGTTGGCAGCCTGTCCTGGTTGGTTGTCATAGATTTTCACACTGTAGCCTCCGCTGGCAAACACCATCGCCCACGAGCGGCCAATCAACCCACTGAAAAACACATACACATAAAGACATTTATGATATTTACTTTTCACGATACTGTGTAACAGACACTTTGATTCTAAAATAACATTAACCATTAATCATCACAGTAAACCCTGTCAGTGAGTGAGGTTTTATAAAAACAGAAATCCTGATTAAACAATATTTATACCAAGCGTTATTGTCCTTGGCCCTAATTTAAGTCCCACATAAAACTAATTTGAAGGACTGCTTTTTTATCACCTATGTAACATTGCAAACATCAGGCACATCAGGTCTCAAAAAGATGCAGAAAAATAAATTCACGCATTTGTTTGATTGATTGAATGATTATTGCAATTCCTAATTATCAGGATGCCCCAACAAGTATCTAAAGACTCCAGATGGTTGGGAATGCTGCTGCAATGGTACTACCAACAAGAACTAGAAAAAGAGATCATATTTCTCCCATATCAGCTTCTTTCCTGTATAGAATTTAATATCATTTTCCTTACATACAAAGCGTTTAATGGAGATGACAGTACCCCATTACCCCACTAGAACCCTGCACTCCCAGAATACAGGTCTACTTGTGGTTCCAAGGGTATCCAAAAGTAGAATAAGAGGCCTCTTCTGTGGAATCATCTTCCAGTTTCAGTCCGAGGGGCCTTTTTACGTTTAAGAGTAGGCTTAAAACTTTCCTTTTTTAAAAAGCTTGTAGTAAGTGCAGGTTCAGGCTTGCCTTGGATCAGCCCCTAGTTACGCTGCTATAGGCCTAGGCTGCTGAGGGACATCCCATGATGCACTGAGCTCCTCTTTCCTCCTTTCCCTCTCTGTCTGTGCGCATTCATGTCCCATTAATGCATGTTACTAACTTCTTTCTTTGTGCTTTCTTGTCTTGCAGGTTTCTGGGGCTTCCATGGACAATGGTCCCGCTTGAGGGCCACTCCCACTCCTATAATCATATTTATATTATTAAAGTTGTTACTGTTATTAGTATTGTTGCTGTGCAACCTGCTCTCTCAAGGTCAAGGCAGATGGACGCCCACCTAGAGCCTGGTTCTGTTTGAGTTTTCTTCCCATTAAAGAGGTGTTTTTCCTTGCCACCGTCACCAAGTGCTTGTTCACAGGGGAATGTTGGGTCTTGGTTTTGACCTGCTCTAAATGAAAAAGTGTCCCGATATAACTTATGTTATGATTTGGCGCTATATAATTAATAATGATTTGACTTAAAAACTTGAACTTTCCATCTTGGTTGCTCACAATGCTCAGTGCTTATTGTTGTGGCGTTTCCGCAATCAGTTGTGCATCGGCGGGTTTTACCCTTGAAACAAGTGAGAGAAACAAGACGAGTGGCTGTTCAAATCAGCAGATGAAACTGGAAATTGGCTAAAAAATGACCGTGGCAATCATTGATAGAGTTATTATGTCACTTTGTCTTCCCTCCGCGGGGAGGTCAGGGAAGATCTTTCAGCTCAGCAGTCCAGAGTCCTGCTCTGCACAGGTAAAGCTTTGCTGTCTACGTCACTTGAGTCACAGCATTTTCTATTTGTTAGTCTTTCTCCGTGCTCTCTGCTCAACCCTGCTGATCACAGTTCCTTTTCCTGTCTTCCTGTCATGTTTTTACACATGACCGCACAACTAATGTTCCTGTTGCTCTTTTAAACCCTTTGTGTCCTTATGCAAAATGCTGATGTGCAATTGGTTTAATGAATTGTGATATTCTGACCACCTCTGTCCACCATTTTAGGCAGAATCTTTGCATTTTTATGCTCATAAGTAACCATCACAACATATGAGTGATCATATGGTATTTACTTTTTAGGTTTAAGAGAGGTCAACATCGAAGTTTGGCTGAGTGTGCTGAAATAATGAACAAAGGGTAACAACCTTCTCAAAGTAGTCTTTAATGATGGACCCTTAATGCAACTGCAAGGCTACTACTACATAAAGTGGGCTGATCCTCGTTTATAACTGCTATGGTGAGAAGTGCAGTAAGGTCTTGCTGCAAAGTTATGTTGACAAAGTACAATAGGTCAGTAGAATTAGTTACCTACCCACAGATCTGTACATGCATTCAGGATGGTACTGTATGACAGTATGAAGCTACAAGTTACAATACAATCATCGCACTAGCAACATCACTAACGAAAACTATCAAATCATACAACGGAATTATCACTAAACAAGAGCAATTCATGACTTAACAGTCAGTTTTCATCATAGCTAACGTTACAAACACTTGCAAACACGTTCTACCACTTTTACACAACCTGGAGCAACATTTAACACCTCAAAGCTGTTTTTCTTACTCACCTGCCGATTACAGTGATCTTCATGTTAGAACTCATTTTAGATGTTTGTGGCTCAACCAGCTCTGACTGCTTATATGTCAACACTGTAGGACCGCCCTGTTACAGTCGCAATGCTCCAATAGCGCCAAGATCGAAAAGTGGCTGGTGTTATGCCTACTGTGGTTGCTGCTGCATATGCTGCTGACCCCTGGTCAGTTATGCCGCACATGTTCCACCAGCACATACCGTTTTCAGCGGCATATCCTGTTAGCCGCTGCTATGCTACCGGTAACCTACAAGGAACCAAAAACACCCAAATTAAATGCATTTATTACACCAAAACAATTAATTAGTTAATAGTCTTTATAATAACGCTGTTTAAGGGCTAAACTGAAGTGAAACTGGACTGTAAAAAGAAAAAAATCAATCCGCTAGCTTACAATTGTATCCTAGCAACAGAGGAAATCCATGTCGACCAATTATGTCGAAGCTACATTATGATTGACACATAAGTAACCAATCAGAAGTTTGGAAATTAAACTGTCCCACCCATGCCGCTATGAATTGTGGGATTTGATCCCTAAAACAACAACAAACTATCTTTTTCAGATAACTTGTTTAGCTGTTACATATCTGTTTATTCCACGTTTATTCATGAGCGTTTCGTTAAAACACCTCATTGGAGAAAGAGAAATGGAAAATGTGCATCTGGCTGTGGAGGAGGAGGATCTTTATTCGGGGTATAACGACTATAATCCAACATTTGACTCTGAGGTGAGTTTTAATGATGCTGTTTTAGCTAGGTGTAGGTTTAGCTCAAAGCCTAAATACGACATGAGCTGGCACATAGACACATTTTATTTGAAATGATGTTTCTGCTTGTGCATATACAACGTCTACTTTTGCATTGGACAGGAGGTATGTAAGGAATAATATATATCGACCAATTATAGGAGCTGGAGAATGATGTGGGCTTCCAGCAAGCAGTGAGGACCAGTCATGGAAGAAGACCCCCGGTGAGATTCAACTGTATTCTCTCTCTCTCTCTCTCTCTCTCTCTCTCTCTCTCTCTCTCCGCGTGTGTGTGTGTGTGTGTGTGTGTGTGTGTCTTAACGACTTACTTGATTATATGATTATTAATTATTTTCCAGATGACTGCCAAATTTCCTGGCACTGCCATTGGAGCTCGACCTTTAGCTTCTTCCTTTGGAGTAAGTCCAATAAAATGATTTTGAATGATTTTTGAATAACTGGTTTTTGAAAGCCACAAAACTTGCCCCTCAAGTAACAAAAATCACAGTACCATTTATGAGCTTTATGAAAACAATGTACAGAATAAACACACACCCACAGTAACAATCTGAAACACGGCTAACCACTCTAAAACTCTTAAAGTCTGTGGGTGTGGACCAAAGGTTGGTTTGATGTATCGATTTAATAAATGAATGACATGAAATGAATTACCTTGAGTCTTGATATGAGGGCAGGGTCATTGGTAGTCTTGTTTACAATGATTTAAATGGTACATTTGTTTTATCCAAAACAATGACTTATATGTTGATAAATATAAGCTTAGATCTAGATAACAATTGCCTTTAAATTGTGTGTGGAATCTGTCTTGACTGAAAACAATAGTTTAAAAAAAAAGATTCATGTACAGTATTTATACCAATAATATTAACTTAATAATCACAGTAATAATAATAATAATAATGAAAGTGATGAAGTCCAGAGGATGATCATTTTCATTATTATATTAACTTGTAGTTATCAAGGTAAGATGTTCCCCAATCCAAATGATCCACTCCCACATAATATGTATAGATAATGGATTTGGCAGAAAACAAAAGGTGAGATCAAATTTTCAAACAGTGTTATAAATAAGCTCGGTAAGGCTTGACTGGCTGCATAACACAAGCACCTTTGTTGCTGTTCTTACCTTGAAATGCCTTAATGACCCCCAATTGTTGTTTTATGTAGTCTCGGGTCCCTTTGGCCTCTTCAATGGGCAGACCAATAACTGGAGCTGTGCAGGTAAGAGAGCTTAACCACTCAAGGCTGCAATTAAGATCTGCATAGTTACTAATGTGTTGTAATTATGATTCAACCAGATTGGATTCAACATTTTGTTTTTACTGGCGCTGCCAATAGCAGCGATAACAAACATGTTATTGAACACTTCAAGTAACAACTGAATGTGCTAAAAAGATTTTTACTGATGGTTTTGCAAACTTATGCTTCTTCACAACTGCCCAATATCTTGTATTTAATTTAAGGTCAATATCAGCTTTGTATTCAGCATAAATTAGCAGTTCAGCAGTTAATAGCAGTTCTATTTTTTAAAGAGTTAAAATAGAGTCTATGAGGCAAGAAATCAGTGTAATATTTATTGTATTGTTTTTGTAATTGTGACAGGATGGAGCAGCCAGACCTATGACTGCAGTCAGAGCAGCAGGTTACACCTCCTCTCTGACCCGCGGTGAGTTTGAGATTAAATCTCTCTTAAGCTTGTGGTTCTATGGCTGCTTATGTTTAACACATCTGTAATGTTATTCTCCCAAAACAGGCACAGTTGTAGAGAGACGCTGTCACTCAGTGCATAGTTAGCAAGGGGGTTACTTTATTTTTTTATTTGCTCTCTAAAATCCCAAGGAAAGTTTTCTCTTTTATTATTACACAGCTTTGTTGAATACTCGATTCTGATTGGTCAATTACAGCTATCTATCTTTATCTCCTATTTCTGAATAGCAGACTGCTGCTATGAATGACAGACCGTTGCTCCTGAAGACCACGGAAAATCATATAAAATTTTTTTTAATCAATATTTTGTGTTAAATTAGTGATTTCCTTAGTAAGTAGTTGTGTGATAGGCAGGGTAATGTACAGCAAGCAGGTCATTATTGCAGAAAAAACCTCTTCAGGGGGGTTCAAGACCAAGTCCTATTACACACTGTCAGGGTTTTTTTCCACAATAATGACCGTACATTATCCCTTACTTAGTGTGAAGTAGATATTAAATTATCTATAAAGATAAATTGTAACTTTATAAACAATTTATTTTATAATGATAATGAGTTTATTTTGTATTGTCAGGCTCAACCTTTGACCCTCTGGGCCAGTCCAAAGGCCCTGCACCTCCACTTGAAACAAAGAATGAGGACACGTGAGTTGTCACTCTTTAAACTAACAGATTTTTCTGTTGATGTGTTTTTTTTTAAAAGATTATTCTTACACCTGAAGGTCAGTAGCGTGTGGAAAAACTAAGGCATTTTTAGGTGCTATATAGCCTCTATTAATATCTGTATTCAAAGATGCATAATCACTCCTAATTGTCATATCAAAAGAAAATTAATGAATGTAACAAGACAACATTATAGAATTGAACTACAAATATTAAGTGAATATATAGAAATATATGTAAGCTATAAATGCAACATATTTATGTATGTTCTCCAGAGTGTCTCTCCTAATACAAACTGAATTATGCATTTGGGACTCACTATAAATTTCACACATTTTATTGTTGTGTTTGTAATCTTGCAGGCCTGAGGAGAAGATCAAGATCCTGGAGAAGAAAGTGAATGACCTGATAGAAGAGAGCTGCATGGCACAAAGCATTGGGACCTTACAACTGGTCAGACATGCTGTTTAGTAGTAATGTCAGATAGTCCAGGCATTTTACCAAAAATGTAGGTCAGCCTCAGACAGAGTTCAACAAAAACAAACTCAACAGATTTTGTGTCCTCATTATGTTCTGAATGAGAGAAAAAAAAAAGTCCTATACGAAGGGAAAGGTTTGAAAATTGCCTAAATATAAACAAATGAAAAAATAAAACACATACCATACATATTGATTCTCCTCGTAAGCAACGGAGAGAAATAACTGTAGAAAAATAACTACCGTAATCAACTGCTGTTCAAACAAGCTAATTAAAATCAAACTAACCAATAATAGAAATAAGCTGCTCAAAGATTGGTTTTTGGAGAGAAGTGTTTAAATTGTTAAGTTAGAATTTTTACAGTGCAAGCAGAAACTATTGAAACAGCCATTCATTTCTCACTGTGTTGGCGCTGTACTCCAACACACAGGACTGAAATGAAACACTGATTTTCAAGGTTAAGTGTTTAGTCAGCAGCCTCTACATTATCCACCAAATTAAACATTGAAATTAATCTTTTGGTTCATCTGCCAATAGTTTTCAAACTGAAGTTGGCCGCCAAAAAAAGTTTTTACTGTATCATCAGGGAGCTTTCTGAACTTACTCAATCATATAGTAAATTGAGTTTGTAATTTCTTATTAAATGCCAAAAAAAATCCACTACATCTGAAGCAAAACTTTAGTGCTTTCTCAAACAATGACTTGCGATTTTTGGCAGATGAACATTGTGTATCAGCCAAAGACATGTTTTACTAGCGTGTGGTATTGTTCATTTTAGACTGTGGGTAGTTGTCACTACTGCTGACCAGTGTAAGTGTCGGTTATGTGAGTATCTGCTAATGTACTCTCTCTCTCTCTCTGTGTGTGTGTGTGTGTGTGTGTGTGTGCGTGCATGCTTGTCCCTACAGGCTCTGGAAAAAGCCAAAGAGGCAGGAAGGAAGGAGAGAATGCTGGTGAGACAGAGGGAGCAGTCTGGCAATGCTGACCACATCAGTCTAGACCTCACCTACTCTGTAAGTAAGGCTGCTGTATATCAACGGCTGTACTAGCGTCTACACTGAAAGCAGCTTACTTTTCAGGGTTTATTCCTTTTTTAATTGTCTGTGATGATGTTATATGTTGCTTGTTTGTGCTTTGTTTACATACACTGATTGAATTTATATTTCACAGTGGTAGATTCTATTTTTTTTCACATAGGGGGGGCTGTAAAGACATGTCTGGCAGGATTTCTGGTACTGACTTTAACCACTCAAATATGTGGTTACAGCTCACAAAAGACATGAAAATTTGAAGCTAGTTTTTGTGAATCAGTTTCTGACGTCCGTTTCTTGTTATATTTCATCAAGAAAAATTCTAAAGGTTTCTGTCATTACCAGGTTCTGCTCAACCTCGCCAACCAGTATGCAAACAATGAGATGTACCCAGAGGCCCTGAACAGCTACCAGGTCATTGTGAAGAACAAGATGTTCAGTAATGCAGGTGAACAGATGTGTTTACACCATCTTTGCACTTGCATGAACCCACAGCTCAAGCAGACAGGCAGGCCAGAAAATCTTGCGTTTATTATGGCTATAAAAACCAAAGAGGAAATTCCTGACCGTAATTTTAGTCAGAAGTACACAATATCATTTTTTTTTCAATAAGAAAAGCACTATCTTTTTTAGTACACTGTACTGAACTATAGCAAGTAGTGTTTTATGAAAATGATAAGAATGACTGGAAAATCTGTTTGGCTCTCCAGTGTTTGTCTTCTACCACTGTAAAGATTGCTAGCTAGCATTCTGTGTGCCTTGCGTCTCCACTTGTGTTCTTGTATCTGTGGATCACTGTCACAAAGTTGACACGTTTTTTCAGTTGTACTCATATTGTGGTTTTCCTCCAGGCCGCCTGAAAGTCAACATGGCCAACATCTACTTCAAACAGAAGAATTACCCCAAAGCCATTAAATTCTACCGAATGGCACTGGATCAGATCTCCAACGCTCACAAGGAAATGAGGATCAAGATCATGCAGAATATCGGCGTGGTCTTTGTACGCATGGGACAATATTCGGACGCCATCACATCTTTCGAGCACATTATGAGTGAGAGCCCTAACATCAAGACTGGATTTAACCTCATTCTGTGCTACTACGCCATCGGTGACAGGGAGAGGATGAAGAAGGCTTTTCAGAAGCTCATCTCCGTGCCTCTGGGCATCGATGACGACGACAAGTATATCCCATCTAATGTGAGTAAACAGTAACATATGTATCGTTTAGGAAACATGTAATCTGCGAAGCAAACTTTTCAGTGTTTGCTGAAGTACACTGACCAAAGATCACTTGTCAGACTGGGTAGGCGGTACTGTGACGTCAAAAAGAACAACACAACATAGAAAATATTTGTCACAGGACAGATCAGACATGTATATAATTCTCCTTTCTAACTATTCAGTGTTTGAACAATTAACTTGTTTGGTTTTGTGATTCATTTACAAGGTTGAGGCATCTAGTGATTATTTTCTCAATAAAACAATTATTTGTTTGGCTCACAAAATGTCAGAAAACAAATCACAGGTCTTCAATTTTCCCACGATGTGGTGCAGAACAGTTGTCCGGAATGGTATATCCCATAATGTCTTCTACAAATGATTTTTTCTTTGTCCAAATAGGATGTTTTTTTTTCAAACTACTGAAAGCAAGAGATCACTACTGTGGCTACAATGTTATAATTTCATTTAGCAGACTCAAAAATATCCAAAGCGACTTCCGGTGGCGCCATGTTGTAGACGGCAGCGAAAAAGTAGCTCTAGAAAAAACCAATTAAAACTAGCGAATAACTAAAGGGAAAACGGCAGTAAGCAAATATATCTAGAAGATAATGCGACAATCAAAACGGACAGAAAGTATGGTAAAGAAGGGGAAACCCGGAGATGAGAACAATGAAAAGGAAAAAGTCACCGACTCGGCGGAGGCGGCTTGCCCATATAGCGAGCGGCAAGAGCCGGTCAGCAGTGACCGTGACTCGGTCATATTAGCAGAGCTGCGCAAATTAAGACAGGAACACGCTGAAGCGGCAGGCGACAACAAGAAGGCTATGGCAAGGCTCGAAAAAAATATAACAGAAATTATGGAAAGAACAACATCCCTTGAGCAGAGAGCCGGGCACATGGAGGAAAGAATTGGAAATACGGAGGATAGGACGACGCGGCTAGAGCGCTCCACCGCCTTCCTACTACAGCAAACAGCCAAACTATCTGTGAAGTGCGATGACTTGGAGTCAAGAATGAGACGGAACAACATACGGATACACGGTATCCCAGAAGGAGCAGAGAAAAATGACACCATAGGCTTCGTAACGGGATTCATTAAGGATAATATCCAGATCACAGACGATATGGATATTCGCATCGAGAGGGCGCACCGCTCGCTGATGGCTAAACCTAAAGACAGCGCGGCACCTCCGCGGGCAATCATCGTGCGCTTTCTGGACTACAGAGTAAAGGACTACGTGATGAGGCAAGCTTGGACACAGAGGATTATATATAAGGAACGGACCATCTACTTTAATCAAGACTACACGACAGAGATTCAAAAGAAGAGGAAACAAGTGAGGGAAGTCATCAAAAAGTTGAAGGAGAAAAACGTGAGGGCGCAGTCTCCATACCCGGCACAGCTTAAAGTGTTTTTGGACTCAGGGACAAAGACATTTTCTACACTAATGGAAGCAGCACCTATGTTAAAGGACATGGGGATTAACGTGATGGAGGACAGGATGGAGAGGCTGCAGAGAGAAATGACGTACAGCTGGACCGCAGCAGCAGAACCGGGAGAGAGGCGGAGCCGACGCGTCACAGAAGCAGACCTACAGGCCCTCTTGGAGTGAATTCAACACCTACAGGATATGGTAACTAAGGTTTGAAAGTGGTAAAAAAATTATCGTTTAAAAATCAACAGTTAAGTATAGCTGAGAAATGATAACCATATCAGATGCCGTATGGGTAATTGGTGAATATAACAGAAGCTAGGATATGCACTACTTATTAAACTATTAAACTGAAACATTGGTTTAAGAAGGAGCGAAACTGGATTTAGAGTTCTTAATAACTCTTGACAACTTTTAAGAAGTTGTAGACGCACATAGTGCTTTCTCCCCAGAGAGGAAACGCCACAACTCTCTGAATATGGGACTTTTGGAAGACACACGTTTTGGTTTATGTTCTTTTTGTTATTATGTATTTGTTCTGGTTCTAATGGAGATGTACACGTTTTGTCCTTTTTACTGTGCAAGTTCTTGTACAGTTTTTTATTTAATTTTTCTGAGGTGTAGTGCTTATGATTCTCATCTGGAAATCACATGAGTAAGCTGAAGTTAGTATCATACAACGTGCATGGTCTTAACCATCCTATTAAAAGGACGAAGATAATGAGCCAACTAAAAAAACTACAATGCTCAATAGCCTTACTACAAGAGACGCACCTGACGGAAGCTGAGCATAGAAAACTAAAAAGGGGATGGGTGGACCAGGTATTTCATGCCTCATTCGGCAAAAGAAGGGGGGTAGCTATTTTAATTTGTAAAGGTACAGCTTTCAGGGTTGAAAAAGAAATAAAGGACAATATGGGACGGTATGTAATGGTTGTAGGATCTATAGGTGATGTGACAATCTCAATTCTGAATGTATATGCACCAAATGAGGAGAAAGAGACATTTTTCAAACTGATAGCTAAAGTAATAACCAGTGAAGCAAGGGGGATGATACTGATGGGGGGTGATTTTAACACTGTACAAAATGGGAGAGTAGATAGATTACCTCCGGACCAGGGTCCAAGCACAAAAAAAACGAGAGTTTTGAATAATGTTACTAAAGAGCTTGGTCTTACTGATCCATGGAGGGACAAAAACCCGAGAAGTAGAGATTTTACATTCTATTCAAATCCACACGATAGCTATTCCAGGATAGACTATTTCTATGTTTCACAACAACATGTACATAAAGTATTGAAATGTGATATAGAAAACATAACTATCAGTGATCATGCACCTATCACGTTAACAATAGGTCTGGACGATGAACCCCTTTTCAGATACTGGAGGTTAAATGTATCGATTCTATCCAGCGAAAATGCAGTGAAAGAAATAAAGCAGAACTTAAAAGAATACTTCCAAATTAATGATAATGGGGAGGTATCGCCATCAATATTATGGGATGGAGGGAAAGCAGTGATACGAGGGAAAATAATAGAAATATCATCTAGGATGAAAAGAGCCAGATTAAAAAAACAGACAGAATTGGAGAACAGGATTAAAGAATTGGAGAGGGAACATAAAAGAACATCGGATACGTCTATATTTGGTGAGTTAAAAACAACTAGGGATAAATTAGACGAACTTTTAACATTTAAAGCAGAAGGATCCCTACGTTTCACAAGCCAGAGATATTATGAAATGGGAAACAGAGCCAGTCGATTATTAGCATTCCAAATTAGAAAGGCCCAAACAAATAGAATAATCTCAAAAGTAAAACACCCCACATCTAAACAAATCAAGGTGAAACCCAAAGAAATTGCGGAAGCGTTTGCTGATTATTATAGAAATTTATATGACGATTCTGAAGCTAATCTTAGCGATAGTAAAACACAAACATTCCTTAACAAAATAAATTTACCAACTCTGTCAGATGAAGAGGCATCTGAAATGATCGGGCCAATCTCCACACAGGAAATATTGGACACCATAAAATCTCTTAAAGATAACAAATCGCCCGGGACGGATGGGTTCCCGGGAGAGTTTTATAAGAGCTTCAGGGAGGAGATAACGCCTATGCTACATAGAGTATTTAATTATGCACTATCATCCGGGGACCCACCTAAGTCTTGGTCAGAAGCCATTATATCGGTTTTGCATAAGGAAGGAAAAGATCCAAGTTTATGTGAGGGATATAGACCGGTGAGTTTACTCTGCAATGATTTGAAAATTCTTACAAGCATAATGGCAAAACGGATGCAGAGACATATATCTAAATTAATTAAAACAGATCAAACTGGATTCATCCCAGGTAGGCAGGGAGCAAACAACATTAGAAGAATACTAAATATAATTTCAAACACAAAATATAAATCTACGTCCTCTATGATGCTTAGTTTAGATGCCCAGAAGGCTTTTGATAGAGTGAAATGGAGCTTTCTATATCAGACACTATCGGCATTTGGGTTTCCCCAGGATTTTATAGAATGGGTTAAAACAATTTACAAAGACCCAAAATCACGGATCAGGGTTAATGGATGTTGCTCTGATTTTTTCTTCCTCAAGAGAGGAGTGAGACAAGGGGATTGTTTGAGCCCACTATTGTTCGCCATAAGTATTGAGCCACTGGCTGAAGCAATAAGGCAAAACAATCAAATATTCGGAATAAGGGATGAAGGAGGGGTGGAACATAAAGTATCTTTATTCGCGGATGATTTACTTGTACTTCTGAACAGCCCATCCCTATCGGTACCAGCTCTCTTGGAAAATCTCAAAGAATATGGAGAACTCTCAGGCTATTTGACCAACGAAAGCAAATCAGCTGCTATGATGGTCGCAGGTAATTGCCCAGCAGAACTGAAAGAAAAGGTTGATTTTAAATGGACGGACAGGGGGTTCAGATATCTGGGTGTAATTATTACACCGCATGTTTCACAGTTGTATGATGCAAATTATGGGAAATTAATAAAGGAAATTAAGAAGGATATGGATAGATGGGAGATTTTACCCCTGACTCTCATTGGGAGGGTGGAAATAATAAGAATGAATATCTTGCCAAGGTTATTATTCTTATTTCAATCTCTACCAATTATGGTCCCTGGCTCCACCTTTACTATGTTGGACAAACGTATAGCAAAGTTTTTATGGCAAAACAAGAAAGCACGAATTAAATATAAAACACTCCTAGCCTCCAAAGATAAGGGAGGTTTAAATCTTCCAAATCTAAAGAACTATTATTGGGCGGCTCAACTTAGAGCGGTCATATTATGGATGACTAAAGATAAAGATACAATATGGGTGGAGATGGAACAAAGGGCTTGTCCAAAGGTGCATCTGGAATCATTACCATTTATGTCTAAGATGATGCAAAACAAATTTAAGATTCAAAATGAATGCATTATCGGAACAATGAAAGCATGGTCGACAATACAAAAGAAATTAAATATATCAAGCTCTGTGAGCAGAGCAACAAAAATTGCTCAAAACCCAGATTTTGTACCATGTACAATGGACACAGGATTCGAGAAATGGACAAAAACGGGGTTAATATTTATAGGACAAATTTTTAAGGGGCAGATTTTGAAATCATTTGACCAACTCAAACGGGAATTTAACTTACCGAATACTGATTTTTATAAATATTTGCAACTAAGACACTATCTCCAGAAACATAGGGAGTGGGAAAAAATATGCAAAGAACCGACCAAAGTTGAAAAATTGCTTATGTCATATTCAGAGGGAGAATCAAAGAAAGGGCTTATTTCAAAATTGTACAAAGCAATACAATATGAATTAGGTGGTAATAATATGGATGTCAAAGAGAGGTGGGAATTGGAAGCTAACATAATAATAACAGACGATGAGTGGGAGGAAACATTCAGATCTGGACATAAATTAACCAACAGTCCAACATGGAGGGAGTTTGACTGGAAGGTAAGGATGCGTTATTTTAACACCCCTTCTATTACCTCAAAGTTTAGTAATACATCTGATTTGTGTTGGAGGGGCTGTGGCAAAGTGGGTGATTTCACTCATATATTTTGGGATTGCCCAAAACTCCTAAATTTCTGGAAATCTGTACAACAAGAAATAAAGAAAATTCTGGTTATAGATACACGCTTTGAGCTAAGCCTATACATACTGGGTATAATACCTGAGGATTTAACGGAAAGAAAACACAACTACTTGCTGAAAGTCTTGCTTCTGATAGCAAGGAAAATGATCACAACCTCTTGGTTGAAACCACAGCCCCCCAATATAACGCAGTGGAGAGACAGAGTAAAGAAGGTATTTACTATGGAAAAAACTACAGCAAGATTGCAACTGAAACTGGAAAAATTTGAAAGAAGATGGGAACCAATAACAAAGATGATATCAGAACACTAAGCACCTCTTTTTTTTTTTTTTTTTTTTTTTTTTCTCTTTTTCATTTTAATTTCTGTTAATTTTCGGAGTGAAGTTATTTTGGATATCTATTATTATTGTAAAATTAGTTTAATTCCTTTTCGTATCTCAGTAACGATCAATGTTTGCGATCGTTAAGTGAATTATCTGCATTATTTGACTATAAGGGATGTAGCAGGAGTATTTCTTGTAACACTATATGCAGCAGCTTAAATTTTGCTGGGAAAAGGTATTATGTGTGTATATATATATATGGATATGCAATGATGTTGATTTGAATGACTGTAACTGAGATTAATATAATTTTATGTACATCTTCATGTGTTAAAATTGTGTGAATAAATAAATAGTTCTAAAAAAAAAAATATCCAAAGCAACATACATCTGAGAGTTAATACAACACAAGCAAGGATCTAGTCAGGAGAGAACAATGCGAGGTCCTATAAAGCTAAGTTCAAGTCCGATTGGATGTAGATGCCATAAAGTACATAGCAGTAGAAATTTTGAGTTATTACTTGAAAATTAGTATTCTCAAAAAAAAAAGGAGAGTTGATTATGCCCTCTCTCCTTATTTCTTGTACTGTTGTGTCTTTCAGGATGATACCAGCTCAAATATGGTCATTGAGGCCATTAAGAATGACACGCTTCACCAGATGGAGAGAGATCTGTAAGAAAAACACAGTTCTGTTACTTTAAACATTCACATGGTCTTGCATCAAAACCATTGACATGTTGTCTTCTGTTCCAGAACAAAACACCATCACACTCTACTTTTTTTAATACAAGTGATATTGTTCATTTAATAATTAGTTAACCATTAAATTCTCTTCCTGTATATTGTAAAATAGAAAAGTCCTGACTGAGAAGTACATCATGACTGCTGCTAAGCTCATTGCTCCAGCCATTGAGACTTCTTTCGCCACTGGATTTGACTGGTATGTTACTGTTTTGTTTGTCTTTCCCTTGCATCTTAACATCAGGGACATACATGAACAAGTGGACTCCAGTCCCATGACTCTCTCCTGAAACTCAGGCAATGTTGATAGATGGTTTCTGTTTATTTATTTTACAGGTTTACTATAATACCATAAATCTGCTTAATCAGATTTAAAATTGTCACAGGTTTTTCACCCAGTTTAGGCTCTTCTAAAATCATGTAGTGATTTTTTTAAATTTTTTTTTTCCTCCCATGGCAGTTTGATATCAATAGATTTGCTTCCTGCTCATAATGCTGAGAATCAGGCAGATACTTTTCTCATTCTTTTTTTTTAAGGTGTGTTGACATGGTAAAAAGTTCTCAGTATGTTGAGCTTGCCAACGATCTGGAGATAAACAAAGCCATCACCTACCTCAGACAGAAAGACTTCAACCAGGTGAGTGTGTTTGTCTCGACAACATAAAGAGCGGTACCACTCAATTTAGGCATCTCACTCTCCAAATCTAAATCTGTGGCAGACCAGGTCCACCACAGCAGTGGAAGAAGTATTACTTACTATTACTACAGTATTACCTGCCACTGTGAACTAAACCTTAAAAAAGTGATTAATGCTTACAAGTACTGTTTGTGTTGGAGTAGCCAAAGTGAGTGGTATTTCATTTTAAACACTTGCATAACATGTGGATGATCTGGTGTGTGCTTCCATTTTATATTGTTTTTTCCATCTTTTTTTTATATATATATACAATGCTGTGTTTCAATACAGCTATTGGCTGCATTGTTTATATTTGTTTGTTTTCTCCTGCTAAAGCAGTTTCAGCAGAACAGCATCTGATTCTTTTATACAACAGCTCTTTTCTCATCGACTCCATTCTTTCTTACTTTTGTCTTGTTTCCGTCCCATCTGCATGCCTAAGGTTGAGGTATGTGTGTCTACTGTTTCTACATTTGCATGTGTGAGTGTGTGTGTGTGTGTGTGTGTGTGTTTCTCGATATGGGACTACACAAGCGGGCATTTTTCAATAAACAACACTGCCAAGAGAAGTTGGAGAAGCAATTGTTTTAAAAACATCAGACCAGTAAGAACAATTTGGTTACGGAAAGAAAATTCTAACCATGATTCCTTCTTTAACAATAATACACCCCTGAGCTCTCAAGGAACTGCAGTTGTATCAGTGGACCCGTTTTGTTGCCAACAATAGAACAGTGATGACAGCTCAGTGCTTCCAATTATATAGACCTGCAGTAGCCAACTTCGATTTCTGCCATTTTTCCACTACATGGTAGCAGCTCAATTCAACTCCACTCTACTTGTTTTACTTTTCTACCTTTTTGTTTTCTATTACAGATTAATATTTAGTCATTTTTATTTAATTTTTTTGTCATTAATAGGGTATAGTTTGCAGGTATGACTATCACTGATTGGTCAAACACACAGCACAGCTGCGTTGTGTATTTGTGTGTCTGTACCGCTTCATTTATAAAACAAGAAAGTACTCTAGTATCGATTTAGGACCAGATTAGAATGAGGGAAGGGCATTTCCTTTTGATAGATCTTGTTAAAAGTAGTTAGACTTTGAGACTTTGTTGTTGGCTTCACACTCATTTTTAAAAAGACACGAGAAAAAGAGAAAGAAACATTGCAACGTTGGTCGAGTGAGAAGAGGAGAAGTAGTGAATGACTCTGAATCTGAAAAAAAAATTCTGATGGCCGTTACGTTCCAAAAGCACAAATAAATAACCACCAAACACTCAACAGATGATTTACTGTGGAAACCAATGCTATTATAGTTTAATATTCCTCCTCTGCATTTCTCCTTTTTATTCATTCATTTTCCACTGTAGGATGTCCTGAGTGGCACAAGTGACAATTATAGTGATGATTCTCTCAGTAGTGCAGTGTTGTCATGTCACCTTTTGGTATCGCCTCAGCTCACTTGGAACCTCAACAGAGGTGATACCCAAATAAGTACCGGGTATTATTCACAACTTCTGCCCAAGGAAAACCCAATAAAGGCGAGTAGAGTCGAGTCAGATTGAGCCGGAACCATGTGATGGAAAAGCGGCTTTAATTTTACTCACAGGTTTTATGTCTGACGCATGCGTGTGGTGGTCTGATACGCTACACAAACAATCATGGTGGTGTAACTTGCAGCATCAGTGCAGCTGTAGTCTACCTGGTGGTTTGTCAAAATAAACTTTTACACACTAAAACTGTTGGAAAATCTCCCCAGTACATAATGTCGTGTTTATATACTGGGGAATATGTTTTCATTATTGTTTAAAAGTATTACTGACTACACGTTAATACATTAAATTAGAGGAAAACCGTTGTAAAGTTCTACACTGACAGTTTTTTTTATGTGTTATCAGGCAGTGGAGACTCTGAAGACATTTGAGAAGAAAGACAGCAGAGTGAAAAGCGCTGCTGCCACCAACCTTTCCTTTCTTTACTTCCTGGTAAGACTCTCTTAATGATTCAACACAAGGCTATTTGATACTTAGCTCAAAAGGTAATAGGGACACTTCAGCACATAAATTTGCCATCAATTATATTCGTGCTCTACTTGGAAGCACTGCTCAGTGACAGTCTCCATATAGGTGTAGGTGCTTCTCTTCTGACTTTTAATCTGTTGCAGGAGAAGGACTATGACCACGCTGACCGTTATGCTGACCTGGCCATGAACGCTGATCGCTACAATCCAGCAGCTCTTATCAACAAAGGCAACACAGTGTATGTCAAACAGGACTATGAGAAGGCTGCAGAGTTCTACAAAGAAGCGCTGAGGAATGACTCCTCCTGCACTGAGGCCCTCTACAACCTGGGTAACACCTCATTAATGTTCTAGCAGTCTCCTTCTTCCCTGCATATCACTTGTAGAGCTGTAGAATAGTGTTAAACCACTGGCACGACTATGTATCACATCACCCAGTAACGCGGACCAATGACCACTTAAAAAAACAGTATGTGTTAAAAAAGATGTAGCTTTACATACTTTATAGGGTTGTTGTTGTCGAATAGATGTAGTGACCTTGGACCCAAAGTTGATTGGCAGTATTTGTTCCAGGTCTAACATATAAGAAACTGAATCGCCTGGAAGAAGCTCTGGACTGCTTCCTGAAGCTCCATGCCATTCTCAGGAATAGTGCCCAAGTCATGTACCAGCTGGCCCAACTGTATCCTACTGATAATAAGTGTGATTTGTTACGTGTTAATGAGTGATTTCTGCTTGTTTCTGTCAAACCTGCATCTCTATTTATCCCCATGTAAGTATTGGTCTTTGACACTTTGGTCTCAGCTATGAGTTACTGGAGGATCCCCAGCAGGCAATCGAGTGGTTGATGCAAGTAATCAGTGTAACTCCCACCGACCCCCAGGTACTGGCCAAACTGGGAGAACTACATGATGGTGAGGGGGACAAGTCCCAAGCTTTCCAGTACTACTACGAGGTATGTGAAGCATAATAAAGTGTTTTTTTGTCTATGGACTTTTAGCACTTTTCTTCCTGTAAGTGCTCTGATCCTGTTGGGATGTGTTGCTATCCAGTCCTTCAGATACTTCCCTTCCAACATCGATGTGATTGAGTGGTTGGGGGCTTACTACATTGAGACACAGTTCTGTGAGAAGGCCATTCAGTACTTTGAAAGAGCCACACTCATACAGTAAGTAACCAATAGTTACAGTAGTTTAGCATTATGATTAACAATCCACATGGGAAAAAATCCATGTGGAAAAATGTCAGCAACTGGTAGTTCATATCATACCTACAACATAATGCTAAAGAAAGAGAGAGTACCTTTTGATTCTGATATAACAAGTGCCGACAAATGAAATTAAGTGACTCATCATATTTTAATTTCTGTAATAGTTTTTTTTATATTAACTAAGAAGTCTTTTCTCACCTGCAAGTGTTGATTTTTTGAATGAACCAAACAAATATGGCTGCCTATCGACTGAATTTAGAATTTATTGTGCAACAGTCGTTTTTAAAACAAAAAATGGCTTTTACCTTTTTTATGTATAAACCTCTATATTGAGTGGCATGAATGTGCTTTCCCTGTCAGTTCAGTCTGACTTTGTTTCCGTTTGGTATAAAGATTCATATGTACAATACTAAATATTGATTAGTTAAATAGTCCTCCACAGGCATACTTAATAGGACTATTTACTGTAGTTGAGGGTTGTGTGCATAGTCTGTTCATACTGATGGGATCTTTCTGCTGTGTTTCTCAGACCAACCCAGGTCAAGTGGCAACTGATGGTGGCGAGTTGCTACAGGAGAAGTGGTGAGAATGACTCTGTTCTTTATATTTTTTATGATTTAATTCCTAATCTGCATCATATTAACTCATGCTAATGTATTTTAGGTAAGTACACATATATTACCCAAGACAGGACGCAAGAAGAATGTGATGAAATTGTCCTCAAATTTGATACTGAAAACCAGTACTTAGAGAAGACAATTTACTTTACATAGAAGCTCCCAAACTGTATCATATCCACAGCCCACAAGTACATGATCTTATTTGGACCTGGATCTTTACTGCTAGTCAGAAGATTGATTTGAAATAAGTAATTCATTCAGAGAAGTTTCATTTTCGTAGCCTGTATGCACTGAGTGAAATAGCAATAAATTGAGTTAATATCTTGAACTTTTTGTCTTTTTTCCTTTTACAGGAAACTACCAGAAAGCTCTGGAAACATATAAAGACATCCATCGAAAGTTTCCAGAAAATGTGGAATGTAATTCATCCTGTTTGTTACACGTAGACAAAGCAGATGATTCATTGATCAGTATAAAAAGAAAATTAAACCTCTTTGAGTGTTTTTGTGTGCAGGTCTACGTTTCCTTGTGAGACTGGGTACAGACATTGGTCTGAAGGAAGTCCAAGAATACGCCACCAAGCTGAAGAAGGTGGAGAAGATGAAGGAGCTCAAAGAGCAGGTACATAGGCCGGCTGGAATTTAAGCCAATTCAGGTCTGGATAAGAGTTGCTATAGATAAGACAATCAACCAAAAGCCTAAAATATAAAAACATTTAAATCATTATATACTTATCTTTAAACTCTGCTCACATCTTCAGTGTGTTTACTAATGTATAGTGGCACTTTTAGTCCACACCCAAAAAGTGATGACAGGGATCTGTCGAGTTTTGAAGAATAACAGAACCATGTGCCTAGGTTCTGTAGACATGTTTATCAGGACATGGAACAGAAGAGTCAGAGGACAACTTTGTCAAATCACAACCAGCTGTTCCTAAATCATCCCAGAGATGCTGTTTGGACCAGAGGAACAATCCTGCACAGACAGACAGAGACACAGGCAGAGCCAGAGAGTTGACCCATTAATCCCCCAAATTCTCCAGATTGAATGACAGTGGAAAAACAACTAATCTGTCTAATACAGCCGCATAGTTTATGTGAGATGACGAATAGTTTGATTAAATCACAGCTTTGATTAATGTTCGTGTGCTAAATGTGTTTACTGTGGTAAGAGTTTATTGATGTGACGTCTCTTGACTTGATCACATGTGACATTTATGCTCATTTGTCCATATATTACTGTCAAATTCCACCTTTTTATCTAAATGTTTCTGCTTAGTTTTTTTTTTGTTTTGTTACATCGTATTAGTTTCAGAATTTATATTTGTGCCAACAAAGCAGATGTAATTTATGAGACACAGAGGGAGAGATGAAGAGAGAGCCAAAACCAGGCACAGCTTTAGGGGGAAAAAATCCTTAAAAACACAAGTCTAGCATGACATGTCTGCTCTTTTGTTTAAATTATATATATAAAAATTTTATTATTCCTGCTGCTTCCTGCAGAGGGTGAAGTCGGGGCGAGAGGGCAGTGCCAGAAGTCGGAGAGAAGGCAGAGAGGGCAGCGCCGGGAGTGGTGGTGAGTCAGCGTAACATACAACGGGTCTTACTTTGCATCAGTCTGACAGTCAACAAGTCCAAATATGCATCTGAAAAACTCCACACTTGGTTTTGAGATCTGCAACAGCTACCAGTACAAAGCAAAATGTTTAAATCAAATGAACATCTGGAGAAAAGTGTGGACTTTTTGAAGTTAGAAGTGCATAGAAACCCGTAACATAACATTTGCTCTGCTAACACCTACTGTAACTCCAGACTCTCTAATATCAGTGTAAGTGCATGATATTGTTACTATGGGAACGTCTGTGTGTCAAACCTGAATACTTTTCTGCTACTGATTTAAATGTGGCTGTAGCACAAGGTTTTGAAGATAAGTTTAGACATGTTTTAGCTGTTTGTAGTGAAACTAGTTATCACATCAGCAATAGTTCTGAAACATTCTCAGCCATAATCTGCTGTTTTAATTACAATCAAAACCTATGATCAATACTGTTTAGCTCGCTGTTGTTTTCAGACTTTTTTTTGTTCATATATTTCATCACTTCCCTCTTTTTTCTATCTGTTGTTCACACATGCTGCTGGGCAGCAGGCATCTTCTTCTCTCCTAAGAAGGCCAGCATGGGTATACCTCTATACACCACACTGAGTAAAGTAGAAAGTAGAAATTTTAAGTCCATAAATGGAACTGCTAGAAGGTTATGGCTACTGTACACATCCAAATCTAACATCTAATCCCTCAGGGGGTCACTGACAGGTCAGATTTACAGTCCCTTGGTTGACTGGGGTATTTTAGAAACTCTGGTAGCCAATATTTAGCATTTGGACAGAACCAGACAAGCTATTTCCCTCTGTTTCCAGACTTTATGCTAAGCTAAACTAACAGTATCCTGGCCACAGCTTCATATTTGAGATACAGATATGAGAGTGCTATTCATCTTCTCTTCTAACTCTCTGCAAGAAAGGCATAAAATATTGAACTATTCGTTTAAATTACCTTTTATTCTTAATAACTACGAATGTGATGAGTGTAGCCTCACATCTTTGAGACTTGTTTAGGAGCTCCGATGGTACTGAAAGCCTCAGGCGACGCACAAACACTCCAAAAGACAAACTTTCACAGTTTTTTTTCACTGCTGATCCACAAATACTGACACGTGCTCTGACACTGGAAAGCTGGCTCATCAGCAGATTTCAAATGCAATCCAGACAAACTAGTAAATTTCCAAAACAGTAATGAGGCCAAGCTTTGCTCTGGTGTTCAGCTGAATTTATGTAGTGTACTTTTCTTTATTTGTGTGTGTGTGTATATATACTTATAAATATGTACGTTTGTACATTTTCATATCAGGCACCTGTTACAGAACCTGCTGCTTCACCCTGCCAAGACTTGTATTCCGCAGTGTTTTGATAAATTAGATTAGACAGACCAGAGTGCCAGAGATGTAATGAAATCTGTTATTGGAAACTTTTCAACATCGTCTGAAATGTTCAGTAATTTGATTAAAACTCTTTAAAATGGTTCAACTAAACCCTCGATTCTTTTCTTACTCTCTTAAGGCACATCAGATGTGGATGTCAAAGCAGGTGAGAAAGGGAAGGCTGTAAAATGTAAACAGAACAAGTTTTCACCAGCTTTCATTCCAGACGGATTGCGTCTTTGTTTTTCCGGATCTTCATCTGTATTCTGACTGTATTATTGGTCTTTTTCTTTGGTTTTTGCTGCTCCGTATCTTAATCTGAGACTAAACAACTCAGTCCACTGTTAGAGTCAGGGAGAGGTATGTAAGATTATTTTACATGCGTAAGATTATCACTCAAAAACAAAGAGACACCTGTGCAGTAGTTACATGAGTAAAACTCCACACTTTGACAACTTGTATTTAAGAGACTTGGACAAGGAGATCTTTACTTGTTTTATTTCAGTAAAAATTTTTCTTTATTCTTTATTCTTTATTTTTCTTCCTCCTTTACAATGTGCTGATCAACCAAAACAACAAATGACTTCATTGCAACAGTAGGATATATAGGATTATATTGCAATCACTAACCACATTGAAAATATACATTGATATACAGTATATATGGTCATTTGTGCTTACTACTTTAAACTACGCGTGTGAAGTTTGCATTGCACACTTACACAGCAGGATTGAGTGGTGAGAAAGATTTTCTGTGGCAGACACAAGTCAAGAAACCTAAGTATAGTGTTATGGTGAAAACACTTGAACCCGGTGCAGAAATCTTCTGACAGGCAGCCGTGATGTTGGACTGCGGTTCTCACACAGGAGGAGGCAGCGATCGCCCAAACTGCTTTCAGATATTTGAGAAAAGCTCTAATGTACCTGAGAGTTTTCCCTCTTTTCCGTAACGTCTGCATATTTGCAGCACTGTACATTGTGCATACGTGCTTATGAGACGGTGCTGTGCTGGTTTGCAGCTCATTCTTTGATTCTTGACGTGAATCTTCTAAAAACCAAACATCGCAGAGCAAGAAAGAGGCATTCATTTCATTTATTTTCCTTTTTAACATTTGTGTTGTCCTCTCGCTCTCTCTTTTTTTTTTCTTGAAGTCTGGCTTCCAACTTGTCTTGTCAACCCTATTTTCGGAGTCTCCCAGTTGTGTATTATAAAAGAGAAACACCACTCAGACAATCCAAGAAAGGATTGGAGAAAAAGCATAAAAAATTCCAGTGGAGGTCTTCGGTTTGCCAGCAGTTTGTGAGCCTTGTGTAAGATGTTTCGGGCTGTGAGGGAAGGTGGAATATTTGGCCTCCTTCTCCTTCCTGTTTTTCAGCTTTCTGTCATTCCACTTTTCAGTTTTCAAGGTTACATGGCAGCCAGATGTGGACTGCTGCTGTCTGTAATCATGTCTGTCCTTCAGTTCACTATTGCACTCTATCAGCCTGACACACACACACACACACACATATATATATATATATATATATATATATATATATATATATATATATATATATATATATATATATATATATATTCTCTGCATCTTGTGAAGAGCACCAGCTTGGAGCTGGTGCTGTTATCCAGTATCTTGCTAAAGATACGCACAGCTGTTGACGTTTTCTTTGAAGAACATTTAGGTTGTAATTTAATTTGTGTGTGTGTGTGTGTGTGTTGCAGACAGTGCCCACAGCAGCAGCAGCACTAAGGGAGAGCGGCTGAGCGCCAAGGTGAGGTCACTTCCCGGTTCCAACGAGCCCTACGAGGCCAGCAGCCCTAAAGAACTAGGTGAGAAACCCCTTGTTTTCCTCTCGATGCCCCTCTAATCAATTACATGATGACTCATTTGTCACTTGAACCATTTTTTTGTTCTTGTAGTTCCTTGTCCCGTCATTCATCAGTGCGATTATTTAAAACAGATAATGCAATTGTCTGACCAGTTTTCATTAAAAACATGAAACGGCAAACCCAGTTTCCTTTTTGCCTTGCGCAGTAGCTACAGAAGAACCTTTAACCTGGATGACTGAGTCTTTATAGTTTGATCAGCACATTTCAGAGCAGTAAAAAAAACCTCTGCTTCTCTCATGTGTAGATGCATCCTATGTGGACCCACTAGGGCCTCAGATGGAGAGACCAAAGACGGGAGCCAAGAAACGAGTGGAGGATGACGACTTTGCAGATGAAGAGCTGGGAGACGACCTGCTGCCGGAGTAGCTGCTCAGTCTGGTCCAACATTTACTCTTTTGACTCCTTTTAAAACCCAAAACACTCAAAGCCGTTTGACTGTGTGTGTCCAGCAGTGAGACGGTCAGTTTCATTCGACTCTGCAATCCAACAGATCAGATTTGAAGTGAGAATGAAATGCTGAATTTGAACTTGTTTGCATCCATATTCAGCGTGTGTAGAAGTGTTAGAACGCCTCTTACTCCACATTTCTATTTAAACCCATTATGTTGGAGTACAGAGCCGAACACAATAACATGTCACTGACCTGATACCTTTTTACAGCACTGCATGTTTCCATGTGTGAAGCTGGGAACCTTCTGGAAACTCCATCAACCAAACCTCACTTCAGATCCTCCCTGATTCTGTCTTTGTATTTTATACTGGATTCAAACTGTGTTTATTTGCTGCTTATTATTTATATTTACTTGTTGGTTCATCTGTTTATCATACAGTTAAAATATTAAATATTTATATTCACACACCAGCCTTCAGAGGTCAGTGACTCTTTTTCTAATATAGAAACCAGAGTTATTAATGTCAACTTTTCTCATAGACGGCATTATAGTGGTTATAGTGAAGGGTCAACTGGATTCATTTATGCTTTAAAAGGCTTTTTATAGGCATAATAATGTAACACTCTGACTCTAAATCGTTATGAGCTAAATTGATGCACAAATCATATTAAATGGCAGTAGTAATATGGTCCTTGGGGGGAATTTTGCTTTTTTAACTATTAAAAGTGATGACTGTTTGACCTTGACGAAATATGAAACCAGAGCTGACGTAAATGGTTGGATATAACTGATTCTAGTTTATCTTAAAGTGAAGTAGACAGACACACACACACACACACACACACACGGCCAGCAGTGTGCTCTTTCCACTCCCATCAGGAGCTGCAGTTATTTCATTGCCGGGGTTTAGCTCTATGTGCCAGTACTTCAGTTTGATTTAGACTCCCTCTGAACGGGTCACGCTGTTCCTGCGCGCACAAACTCCTCCACTGGATTTTACGCACACGCGGTTTGGAGGAAAGCGAGCGTAAAACGCACTTAATTGCATTTTCTGTCGCCTATAGCAACAAGCAGCAGGTGTAACAACGCCAAGGTCGGTGATAATTTGTCATTCTAAGGCGATTATTCATCTGGGCGACGCTGTGGACGCGTTGTGCCAAAATGTTCCCCGAGCTTCTCTGGCGCACCGCCTGCGCCTCGGCTTCCGCGCCAGAACGGAGTGTTTTCCTGCCGCTCGCTGCGCAACGCACCCAAACGTTCACTGGATTATAAGAGAGGAAAGAAACCTGCTGCTGGTTAAAAGCTGACTCATTAACAAAGCTCGCACTTATTTTTAGACAAATGTTTTTCCTTGTTATATATTAAAAGAACCGAGAAGCGTGGACAACAAAACAAGGAAACTTTTTATTTTCTCTGTGGATGCACATTTTCGCTCAGTGATGCCGCGTCGGATCCGCGTCCTGCTGCTGCTGCACATGGCCGTGCTGCTGCTGGGTATGGCAGCCGGGGCGGGTCGGGTACGGAAGAAGGCCACCAGGACCCGGACTTGCCAGGACCTGCCGGAGGAGATTCTGGAGCAAATGTTCGGGAGGCTCTCGGTCGGAGTTCTGAGCGCTTTCCACCACGCCCTGCACCTGGAGCCGCAGGACAAACTCAACCTGACCTGCCCGACCACCGCACGCTCCCCGACCGACAAGAAGGCGCGCCTCCCGGTCAGCCTGCGCAGCATCTCGCCCTGGACCTACAGGTGAGAGCAGGTGGTCTGTTTTTACATTGTTTCTCAGCACGCACTGTCTGCTCTGATTTCTCACCTATTCATGTGCGTTAAAAACTACTTGCATTCGAACAGCAAACACCAACAAAACTGCTTTTCTTATAAGAAAATATGATATTGCAGAAATAATATCATGACAATAATATGTTCCATAATTCACTCAAATCTCCAAGCACTGTGATTCCTGTGCAAATGCATAAGTTTTTAAAATACAGTCTGATGATTGTGAAATGAAATTTGGCAGATTTATGTGTTGGGTTCAGTTTATTATATAAAAAAAAGTATTTGGAAAGTTATACCAAACATATCCAGACTTCCTCCTACACTAAATGTGGTTGGAGGTGTAATGTGGTCATTACACTTTCATAATGCTCCTCACTGGTAATAACTGAACAGAAATAACTGAACAGAAAATTCACATCATGCACCTAATCGATATTATAATGCAGTGAAAAACAACACTGAGCATCTGAACAATGTCACATAAGGTCATTTATTATCTTGGAACTTGGCTTTAACACTTGCAGTCAGCCTTTACTGGATTGTTTGACCTGTCATCATGTTGTTTTTAAGATCAGCTGAAGGGAGAAATTAGTTCCCATCAGCCTTAAGATCTGTTGAAATCATCCTTGCAGGATCACCTACAACCCAGCCAGGTATCCCCGCTACATCCCAGAGGCCTACTGCCTGTGTAAGGGCTGCCTGATCGGACCGTACGGCGAGGAGAGCAACCAGTACCGCAGCACCCCGGTCTACGCTCCCGCCGTCATCCTGAGGAGAACGGGCTCCTGCATCGGTGGCCGCCACTCCTACACCGAGGTCTACGTGTCCGTCCCTGTGGGATGCACCTGTGTGCCGCTGCTGGAGAAGGAGAAGAACAGCCGGAAAAGCAACCAGAGTCTGGAGAGAGCAGAGAGCAAAGCCAGACGGATCGTCTCTGCAGACAAGAGAGTGTGAAGGAAACAGGGCTGTGATACTCCAGATAAGCTTTTCTGCACCTGATCCACATCTAGAATCACTTATATCGGCCCTAAAGGTAGTACACATTGGATTTGATCATCTCTCTTGATGCTTGAGAAGCAAATGAGGACTGTTTATTGTCTTGGTTTTGGTTCTGACCCCCTCTAGACCTCAACTCTGAATCGACAGAATGGCATTATTAGGTAAACATAGTACAAACATAATAATAATAATATTAAGGTGTAAGAACTAAGAGTTTTGGGTTTGTACAGTATGAACCACACAGATTCAGTTTCTGTACTTTGTGTTTATTGGATTGTGTGTTTGTTAGCAGCTTCATACAGTGTCCTGGTATTATCATATTCATATTGTATTATCATGACATGAACACTGTTTCTGAAAAGACATGACTTGCTATTGAATTGCATTTCTTTCAATGTTGTGAGCGCCACAAACATTCCATTCATGCCTTCTGTATTGATGTGGAGGCAGATATCTCAGACATATCTGCTACATGCCAGAAGTGAGAAAATGTTTTTGTTTTTTTGCTATTTGGGTGAATTTTGGCCAGTTTAAGACTTAATGCACAAACAATGGAATAAAATGCCAGACTACAGTAGTTTCAGTTTTCATGTAGCTCTGTGATAAACACCCACTGCACCTCAATACGTTTTTTTAGGAAACCTTGTTGACTTAAATTATCTGTGCATCATATTACAGGTGGTTTGCTCTGACTGGATGATAAACAACATCACTATGAACAGTGGTGATAAACACCTTTACTCACAAGTTTGCACGTCCACAGCGACACTGTTTGTTGCCAGATACAGAATTCTTGATCAGCCTGATAAACGCCGCCACCTTCTGATGTAACAAAAAAACAAACTAAAGCAACAACAGACAGTTCTGTTTTTAACACAACAGCTCTTCAGACACAATTTCAATTACAAATTGGCATCAAAACAACAAATATTCCAGATGACTGCATGTGTGATTGTCCAAGTCTGTTAACGCTCCACTGAAACACACCGAGCAGTTGTTAGTGATCATCTGGACATTCACTGTGACATCATCAGGGGGTTTCCTCAGACTTGACAAAGCTGGTCCAGAAGTTTTTATTTCTCTATAAAACTGTTTTTGGAGGGCTAAGAAGCTGCTGTAAACGTGTTTACAGGCCCAAGTTCATTTGTAACCAAAATGAACTAAAATGCAAAAATTACCAGATGAAATGTTTCCACTCGTGCTGCGGGGTCTTAAAGCCTCCGCTCATCCATCAGCAGCAGAGGAGCGCTGGTAAAATTCAGAGCTGGCTCTGCGCGTGGAAATGTCTGAGTAATATCCTCCCTGCTCCTCCGGGCGCTTTCTGCTCTGAACATGGAGCAGACGGAGGTTCGGCTCCTCAGCAGGACAGGAGGCGGGACTGATAGTTGACGAAACAGCGGAACTCATTGGACAAGTTTCTGTTGTGCTGCGGCAGGAAGTCGCACTTTTTTACATCCAGAAGGTCTTTAGCGACACTTTCCATGATGGCTCCTGCAGAACAGAACAGACACGAACATCTGATGTGAAAAAGCTGCTCAGAGATATTTAACAGCAGGGATAAAGAAAAGAAAAAAAGATGCTCTGCTCTTCTTACTTTTTATACAAAAAAACAAAATGCAGCTTGAGTGAGATTCATTTACTACGTGCAAGTATGTGAAGAATTTGAGTTTAACTGTGTCGCCCTCCAGTGGTGGTATTGAAAAAAACACTGTGGCAGACAGAAAACCTCACTGCTACACTGGGATTGTTTCATTTTGATGGTTTTGAGAAGGCTGTCAGGGATTTATCTGATAGAAAATCAGGTGCTGGTTTCTGCAACTTGATAATATAATGATCAGACTGACATCAGAGCACTTCCTCCTCTCACCTGTGCACAGCAGCACTTTGCCTTTGCTCAGGTACTTGATGGTTTTGACCACCTTGGTCAGACACTCCTCAGACAGGTATGGCGGGTCGGCGAGGACGATGTCGAAGCTCTGAGGAGCCACGCTGGCCGGGAGAGACAGCGGCTCGCTGTAGTCGTAGAAGATGAAGTCGTCGCCGTAGGCGGCAAAGCGGCGGTCGTACTCCAACACGACAGCGGACACCCGGTCTGAACCGTCCACTACGCCCTGCTTCAGCTTCTGGTACACACTGGGCGCGCTCACACATGCTATCCTGCAGGTAAAAGGGAAACATGCTTCATCAGAAACACCTGCTGCAGGTGAAGCAGGGATAGTTTGAGTTTGTTGTCTTGTGGATTTTGCACATTTCTTTATGTAAGTGGTCAAACTGAAATATGACAAAATTCGGCAAAAACAGTGTTGTACAGTCATACATATGTTTTATACACCCACAAGATACAAAGATAAACCAGAACGCAATTTTATTTTGACTATTGACCACTTAAAGGACGGGTTCACTTTTCTTTTCTTCAAATCTGTCTAAAAACAATAGCCAGATCATAATAATTCCTAATTGACCATTAGACGATCCCTTCATAATGTACTTACAAGGTAAGTCATGGGGGACAAAATCCACAAACTTCTGTGCAAAAATGTTTTCAAACATTTGTCTTTTTAGTGGCAAAGTCCCTTATTTTGTTCCTGTACTTCCACCACAGCGCAACAGGGAAACACGAAGAGGAAATCTGATGCTACACAGACTGTAAATGTGTCAGATATCACCTTAATATGACTAACTCACACTGATGAAGCCTCATAGAAGCTTCACATCAACTTATAAATACAGTTTTGCACAAAATGACTGTGTGGACACACTGTGGATTTTGGCCTCCAATCACTTACACTGAAAGCACATTTGAAGCAGATCTTTTAATAGCCAGTATGAACATGAATGATTTTCATATGGGTCGCCTGACTGTTGTTTTAAGACACTTGAAAAATTATAAATCTACCCATTAAAATGATGGTCGACATGTTGCACGTGTCTACATGAAAGCAACAATTAGAGGAACATCTAAAAAAATAAAATAAAGAAATATGTCTGCATCGTCTCGTGACGGAGGATCGTGGATCCAGAATATATGCGTTTGTGCAGCTTTACCTTCCTCCCTCTCCAGCTTCACGTATGACCTCCTCAGCTAACTGTGTTGCCGTTTCATCACTGTACCAGAACTGGCTCATCCGCTGGTACACACACACACACACACACACACACACACACACAAAGACAGAGACAGAGACAGAGACAAAGACATCAGTGACACTGTGAACATATCTTTATCCGAAGCTACTTTAGTTTACTGACGTGATGTTGAAACACATGTGAGAATGTATAAGTAACATATAAGCTCTAAAACTTCATCTCAACAGTTGACACAATAAATAATAATTAATAATCTCTAATCCTCTGAGCCTGTGATGCAGCGTCAGGTTCATTCTCACCCAGTCCTCCTCCACTGCTCCCACAGCGAACTGTTCTGAGGGTGTCGTGCTGTGAGCCGGACCGCAGCTGGTCTCGTTGAGAAACTCCTGCAGGGCGGCCAGAGTGTGTGCTGACAGCGTGGGGACGTCGTCATCGCTGTCACTCATCGCTGACAGATCAGAGGAGGATCAGCCGTTGTTGAGGAATGAAGGAGAGATGGGTTTCTGAAAATAAAAAGATAAGAGAATTAACTGGTTCATTCAAATCATGTTTATTATTTTGTAGTTTAGATTTTGGGGTTAGGAACATGTGTTTAGACAAAGTGTGTGTCAGAGTTATAGTTCAGCATCAGACTGATAAACAGCAGACTTCCACAGAAATGTGTGTGTTTGCTGTCATTCAAAACACAGAAACACACGTTCATATAACATGTTTCAGATTTTTCTGACGGAAACATTTCTTGAGACAATCCTAGTGAAAAGTGGTGCTTCCACTTTGTCTTTTTATATTCTACATATGGCATATTTCTGCCTTTAGATCAACACAATGGAAGTGAAATTAATGCTGACGAAATCTCAGCAAGCTGAACCAATAAAACCAGAACCAGCCGCATAACTGCAAGCCACTACAGGTACTAATTTGGGTGAACTGAACCTTTAAAGATGACAGTCAAGTCAGTTCAGATGAAGCTTGATTCGTAAACACTTACAGAAACCGATGTCACCTCTCTCTGCACATAACACACACAGTTACACTACATTTTACTGGTTTATATGTCTGATATTGTATATATTAATAATTAAAGAAGCACAAACACGTGGGCATCACTGAACATGTGATGAAACACAGATGAATGAGCAGCAGCAGCAGCGCTGACTGCTAATGAACATAAAGATGTTTCTGGAAGCTTCTATCCTGCTGTACTGAACTGCACATATTAAACATATTAAACACAAGAAGAAGCCGCTCATTAACATTACAAACATTAACGGAAACACAAAACAGAAACAAACCCACCTGAACAGAAGCTTCGCTGCTGTTGTGGACATGTGAAAAGTCCAGGATTGATGACGTAACACAAAACGCGGAAGTACGGATTCTGTGGAGGGACAATTATGGCTGCGAAAATGGTGTTATTATAAATGTTATTAGGGCGAGCTTATTCGGTTCATTCTATTCCCTATAGGAATGGTAATGTTATTTTTTTCAAGATTTTAAATTTAATGTAATTAAATATAACTAAATCGTCATTAATTAAACGAGGATATACACACATGCAGACATCCCAAGTTCCAAAAAGTCATTTCAGGGAGATGCTTATCGAACAAATACACCCCCACCCCCTGCACGCCACATACATACACACTGAAGGCCAACAACTTTTCACCAGCTTTTTATTAACTACCGGTGTTCAAAACAATACAATATTTCTTAAAACATTTCAAATATATGTCCATGTCCTTTCAATCTTTCAGCCTGCAGTGAACATCTCTCATTCTTTCTCTTTTTCAGGCTCTCGTTATATGTACTGGCTGCTTGTTTTGCATGGCACTCAATGTCAATAAATGTGTTTATCTTACACGACACGAGCTGCAATGATTGAAAGAGTGAACACAGACATTTTAAACCTGTGGTGATAAAAACTAAGTCGGAGAGAGTACATCGAAGTCCCTCCCACAACGAAAGCTTATTGGTGTATTTTGCTGACCAAACCAATCGGCGCTCTCTCTCTCGCAACCAGTCGCCCTGAACACGAGAACACGCTGAACAGAGTTTTCGCTTGAATGCATGCACGGGTGGAATGCATTTTTTTTAATCTCTCTCGCGTAATCCAAAATCCGGGATGTTTTGTGGGAGGAGGAATATGTCTGTATCAGTGGGAGGAGGAATATGTCTGTATCAGTGGGAGGAGGAATATGTCTGTATCATTGATAGAAGTCTGTGTCACGTTGGTTTAAAGGAGAGTAGAGGAGAGTTTGGATACTAAAGTTTGGTTTGTAGAGAAAAAGTCCAGAATATAAACATGAAACCAAACTGTTCACATTTAGCTTCAAACAGCACAGAGACGCTGTCACGCTTTATATATATATATATATCTGATACCAGATCTGTATGCTGTGAAATCGATCATCAAATGTAAATATTGATACTTTTAATAGTTGAGTCATTTGTGGTGATGTATATAATTAACAGGAAAACGGTGTAATGTGCAGCCATACCACCCTGAACACGCCCGATCTCGTCTGATCACGGAAGCTAAGCAGGGTCGGGCCTGGTTAGTACTTGGATGGGAGACCGCCAGGTGCTGTACCCCCTTCCCATGGGCCCACCGCCCATGGGGTGGGTCTCAGGGGGGGAACCCCTTAGAAAGGTGCGACGAGAGATGGGCGGCAGTCGGAGGCGGGGACCCTGACGGTCCGACCCCCGGTTGCAGAAGCTGGCTCTGGCAGAAGTGGCTGGGGACTGCCGCGACCCGCCCACAGATAGGCGCCCACAGATAGGCGGAAGAAGACGAAAACGTAAAAGATTCAGAGTCTACGTCATGACGTCACGACAATGTTCTGCTTCCTTAGGCTATACGAACCAGACAAATACCGACTTTCTATCAATGACAGACTCCTCATACAGCATGACACAGACTACTACCAGTGACTAGACGCAGCAAGCTGTGAAACAGTGAAACGGGGAAAATAAACACCAAACAGACTCTGTCGGACATATTTTAACAGTTTGGTTTCATGTTTACATCCTGGACTTTTTCTCTCTGGATCTCTGTTCAAGGTAAACTGACATGTTTCTCTTCTAGTTTGTTCATGATAAAGCAGTGAACAATGAACATACGCAGATATGTTTCTGGTACATGTGATGGTGGATAAACCTGCACTTATAGTCTCCTTCATACTGTGTGTAATGTGTATATGTGTGTAGATGATGTTCCACTTAAAGCTGTTTAAGAACATTGGTTAAAAGGGAAGTTGTTGTCAGTGTTGGGTAAGTTACTAAAAAAAAGTAACAGGTTACTTTACTTCAGTTACTGCTTTGAACTGTAATGGAATTACTTTACTCATTCCTAATTTTAAAAAGTAACTCACTACTCATTACTTTACTGAAAATGTAATGTAAATATGCAAAAATGTGTGCACAAACAAGATTATTGTGCTGTCTTGCTAGGTGCTTAGACAGATTGCTCATCGACAATACTGCAGTGAAAAGCAGTTTATCTCCAGGACAAATTTTGCACTTGACTGAAATGTTTTTGCCTTTGTGTGCAATAAACTGGAAATAATGGGAATATTTCCAATTGCCGAATGTCCCCGTATACTCGTCCACATCCAAGACTACTCCCATGACCTGACGCGAACTCCGCAGCAGCACGCATGCGCCAGCAGTCCTGACAGTCAGAAGTGATTTAACCCAGAGCCAGGAAGAGATAATTCATGCTGGTTTACACAAATCATTTCGTTTTATTAATCAACATATAGATAATTTCACTGCACAAAAAGGTAACGCGGTAACAAGCGTTACTGTAGTCTAGTAACTGTAATGAAGTTACCAAAATTTGAACTGTAATGCGTTACGTTCCTACGTTCCTGACAAGAGTAATGAAATTACAGTAACACGTTACTTTGTAACGCGTTACCCCCCAACACTGGTTGTTGTAATGCTACATGTGGCCAGAGGGTGAATGTTAGTCATGAAAATTGGAGATTTAATGGCGCCATCTTGTTATAGAAACACAGACTGAACTTGTAACACTGAAGATTCAGAGATCAAGTCCAGATTTGTGGAAGTGACAGTTGAAGCGACTAATGATAGATAGATAGATAGATAGATAGATAGATAGATAGATAGATAGATAGATAGATAGATAGATACTTTATTAATCCCAAAAACTGGGAAATAAAAACAACCAATAATTAATAATTCAATAAGAATAAGAAAATTAAAAAAGAATAAGAAAATTAAGATAATAATTAAATAAGAATAAGTAAAATATAATATAATATATGACCGGATTTTAGGTGTCTGTGTTTGTTGTTTCTGACATGAGAATCCAGGTTTGATGCTGTAGATTTTCCTTCTCTCACCTGTGATGACTGAACTTTGACCTCATGTGTTCATGACTCCTCTCCTCCGTCTCCTCTCACAGGGAGAAGATGATCTGGATCCTTCTGCCCTTCGTTCTGACCTCCTGTGTCTGTGGTTAGTTTAGTAGTTTATTATCGGTATGAAGCATGAGCTTTTTTACTGGTGTATTTTTAAACTCGTTCCCTCTCTGTCTCCTCAACAGGAACATTTGTAGTGGAGGTGGCACAGACCTCCTATCAGGCAGAGGAGAACGACAACATCACACTGGAATGGACGTTTACAACCAAAACTGACAGTTCCTCCTCTTCACTTAACATCATCTGTTACCTGTTAACTGGTATCAAGGAGTCCATCCTGTATCATGTACATGAGGGTGTTGAGGTCTCAGAGTCTCAGGATGGACAGTTTGCAGGACGAGTTCAGGTTGACAAAGACGTCCTCAGAGAAGGACGAATCAGACTTCATGTGTCCAGACTCAGGACTGATGACTCGGGTCTCTATCTGTGTGACGTGTTGACTGATGATGGTTCGAGCTTTAAAAAATGTCGGCTCAATGTCACTGGTAAGATGATTCAGTAGGACTCAGAAAGCCTTTTTTGTTAGATGTTATCAGTGATGTATGTGGACATAAACATCAAGTATGAGAGTTGAACCATGCGATAACAGAATTTGTGGAATACAAGTACAATTATTATTATTTCTTTCTGTCCTTTACAGCAGCTGTTGATCAGCCTGAACCTCAGAAACCTACTGAGAGATCACAAGCAGAGAGTCGGGGAAGAATCGGCCTCTATGTTGGACTGACAGCAGCTCTTCTCTCTGTCTCTGGACTCTACTTTGTCTTCAGACTTTATTCTAAACCTGATCACAAAACATTATTCTAAGAAATCATCAACTCATCACTCAGGTCTCGCTCAGTACCCCCCCCCCCCCCGACATGCTCCATCAGCACAATCCATCCAGCAGCCTCCGTTCCTCTGACACCAACCTCCTTACTCCACCACTCAGGACCAAGCACTGAACCTGGCGCGACAGAGTCTCTGCAGCCGCCCCGTCCCTCTGGAACTGTCTCCATAAACACATCCACAACTGCACTGACTTGCCTACTTTCAAATATCTGATAAAAACACACTTTTTTTAAATTGCTGTTGTTTAGCTCAGTCTATTGTGTTTTCTTTTTTGTGTACTATTGTTTATATTGATTTGATGTTATGTATGTGAAGATCCACGACATCTCCTCCTCCACCATCACCCTCAGCACAGGCTCCCCCCAGGGTTGTGTGCTGAGCCCCCTTCTGTTCACTCTGCTCACACACGACTGCTCAGCGAGACATCCGAGCTGTCTGATCGTGAAGTTCGCAGATGACACAGCTGTGGTTGGACGAATCGCTAACAGCGATGAGTCGGGCTACAGGCAGGAGGTGGAACACCTGGAGGGTTGGTGCAGAAAACAACCTCTGCATCAACGTGAAGAAGACCAAGGAGATGATCGTGGACTTCAGAAGGGGCAGACATCTCCCCCCTCCCCTGCACATCGGAGGGACAGCGGTGGAAGTGGTCCCCAGCTTCAGGTACCTGGGCGTAAGCATTGCAAACGACCTCACCTGGAGCACCAACACTTCCTATCTGGTTAGGAAGGCACACCAGCGCCTCTACTTCCTCAGGAAGCTGCGGCGTGCTGGACTGGGGAGCTCTGTTCTGACCTCCTTTTACAGATGTGTGGTGGAAAGCGTCATGTGCACCTGCATCACTGTGTGGCACGGCAGCTGCTCTGCAGCAGTGAAGAAGGCTCTGCAGAGGGTGGTCAAAGCTGCACAGAGGACTGTGGGATGCAGCCTACCCACCACCACGGACACTTACACCTCCAGGTGCAGGAAAAGGGCCTCCTGCATCATGAAGGACCCCACTCACCCCGCACATGCTCTGTTTGCCCCTCTCCCCTCGGGCAGGAGGCTGCGGAGCATTAAGAGCAGGACCACCAGACTGAGGAACAGCTTCTTCCCAGAAGCTGTGAGACTGTTGAACTCTGGAGGACCCCTACCCCCCATCCCCAACCCCACCTCCACCCCCATCCCCCATCTGGACCCCCCCACCACAGATGCGAAGACAATAACACAAAAATACTTGCACTATAATCACTTTTCTCGCACATTGCAGTTGTTTGCACAACCTGGACACTCATGCAGTTTAGAGGACAATTATGAACTTGAATGAATAAAAATGTTACCTAAAAGTTACTTGATCTGTTCCTTTCACTTAGTGAAGAAGTAAAACATTCAGACCACTTACTCTCTACACAGAAAACAAAAGCTATTATTAACATGTTAGATGAGATTTTGTCATGTTTTTAATGGACTTTCACTTCTTGACTTTGTAAATCATAGTTTGATGAAACAGTCTAAACTCAAACTCCACTTACAAGCTGTTTCTAGAGCTTTCAACCACATCACATGGTCTTCAGTATATCAACAAAGAAGTCCTAAAAGTGCTCTGGATGAAATCACAACAGATCCATCCTCACTACCACAGATGCGACTGAATAGAGCTGCAACGATTAATCAATTGACTGAAAATGAATCTCAGTAATTGATTCATCTTTTTGTCTTTTTCAAAAAAATCCAAATATTCAGTGTTTGCATTTTATTAAATGTGATCAGTTGAAGCTTTTCTCTATGAAACATGATAGTAAACTGAATATCATTAGATTTTTTGATTAATCAATAATGGAGATAATGTTTAGCTGCAGCTCTATGAACACTTACTGTGTCAAACCACCATCAAGTTGACACAGATCAGATAAATTTTAGGATACAACAGTTGCAGCAGATGTTCAGTTTAGTCAATAAAATGCTCAAAAATATAAAAGATTTATTTTTTAGTTTTATTACACAATTAGTTACAGTTTTTCTCCATTGGTTTGGCTCATTTCTTGAAACTGAGATGACATTCTCATAACAACATGGACAAATCCCCAAACTATCTTGCAGTTTCTCACAACAGAATGGCATTTATCATTGCTTTCATCACATTTCCAAATGCTTTGTACATGTGTCAAACCTTTAGTACATCCTTGCAAATAGCTATGTACAAGTATCCTACAGTTAACACAATCAGCCAACATTTAGTACATTTTTCCAATGAATGTATCTTGCTGATCTATCCCAATTGGTTGGTTTTCAGTGTCATGGTTATTGTCCTCAAAACATGTCAGCACATTTTCATCGTATAAGTCATCATATGCAGAATAGTCTGCTCAATTGTCAAAATAGTGTTAGGAAACTGGAATAGAATACAGTACATATTTTGGAAGATGTTATAGTAAATTTAGGATAATCAGGTCTCGAAGGGCCCCACCTACCCCAGTTTGTAATTATATGGGACAACGTTAGTTTCCACCGGGGTCCACGCATCCAGGGATGGTTCAACATGCATCCAAGAATGCACAATGTGTTCTTGCCACCATACTCTCCATTCCTCAACCCTATCGAGGAGTTTTTCTCTGCTTGGAGATGGAGAGTGTATGAACACCATGCGGAAAACCAGAAGGCTCTCATGACTGCAATGGACGCTGCCTGTGAGGACATAACAGGGGATCAGTGTAGAGGATGGCTCAGGCATGCACGACGCTTCTTCCCGCGCTGTATCTCAAGAGACAACATCAGATGCGATGTGGATGAGAATCTGTGGCTGAACAGAGCACAGAGAATGGATGGCCAGGAAGATGAGGGTGGTGACAAGGAGAGAGAGGGGAGTGACTGTGACTACACAAAATGTCTTCATTTGTGACTCTTTGTATTTACAGTGCTGATTTGTTGATTTTTTTCTTTTTTGTGGGTTTTTGTATTTTGTGTACACAGTATATTTTCCTTTTTTACGGTTCCCTACCTACTGTAATGTGTACAATCTACGTACACAATACAATACCAAAGGGACAATGCATTTTGGAGGCACTGACTAGTTATATGAGAAGGAAATGTAGTTTTGACTGAAGGGTAAACTGTTTTGGGAGCTGTACAAACATTGCCAGGTGATCCATGTAGTTGTGCAGTACCATCCAAGTTATTTTGACAGAAGTACTGAATGAATCAAAATGTGCCAAAGCGATTGAGAAGGATCCATGCCATTTTTATGGTACTGACTATTTACATGGGAAAGGGATTTTCTTTTGAAGCATGGATGAGTAGTTTTGGGAGACAAATTACATTTTGCTGGTTATCTGAAGTGTTGTGCAGAACTGCAAGTCTGTTTGGCCAAATTGCTTTATAGTTATGAGAACGTCATCTCAGTTTCAAGAAATGAGCCAAACCAATGGAGAAAAACTGTAAAAAATAAAAAAGACAAAACCAGTCAACAAGTCAACAACAGTCACAGAAATCACTGCTTCCTTCTTCTTCAGACTTTACAGTTTTTCTCCATTGGTTTGGCTCATTGAGATGACGTTCTCATAACTATAAAGCAATTTGGCCAAACAGACTTGCAGTTCTGCACAACACTTCAGATAACCAGCAAAATGTAATTTGTCTCCCAAAACTACTCATCCATGCTTCAAAATGAAATCCCTTTCCCATGTAAATAGTCAGTACCATAAAAATGCCATGGATCCTTCTCAAATGCTTTGGCACATTTTGATTCATTCAGTACTTCTGTCAAAATAACTTGGATGGTACTGCACAACTACATGGATCACCTGGCAATGTTTGTACAGCTCCCAAAACAGTTTACCCTTCAGTCAAAACTACATTCCCTTCTCATATAACTAGTCAGTGCCTCCAAAATGCATTGTCCCTTTGGTATTGTGTAAGTACTGCAAGTCAAAATGCTTAGACGCTTTGTCATGGCATATTTCTAACTATAGGCATAACATTTTCACAGCACACACACACACTGCACTCATTCTGCCGAGGAATTTTTATTTTTATTCTCAACTAACGTAAATTGTACACATTACAGTAGGTAGGGAACCGTAAAAAAGGAAAATATACTGTGTACACAAAATACAAAATCCCACAAAAAAGAAAAAAATCAACAAATCAGCACTGTAAATACAAAGAGTCACAAATGAAGACATTTTGTGTAGTCACAGTCACTCCCCTCTCTCTCCTGGTCACCATCCTCATCTTCCTGGCCATCCATTCTCTGTGCTCTGTTCGGCCACGGATTCTCATCCACATCGCATCTGATGTTGTCTCTTGAGATACAGCGCGGGAAGAAGCGTCGTGCATGCCTGAGCCATCCTCTACACTGATCCCCTGTTATGTCCTCACAGGCAGCGTCCATTGCAGTCATGAGAGCCTTCTGGTTTTCCGCATGGTGTTCATACACTCTCCATCTCCAAGCAAAGAAAAAAAAACTCGATAGGATTGAGGAATGGAGAGTATGGTGGCAAGAACACATTGTGCATTCTTGAATGCATGTTGAACCATCCCCGGATGCGTGGACCCCGGTGGAAACTAACGTTGTCCCATATAATTACAAACTTGGGTAGGTGGGGCCCTTCGAGACCTGATTATCCTAAATTTACTATAACATCTTCCAAAATATGTACTGTATTCTATTCCAGTTTCCTAACACTATTTTGACTATTCTGCATATGATGACTTATACGATGAAAATGTGCTGACATGTTTTGAGGACAATAACCACGACACTGAAAACCAACCAATTGGGATAGATCAGCAAGATACATTCATTGGAAAAATGTACTAAATGTTGGCTGATTGTGTTAACTGTAGGATACTTGTACATAGCTATTTGCAAGGATGTACTAAAGGCTTGACACATGTACAAAGCATTTGGAAATGTGATGAAAGCAATGATAAATGCCATTCTGTTGTGAGAAACTGCAAGATAGTTTGGGGATTTGTCCATGTTGTTATGAGAATGTCATCTCAGTTTCAAGAAATGAGCCAAACCAATGGAGAAAAACTGTAACATATGCAACATGCAACAAATCTATATCATCCATCAACCTATTATATTATACACACACACACACACACACACACACACACACACATATATATATATATATATATATATATATATATATATACATATACAATGACTCCAACACACCGGGCCGCGGACCTTATGAGGAGCGAATCTTAGCGGCCTTACTAAGCAATCTTATTTCTGTGAGGAAAGAAGCTTGGCTTTACTCTCTGCTCGTCTTTCATCACCAGGATCCGGTGCTGATTCTGAACAACTTCATTTGTATTTATAGTTTTTTTTCTTTGTCTTATGTGATAATAAACTGAATTAGAGCTGCAACAATAAGTCAATTAGTTGGTCAACAGAAAATTAATCTGCAACTATTTTGATAATTGAGTCGTTTTGTCTTTTAAAGTCAAATGTGTTTGATGCAGCTTCTCAAATGTTTCTCTGTGTCATACACGATAGTAAAACTGAATATTTTTCGATTTTTGACTGTTGATCACAAGACACAACAAGACATTTGAAGATGAGCGCTGAGATATTATAACACGTATTTTCATAGATTTTATATACAAAATCATTAATCAATAAAATGAATCATTAGTTTCAGCCCTGAACTGAATATCTTTAGGTTTTGGAGTGTTTATCTTACAATACAATCAATTTAATGGATCACTTTGGCCTAATTTTAACTTAATTTAGACTCAAACTTCATACTGTGTGTAATGTGTATATTTGTGTAGATGATGTTTCACTTAAAGCTGTTTAAGAACATTGGTTAAAAAGGGGAAGTTGTTGTTGTGATGCTATATGTGACCAGCAGAGGGCGAATGTTAGTCATGAAAATGGGAGATTTAATGGCCCTATGTTGTTACAGAAACACATGAGCTCGTTTAAAACTAGATATAGTTGTGACCTGTTTGTAAAAGTTCAGTAGGAATCAATGGGTTTGGCTCAAAATGTTTTTCATCTTTGCATGAGATTTATTTACAATAAGAAAAATATAAAGTAACAGAAGTTAGATATTGAGGCTGAGGTAATTGCAGCTACAGGTTGTGTGGTGGTTGGAGGAGAAGGTTACCATGGAGACAGTCAATTAAAACAAACTAAGCGGATCTTTTAAAAGAAACTCGAGTTATTTAGATTTATTTGTGTCAAAATTTGTGAGTTTTTACATGTTTTCACACGTAACTTCAGTCTCACTTCAGTGATCAACGGTTTCTAAAACTCCAGGTCCCTCTGGAGGAGAGAAATGTAAAGAGGAAGAGGAGAAAGTAAAGAGTCTGTTTTAAATCGGCACCCAGTTGACAAGCAAACAACGACGGTCGTCAGCTGCTCGACCTGATCCTTGTAGAACATGTCGTTGGCGGGGTTGCTAGCGTCCATATCCCACTGTGCGGGTGGTTTTAATCCCTCCATGTCTCAGTCGCGAACACGCGTGTCTCCACTCCTTCCACACTCTAGTCTGGGCCGCGTATCGGTAGTTGCGGTGTTTCACGCTGTAAATCCGCTGCTCGGACCGCTGCCACCATGTTTCAGTTTGTTCTGCTTCCTTAAGCTATACAAACTGGACGGTTGAGTATCACCCTTATTCACAGGGAACTTTATTTAACACTTGTAACTACACACAGTCACGACATCAACTGCACATGTGCGGTGCTTTAACTAGTGCAGTCTGTGTAAACAACTGTTTACAGGACAGTCCTGACATGTCATTTCACCTCATTCCGTCTTCTTTGGTTTCTGTTTTCTTTACGATTCTCGTTTTGTTTATTTGGTGAATTACATCGAGCAGACTACTTTCTGACGGGTCAATAATTTTCCATTTATTTTTTTTTTTAATGAATTTCATTTCAAAATATAAAATCCCCTCATCAGTCTCAGTTGATGAGCCCTGCAGACATCCTGCCACTTAAAAAATATCCAGTTCAGTATTTATTTCACCTCTTTAAATGAAGTCAAATGTAATTTCTTTTTAAAAAGCATCATTACCAGACAGTTTAAAACAAACAGTATTTTACCTCCATCCTGCATCCGTCTTGAAGAACTGCTACTGGTGGAGCTGTACAATCAGTAACTTTATTCCATACTAAACTTAAAGTAATAACACACATTACAACACACCAGACACACATAAAAGGAAAATGAAGAGGCCAGAACATTTTATACAATAAGTTTATGTACACTTTTACACTTCATTAACAAAACAGCCATTCTACAATAACCAGGATAGTGCTCTGAAAGAGGAGGGTTCTGTCTCCATCAACGAGTGGCTCTGCTCCTTTTTATTTGGTTTGTTATTGCTGTCCTTCAACTAAAACAATCTCTGCTTCAATCCAGTGTGTGTTGAAGAGCGACATAATACTAGAATCCAAATTGAGAAAGAATAAAAAAACAAAACAAAAAAACCAAAATAAAAAAACCCTCAAAGCTCGACACCGAGCAAGTTTCTTCCTTCTTTAGCTGAATCTGTACAACTCTTCCTGACGTCTACTGGCATATAAAAACATTTCAGTGAAGTGTTTTTGTTTTCTGTCTTTGAACGCACGTTCATCATGGGTTTTGTGTATATTACACACACACATCCACATTCACACATCCACACACACACACACACACACACACACACACACACACACCCTTAATGAAACGTAATCTGATTTTGGTTTTCTGTCAGCGCCAACAAACACCCTCCTTCTGTGCTGTGTGCTGTTCCCCAAAGACCGTCGGGCCGGCCATATCTTTGTTGTCATGGCAACATTTGACATGTGTGCATGTTTGTTTGTGTGTTTTGTGTGTGTGTGTGCATCTGCTGTATTCTTGGCAAATGGCAGGCACAATCCATGTTGTTGTCTGTTGATGTTTGACATGTGACACACACACACACACACACACACACATTTACTTAAGTCACTCTTGGGGTATTTACATAGACTTACATTCTTTTCTTTGAGTCTTAACCTGACCATAACGACTAATTTTCTAAACTGAACTCTTCCTCTAACCTAACCTACGCCTGATGTAAAATTCTGCATTTTACCAAGAGGACACAGCCATGTCCTCAGTTGCACAAGCCGTCCCCAATCAACTGGTCTTAAGTCAGGTGTGTGTCCCTGAAAGTGATTTAAGTCACACACACACGCGCACGCACATCAACAAAACAAAGGCACTCTGGGAAGAATTGGGGCGATGTGTGTGTTGGAAACTGTTAAAATGAAATGTGTGTGTGTGGGTGTGTGTATTGGGAGAAGAGGGTGGTCACCATGGTATTCTTGAATCAAAATGGCCCCTCTAATACTTTCAACTAAAACCTCACACAGGAGAAAAAGTTCATGATTTCCAAAAACTGCAACCTGTTTGACCCCCACTCTGTGTGTGTGTGTGTGTGTGTGTGAGCCTCCAGCTACACAAGGAGGTGGCTGTGGAGGAAAACAACATCAACGTCAGCTGCTGCTCTGCCTCCTGTCATCATGATGGTCAGTGCTCCATTGTTTCAATCTAACAGGGCAGGATCCTCCGGCTGAGTCCGTCTGCTCTGCAGTTCAGTCTCCATGGTTACCACATCATCATCATCATTAAGTCTGTCAGTCAGGCTGGAGGGTCTGGGGTGAAACAAGTGAGGAGGAAAACCAGAAAAAATCCAAGCAGATGAAAACGGGGTAAACATTCAGGCATGAGATGGATTCCCCAGCAGGTCCTCACAGGCATCAGGCCGTCTCTTTTACCCATAGTTCTTTGGGAACAGGCAGGGGAAGTGGGGTCAGAGGGTGTTTGATTGGTTGCTTTTCATAATGATGAGTGGAAGCGGATTCAGGTTCCAGTGGTTATTTCACGCAGAGCAGGCCGCCCACGTTGGCCACAAACTCCTCCAGGCTCTTGAGGAAGGCGACCTTCTGCTTGCGGTCCATGGTGGGTGGCGTGCTGCTGGCCGTCAGCTTGTTGAAGGCGTCGGCCAGCCGCTGGTAGATGACGGCGTCCCTCTGCGAGGACAGCAGAGTCTCCACCAGCTCAGAGTACTCCGCCTGACAGAAGACAGCAACAGATGATCAGCTCAGGGTCAGACAGAGATTTTATACTAGATCCTGACTGGTTCAATAAATAGGTTAATATGATTGGCTGAAATGTTTTTATTTCTGTGTTGATTTAATTTCTTATTTGTATTTATTTTAAGCGTGTTTCAAGTTTAAATATTAACTTACGCGCTCTTCTGATCTGTTTTTGTGCTATGATGCCGTGCTGCCACTAGAGGGCATCTGGTGTCATTTATCATTTAAGTGAACATTATCCAGGTTTATATGAGTATCTTTGTTGGGGATACTAGTTTACCTAACATAAGATATATTCTCCTTTAGGCATCGACACACTGAACCTGGTGCTTACACGTGTGGTGTGTTATTAACTGACCTGGTGCAGGCACACGAGTGTGTAAAGGGCTTCTCCTGCGGCCACCGTCATCTCTGTGTTGTGTTTTTGCAGGACCAGCATGTCAAACACCAACTAAAGTCAAGGGGATGAGTGTTAATATATATCCAAATGAGATTTTCAAGATCTGTATTATTTTTGGACGTAATATAACTCAACCTTGAGGAAGTGACGGGTGGCGATGAAGAGAGGTGTGTCCTTCTCCTGGTTTTTGGCGCACTGTTCAGCCAGAGGAGATAAAGCCTCCAAACACAGCTGGCTGATCTCTGAACTCATCCTGAACACGAACATTAAGGAGCAGAAACTGCAGAACATGTAGATATTTTTTTCTATAACTGTCAATATGGTTGAGTCAATAAATTTAATGTATATTATCTATCAATTTGAAATGATTCAGATACTGCGGACACACACACACACAGTTCAGACAGAGGCAGAGGGAGGATACGAAGTCATTCCCAGCTCTAAGGAGAACATGAGGCTCTTGAAGAGCTCTTCGGGCAGCTGTGGGATCTTTTCTGGGAAGATCTCACAGATGAAGGTGATGAGCTTGTAGTACTGGTTACACAGAGAGGGGAACTGGAACACATAAGAGACAAGATCAGCTTCTTTTTAAAGCACACAGAGGAAATGTTGAGTCACAGATTCATCTCCTAAAATAGATCCAAGGTATGTCGTTTTACCTTGAGCAGGTCCTGAGACATGAGGGGCAGAACAATATTGACACCATAAAGAACCACGTCTGCTGCTGATACTGTCCGATTGGAGGCCGGTGTTCCCTGGTCTTGGCTTCGAAACACTTCGTCTGGAACATACAGCAGATTGAAAAGTTACGTCTCAAGCAAAAAACAAGGCTGAGGAGAAGTCTTCTACTCTTATTTTAAGGCTGACGTACCGGTGTCGCTGAAGTCGATGAACTCTTTGGAGAGCAGGTTTGTGAGCAGCTCCATGATGAGCAGCAGGTCCTGGTACTGGTCCTCCTCGGCCGTGGCGTCGCCCCGCTTCCTGCTCTGGTTGTTTTTAGAGTAGACTTGCAGCAGCGTCAGGCACGCCTCGTACAGCTTCATGGACTTTGTCTGGATGGACGGACAGTAGCGACGGTTAATGTCTTGTAAGATGCTTTTTGTGACTTCTGTAATCTAAAAAGCCAACACTTTTTGATTTGTTGTATTTTCATTTTGAACAGTTTGACAAACTTCCTTCAACAGATTTCTTTTTCGCAAGAAACATTTGCAGAATATTCCTGTAAAGTGACACATATTTAACATGCAGCAAACTCTGTCGTCTTTATATTATAGTCAAATGTACTCTAGAAAGGCCATGATCAGTAGAAGTATGTCTTCAGATTCTTTCCTTTTCTGGTTCCTTCAAACTGAAAACTTTTTTTTGCTCACTTGAGGAAAATTGTCACCTACCTCTCCCAGGTAGCAGATCTGCTTGTGAGCCACTTCCACAAACACCTCAATAATGAGGTTGATTGTCTCAGGCGTGTTGCTGTAAACCTGAGTGACAAAAGCAAAAGTCCAGAATTAGAGTGGATTTGTATTCTTTATTGATACTTTACAGATAACGTTATCACGATATTTTTGACCAAATACCTTGATATCGATATTGCAACAATACTGTAGAGATGACTATTGGTATTTACACTGAGATTTTTGATAAACAGCCATCAGTAATGTGGATATAATAAACAGCTAGATGTCACTTTACTGTAATGCAGCCTTTAAAACCAGGACAACATTTATGCAGCATTACGATAGTCAAACGTATAAATATTACGCACTCGCTACAGTTATATAAAGGCTTTTATATATTAGTTTATATACTTAAAGATAGTTTGCTTTATGAATTACTTACTGTAATATATACATATATATATATATATATATATATATATATATATACACATCTAACCTCTAAAGTTAGAGCCCCACAAGATCAACAACATACATCCCCACCATACTCTTACCTCCATGAGGCCGATGCAGCTGGACAGGAAGTCCATGAGAAAGGAGAAGAGCGAGGCCACGTTGTCGATCTGTGTCGCCTCGGCGATGCCGCACAGCGCCTCCAATGTAGCGACGATTTCCCGTTTGACGGCCTCCTCCTGGCTGATCTGTGCGAAGTTCTCCTGGTTGATGAGGTTGAGGAAACGCTGCTGGAGAGGGTGCAACACCTGAACGAAGAGAAACAAGGAGTTTCAGGGAGGTTCTCCACATCAGCATCATCATCAGCACTTAATCACAAGTTCGAGTAGTTTCATCTTTTACATTTTTTTTTTTGAGTACGGGGTCACTTCTGTGCATCAGTCCAACCATGGTCCAACCCTACACTAAAATGTTGTCTTTCTTCTCATTAAATGGGACCGTTTTCATTTTTTTTCGTGTCCTCTGAACTGTAAAACTTCTCTGGTACGACAGAAAAAAATAAACACATTACGTTCAAAATGACAACTCTTCTATCTTTTGAAACAGTTAAAAATATAACACTTATTTTTAAACAGTTGCAAGACAGTCTTGACTGTGATAAGGTTTAAGTTTAAGACTTGTTTTATCTCGACTCAGTTAGGACAAATGCGTCAAACCAAATCGGGATTAGAGTGGAGTGTTTGATCAGTTGTTGGGTTCCTCCTCCATTAGAGCCATCCAAGTTCAGACAGAGCAGCTGTGGGAGCCAACAGCTGCCGTCTTACTCGTATACCCTCCCCATAATTACTCTGGAGTCATTGTGGCTTTGCACCCCCATTTACTACTGTCAGCCTATTAAGACAAAGACCTCCAGGATCATGACTAAGATCATGTTATACACACGGGAGAAAGACTCAACGGTGAAATATTATCGACTACATCAATCACTCCTCCTCCTTGGATCTGACTCAAGTCTGCGAGGCTCTCCAACTCTGCACACGACTAACGGGATTTTGTGGGTCAAAGCTCATGACTTGAGCGAAATGATCAATTATCGCTGTCTGTTTATTCAGTACCAGATGTGAACCAGGTAATGTAAACTGTTACCGCTGCAGGACGTTGCTCATTAAAGGACAATTCTGCTTTATTACCACCAGAAGTCTTATGTCTGTACATTTCAGAATGCATTAATATTTTGGCTGCATTAGATGGTTCAACATCCACTGAGAGACAGGATTCCCACATATTTATCACTTTGTTTTCACTGTGTATGTGCCTAAGCACCATTTTGCTACTAACGATGAAGGGGCAGTTTCATTGACAAATGAATACATTTTCAAAATTGTCATTACTTTGATAATAGCAAATTGAAACTCAAAACAATTTCTCACAGCCCAAAGTGAGGTTCAAAGAGCTTTTTTGTCTAACCAACAGTCCAAAAATTACCAATCACTGTACACCTATATGCACGCATGCACGCGCGCACACACACACACACTACCTCTGCCCAGTATTGCTGTTTGGTGTCAGAGTCCATGTGTGCGAAGCCTCCCAGGACCAGAGCCTTCATCAGAGTCCTCTGCACGGAGCTGGACAGCAGGTGGAGTGGCGGGCTGCGGCTGGCAAACTGCTTCGCCAGGTTCCACCAGCTTTCACACTGCACCACGATGTTGGCCCTGGACAGACAGAGAGGCAAGAGTTTCCTTAAGAGTCTGTGGTGTGATGTGACAGCAACATCTACTGGCACCTGTGGTTAGATGATCTTATCCAAAAAGCCTCATAACTGTCGTTCTGAATGTTTTTGGCTTAAAATGATGAAATACTTTCACTTTGAAATGAAAAGATGTGAGTGTGTGTCTGATGGCTCACTGAAATCCGTTCAAAACCGATCCAGTAGATTAAATGTCATTTGTTCAATAATTAAAGTTTGTTACATTAATCGAGTACAGGAAGGAAGGAGAAAAGAAAACACACACCTCTCCCTTTTCTCTACCAGCGTCACCAGCAGCTCCACTGTGTCGTTGGCCAGCTCAGCCTCTGAGCTCCACACAGACAGGTTATTAATCACCTTCTCCAGAAGATATCCCACAATCCACTGGGCCCCCTCTGTGTCAGCACCAAACGCTGTGCTCAGGGGCATGCTGATCTGTGGAATGGTTTATCATTATTGTGGGGAAGATATATATTACAGAGAGACATACTGCAGCATTAACTGGTAGCTTTATTGATTAAGACAATGCATCTGATGGGAAGAGAGAGATTAGAAATGTTCTGCAGAAGTTCAGGTTCTTATAAAAGCATGATGTCTTCAGATCTCTGGCTGGTGTGAAGGATCATGGGAGGTGCAGAGAGCGTCATACCTGCTCGTAGAGCTTCTCGTCCACCAGCAGGTACGTCTTCGCCCAGCGTCTGAGGAACCACATGATGTCTTTTCCCATCTGTGGGCTCAGCAGCTCTGTGAGGCTCGCTCTGGTCGCCCGGGACTCCACCTCTGACGTCCGCAAAACTGCAGACAGCAGCCTGTGACGAGAGGAGACGCAAGCCAGAGTATGTAAACTGAAATACGGGGAAAGGAAAGAAGATAATAAAAAAAACACCAGAAGACTTAAAGACAGGCGGAATGAAGTAGGTCGAGAAATTTAAAGTGATAGAGATTAGACGACACAAACACAAGGTCATGATAAGAGGAACGCAGCAGAGACAACAGAACAAAAGAGCTGAATGAGCAACCAAGACTTGACTATTAAACACAAACAATACTTTTAATATTGTTTTAGCCTTGAGATCACGACAGCCCTCATTGACTGATCATTTTATAAACCTATGAAAACAAGTTGACTTTCTCAAGACTAAAAAATACTCCGTCTGGTCCATCTAATAACTAATAATAACTGATTTCTATGTTTGAAAAGGGTTTGGCTAAACAGACATTAGCTGTGGAACATTATTCTTAAACTGTTCATTTAAAGAACTTTCTTTCAAGTTTTTACTGGTCCTTTCAGAAACACAATAAAAACCAACATAATTAATCTTTTACCGACATATTTTAAATCGTGTCTCCGTAAATACATTTCTTCAGACTGAGCGTCATCTGTAATCTACATAAATAAAGTTTGCATCTTTTATGTGGCTTTTTTCCAGACATTTGGTAGACCAAACAATTCAATCCAAAAAAAAACCATCATCACTTGTCTTACACATGTGTTTATGTAAATACCATTATATTTATTGTTACCGGGGCAAAAGTGACAACATTTCTTGATTTTGACTTCAAGCAATATTTCCTAGCCCAAAAACAAAATAATCAAACTTTTGTTGGTTGTCCATCATCTTGATTATGCTTCACACACACACACACACACACACACACACAGTATATGAAAGGCCAGAGAGACAGAGGGCTTAAAGCAGCTTATGGGCCCCCATCGCCCCAGGACAGTGCACAGTTTCACATTGTTTGCAGAAAACAAAACCACGTTGACATTTACGGAGTCGGGGTCGGCCGCTCGCTAGCATGAAACCCGATGCCATCGGCCACTCATCTCTGCAGTCCTCTGTCGTTGCTGTCGCCCTCTTACACACAAACGCATGCACGCGCACACACACGCACTATGATGAACAATCTAGAAAACACAGAGGCTCAATGACCTTCAACAGACAATATAATAATATCCCCGGCTGCTGCGATTACCTATTGTCGTCACTGTGATTATCTGCACACACACGCAGACACACACGCACACGCACACAGAAACACAAACATTTTCTCTCAAACACACAATCATCCTGTCAGGCTGCACAAAAAAATGTTTTTGTAGTTTAAGCCCATCTGGACCCCCAAAAAAATAAATAACCACAACCAGCAGAGAATTTCTAGAGCTATGATTATATACTGATGTTCAACATTCACAGTTTTATTGATTAACTCCTTCGACCTGCATTTGAGTTCCGGTGCAACGTGTCTATTTCAGAGCTGGTAACTAAAATAGAAATGCGACCTGCAGCTCTCCTGGCACCTGGTCCTTTCCTAGTTCCTAACTAGTGATAGAAGGCAGCGGCGGGGCGGCAAACACGCAGTACATGTAGGGACTGCTGGCAGGAAATAACAATTATCTTCATTACTGATTTATCAGTTTATTTATTTCATCAGTTTAATTTATTGAGTCTAGAAAACGATGAAAGCTGGGAATCACAACTTCGCTGAGTTAAAGTTGAAATATAAATCAAACTTCAAATTGACTTATTTTCTCCTGGATACTTCATAGATCAATCAACTAATGGTTTAAGCACTACAGAAAAAAAAGATCTATATACTATTTTGATGAATCAATCACCTGCCTGACTTAACAAAAAAGCAACATCCTGTAACTCTTCCTCATTTCCCTCTCCTCTCTCCTGATATAAATAAGCTTTCCTTTTCAAAAGTCCGAGTGGAACATAAAGCAAATTTGAAGGGTGTTAATTACTTAATTAAAATACAGACGCTACAACAGACGCTGCAGTAAGACGCCATCTGAGCGAGTGGCCCACAGGGATTTCTCATCTTAAAGTATTTTACATTTAACTGTCTCTCAGCTCTGAAGTGATCTGGTTAGACTCTAATTTAAAGAACTACAGTATCAAAGGTTTGGACAGTTTCTTTAAGGGAATGGGAAGGTGTGTCCAAACTACCCAGAAATCCTTATTTTTCAGGAGCATCATCTTAAAAACCAAAACAATCTATTCCAAAACATTTTATTAACCTCTCGCGTGCTTCTCACCTGATGACCGAGTCGGTGCGGTTGCAGCCCGGTATGGAGGAAGCCTTCTCCCCCGGTGAGCCCAGGATCTGCAGCGTTGTGTTGATGTCGACTTCTTGTGAGTGTTTTATGGAGAACTCCATCACCTCTGAGGGGATCAACGGCGTTTCACCCTGAGGGTCGTCTGCAAGTAAATACCCTGGAGACACACACACGCACAGTTACAGTCTGTTTGCTTTGGTCATTTAAAACGTTTCCAGATGTTCATCATAGTGGACACTCAGCTTTATAGCAGACGTTGTATCAACATTTCTTAATAGTTGTGTGTAAAAAGTGCTTTCGACCATCAAGCGGATTTGAAGAAGAAGAAGTGGTGAGACTTCATGCCTTTAACGACGCCAATTCTGAGTATATTTTATTAAATCCAACCCACAGAACTGGGTGGAGTTGACAAATAAAGTTAGTTAAATGGAATATACTTTTCTGGAGAAGTAATTTGTTGACAATATAAAAACAGGCGCATTCCAACTGTCTACAGTACTACGTGTACTATGTGTCATTTTTAAACCACGTGAAGGGAAATGGATGGAAAAGATATAATCAATTATGTTTTTTTTTTGTTAATAGAGTGTAAGATTATATTTCCCTCCAGTAACCAATTACCTGTACAAGTAATCATTTAATATATGTTAATATGTAAATACAATCCTAAATACACAGACAGGAGTGCAATCAGAAACATTAAAATGCAGAGGAGACAATCAACTCTCAAAAAACATTAATCCAGGAATCTGCAGAGATCAGACGACGACAAAATGCTCTCAGTTTTATATCCTGTTGCTGACCTGAGACCAATATAAGCCAGTGGATGTCCTCATAGAGGTCGTCCAGGACTTTGCGGTCCACTGATCCAAGGTCAGATGAGGCCATGAGGTGCTGCTGGGTCCTCTGGAGCTGACCGTGCAGCCGCGTCACCCGGTCCTCCAGCAGGCTGCAGGGGCACGACACGAGACAGACGTCAACATGGGAAATAATAAACACCAATAAACACCAATTTATTTATAATAATGCAAATCATGTACAAATTATCCAAAAATTATACTAATACTGAGATTAAACTAATTAGCTGTAGTTATTACAGCCAACTGATTTAATGCTTTTAACAAACCGAAAACAAGTGTTCAGTTCAGTTTTTTTTTTCCTGTATAGGAACAATAAACCTCATAAAAAGAATATAAAAATATAACAATGTCTGCTTTCTGGAAGTGTTGAATGGAGAAGTGACAACAGTTTACCTTGTGAGCAGGGGGATACAGTGGTCAGCAGCCACACGTCCCAACATGCCGATGCTGGATAACTGATCTGAGAACAGCTCTCTGTCATCTTCCTGCAGCTCGTTGATCTCGTCCTCATCGTGAGACGCTATGCCGTTCACCGACTGAGGGGAGTGGAGAATGGTTCAGGGTTTTAGGAAATTGTGGGAGCGAAAGTGTGAGAGAAGAAGAAGACTGAATGCAACTAAATATATTGTTTGTCAGCAAGCGGTAAAAACAAGGTTGTAACAACTGAAAAAGTCTCACCAGGTTGCGGGTGCCGTCAGGAGCAGCCAAGTGACACTGGATGTATGAGTTGAAGACCTGGACCGCCGGCTGGACGAAGCAGCCGCGAGGAAAATGCTCCTCATCCTGGACGAGCGTTAGCCAAGACTCCAGCAGCTTGTCGTAGGCCTCCATATAGACCATGTCGTCCTTATCCAGCTGAGCAAGGGAAGAGGGAAAAATAGACTGTGGATCAACTGATGGTCAGAAACTAAAACCTGCGAGCAATGTATGATTCATGTCATATGTATTCAATGTGTAGTGATATACATATAGAATCGTGTGTTAAACAGCAGCCGCTGTCATAAATCAAATGTTGTGCTCAGGCATAAAATTCATGGTTTCCTGCTAGCCAGTTTCCAGGGAAAACCCAGCGATGTGGCGAGAATTATGGATTCCACCTATAGCATCTTCTTCTTTCTAACAACTCAGGGTGTTAGTAGTAATGTGAGGAGGATCCGAGTTTCAAGAGGCGGCTGAAGGTGTTGTTACTCACCACCTCCTCCAGGGCGGCGCTGCGTCCGAAGGAGCAAGTGAGCAGCGTGAGGCAGGTGATGAAGGAGGTGAACAGGTCGCTGGGCAGTGCAGTTAAAATGCTTCGTGGAAACATGGTGATCAAGTTGGAAATGATATTAGAGATGCCAACGGCCTCGGAGTCCTCGATCTCAATCCTGGGAATGCAGATAATAAATTATGATCTAAAGATAAGATCCAATGATTCATCACCCTGCAATTCATCGACAGAGCTCCACATACTTTATGTATATATGTAAGGTACGGTGATTTATTTTAAAAAGGTCAAAATGCCTGCATGGGCTTCCAAGAGACTACTGACATAATAAAAAGGAGCAATAACATAATGAGAGTGAAAGAACAAAAATAAATATACACCTCCATACATGTCAATTCATATCAGACCAAATATAAACACAATCCTGTTCCTGTTCCAGACATTACAGCTATAAGACATAACTTACAACTATAAGGTATATGTAAGGCCTTTAATACATCAAACATAAAGCATCTTCCTATGCTGTTGGTACACATTTAGTACAAAGTGAGCTGGGTGAAACATTTTGTCTGTAAACAGCTACATTCATCACACATAGAAAATAAATCAGAGGAGAATCCTATATCTAAAAAGTGTATTTCATTTTCGACCTCTCCCAGATCGCACAGGTAACACATTCTCAATTTTGGTTTACACACAATCTCTTCTGACCATTTTCTGTTGCTAATTTTCAAATAGCGTTGTTTTAATTCGACCAACACTACAAGATAATTTATGACTAAATATAAATTGAATTGAATACCTGCCTTGCCAAATAGTTTTGTAAGCTCCCTCGTCCAAGAATAATTCCAATAGAAAATTGGTTTGGTAAGCCTGTTATCAGGCATGTGGATTAATCTATTCCACAAAAAAACAACAACACGTCACTACAATGAGACACTGTTGGGAGAATCAGAGTGAGAAATTAACAGCGGCCAAAATGAAAACACAGCACAGTAAGTACAGAGTTCAGTCAACAGTGACAATGTCATGTGAATATTAAGATCCATCTGCCACTGTCATTACGTTCAGTGGTAAAAATTTATTTCCTTTTCTTGACAGAGCAGATTAATGTAAGTTCCAACTGCCTCTTTTCCATTTCCAATTCAAACCCATGCTTTGGCCTGAGAAAGGACTGTTTCCACTCTCCAGGGTGAGGCTGAGGCTAAACAAGGGTCACTTTCCAGTTTACCCGCTAGTGACTGAGGTTTGGAAACAGGCATGAAAATTGATCCTTAACCAAAACTCGTGGGCAAGTTGACCCCTGAGCAGTTTTCCACAGCTGCATCTGAGGTTATTTTTATGGTATTTCTGCCTCATAGTACAGCGCATAGTAGTACAAGATGGGAGGGGCTGTAATTATGCTTCTCCTTTTAAAAAGCCTTTTATCATTGGCGCATGAAGTGACAGGTCTGGACATGCTAAAATAATATTTGGCTCACATGTGGAATTTGGAAACCAGATATGACAATGGATCATCCAGACAAATCACACCACAGCGCCTCCACAATCATAATGAAGCCATTGTGAACATGGGGTGTGTAGAAATATGGACGCCGCTTCTCCACTTCCTACCGCTACGCAAAAGTGAAGCCAAAGTATCTTGTTTCTGGGCGCTGCCATCTTGCTTGTGTGATGTCATGTGGAGTCAGAGTCTGTGCGGTCGAGTCGGGTGCCTGGCGGAGGTTTGAGAGAGGCTGTCACAGCTGTCAATCATGACGTCTCACTGCCTTTTTTATTTCACCAAATAACTAATTGAAAAACAAACTGATCAGAAAAAAAACAAGCACAGTGTGAGAAGAACGACCTAAAAGCATCTTTGGAAAAAATGTATTTGTCTCATCCGCTAACATGGAGGGGGCGGGATTTACGACCTGTACTGCACTCAGCCACCAGGGGGCGATCAAGATGTTTTGGCTTCATTGAACATTGTGGATCTTATATTGCCACTAACGAGAGCAACATGTCACAGTACTTCATCAGGCATGCTAATTGCTATGAGTTTGCACCATGAACGTATTATAGAGGTAGATACGGTGCTGCTGCAGTTTTCCCCAGTGGCTCCTCGAGGTATTGCAGCAAAAAAATCCCCCTACGAGGGAGAGGGAGCTGATGTCATTTTAAGGATTTTAACGAGGTAATTGAACTTTTTATTGGAAACATAAATATTTGATCCAAACTGTGATTGAAAGTATTTTTATGACTTAAAACATGTCTGAACAGGATGTTAAAAATGTCACTCTTAAGCATGTGACATTAACACACCATAACAGTCAAAAAGAAGATTGAAATTCAGGCCTGCGTCATTACTCTTAATTAAAATCACAATTCTGACTCATTCCTCTGTGCAGTTTCTCTGTATCTGAAACAAACCACGGTCTCTGAATTTCTCAGAAAAGATGTGTCAACAAATGACTAGACGTCATTACACCATGTGACAAACTGTGAGCAGGTAGAGGATCAGAAATGAAAACAAACCGAGTGTGTGTGTGTGAGGGAGACGGAAGAGGAGCACTGGAGAGAAAAAAAAAAAAGCTTCAGAGGAACAACAAGAACGAGACAGCATGTCAGGATCATGAAAACCAGGCTGGAGAGAAAATATCTAAAGGATTTACAGATTAACAGACATGATTTATCCTGAACTTGTGTTTTAACTGACAACACCTCTCCTTAGTCTCAGTCAGAGAGGAACACTGTGCGAGAGGCCCAGCTAACCCCTATCAGATGTAGTTAAATTGTGAACAGAACTGTTCAATCACTGCAGATTGGCCATCCCTCTCCGCATGGTTTTCCGATGAGGCAATTGGAAAAAAGCTCCAAGAATAGGTGATTACAGACAGAGCAGGAGAGGAGGGACGAGAGAGGGGGCGAGTGAGTGAGAGCCTGTGAGGGAAACAGAGAGAGAGAGAGAGAGAGAGAGAGAGAGAGAGAGAGAGAGAGAGAGAGACCCTTACTCACTGAGTCAGGAGAAAGCTGGTGTACACATTTAAGTGTGCATGTCGGTCTCAGTTATTTATACATCCGTGTACGGCCCCTTAATTCAGATCAGAACCACTTTGACAACAGACACACCCATAAATGAAGGTAAAATACTTCTGCTGCTGCTCTAACTGGACCCGGATGTCTCTCACAGCTCCCAAATACGTCACTATTTCTGTAAATGGACCTACACTTTTTTCCCTACATCACTTGGCTGCTTGTGTTTTGACAACATTAAACATTTTAGAAATGTATCTTCTTTTTTTAACTTTTTGTTGTTGTTGTTTATAACCCATTCAGTCTTGCTTGATGCGTATAGTGAGTCCATCTGTATGAGTAAAACGCTGTCAGCCGACCACGACCTGGCTTTAGTGATCTGGTAGTGGAGTGTTACTGTACCGGTAGGTAATGGAAATAAATTCAACGAAAAATGAAACTAACGTAATCACTTACATTTAGTGCATATGCTGGAAGACCATTTAAAAATCATTTAAAAACAGGGAGGTTGTGGAGCAAAGTTTAAACGGTGGAGCCACTTTGGCAAAATAGGTCAAAAATATAGACTGGGAGCATTTTATGTTTTAACTGATAAACTGATAAAATCTTAAATTGTATTCTAAGAGGAAGTCAGTGAAGGGATAATTACAAATGGGATTATTTGATCTGCTCTATTCGTTGTCGTTAAAAGCCTTGAGACAGAAGTATCTTATGTATTTATCATATGTATTTTGTTTTCCTAGAAGAAACCAGGAATTGTTACATTGTTATGTTACATTGTACATTCTGCATAACCAGATATAGCAGCATATTGGGAAGTAGTGTTGAGAATTACTGGATTATGATAACTGCATTAACCGCATTAAAACTGCTCTGTTAACAATTAATGACAGTCAAAACAGAGACGAGAGAACAACAGAGAAACTGTGACCAAACAAGCAGCACTGCTGTGACAATATTAAATGAGCCCACATGTTTGTCTCTCAACAGTCTTCTCCTGCAGAAAGTAAATCAAATACGGGAACAACTGGGGGCGAGTGGCTCTACTGCAACGAGAAAGAAGAGAGCATTTTCCTTTTCATATTGTTTGCCCGTACAGGATTTAAAGTGGCGCCTCTTTTAAAACAAGCTTTTAAGTGACGACAGCTTCGCCCTGCTGCTAAAAACAACACTGATACCTTTTCATGTATTTTCCCGAAGATCAATAGCCTCTGAAAAGCCCCCACCATAAGGCAAGCCGCATGCTCACACGACTCGTAAAGTTTCCCAGCACAAGATCACAAGCTCCATTCCTTCACATGACCTCCGCTAACAAGCATGCCACCCAAAAATCACCGACTGAAGAAGGCCTGAGCGTTCCTCTTCCTTAACGCCAGGCACCTGCCCACATCCATTCCAATCCAATACCAGTGAAAGCATGTCAGTCATGAAACGCCTCTGGTGTTACTTTTAAAATATAGCTTTGACATACATCTTTGGACCCTATTTGGTGTCGATGTTTCACGTCTGTAGTTCAGTAATGCTTGGAGCAAACCAGCTGAGTCAAGATGAAGCGTACATAGGCTTAAGACAACGGATGTGTCGCTTCTAGCCGGAAGCTCTGATTACAAACCCTGTTGTGAGATGTGGTGGAGGACAGCGATAGAAGAACGGCTGAGAGAAAGTGAGGCACTGAGAGAAATTGGCTGAGCTTTAGGGATGAAAAACGTTGGCTGCATTTATTTCCTCTGCGTCCGAGCCCAGAACACCCAGGTTCAGTACTGCTTAGTAAAGGGATTTTCAGCAAAATAAATTGAGCTTAACACTGGACTACAAGTACAATTTATTCATGTGGAAACCTATTGGCATATTGATGCATCAGTTTCTTTATGAGTAATGAAAATGCAGTGATGCTGAAACAAGGGAAGAGCTAACTTTGGACAAACACATTCAGACCACAGTTTAGGCTGTCGGGCTGAGGCTGACCACACAGGTTAACAGAGGCTCTGACTGCAGCTCCCCTAGGAATCACTACATGTTACTTACTACAAATTCATATGTTTTTTTATGTTGTTTTCATAATTCTATATTGTGATATCGATATATATTGTAATACATATTGATTCATAACTGTGATGAAACCAATTCTACGGACAAATTAAAATCAAATATTGCCATAACAGTTAATTAATATACCTTAATGGCCTTTTTTAGAGGATGCAGTTTGTGGTGCTGTCGACAGACGTGAATGAATATCCTGACACACGTTTCTAATATTTCATCCACTCTATTTATAATCTGTTTACAATCTATTTCCATATGACTGGAAAAACACTTCTCAGAATATAAGCGCATACGATCCAACAGCATCAGATGCTCCAGCCTCCAACACAACCTGAAAGGGTCCGACACGAACTGAACATAATAACCTTGATGACGGAGGGCTGTTGTATTATAAGTTGCATTTCTTTTAGTTACGCTGTCATATCTCACATTCCTACATAATAATACTTTTTTTGTTGATGCCTCGCTCCTGCTTGTAATTTATGAGCAGAAATCAATAATCCAGTTACCAGATGGGCCTCTATCCCACTAAACATACTAGATTATTAAAATGGATGGATTAGTTTTAAGATTGTAGTAAGAGTTATGCTGAGTGGGTTTTAATAGGATTAAGGTTCATTAAATACAGCAGCATTTCGAGCTGGAATTGAAACAGTCCCCATTAAATTCATCATCAGGGTCAGGCAGCTCTATATTAGATTAGATGAGGACTATTAAATGAGTATAGAATTGATAATTTAATAATTTAAACATACACATATAGTTTTTACCAGGGTTTCAGTTGTTGCTAGTGTTACTTTTTCCCTTCCTGATTGAAAACAAGTCTGTGAGAAGAATATAGACTTAATGTGATCCACTTGCACATACATTTGGTTTTAGAGGAAACAGAGAAACACAAGTTCCTGGTTAACTATTTGTTACTAGAGGACAGGACATTCTCTCTCTGCCTGTGGCCCCCAGTTTCCCCATAGAGCATGCAGATGCTAGAATCAGAGGCCATTAAAAACACAGACTTAACAAGCAATTACTTCCTGTAACCAAAGCAGAAATGGCACAATGCAGTATGAGTCACTCTCCTGCTGACGTTTGCCTCCATCACTTGTTGAGTCTCTGAATTTAAGAGACATAAAATCCTTGAGATACTGTACTGCAGGAAGATAAACAGAGCCTGTAACCAGTGTAACATGCAATATATATATAGCTGACATGGACAGCAGACTGTGGGAGAAAGCATTAAACTCGCATTAAATCGTACAAAAAGTCATCTTTCTCATACAAAGTTGCAGCCCTTGTTACAAAATCCAAAATATAAGTTGTCTCTAAGATTTAAAATCATTTTGTTATGAATCTGCTTCTATTTCTATATAAATCTTTTGTGTGATGTATATAAATTTAATAAATAAAAATCAATAAAAGGATAATGACTTTGATAAGTGCCTCAAAATTACACCTCATCAAAAGAGAAGGAGTCCCTAATATTAAGTTAATTTAGTCCTTCATGTGATTTATGTGCGGGGGATGTTTTGTGTTTTAATACATCCCTACACAATAACGTTCATTTAGCAACGGCAAAGCTAATTTAGTGTAGTGCAGTGGGTGTGTAATCGCCCCTGAAACCCTGGGGAGCTGTTTCTAAAGCCTCACCTGTCTGTCTAGTGGAAATGACTTAAAGGTTCTGCAGATTATCTCTTATAAGACTTTGTTGGATAATAGCTAGTATAAAATGAAACGCTTTGAAAACAATTCTCTATTGATACATTTAAAAAATCTAACTTAAGCTAATATGAGGCTTCGGCAGTCTGAGCTTTTGTGGGAGTGTTATTCTGAACTACAGCGGTAGATATTAACACAAAAAGTCAATTTTGTACTAAAAAGAGTAGCTTTGAAAGACCCCCGCTGATTTGACTAAGCGGACAGCCCTGCATTAGGACAACACAGGGGGCTGCGTTGGTGGGGCTTCAGGTGCCAGTGACACAATGAAATCAGCCCGGTTTGTAATATGTCCATTTCTTCGAAGGCTTTTCAGGCACAGCAGTTTACTTTTCCTGCAGCAATTAATTTTTCTTTCATTGTGACGATCGGCAGGTAAACGCCAGAAATCCACTGTTCATATTACAAAGTAATCCAAATTCTCCTCAGTCTAAACAGGTGGGGTCTCAGGTCTGTATGTCATTATGTCCAATGCCCGAGTGGATCTGAACAGACCTGAGTCTATGTGGCATCAGCTCTGATTATGCTTTACGTCGCAGTCAATCAGAGGAGAATGTGACAAATAAATACAAACTTATTTTAGGAAAATCAGTCACCTTTAGCTGCTTATATGTTATAAATCTGTTATAAACATATGTTATAAAAAATGGCAACGAGCAACCAGCGATTGCCGTGCTGTCTTGTGAGTGGCTATTTTGGTCAGATGACCCAGCATTTTGTGTGTGTGTGTGTGTTTGCAATTGGACTAGCATTGTTCAAATGAATGAAAGCTACGTTTTCACATAATCTCACATTTCACAGAAAAATACCCGTAAGAGATACACTGGCTCATATTGCAACGTCTGATACAGACTGGATTTGTTTTCCAGCACAGCGACACACTGACCCGTTGATCATGCTGAGTAGACCCTCCACCAGGTGGGCCAGGTAGGAGATCTGAGCACTCTCGTCGGGGAAGACGGGCCCGTGCATGGAGGCCAGCTGGGCCAGACACTGCAGGGAATCCTGGGCCATGTCAGAGTCCTCCCGAATCTTCCTGTGTACCTGGAAGAGATGAAAAGAAAAAATTTGTGTTCTTTTCTCTTGTGTTTATAAAGTATGAAAGAGGATTACTTTAGTACTTGGAATAAAAGAGCACTGTTGGTGATAAGTGCACTGGAAAAGAACAGATGCTCTAAAAAGTGAAGAGACCGGCGGTCGCTTTACAATTCACTGAACAAACACAGGCAGGTTCAGTCTTGTCTCCTTGTGCACCTGCAACATAACGGGAAAAAAGTCGGAGCTTTCCGCAATTCTATTTCTATTCAGAAAAGAGACATCTGACAACAAGGTTGTTTAAACTTGTCTCCTTCGCACCTCTGTGCCAAAACCATCAGATTTAGGTTTTTTTTCTCATTACGGCCCATGGACACATGCTCCAATTATGACTCAGATCAATTAAATTATTCTTCATCTTCTGCCTTGAGTCCAACTGAAATCACATTTAGTCTTTAGAAAAATATCAAATATTTTCTTCTGAGCCCGCTGGAGGGGCGTGTGTCGGTGTCTGTGCTTGATTGACAGCAGCGGGCGGACTGAGCTCTGGTGGCACTGGCAGAGCAACAAGAGACAAAATAAATAAACTTCTGCTGCAGCCTACATATCATGGGCAGACAGTGTTTTGTTAAAAAGTAAGGACCACACAGGCGTCTAAACGGACCAAAGTGACATTTGCAGGAATGTTTGACCATGTCCTGTTTAAAGCGCCGCAGCTGAACAGCTCAGTGCACTTCTCCCCGGTCAATGTTTGTTTGGCGGCTCGTTCAACAAGCTGAGGTGCAGAACTTGCTGTCTGTTCCGCCTATGATCAACAACCACAATTGAGATTTGATTGGTTGTTTCAAAATAAGGTGTTTATCCACATGGACAGATAAGAATAATCCTTCCATCATAAGGTCAAAAAAAATCTAAAATACACATTTCTTCCCTTTTTTTCTTAAACATAGGGCATGTGCTTTACAGAGCTTTATTGGGCACTGAAAAAGACATCCTCTAAACACAGTGTGGGGAGGGAATTTAATCTAGAAATGTTGATTTTGTCCTGATGTGTCATTAAAATGAAACTTCCAAGAATACAAGTTTGAAATAGAAAAGTCACAGGCCAAGAAGGGAAAAGGTGAACCTGCCTCATCCTCCTGTCACCACTTTCAAAAACAGACCCTCTGATAACAGGCAGGATAAATACTCACTGGTGAAACCCACCGCCCAGCAAGCTGAGGCGGAGCAAAATGGCGAATTGATTCTCAACACGTCTGTCTTCAGATACTGTGACCCCGGTTCTCAAACAAACAGTCGCTGAGCTCGTCTTAGCGCGCAGGCAGCCTCAATCAAACCCGAAGAGGAAAGATCCGACTCCTGATGGGAATCTGCTAGATTCAATCTCATCTCAGTTCTGAGCAGCCGTTCGCTTGTGGGATTTTGGGGTTTGTCGATGCTGAGCCGTCACACTCTGACAAGGGAAGAGGCATTGTTGGTTTCAATTGTGCATGCAGACCCAGGCAGACACACGCATACAGCAAGGTAGCAGCAGTAATAGCGCTGCGAGTCATCACAGCCTCTCAGCAACATGTGTTTCCACTGACTGTACTATGCGGACGTCTGGAGCTCAACTGCTTTCCTCCTGTGAGCTGTGGCTCTCTTCTCAGCCACTCCGAGCTCTTTCCCTCTTCCTTCTACTCCCGTTTCTCGAACTGTCATCCTCTTAAATCCAGAGTAAATGCTTCTTCGGTGGCTCTACAAACTATGCCAGCGCATGGCTCCATTGCAGAAGCAATCAAACTTTCAGCCTCCTTCTCTTCGATGGTTCTTCCTCCTCCTTTCAAATCCTTGCCCCTTCTCACTTCCTCCCCCCACAAAATTCTTTCTCCCTGCCTCTCCCCACTCCTCTTCCCTCTTCTCTCTCTGTCTGCTCTCCAGCTGGAGTGCCTGGTTGGTCGTATGCCACACTGCTGCCTGAGAAGAGATCTCAGATGCTAACGTAGCGTAGCCACTGTAGTCCTTCGGTGCTGCTGCTGCCCTCTTCCAGAGCGTGAAGTCATCCTCTGGAAGCGCTCGGCGAGAGGAGGGGTGATGGTGGTGGTGGAAGGGGTGGAGGGAGGGAGGGAGTAAAGGAGGGGTAGGGGGGTGGGGGGTGCCGCGTGAGTGAGTGAGAGAGAAAAGAGAGAAGGAGGGGTGGGAGAGGCAGCGCAAGGCCAAAGGATTGAACAGTGCAAGCTCTGAAAAAGCAGCTGCACTAGCGAATGATCCATGCGATGCCAGTAATGTCAGTCGCCTTGAGTCTGACTATAGTTAGAGACACACAACGCATGTGTGTGTGTGTGTGTGTCTGAGTGAGTGTTAGGGGAGTGGGATGGATGGAAGGAGAGAGAACAAGATACAACAATATGAAACATTCTGAGAATGCAGATTGGATGACAGCCCATTTTGCACACTGATTGATCAATGGATTTGGTATCAGCAAAGCATTAGTTGCTGTTGTTTGTTCCATTGTCACAGTTGCTAATTTAGTGCTTGTTACGTTTGCTTTGGCAGTGGACTGTACTTTATGCCACTAAAGTGCTCCCAGGCTGAGGGGGAGTGAATAAAAACGGAGTAGGGTTGGGCATTTGATACCGATACAATGTCTCAGTTCACTGCTGGCATTTGTTTGGGGGGGTTATTTTACTTGTCCTACTTTTTAAACAAAATCTTTAAAACAGCCAAAGGTCTCCAATGTTAAATACCACTGACTTTGCTGAAATAGAAATTTTTTCAAATGGCCAAAATTATGATATAAAACAGAAACTGTCCAATCAAGTAGTTTGAAACTAAGCAAGCATTTAATGTTAGCGCTCAGTCAAAGGGTTCAGTTTCAATAACTAGTCCTATTTTGGATTTGTTCTCCGGTTGGCAAAATACCCAGAATCAGTTAGCGCTAAGGCAAAGACCAATGTACCAAACATTCAAGCAGCAGGTTACTGTCTTTTGATTTTTTTTTTCAGCAGAAGTTGATTTCGTCGGTTTAAAACGCCAAACATTATCAGCAGCAAATCAAATCAGCTGCTTATTTCCTTAAATTCTATAAGTAACCGTCTAAAATGTCACGATGCCCTCTGGTAATAAACTCAGTCAAAGGTTGTTCCGCTCTATGATTACAAGTTTAAGTTGATCAACAAAACCAAGCGGTGAACGTTCTCTGCTCAAAACCGTTTAACTGATCGTTTCATATTAATTTCAGGAGCAGAATCTCCCCATTTCACTTTTATGTACGTATGAATAATTTAAGATGAATGATGAACTTAATAGTTCTGCATCAACGTGCCCAGTATTAGTAGCAAATAGGTCATAAACATTTCATGTTACATTGCTTATCTAATAATAAATCAAAGGAGGGTTCTGATTCAATAAAATGCTATTTACCTACAGACAAATATTGGTTGATATCAAAGAAGTATCAGGATTCAATACGCAGCCTCGTTGAGGAGAAGGAATATAAATAGGAAGAAAATAAAGGGAGATCGATAATGAGGGAGAGAACCGCCGACGAGAACAGGAGAGATGAAAAATGAGATATAATAAAAGACAACGAAGGGATTGAGAAAGAACAGGTGGACTGTGAGGAGAGTAGAGGAAGGAGGATGATGAGGAAGATGAGAGAGCCAGAGGGAGGGAGGGAGACAGAGAGACAGAGAGAGAGAGAGAGGGGAGGGGGGAGGCAGAGAGCGGCAGGGAGAATGAGGAATGATATTTATAGAAGGAGACAAAGCCTGGTGCCTGTTTCCTCGGGGGGCTCAGAGGCTCATCTTTCTGGGGTTTTTTTTTTCAAATCAACACTGTGCTTCCAACTTATTGTCTTTCGTTCACTCTTTTCCGCCATCACTCTCCCTCTCTGTCGCTCAGATTGGGTTACAGTGTGCCTGCAGGCCGGGTCAGAAGAGAACCAGCCTCTGCTGCTGCCTCATCAGTCCCTGCACTCCACACTGATTGTGTTTATTAGGCAAACACACAATGCTTTAATGCATGTGTGTGTGTGTGTGTGCGTGCACGCTCTTGTACTTCTATCTTTGTGAGGACTAGATAGCTTTATATTTCATAATATTTTACAGTTTTGGGAAATTCCAGTGAGAGTAATGGTGCTTAATCACATTACAGTTGTTGCAAAAAATGCTTCAATACTGCCATAAAGTCGACCAACTTACTGATTTTTCATCACTGCCCACAATGTGCTGAAACAACCAGACACGTTAGAGGAAAAGCTACCTCAGTATCAACAGCATAACATACATACATACATAGCATCTCACTCGGTTGACACATTACTATAGTTTCACACTATATACTGTGAAGGTTGAGACTTTGGCTTTGGGGTTATGGTTATTTGGGTTAGGGGTGGATATGTACTCGATGCAACATGTGATCAAGCTGTAACTGTGTCCTCGTTCTTGAAGTGACAGTGGGAAGGTCCGCCGTGTCTCGTCGTTGACTAGAACATTATTCTGTGCTGTATCACTGTTGGTCGACCAGTGAGCCGGAGCTTTTGCAGTATCTTTGCTACACGTGTTAATTAAACAGCTTGTTTCACGTCGTCTTCACTTTCAACAATATTTACCTGTGTAATGTCTCTGTAGTGTGTATGCACATTGTCCATTTGAGTGTGTGTGTGTGTGTGTGTGTGTGTGTGTAGGTGGGTTTCTTTGGAGTGGGGATGTGCACTGCGATCACGAGTGCGTTAAAGGACAGAAGAGGAGTGGGTTTATCTTGAAAGAGGCCAACAATCGCAGAGGTCTTCTTCCTTTGCAATCTCCCCCAGTTAATTTATTCCTCTCTCACTGTCTTGAAAATTGCATCCTCCTTTCATTCTCTCTCTAAATTGTATTTCTCTGTTCCATCTTTTTTTTCCTGTATCTCCCTCGTTAAATTATATGTCCTTTTCTATTTCTGCGCTTCTTGTTTCATTTTCACCTTGATTTCTCTTTCAAGTCTCCTTTCTTTCACTCTCTACCCATCTCTTGTCCTTCCCCTCGTCCCTCCCTCGCTCCCTCCCTCCGTCCATCTTTAATCACTCCTTCTTTGAATCTCAGAGCTGTCACTGTCACCAGCTGAAGTGGAAAACAGATGAAACCTTGGGGGCCAGAATGACACTTGGTGGATTGCCAAAATGGCTGCTACACGCTGTATAATTACTGAGCTGATTCCTACAATATGTGCTCATCTTGCCAGTCAGAGGTGAAACGCTGGCATCAGGCCTGGTTGGGACTGATAGCTGTTAATTATGATCTGACTCATATGTTATCACATCACATCTCAATGCGATCGTCGTCAGTGAACTCGCAGACTGAGCCTGAAGATCTTGGTAATGTTGATCATGTTTGAGCTATCATTCCAACATCTGGGCGGTTAAAGGCCATTGGCTATTCAAAAACTAATCACCACCGCCCAATCATTGGCCAGGTACAGTGGAGAGAGTGCTGGCTTAATTGTTGATTTTTTTGTTATCCTGCTAATTGAAGGACAATTCTAGTTTATTATTTTTATGATGATGGTTATGATAATGTGTTTGGTGATATTTGTGGACACAGCAACATCGCTACACCACCCAGGTTGCCTAGAGATTAAGACGCTGAGCACAAACTGCAACCGCAGTCATTCTCCATCTTTTTCTCCTACTCATTTAATAAAGGCAATAAAATGCCCTAAAAAAACAATTAAGCATCAAAAACACATTCCTACAACAAAACGCGACCACTGCTCATATCAGATATCAGAAAAAAAACTTTAGTTGAAGGTCCAACGAGAAGTGATCGCATCTGCATGCTTGTAATAATCTCTAAATCAGTTTGTAGACAATGATGGATGTTTACTACAAATAATTATGACGTCATAATATCACTGTTCATATTTGCCTTCTCATCTTTGAGGTTTGTTTTATCGCATTTGTCTTATCGTCCGACTTCTTGAGTTTCTTTTCCCGTCAAATTTCTCTTTTTTTTAATGTCCCCGTGCTTCCAGATCTAAGCAGTCCAACGGTTTTTATCACTGATGGGACAGCAGCTTCCTGTGAGTACTGGAGGTACTTAATGGGAGAGTGACAGACACCCACCCACAAAGGGACTGAGACTCCCCAGAGCCCCTCAACAGGGTGATGGAAATGTGTGTGTGTGTGTGTATGATGGGTGAGTTACTGTGGTTGTTAACAGGGGCCCCTAATCCTGGGGCCGGGCTCTAATCCTGCCACTGGTCGGTTGTGGACTGTGACCCTGATGGCGCGTGTCTCTGTGCACCCTCTTCACAAACACATACACACAAAGACACACACACACAGGCCAGCACAGCACAGCTGAAGAGACACAGCAGCTGAGACAGCAGAAGAGCCCATTAAATTAAATAAACACACACACACACTGCATGGAAACACAGGTACAACATAGATCCATGCAGAGCATACACACAAGCACATACAGTTAAGACTGTCACACTCCCGCAGAGACAGATACGTGCCAACACACACGAAAATGCACACAACACACACACACACAGACACACACAGACAGCTGACTGTGCCACTGCAGCCTTACAATAACAAACAGTTGAGCTACTAGAAATGCCAGAGCAAGAGAGACTGGAGGCCTGAAAACTGAAACCAACACAAACCACATCGTGCAGATTCCAGCAGCAACGAGAACCGACCGAAAAATGGCAGAGATTTTTATTCATGCCAAACTGCCTGGATTGGCCAATCAAATCCTTGATTAGGCTTCTGTGCTTTGTATATCAGACCTCTGATTACATTTGCTGCTTGAAGCCAATTGCAGTTATTGGTGATTGCTTTGTGAATTCAGTCACAACAATCAGACAGACTCAGGCTCACATTTATAACACCGATGAGTGATAATTATCAGGCAAAAGCTGCAAATAAGCATGTGCAGACTGCATGACAAAACACAATTACTGTTTCAGTAAGTCAAATGTAATCAAAGTGGCACTTAATCAAAGCAGAAACTCCGTTGGATTTTGTTCATCTTTTCTTCAGCTTCGCTTTGGTCATTTTCACTTTAATCCAGTCGGAGTGCATGAAGCAGATAACAGCAACAGAGTCCAACAGCAACAGAGACACCTGAGGAGCATTTTCCCACAGAGAAACAGCACCAGCTCTGATCTGTGAGACAAACCACAGCAGATAGCTGTGGGAGCCAGTGCAGAAAGTCAGCCAACAAGCCACATTTAGCCAAAAAAAAATAAAAATAATATTTGAATGAATATTATTTTTATTGTGCGAGTTCATATTTCCACAAAGAAAAGGCTCTCTCCAACGCTGGTCTAATTCAAACACAGAAGATAACGAGGTGTATTACAGCACTTTAACATGTAAAAATACCTTCAAGTTAAAACTTTTTTTTTTTTTTTTTAAAGTCGTGGCGCAATAACAGAGACAAAAACCAGAGCTTCTGTCAAACATGATGAGCACGAACATAAAAACTACTTCTACTACTAATGATAAGAAACACCAGTAAGTTACAGCCTCCCTAACTTAATCGCAAAATTAAGTGGAAAAGCAAAGAGCTGGATTGTAGGCAGTAGTCAAACAAGCTCCACACACTGTGGGAAAGTGACACTGTCACTGACAGCAACACAAAGTATCAATCTGCACCACTGAAGTACAAAGAGTGATTTACAATACATATAGTGATTAACAGGACTTTGTTTTGCCTCTCAGAGTCTCAGTTAAGCCTTACAAAAACGCATTTAGCAGTGAACATGTGGGCTGCAGCAGTATTTGGTAGCAGAAGATGAAGAAGAGCCCTGACACATCAAGACAATGTTACAGACTACAGCCAACAGCAAGCCAAGCGCTGAAATGTTTTTACTGTGTGTTCTGTACATGCACCAGAGGATATAAGTATTAAGTAATTTACATGACAGTCTCGTCATGTACTTGGTAGATAAATTGACTGTGATTTTTGCTTTGGTTGTGGAAATAAATAAATAAATAAATAAAAATAAAAATAAAAAAAACCTGACAAGCCATGCAGTAGTTTCACATAGCTGACCAGCCAGTCACACAACTCTCAACATGCTGAATCAACCTGATAAAGGCTGACTAGAGATCAGCAGAGCTAAATGTTGTCCAACTGTTGGTGTCAGGGCCCAGACAGATAAAGTTAGTGGAGCCGGAAGTGATTAAGCAGTCAGTTTAAAGAAAGAGTCCTCACGCTTTTTGGCAAAAGGAATATGAGAAATGGAGCAGTTAATCATATTTGACAGACATGCCGGAGGTAGTGAAGCACACTATTTGGTAGTAAACATGACCCAAAGCGATGAATGTGTGTAGAGTAGACAGGTTGAAGACAGGTGGGTTGGTGTGATAGTGGAGCAGGTAAGCGGTAGGTGAAGGTCGAGGCAGTAGGCAGCTGAAAGTAGTGGAGCAGTATCAGACGCTGGCATAGATGCAGAATGGAAGAAGAGCTGACCGCTTTGTTCCACACGTCTCTTCAACGCCGTTTACTTAGCCAGCGTGGGCCGCCTCTTTAAACACACAAGTCACTGAGCAAAAATACACATTTACTTCACCGGGCGGTCCTCTGAACAGTAACACAATAACACGACCCCACTGCAAAGCGCCCATAAATCTATTTAATGGTGCGTCCAAGAAACCCACAAAACCAGGAAAAACTTAGATGCGCCAAAAAAGATGAGGTCAAGTGAGATTTCTTTGCACAACATGAAAAGGCAAACTGTCTCTATTTGTTTATCATAAATAAACCACTGGCTAGAGGTCAGTGGGAAAAAAAAACTGCAGAAGCAGTAAGGGGAAAGCAGGACATAAGAAATCTCTAATGGAAAAGTATGAAACAGAAAACGTCTGAGCATCGACCTCCGTGACAGAAGGATGTGGATGAACGGAGACATACGTACAGCACATCAGGAAACAAGGCGTCTGCAGGTTTCCTTTACCTTCAGATTTTATTTTGTAAAAAAAATAAAAAAAAAAAAAAATTTGAAAATTCAAAATTGCCCAACAAGAAAAGCACAACCTCGAAAAGCTGAACACTTTTTAATTCTAAAAAAGAGCACGTAAACTACGAGAAGACACATTAAAGACGGACGAGACACTTACGGTGAAGAAGAGGTCCATGACGCGGGTGTCTAGCAGCGCTTCCCTCCAGGTCTCCGTCGGCTTCAGCGTGACGTTCTGCGTGGCCTCGAACATGGCGATGTAGTGGCGCCCCAGTGACCCGCTGCCAGTTAAGGCCAACAACAGCATGAGAAGGAGGAGGAGGAGGAGGAAGATGAGGAGGAGCGCCACACACAAAAACACCAGCTCCTGTCACTACGCTCCCTCTCAGTGGGTATTTTGGTCTCTTTGGTTTCTTGTGGCTAGCAGCAAAAACTTGTTAGTCACTTGTTAACTAACTCACCCTCTCATTACCCCTGTGAATCTTTATTGTGCAAAAGCTTTTTTTTTTTTATTACTATGTTTCTCTTTCCCTCCCCTCCTTGGTTGCTGTGTTTTATTGTCTTCCCTTTCTTCTCTTTCTCCCTCGTCAGCTCTTCATCAGCCACAATTTTCACCCACAAAGAACCTCTTGCCTTCTTTCTCACCGTCACAGCCACTTTTTCCCCTTCTCCTCCTTCCTGTTTTCTCTTTTTTTCTTCCCTCCAACTTTTCCAGTCTTTACCCTCTTGTTCACCTCTCTTCCTACCAGCACTCCTCTCCTTTGCACACTCAGATTTCTCTTCTTCTGCTTCCTCAAGACCTCAAACACACAAGACCCGCTCTCACCGCAGCCGACTGAGACTCTGCGCTGCTCTGCCTCTTAGTCCACTCTACTACAAGATGTCCTCGAGACTCCTTACTGCCCTGAAACACTCCCTCTCCCTCCTCAGCCAATCACGGCTCACTTTGTCTCTACTTCTGAAGGTTTTCCAAGACCAAAGCAACTTAACACATACATTCCACACTTAAAACTTCGATTACACACTTCACTCTTTTGTCTATCAACACACCCTTTCTCCTCTTGACCACTTCCCAAATCTGTCATTACTCTAACAAGATGCTGTCTCTCTTCCCACACAACACAAAACTTTATCTAAACCCACAGCACACACACACACACACACACACACACACTCACTCTCTCTCTCTCTTCTAAGAGCTAGAAAGACTTTTTCATCTTAATAAAACAGCCCTTTTCTTCTTTGTCTCTTCTAAGTCTCTTTCTTTACACCCGACACTTTCTCTCTTATTTGAGACTTTCTCTACACCCACAAGAAGCGTTTTTACAAACCCACAACACACACACACATTGTCCCTACGCAGCCACAACACTTCCCGTCATTCAGTACTTCTTCACACACTCACAACATGCTCTTTCCTTGGCTCATCAAGAATCGTTCTATTTTCTTTCCCTCCTCAGCTGCTCAACAAAACAAACTCTCAGGGCATATTACAAACCCGAGGCATACTTTCCCTTCATTCATCATGACCTTTTAACCCCTTTTAATTCCTGTTCAGCAGCGTTTTCATTCTTATTCCACACTGTCTGACAGTAACATATACAGCGTTTTGTACCGGGTTGAAGTTACAATATGATTTTTGCACTGAGTGAGATATTCAAACTACGGCTGCATGTAACAATTTTTTTTTTATTATTATCAATAAACCTGCGTCTGACCGTAGTATAAAGCAGCTAGTTTTCACAATAGAGAAACATTTCTGACATAAACTATTGATGGATTTGTCATTTTATTTTACATTCAATAACTACTGAATTACAATTCAGAGTTTCAGCTCTAATTCAAATTCAAAAATCCAATATTTTTTATGGCTGCACGTTTGGAAACTTTGAAATAAAGATAAAGTGCTGTGGTTTTCAACACTGTTTGGCTGCATGGAATGCATTTGTTATGACTGACAACATGTGGCTCAGTGGAATATGAACGATTATATTTATATTATGCTTTCTATCCAGGATATTGAATATAGGACCATTCTTATACAAATACCACCAGTAATAATCTTGTTGTTGGTTTGTGATGGTTATGGTTCAATATAATATATTCTGCATGTGTTGATTTGCAGTTTGCTTGCTTGTAAAAAAATAAAAAAATAAAAATCACAATCTCATTCTCTCTGTCTTCCATTACCCACACGAAACGGTATCACTATCCTGCGGATCGGTGACAGCAGAGAGGGGAAACTTCCAGAGGAATGTTCGATCAAAGCCAAACAGCGGCAGAGGCCGGCGAGGTCACGCATTCCTCCGACACCAGCCCACAGTCACTCCCCGTGCACACACCCCACAACAACACACCACAGGACACTTTTCGGCACAAAAGTTGGCACCTGTCTAAGGGTCTGTGTGTGTGTGTGTGTGTGTGTGTGTCCGTTCAATGCGTGGCTTTCAGGCCTTGTTAAAAATAGTCGTGGTGAGGCAGAAGACCTCTGACTGAACTTTTCTGAGGAGAGACAGAATGAGAAGGAGAGAGTAAGAATGCTGCACAATGACTAAGTTTCTGTATTTTTCTTAAAATATATTTTCTTTTTTCTCCATTTACTTGCTTTTAAGTACTCTCTATAATTTTTGTGAACTGAATCAAATCCCTGCATGTTAAGCATTCAAACCATTGGTTAAAAAAAAAACAAAAAAAAACAGGCAGGAAAGATACAAGAGGGAATAATGCAACATGAGGGCAGATAGGGAAATAAGGGAAGTAAAAGAGCGAGCCTGCAGCCTGCAGACAGAGGCCGTCTCCTTTGGGAGAGACCACCTTGGTGACAGAGGTTGTACAAACCCTCCTAAAAGATCATATGACTGAGAGAAAACTCACAAGAGACTTCAGGAATGAGAGCTACACGATGACATCCGCAGCCAGACAGAGACGTTAAATGACAATAAAATGATGCAAACCCTTGAAATTAGGGGATTAAAAGGGAGAGTTTCATCAAAACGCATTAAAGAATGATTCAAACCTTTCGGATAAAACTAAGAGCGGAAAATAAAACCAAATTCATCATTAAAGACATTTTCAAATTTTCTACTTGACTGGTTTTATTTTTCCAAAAGCTTAGAGCACAAAGAAAGCGTATTATCTCCGAGGCTCTTTAAATACGACTATTCAGGCCTTGAGTTTAGATAATAGAATTTCAAACATTTAATGACGTGAAACATGTTTACTTGTGTATCATTTAGAAGATAAGATGACATTTAGCATTAAAGTGACAGGACATTGTTATAAAATGTTGGCAAAAGCTGGCAAATTTATAAAACATAGATTCCAAATGTGACAACATGTATGTAATAAAATAGATCTGGTGTGTTTCTGTCTGGTAATTATTCCTCTTATTCATAAGTTATAACTCATATGCTTTAACATCACTAGTTCTGTTACTTTACGTACTGCCCTGAAAACAAATCACATGATCTAAAATTAAAGTTTACACTACTTCTCCTGGTTGTCATGCGGCTTCATTTTAAGCTGTATGCATTTGTGTGTGTGTGTGTGTGTGTGTGCAGTATACATGCTTCCAGGATGAGTAATGTACGCGGAGTGACTAGGACATGTGGCTGTGGTTTGGTGGGTTTTTAAAAGACATCACCTGCTACTATCTCAACCCTTCCAGCGAGCTCAAGAATAACTAATGTGACACGTCAATTTTCCACTGGAGCGACATGACAGGCTGACAGATAAACAGACACACAAGAAACACAAACACATTTAACTGACCTAATAAACAGCAAATCACTGACCACAAGAGTTTAAATCAAACACGAGAGAAGAGATTCACACACACACCCTCAGTTCTCACACGCAGCTGCCAAATTTGCAAGACGCATAGACACATGAAGACATGCTGTAATGCCATAATTAACACCAGCCACCAGTCGAATGCCAACAAAACTGCTACTGGTAGGTTTGTCTGATCCACCAATCACCTTTCAAGAGAAATCAAGGACCATTTCAGGTTTAATTTCCTGCCTGGACTCGAGACATTTTGACGACAGACTTCTTTTAACTTGCCATCTCTTAGTAACCGACACTGTGCTGCCATCCGGTATTTATGGTTTTTGCATGTGAGCCTTAGCCCAGGTGGTGTGCATCGGCATACGGCTCTCCACTTCAAAGCGCGAGGGAACATAGCTGCAATAAAAGAAGTCATCATTCTTTCCCTCGCGGGTTGTAATTCAGCATGCGTTGCTATGCGTAAACTAACCACATGACTGCAGGACAGCAAACGAGAGGAGCTGAGTTATGTTGACCACAGAACCAAACAAAATATATATCAACTGCAAAAATGTTCATCTTGTCATTTTTGCGGGTTTGTTCATTTTGGTACGGTATGCTACCAATTAAACGTTTCTGAAAAAATATGTGCTCAGCGCCAGCACAGATTTGATTTGTGTTACAAACGAAACGACAGAACAAGTGTGTTTGCACCACGTTTTAGTTCCATATTTGCAGACTATTTTTCTATGCATGCAATGCAGATTTACATGTTTTAATGTATTTTTCCAGCTGTTTATGGTCGCTATTGGTTTCTATTAATTTTTGTACAGTAAATACAATCAATTAGACTTTTGAGACTTGGTAAGTCTTTTGCATTTCTGCTCTTTTTCACCTCTGTCTGGTCCTTATTTTTCTTTCTAGAGAAATTGTGTTGGCTGCGTTTTGTTCACCTCCATATTGAGGACAATAATTATATATTTCTACCAATAAACAATGCGTCACAAAATGTTTCCGGATTGATGCAGGGTAATTCAATTTGATTTGAGAAGTCTGCACTATGTTACCCCAAAACAAGACTTGAGGTTAACTGATTAAAGTCCAAAAGATTCCTGGAGCAGCAGAAAAAACTGAAACAAAGAAGCCTGCTTTGCAAACTGTAATGAAAAGTACACGTGATAATTAGTAAATGAGCTAAATCATGCAATACCACTGGTATCGTCCTTCAAGCCACTTGACTAGATTACAACTAATCTAATTTGAATTCACACTTCACATTCCCAGCTCCACGTTGGCATTGTCTTTTGAAAGCACTTAACAGATCTATCTTTAAATAACCAACAGCAGCACTATCTCGGTAATCTGAACATTTTGCAAGCCTGGATGACCTCCGTGTCTGAGGGTCGTGGATTAGCGAGCTTCTCCTGTATCGTCTATTCATTACGGCTGATCCTTACTGAGGATGGTCCTGCTGCACTGGAAGACTCGCTGAGCGTCTGCCAGCAGCCGTGCGAAGAGCGCAGCGCTATGCTAAGGCGCGTGGTAGGGTTTAAGTGATATATCCTGCCTTAAGTCTCCCCTGCAGCCTCGCCATGTGAAATAACAGTCCAGGAATACCTCCTCGCAGGCTCAACCATCCCACACCCACCTACCCACCCACCCATGGCCCATTCCCTTCAAGTGTTTAGCCCTCATCTGTTTAGATAGCAGTTGTCAATAATTCTGCCTCTACTGAATTGATTATTATGCTTATTAACGGTTGTAGGAAGAGAAATGACACTGGAAGGGGAAATTAATAATTTGGCAAATATTAGTATAATACATAATTAACTGTTTTCATTTCAAATGACAATCTGTAAGATTCATGCTTTGTTTTTGTTTTTTTGTCTGTTGTTCTTCACTGTATTTGAATTAAATGAAATCAAGAGCTCCCAAACAGTTTTTAGTGCAGCAAAACTGCAGAAAAAGAACATACGTCATAGATAACTCACACAGCTCAGAAAATACATGCGCTATATTACCCATACTTCAACACTCCCCTCAGTCTTTGTTTAGACAGCAGTAGTTGAAGATCCTCCATACAGGTCAGGGCTAAGGCAAACAACCAGCATCAGCTTACACACTCCTAATCCTAACCTTAACCTGAGGGCCACAATGCCTATAAATTGACCTCTGAAAGGCTAATGAGAATGCTGAGCCAGGACAAGAATAACTCCTCATAAGGATGTTGGGGGTAATTATTGCCCAGAACCTGAAGCTGCTGGTTAAATATATAAGAAAAAATCCAACAGAAGTCCACTTTCTTATGACAAACGTTTATATGTCAACAAAGAGATAAAGAGATTAAGTGCATCAGTGAAAGAGGCGGGGAACGCCATGCTTTAATTTGAAACAACCTGCGTTTTGTGAGCTGATATACCGTGAAAATCGACACATTCCTTCCTGGTGAAGAAAAGAACAGAGTTGACTATTATAGTAACAGATTAGATTCCCACAGATGTCAAAAGACATCTAAAAAAAACAAAACATAAAATGGATCCAAACATGTTGGTAAATGCAGCAGCATTGAGGCAACAGGACGGATGGAGGAGGGATGATCTGTCTGTCAGCTCAGACAGCCATTTACAGCACCTGACTGCCGCCGCAGCCTCGAGGCCCCGACCGCGACCCTGGCCGGAGTCAAGCACTGTGCCGAGTGACACGGTGTCGTACAGACGCTGGGGAGCGCGCCTCCACCAGATGACACCAGAGCTGAAGTGCTGAGGTTCAGGCGGCGGTGAGGACAGATGACACGCATGCCGCTCGGTTCGTCTAAGGGAGTGAGGGTGTTTTAAAAAGGCTCTTTGAGCTGGTTGAGGAGTGTGTGTTGGTGCGTAAAAGGTGACGGCTGTCAGCCACGCAATTAAGAAGAGGCCCCCTGACACCCATACTGGCATACGATCGCATCGCATCACAGGCACAGGCCTGTTGTGACACTTGCAGACAGGCGGCTACACTCGTTCAGGCTCGTTCCCAGCGGTCTTCATCAATCTGTTCTCCTTTTCAACAACAGCCCAGACACTAAGTCTTTGCATACATGCACGTGCACACAGAATGTCAAAGAGAACAGCACTTCATTTGAGAATTTATACACCATTTCTATGGCCTGAGACGGTCCGTTCAACATTCGTGACAACTCCATCATCAATAAACCAGAGAAGCACAGATCTATTTGGATGTGTCTACTTATGAATCATCTGGCTACTTTTGCTTCATAGTCATTTACATTTATTTAATGATTTTTCTGTGAAACAAGCTAAATGCTACCATGCTAATTAGCACTAAACACAAAGTACAGCTGAGGTTGATGAGCATTTCTTTAGTTTTACAGGTATTTGGTTAAAAAAAAACTGAAACTGCTGTATACACCAATTCACATACATTACTAAAACAAATTTAAACTGCCGTCTAAAAATTGACTGCAATATCTACACACACACACACACACACACACACATACACTGAGGACTTTAAAGAGCATCTTTGTGAACACACACATATCGAACTGAGAGTGCCAGGCATACCAAGGGGTGCCTCGACAAGCCAAAACCAAGGGTGGTGGGCTGCTGGAATGATACGGGGATGGACAAACAGACACCTCTTTGAAAGTGATACATGGCCCTGGCTGGCAGCAAGCGCCACTCCAGATCCCCTCAGACAGGAGGAGAGGATGCCAGGCTGGTTGGGATTTAGGCTGTAATGAGCCTGGAGGCACACACATGTACGGCCACTCACACACACGTACACACGCGTGCGCGCACACACACACACACACACACACTCAAACACACGCCGTGTGCCTAAGTTCGCTCAACAATGCGGCCAACTGCGAAGATAACATGGAAGTGTGCACAAGAGATGAACTACAAAGCAAAACTGATGAACAGATATGCATTCCTGGGTATCGCATATTTGTAGAGCCACACACACATATACTTTGTATGCTAAGATACAAACGCAAACACACACACGAACACACTTGTGAAGACATTCCACTGACTAGCATGACCCTCTTCTTTCAACCTAATACAGCTCGGCCACATTTTCGAATTGAGGAGGACGATTAAAGGATATATTTTGTAATAATTATTTGAAAAGCAGCAATCTAAAGTAAAATCTTAATTTCACTGTAGGTTATTTCCCTCTAAGTACGTCCAAGAATAATTCCTCCAGTAGACACGGACACGGTTCTACTGGATTTAACTTAAAATAAAAAAAAGTAAATAAATAAAATAAAAATTAAAGTAAATATGTTCAAATATTAAAGTTACATATTGGGTTGACTAAACTGCTCATCTGACTGCTTTTCAGTGCTTATCTTTTGGGACTCTGTTGTAAAGTTATGCCCAGTGATGACAACATCAGATTTTATTACTGTAAAATGTTAAATTTTGTCAAAACCAATAGAAGTGATGGTAAAAACAAAGCATAAGACCACTTTGGTGCCTGAATTTGATTTTGTGGTTAGAAAATATGACTCATATGAATATGAACATCTAATATTCGCTAATGGAAAATGCCAAGCAAAGACAAAAATGTCAGTAACTATTAGAGTTATTTTTTCCCACTGACTCAATCCATTTAAAAAGCAAAACCCTCAAATTTGTGTTCCTGTGCTTTCCAGGAATGATGTAACGATGTCAGACAAAAAAAAAGGATATGATTAGGCGGCAGGAAGTTCCAGCTGAGGACCTGGTTGGCCAAAGCCAGGTAGCGTTGGAAGACGGAGGACATCTGAGCGTTGAGGTTTTCTCTGCGGCTGAACTCCTGCAGAACCTCCATGGTCAACATGAAGATCTGACGCAGGCCCTCCTCCTAAACAACGAGTCATAGAAGAACAGAAGGATGGATGAATTCAGCGTCACATAACAGAGAAAAACAAACAAAACTGCTGGACAACATGTAAGAACACACAAACCTGGAAAATACGCTTGCAGCTGCCGTGAAACTCCATGCTGAGGCCGATGCTGCTGGTCTTACTGGAGCTGGAGAACTCACTGAGCAGAGCGGTCAGGATGGAGCAGGCCAGTGTTTGCTGCAGACAGGTGAAAGGTTATACTTGAGTATCATCGGCCACAAACTAGAAAGTAGAGAGTTAATGTGAGAGGACTAGCACTGTGTCCTGTAGCCATGCAGACACATCCAGTTTTTGGGAAAAAAAATACCTACACCTACAAATAAAAATAAAACACCTACAACCCGTATGGATCTATGATCGCTGGTATAAAGGAAAACACACCATATGGATCTATGATCGCTGGTATAAAGGAAAACACACCATGGATAGAACAGATTTCTTAAAAAGATCAAGGATAAACTGAGCTGACTGCTGACTGAAATCATCAAAGAACCATAATTACATGTGTTACTCCTCTATTAGATTACAAGACTGCTTTAATGGTTCCTACATGTGATTATTTACCTTCTGATTATTCCCCATTTATTTATTAAAATTAAAAAAAATAATAATAATTCAATTTACAAGCATATAAAAACAGAAAAGCTTGAAGCTTGAAAGAATTTTAAGGAAACTCGTGCGTACTATTATGTAATTTAATGAAATTACTATATGCTTGTATGAATGTATTTTGTTCACTGATGGATGAGGCAGGGATTAGCCTGGGACCGGAAAGCCAAACCAATCAGTTTAAAGGGGCTTAAAGTTAGAAAATTTCAGTCAAAACAAACACTAAACCAGGTGACTTCATTAATACATTCCTCCTGTCTGGTTTCATGTGTCTTAATCAGCTGTATGAAACCAGCACACTCAGGACTCGGTTAACCTTTTCTGCAACAACCTAATGACGTAGTGCCACCTACTGGACTAAAAAGAGAATTCCAATTTGTTTATTAAAACAGAGCAGCACTATACCAATATATGTTTGTAGATGTGAGTCAAGCATACAGTAAGTTTAGTGTTTGTGTAGCATATTTACAACTGTATTTATTATGTAACTGTAAGAACAAGCCTGAGTAATTAGAGTCTTTGTTTTGGATGCAAGATTTACTGTAATAAGCACAATGTACAATTTTTAATAAAAATTTTAATACTTTCTATTTATTCTTCTATGTTGCATTTACGTACAAAGTTTCCCACCTACATTTTTGTTTTAAACAGTAGGAAAGTAGAAAATAAATCTTATTTACTTCCTGAAAATCTCAATATTCAGTCTGTGTTAAAGGATGGAAATGTAAACGCACACATTTTTACTAAGATAAGATGTCACTTGATTTACCTGAACGATGATTGATTAGTTGCAACTAATCAAATCAAAAGGACACTAAAGCAGTAACCCACGCTAGGTTTTTAACCAACGGTGGATGTCATTTACCAACACTTTCCTTTTGTGAAAGCAGTTTCGTCGAAAGTTATTTTGAACGTGAGGTGTGTTGCCTTTTCTTAATGCAAGAGCCACATATACAAAGACGCTGTGTTCTGACATTGTAGTGGATACGTTGATGACCACTGTAACTAACATGAATCGATTAAAGGAAATGAAAAACTGTAAAATTGTAGATCCAGTAAAAGCTACATCTATAATTCAGGCATGACTTTCTCACCACAGTGGGGTTCCCGCTGCTGAGGAGCTGTCCGACCTCGTGAAAGATGCTTTTACAGTTGATAGATTTGTCTAGAGAGCCCCGCTTCACGATGACCGCCACGGCTAACAGGATCTGCTCACGGACGTACTTCTGCAGACTGCGAGGAAACAGGGAATTGGTTGGTCATTTAATCGATGCTCTGATTCCAAAATAAAAACTTGCAGTGAGCTCAACGGACGCCAGGCTCAGTGTCCCGGCTCTAGGACACTGAACACTGGTCACCACAGGGATGGAGAATAGTAAGAAAAACACAGTGAAATAGGAGTGTTGTTTCTGAGGGTGCAATCACAGCTGCGGGCTGTTTTCTTTGGCCTCTATCACATGTCAGAGTTCACTTTATTGCATTTTTGTGTTTTAAAATCACACTGTAATCAAACAGAAGTTAACTGAAATCTTTGTTTTTGTAACCAGGTCAGAGACGTTGACAGATTAGTCAGAGCTTAATATGTCAACTCATTCTGTACATAAAAGCCTGTATTCTTGGATCAAAAATGTGTTCAATCGTTCTTACTTGGGTCTCTGTAGAACGTAGGTGAGGAGGAATGCCCGAAGTGACTCGATGCTGGTCTTCTCCAGCAAGATCCACTCACGCACCACAGCCTCCATGATGGCTGTGGCTGCCTGGAACAGCACATAATCCACCTTACTGGTCTCTGGAGGGGGAGAAATATAAGGGGGACAGATAAATGGCACAATATCATCATATTTATATTATTTTGCAGTAAATCTCACACGTTGAGTTTACAGACGTGAATTTAAAACCAAGGAATCACCGAAACGCGGTTTAAGTTGAAGTTTGCTACCGCAGACGGCCTGTTGATATGCGAGCGGGCGTCTGAGCCTCTGAGCCGGCTGAGTGCAGCTTTATGGCGCTTTTAACTGCAAGTAAACGCAATTAAAAACTAACCAATCAAGTGAAGATTGAGTTTAGTTTATCTCGCTACTCAAACTCTCTTTAACTCACTCTTTTGTAGACCGGTCAAATAATCTGCTACATAAACGTCAATAACATTAAACAAACGTCCAACCTTAAGACTGTAATCTACCACAAATCTGTTTAGAGACTTGCTCAACTAATGCAAGCACATTAGCTGTAACAAGAAGGCTATGCTGCTGGAGTCGAAACCTTGTACTAGTTGTAGGCAAATATTTGCCCATTGGACACATCTGGAAGGTATTTTTGCCCCCAACAAAAGCTGAAGTTTTCCCTTTTTTGCCCTTACATTCACAACGCGCATCACACAGGTACACAACATCATTTGGCCGATCTGATCTGATCTGAACAGATTTGCGTCAATAACAGCACTTTGCTTCAACCATTAATGAAGCAGACTGCAGTTTAACGTGTTGTGGATGAGAGTTCAATCCTTGTTTCATGTGCGTTCATCTTTATGAGTCATTTCTTACCAAACGATTAACATCAGCTGCTGTCACTTAATGGGAATTATGACATCAGCCCTTAGATCCTACCCTCAATTGTACTCTTGAATTAATTAAAAGCATTAGAAACATGTTGGGATGTCAGCCCCACGATAAACCATGTTTGAACCTAATTGTTCCTTTACTAGTTATGATGCTCTTTTCTTTAATAAACACATGGCTTTGCATTCAGTTGACTCCAGGACCATAGAACCATAATATTAAATTAAATAAAAAAAAAAAAACCATAACCATGACCTGACACAGCATATCTTTACACAATACGTCTATTTTATTTCATCACTGTATGCTGTGACTGAACACGTCCTGTGTGGGAATCAGGTCATGTGATTGACAAGCTCATTAAGGTGTTCACGTTATAGTTTTAATAATGAGTAAGGTAATACATTTATTTTATAGCATTTTATTACAAATAAACTCAGTGTTGCGTCAGTCAGTCAGTGCATCTGTTCAGACGGATATCGGACAGACGACTGGAGAACGTGGCTGAAACACGTCCAGGATGCAGGTGGATTATTAGAGTCTGTTTTAACCATTTAGAGGCTGACATACAGGATCAGGTTGAGGCATTGGTGTGGTCTAAAAGTCTAAACTGGGAATCCTGGAAAAGGTTACAGAGGGTCACAACACATAACCAACACGCGGGTCTGGATCTCATGGCGTGTAGAGACTAATGTTAACCTCCACTTAGCTTAGATCAAATGAGAATATATTGTCTCTGTAGGTTTATGATAATAACATCAGTGTCTGAAGCTCAGATTGGATGAAAACACTTATGTTGGACAGATGAAAATGTAATTGTTTTCCTCTCACTGAACAATAACTTCGTGTGCCCCCAACTTTGCGGTCCGCAGCATGCTTGTCAGTCTTCCCTGGAAGAATAAATGTTTCTAAAAACCATCAAGGTTAAAAATACGCTGTACAGGCTTAATAATTAAGTCAATTGTTACCCAAGATGTGCTTGCAGATGGCAAAAGGGGATTTGGACTTCCTGAAGGAGAGGAATACGTGCTCAGCATGCTGTCTCTGTTCTGTGCTGACCATGGACGGCGGTGCCTGGAAAAACAAACACAGAAACTAAATGACCATTTATACACAAGGTTCAGTACTTACAGGACTCACTCGGTCCTGATTGGGTTCCAAAACCTCCAGAAATCGAGAGTTTTTATTTGTGATTTTAAAAGATTTTCTCTGTTGGGTGATGTTACTTTAGTTATCACAGTGCAGAATGACAACACTGCACGTATGAGGCATAGGTTTATGTTGTTTTTTTCATATCAGCAACAAGGTTGACACGACGCAAGCTACAAAACGAAACAAAAATTCTCAAGATTTCCTTTTGTTTTTCTCCACACTGATGAGTTTCACATGATACATGATACAGCAGCCATGAATGCTTAGAAAAGAAATTAAGCTTCTGAATAAAAAAGGTGCCCGTAGTGCACAATGTCTCTTGGAAGCACCACGACGTGTAAAAAATAAAAAAGACTTTCCTATTGACATGCATATTTAGTGAGTTTTTATGATACAAGACACTATACGGCACTCACATTTACTACTTGTGTTGTCAAGTCAGGAAATCCAAATGGGACACAAAACCATCAAAATCAACTCTGATTGGTTAATTAAAAGCCAATCATAGAGCTGAACCATCCTGGGAAAGGAGGCACTATGAGTGGTTTGCTAAAATTAGAGACTGTACAGTATGTACGGTGAGTGTGTAGCGAACATTCAGTCTGAGGATTGATTTCATCAAAGCCAACGGGATTATCGCCATCACACACCAATAACAGAAACCCTTCAATAATAACAAGAGTCATTAACAGCGAGGAAGCACAACACACACACACACACACACACACACACACTCATGTACTAAGGGGCGTCGCCATGATACGGCTCAACAGGAAAGTCACATTCCAGGCCTAATTGCAGTGAAAGCAGCTCTGCAGCAGAGGAAAGAAAGACCCTTTTATCTGAGGGTGCGCGCGCGCGCGCACACACACAAGCACGCGCACGCACACACACACACACACACACACACACACCTAGGATGGAGACAGCAGACACACACCGAGGACCACGTCATACTAGAATATCAGAATTAAGGACTGATGATCAATAAATAAAACCCATTTTAAAACTGCACTAATATATATTTTCATATTAAGAGTCTTTCAGCTCGTTGTTTTTGGTTCACATCTGCCTCGTTTCCGGCCATTCAGCCATGATCATTCCCTCTCATATCACAAATCAATAAACGAGAATGAACACTGGATTTACAGGAGACATTTTATGCTTTTTATAATATCTGTTATTTATACACTGTTATGATGTTGTTTATCTTTGTTAAACCTGCGTAGAAATGCTCCCTCCAAAATAAAAGCTTGCAAAGATATTCCAGCAGAGCCACAGAATAAAGAGATGGACTTCTGTTAAATTCAGCCAACAATAGACAAATCCTAATGCTGCTCTGTGTCTGTTTGCTGATATATTTAACGGCACTGCCCCCAAACTGGGAAGAAGATTACAGGTAATCCAGGTTTAAGAAAAGTCTTAAATTAGGATTATTAATTTAATGTTTATCTGCCCATCAGGAATATCTGCATTACATATTCTGATTACTAAAACTACAACATTAGGCCAGAAAAACAGCTACAAATCAGCACTAAGAGCAATATGCAAGTGTATGCGTGCAACAGGTAATGATAGAAGTAATTACAGAAAGCAGCCACGAGATGATGAAACAACCTTTTACTAAATCTGATAATGTCTGGTTGTTTTTCTTTGGCCTGGTGACGATTAAGTCAGATACACAGAGCCGTCCTGTTACTACGTTTGTGCGATTAAACCTCAGATTTTCTTTGCTGCACATAATCAAACTTTTTTCTTTTTTTTTAGGACCGTTTGTGATTTTTATGACGATTCATTAAGAAATCCTGAAATCAATATCACAATATGTGAAACAAGCATCCGTTCAGAACATGTGTGGAGTATGTAAAGCAGTACATATGAAACACAGTAAATCATCTACTATACACACAGAGGGAAACTCTTAGTGTAAAACCATAACAAAGGAAAAGCAACATGGCAGGAAGCATTAACAGGCTGTATGTTACACAGAGTGGTGACCTGCACATGGACAGAGGTCAGTGAACATATCACAGGAGGCAGAGACACACAGCTGATGGAAAGCAGTGTTAGGAGAGGTAAAGGATAAGCTACAGCTACAGGCGGGGTGGGGTGAATAAACAGCGTGGAAAGCAACAGAGCCGAGATGCGCCAACTGTGTCCAAACACACACACACACACACACACACACACACACACAGAGAGAGAGACAGAGAGACAGATAAAACTTAACGTGACGCTACGTCGTCGGCTGAAAGCACCGAGACACGAACCGCTTTAGTTTGTGGGGAAACGGGGCTACATTAGCTAGTCTGTGAGTGAGCGGACGTGGGTGCTGACATGTTGGGGTGATAGGAGGCTTTTTGCGGGATGGAGACAGACAGACAGGGCGCTGCGCCACGCATCGCTCACACACCGTTCAAAAAAACACATAAAAAACAACAAAACCCGCGAGAGTCCCGCCAACTGCTAAAGTCCACGCGAGACACGGGTGGGGTACATTTACCGAGTCCGCCGTGGATATAAAAACAACGCTCTATTTCCTCACCATTAAAACTTTGGCAGCGCTTTCCAGCTGTGTGATCACTTCTGGTGCACCGACCGCCGCCATCATCGTCCCTCTCCAATGACGCGCCATGCGCTCTGCATTGTGGGATTACAGCGCGGCTCCCCGGCGCGGTTTTTATCTATTTACAAAGGAAGGACCGCAACAAGTCTCATATTATAGCAGAAAAGACAGGGAAAGGTCAGGCAAACACTCAAATAAAGGCCAATGCAAAACTGTAACACTAAAATAATAATATATGTATAAATGCACACATAGCATAATTATTATAATACAAGTCCGTCTTATAGTTATATAATTATACAACCATGTTGGAGGAAGGGAGTGGGCTGGAAATATCTATCTATCTATCTATCTATCTATCTATCTATCTATCTATCTATCTATATATATATATATATATATATATATATATATATATATATATGCAAAAAAAATAAATAAACATATATATATATATATATATGTAAGCAAAAAAGGGACAATGCAGATTAGGTAAAAAGATTGTGGAGTAGCTCAATTTGATCAAATAAATACAAAAACAAAAAACAATTTTTGATTTGACACCTGAACACCACGAATGTGAAAAAGCAGAGAAACAAGTAATTAAAAGAGATGGATATGTTTGAAATATTGTATAGAAACTATTTCAAGTGGTTGAAAAAATGATGAAGAAATGGTCACAATAGTCAAGTGTAAAGCATAAATGGTTTAAATAATATCAGTCAGTTTAATGAATACATTTTAAACATGACCGGTGGTGCTGATGAAGGGGTAGTTGAGTTCATCTACAGAATGTTTGCTTGACCTTTTCCTGTCTTTAGACCTACAATTTTGAATTTTCAGTTTTTTAATAATAAAATCAAGATTTAGCCAGCAACAACTTCAGAGTAAGATTTCTTAGGTTTAGTATTATCATTTTTTAAAACAAACAAAAGAGAAGTCATCATAGTCTGAAATTTGAAATTCCTGAACCTTTATCATTTCTATTAATTCATACTGTGTTACTTATGTTCATGTTACTTACACTATGTATCATTACAGTATGTTCTGTACTGAAAACACGTTGTCCCTGCTATGCTTTAGAAGTAGCATTATTCATATTAATATATATGTAAAAACATCTTATAATACCTAATATTATGAAGTCACACAGAAAATGCAAAAAAAAATTAGACATGAAAAGGACGGGGTAACTGATTTCAGGTGGATTTAGACTGCAGAGGCCCTCCACACATATGTAATTATTCCTCACATAACTATTAATTTACATAGTGTACAGTAGATGTTTGCCCAAGAGTCCGATTTTATTAGAAAGAAAAATTCAGATGCAATATGTGACCTTAATCTCAAGCTTTGACAAGCCTAAAAATGTTTAAAAATGATCATAAAGCAACTGTGTCCCCTTTAGTTCACACATCAAATGTTACTGATATAAAGCAAGAGTCCAGGTTGGTTAATTTAATTTATACATACATTTTACACACAAAGACCGTGACAGCATTTATACAAATTCTCAGTTCATACATAAATGTAAAAAAAGAGATAGCTGTCCACATTACATCATCTATAATACTGCGTAGACATGGATGTTTGAACTTAAGCACAGGGGAAGATGGGGGAAAAAAGGGAAAAAAAAAGATACAAAAAAATATGTATATCTGTATAAATATAAATTCAAGAGTAACAGAATTGTATCATACATTAAGGAGCACTGAAGAAGCTCCTTGGAGTAAAAATGAAAAGGATACACAAGTAAGTCTCGTGAAGAAATCAGATGGGAGGACATCAAGTCAGTAAAAGATTGTCAGTCACCACTTTCCAACTTTAAAAAACAGAAAACAAAAACACATCTGGGAAACACCTCACACACTTTGTGGCACTCACACACTCTGCAGAGCGCTGCGGCTCTTGTTATAAAGCTTTTTTTTCTTCTTCTTTTTATTTATTTATTTATTTTTTTAAAAGGAGCAGTTCGTCCTGGTTGAAGTGAATAGGCAACGAGGTTTAGAAGAGTGGAAGGACGTCTTTTCAGACATCTGGACCGGCTGACAGAAAACTGGATGGGGATGAGTGAAAGAGCAACACCAGCCTGCTTTAGCAATCTCAGCAAGGCACTTAATATCTGATGCATCCAGTGGTGCTGCTCAGTGGAGAACTAGTGTCACTGGGCAGCTTGCAGGCGTCATTGGCTGTATTTACGTATAGAACCCTGTAACATTTTTGGTTTGCTTTTTTGTATCCATGCAGTAAATCTATCAATATATGATTGGAAATTTAAAATTCGAATGATCCACTCATAATAATGGCTAGTAAGCAATGTAATCAATTGAAACATGAGCTGTCACATTGTGAGTGGTGAAAACCTTGTTTGTGTTTTCTTAAAATACTGTGTTGCAAGCAGAAATATATTATGTTATGGAAAGATAGCAACAAAATAGTGTTTGCTTTGTAAAAAATGTATTTGGAGATAATCAATCACAACAGTCTGTGATGGCTGGAGGTGTTATTGATCATTGTGATCACATTCCCTCATTCTCTGCCTCGTCTATTTCTACTGAAGTTCCTGAGTACAATAATATGAAGTTTGTTTGGTGCATGTAAATACAGTCAGGTGTGCTCTATCCACTTCCCCAGATCAAGAGTAATCAAATATAAAAGGAGGTCTGTGAAAAAAGGAGATAATAAGAAGGCAATCTTTAAGATTGTGCTGCTCACTTTAGAACACAAGGCACATTTACAGTAAAAAAAACAAAAACCTTTCAATACATTGTCAAGCAAAAAAAAAACCAAAAAAACATCTGTAACAAATCTGATCCATACATCATCATCCTGCCAGTTATGCATCAAAGAATAATAAAGTTCTGACTTCTTTCCCAGTCATTAAGTCTAATTCAGAATACTGTTGGAAGAGTTTGGTATAAATCGACCAAACTGCTCAGTTCGACACAGAGAGAGCACTTTTGTGTTTGCTGATTGTCAATAAGCGAGAAGATATTGAATGATCGTGTTGAGAGCTCCATTACAGAACATGGCACAGGACTGTCGTAAAAAGGACAGAGTTAAAACAACAATCAAACTTGTGGTCATTTCGGTTAAATAAAAGAAAAAATGTACCAAACACCTACTCTTTGTTTGTGGTTTTGTAAAATAAAGAAAGCTATTCGTTCTCTTTTTCAAACTACGGTTCCTGAAGCCGACCTGCTTTGCTCCTCTTCTATGTCTTAAGTCCCGTCTACTCCGCTCTAACTCTTTCTGAACCAGAAACTTTTGCAGCCTCCTCCTCTTGCATTCAGGACCAGCCTGGCTGCAGGAGGTGAAGAGTCTGCCATCGATGTTCTGCAAACACTTATCATCATCATCATCATCATCATCTCTCTTGTTGCCCATTATCTTTTGCGACACACACTCCAACATTCAACACAAAAAAAAGGCACACAGCTCATTACTTTCAAAACACAAGCACACTTGGCAATTAAGCTTCTTTAAGCCATGACAAAACAGGTACACATGTAGTAACAATCATAATAATAATGTAAATAATATTAACCACAATAATAAGCAGCATGTTGTAACTGAAAAGAGAAAAAAAAAGTATATATAAACATAAACCAATACATTTGTACATGGCAAAAATGATAAGTGTTTAGAAAACTATATATAATGTATTTTTTTGTATTGCACTTAGTCATAATATCACATGTTTGGCTGTTGTGAGAACATGTTGCTTTGTGTTTCATGACATGCCTCCAGAAGAGAGAGGACAGGTAATATAATGCTTTAGTTACGATTCCACTGTGGGGACTGATCTTTGCAGGATAGCGGTGCATCTTAGTGAATGTGTGTGTGTGAGCACTGATTCTCAGTTAGAAACCAACTCATTCCTATCTGACCTATCGGAAGGGTTTAGGCTGGTCCGAGGTTAGCTCTGATTTCTATTAACTGGGCTTTTTATTCATAGATTTGATGTGTCGAACAAGGTTTTTTCACCTGATCAAAACACAGCTGGCTGCATGGTCAGGTTTATGGTGAAATTTCTAGCTTCTAGCAAAGTTTTTAATTAATTTTATAGACTGATCCAAAAAAACAGACTTTTTGTGTCTTTGAAATGGTGGGTCAGTATGTAGAATCAGTAACAGGAAGTATATGGTTGACACAATATCTGTAGCAGCAGCCTCTAAATGAAAAAGGATCATAACCAAATTTGGCAGGAGGCTGCTGTGAGTATAGAAGATAAACCAATAGAAAATATCTGGTTTTGTTCATATGCTTCTAATGTTTGAACTTTGATCTGCTGCAAATGCAGAAATTTAAAGTGAGTATACAGAAATAAACACAATTTTAAAAAACGAACGGAATGCCGCTTAAAGGGACACTAAAACACTATTTCTAAACCTCTGAGCCAAAAAACATCAATATGTGGACACTGAAATCTACCTGCAGAGACCAATGCCTTTTTCACCCTTTATGACTGACACCAGCCGTACTGAATGAGTGTGCGTAAGTGTGTGCACGTGCATGCATGTGTTTTTTTTTTGTTTTTGTTTTTTTGTAGCTTATTTCGCAGCAGCTGTGAAAGCGGTGTGTTGCTTATTCAGTCCCCCTCCTGCGCGTCAAAGAGTAAATCGGTTACACTCTTTATGTTGCCGTGTCCAATATTTGAGTGTAAAGCAGCACAGGTCCGATAGGAAGTCACCGTTGAGGTGTTTCAGTTGTCCGTAAGACTGAGGGTGGAAGGAATGGGATGCAAAGAAACCGCTGGAAAAACCAGAAGCAGTTCTCGACATCCTTACGTTCTCAAGGATATTAACAATCTCCTTTCAGCCTGTGCAGTTTCTGAGTCTCGCTCTCATTACCGCATATGTTTCACCCTTGATGCAGCCACACACATACAGAATGTGGTTTCTTGGTCCCAGGTGAGGGGGAGACTTACATTTGAAGTCACTGTGGACACACAGTAGATTCCACAAGGTGGCGATGTTCATCAATCCTGCTCCTGCAACGTAATCACACACAATCACAACGTATCACGCATACTTCTACACACAGACACACACAGAAGAAGAGCAGCGGTAGATAGGAGGGTCGACTCAGGAGGCCTGTCTGTCTGCCGCTCTAGACATAGACCGGCTCACATCCCTCTCCCTGCTCTCCCTCCTCTTCATCGTCCTCTTCCTCCTCCTCCTCCTCTTCTTCCTCTTCCTCCTCCTCGTCTGGGTCCGTGCTGCTGGCTCCGGCGATGCTCGGTGGCACCTCGCTGGCTTCGAGCGGTTTCGGATAGCGGAAGGGGCAGCCATGGTCGTCGAAGAACCTGCGGAAGGTGAACTCATAGAAGGCGTGCTCTGGGTGCTTCCCGTGTGGGGAGCAGAGTGCGTCTAAAGCCCGGGTGCTGTCCCCGCTGTCGCTCCACGCCCCCGGGCCGCCCTCCTCCTCCACAGGGTCAAAGTTGGATGTGTCCATCGGGTGGGCGATCTTGGGTCGGTAGGGGGCCAGTTGCTGCCGCAGATTGCTGGAGAAGTCCATCTGGGTGAAGAAGGGGTGGGCCTTGATCTCGCCGGCGCCGTTGGCACCCAACCGATCCTCTGCCGAACAGCAGAGGCGGCCGATGATGTCGACGGCCTCAGGGCTCAGTTTGACCTGCGCGGGCACCTGCAGTGTGCTCTCCCAGTTTATGACCTAGGAGGGGAGAGACATCATGCATGAAGAAATGTTATCTGGCCGGCTGATTCTTTGAGTTGATGGCTGTGCGTGTGTCTGTATGACTTGATATTACTGAGGGTAGGAGGGCAAATATGCACTTTTTTGTGATTTGGGTGAAAAGTCACATTACACACTCCAATTTCAATGTCTGAAAATTAAAAATTCACTGTTCTTTGAAAGGGTTTGAGCTACTTGCATTATCATTATGTCTGTGGTATACAATGATACATTGTTAATCGCAATCATTTCTGGGACAATATATGTACTCTATTGGCCATAACTCAGAATTTCATGCAGAAAGATGGATGGAAGATATCAGGTGCTGCAGTTAAATTTCTGTGTTATTTATTTTTGTTCTTCTGCCCTGCTGAGAAAACACTGACCCGGCTACACCAGGATGACAGATCAGCAATTTATTGGTCAACTATTTAATTCCAACTCAAAGTGGAAATGTTTTTCTTCTTCACTGACCTTAATCTGAGTCTCAGTGGGAGTAGGGGCCAGGAAGGGTGGCTGTCCCACCAGCATCTCAAACAGAATCACTCCCACACTCCACCAGTCACACAGCTGGGTGTAACCTGCACATGAGACACAATCATTACATGTATTGATAAATGCTCTGACATCAGAGACAAAAGAACTGGACAAAACAGTACTTAGCTGTAAAGTTTTCTGGTATGTTACTCCTGCACATTAGATTTGAAATAAAACAATGACTGTATAAAGCTAAGTGTATTTTAGATAAATCACATAATTGCAGTCTTTTATACACAATTTTTGAACAGCCCATTATGACAAGGCTACAATTGTGTTTCCCCCCCAAAATTTTCACATACCGGTAACAGTAAGTATCTTATTCTCACCCACCTTTGCGCAGCAGCACCTCAGGTGCGATGTAGTTGGGTGTTCCCACCAGAGAGTGAGCCAAGCAGCGCTGATGCTGCCGGTTGGCACGCTGCTCTAGTGTCATCAACCGGTCGCCGCAGCGACAGTTAGACACGTCATCCCAGAAGTCACTGGGCTCCATGCTGTCCTGTCTGACGTGACTCCCTGGAGACAGGAGGAGGGGAACAATGTTGTATGAAAAAAAATCATTTTTTTTTTTTTTTATTAGTCTCAAGGTTTAATTTCACTACAGTTAATCAACAGATATAATTGAAATATATGAGTGTATATATACATAGTTTAACAAAAGCAGCCCAACAAGAACAGTGTTTATGAAGAGTAATATTTCATGAGAAAGCCTTACCTTTCTGGTAGTACTTGGAGTTGTGTGTCCAGCGGAAACCCGTGCACAGGCCAAAGTCAGTTAGCTTGATGTGTCCATCCAGGTCAATAAGGATGTTGTCAGGCTTGATGTCGCGGTGGATGAAGCCCATCTTGTGGACGCTCTCGATGGCCAGTGTCAGCTCCGCCACGTAGAAGCGCGCCAGAGGTTCGGGGAAGACGCCCATTCGGATGAGAAGGCTCATCATGTCTCCTCCAGGGATGTAGTCCATGACGAAGTAGAGGCTGTCGCGGTCCTGGAAGGAGTAGTAGAGGCGCACCACCCACTCATTGTCTGCCTCGGCCAGGATGTCGCGCTCTGCTTTCACGTGGGCCACCTGCACCAAAAGAAGAAAGAAAAAAAATTATGAGCGTGATAAGACTTCTGTGCAACTGGTACAAACGCACAGGTTCTGGTCAATTTAGTAACTTCTTGTACTATACGTATAATCACCTGGTTGCGGTTGAGGACATCTTTCTTGCGTAGTGTTTTCATGGCATAAAGAGCACCGGTGTCCACCTTACGTGTCAAACACACCTCACCAAAGGCGCCTATGCCAAGGGTCTTGATTTTGACAAACATGGATTTGTCCATTTTGGCACGGCGTAGCCTGTTGTAGTTTGATTCTTTCTGGTTCAGCATCTTCCTCATTTGTTCCTGCTCTGCTTCCGACAGGCCAGCCTGGACAGAAAGGACAGGGGTTGAAGAGGAGAGAGATGATGAGCAAAAAAAAACAAACAAGTTTATGACCACACAAACCTTTTAAAAGGCGGTTCTGGAAATAATGTGAATATGTGAAGTAATTTTTTTCATTTAATGATAAGTGGCATAAGCGCCCTGACCTTATTGTCAAAATTTTACTCATTCTATTACCTAACTGTCTGACTAGCTGAGGTATTTTTTCTCCCCCCAAAATGCCTTTCAAATGACTTTAAAAGTAGGTCGAAAGGGCAGAGGCCAAAGTCATGAATCAGAACAAGCTTATGCAAACACAAGTGTGAACTCACTGACTTCTCATTCCTAGACAAAGGTCTTGTTGTCTTAGGGAGAATTTTCTGGATAACTTCTTGACCATCACAGCTCTGTGTAACACATTTTCATCTCTTCAGTTGAGATACAAGAATTATACGTGTGGTTTTAGCAGTAGTTTTAGCTCGGTTATTCCGCCCCATTTTCTAAAGCATGTTGTTTCCTGATTTCTTTCCAACCTAAAAGCAGCCATTGGTTTGATTTACTTTCATTGTGCTGTAAAAATGATGACTTCCAGAGAGTTAAAGCCTGCTTGAGACACTTAAACCTTCACATGGTACACCTTGCTGCTGGCATTTAAATATCCTCATTTGATAATGCAGTGCAGGATGTCTGAACACTGATGGTTGTCTGCTCTGCTGAGAATCAACAGAACATTAAGATGCCTGGTTCAATTAAAATAAGAAGTTGTTGCTGCTTGCAAAATAATCACTGCCTAAATAATCTAAGCTTGGCACAAATATAAATGGCCATGTTTTCTATTATGATGGGTCTAAGCAAGTCTATTCAAGTTGATAGTTGTATGTGTCAATTGGATAAAAATGCTTTTGTGTTCCCTTAATTCCTATTTAGGGGGGTTATCTTCATATAGTTTATGTATATTGTAGGTATTTAGCTGATTGTTATTCAGATGATTCTGCAGCTGACTTAAATTTGTAACATAGAACAAGGAGTGCGGTGAAGTGTCGCCTTACCTTGGACATCTCTTGTTCCAGCTGAAGCCTGCGGTTTAGTTTCTGCTGGTAGGTCTTCATCACATTTTCTATGTGCTGCTCCATGTAGAACTTGAAGGCAAAAGGGGAGTATGTCTTGATGCGTGACTCCCTCTTCTCCTCGTCACGTCCATTCTTCCTCACTGGAACAGGCGAGGTCTGGATCTGCTTCTTGTCTTTCACCGTTTTCTCTCCTTTCCCCATCTTGGTCTTCTCTTTAACCTGCTGGCTCTCTTCTGCCTTTCCGCTGCCTCCACTGCCGCTGTGTGTGCTTCTGGCAGCAGAGGTGCTGAGGTCCTGGCCTCCACACATGGCTCCAGCTCCTTCCAGGGCCCCTGTATCACCAGCTGCTCCGGACATGAATAGGTTCTTGGGGTAAGGCGGTGGCGGGCAGCGTGGCTCCTGAGCAGGTTCAAGGGAGTAGGTCTCCTCTGGCATGTAGGTCAGAGGCTCCGCTGTGTCCGGGGCCTGGGCGGTCATCCAGCCGGGGTGGCATGGACCCACAGCAGTCTTGGGCTCTGGCCTCATCACACGGATACTCTTGACCGGCTGTTGGATGGGTGGGGATGTCACAGCTGTGATGGTGTTTGGAGGGCCCAGGGAAGGATCCTGTTTCCCAGCCGTGGGGGGTGCTGCCATCGTAGGCCGAACACCGTTGGGCCCAGCAGAGCGGCTGTTGAAGGAGTTGGTTCTGCTGGGGACGCGCACCTCACCCCTGAATGGGCCTTGGGGTTGGGATTGCCTGGCTGGGGGAGCTCCTTCAGGGCCTGGAGGCCCCGCCCAGTGGTGCTCATACAGGTCCAGGTTGAGGCTAGCCCTGGATGGCGTCATCAGGCCCTGGGGAAGATCAGAGAAGTCTGGGCCCATGTTTGCCACCCCACCTGGGGAACGGGATATCATGTGGACCTGGTGGGAGGTGGGGCTGGCCTGGCGTGGGTGGGAGTGAGGGGGAAGATACAGGTTGGCAGGATATCCTCCCCCTCCTGGCCCATTCTGGCCCATGGGCCCTTTACCCTGCATGTTGACATAGTTATCTGGGGGTGGCATGGGCGGCGGTGCCATCTTGTTCTGGAAGGAGGCGGTTCTCTTGACTCCATAGCCTGCGGGCTCCATCATGTGAGGCCTGGCATGGCTGTAGTCATAATGGGGTCCTGGCACAGGGCCCCCTGGTGGCTGTGGCTGGAGCTGCAGAGGCTGGCCAGGGACGTTGTAGCTCATTATGGGCCCGTGCTGCTCGATACTGCCAGGGTAGCCCTTCTGCTGGGCCCCTGGAGGGTACATGGTGTTGGCTGGGTTGCTCTGGGTGGCCATCACTGGTGGGTAAGTACCCATACTAGGAGGTCGACCCATCGGGTTTCCCATGGCAGGGCCCTGCGCTGCTCCAGATGGGGGCATCATGTAGTTCATAACAGGGGGGGCACTCATGTAGGATCTGGGCATCTCACCCTCTGGGCCATATACAGCCCCCTCGTACAGGGGGGCCCCCATTTGATGGTACGGGGGCATGGCACCTGCCTCACCTGAAGCTTCCAGCGCAGGCCGGTGGTCCATTGAGTTTGGCATGCCAGCTTTTCCTGAAAGCACAATAAATAAGAGTACTTGAGTTACTGAGGAAATAGTAATTTAATATAACTTACTGTTGCAAAAGCAACTAGTTCAAGTTCTAGTTAGCACATACAGTACAGTTGTATGAGAAATGAGGAGCATAGAATAAATCTATATTTTTGCTTTTTTTTATGATAAGATGTATAGTAATTAACATCTTGTGTGCTCAATTAAGGGGTGCTGATGTCAGGGCTAGTTTTAAAGGACAGTTACCCCTAATAAAGACAGGAGTGTGCAATCACACCATGCTATATGTACCAACTGTTTCACCAAAAAGAGGTTGCAGTCATGTACCTGGTGAAGTCTGTTTGATGACACGGACGATGAGCTCATTGCGAGGGTCAAGGTAACCCATTTTACTGATGTACTCTAAGGCTGCTTCGATGTTTCTGCTTCCTGTCTGCTTCAGTGCCCGAACAGCCATCTCCTGTAGTGTAAAAATACAAGAACACAATAAAAAAAAAGAGATTTTGAGAGACATTTATTGATACTTTACTTTGGACTTTGAAAGGTTCTCAAATGTTTCATGCTTTATATCAGCTTTACCTAAATTTGGAGAATAAAATCAGTAACTGTTCAAAGAACAGGTGAACAATATTATTATGAATCTGACCAGACATTCAATGCCAGCTTTGGACACTGTGAACAATTTGACACATATTACTTGGTGCCAAAAATATAAACTACTGCATGTATCAACCATTAATCATACAGTAACACACACACAAACACAAGCTCATGTATGCCTGTAACACACATAAGCACAAATCAGCCACACACAGACGCACACACACACATGCACACAAAACAGTCCCAGTGGATACTCAAACGCCTGCATCCTCTCCGCTAGGGGTCACATACCAGACTTCCTGTACCGGTCATAACACCACCACCACACAAAAACCATACCAGTTCAGACACCAGAACTGGGTCAAATGATTATTGAAAATGGTTACAATAATTTATAGATCAGGATTTTGTATATTATTTGGGTTTCCTTCACTTCACAATCAACAGAGGCTCAAAATTCTGATGAGATTAGTCATAATCTGTCACACAGTAATGTTGTCACATTTGTTAATGAAATTCGAAGCACAAACTAACCACATGCATTCTCAAGCCATGCAGTCAGAAAATCAAATGCAGAAGATGAGCCATAATCACACACGGACATTGAGAAAAGGATCATGAGAATTTGGAAACATACTGAATCAAAAAGATTCCTGATTAGCAGCCAACTCTCAAATCTTGGATATGGGAGTTTCTTGTCATCACAGCAGCACCCAAATATTTAATGTTTGGCTGATTTAGTTTGCAAAATGAATACCACAACTAAGGCATCTTAACTGTGTTTTATTTGCTTTTAAGTTTTCTGTGCAGTCATGCAGCTTCTACTAAAAATCTATTAATTAAGTTGATTGCATTTTCATTCTTGTAAAATGGCATTTTTATTTGCTTGTTTGTCCTCCGGCTTGTCTCCCTCCTCAATCGTACCCACAGGTGGAGCATGTGGAGCTCATCCAAGGCCTGGGGAGTCACTGTAAAAGTCCAGAGGTATGTAGGTCACTTATGTGAAAAATGCCGGTTAACCGCTTTGGTATTTTCTATTCATCAGCTGCTGTGCAATTTACAATTGAGACTTGAGACACAGACTCAAAAAAATGGAGGAAGGAGGAAACATGCGGAGCGTTCCTTTCGAGTTTTAAGTCTCTTAATTAAACAATGCCAATCATTCCTTTTGGCTCCCCTGTTAATGTAAAGCAGGAGGTCTTAAAAGCTTTTTATCTTAATATTCCAATGAGAAACTAGTTTAAAACACCTTCAGGTCCTTTAACACATACATTGTTTGCAGGAGGAGAACAATGACCTTGTGATCTACAGTCTGAAATGGTGGGATTTAAATTAAGATAATAATAAAAGGAAAATAAAAGCCAGCCTTCAAGAATAAACTATAGTGCAAAGGTCTAGAAGGAAATCATAGCAGAGAAGCACAAATAGTAACCTGTAACAACACATTCCAACAGTTTCAGTTCATCCTTTATTTTTTTATTCAGTTTATCTTTTGATTTTATGGGCTTTATGTAATATAGATTTGTATGAGAATCCCTTCTGGTATTTGCTGTAACTTGAATGCAACTCACTCAGTGTACTCCATGCAGCCGATGTATACGTTGAGTTGATTTGATACTACCTTCCAATTAAAATTCCTTTAGGTGGTGTGCCGTTGGGGAGGTGGGGGTGGGGGTGGGGCATAAAGATGATCAGCTGCCTGTTCCCTGACAAACAGGACAGCAGATTAGAACATATAGATTATCTGTCATTTCTCACACCTACGTGAGGAAATCCCCTCGAATGGCATATGACCTCACTGCAAACACATTTCAACTCAGACGCCCCTGCTGGACTTGGCCGGTAACAACAGCCACAAATCAAAGTCTTTTGCCTTTTGCAGATGACGTGGTCAGACAACCAAAGCTATATTTGCACATATTTATTAACTACACTGTGACGAGGATGTGCAATTTTATATTTGAGGTGTTTAGCATATAGCATGACTGAATCTTCTACCTTAAGTAGATATTTGTGGTTTTATATCTTGGATTAAAAAAAAAAACTGAAGCTATTATTTTTTACTACATTGTAATTTACGATTGAAATGCTCTCTTGTCTGCTCTTCCTAAAACAGCTCATTAAACATTCAGACTGCTGCGCCCACAGTTCTAACAAAAACCAGGATAACTGAGCACATTACTCAAGTCAAGCCAGTTTTATTTGTATAGCCCAGTATCACAAACCTTAGAATACTTGATTCAAATAATGAAACCAGCCCCCCCACCCCAAAAAAAAAAACCTGGGAAAAACAGCAACAAATCAAATCAAATTTTATTTATATAGCCCAAAATCACAAAATAGATTTGTCTCAGAGGGCTTTACAATCTGTACAGTGAGTGACACCCTCTGTCCTTAGACCCTCGATTCGGGTGAGGAATAACTTGCCCACAAAAAAACCTTTTGGAAGGAACCTCAGGAAGAGCCACAGAGGGGGGACCCCTCTCCCAGGACCGACAGACGTGCAACAGTGTTTACTCCTGTGCTTACATCTTTGCAACAGCCTCAAGATAATTATAAATTAGATTTTTAAGTGCTGCGTCTAGCTTATAAATCACTCAAATGCCTCAAGATGCAATACAAGTTAGATATGCTTGAAGAATATAAACCCAGTAAGCCCTTTAGATCTTTAGAAAGCAGTCAGCTGGAAACGCCTCGAGTCACAACCAAACAAGCTCCCATGCTGCACACAGACGTGACAAACTTCCTGCTAATCTTAAATGTGTCCCTTTAGATGCTTTAAAATGAAAAGAATCTGTTTTCCTCTGCCTTTGATGTAATTCCACTTTCTTCTTCTTCATTTTGCTTTAGGTGTTGTTCCTAGCCCTCCTTCAAAAAAAATGTAATGAATATATCTGGGGCAATGCTTTTCTTTATTACAATGTTTACTAAAACAAATTTAACTACACTTCCAATATATGACTAAAACAAATCAAATCAAAATCAACAAGAAGCATAAGAAAGACATGCAAAACTCACAGGGGATCTTTAAGGGGAGCTATGAGGTCGACAGTGTATGCCACATAGAAGTGCTATACATCATCTGAAAGCTGCTAACCTGAAGATTCATTTGAGATATAAATAGGTAATTATGTCTCATAAGTTGTTGTAGCATTTTGTTATACACATTTGGTGCAAAATGCAACTATTTTTGACCACTCAGGAATACATTTTTAAAAAATGGTCAAAATGTTTCTCCAAAATACCACATTAAGACACTGAGATGTTGAGGAAGACCACAGAAAAATTCATGCTGTGATTTGGTCCAATTTTTTTTTGACATTTAGAGATTTCTGTAAGAATTGTATTTCTTAGCGATTGGATGGTGTGCACCGTTGTTGTGGAAACTGCTCAGATACCCTGCGGCATGCAAAAAAACTGATGTGACCAAAACTGTATGGGATTAGCATAAAGAGACTTGAGGGAACCCAAAGAACCCATTTTCATTCAGATATCTTGAGGTCAAAGGTCAAGGGATCTTTTAAAAATGTTTTCCCACAAAATTGAGTCTAACTTTTAAGTTAATTTTAATTATTGATCCTCTTTCACCACAAGCTAGCATGACATGGTGCCAATGGATGCCTTAGGTCATCTAGTTTCATATGATACCAGTATATTCTATCTAACTTTAACACAGAGTCTTCTACAGCCACTGAAAGACAGGTCAGTGTTGGTATAAGTGCATGTCATCATGGTTGTGATGGTTTTGAAGATGTGTACAAAAGGCTGTAATGAGGACATTAAAGGTTTTCTGTTGTACCGTAATGCAAAAGTAGTATAATGTCATCTAACAGAAGCAGCATAGCAGACGTTGACCTCAGAGAGTAAGTAAATACTAGAAGAGTTAAAGAGGGATTCCTGTGCGGCCATTTTGCGCCTCTACAGCCCTTTAGTCTGTGGGCACAGTCACCTCTCAAAGCCAGGAAATGCCAAGGCCACATATTTTCTCTGGTTTCTATAGAGTGTGTGTGTGTGTGTGTGTGTGTGTGTGTGTGTGTGTGTGTGTGTGTGTGTGTACGCGCGCATCGCAGAGCTTCTATATGTAGTGTAAATATTTTGGAACTTTCATCTCTTCCCATAGCGAATACAACCCCACTGTATCTGCACGATCATACACACATACACAACTCCACGTCCCTAAGCACAAGACTGACCATCCACACACACACACACACTACTGTTTATACTCTGTTTCCTGTGTGTGTGCGTGTATGTGTGTGTGTTGCATTCCTGTGTAGCTTGCAGAGAGTACTGGCTGCCAGAGCCGCCCAGTAATGTCACATTATGTCCTTCTCTTTCTCAGTATTTCTACCTCATTTGCTTCCCTTCTGCTTCTGATGATAATCAAGCACAGTATTGTTTAACACATTGTTTAGTATGCGTACAGTAAAGCGAAATTAATTCTCTTAACTAAAGCTAAACTCAAAGCTGAAGAAGAGGCACGTTGAGATTACATAGTCAGCATCTTCAATGGTCACCAACACCCTTCAGAGTTAAAATAAAATAACTACATATTGATACCACAGTAAAAACAACGTTAAACTTCATTGTATTATCATTATTATTATTATTATCATCTCAACCAGGCATATGGCTGGAAGGACATCATGCGTTTGATTAACAGTTTTTTTTATAACACCATTGACTGCAGACTCCTCCCGGCCAGCAGGGGTGATCACAATCTACTGAGTGCACTCTTCTAGTCTCGGTGCAGCGTCAAAATCTCTGAGAAAGAACAGAAGCTCCTTTAATAGTAACCCTGAACCTAAAATATATTTTTTTTAAAATATCTAAGATGCAATTAAAGAGTTGCATGTGTGCGTGTGCGTTGGATGGAGGCGGGCCTGGTGACCTTGCTGTCATGGCGACAGATGTTCCTTGCTCACATTCCACAGTCCAGGAAGTAGGAATTCAAGCTATTTGCAATCTGGATAGTCTCTCTTTCTCTTTCTGTCTCTGAGTCGAAAATATCCAGGCCACATTTGCACCCGTGTCATAACGGCTGCGGGGCCGCAAGCCGCCGAGTTATCCCAAACACATAATCACCAGCCTACACACTCACTGAGTGACCAAACGAGCACAAACGCAGGCAGACACTCTCACATACACATAAACGCACTTGTGTACTTTTTGAATGAGGATATCATTATCACTATAATGCCAAAATAGAATGATATATATATATATATATATATATATATATATATTTTTTTTTTTTTTTTTTCCAACGTGGGACCCTGCAAATCAAAGCCAGATGGATGGACATACCGGGGGGACATCCATGCATCATTCACACACAGAGGACCATAAAACCTGCAACATCGTCTCTCTCCTCTTCCTCCTCATGGCTGCAACATGCTAATTATATTCTACAGACAAAACAAGTGCATAGCAAAGCTTAAATGAGGTTACGCCTCACGCCCCAACATACAAACCATGAACACACACACTAACAGCGCTTCCAAAGTCACGTCCTGTTGGCCTCATCATTACATAAACACACTGCGTTTGCTTGCTCATATGCTTTGCGTGCACCGGAATCCTGCCCAGCCGCGATTTGTCCTGTACATACAGTGGAAGGCCTGTGGGGATGGCTGAGAAATTCAGGGAAGGAAAACGCTTAACGCGCCCTCCTTCCCTTCACTTCCTTTCCTTCCCTGTCATCTTTATGCGTGGCATGCCACCCCCGCCCTCCTCCCTCCCCCCTCCCTCGCTCCCCCTCCAAAACATTTCCTCCCTTAAAAAAAAAAAAAGTGATTATGTAACGAGCCATAATGCTCTGCAATTTGCAGCTGGAGAGGACGAGGGAGAAGAAGAGGAGAAGGAGGAGGAGGAAGAAGACGAAGGCTAGCTGATAAGAAAAAACAAAACAAAAAAACAAGGTCAGTTTGTATTGAAATGTTGCGACTGTTGGAAATAACATAAAAAACATATTTCCTTCCTTCTTAAAGCATACATAAATAACACCCAAACCCAAAGTGTTTCTTATTGGAAACTATTTAAACAAAGTGAAAAATAACTAGAAACATTAAAAGATGATGAAGTCTGATTTAGTGAAGCAGATGTTAAACCATTTACTGCCTTTTGGCTACATAAACATTGTAACAATAGAAGTGAAATCCTTTGAGCATAAATTCTCTCGTACATATTGATGATTAATGACATTTTTGTTGATTTTAACAATGATATTAATAATATATGTCCGGTGCTCCCACATGGGAGCATTTCATTTGGTCTAATGTGTTTCGAACATGAAATAATTGAAAACTTTTCCCAAAGCTAAATCAAGTTTTGGTATTTGTATCCAACCATAACCATAACCATAAATTTACGTCAGTGAGTGAATGAATTCAATGCAATGAACAGAATTCAGTCAAAGCCAATATTAGAAAGAAAATTAAGAATGACACACACACAGATGCATAGGGGCACACAGGGACAGAGTCTGACAGATGGACCAGACACAGAGGAGGAGGAGAGGCGACATTCTGGGTGGCGACGTGACTGCAGCAGAAGGAACTGGTCCACCCTGCTGCCATTGAATGTCACTTCCTGTTTGTACGGACTGAGCCAGCACTGGTTTGGTCCATTCACAATGGTGGCAGCAATGGATGTCAACTAGCCAGCACTATAGCTAAGGAAATGGCTTCCGTTGTAGCCTACAAGCCTTTCTTGGGCTTGTAGGCTCTTTCATAACATTATCTACAGACATTTGTAACTTTTTGGCTCTCTTGTCATGGATTGAAATGAAAAAAAAAACCACAACAACAAAAATGACACATACAACACAGGTACAGTTCCATTTAAATCACACGCCTGTGGCAAGATGCTGGCCTGACCATAGAGAGCAATCTAGGGTTCGATGTCCTGTCTAAGGACACTTCTTTGACACGAGGAGTTATGCTGATCCTCATATTGTCTCAGTGGTTTAGACACTACTGACTAACTTCCAACCGTCCAGTTCGAGTACAGACCCAGGAACCTGAAACCTGCCTCCCAGCCTGCTAACGTGTCACTGGGCTAAAAGCTGCATGTACAAGGAAGAAACAAGATTAAAAAAAGCAAAGAGCCAACAAGCAGTGGGTCTTTTCGGCGTAAGTTTGATCGATTTGGCTCGGCTTCAGTCTCTCCCTGAAGGAGCTTCGCTGTATCGGGGGGAAGGATTTCTTCATAGTGCTGTGCTGTGGACTCGAGCGAAGCATTCTTCACATGCCGGGCTCCATCACAGGGTCTGTCCCCTAACCCCTTAACCACTGGTGTACCAAATCCTCCAACCCTAACTGAGGGATTTCCCTAAATGTGAAGTGCTGAATGATACTGAAAGGAGGATACTCTGAATGTTGTTTACTGTCGTTTTTCTACTTTATTTATTGACTCTGTCTTATTATTTTGTGTCTATTACACTAAAGACTAAATTAATGAGCACTAACTTAAGTATCAATAAGTGCTGCTATTGTCACGTTGAAAGCACCTTAGTTTTAGCCCTGATGTACCAACAGAAGGTGCAGCATGATCAATCTTCCTCTCCCTGCCCAGAGTTTAGTAACAGGTGCACTGAAATCTGGTTTGATGTTGAGGTCGACTCTTCAAATCAAGGCAAAGTGAAGTGGCCCCTGATTAACAGCGTCCACATGACTGTTACTCAGTGATTTCTGTGGCTGAAGGCTGAATGTGAAACAGGCTCTTGCTTCACATGGAAACACTCATCATCCTCGCTGTCCTCCAGAGACGTTCGATGGTGCGCTTGCATTCCTCGAGCGGGACAGGGGGGGTGGGGGGGAGTAAACGCCAAAGGGTCGGTTGGGAAATCCACCTAATATTTCAACATTTCAATGCTCGGGTCCAAGTTACGTAACAGCGGCACTGTACACTTGGCAGGGAAGGCTTATATTGTGTTGCATCCAAGAGTGTATGGCACTGCTTCCATTTCGAAATTCCTGACTAAAACAGGGCCAGAGAGTGAAGTGGCTTTTAACATGATCAGACACACAAACGCAGCATTAAGACGTATCATAATATATCAATGTGACAATAGTATTGTGTAGATGAGAAATGGACCACAACAGTAAATCAATATAATCAGTTATGACTCTCGCCCAATTTTGTGTTTATATAGAGTGCACAATCGATCTTGTAATAGTAAAACAAACGTCCCGCTCCAGAAATATAAAACGTTTATATTTTGTGGCCAACTGAGGTGTCTGGAGAATGTTGAATCTTATTCAGACATTTGCTCCTTATTTTCACACGGACATCCATTCACACTTGTTTTCTTCAGTATAGATTCATGGAGATAAAGATTTGTTTGTGAAAAAAAAACAGCCTTACTTTTGAATTTTTTTTGGCATTTTTCACAATATTGTTAATATTTTTACTTATGCTCACTGAGAAGGTGTTTTACCTGAAAAAAAAATCAAGGTTCAGGATACAAACAAACACACACATGCACATTAACACACACACTCTCTCTTGTCTGTCCCACCTGATCACAGCCGGCGTTGACCAGCTCCTGCAGCATCTGCCGGTTGACCTCTCCTGCGCCGGCAGGGTGTCCCGAACCCGAGGATGGACCTGACTCGTTGGCGAAGGGCATGAGGGACTTGCGGATCTCCCGCAAGGCATTCTGGTAGTTGTTGAACTTCTGTGGGGGTCGGAGCTGCTGCTGCCGGCTGGCTGTGTCTTTACCGCCTTTGCAGTCGGCTCCTCTGCTGCCCTCGGTGCGGGAGCTGCCTCCGTGCAGGGCCTGACTCACCAGCTTGGCCGGCTGCTTCAGGCCCTCCTTGATTTCCTGAAGCCTCTGCCGTGTGTTGCCCACATACGGGGCAGCAGGGAAAGTTTTGGGCCTCATGGCCTCAGTGCCCAGGGCAGGCACTCAACAAGGGAAACACACACACGCACGCACGCACACGCCCACACGCACAAAGTGGTAATCACTCCCCTCCAAAAAGATCCCTCCCAAGCTGGCTGACCTAAATAGATAAAGTCTCCAGAAGCAGATTGGAGGGATAGATGTGGTATTCCTCCTCTGTGTCCCTCGTTTGTTTGTCTCTCTCTTTGTGTTTCTGATTCCTGCTGATGCTTGTGTGGTGGACGAAGGTGAAGCGGGGTACTACAGGCATTCCATGGTGTAGCTTTCAAGGCTCGGGTTCCAGCTTATTCCAGGAAATGCAGCCGGTCACGAGGGTACCGCGGAGCCAAACCATGATGCTGCCAATCTGTGCCTGTGGAGGAGGAGGTGGAGTTAGAGCACGCATACTCTGGTCATGCAGTGTCAATGTTTTGTTTTTCCTTTTCTAAAAATCAAAGCAGGCTCTGGGCAATCTACATTTTTACACATTTATATATATATATATATATATATATACACCTTACATATGCAGTTTACAAATAGCATAAATGTTGCTTTTAGCCAAAGTAATCTGGTAAAAAGAACAAAATTACCTTCTTTAACCAATTATTATTAGTGCAGAAGGGTATTGATTGTCAATACTACCATAACATCCACAAAAAGAAAACCCAGAATAATATTTTTTTTGGAAATTGCAAAAACATCACGTGGGGTTTGGAACAGGTATAATCTGGAAGTCAGATGCTGTACAAGCAGTACTGTTGCATTCCTAATTCATAATTCAGGAATGTTGGGGGGGGGGTCATGAAACACCACCTCCCCCCCCCCGCACCCCAGCGATGCATAGCTTCGGTTGCACAAGTCGGCCCCTGTCACTGCATACTTCTGCTACGTGGTCATCGGTAAACACCCCTGTGTGAGTGCAGACGTCAAGCAGGGGGTTAAAACAAGTCATACCCCCCGACACCCCCGACACCCCCCACACGATGCTCTCCTCTGATCAAACGTTTAACACCATTTGACGGCCTTATCTGGAGGAACATACTCCACATTCTGCCACAACAGCGTTACTCCTCCGGGCCATTTGGGATGAAGTGTGGAGTTAATGCACGTGCTGCTGTCGGGCGCTTCACGTGAGGACCAATGAGAAACACTGACATGACATTGAGGGGGTTGATTCATTGTGTTGAGAACGATTCAGTTTCTCCTCTTTTCTAGATGGGACAAGTACATCATCAGAGGTAGGGGCTCTGTCTGAAATCCCTCCCTCATTGACCCATTCACTACTCCCTATAACACTATAACAATGTGTGGTAAGATTCCGGACACTTGTGGCTAAACATAATTTTACTTCACCGTTGACGGGTGTAGCGTCGCATGATTGTAACGCAACGAGTAGAAAATAAACATCACTTATCCAGGATGCAACGCCATCAGGGAGGCGCCCGATCTGCAGCATGACAACGACCCCAAACTATGTTCAGCAGTCCTGCTGCAGATGCTTTGACCCCCTGCTGTTTTAAAAGGCAATGCATTCTCACAGCAAATATTGATTTCATTTAGGTTTCTTCTGTTAACTAATTAATAAAAACTATTTATTGTATCAATTTTGGAAGCATCGTCACTTTACTTTTAATGTTTCACTTTCCCTAAAATATAATATTCACTAATATATACACAACTCAAGTATTTATACAGATTAAGCTTTACATTCTCATCATAACCCAGATTATTATTATTATTATTATTATTGTTATTATTATTATTATTATTACTACTACACAGTGAATTTGCAAACAGAGTATCGATAAATGCAGATGCAAGAGTTGCTGGCTCGTGTGCTTTCAGTGTCTGAGCGTTAACTTTACACACTATAAAAACATAAATGCAGGTTTTTAATTCATCTGCACATTCTTGTCAAACGGTTTATGGAAACATGCAGAGACTGATGTCTCACATTGTCTCATGCTGGAAGACATCACTACACTGCTGTGCTGGGAACCGAGTGCCCTTGTTAAATATTTGGACGGTACATCACATTATTGAGATGATGAATGTTTGCATCTCTTAAGTTAATGATCTTGAAAGTCAGAAATCTAACCTGGTAGAAGAGCCAACATGACTGAGGGAGAGGAAATATTTCACTTTTCTTTTTTTTTTTTTACTACTTATTGTTTTGTCCAACCGAGCAGCTCAAATAAGCTTCAAATATCCTCCTCGGCTACAGAAGATTCCCTTTTGGCTGGTGGGTGATGTCTGCGCTCCAGATGCCAATCTGGTTTGTTAGTTACCGACATCGGAAAACTGCCAGACACAATCACGTGCTGGCAGGTTTTGACTTGGCTGTGGTTGAAAAACTTGTCTGCTATTCCAACAATTTTGTTAAGCTATCAAACTGTAATTGTTCCGGGTGCATTTTTAAAATGTCTGATTGGCAGGTATGATCCGTAAAAAGAAATTCACAAACCGCTAATGATCCGATTATGTGATTGACTACTATCCTGCAACACATGAAAGTTATGAAGGAGTCAAAGGCGTTTCCTTTGCCGAGTCTGTTATTTTCTGTATCAAAACACCTTTTGTGTTCATACCGTGGCCACATACCACAGGCATAAACCATCTTTTGAAGCCTGTATGTAGTCCATTTAACCCATGATTACATCTGTTTCGCTGACTTGTAAACAAATAGCAACTATAGCAAGTACTGCAAAAGTTCTTCTCAGGCATCCACAGAGGTTTAACTGGAGGCACGTTTGAGCTGTCTTGTTATATTATTTTAGCAGACACTTGCTGGAACCAATCAGAACTAGTATTTCCTGTGTCTGTGATATAGAGTAGTTAACTCCAAGTTCCCAAAGTTTATATTGGTGAGAAGCATCCAACCACTGTGGTCGCATGATGATGATGAGGCTAAAGATTTGATACACTTTGTAGAAAAAAAAGAAATGTTCAACAAACCGTCCGTTTTCCCACAAATTAATGATTCCAAGAAAACTTTGATTAAAGCTGCTTAAATGAGTCATTAAAGTTTGTGTTTGCCATGCGAGAAAATGTTATGTAAACGCCTCACACAGAAAACATCGATTTCCTCATTTTGTACATATTGTGCTCCGTATGCATCATAAATGTTCTTAGTAGACGCTGAGTATGACGGGGATCACTGCATTCACAGAGTGGGCCAAACATAAGAAGCCCTTGAACTCCACCCCCGTCCCCGCCCCCGCCTCCTCCCCATCCATCTCCATCCCCTTTGGGCCATTTCTAAGAAGGACACAGCCCTCACTGTTTGTACAGATAAAACTTTGTATGGACAAAAACATGTTTGTTGTCGTCTCTTTTTCATATTGGTGGGTGGCGGGTTAGGGCGGGACCAAGGGTGCCAAGCTGCACAAATGTTGCCCCATCTCTGGGATCTCTTGCCTCCATTCCTGTGATGCTTCAGGCGCCGTGTCCGACCAGTGAGCATTCCATTCCACAAGTAACTACAAGTAAAATGAATCCACCGTTGAATCATGGGACAGTCTAACGCTGACCAAAATAAACCTACCCAAAAAAAGTATATGACACGTTCTCTGTCTGGGAATAGCAATTAGGAGTGTGTAGAGGAGGGTTAAAAACTACAACCACAAATACCTCCATACTGAGACCTCTAACCTCCATCAATACATACCTGAGCAGTATCTCTGCTTTGACCTGACCCTAAACTTAAACCTCTGATCCTGAACTGGCCAACATTCAAAAAAAGATCTAACTCTCACACTAACATTTGCACAAATGTGTACCGCAAATATATGGATCTTAGGGTTTCATTTAGGTTAACATCTTTCATCAAGTAAAAAATAATAAATGTGGGTAAGAATTATTCAAGCAATGTTTTCAAGAAGAACTTAAATCTCCTATAGTGTGTACTTAGTGAGTAAATACACATGTACCAGAAGGATTTTGTTTTGTCGCAGGCATAAGAACAGCTGTTGATCGACAGGTCTCTCAGCCTATAACATGCTGATTGTTTTATCTATGTCTTTCTGGTTTTTTGGCAGCGGTGACACCAGTTTTCTCCACCTCATCCCTTCGGACACATCTCATCACCAATATCTCATGGAATGAGCCAGATTAACAGAGTCACACACGTGCCGCACACATTATTTCCACTCTGTTGGATAAATGTTACAGAAAATGATAGCGGCCAGGACTGTGTCTTCCAAGAAATGTCATGTGTGTACGAAGAGAACAGATGAGAAAATGTCACAGCGCTGAGTGTGTGTGAGAGTGAAAAATATGAGCCTGTTAGTGAAAAAGAAGATCATCTAAATATCTTTCAGTCTGTGATTGCACTTTTCTTTGTCGTGTGACATTTGGATTTCTCACTACGTGTGATTTGATTTCAAAGCAAACTCTGTAATCACAGTTGAGGTTAACAGAAAAGATGGCAAGTCTAAAAAAAAAACTGTCTTTAAAGGGACACTACACTCGCATATTTCTCCAGAAACAGAAACGCGTGCAAATTTAACCCAGGCTTTGGTACAGCATAAGGACCAGAGTGGCCGTCTTCAATACTTTGCCACCCAGGATGTTGTTTTACTTTGAGAGTGGGGCCTGGGTACCTGCTTCTGTACAACAAAGCACACAACAAAGCTTAAATGGACACAGCCAACATCTGTTTGTAGTCCAGTGGTGATTCCCCACATCCCTGTGGTTCTTCCCTGACAGATGCCTCTGTGCTGCCTGACAAGAATTTAATCCAGCTGTGGTCTGATACTTGACAACACGCTGTCGTACCACCGTAGCCTAAGCATAATGGGCCTAATTGTTGCAAAAATGTGACCCCCCCCCCCCGCCGCCTCAGGAAAGAGACTGGCAGGAACATAAAGTGTCTAAGTAGAAGTTGTTATGGTGTTATGAATGTGTTTGCATAACTCTGCCCTGCTCATCTGCATTCAGAGGAAGGAGTCCCTCCTGTCAGGTGACTTCTTTACAAATCAAACACCTGAACTGATAAGACCAACAACTGCTGGCAGTGTAATGTAGTAATAGCATCTGTCAGACAGAGTGTGTGTGTGTAATAGTAATAGTAATAGTAGCAGTAGTAGTAGTAATAGTGGTTGTAGTGGCACACCTGAATGAAACACATGGTTGCATCAGAGCCAAACTATGCAGGAGTAAAGCTTTTTACAATAAAGTGAAAAATACAAATCCAAAACAAATCATCAGCATACATACTAGTTATGTATGTCCACCCTTTGTTATCAGTGGAAAATGTTTAAAAAATGAGCCAATAATTCTCAGGTTAATTGTGAGACCATAATGTCTCTTCACAGTGTGTTTTAACCATTAATCACAAATGCATGGTTATTACAGAGTCATGCAAATATCATTAACACAAACACAACATGATCTGAAACACGTCATCTTAACAGCAAAACTATAGCTGGAAAGCTTCTACATCCACTTTATTATAACTCAGTGGCCCCCCTAAAACTAGAGGTCCCTGAGGGGGGTCCCCAGCAAAAAAAAACATCTCAGCATAACTGTAATTACTTGAATTTAGCACCAGGGGATACGGTATATAAAAAAGTACTATTTTGTTTAGAAGTTTAACTCCTCGTTTATGCCAAAGGTTAAACCCTGTTACATAAAAGCGACTGTGTAGTTTCCACTTTCTGGCTGCGGCCCCCGGACATGAAAAAGTTTGGAAAGTCCTGTTTTAACGTCCTGTGGCCTTCTCAATGCATCCCAGGCTGGGGGCTGGGGGCTTACAGCAGCAACAACACAACGTTTCTATGCAGGAAGAAGTGACCCTGAAGATGTTTAAAACATTTAACTTTTAACACACAACCGCAACGGAACTTTCCCCTCAGCAACAAGTCGTGGAAATAAGTTACACCACCACTCCCCTCCCCAAAAAAAGTAACTCTCAACTTACCATGTGAGAGAAGTAGCAAGAATAACTCCGACTGGAGGGTAAATTCCGTCAAACTTCAACTTTAAAGTCCGGTTTGAAGGGGTTGTTTTTTTGGTAGTTGAAAGCGTTGATACGGCTGAAGAGCTCAGTGTAGACGGAGGAACTGGGTAAATATGATGAAATGAGCCTCCATTTTCTCCCCAGACTCCAGGCAGGATCAGAAATGCAGCACAAAGTTGGACACTCGCTGCATTGTTAACATTCCTCAGGTCACGTGACGGACCGACGCACGTCAGCACTGCCCCGAAGATCGTCTATGAGAAACACGATTCACTCCGCAGCGTTTAGTTTGTGTTAAGAGCAGATTTTGTTTTTTGACTTAGCAGTCGTGTTTAAATCAAAGTGATCTCAGCACACATGTTCGTCGAGTTTGTCTATGGGAGACATGAAACAACGTCTTTTAAATTGATCTTAAAAATATATTTATCTGTAATGTCAAACCTTAAAATTCACTGTCAAAGGAGATACTAAAAATCTAAAAACTTCACCATGACTATATGTCTCTATAGAAAGGCAAATGATTGGCAGAGTTGTAAAAGGTGACTGGAAAGGAACACAGTCTATCATTAGTAGAAGTCCTGATTATAACACACAAAACATTACAATGATGGATGAACTCTAGGGCGCATAAAGCCACACCAAGCAGACGTTTTATGTGACTTTATAGCACCGACATGCTTTTTTTTTTGGTGAAAGAAAAACAACACAATACCAGTGAAAAAACAACAATGTAACACCACAGGGAGGCGCCAAGATCTGTAAATGTCAAATTATACACACAGTGCAAATAGGAACAGAGTGAGAGTTCTTACTTTTCAACTTCTCTCTGACCGCACATATTCTAGGCGGGGCTTCCTCCAATGCATTTCTCTCAAATGAAAAATATCAGGACATTACTCAGTCACTCCTCTCCAGCCTGGGAAGGAATCTTTATAGATGAGCAATGAATGCAACGCATGAATCAGTGTGAAAGCAAATAAATTCCTAGAACCGATTATAGCTCATCAAGTTGCAAAATACACGGCCCAAAAAAAAAAAAAAAAACAACAACCCTATATTCACAGATGGAAAAAACTGGAAAGCATAGAGGATGCATCAAAAGACTGTTGTATTTCACAAACTTTATTTGTTCAGTCAACTAAACAAAAAATCACAGGACAATAGAAATGTAGTTTGAGGTTTGAGAAAAAGCCGATTTATATAGATTAGACTAGATTTGGGGTTCACAAAAATTCATAAACAATAACCAGTTTAAACTTTATCTAGAAGCCTATTGCATGTTTATATTAAAAAAAAAGTGAATCTTCAATCATGTTTTGGGAAGAATCACCAGCATCACTCTGCCTGTGGAAAAATGTATTTTAGCAAGAACATGATACAGATTCATAAAGGCTTTTTCCATTTAATATTCATTAATATATCACAGGTATCTGCTAGGTTTTGCTTTGTAACATTTCCTACAGCACACAGGAAGTGATGGGTTTCAATGCTTTCAGAAGCAGCAGCAGGTCCCACCCATCCTCACTCAAACAGGGATTTAAAGCAGAAAGCGTTCTTCACCAACCTTTAACTAATACGTTTATCAATTTACGGTTATCGGTGTGGTCATTTAAAAAAATAAAATCTGAAGGGAAACATGCAAGCAAAAACTGCTTACGGTCATTAATTATCTCTGAATTCTTTATAGATTTTTCCATCAGACTTGGTGTTGATGCATTTTACAGAAGACCTATTGGGTAGTTAACAGGAGAATGTCACCTCACCAACAGAACATTGAAGGAGAAACAAATATGGTATATATAAAAAAAGACATCCATGTAAGCGGACATCCAGGGGCCAGAGATCAGAGGTGCTACCCCAGCATATCTGTCTGAACCCAACACTGTGTACAAAGCTGTTTAGTCTCTGCTGCAGCAGCAACCTTCTTAACATGTGGAAACCTGTACTATTAATTTCAGGCCCTGAGCCAAAGCACAAGAACTGCCGTTGTAATGTTTAATCCCCCCACATCTTTTGAAATGTGAGAAAATAAATTGTAATCTATGCATAATAACTTGACATCATTTGGAATTTATAGAATTCCTTTATTGTCACTGCGCACTGAGTACAATGAAATCGAGTTATTATACACATTAAATGCTAGAAGGGGAAATATTATAAAACATTAAAAAAAGAAGTAGGAACTTTTATTCTATACACACTCTGGTAAGTGAATAATGCCAAGGAATAAAAACGTCAAATAAAAGATGCTTCACGCTCGAGTTGTTAATTGGGTACACATGCACATTTAGCCGAGTAAACCAATCAGGGTTAAAGTCTAAAGCATACTGTATGATCCAAAAATAAATATCTGTAGAAAACGCAGGCTGATTTGTAACAGTAGTACCAGCTTTATAAACTAAGGCACCAGCAATGGAGGACAACCAAAGACGTATTTCAAGAAGCACGCTCTTGTTATGCATAACATAACACTGAAATACCCCCCAAGGCATATCAAATCAATTTTTTCAGGTTATTTGAGAAACCAATAAAAACATGAAAAATTCATTTCTTTAGCAGGGTAACCTTAACATCTTGACAGTAGCCTCCAGCCTTGTACTCTAACCAACACAAACGTCTTTGTCATGTAGTCTCACTGTGATCCAAAATGTGGAGAATCGATTCCAACAAACACAGAAGACATTGAATAAAGGCAAAGAATTCATTTGTCACAAGTTAAATGTACATTCTGCTCGAGATGACGTCCTGTTGAGCTAAACAAAGTGTTAATTAAACCCTGTCATACAACACTTCAGGGTCTTGTGGGGGAAAAAAAAAAAAAAAAAAAAAAACTCACAAGGAACACTGGTTGCCTTCGGGAGGCGGGATCCTCTTACAACATCTCTCTTTCAATCACTTGTTATGATCCGGTTTGTTCCAGTAGAACTGTAACAAACCACAGAAGCATATAAAAGAAGAATAGCTCTTAATTTCACTACACATGCTTGCCTATGAACCTTTAATGAACCGTCAGTGGCCATATTTAATGAGTTTGCCCTGCTAAAGGTTAACTCGGAAACATGGGAAACAATAATAGAAATCTCACGCTTTCTATTAAACTAGAAGACATGATTGTTTGTTGAAACACTGTACTTCGATACTTTCAAACTTAACCTTAAATTAAACCTTAAACCCGCCTGGCCTCACACTCCATGAGCACTGTCACGTAGCTCAGCCTGACCTGTATTCCTATCTTTGGTCCATTTACTTCATTTGACCAGTCAATAGTAAAAGTCCATGTTGGGATCATCAATACCGGTAGCCTTGTTAAAGTGAACATTGTCATTCCAAGGAAGGAGGAAGGAAGAAGCCAGAGAGCACAACGGATAAATGAACACAAACAAACATGTGTGTCATGTGTTCGTCTGTGCAGACGTGTAGCTCGTCATCCTATTGTTAAAAATCTAGTTGGCTCGTCAGACGTGTGAAAACAAAAAGAGGTTAGTTTTCACTAAATAATCTATCAAAATTAATTAACCACGGCACCTTTCTATCCCCGTATGGTGGACAAGCAGGATCACCATCTGAGAGGATTCCTGTCCTAACCCCTTTTACTTGTTTTTAAATTATATGTACTGATCTTTTTTTTTGTTTATTAAATATTACGACAAGCACAGAATGGGCAAACAGCTGGCTTCACCAACAAACCGCCTCTTGTGGGATTTGTGGGAATGAAAAAATGGAATTAGTGGGAACATTTTGTCCGTATCACCCACACTGCTGCTTATATACCTCGGGATCAACAAATATGGCCATTGTCATTCCAAATACAAAACAAACTCCTCATTTAGTTGGGTTGCATAACTTAATGACATCACATCTTTGCAGAGTGGTTTCTGGCTTTTGGGAGAAGTACATGTATTCGTAAATATGATCTGTCCTAAATCAAAGTGGATGAATATAAATGATCTGCAGTAATTATGTAGTGCTGACACAAGGATGGAGTGGGAGAACATGGAGTAAGGTCCAAAGCAGTAAAGGGAACTTTAATGCCTGACCAGCATTAAGGAAGACTAGGCGTTTCTGTACCAATCACTCTAGTGGAGCAGCAGAGATGCACAGGTTGTTTAAGGCACAGGCAACTTGCACAATCTTATCAAAGGTTGAGAGGTTCGATGTGCGCTCGGGGGCCGTGGTGAAGGGGCTCTCCACAGGCCCCGTGAGCATGGCGTACCTCTGTTTCACCATAGAGATCACCCTCTCCACATGCTTCTGCACACTCACTGTCTCAGAGGAAGCGTTAGCCAGCGGTGAGCTCTCCGAGCTCCCGTACGCTTCTCCTGGGCAGCTGCCGGCGATTTTAAACAGGGCTCCGCGTGCGGCCACGGTATCGGCAATGTCGAGATCTCGACTCGCCAGTACGACGTCGCCTGGCAGAAGCTTACACACGAATCCACAGCCTTCAGCCAGGCTCTTGTCACTGACATTTCCCAGCACACCCCTGGAGACGAAGGTGACCACGCCCTGCGGAGCCACACCTATCAGATATTTTAAAACATTACAACTTGTCCCTGCCACCTGCTGTTGCTGCTGGTCGTTGCCCCGGGAAACCGGCTCCTCAAAAGGCACCATGAAACAGTCTACGATGACCGCGCAGTCAGGGTAGGAGGAGCGCAGGGCCGCCGGCAGGTTTTTCCGCAGCTCGGCTCTGGAGGGCCAGAAGACAGCTGTGGGCACCAGAGTGGAGGACATGATGTTGACCATCCGATGCACTGTTCTGGTTACCATGCCGACTTTGATGCCAAAGCGGTAGGCCAGGTCTTGGTTGCGGAGGTCCAAACGGAGTCGCATCAGTGTCAGCAGAAGCTGCTGGAACTTGGAGAGCTTCATGTTCTTGATGCCGTCCATATGAGGTGCCAGGAGCCACATGACTGTCTCTAAAACAAAGTAGTTGGGTAAACCGGTGTAAAACTTCACCTTCTCTGCATCGTTCCTCAAGGAGTTCTCAGAGAGGGACATTTTCTCCACAGACTCCCTGAGAGCCTGGTTCTCCTTCTTCAAGGCTTTCAGGATGTCATCAAAGTTAACCGGTGTATCAGAAGTCTGAGCGAACTTTCCTTTCTTGCTGTCACTCACAGATTCATCATCGTCGTCATCGTCTTCATCAGTGCTGAGGGAAGAGGAGGCACTTTCCTCCACGATGGTCTCCTGTTCCCTCTCTGCCGGGTGCTCAGCTTGACCTCGCTCACCCGCCACCGACCTGCCCTGGCCCTGCAGGAACAGCAAAGCGTTGGCCGCCTCCACTCGTGCTTCCTGCTTGTCCAGGATCTCTAAGACACCTGGCTCCTTCATCTCTGGGGACAAGGGAGCTGTTGTGAACACAGAAGGAACATAATCTGGAGAACGTGGGTTCTTCACCTGTTTACCTGCATGTGGAAAGAGAGGATATAGTAAAAGGCAACACAATGAAAAAAATAAATAAATAAATAAATAAAAATAAAAATGGAAACTTCTGTCTATGGCACTTAGATCAAAACTTAATGAGGACAAATTGTACTTTTCCCCAACATGTATGCTCATGTAATAAATCAATAATACATTTTTAACAATAACATGGAAACTTACTGAATACTGAAAATATTCATGCACCAGAGAAACAGATGAAATAACACACATCCATTTCATTTCTATGTTTCCTTTGAAACAGTTACTTATGGCACAAGTCATTATAACATTTAATTAGGTGCTGGTGGGAACTTGGTATGGGTAATAGAAAGAGATAATTATTGTCTAATCAAAGATAATAGATGAATCGATTATGAACAAAGTACATAGTGGTAGGCATAAATTAAAATTATACTATATATGACACTATTGTAGTCTTAATGTAAACAAACTACAACAATGAAAACTGAAGAAAATGCATCTGTCCCGGGTTATAATCTCTGTTTGGGATTAACGTGGAAACAAACTGCGTGGTACTTCTTGCTGTAGTGAGTTGTAATACCTGAGATGAAGTGAGTACTACACAGCCGACTGCCGTCGTTGGGCACCCAGCCCTCCCGGTTCACAGCGGCTATCCAGCGCTGCTTCCTGTCGGGGTCCCGGGGAAACCGGTAGAAAGATAAGGTGGTGCCGGGCGTCCTTCGGTTCCTACAGCCAGCCACCACACATGTGTGAACCATAGTAAGGCCACGGAGAAGCGTGGAGGTGTGCGCTACTATCTGTTGGCTGTTTTGACTCCCAAAATGGTGGCCGACACAACCAGTCGGTGGAGAGAGAAAAAAAAAAAAAAAAAAAAAAAAAGCGGTAGCGCCGTCATCATCGGTCGTTTGCGTTCAACGATCTAATTGCACCAGCTCGGGATGACGTCACTGACATAAGATCTCTCACCCACGTTGAAACAAAGGTAATGATTTAAATTAATAGACACAATTATTAGTGAAATCACAATAAAAATGTCACTTCTGGATCTAAAATCGGCGTGGTTGTTGAAAAACACACAGTGCTATATTTATATTATATGGCCTTCATTCAGTGCAGATCATCACTCTACTGATCACTTACACCAGTATATGTGTGTGTGTTTATGTCTCCTGATCCTAAACGACGATTGGACAACTGGGCTTAGAAGACAATGGAGGGACAATTGCCAGTGTTTTCACATAGCATGTCCCCTTCCTGCAACCAGCTGACTCACATTATTATGTCTAAAAGCCGATACAGGGAAAGTCTAATCAATCCTGTACTCCATCATACAGTTTTCAACAAAAAAAGATCTAATCACAAGGTCCATTAAGTAGCTGTTCTGGAGCTGTCAGTCATATCATATGATCTGTGGCATATTAGTTGTACTACTTGCATAATAAAGTCTTATTGAAGTGTTGTTACAGACAACCCAGGGATTAGCTGTGGCAGGGCTCATCAGCAGCGTCAAACCCTCGAAGGAATTTTTAATGCACACATTTGACTGCCACCGTCCCCTCTGGTCATTTCAAGAGTTTTATTACATCTGAGCATTAGTGGGAATACTGAGTAACAATAGGCTCTACTTATTTTGACTTTAATTATTCATGCTGTAGACCAGAGTTGCGATCATACATTTGAAGTTTTAATCAACAACTAATCTACAAATGATGCAGATTATTTCCTAGTCATGCATAACCATATACAGTATGGATAAAATGTTATCATGCATGCATTTGGCCATCACGTTTAATTAGCTGCAGTTCTCTTGTAATGTAGTGAAGTCTGAGAGGTTGCCAGAGTCCAGCATCTCTATAACTACGAGATGAAAAGTACAAACAGGATTTTGGGAGTAGAGTTAAGACTAGATTCCAATCACAAAAAAGGTGATATATCCACTCAGCCTTCAGTTGTGTGAGTTCAGTTTGTACACAGATGTGTTCTTGGCTCCTCTGACATGCTCCAGCCTCTTGAGCTCACTTAGACAGAGGATGTATACAGGGGTCTTGGTTCCAACATTGGTAATCCTCCACAGTTCCCCCATCTGAAACTCTGTTTTTTCTCCTGCAGAGGGCACCACAGAACAGCTACAGATTAGATGCAATTAGACAGCAGCTGCCAAATCCAACAAGTTATCTTAATAGGTCCCATATTGTTTCTTTTTCTAGTTCCATGTGATTGTTCTCAGATCCCGGCAATATTATCACAGCAATCTTTGGTCCTGACATCATTATTCTGCTTGGTTTCAAAGTCATTTGGTAGAATTTGGTGTTTTTAAAAAAAAAAAGAAATAACAAAATATGTCTGAATGTTACAAATTACACTACTATGAACATTTTCACCTATATTTGTAAAATTGGTTTTGCATGTGGCAGCTATTTATTTAACTGTTCAAACTAATAAAAATCTGAAGTAGCAACATAGACATAATTAGAGACTTGTGACATAAACTTGTGATTAGCTCTTCAGTTAACATAATGCTGGATAGCATTCTGCAGACAGCAGGAGGTCCTTCAGTTCAAATGTAGGAGGGTTTTCTTTTAATTGAGCCAATGGGACAGATTTCAGCACCTCTTGAGAGAAGCCAAATAAGATTAAGTCCATGTGAGGTACAACTTTGAAAAGCCAAATGCTCCAAACAAACCAATTATCTTATTAGTCATAACTAACAACTTACCTATAGCCGTTTGCCGGCATGACCTCAAACATCTAATGACAGAATTACATGTTTCTTACTGTTGACTAACACAACATTTCTGCCTTAATGAGAAGATTAATGGTTACTGTTGTGTCAGAGGCTTTCTCAGTTTCTAACTACGTATTTCCGATGCATCCAACAGCCAATTAATATTAATATGTCTGTCTGAAGGCAAAGAAAGAATGGATTGAATGAAAATCTTGTAACTTTCATCCTCTTAATCATATCTTAACAATATCTTGATTTATCATCAGCTATAATGACGCAAGAACTCTGGGGAAATGTGATGAGCATTTTTCACCATTTTCTGACTTGATATAGTCCAAATGATAAAACTAATGTTAATTGCAGCTATAAATATTCTAATAATAAATTCATTCCTTACTTTATTCCCAAGAGACACTCTACGTCACCTTAAACTAAACCCCACAGACAGATTCAAAATCCTGACCTCGACACTCCGCCATGAATTTGTTGATGTTGTAGACGGCCTGGTTGAGGTTGTACAGTGTCATCTGCCTCAGGTAGCTCGGTAAACTCTGAAACTCGCTCTCCGACACCAGAGACAAAGTCACTTCACTGTGGAGAGAACTGGATAGAAGGACAAGTAAAATACAAATAAGTCTTCAGGCATGAATGCCATCATAACAGCATGAATAAAACTACAAGGTAGAATGAACTAGAAAGAACTATCAAAACAGGTGAGACAAATGTTGGTCCTTCTTTCAACATCTTGACTTCATATTCTTTTCTACAACTCAGCAGCTGTCCGCAACACCAGGAGCGAGATTCTATAAAAATATTAATAACACTTTAGCCACATATTTAGCATTTATAAGATATAATAAATGGTTTATAACAATCTGTAGCGTAGTTATAAGTAGAATTAAAGCATTTAGTAATGTACAATATGTAACAATTAGAACTTTTCCTATGAAGACATTTTATAGTACTACTATAAAAGTTCTACTATATTGTCATTCATCATTTACTGAATTATCTGCCTAAATAAAGGGATGTAAAGGGGAAGGTGTTTTCTGAGTTGATTCACCTGTTTTGATCTTTTTCTGGTTTGACATGTGGCTGCACAACCGCCATGGCAGCTTTCTTCAAGTGGGTTTGGGACACAAGCTACAAGATAAAAGTGAAATCAGGTTAAAAGGCACAAAAGAATTACATTAAGAATATACCTCATAGTAACCCCTAACATATAGAAATGTGGCTATGCTATTCTGTATAAGTAATGTATGCTCAGATGTTATTTTCATTTTTAATGAGTTTTTAAAGCCAGGAATCATATGCATATTTATTCAGCAAAAAATACGTTTTTTGATTCCTTTGTCAAACAAAGTTTTTTTACAGAATGAAATAAAGCCAATGACTGTTTGGAAGGCAGAAAAATACATTTACATCTAAAAACCTATAGTACAGAAGAAACTTGTATTAATATATAATATTGGTAGACAAAAACTATAAGCAGTCTTTTCAGTGGAAAGATGTGCTAATCGTGGGAAAACAAGACCTACTTTACAGATGTCCTGTGTAACAGAGCTGAGGTCTGGCATCTCTGGGGTGCTGGGCTCTTGGAAGCCCCTCCTGATGCAAGGTGTCCCCAAGCTGAACTGCTGAGTGGGGCCATCCAGCTCCAGACGGTTGACAGTGGGATCCTTGGCCACATTTTCAAATTCACTAAACTTTTTTGCCATTTTTGCACTTCTCTAGAGGCAAAGAGGAGGACGAGTAAAAGGGCAAACAATTAGATGGGCTCCACAGTCTCCGGTGTACAGAAGAAAACAACAGCAACGGTAAAACATCAAGTGTTCTTGTTCACCAGCCAACATCTTAACCATATCTCTGATCTATCTAATCTAATCAATAACGCATATAAAATCAAAGGTTGCCTTTGTATGGCTTCAACTGTACCTGTTTTTCACCGTATAGAAGTCAACAATTATGCTCTTTGTTGTATCAGTTGTATACAAGATTTTCTTTTCAAAATGTTAGAGTTAGAGTTACAACACCAGTGGTGCTTGGACCCTTAATCAGAAATCCAGCAAATCTTATTTTATATTTGTAGACTCAATATGAGCAAATAATTTGTTAATCCATAGGGTAAAGAATTATAATAACTTCTTGTCAAACACTAGTATTTTTTTGGCCATCCATCTAATGTTATTATGTAATATTTAGACAGTCCGACACCGCCATGTCACTAAAATATAAATCAATTATGGAACACCGCCATCAGTGTGATCAGTGTAAATTAAAATGTAACCAAAGTGCTTACACTTTGTAAAGAGTTTCCCAAAACAGACTCAAGGTTAGGCATCTCCGGCATCTGCTTGTCCTCTACACCTATGATTGACATCTCTGGGACATCGTATTCCCACGCACGCTTGGAGCCGGTTGCTGCGTTATGAGTTGGAATTTCAAAGGTGTGGCTGTCATCGTCAGCTTGCATGTTGATAGGCTCTGGCTGTCGTGCACTCTGTGAAACACATGCAAAATATGGTTCAGCGAGTCTGAACAGAGAAAATTGATTTTAAGAAGTCAGGGTTAACAGGGAAATTTCAAAAATATTATAATTTAAATATTCCATAAAAAATGTGTTACCTTTTTGGTGCTGACCAGACGGTTCATATACGGAGTTTTAAATGATGGGACCTCAGGAGTGGTGGGCATGTTGCCAGGGCAACCGGGGAATTCTGGGTCACTGTCCCTTTGTGCAGATGGGGTGCAGTGACCGTTTGTCTTTTTCAGCTTGAACCCCGGAGTGCAAAACACAGGCGGCTCTGGAGACTCCAAGTTGTCTGCTACCCCTGTAATGAGAACAATATGATATAGTGGGAAGGCAAAGCTGAGATCTACGGTCTGCACTAGTAGTTCCTCATTTAAACTCAAATTTGGGGATTTAAAAAAATCATAAACACCATTACTGAATGAGTTAGAAGGATACCCACTCCTGTATGACTCTAAGATGATCAGGTAAAGTGTTTGGAAAAACTTTCAGCTGTTACAGCCATTAAGACAATGTTAAACCCAAGGATGCCTTGTTAGAAACAAGCCCTGATAAACTGCTAACAATTTTATACCTTTTGTCTGCAAATTCTCCATCAGAGAGTTCACTGGTGGTACTAGGAGGTCCTGCGGTGGTCTGTTGAGGAAAGCAGAGCACACTGAAGCAGTGACTATAGTGTCTTAAAAACAACTGTTGCAAATCCTGCATGTTGCCAGTAGAGATCAATAAAGGTTATATACCGTAGTGTACACATTAGTAATGATCATAGTGCTTTACCTTTGGGGCTTCCCGACGTTCTTCCGGAATAAGTCCATGGTGAAGTCATTGTTCAGACACATGGTGTGCTCTGAAATACCAAAGTCATGCATCTGGGGTGTTTGCAGCTCATCTTCATCCATTCGCAAAGCGCATTTGGGAGTTATGGGCATGGGTGGTGGTGCTGGCGTGTTGAGTGTGGGGTGAGGGAGGTTCAGCTCAGGCATAGGCGGCACTTCAGCGCACCACTCTGCCCCAGCCAGGGTTCTCTTCAACTGCATCTCTGACAGGCCAAAATCAGAAAGCTGCGGGGTTCGCAGTAAATCAGTGAAGGGTGGTGGTCCAGCAGGAGAATGGCTCTCTCCAGACTCCTCTTGGCTTTCCTCTTCTCCATCTGCTGATTTGTTTTCATTCTCATCCAGTGTTTCATCTTCTGCTTCTGACTCCTGACCTTTGGATTGGTGTAAGAAGAAGTTATAATAAAAGCACATTTGGAACGCACAGTCTCCTTTTTTGCGCTGCAGTACATCTGCAGTAAATATCAACACATTAATAAACAGTGTGTTCCAAAATGTAAGTATACTGTGAAAATAATATGAAACCCAGAAGCAGAAATTAATAGCAGTTCACCATGTTTGACTCCCAACGATAAACCTACAGTTGTTACTTACTGTTTGGTCTCTGGGTGTCTCTAGGAGCCTGGTAGCCATATTTTTCCCAGTGTTCCTTTAGTCTCTGGATGTCGCCAGAGACCTTCTGCTCCATCACCCTGCAGGCTTTAATGAAGCTGCTCACATCCTTCTCCTGTGCTTTCTGCTGAGCCAGCTGATCCTGCACCTGCTCCTGTATGAGAACCAGGCGGCAGTTGATGAGAATTTGAAAAGTTAATAGAGAATAGTACTATTATCCTTATAGGAATAGCACTATTAAATTAAATGAATAGCACTATTATCCTTATAGCAAGAGCACTATTAACCTAAGGGAATAGCACTTTTAATGTAAGGAATGGCACTATTAACTTAAGGGAATAGCAGTATTAACTTAAAGGAATGGCACTATTAACTTAAAGGAATGGCACTATTAACGTAAGGGAGTAGTACTATTATACTTAAAGGAATGGCACTATTAACTTAAAGGAATGGCACTATTAACGTAAGGGAATAACACTTTAACTTAAAGGAATAGCACTATTAACGTAAGGGAGTAGTACTATTATACTTAAAGGAATAGCACTATTAACTTAAGGGAATAGCACTATTAATTTAAGGGAATAGCACTATTAACTTAAGGGAATAGAACTATTAATTTAAGGGAATAGCACTATTAACTTAAGGTAATAGCAGTATTAACGTAAGGGAGTAGTACTATTATACTTAAAGGAATAGCACTATTAACTTAAGGGAATAGAACTATTAATTTAAGGGAATAGCACTATTAACTTAAGGGAATAACAGTATTAACGTAAAGGAATAGAACTATTAATTTAAGGGAATAGCACTATTATACTTAAATAGCACTATTATTGTCTTTGTGTCACATCTTTACAATCCTTCACTCTAAGCATAAAGAGAAATTATTAATTACTCACAAATAATATGTCTCATCAAGTCAAATTAGTGTTACCACAATATCAAATATGCCAGTTGGTTTCATATTCATAAAAATAGCAAAACGTTTTACACTTACTTATCCATGTATATGAGTTAGTTCTGCATGTAGCCAGGCGATGAGTTTATTTTAATAAAATGACTGTGACAGTTGAAAGTATACCAGATACTATAAGACTATAGAGACGTATTCAACACTGCAGCGTCTGGATATCATACCTTGAGGTTCCTGACGTCACAGTTCAGTTCGTGATATGCTCGCATTGCTTTCGCCGTTGTTTCTGAAATGTGAGGACATTGTATTGATAACATTTTAATGGTTTATACCCTGTCTGTTAGAGGTGGACAGCGGGGTCTTTCTTGTCGGTGTGTCACTCACCACTGTCATCGTCGTTGTTGTTGCGGTTGTCAAAGGCGTCCTGGAGCTTTGCAGTGTCCGTTTCCAGAGTCACCGCCAGCTTTCTGAACTTGGCGAAGAACCGCGCCGTCGGGTCCATTTTTTAGACGAGAGTGTTGTGCAAAAATTTCATCAAAACGCCTGCGAGTATGTTACCGAGCCGTTGGTTTACGTTCTCCTCCAGGAAAACTTTTCGATTTTCGCGCCTGTTCCGGCTCAAACAGGAAGCATAACAATTTTCTTCTTCGTTGACTGTTAGCGCGCTGGATATGGAAGTCTTACAGTAGCGCCCCCTATCTTGACATCTGGAGTTTATTTCTCCTCACAGAAAGTATTGAAAACCTCTAACTAGAATTTTTTTATTTATTTTTTTTAATATTGGAGAATTTTAATGATAGATTACAAGGTTCATTTTGGTGTTACAGGACATTTGTAAATAAATTAATTGTGTGTTTTTTTTATGTATGGGTGAGGACCCCATTTCTGGCTAATATGATTTGATTAATTGCCTTATTATGATGCAGATTAGAATAGAAATATTGTTATTTTGATGGCCTTAAGGGGTGAAGAATGTAGATATCTATGGGTGGCTGTGAACAAACTGATTGATGATTTCACATGTTAGAGAAATAACCGTGAGTTAGACTGAAAGGTTATAAACTGAGTCCCTGCTGCCAGAAGATGGAGCCATATTCTACCAAGCAACAGAGATCAGCTATATGACCTTGAATTTACTGCCTGACTTTGAGAGCCTGTATTATTTTTGTCCTAAACCTCTATGAATTACCTTATGTGGAAAAAAAAATATAGACAATAAATTATCTGCAACATTATCTGCAAATTTACATAATTTTCCTACTATTATAATCTCATCATGCTCTCAAGTTCAGATGCAGCTGTAGCTAGAAGCTAGTGTGCAGAACTCTTATCAGATATACTGGAGAGTGTATAAATATTGGACAGACTGTGAAGGTCAGTACAAACCTGTACGGAGAGAACGGTTGCAAAAAGAACTCAACAAGCTTCAAGTATCATCTGGTAAAGGAGCAGTGAATACATTACACCCACGTCACACATTTCTTAATAATGGCAAATATATCTTACACCAGTTATCAGGAAGGTGTAGTTAACTGTTCACTTTCTTCATAGCTTATTCTGGAGCCATGGCAATGTTTGGAAAAGTGTTGGAGCCAGTGGGTTACATGCAGACTGTGAGGTGAGTTACCGATTTGAACATGAAGATCATGCTCTGCTCATGTTCAAAGTGAATAAGGAGCGTTTGTGGTGCTCAGGGTCCTGGTGCAGGGAATCTGCTCCTACTTGGGCGGCAGCGCCACAGCTGAGGAGACTGACGTGGCCAAGAAGAACTTAGACCACATCGATCAGGAGCTGGGAGCATCGGGCCACGGCCTGCTGGATGACAAGGAGGTCCACCAGCTGGAGGACGACCTGGCTGTGGTTTACTACCAGCTGGGCACTGCGGTGAGAAAACTGTCCAGGGCAGTTATACTCAGTAGGGCCTCTTGTTTCAGTATTTAAATCATAAGAATTCTTAAAAAAAGGCAGGATCAATAGCTGTGGATACTCAGCTCCTTTAAGTGCAGCACTAGAATTTGGTAGCTTTATAAACATGGACAAGGACACTTAAGGTGGAACTAACCTTGAAGTGACAAGTGCTCTGCCAATTTAGCTAAACCGATGAATGACTGTGACTGAATTCATCAAGCTAAGTGTATTATGTAAATGTAGATATGTGACCAGATGTATGACTGAAGCATCTGTTGAGGTCTACCAGAACTTAATAGGCTTATGTCATTTTATTTCCCCTTTCAAACTGATAACGTTTTTTTCACGTATAGCATGCATTTGTAAGAAAATCTCTTAAATGACCGGAGGGCACAGATGCCATTTCACGTCACAACCTTTCCAGCGTTTTAATTAGAGAGAAAAACCACATCGCTGGATTCATTTAGTTGGATAAAAAGTCACTCCTTAATGTAAATGATATTAAGGAAAGAATAACCAGTGTAAGTCTCAGCAAATGTGGGTTTTTTTGGAGTAAGAATATTAAAGATAATGTGAGTATTCATCAGGAAAAACAGCTAGATGTGAGTGCAAACGAGCTGGAAGTCAGAAATGTGGCTGAACAGCAAGGTGAAGGATTCAACTGTAGCAAATTTTGTGCATGTTTTTAATGACACTTTTGCAAGTAAATGTCATATTTAGAACTTGATTTGTAATACTTTACACCTTTGTTACCGTTGAAAAGCACTGAAGATGTCCTCTGGACTTTGACATGGGATTAAATTACACAAATGTACAAGGGCAAGAGGACACAGATATAGAGAGAGAAGTGGAGAGAGAGATAACAGGGGGAAAAAAACTACCACCTCTGCTGCTATGTGTTGACTCTTGATTCATTTATCTTAAAAGAAAACTCTCTGACCCCTGCTTGTCTCAGGTGAGGGCCCAGGCAGACTTCACCAAGAAGGAGACGGATGTGTTCCTCCAGTATGTGCAGGACTACCGGTTGGAGAGGCAGCTGACGGCGCTCTACAACCGGATGATGGGTGTGTCAGCGCTGACTGACCAGCCCACACTGCTGGAGGAGGTCATACTGAACCGCAAGCCCAAACGCTGGGAGCTGAGGGAGTTCTGTGTCAAGGTTGGTTAAAGGTGCAGGGCACAATTAGGAGGGGTGTGTGTATGTGTGTGTGTGTGTATGTGTTTGGGTGGGGTTCTCTAACTCCTCTGCCTACAGGGGTCATTAAACTTTAATTTTCTCTTATTGTACAAGCCATTATACAGATGCACGCACTGCTGCTTAACTACAGCAGGAAGCCTGAGGTGACACAGCAATCTACCATCTGCACACGCATGCACACGTGCACGCACAATAGGAAATTTGCACAAACAACCTTTTAAATTACAACCGAAGTGCAACTGATCTGTCATCAATAATGCGTTTTCTTTGTCATGTCAGATTCAAGAATCAAGATGCTATTTCACATGGCACTTCATCAAAATAATGCTCCATCTCCTTAAAGACATGTTTATATGGGGGGAAAAAAAAGCATTGAGGAACACAGCTATACAGAATTAAATATTCAGTTTCCAGACCAAAATGATAAATGTAACAGAAAAACATTGCAGTCGTCTGGGGAATGAAGCATGCTGCTTTCTTGGTATGAAAATAAACTGAATATTTAATTCAGCGGTGCTCTGACCTGTCTTTCTACTGAGCTGAGTTGGCAAATCCCTTTTGTCTACACAGAATTGGAAAAACTCTAAATAAGCTTTTTTTTTTTTCTCTGACATCATCCCAAAAAATATGAATAATGCATGCAGCCGCTACTGTTGATACGCTAAACAATACCTCCAGCACAAAACATCCCTGTGCTCCTCTCCTCCAATAAATAAAATGAGTCTGCTGCCTTCAGTAATAAAATTCAGTGCATCAGACAAGCTAATAATAACTCCACGTCAAAAGAAACTGATACGTCACGATTACAACTACATAAAAGCTGTCAAACTTGACCTTGAGTTTAGCTTGAAGAAACAGTGCAACATCTTACGACGTCCACCTGCTGCCTTGATGCTCAGCCGACCTTTTCAACTCCTAAAGTAAGTCACAGAACTGATTTTAAAATATTGCTGCTACTTTTTAAGACATTAAATGGGTTGGGCCCCAAAAACTGTTCCCGGGGTTAACACAAAGCATGTTGAGGCAGCATTTAATTATTACGCCGCTCACTGTTATATAAATTCTATAAGTGTTATATGATTAAACCATCCCTCGCCTTACACGAGAACAAACCGGATCATATCCATGTAAAGAGAGCAACAACAACAACAGAATAGCTGTGCTTCTCAGTCTTTAAAATTAAAATTCAAACAGGGATGGAAAGCCTGAATATTCTATTCTCTGTGAAACAACATTATATAACAGAAATGTCATATTTCATCCATTTTGCATAAGGTCACACAGAGCTCTCGATCCTCTTTCTTATGTAAAAAAAAAAAAAAAGAAAAAAAAAAGCTACAAATAACTGAATGGTCACTTTTTAAAACCAAATTCATGTGTCCATTAGTCCATCTGTCATTCTGTAGTGCCCCTGAGCAACACGAACAGATCCAGCCTGTTACTGTGAGAGAGGCAGTGGACCTAACAGACACTGCATACATGTTATAGTTACGTAAAAGTACTTGGCCTAGGTTGGACTAGCAGTGTATTTAAGATCATTTGAAGAGCAGTGTAAATACTTTTACACAGTGTTTGTCCATTCAGAACAGCTGCTGTTGTCACTGCTGTAAGGACAAGTTTTCTATCATAGAAACTCACATCAGTCCAGTTCCTACTTATGAAGAGGCTTTAGGGTGTGAGGGAGCCAGACTCAGTGGATTAGGCTTAATGCCGAAGCAATTTCTGTGTGCAGTTGGTGCTGAACGAGCATCACGATTTGTTTGTGCGGTGCTCTTTTCAAGGACTTGTTTGCTCCATGACCTGATTTACATTAACGTATTAGCGAGTAAAATGAAGCCCAGCGATTTCACTCAGGCGCAAAGAAATGTTGAATTTGGCCCCAAGGTGCAGTCGTAATGAATTTGAGTGAAACGATCCAATAAACAATTTAACACACTAGACTTAACTTTGGTGTGTGTGCAATGAGATGAATCAATGACACAGACACCAGAGGGAAGGTTGATGATTATGGGGATACAAAGCCAAGCTCAATTTTACTCAAAAGAAAGAAATTACTGATATTGTCAGTAAGTGTTCGAATAAAACAGGTACCGGTACTCAGTGGAATAAAACTGATATGATAATAGTCAAGAACGTCATTGACGGTATTGTAAAACCACTAACTTACATTTGTAATTTATCCTTCCAAACAGGTACATTTCCACATAAAATGAAAGTTATACAAAGCTAAGGATAGATACCACTTTACTAACGACAGTGTCTTTACTTTCCCAGTTCTCAAAGGGGTTAAAAAAACTTTTCACCGAGACGTTAAGACACTTTTATTGAGAAGCATGAATTGTCCACTGACAATCTGTATGGATTTAGAACAAACAAATCAACATCTATGATACTCATTAAGGTAACAGAAGTAAAAATTCTAAACTAACTGTATAGACAAAAAGAAGTATGTAGTAGGAGTATTTATAAATCCTTTTTTAAGCATTTCAAGCACAAGCATTTGATATCATTTAAGACAATATATTACTCAATGAAACGGAAAGGTAAGGTAATAAAACCTTGGAAAGCTATGTAGGCAAGAGGCAACAATGTGTAAAGTTGGGTGAGCATAAATCAACATGTATGGATATTAGTCCCACAGGGGTCAGGATTAGGCCCGAAATTGTTCATTTTGAACTTAAATGACAAATATAGGGTAATAAAGGTACTGAAATGTAGTTTTATTTGCAGATGATATTATTAATAATATTTTCTGTTCTGGGGAGAACAGAAAAATGCTGGTTTGACATAAATTAATTATGATTCAATTTGAACAAAATCAAGCTTATGCTATTTGAAAATTGTGAAAAAATAAACACTAGAAGTGTAGAAGTGATAATGTTAATATAGAAAGAGTATTTGAAAATAAACTTCTCAACCATGCTGGAAATCTCTTATTTGGTAGGAAAGTTGGCAAGAAGCGTTGCACATATTGGATCGTAAAGCATTGTACACTCTGTATTGTTCACTTGTATTACCATACGTGAATTACTATGTGAAGGTACTGGAGTAAAATATACAAAAGCACCATACAGTCATTATGCATATTAGAAAAAAAGATAAATAATGCTAGATTTCAAGAACACAATAACACACCGTATTTCAAGTTCATGGAGCTGGTAGATTTTTAGGACTGCACAAGCAATGCACACAGAAAGAGATCATTTACTTCCTGGCAATGTACACTTCCTGTTATTGATGATGTTGTTGTTGTTGTTATACTATTTTTCTCTGTGAGTGTTGGGCACCAGCACAATGATTATGTACGTGTAAATAGGATAAACATTTGGGCAATTACTTATATTATTATTATATAAGTTATATTTGATTAACACTGTGGTAAATATTTATACCAGTTATACATGATAAACATTAAGGTCATAATTTAAGTTACAGAAAAGGAGTAGGACCATTAACGTAAGTGTATACTTCTTCTGACTCCTTTTCAGTCATGTAATATTTATTTATGTTGTTTATTGAGAATTTGCTGTATATGTTTCATGGTCATGTTATTGGTTATTCGTGTTCCTTTTGAGTGAAGGGCAGCTACATCTACAGTATAACTAACTGTAGCTGTAACTCGTGTCGAGACTGGAGAACCTGACCTTGTGGCGCAACGGAACCACAGTTGCATTTCTTTAACCTTGAAGAACTTATCATGTATAAACATGTTGGTGATAAGTTTAGATATCATGGTGGATTTCCTCTCGTGCTGGCACAAGAACGCAGGCTCTTTTTTCTTTAGTACAATTTTAGTAAATTAAGATAGAATTTAACGTTCACATAAAATATGATGAATAATACAAAAACTATTCATCTATTCATTTTCACAGCCAATAGGTTTATAACTTCAGAAGATCTGAATAGTGACGGGCTCTGTGTGTATTAACCTTGGATAACCCTGTGTACTTCTCATTACAAAAAGACTTTGTGACATCTGCGCAGTTTATTTCAAGAAGGGAGCTTAGACTCTCTCATATTAAACCGAAGGACTCACTTCACTTTAACAGAATGAGCCAAAACAGTCGTAATCACCCTCTGTTCTGCTGAAACGATGAGATCTGAAACACTTTTAAGGTCAGAGTAGATCCCAACAGGGGTGTAATATTACAGACAAAACAGTGTCATAAATAACTAATTAAAGCTACTCCAGAGATGATTTTAATATAAGCTGCACTTGTTTCAACTGCCCAAATTAGAAAATGCGACTGCAGCAAATGAAGAAGCGCGATCCCATTTTCACTGCTTGTCAAAATTATGTTCTTCCATTCTGTCCAGAAAAAGATGGCAGTTGGTGGTGTTTTGTGTTTCTCGTCTCATCTCCTTGGTGTGTTTTTTGTACGAAGCATCACGGACCAGCTGGGTTGGTAAAAATAAAATGTGCTGTGTGCAGTTCATTCCGGTCCAAAAGGATGAACTTGCAAAAAAAATTAATTTATTTAAAGTTATTAAAAGTTGAAAAAATGGTTGCTACTTTCCCAAAATGAGTTGAACATTTTTGGTACTTACACCATATCACCTTCCGAGAGTTTGATTCCATTGTCATGTTTGTATGGAAAATATGAAGCCACAGCCAGCAGCCAGTTAGCTTAGCTTAGCATAAAGACTGGAAACAGGGGGAAATAGTTAGCCTGACTCTGTCCAAACCAGAGGAACCTTCTATATCTTTGTTGTTTGAGTTTGAGTGCTTTGAATCTTCTCATTAAACCTACAAGAAAGCAGATGCAGTGTTTTTAAATCTTCCACTTTTTTCTTCACCCTCTTCCCAACATCACTTCAAACATAGCAATGCTCACAACAAAAATGACTCGCACAAATCTGTTGCTTTTTTGACTCAATTACTGGCCTTCAGATGTGGTTAAACTGTAACCACTGTGCTAAATTACATCTTGAGGTTTGTAGGTCTAAAGTGACCATTAAAGGATTTCTGATAAATTGCCACGCCTATTTTTTATTCCACCCAACGCTTTTTGAATATCATTCATGTGGTAAAACTCCCACATGTTCTAAACTCTTTTGTGTTACGTACATCCCCATTACAGTTTATAGTTATGTAATGATTTGCTGCTACTGTAATAATTCATCATTCATTGTAACCTATTCCTATCATCAACTGTAATTCATTATTATTCATTGTACAATATGTGGAGTGTACAATATGTGTGTGTTGATTTGTTCTGTACATGTGACATCATTGCACGTCTGTCCGTCCTGGGAGAGGGATCCCTCCTTTGTGGCTCTTCCTGAGGTTTCTTCCACCTTTTTTCCTGTTAAAAGGTTTTTTGGTGGTCAAGTTTTTCCTCACTCGAATCGAGGGTCTAAGGACAGAGGGTGTCACTCCCTGTACTGATTGTAAAGCCCTCTGAGACAAATGTATTTTGTGATTTTGGGCTATATAAATAAAATTTGATTTGATTTGATTTGATTTGATGTTTGAAAGCTCCCCTTCTTTCTTTCAACAGGTAAACTTTGTCCTGGGCACCGGTCTGCTGTGCCTCTTCACACAGGCTTCTTTGACAGGCAGAGACCAGGCTCTGCTGATGAAGACCTGGTCTGACCGCATGGGAGCCCTTTACAGGAAGATGAAGAACACAGGAGGCCGCTGCTTAGGCTACTTCCTGGAGCAGGCGGAAGAGGATGTGCGGCAGCAGCTACAGGAGGCCGTGCAGAATCGTGCACCCCCTGAGGAGGCAGCGTCATGCATCCTGAAGACCCTGGAAAGGAACTACGATTGGCTGCGCTGGGCGGTGATGCTCCACCCGGCTGTGGGAGTGATGGAGGATGAGCATAACGAGGAAACGCAGGAAGAAAATAAAGGGGTTCCAGCTGAACAGCAACGCAACAATTTCCTGTCCGTCACGTCTGAAGCACCGATCCCCCATGTGGTGGCGTGCTACCGTGACACACCAACCTCGCTGGACAAGAGCCGCATCCACCAACTCATTGTGGACTTGGAGTGGAAGATCCCCAACCCGCCGCCGGACGTGTACGCCGCCATTGAGGAAGACCCGGACAGGGCACGGCGCTACCTGGCCTCACGCATGCTGAAGAAGCTACAAGAGGGGCTGGGATCTGCCGTGGCCGTCCATGTGGTGCCAGGCAGGATGGAGATGAAGTGCAACTTCCCTTCAGCCTCATACTACCTCTATGAGTACAAACATCGGCTGGCTTCGGGCACCGTGTGTGTGTTTGGATAGAAAAGAGCGAGAGGAAGATTTCAGGGAAGCTGTCTGCTGTTTTTGCTTTATTTCTGTTGCTTTCACAGTGGCATTAACTTGTCTTATGTAATATTACTTCCAAATAAATGTCATTTTAGCTAAAAAGAAAACGACACAGTGCAGTTTTTTTTTTTTACCTTCCTTCAAAGAAACATTGGGTTTTATTTACGCAGCTTTGTTTTTATCATTTATATTACCGGTAGTTAAAATAATGAGAGATCTGGGAAGCTTGGTGGTTATTCATTTACCAGTACTACATATGCTGTGACAGGTCACAACATGCAGTTTGGGTGATAATTTTAGCAATGGTGTTGCATTCCCAGACCTCAGTAGCCCATAACTTTGTGAGTACAATGTTGTTACTGATAGGAATTATGACCAAAACTATTCAAATAAAGCCCAACTTGCATGAAACCATAATTTCCCTTTAAGACTTGCCGAATCTTAGTTGTCCAAATATCACTGCTAAACCGCAACATTTACAAGGAAGCAGAGATGAACCGTTGGACCTCTTTACTGTTGAGGTTTATTGCTGATAAATGATGGATTAGGAGACAGAATATATCCCAGTCAACTCTAAATCAGAGTTCAACTCAAGTCCACATGTGGAATAATCCACAATCTTACTGTCCATCATATAATATCTGTAGCTCTTGTCCTTTTCAATCAGTAAATCACGTATATGTCCAGGGACTATTTTTGGTCTTACACCAGTCCTCCATCAGAGTTGAGCTGAACCATTTTCTCTAAGTCCTTCTTGACATCTGGGAAGCCCTGCAGCACGTCCTGAAAGTCGTCCCAGGACAGAGAGAAGCACTGGCAGTCAGTCAGCGCCTTCACTGTGGCCAGATGTTTGCCTTTGGTCAGCACACATGTCTCTGTTGAATACACAGAGGGAGCCACAAGAGCGTGGTTAATGAGCGAGTAAACCCTAATGACGGGGATGAGATCTGACAATTAATAGGAAGCCTGTTTTAGCTCTAAATGCTCCTGAGGTTTGCTGCCAAAAAGATTAGGACCCTGAGAATTAAACAAATCCCCCAATTGGAAAAGACAGATTTATTCACTTTGGTTTGGCAGTGATTTAAAAAAAATGCATCTTGCAAACAAACAGAGGCTTGCATGTGTATCCAGTATGTATGCGTGAGGTATTAAGAAGAAAAAAAAAACAATAGTTCTATCTAGCCAGTCCTGGCTTTATGCATCCAAGTTTGGAGATATCCATCTATTAGATTTACGTCTTTATCCCAAAACAATGGAGGCAAATGGAATTTGGTTTGTGATGCTCACAGTTTTAAAATATGAAACATGAAACATCTCTTCTCAGAAACATTATCCCTGTTACTGTAGGTAATCCACAGAACATGCTGTCAACTGTTTTCAGGGACAGTGCTTTAAGTGAAGTGAGGTCTGTGGAATTACCCAGAATACAACTGTTAACTGTTTTAGAGACAAATAACGGACTGATTTTAAAAAATGTTTTTTTGCCGTGATGTCCTAAAGAGAAATAGCCGCAGACAATCCACCTCAATGCTGCGCCGCAATATACCTCTGTTGACATCTATTTGACACAGCTTCAGCCCGGAGTACTACTCTTAATTGCAGCTTTTATTGGAACTACATTCTTCCAAAGAAGTAGTTTTACTTACAGCATGTTTGCTTTAGGTAAACCAGATGTTAACAGAGGTTAGGTAACTTTGTTTAAAAAAAAAAATGCTTTCCTTGCTGTATTTTTCTGGAGGAAACAGAATATATTTTCCAATCGAACGGGCTGAGAACTGTGTGAAACATGTAAAACACATTCTGGTACTTTAATTCCTCTAATGTGACCTATTTGTAAAATTCTCTGATTGTCGCTCCGCTTGTTTTTCCTCTTTCAATTCAAATTCCCTGACTTTATCTGTCTTTTATTCCCTTCTCAAATTACTGAATATTTTGCATCATGTTTCAAATATTCTATGATCAGAATCCAATCTATAAATCCAACACACCTCCAAAAAAGTCTCCGTCACACAGCTCTCTCTCATAGGAATCAGTCTCCACAAGGACCTGGCCGTGATCGATGAAGAACATGCGGCAGCCTGGCACGTTCTGTCGGACGATGATGTCTCCCTCTTGGAAAACCTCATACTCCAGTTTCTGGAGGACGACGTTGATGAAGTTTTCCTCTCTATTCTCAAACATTGGCACTTTTCTCAGCAGCCGGCTACACATCACCTCCAGGATTTGCTGAAAAAAAGACATTTTATGTTACATGGAAAATGCAGGACTATTATAAAACAAAACAAAAGAAGAAAACAAAAAATCAATGAGATGACCAAAGACGGAAGTGGCTGAAGGAGAACAGAGCCTAGCCAGATATTACATATAAATAATATATAACATAATTACATACAAATAATGATTTTATATTAAAGTACAATATATGAATGTGAGGGACACCAACTTTCTGACAGTTTGAAGATTAATTATTATAAATTATGAATAGCCGCAGCCCTTACTGTCACTTAATAGCAGTTCAGCTGTACCTCTTTGAGTGATGAGGACACCGTGTCCATGACGTCCTTCTCATCAAACCACTTCCCTCCATAGCGGGCCTGGTAGTAGTTGCTGATACGAAGCTGTAGCTCCGGTGGCAGCTTCATAAAGGCCATGTAGTGCTCCAAACGGCTCATCTGTGGAGAGTCACAGTGTTTTTTTTAAGCAGGATCCTTTCACACTGTTTCAGTGACAAGAGCTCTTTTAACTGCATACTTAAATTGCTTATTTTTTGGTTTATGAAGTGTAGTAAATTTGCTACAGGGCTGTATTTGTTGATGAGGGATTGTAAATGTCACCCATGAGGACCTTGCTCTTGTACTCCTTTGCTGCTGGGTCAGTGTTGGCTATCATGGTCGTAGCGTTGGCCACAAGGACGGTGTACATCAGACAGCCGGACACCATGCTGACCATAACGATCCACATTTCAACATAATCTGAGGAACACGACACCGACACATGAGCTTGTTCAGCGTGAAACGGTGGGTATTTGTAGCTGAGAGAGAGAATACGATACATGTGGGCTTTGTTGTTGCTAGAAATAGACAATCAATAATCCTTACTTGTTGGAGCGTCCATGGAGCCATAGGAGAGAGCAATCATCTGGGAGAGAGCGCGGAAAACTCCCCAAGAGTACTTCACAATCACTGTGGCGTTCTGGAAGAAAAATGTTTCATCGTTAGTGATAATTTTGTTTTACACTGATAATATTGTTACATAACATGATGCATTTTTCATACATTTTACATTTTAATACTTACGTTTTTATTCGGTTTTGACATTTGCAAAAAACAACACCATGTGGCAATAGGAAAATACAACAAAACACAGAATAAAAGTTCTAAGTTCCTGTTATTCCATAAAAACGGTAAATTGATTGTTCTTATTGATTGATCTTATTTCATGTTCTCAGTTTTTGTAATTAAAATATTTCCTTTAACTCTCAAAAAAATTTCAAATTTCCTTTTCAGTACATTTCCTGAACAACATCAATCGTCAGCTTTTAAACCAATTTCTCTTTAGTTTTTTACATTTCTGCACACATTACTGTTTTTTTTACAACAATTTAAACTGTGGTGGAAGCTGGAACCAGAGAAGATGTTTATATAAAAAAAAAATTTGCTGATTATTAAAACAGTTGACTTGAATTCATTTCCTACACACATGGGCTCTAAAGGAAAGTAGACACACTAATAAAATCATTCAAAACAACCATCATCATTCATTCTGTATGTATAAAGAGAATTCGTTTTACCATCAGGTTTTCTTTCCGGACCCAGCAGTCAGTGGGAAACTCCTCCAGCATGGGCACAAAGTACTGGATGCAGCCGTTCCAGTGACACAGCAGGAAAATCATCATGAACAGGGATAAGATGCGGAAGAACAGGCGGACCACCTCCAAGTTTGCATTTGACACCTGTTAGGAAGAGACAACGTAAAACAACTGTTACATCCTGGCACAGTGGTGATGTCAACAGCATCACAATATATCTGGATTTTAGACAGAAATCCAATATGTTTGTACACTGGTGAAGAAACGCTTCAAAGAGAAAAGGGGAAAAAGGGAGCATAATGTGGATGGTTACAGATTTGGGGTCGGTTTTTAAGATTTGACACAGTTTTTCCACTTTGAAGGATAATTCTGGTTTATCCAACTTGTTTTCATATCTAATATTATTGATTATGACTAATGACAACATTGTGATGACCAAAGTAAAAGCTGACATCTGGAAATCACTAAAGATAGTGAAACGAGTCATTGACACCAGCAGTCAGATCATCAGACAGGTTACTAACCAGCACTTTATCCAGATCATCTGAATCACTTTAGCTGGAGGTAAAAATAATTGCAATACTCCTTTACTGATGTGATGATTTTAAGGTGTCATTTTGAGATGACTCCGTGGGTATGTGGGATCAGAAAACTGCTAAAAAACCATAAAAATCGCACAAAGGGACAGTCGATTTATGTACCTGCTCGTGTTAAACAAATGACATTGTAAGTGGTCAAAGTCAGATTTGTCATCGGAGCCGGGTCTGGTAAAGTATCTGCAGACAGGAGAAAGGTCGATTGGATTTCAGAAGTGAGCTTTGAAGAAGCTTTGAAACTTACTTTCTCCACCTCGTTGAAGAACCTGACCAGTCTGGACACACGAGCCAGTCTGATCAAGCTGAGGATCCGCACAAACATCAGTATCCTCATCATCTTGTTGGTCTTAGAGGGGTTGTCGTCACTGTGGTAGTGTAAGTCCTAGGATGGTAAAATACAGATGCCGAATTCATGATCAAGATCCTTTTTTTTTTTTTTTGGTATAATCTATTTTATTAAGTTGGATTTCAGTATCATAACATTTACTTTTTCAAAATGTCTTATTTGTTCCTTCCATTGCATGTTTTTCTTTAGTAGCTATTGTCTATAAAGAACTCCCCTCCCGTTACATAAGTCATCAACAAATCATGTGAAATTAAGGGAATAATTAAGCGCATGTATTGTGAGCTGCAGCCTTTTTGTTTGTTCATAATTACCGCAAACAGCAGTATGTAGCCGATTGGGAAAGCAGCTATAACGTCCGGTATGAACCATGTCCTCAGGTAACTCACTCGGATCCGCTTGATATCCAGAATAGCTTCCTGTGAAAGAGAACAGAGCAGCAGATTGAGCAGATGGATGAAGACGCTCAGCAGCATGAGCGACGATCACATGTATAATTCAATACTTAAACTGAACCAATATTTTGGGGAGTTTGTCCAAAATTAAGGGAGACAGAGAGGTCAGCTGAGTTTAGCAATGTGCTCGGAGGAAGTCAACATTAATGTGACAGCGTTGCTGAATTGTTGCCGAAGCACTGCATGAATATTTTAAACTGGCTTTGATAGAGGCACAGAATAAATCTGAGAATAAATCTGGCAAAAGCAGATGCTTGGCTGGCCCAGAGTAAACATCACGGGAAGGAAAAACACCACAGATGGGCCATTTGTGATCGGCAAGATAGAAGGCACAAAGCACGAACAGATGAAAACAAACAGGATATAGTCAACATAATACTTCATTGGAAATGGAAATGGAGCTTCTCATTTATCCAATACACCATGATCCATGTTACAAAATCAAACAGCAGGTGCCAATTTCGCCCATTTCCAGGGGCTAAAGGGAAGAGAGGGGGTTGTTAATCTAGCCTTTCGTGTATCCAGTAGATTACAGATGGGGCAGAGATGGATTGTACGTGCTTGTCTGTGCAGGGATTAAAGTCTTCCAGATTGCGTCTGAAAATAGAGTACAGCCACTCTCACCTCGCCGTCCTCTGCTATGATGCCCATTCGGAAATTCAGAGCAACGTCTATCAGGAACAGCGTGTCTGAAAACACGTTAAAACCTTCCCATGCGACCCCGCTATTTCCATCCAGAAAGGCTATCTCCATGGGAATCCCGATCAGGTTGAGAAATGTGATGGCCATCATGCACATAATGTAGTAACTCCTGCAGAGGGAAAAAAGATCACAAAAACATATGTGTGAGTTTTGACTTTGACCCTTAGATCCTGTTTTCCACATATGTTTGGAGTGGAAAGTCTCAGTTCATTAGATAGTCATGCAGCAGCCGGTAAGTCAAGCTGATGTATGCACACTAAATACTCTGATACTGTAACTGCACATCTCCTCGGGCCAGGGTTCAATTGCCGGGCTCAAATAACTCTGCTCTGTGATCCCAATTGTTTCATTCCTTCTCTGTTTTCACTCCATCTGATCACCTTACAGACTGTTTATAACAATATTGCAGGGATAGCATGACTCCAGCTGTTTGTGAAAACACGTTTTCTTAAAGAAACTTTCTGATCCATCACCATCACCCCTCTAATCCTGCAGTCTCACCTTTGAAATCACCTTGTGATTTTCAAAGGTTATTAATACTTTCAGTTCTCCTATATTAAGGATTAACCTCTGAATTATTCTCTTTCTTTACTTTTAGGTTGCTCATTTACAGTCTGTTTATGTTTTCTAACTGTGCCTTCAGAGGTGCACTAAAAATTATGATTAATATATTACAGCACTGTTGTATACTTCAATACTGAAAAGCAAAAGGAAAAAAGGAGAAAAAAAGATTAAGATAAGAAACTGCACAACTTTCAAAGAAACTAAAAGTGGAGCTTGTGGCTCAGTACAGGGCTGACCTGGTTCTATCACATATATTGAATACCTCATGAGGCTGAACGGGTGAATGACAAAGACTCCACTCTGCAGCTGCCGGATGCACTCGTTCTCCACGGCCACCTCGCTGCCGTACATGTACAGGGACTGCCTGTTCAGCTGTGGGAGCAGCAGGGCTCTCCATCCACAGGTGGCTGTGGTGCATCCCACGGCGGGACCTTTTAGTTTCTCCATGGCCGACCTCTGTCTGCCCCTGATCATCCGAACGCGCAGGCCATCCTCTCTCTGCTCTGCTTCCTCTTCTTCTCTGGATGAGTAGAGTCTGAGTCTGACTTTGCTCTCTTCTACCAGTCCTGACCTCCCCTTTTGGTCACAAGGTAATTTTCCATCAAGGCTCCCAACCTCTGGGCTTATTGAAACTGTGTGGAGTGAGGCGAGTGGGTACCCGCCTTTCCTCTCACTCCCTCCCTCCCGCTCTCCCTTTCTCTCTCTCCCTCTCTGTCTCTCCGGCTGCCTCTCTCTGTTTCTGCCCCCTCCCCTCCACTTCTTTTTCTTTTTCTCCTAGCTCATCAACTATTCAGTATCTGTATCTCATCCCTATGAATCAAGCTGTGTCAAGAGGGTAAGGTCCAGCTCACATTAATACTGAAGACAATGGATGTATGTGTGTGTGTGTGTGTGTGGAGGGAGGGGGGGTAGGGGGGTGGTCAATGTGTCCAGGGGACAAGTTCATTCTGTGTCATCTACACCAAGGATGTAATTAAACACTGTACTGTGTTACCTGATACTGTACATATGCATGCAGCTCTGATCCAGCTCCTGCATTGTTTGTGTGCACATTTCACATCAGCACCAAAACAAAACGGAGGATTTTAATCAGCTGGATCCTTTTCATTTTTTCTTGGTTGGTTTTCTATGTTTCAATGCAAGCAACGTTTAAGGAAATGTCTACTGACCCATGTAGGTGCCCTCAGGCTGCAGCCCCGTGTGACCCTGAACAGGATAAGCGGTTTAGTAAAATTGTTGAATATCAAACGTACCGTAGCTTTCGTTTTCATAGCTTGTAACTGTTAAACTAATCTAAGATTTAGATTAGAAGACATTTTTCAACTAATATAATCTTTTATCTGGCAGCTGGATCTGGACCAACCGTCGCCTGACAGTATTCGCTGTAGGAGGACTGAGTGAAAGTAGATTGTGTTTTCTGTCACTGGGACAGACCAACCAATTCTGGTTAGGTTGAGGCAACTAAAACTACTTGAGAAACAACATTTGGTAGGAGACAGGATGTGAACCATGGTCTTGGGTCAGACCCCCTGACCTCCTCCACAACAGGAGGTAACCTCACACCAGAAGCATCTTAGCTTCTGTCGTTATTACAAAAGCATGCAGTAGGTCATCGTAAGTTTCATGTTTCTCAGTTACTTTTCTGGACTCAACATTATTATTATTATTATTATCACCCTGTATCTCTCAAAGGGCTTTCAGAAGAAAGAAATGCAAGAAATTATTCTGGATGTTCTTTACTTTGTTTATTTCAAAAAGCACTGGTTATTATAATCCATCATCAGATGATATTACATTGTAATCTATTTTTTTTCTGGCCCACTGTCTTGATTTGGTTCTCTTATCCACTAATGTTTATTTTTGTTTAATATACATGGGAATATATTTGTTCGCTGCTTAAAAAAAAAAAAAGGGTGCTTACATTTCTGCCTTTCAAGAAGCAGCTTGAAGCTTTGTGCAGACATGAAGAGGAGGCGATAGGACAGTCAGGACGTCGTTTTCATTAACTGGTGTTAAGTACCAAACACTAAGGACTGTTCTACTGTGGAAAGCAAAGACTGCATCAGTGTGCTTCAGATGAGGTGCATATCTATCATACAGACCAGAGCAAATGAATAATATGCTTACTTGCTTATTTATCTAGCACACAGCTGGTGCCTCAAACCAAAGTAACTGACTCAGGGTTTCTGCTTATGCACTGCTTTTCTGTGGTGACGCACGGTACACCCAATAGACATGTAAAAAACACACATAGCTTGCTTATTGAAGGTCAGAAAGTGAACATTTTTCATATTCTGAAACTCCCCAGCCACTGTTAATGTATATTCTACCCACCAGCACAGGATATGATATCTGTTACAGCATTGATTACACAGACACTGCTTTATTTGTTTTTAATTATTAAAACAAAGAATGAAAATGAAACAGAGATACACTACAATGCAGTGCTGGAATGTGTTTTGTTGATTAGTGATTGTCAATTAATAGATTATTGACAATAAGCACGTTTTAGTAAATCAGTTCATTGTTTTAGTCAGAGACATTTAGACAGTTTTACAACACACCTCCAGTGATGCCATATTGCCATATCATCTGCATACTGTCAGATGATGTCCCAGTACAGGAAAACAAAGCTGACCCTTAAACATATTCATATTTCTGATGACGATGTTGCCAGTTGATGAACGTGCAGCAGATAGATTTCTCCTGCTCCTGGGTGCTCCTTTCTGAGCTTAGTTATATGGCGGTTTAAGAAAGCTTTATCTAAATTTTAATATTATGATACATGAATAATGGTGCAATAGCAGCAACTTCATCAGTTTTGCACAGCAGAATGGTTAATTTTTATTGTATTAATATTTCATGGGTTAGGGCAATTTTGTAGCCATGTGTATGTGTGTGTGTGTGTGTGTGTGTGGCTATGCAGCAGCGGGAGTTAACAGTGGAAAATATGTATTAAGCATCTCTTCAAATATTACATCTTTATCTTATATAAATGAAGTGTACCTGGGGTAAAATAAAAGCCTCACATTGTCATTAAGAGCCTGATATCATATGTTTCATTTCTTTGATGAATCTGTCACTTACATGTTTTCCATATACAAGAACAACAATTTGTTTTTACTTTTTCAGTACGTTTTTAGGTTTTATATTTTAATGGCTACTTTTTATATTCACGGACATGAATTATTGCACTCAAACTGCATTGATATACAGAATTAATTTATGTAATCCTTTAATGTATGCTTTTAAAAATATATCATTTATCAGTGTTTGTTCATTTTATTTGTGTTAGTATATATTTTTTTTTGAAAATTGTGTGTTTTAAACATATGTTTGGCAGTAATTCTTATTATAATCTTTTGTATATATATATATATATATATATATATATATATATATATATATATATATATATATATATATATATAGTTATAGTTATACAGCTACTTCCATATACTGTAAGTTACCACTACTTACATACAAAGGAATGTCTCATTTGTTTTATACTATGATACATATTTAAATACACCACCACTCCGTAATTATACGAAAATGCAGACAAAGGGAAAAGGATAGATAATAACATACATATTTCACTTTCCAGACATAATATCACAATGTGTGCATGTAAGAAGCTTTCCTTACTGTACATCATTCATTCTCTGCTCTCTGTTTGTCGTGCCTTTCATGTAAAGTAGCTAATTGCTAAACGTTTCCTTGTCGTTTCTAAATTGTTAGAAAATACTACATATCCCAGAAGTCTCCGTTGACCCCGGAGATCACGTGGGTTTGTATAAAACGCGGACACACGCGCTCGCTCTCCGTGTGGGTTTGATCCATCTTGAAGGTGAAAAGTCCGCCGGCCTCCGTACAAGTAAGTCACATAACACAGTTTATCCAGCGGTGGTTTATAAATACGACACTACGCTTTCTGGGAGCTTCGTCTTGTATTCCGTGTGCAAAGACGAGTGTTGGTTGAGCTGTTTGAGTGTGTAACGTTTAATGTTAGCTCTCGTTAGCTAACTTTAGCTGGCGTCAGCGTTATGCAATGTGTCCAAAGAGACTGGATAAAACCCTTAAACCACAACACAGCAAAACACACGGTGGTTGTTTCCATGGTTGCTTTGACACTTTCACACCCCAAAGACTAATACTGATGAAAACAGTCCAGTCAATAAAACAGTCCTGTGTTTTTGTTTTGTTTTTTTGTGTTGTGCCATGCATGGCGTCAATGTCATTGAATGAGCGTTATGACACTAAATGAGGCTGCAACACACTCATTTCCTGGTCAAGAGTGACATTCTTATCTATGTTAAAAACCCAAGGTGATGTCTTCTAATTCATTTTTTTTGCGTCTAACACAATTATTACATGTATTATATTGAAGCTAAAGACCTAAAACCTAAAGAACGTTAGGAATTGGCTTTTTCTTTTCACTTGTATTCCTCTGCAGGAAGAGGGACTGGCATGCTTGATTGGTATCTTAACTTTCTTCCACTGGCTACATCTGAGTTTGATTCTGTCACCTCAGCAGAGTTTCCTGATGAAAATAAATCAGCTTGGATGTATTAATAAGTAAAATAACTGATCGCTCTCCTTATTTCTCCAGTTCATCCCAAAGATGTCGTCAACCTTGTCTGCTGCCAGCGTGGAGCCTGCTGCTGTGACTGACGGCACAGAGCAGAAGAAGCCACTAAAACCGTGCTGCGCTTGTCCCGAAACAAAGAGAGTCAGGGATGCATGGTAAGCACCCGGCTGAAGGCTGAAACACTTCCCTTGTTGCTGGAAGTAAAAATGTTAATTGATGTGTATTTTTTTTTTTTCTCTTTCTCCATTTAGCATCATTGAGAAGGGAGAGGAACAGTGCACAGTGCTCATCGAGGCACACAAAGATTGCATGAGGCAGCTTGGATTCAAGATTTAACTGTCCTTTTTTTTTTTTTTTTTTTTTTTTGTTCCTTTTGTGTGTGGTAAGTATCACATCCAAACATCACAACCTTGCACACACTCACACAGGTAACCTCTTTTTTTTTTTAGTGTTCCATCAGCTTGTTTGCAACTATAAATTTCCTCATTCTGGGTCGTCTGTACCCCTCAGCTGTTACTGACTCATCCAGTGTTGAGTACAAACTTTACTGCTAGACCATAACGCTGACATGAATTCTAATTATGTGCAAAGTTAAGCAGAACTCGTTTATTTCAGATGACATTTTGAACTGGATTACATATTAATCTCTTAAAGTTGCTGTCACGTTACAACTTTTATTCTGAAGGGTTTCTGTGCACAAAGGTCATAATGCATTTATTTTATTTGGAAGAAAGGGTAGTGGGACTACAGTACTATATGAACACCAGCATTTACCTCAAGTTTACTTCCTGTATTTTTTTTTTACTTATTAATTTCTCATTGGTTTACTATAAAACTTAAAACTGGAAGAGGCTCAGACTCAAACACTACATGTATTGGTGGTGACACTGCTGAGTTGACAACCCACTGCCAAACCCATTCTGACAACTTAAGTCCAATGTGAATTGAGTCAGTCTGGTGTGAGTAAATGGGCACCTGCCCTTTCTGTGAACCATGCAAATGCCTTTTTTTCCCTTTTTTTTGTATTAAGCTTCACCCTGGATATTTGCAAGAATCAAGGTTTTTGTATTTTTGAATGCTACAACAAAACGGGTTGTTTACAACATATTCAGTTGTCTCTAGGCTATCGCCGACTTCATCCGTTGTTGTGCGGTTAACAGGGCAGCGATGGAGGGGGGTGGGGCAGGTCTCTTTTTGTGCTAACATGCCTGAAACCATGCAGCTCAGTTCCAGTTTCAGCAGTTTTTAACTGGCCTGGATCTCTGCCATCACTTCTGTTTTCACTCACTTTTGTGTAAATGAGACTCATCTTTAGTCAGTTGGCTGGAGGAAATATGAATGTACAGGTTGGTAGCAGTTGATACCTGGCTAAAGCACTTGACATGTTCACTGACTCAGGTGTTTATGCTATTTGGTTTGACACAGTGTACTGTTAGAAACATGAAATGCTCATTGTGTGTATTGCATCTTTTCTACAGTGTGTTGCTGTGCGAGTGAAAGATGACCCTGGATATTCCCGCTTTCCCCCTATTTATACCTCAGCTGGAAGGAAAATGTGAATGATGCACCCTGGCTCTAATGGGCGACTGTCCTTCGTGTAATTTTTTTTTTCTTTTTTTTTTTTAAAGTCTGCAGAATCTTGTTGTGTTACTCTAAAATGCTGTCTGAAACTGAATAAAAGTCCTATGCAATAATATGCTTGTGTTAATTTATAGTATTGAATACTAAAACTAATTTAATGTTGTTGTTAATTTAACCACTTATACTGAAGGTCCTTTCTGCCTATGAACTGTTGCTTGCCACAGTTGCTAGTCCTGGTATGCACTTGTGCTTAAAAATAACTCCTGCCCCTGTTTAAAGTCAATACTTCACATATCTGCATTCTTCCCCTATAGCATGCTTGGCAGTGCATCAATTTCACACATTCAGAAAACTCCAGCAAAACATCTTAAAATGCTAAAATACAACTAAATCTATTCATGCATATATATTTTTTTTCTTCATATCCAGTGTTTGTGTACATGAAGGTTTTTGGTGCAGTTGCAGCCAGTTTACTGAGCTTTAAACACCTCACAATCACTTGCCAGACTTAATACTTGCTGCTACTACATGTACACAACTGTCTCACTGCAGAAATTGCATGAAATGACTTGGTGACATGGCAGCAGGCAGCACTTTAAGTGTTTGAATGTAACTTGTAGAACATTATTTCTTGCAGTTAGACATAATTTCAAGATGCCTCCTGTAAAATGAAGTTACGAATTTAATTTTGTCTGGACTTGACATGATTTTCATTATGATGTTATGCAAACAAATAGGCCCGGCCATCATGGGTTTATGTGACAGATGAAATTAATATAAACTGAATCCAGAATGTAGCCCATACATTTTAAATGATTCTACATACTCACAATTTTCATTCACTTTCATTTCATTTTCTTGTCAGCAAAGAAAAATCTTAATCAATCCTTTTTTTTTTTTTCAAACATTATTTCTTTATGAATAATTTCATATATAAACAAACAGGTTTGTTGCCAAGTAGGTTTGCACATACAAGGAATTTGCCTTTGGTGTTATGTCGCATTACAATCAAGGACATAAAAGGTAAAAGAAAATCCAAGTACCACAAAACACAGGTACAGATTCCCTGAGATGCAAATGAGAAAAGAATCTGCTGATCCTTTTTCTAAGTCTGATCAAAATAGTTTTCTCTCTTGTGTTTATGACTTAAGAACAAATGAAAAAGGTTTTGCTAGGATAATCTTTTATGTTTCTTTTTTCATCTGTGAAACAGCTGGAGAAAAAAAAGTAAAAAAAAAAAAAAGAACTATTACTAGACTTTTTTCATTTATTATTTCATATATAATATAAATACAATTTTACAATAAAGCAAAAAAATAAGTAGAAAAACATACATATATTATACACACACATACATATCTACCAACCCCAGTAGGTGGATAGGGAATACAGGTTCTTAATTGTGCAACTATAGATCTTTGACTTCTAGATACATATTTTATACTTATGTATAATAGTTGGTTTTTATTCTTTTTATATATTTAATTTTGACAGTATGCATTCTATTATTCTGTTCTGAGTTTGTTTTTTTGCAGCGATAAGAAAAGGAAAAGAGAAGGGAAATATCTAATGAGATGGAGCCGTGCCTGCATGCTGTGAGTTGTGAGCTGGCTGGAAGGTCAGCCGGATATGTGAGGCGGTGGTGTTGGTGGCGGGTGTTTATACCTGAAATCTGACCTGCGCTGTCACTTATTTCAGTGTCTCTATATATGTACTGCTGGGGCTGTTCTCTTAGAGGTAAACTGGACTCATGAACTTTGGGTGAGAAGAAGAAGTGAGTTAAATCTCTGGAGAAAGGTTTCTTTTTAAAAGTGTGTCACACTGTAAAGGACAGTCTCTTCAGTATATTTGTCATACTCCTTCTCCTCCCTCCCGTTTCCTGCTTCACTCTCTCTTTCTGTTATGTTAAGTAGCAGGCCTGCTTTCTGTCCGCCACTCTTTCCTCCTTGGGTTTCAATTCCAAACATGGTTATCCTTCTAGGGCCCTATCAACGCCCCCCCCCTCCTCCCTCCCTTATCCCTTCTCTTCCAGCTGTTAGCTCCACAGTGCAGGCCCTGTTGGGTGAGAGAAACAGATAGAAACGGCGCAGCAATAGAGACGACAGGAAGACACAGGAGGGAAAGACGAGAAGCCAGAGGAGAGAGAGGACGGGACGCATAATGAGAGAAAAAGAAGAAACCCATTCCAGCTGTGTTTCTGTAACAAATAGAGCGGTAAGAACTTCTTCACATTGAAGAATCTTCCACTGCACAACAAGGGAACAAACATTTGGGACATTTTTGGCCAGTATCAGCTGTTTCTTCTTTTTTTTTTTTTTTTTTTTTTTTTTTTAAATCAAGCTGTGATTCAAACAAAAACATCTTGTAACAGCTGATGGGACAGAAATAAGACATTTCTGTGGATAAGAAGTCTTTTGACTTTGTTTGTCTTGTGCACTAAAAGCCTCTCTTGAGCCTGTCATTCGAGGAGTTTCCAAAATGAGTGGAGCGAACTCGACTCTGCTGGACAGCTTGTTCTTCGGCCCTATGTGCGATGGCTGGACCAACAACACAGAGGGAGCCATCTACCACTTGGGCAACACCATCCTATTCCTGGGCTACATGGGTGGCAGCGGGGCCTATGGGTGTCTCTTCATCTTCGGCTTCCTCACACCCTCCTTCGTGTGCCTGACCCTGTGGGGCTGGCTGACGATGTGCAGCCTGGACATCATCAGCTGGAACCTGATTCTGCTGGTCGCCTGCTTGGCTCAGATCTGCCACCTTCTTTACCGGCTGCACCAGGAGGGCCTGTCCAACGAGGAGCTGTCCTCCCTCTACCAGGCTGTCTACCTGCCGCTGGGAGTGTCCATCCAGGTGTTCAAGGAGATTGCAGGTGCCTTCGAGAACAAGGTGGTGGAGCTAAAGGCAGGGCAGACGTACGCTGTGGAGGGCAAAACACCCATCGACCAGCTCTCCTTTCTGCTGTCTGGGAGGTGGGGAGTGTGTGTTCGTCTACACACCTGTACAACATAATGCAATCCACCACCAGCAACTACAAACACATTCCTGCATTCAAAGTCTTACTTAAACCAACATGAATTGATTTTTATTGGCCACTTGGTGACAGCAGGGACAAACTGTAAGCACAGCACTTACATATTATCACCTTTTATATCGACATGGCAAACACGTTAGCTAACAGTTGCTTGTTTACACATTCACCAGGTACAGAGCAACATTAGCATTAATTTAGCATCATGTTCCTGGTCGCTTGATAAATGTTAAGAATATTCATTCTCTTTTTTGCTCATGTTTTGGTCTTCACCAACTCCTGAGTAATATTTCTGTCACTTTAGCTGCTCAGTGCTCCACCATGTCCGGGTAGCTAGTAGCTAGTTGCTAATTCCATTGGTTGTTTCTGGGCAGGCGGTGTACAGCGGTCAGGCTGTATAACTAAAATGCTCCATAGAGTAGAGGGAACTATTTTCTGTGGATTCATTGGTACAATCAACTGCTTTCAAGTCAATCATTCATATAAGAATATTGATTATAGCTGCTTTAAGTAAAAGCACACACTGTACTGTATGTGTGGTTTGGGTGTTTGGTGAAGCAGCAGGTTATAGTTACAAAAAGACTTTTCTGTTTTGGACACACTTTATTACGGTAGGTCGAAGTATCGCTGAATTCAAGAGAAAAAAAAGATAATGGTCAAGAAATATCTTCTTTAAACTCACAATTCCGAAGCCGTATTCCTATTTTTTGATTCTTTCGTGTTATTGGTAGTGTGTAACCGCCACAGGAAATGTATCCTCTTCATCCAAACATCCTCAAAATAGAGCTGCATTAGATCTCACAGTCTTGTAGTCTACACAAGAGAAATGTTGTAAACAGAGTATTTTGGTCTGTGACTCACCACTGTGCTGTCCCTCTGCACAGTGCCAACTGGTTGATGATATCTTTGTACTCGGGGCAGGAGTGGACATGGCCGGTCCTCTTCTCTTGAATTAAATGTTAGGGTTAGGGTTAGACAGCTCGGGGGTGTACGGAGCAAATCTGGGAGGTAAAAGTTCAAGTGGTGGCTTATTGAATTTTATCATTTTACATTATAGTGTACCGTTGTTAAGCTGTGTGTCGGACTGTAGGTACATTTATTTTATTAAGATTTAGCACTACATGACCAAATTTTTGTCAGCCATAGGCATGCTGTCATATTGTCATATTAGATGACTTCCCTTCATTTGAACTATGGATACAGTACTACAATGGTAGTGGAGTGACATTTTTAGCAGTGGAAATCCCTAACCCTGCTTGCGTAAGTGTCTTACGGAGTACTAAATACTACAATACGCAGCAAAATTGCTGTTAATTAGCACTCGTTGTTTATGAGTGACTGTTTATGACATGATATTCTCAAACAGTTTTAGAACGACTGGCATTCGTAAATAGATTTGTTTTTGTAACTGTAACTGTGAGTTCTAGCTTGAAATTAGCTGCTCTTCTGGATAACAAAGGCACACAAAGACCCGGATATGACAATGATGTTTGGAAAAGAATTTTGAAGAAAGTTTTTGAAGAAATATTGCCTGATATTGCCTGTCTGTATAGAATATTTGCAACAGTGATATGGCAACATTCAACGCTGAAATAAGGATAAAACAGAGACTTCGATGTCATCCAGGGAATAGTTAACATATACTGTGCTGGATTATCTCACTCTGTGGCGTTACTGTGTGTGAAACAGGCTGGGTGCGCAGAAAGAGTCACGGTAGAGGAAATAACTAAGCATCATGTAAGAAATGTTCTATATATGTACTGTTTATTGAGCTTTAAAGTGGTCAGTCTATCCATAGCTGCCCTGGCAGAGATAATTACGCTAATATATGTACTTCCAGGGTCTTTAGACTGGCCCTGCAAAGTGACCTCCAGCTCTCTTTCTGCTCTCATTATCACTTTCTAATCCACGTCTCTCTCTTTAACCTTCTATCTCTCTCTGTCTCTCACACTCAGGATCAATGTATCTTTGGAGGGCCAGTTCCTGCATTACATCCACCGCCACCAGTTCCTCGACTCTCCAGAGTGGGAGTCTCTCAGGCCAAACGAGGAGGGAAAGTTTCAGGTACAAGGCTCGACATGCAGTGCACTTCAGGAGACGCACATTTAGTTTGTGCTCATATTTAGTCCAAGTAAATTTAACCAGGAGATGTGAGGCAGGAAATCCAAATAAAATGTGATGTTAACCTGGACTGAGTCATTGTAGGATTTTGAATAAGAAACAGACGTGGGTATTACGTTGTCTTTTATTGCCTACTATCTGACTGATAAACTGAACAAGAAAAAGTAGTTGCCCTCTTGTCTTTCACATATCCTGTTGCTTTAGATCGGTTAGATTTAGTTAAAATGGAAATAAGACAAACATTCACAGTCACAACAAACAGGAAGGCTGTCTTGGTAAATTTAATTAAGTATATTAAAATATAGCATGAAAAGCCTTGATCTGATACATTTATGTTAGTTTCTTCTTATCCAGTAAAAACATGCAGTTCAGGGAACAGCTTGATTTATGTTTTCCTTTTGCCAATGAAAAACTGTGCTGTTATTTTGTGCTGCAAGAGCAACAATCTTTACTGATGGAAACCGCACAACTACTAGCAGCAAATATTCGGTTTGCCGCAATATAGACCACCCCAGACTAGCCTACAGTAAATGTATGACAAAATCAGGCACTTTTGGATTACTCATCATTTTGTGTCAAGATGCAAATCACCAACTAAACCCAGAAAGTCCGACTGAAACAAAATATATGTATCTTATGTTTACTACAGCACGATCTGTTCTGTAAATCACTTCTCCTGTGGAGAAAAAAAAATGAAATTTAGTATTAGCACCCCCTAGTTTTACATTAATTTGACTGATTAATGTTACTTATCTGGCTATGTAGCTGGATAATTTCTTTCACAAAGTAAAACCAAATCTTGAATAAAAAGATGACATGTTGTTCTATCATAGGCAGAGCAGTTACACTGAGCCTGATAGCATCCTGCTACAACACATTAGATTTAATATCTTAATTACTTCCCCTAAAATTAAAGTGGACATAGCTCCTGTCTCCCATGCAAAGAATAATTTGACATTTTAAGCTTATTGTATCTGTTCCTTTAACATCACATTGTTTAGAACTGACTTGTACTAGAATAGAAAAACTCTAGTTTAAATTAACATGAAGATATGTTTCTTTCAGGTGACCCTGACAGCGGAGGAAGACTCCCGCTACATCTCATGGCGCCGCCGCCGCCTCTACACGCTAATATCGAAGGAGCGCTACATCGCCCGTCTGTTCTCCGTCATGCTGGGCTACGACATCGCTGAGAAGCTCTACAATCTCAATAACAAGCTCTTCATCAAGAGTGGCATACTCTTGGACATCCGCCTACCCAGCCTCTACCATGTGCTGGTGCCCTCCTCGCAGGGCAGCGAGGGCGGCAGTGGCAGTGATGGCGGCGTAACAAAGGAGCAACAAACTCAACAGCAGGGTGAAGACCAAGCTCTGACCTACCAGAAAGCTGATCCAGACCAGTCTCACACCTTCCAACCACACCTGCAGGGACCAAGGAAGACCCCTCTGGATGAACCCCAGGCTCCCCAGCACGACCGCTATCGCCACCCCTGGGCGTCAGACCCGGAGCTGCCCTCTGGTGAGGACTCCACCAGCCTAGTCCTGGAGGACTTTGCTGATGTGGCGGGCTCCTTAACGGATTATGGCAGTGAGAGGGATTATTTGAGGTAGAGGGGCAGGGTTCTGGAGCTAACACACTGGGTCACCACTTAAGATACATGTAAGTACCTCACCTGGGCGGAGAGTGGCGTGGGGGCGGTGTGTGTGCATGGAAGGCTTGCAGTGCACAGTTCTTACTAACCCGGCTTTGTAGTGAGATATAGTACTGGGCGATGAAACTGAAATCAAACCAGTGGTTCCCAACCTGAGGAATGGACCTCTTCAAAGGGTCACAAGATAAATATGAGGGGTCAGGGAATGATTGGGGTTCTGCCACACAGTGCTATGCATATCTTTTGGACTTTTGTCTGATCTTTGCTTTTTTCTATGAAATACTTTTTAAGCTATTTGAATCTCAAACAGAAAACAGTATTCGTGGGGAAATCTCTTTTTAGTAGGACTGCTAACAACTCAAGAACCTCGTGAAATATGACAAGGCTGCTTTTGTATAAGTAGTGACAAGCCCAAAAGATGGGATCCACTGGTTTAATCTTGAACACCCCATTGTATTTTGTAGGCTCATCATATGTTCTTATTCTTTTATTCTTCTCCAAATTCTAATCTGAAAGGTAACTAGTATATCTGGCCGAATAAACAATATTTATTTGACAGCTATTTTTCAAACAAAAACTCTCTCTGGTAACATCTTCTCCAAATATCAAAACTACATAAACTGGACAAAACAACCAAATCAAGAAAGTAAACAGCAGAATAATCAACAACCTTGTTATGAGTCTATATTCAATTATGGAACCAGCAGTTGAGAAAATAATCTCACCACGAGGTCAATTTAACAGCTGTTCCGGAGATTTGGATCTTCATCATAAGATTGACCTTAAATCCTTAAAGTGCCCATAAATAAATAATAATGAAAATCTACAAAACACCTGTGACAGCTGGGCAAATTCCATCTGCTGATGAAGATCATGTGATTGCATCGAAAGCTTTATGAAATGCTACTAATTGGTGAAAATGGTGAAATTGTCAAAAATGACGTTAATGCAGTTAAATATAATTTATAATTATAGTTGGCTTGCACTTAATTCTTTAGGAAACAGATGTCAAGATATGATCAATATACAATATTACTGTATAATCGCCCAGCTCTTTTTAGATATCCTCAGCTGTGAGGGGAAACATCTGCTGTTGATTTCTGGCTGTCTGCACTTCATTTGTTTTTTGAGCATCTGATGCTTCGGATTTGAAAATAAACACATATATTGTTCGTTTGCAGACTTAGACTTTGATTGCGTTGTCTTTATGGAACCACCCAACTAGTCGGTGAGGTAGGACCATTGAATGGCGGCCAGCACTCTTCCCTGCTGGCCTTCTCAGCTCTGGATATTTGAAGTATTATATGTATTATCCAATATTCAAACCATACTTCAGAATTAAAATTCCCTCCCGGCCAGCTGCTCTCATTATTAGTGTTTGCTTTGGCTCTGACACTCTTAAGCTTGCAGTAGCAGAGTTAAATTTGTTCACTCAGGAGCTGCCACAGATGTTCAGTGAAAACAGTTTAACAGTAAATGAGCATGGTGTTACCTCGATGTGGTTTCAGAATAATCAGGTGTTTGGTAAGAAGTGTGTGTGTGTGTGTGTGAGTGTGTAGTGGGGGGGTAATAGTGTGACTGATGTGAGCGATGAAGATGCTGAAAATGAGTTGATCTTAAATTTTAAACCATACAGAGCCAAAGACAATGGAGATGAGATGAGATTTCTTGCACAGATGTATACATTCAGTTTTGGTATTTACTGTGATGTTTGCAGAATATGCAGGACAGGACGTTTTATGCTGGTTTAGTTATATGAAGATTTTGGCATCCAGGATTTCATATCCTCAATGCACTTCAGCAGGCAGTTAAAAATAGAGTATTTTGGGGTGACCTGATAGCTGAGTGGTTAGGGCACACACCACATGGGCGTTAATGCCTCGAGCAGCGAGTCCCCAGTTTTATTCCCAGCTGGCCAGACCGTTTGCTGCATGTGATTCCTCTGCCCACTTCCCCCGATTTCCTGTTTCTCTCCAATGTCACTCAAATAAAGACAGAAAATGGCCAAAAAACCCCCCCTAAAAATACGTGGTTAAATATAAAGCATGTTATGTTGAGTTGAGTTGATTTAATGTTTGGTGTGTAGGGTCCGACTGTACTAAATGCTTATTGCAGGGAAACACATACTAACAGAGCCTACAGATAAGTTATACGAAGGAGTGACTCAAAAATTGTGCTCTGCTAAAGCTCTTTTTACTGATGTGTTTACTGTGCAATGATGAAAAGTGTGCTGGGACATGCATGAAATTACTATTTGGAACTGAATACACAAGGCACTGCATTCTGTGCATGAAATGATCTATATAAACAACGATTCATTCATCCATTCATTCAAGGCAGTTTTTACCAATCAAACTGAAACCACATTAAGACGCTGACCAGCACAGACTGATGACACATATCAGTGTGTAAGAAATCATGTGTTATTCAAATGCTGGTTCAACCTCTGACCAGTGTGTGAAATATTTTACATTTTTAAACACATCTCCTAGCTCTTTGGTAAATAAAGATAATAATAAGTGGGCATTTAGCTGAACGGGGCCACTATAGCTGAGCAGGTGAAGGTTGTATGTGGTAGTGCTGTTTGCTGTGTTTTCACATCTCTCGTGTTATCAGCATGTCGGCTCATTCCTAACAGAAGCTTTAATGTTTCACTTCACAGGAGGTGATAGCGACGGGAATCTACCACCTCGATTCCAGAGAGGCAGAGCACCGCTGGCTCCCACCGACACTCCCAAACTGTGAGAACAGTCTCTCCTGGAAACGCTATATTATTTACAGTACGGCAGTATGATCACATGTCCTCGCTCTCTGTGCTTGTTCTCATCTTAGTTCACATCTTCAGTCTTAGCAGCATATGCTGCAGTTGGAATGCTATGAAGGCCAATATTGACACACCTATTACACACTTTATTAATAAACAATGCATTTATAGTGGGCGTTTATATTTCGATGACCTAAAATTATCATAAATGTGTCTTCAAATTTGTAAATTAAGTATTTATTCTTGCCAACATTTCTTATCAGGATTTAAAACCTCCGAAGCAACATTTAGGCCGTCAAAGGGCTTTAAAATCCTATTTAAATTCTGTTTAAGACAGATTCAAGTGAAACTTCTGCATATTTTGGGATTTAAATGAAGATATAATTCACAAAATATAGTTTGACAATTGGGAGAATCAATGAATGGCATGCATTTTTCAGAGAAAAACCTTTCATCATCAATCATAAATCATCAAGCCCTAAATCATAGAAAAATCATAGTTATCCATCATCTTGACTGACACTGGAACACAGAGGAAGGAGGGTCCGCAGTATTCCCAACATCCCCTCATAACTTACCAGCAAAGTAAATGTCTGAAATCTTCTTTTATGTTAGAAAAAAGGATTCTATGATACTGAAACAGGTGAATTTGTTTTTCATCTCACTTATGTTTGATGTTGGAGATAGAATTGTTTGATTTGGATGTGACTTCACGTGATTTAATGTTGAATTTGATTTTTTTAATGTTTGTGTCACAGATATCACTTATACTCGGTGTTACAGCTTAGTAAGGGTTGCTTACACGTTTTCTGGACCTCACTGGTTTTCGAGGATTCGGTCAACACTCAATATAAAAATGAGTATCACATTATAGGAACTGACAGAGGGTGAGCATATAGTTAAAACGTGCAGGTCTGCATCAATCCTTCAGAGAGCTGTAAAATGTTTAGTTTTCATACAACATGCTTTAACAGACCTGTCGAGGAACATTGTTGATGCACACCTTCAGTTTGGCTTTTAACTGTTTCACGTTCATATTTTGTTGGGCACGTTTAGTTTGTGTATCTGAATGCATCGTGATTTGTCCGGGTTCAGTGTCAGAAATGTACGCTGTCCTAGAAGCGAGCTTCTCGTACTCATTTTCAGAGCAGGATGCCAAATTCATCTGAAGGACAACGTATCACTTCTTCTTTAGCGATGTATTTCTTTTTTTTCTATTTTTGCAACTAGTTGAGAATTTAATACACATCTGTATACTGTGAATCGTGTTATATGTATGTGACTTCCAAAACTGAGAGATGGGACTAATATGAAGATATGACAGTTGTTTTTAAAAAGCATTTTTAATGGGGCCAAGATTTCTCCATAAAGCTCTTGGTGTGCAGTGAAAATGTAGTTTGTTTTCTGTGACTGTCATATGTGTCACATGACATCTATTATTACAATATATTAACATTATGTAATATGAATATACTGCATTACTATACACTAGAATTCTTCCTTCTTTTTTTTTGTCAGTTTAATTTTTTCAATTTTGTTTTGGACAGGCAGCTGCTTTCATGTTACATTGCTATAAATATGAATTATATTTAAATATTTTATTCAGTGTTTCATATCCAAAATCCAACACACAGCTGTGATTGTTTCACCTCCAAACATGCACACAGAGAACCAAAATCTATAAACACCTCTCTCACAGGCAGGAACAAACAACACGAGACTGGGATAAGAAAAGATGGAGACTGGTAATATGAAATACAACATATCCGTTCTTTTCACTGTTCCACCATCATGACAGTTGTAATGGTTGATCAGGATACCAAAATGACCTTAATGGCACTACATGGTAGTAGAGTGATGAACTTTATAATATCAGCATCTTGAATAAAATATGAAACTGACTCCACATAGTGAAGGCGCCGCTGGGTGACTTTGTGTATATACCAGGTTGTTTTTTGTTTTTTTGTTTTTTTTTCAGCGTCCTTTCGAGAAGATCTCTTTCCTCAGAAGCTGCCACACACCTGCACAAAGTCATGTGACCACGGAGCTCCGTGTCTGACGTTGATGTTGTTCACACAGAGTGGCTCCTCGCGCCTGAAATAAAAAAATAAAATAAAAAATAAAAAGCACACTAGCACATAAAACTATAGTATAGGTTTTTAATGGGCTATCCTCTAAACACTTTCTGCTGCTTTTGTCCAACTGAAATGAGGGTGAGACTGTTTGTGATCTACTGCCTGTATATTTATACAAAGTATCTGGAGGAAGCCTGGAAGCTGTTTGGTTTGCAGAACCTGTAAACGATACAGTGTACAGAAGGTTCGACTCTGCCAGGAGGAGGTTTGCGAGCTTGTGAGTGTGTACATACCTCAGAGAGAGGAACTCGGACAGACAGACAGACTTGATGTGGATATCTCCCTGTCTGTAGAAGCGGACTCCGGTGTTCTTCAGCTCGATGGAGTTGATCTCACACAAAGCCACGGGGTGAGCCAACACCTGCCTGTACACTGTTGTATCTGTCTGTCTGAAATACACACACACACACACACACACACACACACACAGCATGCATATGGATAATGTTGTCATAACCTCGCAAGAGAAGACAGATGCAAACATTCATCAATTTAGACAGTTATTGCCTTCTGTATTTATTGCTTCTCTCACTGCATTCAACAAAAAACTTCTTCTCAATTTATTGTTGTTTTTTTTTTTTTATCTCTTTGGTTTGTTAGCTCCATTTAAAATAAATAAATAAATGCAAACGTTATATGTTTATTATTTCAGCAACAAAAAAATGAATTCACTAACTCAAAAAAAACAACAAAAAAACATAACCAAAACCAGAGTCCTCCTGAACTTATGCATAGGCACTTTTCCTCTCTTTTCCTCTTCTACCACTACATCCTGCACCTGGCCAGGCCTTTACAGTGAAACAAACCCTAAATAGAAGTTGTCCACTCACCTTTTCTTAGAGAAAAATAATTTATAGGGCAAGCTTTGGGATGAGGGTAGTCATCCAGAGCTGAACATAGTGAAACTACAAGACTGTTGTCATAGTCGGCTTTGCTATACCTACACTTATGTATTATACTTGTAATTATTGGTATGCGTGTGTTCAAGCCAAAAGCACTAATAATAATATTTTAGTATGCCACTCAATGTTTAGATGCATCATATGAATACTTAGACTTTTTGGCTTGACGTGTGAATTAAGGATTAAATGAACCATTGTTGGTCAATCTTTCTTTTCTTCTTTTCTTATCAACATGAAGAGTAACAGGACTTCTATTCTGTATCACCAGTATCTGCATACTGTGTACGTGCAGACATGTTTAAATCTAATTCTGGACCAGAAGTTATTATTTTATTTTTTTTAAATTGTGCATTTGAAATGTTTCACAGCTGCACTTTACTGGCTAAGTACAATCTGGCAAGCTTTACATACCCAAACATAACTGTATCAGCGAGAACCTTTTTATAATACTGAGTACTATGGTACTTATGTGACAATAACAATGTTAGACGTTAGAGGTGTGGCACCTACAGACTGAGCTTCTCCTCTGTCCGCAGGTTCCCAGTCTTCAGTATCACTTCCACCTCTGCTCTTTTATCCAGGACAGAAACCTCCAGCACCAGCAGGATGTGATGAACTGAGCAAAGGACCAGTGACACATGTATAAAGACTCATAGCATGAAAGCAGGACACAATATGAAACATTAACACAGGGATTATCTGTTTTGACACCTTTTAGAGAATGCAACGGTAAGTGCTTTTAAATCATTCAGACATAAACATGATCAATGAAATGAAATTGTAGTTACCGACTAGCAGTTTAAGTTCAAGGACTGTTGTAAAAGCTTTAATGAACTCGATAATATTCTAAGCTTTTTTCTGCCATGGCTGCTGTCCTGCTACTGTATACAGAGAGAGGCTTCTGACATAGCAACAAGGGAAGTGAAATCTGTACAGTACTGCAGTAATCAACATTAGCATGAAGAACTACAGGTCAAACAAGACAGACTTTATCGTTGCTATTAATAGATTATGTAACAGATAAGACCAATATGACTTTATAGACACATTTTGGGGGCTTTGATTCAAATCAGTACTGAAGAGACAGTGATGTGTCCTTCCTCTCTCCACAAAGTTAACAAGTGCAATGCCCAGACAACAGCCTTGTTTTTTGTAGTATATTTTTAGCTGGACAGTGGTCCCCTGAGGATGAACTGTAATCACTCAGATGATCCCCTGACTTTCCCTCTGGTGCCAACATCAGGTCACATTTTTAATTGGTTCGATATGCAGAAATAATGACATTCCCACCAGCATCAATCTAAGCACTGAGGGAACTAAAGGTCTCTTTCTTCCTGTTTTGATCTGAACAGCTGTCTCTCTCTCTCTCTCTCTCTCTCTCTCTCTCTCTCTCACACACACACACACACACGCGCACACACACAGCACTCACCACAAAAAGGTGGCGAAGACGTTGTGAGGAGGAATAGCTTCTGCTCTTTGGGAATTGGTGATACGGTTATCCCTCCGTTTTCTGATAAACCTGAAACACACACACACACACACACACACAGAAATGAATGTGTGCGTAATGGGTCACACTTTAGGCCTACTGTACGTCACAAATCAACAAGACTCCCATGTTCATTAACTGCGTCACTGTATCTGCATGTGTTGGCGTATCAGGGCTTGAAATGATAAGAAGCTGCCAAATGCAGCCTTGTGACGAGACCAGAGGCGCTGGCTGAGTGCAGCCTGATGCCATATCTGCAGGTGATACTGAGACTAAAACAGGCGATCCAGTCCATACTATGAATTTTTTTATAGTTTGATGTTACCAGTCCTGGCCTGTCATTCTGTATCATATCATCATATCATTGTGCAGAACTTTGGATGAGGGTGGAATAATTAATGCATTGCATTTTTGCATGGATATTAAAGATAAAAAATTCATGCATTCTATTTTTCACTTTGTGGGAGGATAGTTGCGTATATAGACATTTTCATGTAATGAATGAGTATAACATTGCCAGCTGAGTAACTGAATCCAATCATAGTTTTCAAAGTTGCAAAAATTGAGAAAAAAAAACACAAAAAACCCCCCAAATTGCTGATTTAAGAATCAAATCGGAATGAACCTTTATTGAGTCCCTCCGTTTACTCATCAAAATGTACTTGATGTGGTTGGATCATTATCACTGAAACAGTACTTTAAACTTTTATGCAATTCTGTTACATGACCATTTAAATTACCTGTAAGTATAAGTATAACATAGCATAAAAGTAAAATACAAGGACCTCAAAACTGTACTTTAAATACAGTACTTAAGTATTACCAGTAGTAGAAATAGTAGCAGTAGAAGTAGTAATACTAGCAGCATGTCCCACATGTATGTGGGAGGTGTATCCCACCTATAGCTGGACATGTCCCCTTAAAGACGTCACAGTCCACACAGTGTCCCTTCAAGAAGTTCTCATAGCTGGAGCATGGGACACCTTTTAAAGGGCAGGAGCCGCTCAGCGCGCTCATGTAGACGTGCAGAGCCCTCATGTGGTCACATATCACATAGATGTACACTGAGAGGAGCACAAGAACAGACAAACATTAACACACTAAAGGAGCCAACTGTAACTAATTAACTAATTATTATAGAACAAATAATTAAAAAAAATCTATTCAGGTAGCTATAATTAACACATTTAAAGCTTCCTCAAGATCCAAGATGCTTATTGTTATACAAGTACAAAAACTACAAATAAATGAATACATATAAAAAGGCCATAAAATGTACATATTATATATTTAAACTCTATAGAAAGTTATTATAGAGATGGATGTACAATCATTGGTCTGGAATATTGCACAGAACAAAGCTGCTGCTCTCTTGTTAGAGCAGCTTTACTGAACTCACTTGAGGCGAAGTGGGAGCGGGCACATCCGGTCTGGTCATTGCCTCCGTTCAGAAAGAAGTCCACATGACCGACGGGGATGGAGATGCCAAAATCTAATGCAGGAGAAACATAATTCATTAATATTGTCAATATTCCCTCACTGCACTGTAAAACACAAAGCTAAAATCCCAAAAAATTCTAAACTAAAACTAGTTTTATTTAAATTATCTCTATATTAGACCACAATAGTGCTCAATATTTAATCTTGGATATTATGGTTGAAACAGGAAAGAAATCTGCATCATTTCAAGGTTTTATAATCAAAGCTGTCTCACAGTCGGAGTCTGTGTGGATGGCATCAACAAACTGAGCGTCAGAGGGGTCGAGCCGGTCGTAGGTGTCAGCTCCTTTAAACATGGGTCCAGCAGGGTCAAGGGCTGGGTGACGAGAAGGGAGGCAGTAAAGGAGGTCGTTAGGAATACAAACCTGACACATCATTGTATCATGATAATTCAGAGGTTTTCTTTCAGTACGCTCATAATTTAAGTGACATTTTTGTGGTGTACGGCGTTAATATGTTTTTATCGTTTGGGGCAAAAATTCATCTCTTGTCCGTTTCTCCTCCGCAACGTCTTTCCTCCATAGCGTGAGAACAGCTTGCTCTCAGATTTTGGTTATTTGTTACACCTCAAGTGTCTGTGGTTGATGCTGTACTTCCTGATGAGATGAGTTTGCTAGACTGAACACTGACACATGAGAATAAAAGTGGCCGCCTTTAGATGTTATCAGCAACAGCTGATATACACGGCAGCAGATAGAGAAAACTCACTTTTAAAAACAGAGGAAAAACTCAGTGTATGAATTACTTATGGATACAGTTGGATTTCCCAGAATTCAATTCATACTCTGCATGTCCCCTTTTCCGATACTGATGCAAAAAAACACAATCACATAGTTACTATTGAACACAAACTACTAATCGTTTCCTTGTTAAGGATATTTTGTAGTTCTCAAAAAAGTCTCAAAAAGACTAAAAGTCTCAACTTTCTAGTACCGAAAAAGCATGTTTCTGACCTCTACTAGAAAACTGAAAAACTATTTTGGAAGCTGTATAAAATAAATAAATAATAATTAAAAAAAAATGTGTTCTAGTAAATGACAAAAAATCCAAACAACTTCTGTGGCGCCTCTGAATTGCAGTTAGATTGAAACTTGCCTCAAGCCTCCCCACTTAAACAAAAAGAATGTAAACATGTGAACAGTGGTGCATTGTGTTCTGGGATGGGGGGGGGGGGGCTGAGCCGCTCCATGCAGCTTTATGGAGGCTCTTATCAAACTGTGCTGTTGTCCTTAGAAGAGCCCTGCTAATCTCGCAAGGTCACACTGACACGACTTTCATAATCTGGCTCTGTTGTTGCTCTCCCTGTTTCTCTAGACGTGACACCTATTATTATCCGACCACCGACAATAGCGTGTCTGTTGGAAGGTTACAACACAAAATGTGCATTTTTCTAAAACGAAACGTCCTAAATCTTTCATCAGATGCTCAGATGATAATGTTGCCGTTTTACCAATTCCAAGTGAACAGACTTTCCTTCCTCACTGATTGGTCATCATACATGATGTGGACTCACCTGTGATTCTTCCTATCTTCCCCTCAAAAAGAGTGCCGACGAAACCAGCGACGTGTGCCCCGAGACTGACCCCAATGAAGTGGAAGGACTCGAGCTTGCACCCATGTTCCTGTCGGACGAGACGATAAAACCTTTCCGTGTTTTCGGTATGTTTATTATATGCTGACGAGCAAAGTCAAGGCTCTCTATCACACGTAAACAACAATATATCTGGATTATAATATGTAATGTTGTGGGAATATACACTCAACTAGAACAGCGTGACTAGATGTTTTTAGGCATATCTTTTGAAAGAAAGGCCACTGCGGCTTGTTCTGTCTACTGCTGGTGCTGGGAGGTACAGTGTGTTTGTACAGCTTTTTCACTGAAAACAGGTGCCTGCTGAAAATGGGCTCGATTAGAGCAGTGAGACTGAAGCAAAACATTCAGGTTTCAGGCCACGAAACCAAAACAATGAGTTGAAGGAAGCTAAAAACCTGCAGAGTTTAGTCATAACCACACAGTGTTTAATCCGTCGTTATTATCCTAATACAAAAAAACCACAAATTTTTACTTATAAGTCCCCATAAACGCTCATTAATTGGAAATATTTGACAAAATCCTAATCATCATAATCGTCTATTATGTAACTAGGAACTCGTTTTTTTAAACGAATAATTCAAAAGAAAATGTGAAAATGTGAATAGATTCTAAATCTGAGCATCTCGAGCATCTGTGTCACCTGCAGCTGGTTGATGAGGACAGAGATCTGCACTGACACCTCCTTGTAGTTCTCCACCACCAGGTTGTAGGCGAAGGAGGCACCATAAACCCAGTCCACCACCAGCACGTTCACGTCCTGGGCTCTGAGAAGCGTCCGCGCCAGATCTTTCACCCAGGTAGGCTTATTGCCCAAGGCCCTGCAAGGGTGGGGTGAGGGTCAGGATGGTGGAATGAAGCAAGGGTGCGAGGGAGGAGTGATGAGTTGCAGGATGAAGAAAAGGGCAGAGAGAAGCAGAGGGAGGGATAGAGGAAGGTTTCTTTACTGTACAGTTCATTTCCCCTTTGCATTTCAGTTTAGAACGTTGGCATGCTAACATGGTGGCATGCTAACAAAGCACACAGTAGAGCAAAGGCTGCTGGGAATGTTATTTGCTTTGTAGGTATTTGGTCATACACCAAACTACTGCTACAAAACAGCAACCACCTGCTGGTGGCAACAGAGGAAAAGTCATTAGGACTAATCCTGTTTGGAACATAAATGTCCACATATTTAATGGCAGTCATGGCAATCCACACTAATAAATAAGCTTATTTATATTAAATAATCGTATGTTAAGTATATATTTAATACCAAGTAATCATATATTTTCATATTAAGTAATTATATATTTTTATATTAAGTAGTCATGACACATGAGTCATGATGACTGGACCTGATTGCTACACATTGTCTCACTGCCTGTGACGATGAGTTGTTTGTTGCTTGTTACGTATCTAAACGGGCTTACTGATTGGGTTAGAACCCGTTCCTGTGAATGTCTGCTCCTCACCTGAACCCATGTATGATGACCTTGGTTGGGTTGGAGATGTTGAAGTAGGAGGTTTGCTGTTTGTTGCTTAGAGACTCCTGGTTGAACATGCGTGCGCAGTCCATGTTTCTCCTCGTCAGGAGCAGGTACTGGACCCGCAGGTTCAGTCTCTGCTGCCGGTACTTCAGCCATGTGGTACTGTTGAGGTCAGCGCACTCATCATCTACCTGCCTTTTCTTCACACCTGGTGCTAGATTAGAAGGACATATTATATATTGTGGTTTAGTCTTGTGCTTCACATATGCTGTATAGCATATTAAAGTGTGTATCTCAAGTCTTAGTGTTTTGATGAAATGTTATTATATGTTGTTATAAGGAGGAAACAAATGATTGCCTTGATCATGTTAAAATGTCTCATGCTATCTGGAGCAGACAGGAAATTTAAAGGTAGATGGGAAAAAAAAGTGTTAAGTGACCACCGTATTCTATGAGTTTTACACAGGTTCATAACAAAGCTCAATACTTTTTTTCTTACGCTTAGACAGCTGGAGTTATGTAACATCAAAACAACCAAGAAGTAATGCAGAATCAAATACCTCCTTAATGGTCATAACACTTACCTACCACCAGAGATGTGATGTAGATCAACAAAACACAGAGGAAGATGCTTTTGTGTTGCCGACGCATTTCTGTAGCAACCGAGCTGAATGGGGAAAATAGCTGCCTGGGAACTTTAAGTTAGTGCTTAACTGTTCTCAGCTGCTTCGTTTAGCCCCAGCTTGGTTGGATAGAGATCAGCTTTCGGTTTTGAGAAAATCCCAGCTCTGTACTGTGCTGTAACTCTTCAATCCTTTAAGTGGCACAAAGCAAAGGAAGGAATCCAGTCCAAAAAGACGGCTGTAAGGATGTTTCAAATGATCATAAAAGTTCCTTTTTTTTGAAGCTCCACTTTGAGAGCGAGCACATCCACAGCAAACGTCTCTTTTTTTTTTACTCAGGCAGTCAACACATTTGTCAGTGGGTGTTTTTTTTGTTTTTTTTTGTTTTTTTTCTAGACTGGGCTGGTACTGTGCCGACAAGTGGTTGAAGCTCTTTGCCTTGTGGTAAATCCATGACCTCATTGGTGTTCAATGAGTGTTTGTTTTAAATCCTGGACTCTGGCCTGGCTGCCTACTGGTTTGTGTGTGGGCGAGCTTGAAAGTGTGTGTGTCTGTGTGTGTGTGTGAGAGAGAGAGAGAGAGAGAGAGAGAGAAGGGGTCATCTGTTGTGTCTGAGGGAAAAATCAATCATCAGCTGATGCGTTTTTCCACCATCAATGCACTTTTACATAATCTATGCTCTTTGTAAATATATATATATATTATATAATAAGATTTATGAATACATCATTAATTCGGCTGGATCTTGCCTCTTGTCATTTGTAATTATACACAAAATAGAATCCTTCCTAAGGAAAATGGGTCAAGATGTAGCTGCAGTTGGCAGTAAGTTTGTTTTAATCACATAGTGATTTAGGACATGATTATACTTAAGGCCTCAGTGGAAAAAACAAACAATATCTTTGATCCTCCAGTAGCTACTGTTATGTGAAGTTTGTTCTCAACATTTGCTTGTTTCAAACCTCATAGAAAAATGATGATGTCCTTTGAGGGCAATAACCTTAATTTTGAGGTTTAAGTTAAAGCTGATGAGCACAAAGTAAACAAAAATATAAACAAAGCATATACAAAATGTACAATGAGAAATGCGATTATTCCCATCAACTTTAATTTTATACAAAGCATATTTTTTCAATACGATAACACCAGCGAATAATCTGCAATTAAGTCCCCCGTGTAGCATTTGAAAATTTAAAAAATCAAAACGAAAACATATGCTAGACATTTCAGGATAATTTTAAAAAAGATGCTATAATTGCATTAAAATTCCACACAGTGCCTGAACAATGCTTCTACGTGTTATTCATGCATGAGAACGAGATCACAAACAGACACACACTTTTGTATATTTTTCAGTGAGGAATGCTTCACATTGTGATATTAGTATAATGATCAGCAGTTATTTACCCCTTATTTTTTCCCTCTCTTGTGGCAACTGGGAGGCAAGCCACTCTATGGTGCGTTTTCGTGCTTCCTCCCAGGTGTATCTGGGGACGTATCCCAGGTCCCTCTCAGCCTTCTGATAGGAGAAGCTGAACGGTGTGTTCAACATGGTGAGGAGCTGCCGGTTCAGAGGTGGGACGATGCGTTTAAAAGGGCGGAGCATCATGCACAGAATCTCCAATAAGAAGCAGATTATGTAGAAGAGTTGGAGTGGCAGTAGGAGTTTCTCTTGAATGTGGAAGCCCAGAGGTGACATCATGACATGGTTGAAATCAGAATAACTCACAGGTGGTGTATCATCTGATATGAAGTAAAACTTTCCTCCTATCACATTTCTTTTTTGTGGATCTTTGAGGCCGCGTGCTGCCTGGATATGGGCCACAGCCACGTTGCCCACATAGACAGGATTCACACGAGCTTCTGGTACAGACATTCGGAACAGCACATCCTTGTTTCGTATCCCGTCTCCCATGTGGCCCAGGAGGAAGCGACAGCCCTCCCCATAAATGTACATGGGTCTGAGGGCGCAGGTAGCCAGTTGGCTTCCGTTTCGGAGCAGCTCACTGTGGGACTGGAGGGTTCTCTTCTCAGCCTCCTTTTTAGTTTTACTGTAGTCAAACTTCAGGGAGCAGTCATAAAATGTGTCCTCATTGCCATTGATTATGGGTTCACCTTTGGGATTCGGACCCATCACCTCAATGGTGCTGGTGTAGATGAAGGACAGTACGTTCTCTTGAATACATGCTTCGAGAAGCAGCTGCGTTCCTGGGAAGCAAAGATCATCTTAATTACATATATGCAGTTGAAACATTTGTAACAGGAGTATTTGGTGTTTAACCACTAAAAGTAGTTGAAGTGGCAGTTTGCAGGTGCAATATGTACAGATTTAACATTCAAAAACTAACTGAAATTATCAACAGAATGTGAAGAAATAACAGTTTTGTTGCAGAGATATCTACTTGAGTTAACCAGCTAGCCCCAGCCCTTCCTGTCTTGTAATAGCACTTATAGTAGTGCTTCCGAAATATTTTTACTTTCAGTTTCAAAGTGTACAGAAAGAAGTTAGTCAGTTTTGATGTAAGCTGTGAAATCAGCTGATGAATCATTAAAATGAAAGCAGACCGTTATTTATTATTAATAATTTGAAGTTTAAGCGTTTAAAGCAGGCCAAGTGTAAAGTGTGGTTAGTGAGTTCGTGAAGTGTCAGTTGAAGTGAAAGCATAAGTGTCAAAGTAAGTCATGAAAGCTGTTTGAAATCAGTTGCTGCAGAAACGCTATGAATTTTAGCGAAGTGTAAACTTTGTGTGTAGTTGAAGTGTCAGCTGATGTGCCAGAAATGTACAGAGTACATTTGAATGCAACATGACGCATCAATCAAAAATCATTTTGAGCTTTTAGTGTGTAAAAGTGACTGGCTTACCTTTGACATTGACCCCGTACATCTCACTGTACTCCACTGATCCATTAACGTCAATGATGGATGCGATGTGGAAGACGACCGATGCACCTCGACAGGCTTTTCTTAGGAAGTCACTGTCCCTGATGTCCCCCTCGAAAACACTCACCTTTGTGTCACCTCTGCAGTCTGACACACAGTAAATCAATAATTAATACAATATAAGGAATGGTTATTTGATATATAAATAAAAAAAATGTTGGTGTTTTCTTCTGTTTTCTATCCCTGTTGATGCTACATGAAAAGCTGTAAAGTACACAACAATATTATAACACAGCTGTAGAGTACACTTTAAGTTTATCTCTCATTGGTTGCAGAATTTATTTCATCTCAAGAATGATGTTTCATTTGAGGTTAAGTTGGTGAAACCAATAATCAATCCTTTTTTTTTTTTTTAATGTTAAAGAAAAACAGTGATGAGTAACTTTGAGTCAGATTTTTACCCTCCAGAGTTTGTACAAGTTGAGGCTGTATGTGTTTGTCCAGCAGTCGAATCTCAGCCATTTTCTCTTCCTCCAGCAGCAGCCGGACCAGTCTTTTCCCCAGGAATCCACAGGCTCCCGTCACCACACACACATCCCCTCTCAGAGACATTGCAGGTCTATTCTCTCTTTGGGTGAGAACAAAAACAAACCCTGCAGAATCCGCTTCCAAAGCTCCTCTTTCGGTTACCTCTTGATGAGCCTGCCCGAGTCTCAAAAGATGTATCTTAAAGAAGAAGAATACTACAACTTTCGTGTTCTTGGGTGTTTTGTCTGTGCGAGAAACAACAGCACCTTCTGCACTCTTAGTCTCAGCCCATCCACTTTTTGTAAGCCCCCGAAAATGTACTAGAAAAAACAAAATAATAGAACCAAGGCAGTGTGAAAAAAAGGGGATGGGCCGTGTCGCTTCAGGGTGGAACATTTTATGTGCCAAGGTTAGTTACTTTTTGGAAGATGTAACTTTTAATTTCACATGTGTTTCTTTCCCTTTGAGCAAAACTTCTCATTAGTTTTTAAGGAACACTTTGTATTCAAAGTGAAGACCCTTTTTTTATTTTTGTACTTTGTTTAGAAATTCAGTGGAACAGCTTTACAAGGCTCCTTTAAAAGGAAAGACAAGTAGATTAGATCTGCACTCAAACACAATAATTAAGAACCTAAATACTTTCCATCTCCAGGTACAAGGCCGGATCAGCTAAATGAAACAAGATTAGACGTTTCAAAGTGTCTGTCTGCCAGATTTCCCTTGATGAATTGTAGTTGGCTATGGTTTGTTTAGTAAATAGTACACTGGGACATATGGGGGTTTGATGGAAAAGTGTTGCAGGGATTTTACCCGTGACCTCTATATTAACATACGTAAACATCCAGAAATAGAAAAATATCATATTCACATGTATACAGCAAAAAATACTGCTATCTTTGGGCATCTTCCACTCGTATATCACAGGTTCTGTAATTTCAGTGATATTTTATGCTCCTTAATACTGGCTGCCTACAGTTCAGTATTTGTAGTCCTTGGCAGAGCAGTCATTGCTATCACAGCTGTCTGTCGTCTTATCTGGAGGTGAAGGATGAAGTCTACCAAGGGTAGTTTCATCGTCACTAGACTCTGTGTGTGTGTTCATATGTGTGTTAATATACTTGTACGTATGTAACTTTTGAATAACTTGAAGACGAATAATTCATAATTTGTTTTATTTCTTATCTTGAAAACACAACATGTTGATATAAATATACAAAATGTAACAAATTGAACATGTATCCATCAATTTTGTTGCCATGGGAGTAGATGAATAAGCTGCATTCTGGTAAGTGAATATACTCTTTACTACCAATAAGAATAATAAGAATAATAGCATTCTCTCTCACACTGTTGATGCTGAACATGGAAACAAGGCACTGCAGTCTATGTAAAGGTCATTACAGGTCACTGCTAACCTGTAAGCGATATGGTTGCCGTCATTATTAATTTTTTATATACCTAAACCAACAATTATTTTAATTCTCTGTTCAGTTACAACCTGATACATGTCTTAAATCTGTTTTATAGTAGTTCACTTACTATGCAACGAGTGCACACAGTCTCATAGACCTGCTACGTGGCAAGGACAGGAAATGACACTAAATAAAGTGAAATATTCGACATATTGAATGAATGTAGAATGCTAGTATCAGCTAGCTAGCCATACATACACCTGCAGCTTATGTTTGAAACATTGAAACCCACACTATTTCCTGTTATTCAGCATTCAGTTGTATTTCACTTTGCCAATTCTGGTTAGACTGTGGCAGAAGTCTGAAACCTGTTGTCAAAGTCAGCTCTTAGCCGTGGGAAGCGGGCCCTCCTGGATCTGAGCCTCATCCACCGAGCCTTCCGGCAGATGAACTGTCATTGTACAAGCGCGTATCCCTCCCAGAGGCTCCAGGACATTGAACACCCTGTCCCACACATCCTCCTCGGGATCATACCGCTGCACAACGTCTACCATGCACCTGCTGTTCCAGGAATAACCCCCCACCACGTAGATCTGCCCATTAAACACCGTCACGCCAACGTCGCTCTGGCCTCGTGGCATGGGCGCCACCACCGTCCACTGGTTCGTCTCGGGGCTGTAGTATTCACAGCTCAGGACGTCGTCATAGTCGCTGCTGCCTCTAAAGTGATTCCCGCCCATGACGAAGAGTTTGTCTCCTACAGTGCACATGCAGTGCAGGCCACGGAGGTCCATCATGTCGGCCCGCCGACTCCAAGTGTCATCGTCAGGGTCGTAACACCAAAGCTCCTTCTGGAATGTGTCACGGGTAATGCCACCTGTGTGACACAAGAGAATGCAACAATTATGATTAGATTTTAAAGCTACTAAAATGTGTGTAGGGTGGTAAAGGAAAATGGGAAATTTTCTTGTTGCTATTGACATCCAACAACTGTGTCTAACCAGGGACAAAAAAGATAGCCGTAGTTTCCTGTACTTTTAAATCTTTTACTGAGTTGTGAACTTTTGACTTTTGGAGTTGCAACTCAAAAACGTGGTAGGTTGAATGAAATGAGCTGTGGGTTTTTAACCTTGTTAAAAAACCTCAAACATTGGTTTTGCCTTCTGTGAAACTTCTGCTCTCACAACGAGAAACCATTTTCCTGTCCAAGTTGCTAAGAAACTACCTGAACTGTCTGTAGAGCAGCTCACATGTATCGACCGAACAGGAAGTGGTTTCGAAAGGTCAGCTAAGTTAGCTTTGCGAAACATAATTGATCTTATCAAAATGAATCCTTTTGTTGTCCATAGTCTATATACAATACATATGCCAGTGGTGCTGTTTTAACATGATACCTCGGATGATCTGATTGCATCATTACAAGACTTGATGATTTGTTCAGACACTTGTGCGATTTTCTTGAGAAGTGACATAATAAGTCTTTCAGCAGTGAAGGAGGAAGTTGTATCACATTGTAATAATTGCACAAAGCCTTAGGGAGGAACAAAAGCTGTACAAATCATATGACATCAAGCCTAGAGACGTGTTTAACTGTCAGTGCTGGTTTCTTTTTACCACAAAGGCAAGCTACCCGTAAGCTACCATAACAATAATCTTTCCTATTATATTAGTTTTTGTTTGTCAGATCTGAAAGTGGTTGATGAGTCATTTATGGAACAGTCACAGGGTCTGGTAACCTCTACAGACGTCTCATCGAGATCAACCACTCATCTTTTTTTTTGATCGCCGTTCAGTTCTTCATATGCCACTTGAACAAAACTTTCCAGTCTCTCTCTTGCTTCAAGTAAGCAGCATTTTAGAATACTTAACGAAAGCTATCAAACACAACTACTACAGTGTTATCTTACCTGAGATGTACATGAGGTCCCCGTGAACTGTTCCAGCATGTCCATAATGAGGCTCCACCATGTTGGCCACCAGTGTCCACTCATTTTTTTTCAGGTTGTAGCACTCCACCGTGTCTGATCAAAGTGACAGAACGATGATTGGTTATGAATTTTAAGTAAGCACGAGAGGGAATAAAACATAATCCTATTTTCTATTGCTACCATTAGCAGTAATTATATCTAAAGAAGTAACAATATATTATTTTATTAAAATATTATTTTCTTCCCTATTTACAGTTATTTTTACCAATTCACCACCAATGGACTGTAGATAAACCAGTACAGTCAGTAGTAGCAGCTCACCAATCTCCCCAGAGGCATTCCTTCCACCGACTGCCAACAGTTTCCCCTTGAGAGCGCTGAGGTGAAAGAAGGTCCTCTTCTCATTCAGTGAAGCAATCTGAAGCCATTTATCGAAGCGCGGGTCGTACCGGTAGGCGCTGTCAATGGCCGTCTTACCCTTGGTGTCATATGTACTCTGGCCTGGGAAGCCAAAAGAATTGGAGTGGTAAATAATATGGATAATAAATTACAACCTTTTACTCTCTTCATTCCTACAGCATTATTTTATCCTTCATATCACACCTTCATATCTTGGGAATGTCTGATGTACCACAACCACATCTCCATAATGCAAATAAAACAGGTGTGTAGTCTTAGACTTAGCAGTCTTGATTGGTGTATTATTTGTTTAGATTTGCTTTGGTTCACAGAGCCTGTGTGGGGTTATATTAAGCTATTGTAGGTTTTAAATACAGGCAACTTCTTTTCCTGTAATTTGCATTTCCTGTGTCACAGTTTCTGTGTCTGTGTAATGTGTAATGTGTTTGCCTTCAAATACTTGAAGTACACTAAATAAACTTGAGGCGAGGTTTAAATAAACTCTTTGTCAGTGTGAATATTGCTGTGAGAGTGCATGAACTGTCAGTGTTCTGACCTCCAACAATAAAGAGGAAGCCGCCCAGTAGAGCCACACCATGCTGGTAGCGTGGCACCTCCATGGGCTTCAGGGCTCTCCAATGGCCGGTCTTCTCATCATACAGCCTTAACTCCCGGCTCACCACCAGCTGTTGTCGCATCACGCCACCTAGCGCCAGAATGTGCGTGTCATCTGAGCGTATTTTTGTCCGCTCAGTTTGCAGGGCAGGCTGCATGAAAGGCATCATCTGGTAGTTGCTGGCCTCCAGCAGGAGGTTCACACAAGCCGTCACAGAGCGCATCAGAGAGTCGTCTCCATCATCCTGGGAGATCTGAATCAGCTCACTGGGACTCATCAGTGGGAAACGAATATTACGCATCAAGGCATAGACGGAGGAGCAGCGTTGGTGAAGGTCATGGTCCAGCCATCCTCTTGCAATGTTGTAGAGCTCCATTTCAGTGAAACCACTCAGGGAGTTGCTGCCTAGAGCATTGGCCATGACGGTCTCAGAGAGCTGGAGGTAGCGACCACACTGCACCAACTCTGCTAGGTTCTGGCTCACAAACTCACCTAGGTTTGATGCAACAAAGAGGCATTAATAATGTTTAATCCCCCCTCCTTAAATTATACTTTTGGAATTAAAAGCATGCCTGGTGACCATAATATGGATTCCCTGAGTCCATGTCCAGGTTTTCAAAGTGTCAAACATCCCCCTCATCTGTACAGATCTAAGAAAGACACGGTTTCGTTTCTGTGCTGTCAGTTCAAATATCAGTTTCAAATCACTCACTTATGTTCAGCTTAACGTCCTCCAGAAGCAAGTCTGTAGCGATACGCTCCACCTCCACACAGTTATCAATAGTGATCTGCATCAGAGATTATTTCAAAATAATTATCAGTTCAGATCTGCAATAATTTATGTATTTTGCTGCTGCTATGAACATCACACAGAAGGCTTACTCAAAATGTAATGTACTTTGCATTGTATAATAGACTAGCTGAATATAATGACCTGCTATTAAAGTACTAGGGAGTGGGACATTATACTGAGACAAACCCCTCTCACCTCGCTGCTCAGAAGCTGGTTACAGAAGTTCAGAACAGGCATGACCTGCAAGAAGTTTGCAGCCTCCAGTGTGTCCTGGAGATTACTCATGTCCAGGCTGACTTCAGATGTGTAGATGAAGTCGATAATGTTCTTTAAACCCGACTTAGTGACTCCGTGCAGCTTGATCTCTCTCATCTCCTGCTCCCTCATGCCTCCTGCACAAAGGAAAACAGGTACAAAGAGACAAAGACAAGGTGAATGAATGATTTTGCATCATTTCAGGAGAGTTGACTTGTGCAGTCATAATGCCCAAGCGAATAGTCAGGAAGATATACAGGCACAGCCGACATGGTTGCACATGGATGCTGCTACTGAAAAGGAAGTTTATTTGAGAAGTAAGACTGGTAAGACCAAGTTGTACTTCCTCTTTGCTTTTGCTATTTGTGAATGTTTAGTTCACAGAGACAGTATGAGTAGTGGCACCCTGGACACAGTAAATACATAGATATTTTAGATTTACCCTCTCCATTGGAATATTAACCTTCTGTAAACAGGAAGCAGAGCATCCAGACAAAACTCCATGTGACATTTTATTAACACTTCAGACCTCAATTATTTTCATTAATGATGACTTAAATATAACTGCATAATAAAGCATTTTGTTCTCCCCAACATACAGTACCTATATGTACATTCAACCCTGTCTACTAGAAATCACATAAGCCTTCATAACACACATAATTGAGGCAGCACTGCATTTTTTCTTCCAAGTGCATTTGCTGTTGTAAATCAGTAGTGTATAAATTACAATAAACTAATTTTCTAGGTGACAGCTAGGGTTGGTATATGACATATACTGTTGCTGCTCTGTTTGGCTGTATTACATTGTAGTGCATTCTCCATTCAGCCTTAACCTGAATGTTACCCACCTGTGAACATCGCTTTGAAATAGTCACTGGATGAAGCCATGATGACTCTGTGAACTGGGAAAGTGTCCTTGCTGTCTCCAGGAACCAAGATGACATCGCAGAGAACATTATTTGCCCGAAAAGCATCAAAGCCCTTTGGGGGAAACAAAACAACAATATGTGACATGAATAGTTTGGCTTATTGGATTTCAACATCAGTACATCACTTCCATAACAATCTTAGGACATGACTAAAATGGCCTCTGCTAGAATCGTCTCTGACTCTCTCCTGTTGGTTTTTGTGGGTAATATGTCATGTGTAAAAAGGGCCCGCTTCTTGAGCTTTTATATGAACATTGTCATTTACTTATTAATCTTATAACTCTGAGCCAATCAGTCACAAACGTTTACCTGCAACACAGCCGCTCCATGTTCAGCGCTACTGAACGTCCTGGACAGCGGCCGAGGTTGAAGTTTGGGCTTTGTGGCTTTGTCTGGGCGTTTAGGTGGTGTTGAAATGAGTTGGGGGAGAGGAACTGAAGCTGGAGCAGGAACTGGAGCTGGAGCGGGAACTGGAGCTGGAGCAGGAACTGGTGGAGAAGGTCTGTCATCTACCAAACCCAAATGGAGAAGAGACACTGAACAGACGAAGACAGCCATCACCCTGTTATTCGCCTCTTTTGTCGTCCATCCATTGCAACATTTTGTTTACATGGAACACTTTAGGAATATCATAACCATTTTGGAATTTCTTCTCCCCAGTATGAAATTGTATCGGACAATATCAATATTTACAATAAGAATCAAAGCTATAGAGAGCCAGTGAGCATGCACACCTTGTTGAGCATGTCTGTCAGGTGGAGCAGGAGCTGTAGGAGCTGCAGGTCTCTGAGGAGCCCTGGACTGATGCCTGCTGCCCAGGCGAGACAATCTGCGGCTCAGCCTCCCCGGCCCACTGTCATCCCCGCTTCCCCTACAGAGGAGGAGGCGCGGCACATTTCATGAACAGGTTTAGCTTTATTTTAATTATTTAAGTCATTTAACATTGGTCAAATATGTACCAAGATTTATTATAAAGTTTTGTCTCTCATCTCTTCCTCTTAGGTTGTATACAAATGCCGCCTCTCTCAGTAGAACTGGCAGACCCTAACTTCATCCATGACCCAAACCCTAACTTTAATGATCTCTAACATTTACCTTGATTAATGGATTTTATTGTATGAAAGAAACCTGCTGCCTCAGTGCTGTTTACCAAAGTCTCTTATCTGTATCTGTTCTGTCTATCTGTATCATGCGGCCTGAGACCTAAAAAAGAGGAACCAGCTAACTATTTCAGTAAACATATTTAAAAAATATATATTGTTTGCTAGCATGCTAATGTACCCCAAATGTATTTGGCAAAACATTTTTTTAAGTTATAATATGAAAAAAAAAACAAGGAAAATACTTGCAGCCATTAATGACACTGTTTGTGATCCAAATGTGAACCAATATTTAAAGCTAAATAATACATGCTTTGCAACATCAAAAGAGAGAGAGGGGGGTTAATATAATATATAAATATAAATAAATAAATACAGATAAATATAAGAAAACCAAAACAGCTTACCACATTTCATTGACTTCTTGGGGTTGAGGACTGTTTTTACGCTGGTGCGACTTCCTAAGTGGAGACGAAGAAGAAGAGTTTTTATTTGCAGAAATATAATAAAACATGTTCTGGGGAATGTGCTCCTTTGACCTCAGTGCAAGAAATGCCAGCCAGTGTCTGACTAAAATCAACTTTCCATTTTGTGCATGTTTATCCTGGCTGCTATGTTGTCATCAGCACTGTCATTCAACAGTTCAGTCAGAATTGTTTCCTCTGTATGAAGTGTTGATGTTCTCTCTTTCACACCAAACTCTGATAGATTCAGTACGTTTGATGTGGCAGACGATACTTCACATCCTATTCAAAAAATATTTAACCTCTCACTAAAAGACTCACGTCTCATACTCTATATATCTATATCTATAACTATACTCTGATCATGCCAGCATATCAGTAATGTGTCACAAATACCCTAAAGTCACAGTCAGGGTAAAATTTACTGTCATTCTCTTCAAATATGTTCAATACTTAGTATATAAGGGGACAAAATTGATTTCCTTTAGTGTGACTGTGCTCAACAGATACAAGAACACATACAATCAAAAAAAAAGAACAAATACAGAGACAGTAAAGTGCTTGTTAAAAATTAGTGATGATGTGCCTCATTTTTAATAAAAACTATAAAATGTTTAATAGCTAAAATGCACATAAAAACATAAAAATGCTAATACTGTAAGACTGCCAGCAGAAAAAAAAAAAAAAAAAAAAAAAAGAGAAGAGAAGAGGTTTAAATGGTAACAGGAAGACACAGCAGGAGACACAAGTCTGACTGTTAGTACCATGATGTATGTACTAAAAACCTGCTCAACACATGTTTAATGACCAATATAAACCAACTCTATCTATCTGATGTCTTTCACAACACACAAACAATGTACTTCAACTTATGTCTAAGTTGTTCAGGATCCACAAAAATATCCTGACATTGTGTTACAGAAAATAATTCTTGTTAATATTCAGCAAAGGTATAACTTGGCAGTAATGTTGCGTATAGGAAGTGAAGCCCACAGATAGTTCACCTTAATTTACCTCCTGCATAAAACAAACTGACAGCCATTAACCACAAACTCAAGCTCTTTCTCATCTGGCAAGAACAATAATGAAGAGATGCAGTAGTAGTTTGACAAAACGACGTGTTAAATGAGTGTGGTGACACACAGAAAATCCTCAATTTACCTTCCTGGAGCCAGATCTAAGACATGAACTGAAGGGTCATCCTTACCTGGAAGAAATCCTCCTCAGCAGACTGGCTCCCAGGCTTCCCTCCAGTCTGCTCGTCTAAATCAACCTAAACTCAGAGAGGAACAATGTGCAAAAAAAATATGCTGCTGCACTGCACCGGTGGGTTCGAAAGAGGTTAAAATGTGTGAGAGAGCATCATCGTTCCTTGCCTTAAGTGAGACCTCAGCTACTTCCTGTGCTACTTCTCTTTCTTACTGTCTGCGCCTTTCTGCATCAACACCCCAGTTTCACACCAGTGTGTTCAGCGTATGAACTGAATTACCGACAATCTGCTTTTTTAAAGTTTTAAATAAAATATGAATGAATGTATCTATTGTCTAGGGTTGTTTTCCTTTTTTTTTTTTTTTTTTGCTGGATGAAAGATGTAAACATGTAACATACTTTACTAAATCCCATGCTGACACTGTATTCTTGATGCTATTTGGAATTTAGCCTTTAGCTCAAACATATCACACTGATCAGTTATGCGTATCCTGTTCATTGAGATACTCAGATTTGATTGCATCGGTCTGGATTCTATTAGACATTTAGTGGCTTGTAAATGTTCATATCATTTAAAGGTGCTGTTGTGATTGTGTGCCTTCTCTCTCGATCAGACTATATATCATAAATACTGTATCTGCAGTAAGACAGAATGTCTTACATTAATAATAGATCTAGAATGAAATAACAGATCTTCATCAATAGGCATTTATTAACCACAAACACTGGTAGCATCTCAAACTGTAGTGTACAGTATGTCATTATTTGTTGCATTCACTATGATAAATTCAAGAGAAGTTTGTTGGTTTAATAAAAAAGCGCCTCCATTCCTTCCAGTCCAAAAGCAAAAACACATTCATCACTGACTTGCTAAATCTGCCGCCTCAGCTTTCCCCTCTCTGTCTCACACACTCTCAAATGAATACATATCGGATGCCTTTTTCCAAATTATGGAAGCTTTTAATATAAATGCATGAATCAAGTTCTTCTGGCACGATAAAGAAACGAATTCTGTTCTAATATCATTGATCGTCTTTCAGTTTCTTCACCCCCCCCCCCTCATGATGGAGTCTCAAGCTCTTTGTCAACACGGCGAGTCCTGTTCACAGTGGATGCCATTATTGTCCTCAGTGCTGCCCTCTGCAGGTGTGTTAGAGTTTAGCGAATTGGATGAGGTTCCTGTTGATTTCAGCCACGTTCCGGCAACCTGAGACAGAAATAAACATGTTGTGTAGAATATAGATGTACTTATTTTATATATGGCACAGACATATATTAGCATGGTTACATTGTGATCTCTATCCAGGTTCAGTGACTTGACTTACCCGATAAAGCCATGGACAAACGGAACTCATTATTTAAGATTTGCAGTACTTCCCTCACTCCCTCCTCACCCTGAAAGACCAATAATCACTGTCAATGACCAAATACAGTCTGTAATATTAATTAACAATAGCTTTAAAGCATTTCATATCTCATTTATTTAATATTTCACTGCCAAAGACAAATATAGACTTAGATTCAGTTAACTCTGATTCTACATCACACATTTGAGTTTTGTTCTTTAGGAAAGACTGACTGCATCAGTGTTGACCTCAAGGATTTCAATGAATAATATCTCAACAAATTCCGAACAACAATTAAAACCGCGTTAGACCTTACACCAAGGCCCTTGCTCAAAGAATGTAAATAACTTTCAAGGCAAACCTTTAGCAGTCAAGGACACTGACTCAGTATGTGGAGCTGGTAAGCAGCGCACACACACACACACACACACACACACACATAGAGAGGGTGATTGCTGTTGTACCTTGTATGCAAGGCCCCACACTGCTGGACGACCAATGAACACGCACTTGGCTCCCAAGGCCAGCGCTTTCAGTACATCACTTCCTGTCCGGATTCCTCCGTCCAGGTAGACTTCGATCCTTCCCTGCACTGTGTCCACGATCTCTGACAGTGCGTCAATCTGTTGGTTAGAGATGAAAACATAACAAAGCCAATACGCTTTATAGCAACAGTGCACAGTCTGATGCAGATGCAGAGTACACTGCACTTCACCCGAACCATGTTAAACCACGTTACACAGGTTAAGCAACACTTCACACTTGTATTTTAAAAGAGGGTTGCTAAACCACCGAGGTTAACAAACAACTTGTGGGTTTTTAGTCCGACTTCTCAAAACTATGACATGCTGATATTGATATGATAACTCATCTACAACAACTTTAATGAATGTCAAATGCTAATGTCAACACAAGCACTGCTGCTGATATCAAATAAACAGTTTAACAGTTTGAAAATATGCTTCATTTGCTTTCTTGCTGAAAATTGAGATGAGATGAGAAAATCCCTCTCATATCTTCCTGTGAAGTATAAAGTTATTGAGGTGGTTAGCTTAGCTTAGCAAAATGACTGGTAACAGAGGGAAACAGCTAGCCTAAAAAAGAAAATGTTAAAAAAAGAAAAAGAAAAAAAGGTGACTTCCTGGTGTCTCCACTGGTTGCCTGGCAATCTCACAATGATAACAGTACTTCAGATTAATTTTAGATCAGCTTTTGTATGCATCCTCTAATCATCTTGGCAAGAAAGCAAACACGAGGATCTCTCAAAATGTTACAACTATTTATGTTGTCATTTCTGTTACTCCTGACAACGTGCACTACTCCTGCTAATACACTTACTACTAGTAGGGGAGAGTAATGTTATTTTAATAGGTGCACTACTCTTAGTATAATGCTACTACCTCCATTGCAGCTGCTAATGATTTGGCTGCTACACCACTTCAGTACTGATAACTACTAATCTTATTCTGTTACCACAACTACAAACGTTACTTCTACATTTATTGTGTACCCTTGCATACCGTTCTACACAAGACACAATTTTTATTTATTTTTTTACGTTACCGTAGCTGGGCCTCCGTCTAGCTGTCTTCCCCCGTGGTTCGACACAATGATGCCTTGGACGCCATGCTCCACGGCCAGCTCAGCGTCCTCCTTGGTCAGGATGCCCTTGATAATAATAGGCAGACGGGTGATGGACTGCAGCCAGCACACGTCCTTCCAGCTGATGGATGGGTCCAAGGTGTTGGCTGGGATCCCGTACTCCTCTGGACCTGCGGCCTCCGTCTTATGGTGCACGTAACACATGTACAGCTGCTTTAAGTACTTGATACATAAATGTACCCTGGACTACTATGGTCACTTATACTGTTACTGATCATGCCTAAGCTTTTGTGTTGGGGCAACTTTGACACCAGTACATGGACTTTTGAATGCATGTTACATAATTTAAAAACTGATGATGTAAATTGTCTCAAGCTATATGTTAATACTGTATATAGTAGGTATTTAGCAGTTAAATCAGTGAAGGTTTCACTCAGTTTAGTCAATAATACATCAGTGCAGCAGTGAATCAAGCAGTCTTGTCTATGTTGTATGAGTATGTTGAAAACCTGTATTATTACCTGGAAGACATTCTCGAAGTTCTTGACCTTGAGGTGTGGCGGCAGCTTGAACTGGTTACGGATGTCGTTGCGGCGCTTTCCGGTATAGGGGACATCAACTGTGAGGACCAGGGCTTTGTAGCCGAGGCTTTCTACACGGTGCACGATATGTTCCGACAGCTTCCTGTCCCGGTAGACGTACAGCTGGAACCAGCGGTAGCCGTTTGGTGCTGCCGCCACGATCTCCTCCACCGAACAGGTGCTGTAGGTGCTGGTGATGTAGCAGGTGTTTAGTGCCTCTGTGGCTGTGTGGTGGAAGGTGATAAATCATGTGGTCATTGTCAGCTCACTGGTGGAAAGGTCACTCATCAAATAAGTGGGTTCAAATTTAAACATGAAAATCTTCAGTCCTGTAATTAAATGAACAGAAAGTCATTCCAAATCAGAACTATAATATGCTTGTTAGTCGTCCTCACGTCTACCAGGTGACCGTATCAGCTCTACTGAAACGCAGTGACACCATTCACTGATCCACATACACCTGCACACACAAACAAACACACACAGTCCTCACCCCGAGCTGTGGCCATTTCTCCTTCATGCCAGGCCAGGCAGTGAAAGGCCGTTGGTGCGATGCCAACTGGAAAGCTGATTTCTGTCCCCTGCACTGTGGTCCGAGTGTCGCTTACTGACACATCCCGAAGTATACGAGGTCTCAAACGGATTCTGAACGTAAAATACATATTAATATATAAACATTCATGCCAAATGTGGGGATGGGGTTGAGTTTTCCTGATGGGGCTCACACCGATAGGTTTGGTCGATTACAACTGGCAAAATGCTATTGAACAATTTTCAAGGTTTGCATCATTTTTTACCTGAAAAAAGTTGTATAAACGGATAGATATTAAAAAAAGATATAGGAATTAGTCAACAGCCAGATGAGAGGGTCGATACGTTCCTATATATGATAAATATGAAGCTGGATCCACTAGCCCTGTAGCTTAGCTTAGCACAAACGCTGGATACATCCAACCTGGCTCTGTCCAAAGGTCACACAATCCATCCACCAGCCCTGTAAAAGCTCACTAATTAATACATTATGTTATATTTGTTTAACCCACATAAAAACTGTAAACTGAAACTGTAAACAAAGAGCCTACATGATGGCGAAATTTACGTCACACGATTCAGGTGTTTCAGTCCAGTCAAGTCAAACATGAAATGTGTGTTTTTTATTATTAAAGGAAAACAAAATCCAAACCTACGTTGCTCTGTGTGAAAAAAGTGATTTCTCTCCTGTTAAAACATAACTTAACTGTGGTTTATCACACCTGAGTTCAATTTGTCCATCCACACGAGTTCTGATTACTGCCACACCTGTTCTTAATCAAGAAATCACTTAAATAGGAGCTGCCTGACAAAGTGAAGTAGACCAAAAGATCCTCACAAGCCAGACATCATGCCGAGATCCAAAGAAATTCAGCAACAAATGAGAAAGTTAATTGAGATCAATCAGTCTGGAAAAGGTTATAAAGCCGTTACTAAAGCTTTGGGACTCCAGCGAACCACAATGAGAGCCATTATCCACCTTAAAAAGGCGGTTTGTGCTCAAACCCTCCAATGTGGCTGAATTACAACAATTCTGCAAAGATGAGTTGAGCTAAAATTCCTCCACAGCGCTGAAAAAGACTTATTGCAAGTTACTGCAAACACTTGGTTGCAGTTGTTGCTGCTAAGCGTGACCCAACCAGTAATCAGGTTTAGGGAGCAAACACTTTTTCACACAGGGCCACGTAGGTTTGAATTTAGTTTTCCCTTCATTTAAAAACTACATTTCACATTTATTTGTGTTTGTCTTTAACTAATATTTAAATTAGTTTGATGATCTGAAACATTTAAGTGTGACAAACATGTAAAAAGGAAATCAGGAAGGGGGCAAACACTTTACTTTACACCACTGTATACGTTTACAGGGTATCAATCTTCACATATAGCTCTCCATAAGAAAGTGAAAAAGTGTATTTCCTAAAATAAGAAATTATTCCTTTAACACAAACAGGTATACTTCATTTACAGTGTTATTTCTCGCTTTATTTTCCTAATGTAGAGGGAGAAAAAGCATCCTAACCTCACCATGAAACCAAACCAGACAGTGCACTGCAAAATCGGAACATGCTTGGTTGTCAGATAAAGCCGTTTATAAACCTTTAAATACAACACTTAACTAGCCATATCTCTCTCTCTATATATATATAACATATATCTAAATGTTGATGAACATTGAGTGACAGAAAATTCTGATTCTGTTTTCCCAAAGCCGTGACTTATGGTAAATTATGCCACGAACCAGCCCAACCTTTATTACTGCTGGGGAAACATTCTAACCTGAGCCCGAACACATCAGCGAAGCAAGCCCTTGCAACAAACTTGTTGCAAAAAAAACCCCACCATAATAAAATACATATGAACTATGCCTTTATAGAGAGGAAAAGCAGTCTATGGAGACATTAGGAAAGCTGAGAAGTATGCATGAGGAGACAGAGGACAATGACCCTGTATTCTTTTGCCATTAGTAATGCATATTTGGAAACAGTTCCTTATTCACTACGGGGGGCAGCTTCAGTAGTGACGTGTTAAATGAAAACCTGGGTAAAATGTAATCCGCTGTTAGTGATTAGATAGTATTACAACCAGATATACTGTGTCCAGACATCAGTCACAGCTGGCCAATGTCCGAATAAGCTGAGATTCATGGCCTGTCAATGCAATCTCACTCTGTCCTCATATGATCTGCTGTTTAATATTAACCGTTTTTGAACATGCGGACAGTTTAGGTTGCGTTCACTACTGTGCTGCATCACTACACGTTGAACAATGACTGCATGTCTGTGGTAATTAATGTCTGTTTCCTGTTATTTTTTTCTTACTGTACCTTTTGTAAGCCAGTAGATTGTCATCCCTGGTGCAGCATTCATCTGCTCCGGCTGCATAGTAATCCCAGGTGGGTTTTGACAGATGCTCCTTAGCATACTCTTCAAAGTCCGTCAGGCATACCATAGCCATCTCTGCACAGCGACCTCCCTCTCTGTGTGGGAACAGAGCTCATCAGTTAGCTTACTGCTATCATAATCACCTATCAATACAAAATGACCCTAACAATCAATACAACATATTTCAAGATAAAGCATATCAACATGCACACATATCAACAGTTAATAAATATCCAGCATTTAAAGCGTCTCTTTATTCTCCAGTATTGGATACTTCTGACTTTGTTAAACATTATCGGTCATTTATTTCCAGTGTTTAGCACAACCGGTCGGTTCTCATATTTTACCCATTTTTATTTTTTTACTCATATTTTTGTTTCTTTGCATGTGAGACAAATAGCTGCAGGCATCAACATTAACAAAGCACTTCATGTTCAGAGTGAAAAACTACATTTACATGCGACACGTTACATAAACAAACCCCCTCAATCTCACATGACACAGCCTCCACAGAGGAGAGAAGTTGCGACATCGCTGCTCAAACGGAAACTCCT